>OV928063.1:2407500-3766250 GCA_931315375.2 Opisthograptis luteolata | reverse complement strand
ATATAATCTTCGGGTCTGAGTTTTTTATACACCGTTTATAAATTTAAAACCCAATTATCTCAAAACTAAAGTTAAAGGACATCATTATTGCAGTGGACCCTTCAAATTACAGTCATGCAACTACCTTACTCATACTCTTTGTCCGCAGATTCTGGTTGGCGGTGCAGGAGTTGAAGGCGCTACCCATCAGACGCGTGTCCGCTCGAGCGTACGACATTTGGAAGGAGTTCTTGGCGTCCGACGCCGTCATGCCGGTCAACGTGGACGCAGCGAGCAGGTAAATAAATATTTTTATACTAGTTGCGCTCCTGTCTTTCCGTTATCCCGCAGGAACCTTTTCCCGGGATACAGTAGCATATGTGTTAATCCAGGGTATAAGCTATCTCCATTCCAAATTTCATCAAAATCGGTTTAGTGGTTACGGTGATACGTGGTAACAAACATTCATATAAACTTTCGCATCCTATTAATATTATAAACTCCGCGGTTTCACCCGCGACTGCCCGTTATCCCGCAGGAACCTTTTTCCAGGATAAAATGTAGCCTACGTTTTAATCCAGGGTATAAGCTATCTTAATTACAAATTTCATTCGGATCCGTTCAGTAGTTTTTGCGTGAAAGAGTAACAAACATCCATCCATCTCCATTCCAAACCTCATCAAAATCGGTTTATTAGTTACGGTGATACGTGATAACAAACATTCACACACACACACACAAACTTTCGCATTTATAATGTTAGTGGGATTCATTAAGTTTCCTTATATCTGATTAAAAGATATTGATGGTAAAAAAATACCTAGCTTAAAAGACTAAAAAAAACACTTTGAAAACGCATATTTTATTTTTACTTTTTAGTCTTTAAAACCAAGCCTAATTTATTGGACTCGTCAACACGAATCAAATGAGCCCAAACTCGAGGGGTTTCCTAGTAGCTACTGAAGAGTTCCTCTATCCTCCTCCTGGCTTCATCATCAGACCCTCGTAACTAAACCCACCCTATTGGACTCGTTAAAACGCATCAAATGAGGCCAAAATCGGTGGGTTTACTAGTAGCCATTGAAGAGTTCCACTATCCATCTCCTGGCTCCATCATGAGATCAGGTCGATGATATCAAATTATTGTATTGTCATCGGGATTACATATACATACCAAGTTTCAAGTCGATATGATAATTAGAAGTAAGTTAAAATTGTCTTCTAAGATTTGATTACATTGTTAGTTACAAGTGAAGCTAATAAAAGTGTTTTAAAAAAAGAGGACGGTTATCGAAAAATCCGTGATTGTTTTTGATGCTTACCTCACCATTTTCCGTTACAGAGAGCTGACCCGGCAAAAGGTGGAATCAGGCGCGGCAGACAGATACTGCTTCGACCAAGCGCAGGTATATACCAAACTGCTCATAGCTTTCAAGCGCTTATCTAAGAATAGAATAGAATTTAAAGAAAGAAAGTTGAGAATCTCCCTCTTGTTAAGAATCTGTCGCCAAGCACCTATCGGTGTGTTCCGGCAGCCTCACTTGAGAGCCAGTTCCCAGTCCAGGTGTAGCGTGACGCCATCTTTGACCGCATCGTCACTTAACATCAGGTGACTTGTGGTCAAACGCTACCCTGTAATTAGTAAAAAAAAAAAAACAAACACATCAACAACATCTGAAGCTCGCGTATCTATAGCTGGCACGTTCACAGTACTCACAACAAAGCAATTTCACGACGCGGTAGCCGAGTTGGTAGTGACCCTGCCTTCAAAGCCAGCGGTCCCGTGTTCGAATCCCGGTAAGGGCAGATATATGTGTGTTGAGCAAATGAGCACGAATATATGTTCCTGAGTCTTGGATATTTCTATCTACATAAGTATTTATTTCTCTATACAAGTATGTATATTATTGTATATCGTTGTCTAGTACCCATAACACAAGTTTCGAGCTAGTTGGGTTGGGGCTAGGTCTAGAGAAATAAATACTTATATAGATAGAAATAGACTCAGAAACAAATATTCGTGCTTGTAATGTTTGCACACTACTGCTTGGCGGAAGCTGTCAAACCCCTTGATGTATCCGTTTGCAGGCTCACGTGTACCACCTGATGAAGTCCGACAGCTACTCTAGGTACTTACGATCGGAGATGTACAAGGAGTATTTGAACGGATCCAAGAAAAAGGTATGTGTTAACCTATTTGCAGACTTTGTTACGGCAAAGGCACCCCTATTTTCAGTGTAATAAGGTCGGTTATCTAAAACTGGTACGTACAACACACTCACACATGTGTCTGTGAATGAGCGCACGGCAGGACGCGGCACTGCCGACGCATCGTGAGAAGTCTCTCTGTCTCTCTCGCACGTAGTATTGCACTCGATAGTATTGCCTGTGGTGAGCCATCGATAGTATCGATAGTATAGCTTTTTCAGATGAAAACTATCGAGAGTACACTACTAGGTATCATCTCTTGTAGGTAGATGAAAGCAAATTAATGATGCTATTTGACACATATAACTTTTTTTTTCTTTTGTATTGGCGTCACACGGTTAGTGTATTTGCCAGTGTCAAGTATTAAATACTAGCTGCGCCCCGCGGTTTCACCCGCGTCTTCCCGTTATCCCGTAGGAACCTTTTCCGGGATAAAAAGTATCCTATGTCCGTCTCCTGGTCCTAAGCTACCTCCCCACCAATTTTCAGCCAAATCGGTTCAGCCGTTCTTGAGTTATAAGTAGTGTAACTAACACGACTTTCTTTTATATATATAAGATTTCAAACTCGGAGAGTAGAATCAAGTATTAATGATGATGATGATGATGATGATGATGATGATGAGATGAAGAGATAAGGATAGTGTTTAAGTAGAGGCGCTAAAAAGTCCGTCAGAAAACTTTTTGGCGGCAATTGAACTGTCACCATGTTAATTCTGTTTTTATTTCCAAAACTTGTGTTTCTTCGAGTGATAATCTATACTAATATTATAAAGCTGCAGAGTTTGTTTGTTTGTTTGTTTGTTTGAACGCGCTAATCTCAGGAACTACTGGTCCGATTTGAAAAATTCTTTCAGTGTTGAATAGCCCATTTATCGAGGAAGGCTATAGGCTATATTTAATTTCCAAAAAAATTAGGGGTTCCGTAAGAAAATTGCTATTTTGCAACCCAAGGTGTGAAATCGAAAATCTATTTTTGCGTGCGCTGCAAAAACTATTGACACTAGACCAAAACAATGTACTACGGGTTTGTAGGACCCATTAAGATCTACAAAAAAGTCCGCGAGAGCATATGTCTAACTATTATAGTTATGCCACAATAAGTGATCTTTTGTTTTAAAATTTTAATTTTTAATGCCACCGCTAGAAAAGGCTCCTTATTTGTATCTTGGTATTAATCCTTATCAAAATAAATTACTTCTTATTCAAAACTGATTCAATGCCTTTATATAACTTTTTGAATCATTCAATTCGGACATTCCATTCGAAAGATATCACGAGTTTAAAAATGTAAGTAGTAGTAGAAAAATAAAACCGTCGCACCGCAGCGCAGCGGGAAACGCGGTGTGGTGAGGGGGGGGGTACCGGGAGAATCTATGAAATAGGTAAAGTGCGGTCGCGGATCAGGAAGACCTTTACCTGCGCGGTTCAAACGTGCGGTCCAAGAAAAATTAACTTAGAATTAAAATAGGATAATGGGTACCTACAGCAGATAACGCGGTGAGGGGGCACCGAAGTGCGGGAATAATTTTGGAGTATACGGAATATATACGCTTTCGCGCCTAAACTACTGAACCGATTTAAATGAAATTTGGTATAGAGATAATTTGAGCCCCGGGGAAGGACATAGGATACTTTTTATCGCGATAAACTGTAGCCCACGCGGGTGAAACCGCAGGGAACAGCTAGTGTGTAATATTGGTGGATTATTAACCATTATGTGTTCGTTAACGTGTAGGAGTGTGGGAAATTGAAATAAAGTTTTGAAAGTCACTTTTCTAGTTGCTCCAAAAGAGTCCGTGTAAAGTTTAAGTAAAGCGCCACTACTTTACTTAAACACTATCCTCATCCCATCATCTCATCATCATCATCATCATTTAAACTTGATTCAACTCTCTGAGTTTGAAATATTATACTTGACACTGGCAAATACACAAACCGTGTGAGGCAATAACAAAAAAAAAATCTTTTGACATATTAGATGTGTTCTATCTAAAAAGTATTGTAGTAAAAGGTTCTATCTCATAAGATCCATTCATTAGATCCATTATGGATTTACTGAGATTTTATTTTCCCACTAGATCCTTCTTCTTAAACCGTGGATCTAATGAGAAGTTATTTCTCATTTGATACACCATTACTCCTAGTCGCTACAAATGGATCTGAAGAGAATATTTTTCTCATTAGATATAACTTGTTGTTAAGGATCTAGTGAGAAGATGCTAATTTTTTTTTTGCTTTCAGGGTAGCGTTGACCACAAGTCACCTGATGTTAAATGACGATGCGGTCGAAGGTGGCGCTACGCTACACCTGGACTGGGAACTGGCTCTCAAGTAAGGCCGCCGGAACACACCGATAGGTGCTTGGCGATAGATTCTTAACATAAATGACTAGTTTTGTCAAACTAAAAATAAGTGGCCAATTCAACCAATGTTATCTAAAGAGTACCTATTGACGTTGTAGGTAGTCTATGATAAAAGTAGATCTAGCAGGAAAAATGGATCTAGTGCTGCTAAAATCTCTCAATAGATCCATAGAATAAACAATAAGTGGATCTAATGAGAAATAGGGATGTGAAAAATAATTTGATCGATTTTTATATTAATCGATTATTTTTTTCTTTTAATCGATTTTTAATAATCGATTATCAAAATATGATAAATCGATTTTTTACTTACTCTCTAAAAAATGAATTGTTATTTTACATACTCTCTTTTTTTAAAGTAATAAAAGATAAGATAATGTTTGTATTGTTGGAGATTAAACCAATGTGTAGCCAAACTACACATTTAAATCGAATTTTGCAGTTATAAGTTACTCTAAATAATTTTATTACAAAGTAGAAAAAATGCAACTTTTCGAATAGTTAGAAAACAATTATTATATAAAAAATCGATTATTTTTTATTTTAATAATCGATTTATTTTAAAGAGATAAAAATCGATTATTTATAAATCGATTTTTTCCCTCCAAGTCACATCCCTAATGAGAAATTCGTTCCCAGTAAATCTATTATCGACATCAGTGGATCTAGTGGGGCTAAAAACTCTGTAGATCCTTAATGGATCTGTGTGAATGTATCCAGTGAGAAAAATTATGTCACTAAATCCATTGTTATGGATATCAATGGAACTAGTGGGAAAAAAACGATATAGATCCATGTTCGAGCATATCAATAGATCTAATGAGAAAAATATTCTCTTCAGATCCATTTGTAGCGACTAGGAGTAATGGTGTATCAAATGAGAAATAACTTCTTATTAGATCCACGGTTTAAGAAGAAGGATCTAGTGAGAAAATAAAATCTCAGTAAATCCATAATGGATCTAATGAATGGATCTTATGAGATAGAACCTAGTAAAACACTTCAATCTAACGCCAACATCAGACATGTATCTTCTTACAGACATCCGTGAAGGGGATCCGCTCTATCGTCTCATTCACCGCAAGGAAAGAGACCACTTCAAACTAAACGGGACACGGGAAATCGAACCCTAATACAAGGTGGTAAGAACTCATTTCATCATGAAAATGTATTTGACACCGTCATACTGTCGAATCGATCCTTATTACAAGGAGTGTTGTTTGAAAACGAGCATTGTGATAAGGCGATTAAGGCTTCATCTCGTTTGAATAATTATGTTAGCGGAGAATGCGGCTGCCGATTTTTTCCGCTAGAGGCGCTATTACCGCAAGTGATTGTTGATAATTTTGTCTATGGATTTTGTAGTCCGTTTTGAGGTTTTGAACTTTGAAAAAAAACTGTTTAAATGAATCATTTTTTATAGGAGTATTAATGATATTTTTCATTAGTAGTTTTTAATTGATCTTCCTTAAAAAAAATATGTTAGCAGCGATGGCTATAGAGCGTACATATTCCTAAAAAAATTGCGGTTTTTTTTTCCTGTTGGCAGGTACTGTCAACTTTTATTACTGCGGCCTGCATTTTTTACGTATGGGGTCGCAATTCATTTTGACTGGTGACGTTCAAACTTCAACATGAAGATTTCACTGGTGACAATGATCAGTGGTCTCTGAATGACGCTAATTTCATTTATTGTTGCTATTATGGTATTATCGCACAAACGTAGACAAACATTGGTGTAACGTGTTTTTATTTTGTCTTAAAGAGTTGTTTGAAGGAAGCAGGAAGCAGGTTATTGTGAGTCATAACTTTCAGTCAGACTTACAAACGTAGCAATCAAGGTTGTTTTCTGCTTAAACTTGTAACCAGATCTGCGCTCTCGCAATGTTGGTGCGTTGAGAAAAATCGCGGGTCAGGTGAAAGCACTTGCGGGCCGCAAGTTAATATTTGACCACACCTGCTTTAACTAATTGTTGAAAGACAATACCACACCGGGCTCTTATTCGCTATGACCATCAAGATTCCTTGCTAATAACGGTCTTACGAAGACAACTTAACGCGGGCGCGTTACGTTAGCTGCTGTTGCTTAGATGCTCATAGCGAATAGGGCCCAGTTTAGATTCCGTTTCTACATTAGCAGCATTAAATGCGTTCAGTGATATCGGCACATCATATGATTTTACACAGATTGTAGGATAAAAATCGAGAGCGTGAATCCCGCTTTCACATAAGAAGCAATAAACTCCCTCAGTGCCACCGACACACCATGTGAGTTCATATGATCCTATGGAAACTGTCGTTTGTGTCCAGAAAGTGTAATGGGGCTGCCACACAAAACTGCGATGCGAAATGCTGCGATACGATTTCGTTCGGCAAAGCGTTGGCCATAACACAAAACTGTTCACACGAATGCACACAAAAAGTTCTTGTGGTGAATACCAACGAGCTCGCAGATATTTGCAGTTTTGTGTGGAAGCCCTTATAAAGGATAAGGTGGGAATGGTAAAGTTATGATTTGTTCCTGATTCGTCATATTCTTAACTGGTCACATTCCTAACTCGTCATTGTACAGTCAAATGAAAACGCGAATACGCGAATTTTTTGTATATCTATTTCTTGTTAAAATATGTTTTAAGATTAAACTAAACTTAATATTAAAGGCAACACACACTTTCTTCGCATTAAAATAACCAAGGCTTCTCCGCGTAGAAAATAATTCATTTAGAAATGTATACTAAGGAGGTTCTATTTACCACAGAAGATTTCTATAATAAGTTTGTGCAGTCAAATGTAACATGGTATGACGAGTTAGGAATGTGACGAATCAGGAATATGACGAGTTAGGAATATGACCAATTAGGAATATGACGAATCAGGAACAAATCAAAGTTATGATAAGTTGTGGTGGCAATATTTGTGTTAATTATAATAAGATTTTTCAGCCCCAAATAGCAACCTATGTCTTTTATAGTTGTTGGGAATATGTGCTCGATAATTTAAACAGAAATTTTTGATTTGAATCAAACCAATGAATGACACCGAGAACGTTCGTCCATTGAAGTACCCAACTACAAAAGAAGGGTTATATTCCACGCCCGAAATTAATAATCGATCCAGATCCGTTATCTGCGGTTTTGGATCGATATTCCGTGTCATAATGTGTCATTTTAGAAGTAATATGCCAAGCGGATCAGGATCGATTATTAATTTCTGGCATTAGGCTTCTTAATTTTAATGTAAAATGAAAAATGTTAATGTAAAATATTTCATTTCGTTTTGCTAGAAAAATGTGTCAGGCTATAATGCACTCTCGCGTCAGTGCTATTGAGTCCTAAATGCTTTAAATATCCACAAACCATTCTCGCATAATTTATATAAATACCAAATACGAGACTATCTTAATATTATATTATGACAGAACGGATGGTTATCTAAAGCTGGCACGTTCACAGTACTCACACTAATGCAATTTCAAAAACAAATTAATATCTATCTCTGTCGCGCTCGTAACCTCGCCCGCGTGCGAGAGAGACGGAGAGACTTCTCACGATGCGTATGCAGTGCCGCGTCACGCCGTGCGCTCATTCACAGACACATGTGTGAGTGTGTTGTACGTGCCAGCTTTACATACCGAGCTATACTTGAGAGTTAATTGATTTTGAGGTTTATCTCTGGGCCTGTAAGTCGTAATCCCTCAGTGCAGCCACGGTCAATATTTTTGGCCTACTGAAACGAAATGAAATGTTTTATTTTAACACTTCTTTATTAGTATGAATTTTCGTAAACACGAATCCTAAACACAACTGACTGTATGTACCAATATTGAAGCTCTCTTCCAACCAAAGTTTTTATTCTAATTTTTTTAACAATTTTTTTTATGAAAAGACTGTAAGCAAAGGTGAACTGCCTTTTTTTATTTAAAAATGTAAATGACTCATTGTTTTTTTTTAGACTTGTAAATATTAATTAGTCATCGTTAGAGAATAGACAATATCCGCAAATATTTAAATGTAGATTAAAAATATAAAATGTGTTTACTCTGTGGTGTCATAATTGTATAAAAAATGATACTCTTTAACATAGCAAAAGGTAATGAAAGATAATATCGCTTTCCGACTATGTTGTCATCGAGTCCAATTCGTGTCCAATCAGAATACGTATTTTTCTATCCGTGACTACAGATAGATAGATAACGCTTTATTGTTTCACCACAACAACAGAAAAATAGAACAACATAAAAGGAGAGATCTTAGAGCTAGTGTTACAATGGGCGGTCTTATCGCTTAGAGCTATTTCTACCAGACAACCTTTGGATGGACAGAAATAGTATGAAATAAAATGCGGTTGGTGTAAATTTACTTACTACGTCATTCATATATTCTACGAGTCATTTTTGTTAAATTTTCGGATCCGTATAAACGCTTGTGTACTACATCCAAATCTAGTTCGTATCCAATCAGAGATTTCTCTACCGTCATCCATAAATTCAATTTATAAGTTTCGGATCCGTTTGAGCGCTTGTGCATCCAACATTTCTTGTAAATTTTCGGATCCTTAGAAACGTTTGGGCGCTACATCCAAAGCCAGTTCCCTTCCAATCCGTAACAACTAACAACATACATAAAGTATATTCCAATTAGTGTTTTTTGCTGTCATCAAAAAGAAACCTGACAAGAAAAATCATTGCAACGCATGCTAGAATTACCTACCTTAAAATCAACTGCAAACTCCCCGTGGGGTGACACCGCGGCGAAAAGCCAGTGTTTATAACTCGACCAAATCAAAGAGTTCATTATATCTATCTAAATATATATAACTCAAAGGTGACTGACTGACTGACATAGTGATCTATCAACGCACAGCCCAAACCACTGGACGGATCGGGCTGAAATTTGGCATGCAGGTACATGTTATGACGTAGGCATCCGCTAAGAAAGGATTTTGATTAATTCTACCCCCAAGGGGATAAAATAGGGGATGAAAGTTTGTATGAAACTTTGTCAATTTTAAACAGATCGGGCTGAGACTTTGCATGCATAAAGCTGTAGCCCACGCGGGTGAAACCGCGCGGAACAGCTAGTTATCAATAACTTTGCTATGTTAGAGGGTATCGCCAAAAAGAAGGTAAATATAAATATATATATGTACTTACTTATATAATATGTCATTAGGTCATTTCAAAATGTTTTTTTTATCATTTAGTAGCAAAATTTAATATTGTTGTAAAACTAGGTTGTCGCGATGAAAAGACAGATTAACAAAACGGGGTAACTGCTCGTATACAGGATGTCCCAAAAAAAGGGGACTATACTAAAAGCGAAGATGGTCATGGGTGCGAATCCTACAATGAGCTTGAGCTTTCGGTGAAGGAAAACATCTTGGTGAAACTATAGTTTGGTGGTAGGGCATTTTCTAGTGCTCCCTAGCTACTAAGCTCGAAGGATCTGGGGCCAAGCACCTTTCGGTGTGTTCCGGCAGCCTCACTTGAGAGCCAGTCCACCATCGACCTCATCGTCAACTTACATCTGTACTTCTAGTACAAGTTTTGAACACTATAAAAGTTTTCGTAAACGTCAAAGTTGACTACCGCTAACTTGTCAAAGTGGCAACTCGTACTGCCTGAATGCAAAACGTAACTCCAAAACGTTTGAATTCGAATATAGAGATTTGATATAACTCGTACTACCGATTTTAGTACCTCCAAGGGACGCTGAAAGAAGAAAATGTGTGGAAGGAAACGAAAACCTTTATAGTTTTCGTAAACTATTAAAATTTGTACTAGGGGTACAAGTAATAGATACAAAACAAACCAGTGGTATATATTTCGGCATACGCCCGAATTAATAATCGATCCTGATCCGTTATCCGCGGTTATGGATCGATATTTCATGTCATAATATGTCATTTTAGTAGGTACTAGGGCTTGACATATTAGTACTAAAATGACATATCGATCCAAAACCGCGGATAACGGATCAGGATCGATTATTAATTTCGGGCGTTAAAGATGCAAGTCAACACAATAAAGTCGTATAGTATATGTCTAAGCTAGTAAATTCTGTATTTGGAGATAAATTTCCGTTACCTATTTAATGCTTTAATACTTAATTTAACTTGGTCGTAAGCAAGGGAGTCGTGAAGGTAGGGCAAGTGGGAGAAACGAAATAAAAATCTAAACTCATTATTTTTATTAACATCGGGTGACTTGTGGTCAAACGCCAAAACGCAGTCAACATAAAAAAAATAAAGTAGATATTTTTTATAATTTCCCAGTCCAGGGAGCCAATTCTCTCGGCGTGATATATTACATTCGATAAATATCATAAAACTGTCAAAATATGTATTAAATTTTGACAGTTATTGCGATATTTATAGAATGTGGATGTGTAATATCAAGCTGCGAGAATTGGGCCCCTGTAGCGTACCTTCGACCACATCGTCACTTACCATCAGTACCCCTAGTACAGGTTTTGATAGTTTACAAAAACTATAAAAGTTTTCGTTTCCATCCATACATATTTTTTTCAGCGAATCTTACCGAAACTTGGAGAAACTGAAATCGTTGTTAATACGGGTTATTTTAAATCGTTAAATCATATTCCAACAATGTTATTGAGTTACTTTTTTAATTTAAGCAGATCGAATTGCCACTTTGGCAAGTCGGCGGTGGTAAACGTCGACGTTTACCAAAACTTTTATCGTTTTCAAAACTTGTACTAGGGGTACAGGTGACTCGCGGTCAATTGCTGAAAGTAATTGATTTTTTTACTAGCGACCCGCCCCGGTTTCGCACGGGATGGCGCAAAATTATGAATGTCCTCAGTTTGTGACTTTTAATGATTCTAGTACAACTTCATCGTGATCAGCCTTTCACGTTCCCACTGCTGGAACTCTGGCCTTCTCTCAGAGAGAGAGTACGGGCCGTAATCTAGCACGCGGGCCCAGTGCGGGTTGGTAGATGTCGCATGCCCTTGAATGTTGCGGTTCTTGTAGTAGGGGAGCCCAAGAGGGGATTTTGGGATTTACTCGAGCGCGTCAGATTAATATATGGGAGGATACCTCACATATTGATGAGCACCTCCAGCCATTATGAGCCCTTAACATTGGTGGGTACGCTCAGGGGAAACTTTTAGATTCGCTAAGAGCTGGTGTCGCTTTCAAATCGTCAGTCTAAGAAATGGGGGCATCTGTGGGGTTCACTGAACACCCCCCACTCTGAAAACTTGACGCCGTAGAGCAATATTTTTTTTACCTCCTCGTGGATGGCCACTCACACACCATACAAACCGACTGATTATTATATTATATTTCATATCAGAGACATTCTGGAGCATGAAATATATTAGTATATTACACACTTGAGTCCATGTCATGTCATAGTTTTTTTTTATAACCATAAAGATCTGTGGAAGCTTCCCCCACCGCTGAAAGTGGAAACATTATAGGACATTTATTCTTCTTAACATCTAATCTACCAAATCTAATAGGTTTCCGCGACGCTCGAGTAAATCCACATTTAGCATCATGGGCTCCCCTACTATTGGACAACTTACTAAAACAAAATTGAAATTATTTCAACAACGGATTTTGAGTTTACATAGCTTAGAAATGTACAAAGCGATTCTGATAAAACTTTAAATATGTTATATATAGTAGCCAAATTTTTCGAGACTGTTTTTTTTTTTATATAATTTTTTTTTTAAGTTTTTTTTTTTTGTATAAATAATAAGAGATTTTTTCTTACATCTCCCTTTGAGCTTTAATGTATATTTATGTGATAGAAATAGTCAAGTGTAAGTAGTTGTAAGTGAAATTGTGTTATTACGTGTATTGATAGCAATAGGAAGGAAGAAAGACAAAGAAATTAAATTCGGATTGTTCCGCCAGTGTCACTTAAGTGCCACTTCTTAAGTTAGTGTACATATTTACATATATAGCGGAGCGCCTTTAAGGTTAGTGTTGCTGAAATGTCGATAGTTTTAGTATCGATGGTTTTCATCTGAAAAATTAATACTATCGATAGTTGAAAACGAGGCAATACTATTGAGTGAGTGCAATACTATCGATAGTATCTATCAAATCATCATTATCAGCCCTTCACGTTCCCACTGCTGGGACTCTGGCCTTCTCTCAGAGAGAGAGTATGGGCTGTAATCTACCACGCTGGCCCAGTGCGGGTTGGTAGATGTCGCATGCCCTTGAATGTTGCAGTTCTTGGGCATGCCGGTTTCCTCACGATGTTTTCCTTCACCGTTTTGAGCGATGTCAAGTATCTATACTATCGATTATTTTAGACCATCGTTATCGACAGTCTGCCAATTTGCAATATTTAGGTATACCCGAATATTGTAAACAATACTATTGTAAATCCTACTTATAATATTATAAACGTGAACGTTTGTGAGTATGGATGGATGGATGGATGTTTGTTACTCTTTCACGCAAAAACTACTGAACGGATCTGAATGAAATTTGAAATGGAGATAGCTTACACCCTGGATTAAAACATGGCTACTTTTTATCCCGGAAAAAGGTTCCTGCGGGATAACGGGAAGACGCGGGTGAAACCGCGAGGTGCAGCTAGTTGGTAATATATCAATAGTCCAATGTAATCGATATTATAATAATAATAATAATATCATTTATTTAGTCAGACACGGAGATCCATTATACAAAAATTTAAAACTCAAAACAACTATTAAGTACCTAAATAAAAATGAAAGTAAATAAAATAAAATAAAGTACAATACAATACATACATAAATTAAAATAGGTAACAAAATCCAATTCCGAACTTTTCGCACCACATCCGTGTGCTGATCAACTAACATAATGTGTAACTATGTCAATTAACCAACACCCGAATGTGGTGATTCAGAATTGGACAGTCATATCTGTCTACAATAGCTTTCAGAATGCTGTTGCCACTCGCACGTGTTCTGCACAAAAGAGACGCGACTTTTTTGCGCATGATGGCTGCAAAACCATCAGTGCGCGCCTCCATGAACATGGTCGATGCGCTGCAGAAACGTGGGAGCCGCATCAGCATTCTGAAAGCGTTATTGTATTGGACACGCAGGGCGTTGAGGGTTTTTTGCGTGTATGTTGTCCACAAGTTACTACCGTAGAATGATTGGCAGTATGCCTTAAAAAGTGTGATCTTAACTTCATCAGAGCAGGAACTGAATCTTCTGGACAGCATATTGGCTCTCACCGTCAACGCCCTGCGTTCCCTTTCTATGTCTGAGTCATCTTTGAGATCCTCTCTCACTAGATAACCCAGATATTTTAACTGTTTCACTCTATGTAGAGGAACACCATTTAACTGAACCAGGGGTACACTACCGGGACCATTTCCACTCTTACAAAAAACCATCAACTCGCTTTTTTTAACATTGTAGCGCAAGCCATGGCTCCTAGCGTACGTTTCACAATGCTTCAACAACTTTCTAAGTGCGCTGATAGAGGGCGCCAGCAGCACCATGTCGTCCGCATAACTCAAATTATTTACAAAAACACCATTAATAGAGCAACCAACCTGCATTCCACTGAGGCCCTCTATCAGGTCATTTACATACAGGTTGAAGAGCTTGGGAGAAGTTATCCCCCCCTGTCTAACTCCGCACTCCAACCCATAAGCTTCAGACAATTCTCCAGCCCACTTTACACAGTTTACCTGATTGTTGTACCAATACTCAAAGACAGAACAAATTTCCTTTGGTAAAGTGGTACTCCGTAGCTTTGTCCAAAGCACATCGTAGGACACCATGTCGAAAGCTTTTGATAAATCTAGAAAACAAGCATAAACTGGTGTAAATTATGACAGCTTACTTAAATAAGAGCAACAATTCTGTTGATAGTGTTGCAATAAGTTGGCTATCGATAGACTATCGATTAATCTTAGCTAGTCGACGATCGATCGGCATCGACACTATAGAAGGCTCTGGCGGAGGGGTAACCTTATGCCTATCTGAGAGTAACGAAAACTTTTAAAAAATCGCTAAAAATCTAATGCTGAAAATTAAAAACCGATCTATCCACGGTTTGCCCTATGGAGATGGAAATTTGACACAAGCTCCATAGAAGTAATGTCAAAGAACAATGGCCACTTTTCATACTGCCCTGGACCTGACCTTGACCTGACCTGCCTTTGTATAAAAAATTTCGTTTCTGTCAATGTCACTTGACAGTGACAATCAATTTGCTAGCACATAGATTATAAAGATTAGTTTTTGTTCATGTTTGGTAAATAATGTTGATTTTAAACACTTAATTATTCAAGTAGACTTGACCAAAGTGTGAAATGGAATGACGAAGAAAATGCGGAGTGCGTTCAAAACATCCAAACATCGTGTAAGTTAAAAAATGTCGTGAAATGAAACTCCGAAGTTAAAAAAATCAATATCTTTTTTTTCTACTCTTTCTTTAAAATATCATTTGTATAATCTTAATAGGCAAGAAATTGCAGTTTTTATCGTATATAGATCGTTTTCATACGACCTCGGGTCCGTTTTGGCCATTGTTCTTTATGTCAAACCGTGGATAGGTCGGTTATTGAAACCGGCCGTTACTAGAGATAGATTTTTGACATTACTTCTATGGAGCTTGTGTCAAAATTCTATCCCCAGTAGGGCAAACCGTGGATAGATAGGTAATTACATTAATCATCATTATCAGCCTTTCACGTTCCCACTGCTGGGACTCTGGCCTTCTCTCAGAGAGAGAGTATGGGCTGTAATCTACCACGCTGGCCCAGTGCGGGTTGGTAGATGTCACATGCCCTTGAAAATGTTGCAGTTCTTGGGCATGCCGGTTTCCTCACGATGTTTTCCTTCACCGTTTTGAGCGATGTCAAGTATCTATACTATCGATTATTTTAGACCATCGTTATCGACAGTCTGCCAATTTGCAATATTTAGGTATACCCGAATATTGTAAACAATACTATTGTAAATCCTACTTATAATATTATAAACGTGAACGTTTGTGAGTATGGATGGATGGATGGATGTTTGTTACTCTTTCACGCAAAAACTACTGAACGGATCTGAATGAAATTTGAAATGGAGATAGCTTACACCCTGGATTAAAACATGGCTACTTTTTATCCCGGAAAAAGGTTTCCTCACGATGTTTTCCTTCACCGTTTTGAGCGATGGCAAATCCGCACATAACTTATTAAGTCATAGGTACGAGGCCGAGAGGATTCGAACTCGGTGTCGGCGTCTTGTAAGTCGCACGCCAAACAGTTCGGCCACTATCGCTCTTTTACATTAATAATGGCCGTAAATGGCTTGATAGATAATGACAAAGTTACATTAGTTTGTGTCGTTCTTAGATGTTATAATATTGTAGAATAGGTGACGTCACAAAAATCCATTGTCAAATAAATCGTTGTGAATGTTGTAGCATATAAAATTACTGAAACAGAAAGCAATAAACATCGCTTGCTATCAATACACGTAATTGAAAACTTTTCTTGAATTTACAATTGTGTTTCTCTCTATTTTAGATTCTCACAAATGACAAACCAAAGTACTTGTATCTTGTTGTGTTGTTAAGTTATTAATAAATACATTGTGACTTTTTTTTTGTATGTATTATGTCAGGTGTAAATAGGTGTACCTATCTATCATTGGAAGCGTAAATATCAGTGGCGGATTTACACATTTGCCGCCAGTAGGCTAAGTATTCAAATTTTGCCGCCCCTACCAACCTCTATAAGTTATAGAGGTTATAGATTATAACCTCTACGGCCTCTGCCTTTCCTTTTTAAATGTGTCATTTTTTTTATGCATCAGACAAAAATTGAAGAAAATTCAAGTGGTGAACAATGTTTAATTGTTTGTGTGCACATAATAATATTTAAATACATATATACGACTCTTTTAATATCATTAAAGCATTTTTTTAAATTGACACTAAATTTGCCGCCCCTAAAATCTGCCGCCCTAGGCTCCAGCCTACTCAGCCTGCTGCTAAATCCACCACTGGTAAATGTGTATACAGAAATAGCGTGAAAATATCGTTAATGTAACCAAAATTACAAATTTGAATCATTTATTTCGATTTAATCATCCATCCATACCATAATAAAATTAAAAAAACCGGGCAAGGGCGATTTGGACTGACGCACGAACGGTTCCGTACTATCATTTATAAAAACGGCAAACAAATCACGTTTGTTGCATGAGAGCCCCCTTAAATGTTTAATTTATTATATTTTATTTGTTGTTTTAGCGGCAACAGAAATACACCATCTGTGATAATTTCAACTGTGTATTACTAAGAATCCGCCGTCTGTCCGTCTGTCACCAGGCTGTATCTCATGAACCGCGATAGTTAGACAGTTAAAATTTTTACAGATGATGTATTCCTGTTGCCGCTATAACTACAAACAATTACTAAAAAAAAGAATAAAATAAATATTCAAGGGGGTTTCTCTTATAATAGGGGCTGTAAGACTAACCCCCCACCCCCCACCAAAATCACGAGTATTTTCTAGTACCTGCAAAGAATCTTACATTTTTATAATATTATTTTTAAATACAGGTATAAAGTGTCATCTATTATTATTCTAGAAAATTCGATTATACTTACAAAAACAAAATACACGTGATTACTATACCCCCCCCCACCCCTCCCTTGTGATATTTCGTGATTTTTGCCGAACCCCTCCCCCTTTCGAACCTCACGTGATTAATGGACAGACCCACACGGTACTCGCACTTAGCCAGTTTTTTTTTGGTTCATTTTATTACGCCACGCAGTATGGATGGATACATCTTTTTACAAATTAATTATTTATTTTGTGACAAATAGCGTTTAATTTCCTTTATTTTCACAAATCGTTATGATACATAAACTGGTTGTTTTTTAAGTCCTTTGTAAAGAATAAGTGTTTTTATTATGAAAGGAGTCTATTTTGATTCGTCACAAAAATGCATTTATTTCGAACGATGTAGTCAACCCTTCTTTGAATATTAACTCAAGTACAGACTGCCAATGTATAAAAATAGCGGTGATATGAACTATTTACAGTGTTTCTCTTGGCGTCTGTACTAGAATCATTTGTATGTGGCGTGATGTAGCGTGGCGTGGCGTGGCGTGGTATGGCGTTTCAATTTATAATTTTTTCGTATCTAATACAAATAAATTGAATTATTTTATATTTTTAGTGCGTTATAAAAGTGTCCGCAAACTTATTTTGACTACCGCCCGCTTTGAGAATAACGCCCCTATTAAGCCTCTACACAACGCCCTCATTTTTTTCTGGGTCTCTTACCGCCCCCCTTTAGGCCTGCAGCGCCCACGAGGGGGCGGTATCGCCCACTTTGAGAAAGGCTGGGCTAGGGGATCCTCGCTCAGTCCGGGCCAAATCGGGGTATGGCGCATCAAGTGTCAATTACGCTGACTACTCCGTGGCCGAGCTGGGGCGGATGGCAGTGGGCACAAGGGAGAGATAATCGAGATCGTCTCAAAGTCTTCGCGCGCGTCGAGCGTTAGTGTAAGCGGCCGGTTATAACACGCCATGCCACGCCACGCCACGCCACGCCACGCCACAACACATCCAAAGTGTTTTTCAAAGAAGTCGACTATAACATTGTTCAACAAAATATTCTTCTCGTGTCATAGTTTTTACCGATGTGTAAATTAGGAATTGTAATTAGTGTTAATTATTGATCCATATCTTAATTCATTTTGGGCATTGATTGGATAAACATTATACTTTTAAACGCGGCTTCGTTTACCGGCCGTTCCCAATAACCGATCTATCCACGGTTTGCCCTACTAAAGATATAAAGAACAATGGCCAAAACGGACCCGAGGTCGTATGAAAACGATTTATATACGATAAAAAATTTAATTGTTTGCCTATTATGATTATACAAACGATATTTTAAAGAAAATGTAGAAAAAAAAGATGTTGATTTTTTACTGTGGAGATTTTTAGGACATTTTTTAACATAACGCACTTTTACACACAAATTAAGTCATTAAAATCAACATTATTTACCATATATGAACAAAAACTAATCTACTCCGCCCTCATACGAAACTATCCGAAAACTTGTGAAACGGATACGGTTACGGATATGTTTTTATTTCGGATATCCGATAGTTTCGGTTACGGAACTCCATAACATCCCTGATCTGTGTGTACATGGTAACTCTGCAAAAAGTGGACCGATTTTGATAGGGTTTTTCTGTTTAATTCGACGATAATGTTTATCCAATGAAAGAGTTTTAATTCTCCAATATGTATGTGTCTATGTATTATAGCATAGTGAACCAAAGCATTATATTACACAGGAATAAATTATTTTAATGTAATGCATATTGATTTTTATTTCTTTTTAGTCAGCATCCCGACACTTAAAATCAGTACCCCCAGTACAAGTTTTGAAAACTACAGTTACTATAGTTTTCGTAAACGTAAGTTTACTACCGCCAACTTGTCAAAGTGGCAACTCGTACTGCCTAAATTTTTTTAAAACACTTTTTTCCTTATTGTCGTTTGTTACCAAGTCCAATCTATCAGAATCATCATAATGAATCAATCATATGAGCCCAAACTCGAAGGGTTTACTATCAATGAATGCAGAGATCCCCTACCCACCTTCCGGTTGCATCATCAGACCCTCGTCACCAAGTCCAATCTATTGCACTCATCAAGACGATTCATATGAGCCCAAACACGAGGGGTTTGCTAGTAGCCACTGCAGAGATCCCCTACCCACCTTCCGGTTGCATCATCAGACCCTCGTCACCAAGTCCAATCTATTGCACTCATCAAGACGATTCATATGAGTCCAAACACGAGGGGTTTACTAGAAGCCATTGCAGAGATCCCCTACCCACCTTCCGGCTGCATCATCAGATCAGGTCGATGATACCAAATTATTGCATTGTCACCGAGATTACATACACATACAAAGTTTCAAGTCGATACGACAATTAGAAGTAGGTGAAAATTGACTTTTAAGATTTGATTACATTGTTAGTTAGTTACAAGTCAAGCTAATAAATAGTTTAAAAAACTAAAAAAAAACACTTTAAAAACGCACTGAAAAATATAAAATAATAAAATTGACTTGTATTAGTTACGATATAATGGTTAATTCAAAAAGTGTGGAGCGCTTTTTGGTTGTGTGTACCTTTATTTACCCAGTTAAAGAAGCGCTCCACACTTTTTGAATTAACCATTATATCGTAACTAATACAAGTCAATTTTATTATTTTATATTTTTCAGTGCGTTTTTAAAGTGTTTTTTTTTAGTTTTTTAAACTATATATTTTTATTTTTTTACTTTTTAGTAATTTGTTACCAAGTTCAATCTATTAGACTCATCAAGACGAATCATATGAGCCCAAACACGAGGGGTTTACTAGTAGCCACTGCAGAGATCCCCTACCCACCATTCGGTTCCATCACCAGACCCTCGTCACCAAGTTCAATCTATTGGACTCATCGAGATGAATCATATGAGCCCCAACACGAGGGGTTTACTTGTAGCCACTGCAGAGATCCCCTACCCACCTTCTGGCTGCATCATCAGACCCTCGTCACCAAGTTCAATCTATTGGACTCATCAAGACGAATCATATGAGACCAAACACGAGGGGTTTACTAGTAGCCACTGCAGCGATCCTCTACCCATCTTCCGGTTGCATCATCAGACCCTCGTCACCAAGTTCAATCTATTGTACTCATCAAGACGATTCATATGAGCCCAAACACGAGGGGTTTACTAGTAGCCAACGAAGAGATGCCCTACCCACCTTCCGGCTGCATCATCAGATCAGGTCGATGATACCAAATTATTGCATTGTCACCGAGATTACATACACATACAAAGTTTCAAGTCGATACGACAATTAGAAGTAGGTGAAAATTGGCTTCTAAGATTTGATTACATTGTTAGTTAGTTAGTTAGTTAGTTAGTTAGTTACAAGTCAAGCTAATAAAAGTGTTTTAAAAAGTGTTTTAAAAAGTTACTCTAAAACTTGAAAATGTTCGACTTGTAACGTGCTCACATCGAGTGAATGCTCTTATCAGTCCCCATCTTTAGGTATAGTCAATAGTACTTTATTCAATACTCATTGTGATCACTTTAAAACGTCAAACTTAAAACTAGCTACGCCTGTTCCAACATCCTTACGCCGGCAAAAGAACAGGCAAGAAACGCCCGACAGGTAATTTTTTTGGCGCGATCACATTGACAATTTTATTCTTATTACTAATTGATTGAATTGGAGCAAGTTCACTAAAATCCTAATCTTTTTTTGTCATCTAATAGTCCGATATTTTTTAACAAGATTTCTCTTGGTTGGTTGTGCACATTGGGATATGGAAACATGCATATTAACTAGTTGCGGGATTAAAACCAGTAGGCTGGGCGCTTTGAAAAGACAGTTTGAATCATCATAATCAGCCTTTTACGTTCCCACTGCTGGGACTCTGGCCTTCTCTCAGAGAGAGAGAGAGTACGGGTCGTTATCTACCACGCGGGCCCAGCGCGGGTTGGTAGATGTCGCATGCCCATGAATGTTGTGGTTCTTGGACATGCCGGTTTCCTCACGATGTTTTCCTTCACCGTTTTGAGCGATGGTAGATCCGCACATAACTTGTCCTAGGTGCAGGCCCGCGAGGATTCGAACTCGATGGCGGCGCGTTGTAAAGCGCACGCGTTTACCGTTCGGCTACCATCGCTCAGAGTTTGAATGCGTCATCATTAAAACTAAATACCTAATGAATGCGAATTTCGGTCACATGAGGCACCGGAATTAGGCACGTTTAAACCAATTTGCGTGTTAATATAAAATTATGTTTGTACAGGTGTGTGTGAGGAGTCAATGAATCTTACAATGCGACGAAAATATTGTTACATTTTGGTCACGAAGCGTTTGAAGTTGGAACAGTTTTTTGGTAAGTTTCTCTTGTATTGTCTTACTTACAGGGTAGCGGTTCACTTCGGAGAGAGATGGCTGGCACTTGCGTCAACTCGTGAACGGGTGCTGCTTGTGGGGTCTGGTCTGTTTTGGTTGTGATCCCGTAACCCGTTAATATTCATGTTCCCATATCCCAATGTGTACAACCAAACAAGAGAAATCTTATTAAAAGATAGAAATCAAATAAGAGAAATCTTATTAAAGCTAATTAAAAAATATCGGACTATTAGATGACAAAAAAAAGCTTGGGATTTTAGTGAACTTGCTCCAATTCAATCAATTAGTAATAAGAATAAAATTGTCAATGTGATCGCGCCAAAAAAATGACCTGCCGGGCGATTCTTGCCTGTTCTTTTGCCGGCGTAAGGAGGTTGGAACAGGCATAGCTAGTTTTAAGTTTAAACGTTTTAAAGTTTAACGTTTTAAAGTGATCACAATGTATCCTATTGAATAAAAATGATTTGAATTTTGAATTTACAGAGTGGGTAAGTAAGGACCTATATAATGGTGTCGATTCGGTTTTGCATTCTCTAATACTAAACTAAGTTTGACAGGTCTAAAAGTAATGCTGTCCTTTTTTTACTTCAGTAGTTAGAAAAAGACAGCAATACTATTAGACCTGTCAAACTAAGTTTAGTTTTAGAGAATGCAAAACCGAATCGACACCATTATCCTACTAATGTTATAAATGCGAAAGTTTGTGTGTATGGATGGATGGATGGATGTTTGTTACTCTTTCACGCAAAAACTACTGTACGGATCTGAATGAAATTTGGAATGGAGATAGCTTATACCCGGGATTAACGCGTAGGCTACTTTTTATCCCGGAAAAAGGTAAGAAACCGCGGGACGCAACTAGTGAGTATTTATTTCATTTACTACTTACAGGGTAGCGTTTGACCACAAGTCACCTGATGTTAAGTGGCGATGTAGTCGAAGATGGCGCCACGCTACACCTGGGCTGGGAACTGGCTCTCAAGTGATGCTGCCGGAACACATCGATAGGTGTTTGAAGACAGATTCTTAACTTGAGGATGGTAGGTGAGGTTAGTACTAGAAAATACCCTACCACAAAGCTGTGGTTTAATCGCGATGTTTTCCTTCACCGAAAGCTCAAGCTCATTGTAGGATTCAAAACCACGCTCTACGGATCGCAAGGCGATGCCAATGAGCACACATCCGCACTATAAGTAGAAGAGAAGAATGATCATAGAGCTGGTGCAAATCTCGGCTAACGAATTAGTTCGCTGCGCTCAGGATTCTACTTGAGAATCTCTCGCTACGCTTTAGATTCTACTGTAGAATCTTTCGCTCCGCTCTGGATTCAAAGAAGCAAGTCGTTGTATTCGAAATGCAACAAAATTTTCGGGTTACTTTTTGAATTTAGGCAGTACGAGTTGCCACTTTGACAAGTTGGCTGTAGTAAACTGTGACGTTTACGTAAACTATTTAGATAGTTTTCAAACCTTGTACTAAGGTGTACTCAGAAAGTTCAGAACTTTAAAATGATTAAACAATTAAGATTTCTTTAGTGTGTATTATTCGTATTTAAATAAAGCAAAAATATATACCTACTACATAATTATAACAATGAACTAAAAAAAAACCTAAACTAAAAACTACAATATATTATTAAAAGGAGTCCCTTTAGGCAAGGTTCCGAAGATACAGGCAGCGTTCCCCCCCCCCCCCCCTTTGGATGGCTAGACTAATTCTTTGTATTTTTTAGATTTCTTTATATTTTCTTACTATTTCAATTAAGTATGTGTTTTAAATAATGAAACAAGTCTTGACATATATTATATGACGCACGCAAGTGATAGAACATATTTGTACAGGTACATAATTGTAAAAACAACACGCTGGAAATGTGCAATTTTATGATATATACGTTCTTGTGATAGCTTATTTAAAGGCCAATTGTGTAACCATCATGAGTATATAATTATATTCAGATGATATTGTTCAATATCAAATTGAGACGTTCTTCGAGAGATATGTAGGACAGTAGGTATATAACATTTTTGAAACCAGATAAATATGTCGCCGCTTTGGCAATTTTTCGAGTGGCAAGAAATTTGTCCGGCTGTCATACTGTCGTCTCCAGAAGTCATGCGTCATCTGACAGCGGACGTTACCTACTAGCCATGCGCAGAATGTGTCACTAAAATGAAAAGATATATACCTACGCTTCTTATCACACTGAAGTATATCACTCATTTAGTTCAGTAGCTCAAATTGCCTCAAAAGATATTTTCGTTTAGCGTTCGTAGGGAACGACATATATCATACCATGTCTTTTCAATGGGCGGTCAATTTTCTTTCGCTAGTTCATGGAACTATCGTGAATGCGTACATGCGAGCGACATTTAAATCTTCTCACCCAGTTGAAGGACATTGAAAGAATTGGTATCAAAATTAAATAGTAGTCCATTGGAAGTTAAGTAACTTCCAATAAGTAAGTTACTACATACATGTATCCGAATGCCGATCCGAGCCAAAGTTTGAGTGAAATAGACGATCACTTCAAAACCTACAACAGAGCGTGACAGCATTATCTATCGCGTGGTGCTCGTTCGTGTTTCGGATCGTTCGCTGCCGGTGGACTAGGCAACTGAAGTAACTGAACTACTGAACTAGTTGAATTGTTACTGGACTAGTGAACGAATGACACCCGCCAACAGAAGTAGTCCATTTGAAGGATTCATTCGTGAACGACACACGACTATTACCCTACATCATCATCATCATCATAATCAGCCCACTTCAGTCCACTGCTGGACATAGGCCTCTCCCAAAGCACGCCACTGAGCCCGATCTTCGGCCTCTCTCATCCAACTGCTGCCAGTCATCTTGCGTATGTCATCGCTCCACCTAGCCAGAGGGCGTCCTACACTACGTTTGCCGAGACGCGGTCTCCACTCGAGAACACGTTTGCCCCAATGGTTGTCGGTTCTTCGGCTAATATGTCCAGCCTATTGCCACTTCAGCTTGCTGATCCTATAAGCTATGTCGGTTACCTTGGTTCTCTGTCGGATCACTAGCCTACGCGGGCCCGAAAACAATTACAAGCGTGGGTAGACGACAAGGATTATATTTTTGAGAGGGTGGAGGTGATCAGACGGCACCGCACAGACTGTATTGCGTGTTCCGCGGAGTGCGGTTAAGGAAACTAGGAATTGTGTCGCCATGGTTGATGGGTTTGCTGATTGTAGTTGGGTTGTACGGGAAAAGTGGTTTCTTTATTCTCCTCGCCTGATAACATCCTGACACTGATGTTATACCCCTTTAATCGAAGTTCCAGACACTTCTGATATTTATAGCACCGCTATCACTGCTAGTGCCTATAAACATATGTTACTTCCAGATATACCTATGATAGAATCGCTTCATTGTTTAGATCGGTAACGTCCCGAGCAAGTATAGAGGTACTATGGAAAGCGCACGCCTTCTAGAAAATATGAGCGATTTGCGCCTTACAAGGCGCCGACACCGAGTTTGAATCCTCTCGGCCTATGACTCAATAAGTTATGTGTGGATTTACCATCGCTCCAAACGGAAAACTGGCCAAGAACTGCAACATTCAAGGGCATGCGACATCTACCAACCCGCACTGGGCCCGCGTTGTAGATTACGGCCCGTACTCTCTCAGAGAAGGCCAGAGTCCCAGCAGAGTATGAGACACGTCGATTTTTGCAATGAGCTTGAGCTTTCGGTGAAGGAAAACATCGTGATGGAATCATACTTTGGTGGTAGGGCATTTTCAATGTTCGCCTAGCTAGTTTCCGCACCCTGAAGTTAAGAATCTGTCGCTATCTATCGGTGTGTTCCAGCAGCCTCACTTGAGAGCCAGTTCCCAGTCCAGGTGTAGCGTGACGCTACCTTCGACCAAGTGACTTGTGGTCAAACGCTGCCCTGCAAGAAGTAAATATGTACTTTACGGATATTTTTGACAGGAAAATAATTTTAACAATTAATAATATAATTGTTAAAATACAGGGGTAAAAAATGGTAAATGTTTTAATAAAAAATAAAAAATAAAAAATGTAATTAAAATGCAAATACAGGGGTCTAGGCTCCGAATATGATTTTGTCCCATTCGGTGTCGAGACCCTTGGTCCGTGGGGTCCTAGCGCTTTAAGCCTTTTTAAGGAAATAACAAAAAGGTTAGTCGACATCACCGGAGACCGAAGAGCTGGCAGCTACCTCGGACAAAGAATTAGTCTAGCCATCCAAAGGGGGAACGCTGCCAGTATCTTCGGTACCATGCCTAAAGGGACTTCTTTTCATAATGTATTTTAGTTATTAGTTTAGGTTTATTTGTTTTTATTTTATTGTTATAATAGTATATAATTAAATATATATTGTAATCTGTTGTGTAAAGAACCAATAAATTGTATAATATAATTAAATAAATAATTAATAATTTTAAAATAATTTTAGGATATAGGACGGAAACTAACAAGAAACTTGGCGGAATTTTAAATTTCTCGCTATGGCAGCACTGCCTTTAGGTATTATATTCCTATTTACCTACTGAAAGTAGTCAACAATAGTACACAAAGGAGCAATAAATTAATTGTATTGTATTAACATGCAGTCGCTATAAAAACAATAATAAAATAATTAATTATAATTTATTTTATTTACACATCCATCTATTGTGTGTGATACAACATTATATGTACCTACCTACGTATGTATGCAAAATAAATATATTAACATACACATATATGTCTATATATTCAAACAAACCGACACAAAGTCATGTAAAACCTAATCCATTCCGGTGGAATTAAACATCGTCACAAGATCCTTTGAAAATCGCAAAATAAAATTGGCTACGTAATCCACCCAAAACACATATGCTGTGTTGGCACAACTGTTTCTTAAATACATAAAAAATTACAATAGTGACCGGACCCGGCTTCGTTCGGGTAAGCAAAGATTTTGACAACCGTGTGTCGATTCTGCATCTCATAAAACTAAACTAAGTTTGGAGCGATGGTGTCCGAACGGTAACAAGTGCGACTTAAAAGGCGCCGACACCGAGTTCGAATCCTCTCGGCCCCGCACCTATGACTCGATAAGTTATGTGCGGATTTTCCATCGCTCAAACCGGTGAAGGAAAACATCGTGAGGAAACCGGCATGTCCAAGAACCAACATTCAAGGGCATGCGACATCTACCAACCCGCACTGGGCCCGCGTGCTAGATTACGGCCCGTACTCTCTCTCCCTGAGAGAAGGCCAGAGTCCCAGCAGTGGGAACGTGAATGGCTGATGATGAGAAACTAAGTTTCACAGGTCTAAGGCCCGTATTCCAGAATGACGCTCAAGTGTTGATCTTTGCTTGAGCAGAGATTTGGCGCTGTCATTTCATACAGATATGTCACTGAATCGCTACTCAAGCATTGATCTACACTTGACCATCATTCTAGAATACCGTCCTTGTTTTACTTCTGTGGTTAGAAAAAGACAGCAATACTTTTAGTCTTGTCAAACTTAGTGTAGTTTTTGAAAATGCCAGATACAACACCATTTTCTCGAAACCGCTAAATTTAAAAGCTAGATATGTAATGTCGCGGAGTTTTTCGTAGACTACCTACGCCAAGCCAGTGCCAGCGCCTCTAGCCAAGATGCATTCTGTATTCGTTGCCGCTAATAGAAAAAAAAATGGTATTGATATATTTCAACGCTAAGTCACGTGGTCATAACAAACGTCTACAGTGACGATCGCTACATCCCATTACTAACGCCCGAAATTAATAATCGATCATGATCCGTTAAGCGCGGTTTTGGATCGATATGTCAAGTCATAATATGTCATTTTAGTAGTAATACGTCAAGCCCTGGTACTAAAATGACATATTATGACATATACATGACATATCGATTCAAAACCGCGGATAACTATTAATTTCGGACGTAAGACACCGCTGTCCGTCCGTCTGTCACCAGGCTGTATCTCATGAACCGTGAGACAGTTGAAATTTTCACAGATGATGTATATCTGTTGCCGCTATAACAACAAATACTAAAAAAAAAAAATTTAAGGAAGCTCGCGTGCAACAAGCGTGATTTTCTTTGCCGTTTTTTTTATAGATAATGTTACGGAACCCTCCGTGCGCGAGTGCGACTCGAAAGATTGTAGAATGCATTGTGGGTAGGGGCGCAGTAATTGCTTCCAAACAAACAAACAAATTATACCTCCTTATAATATGAGTATAGAATATAATTATATAAACTGACATATGGTAAGACAATTTTCAGTGGATTTCAGATACAGAAGTCTGGCCACTGAAGCGGTGCTATAAACAATATGGAGTTGAAAACGTGGACTGTTCTGTTGGCGATCATTTTTGTAAGTACCATTTGAGATTTGAGAGTGAGTGACGGCTGGTGGCCGAACGGTTACACGTGCGCCTTACACGGCATTGATAACGAGTTCAAATCCCATCTTGAAACATTTAATCAATATTCGAAATTATTTATGAAAAATTGCAATCAATAACTTCAATTATGTTTTTTTTTATTTATCCATTGGTGAAAACAACATGAAAATCGGTGCAGTAGTTTTTGAGTTTATCGCGAACAGACAGACGCGGCGCGGAGGACTTTGTTTTATAATAAGTAGTGATTATAGACGACCGATATGGCGCAATGGGCGGATAGCCGACTGTGAAGCGTAAGGTCGCGGGTTCGATTCCCGCTACAGGACAAATATTTGTGCATTGAAAAAAAAAAGCGCAAGTATTTGTTCTGTGTCTGGGTGTTGTGGATCCCCGATCCTCGTAGCTTCTGATACCCTAGATACAGGGAAACCTAGTTAGGGGTCAGAACCTATGTATGTGATTGTGCGGGCCAAAAAAAAAAAGAAAAAATTATAAAATTAAAACGATAAATTCAAAATGATTAATTTATATTCAATAAATATTCATGCAATTTCTTACTTTTTATCTAAGAAATAAATTCATAAGTTATTAAAAATTAAAGTAAGATTTTTTTATTATAGTCTAAAAAGAACTACAAATTGAAAAAGATGGCTACTGAACTGAGTGCAGTAAATAAATCCTACTAATATTATAAACGTGAAAGTTTGTGAGTATGGATGGATGTATGGATGTTTGTTACTCTTTCACGCAAAAACTACTTAACGGATCTGAATGAAGTTTGAGAATGGAGATAGCTTATACCCTAACACATAGGCTACTTTCTATCCCGGAAAAAGGTTCCTACGGGATAACGGGAAGACGCGGGTGAAACCGCGGGGCGCAACTAGTAGTCAACATGTTAAAGTTTATCAATAGAATACAAAGATAATTAATAACAAGTACATGGGGCAATTTATTGTCGTTGGTAACCCCTTGTTGTATGCCAAAATGTAATGTGTAACATCCTGAACACATGTTTTTCTTTCTTTGTTTCTTTACAAAATGTATTTGGTTTTAGGTCTACGAGGCGAATGCAGTCGCCGACCCGAAACGTAAGTTTTTAACTCAATCATTCATAACATAACTCTAGTTTTCTAAAAATCTTAAACAAAACAGTAGAATGTATACAAGCGAGCAATGTGATATTTTTACGGCGAGGGATTCAAACATAGAATCCTAAGCGTAGCGCCATTATTAAAGATTCAACCATAGTTTTTGATACAGATGTAAAGTTTTTATATTTATAAAATGTAAATCAATAAAGGGTTGGGAGGAGGGGGGGGGGGGGGTGTCGCGTTTCAATAACCGATCCATCCACAGGTTTCCCTACTGGAGATGGAAGTTTGACATAAGCTCCATAGAAGTAATGTCAAATTTATGTCAAACCGTGGATAGATCGGTTATTGAAACCGGCCGTAAATCTATCTATCTCACTCAATCGCTAAAATAATTTTTCATTGATCGACGGATCTCTCATTGCGCTTAGGATTCTACGAGTACTTTAGAATCCTGAGCGTAATGAGGGATTCTAAATGACGCCCTCACCGCAGAAATATTATTTCGCTCCCTCTTATTCTTTGTAGACTTATGCCTGAAATTAACAATCGATCCGATCCGTTATCAGCGGTTTTGGGTCGATATGTCATGTCGTAATATGTCATTTTAGTTCTAGGGCTTGACAGATTACTACTATAACGATATATTATGACATGACATATCGATCCAAAACCGCGGATAACGGTGTTCCGTTATCCGTTATTCTGATGGATCGATTATTAATTTCGGCCGTTAGCCAATCTTTCTATTCTACAAATAACATTTTCGATTTAGCCTTCACTACAATTTTGAAGTAAATATAAAATTAAAATCAACATCTTCTGCCTCTTGAAACAAAAATACTGACAAGAATCTGTGTTCTTTTTGCCTCTGGCTTTGCTTAGTTTTTGACTTTTATACTTTTACCTTTTTGCCTTTTCTCTATATTTGCGTTGTATGAGCAAGAGCGTCGCCACGGGGCCGCGGGGGCATTCCTAGCAACTATATGTATAAAATTGAGTCAAATGCCAAAAGTCATTAAAAGTCTGATATAGTATAATTTGAAACGCATAAGGCGTTTGAAAGTGAAATGTAAACACGATTCCAAAAAACCTAAGAAGACAATTCTTGATAAGCTTATGCCCCCTCTGGCCCATTGGCTGCCGACGCCCTCGGTGGGCGATAATTTCGTTTATTCTTCTTCTGTGTGTTCTTTGTTTTATTTTGTGTTTCTTTCTTTCTTTGTTTACCTACAAATCTTTCACAGTTACTGTGCGGAAAAATGTCGAATATGTTAAAATTGGTACTATTTATAATGTGACATAAAAATAATATAAGAAATTGTTGAGTTTCCTAACTGTTCCCCGAAGTGTTACCCATGTGGAGATTTCGACATTTTCACAATACTTAGCACTCACAGATAGTGAAGCATTCTGAATGTGAAAGAGTTTTCTAAAGTTCCAAACATTAGGCAATCTTACAACAAACTCTGCCTCTTTACAAATGCTCTAAATTCATGTAAGTATTTATTATTTACTAATCAAAATCCCCAACCATTATTACAAAGTAACAAATTCTTACGCCCAATAAAGTACCTATTCCCAATGTATACTTTTCATACGATGTTTGGGAACGAAAAGGTGCCTCTTTGGGAAAACGTTCCCTCAGCGGAAAGTGTCTCTGGCGAATATCTCGGAAACAGTTACAGACACAAATTTGCACACCACGTCACGCTCTAATTATCTACTGTATTGAAATCAACAAGTTCTTCATTTTTCCGCCAATTTATGCTTCTGGTAGGTACGTTGTTTGGGAACGAAAAGGTTCCTCTTTGGGAAAACGTTCCCTCAGCGGAAAGTACCTATATTTGGCTAATACGAGTCAGAAACGGTTTTAGAGACACAAATTGTTAAATTATCTTCTGTACATATTGAAATTAAGAAGTTCTTCATTTTTCCGCTACGGTAACACGCTATCGTGCTTACCGAATCACTGAAGTGTTCAGTTGAAAATCAGACTACCGGTCACCCATCCAAAAAGTGATGGCCGCGAATTTGTGATTTAGCCCCTGCTAAAACTACCTACATCTAATATTAAATGTTAATGTAAGTCGCGTGATTGCGTGTATTTCTAGATCCACACCATGTGACTATTATAATAGAAGAATTCAAAAACCAAAGAGGTTTGTGTACTTGATTTTTTTGGGTACATTAACACCATTTAGAAATCCATAGCTACTAGGTGCGGAAATATTGCTTACTGCAGTGCGATTGTAATTCACTCGGAAAATCTTCTTTTTAAAACACTTTTATTAGCTTGACTTGTAACTAACTAACTAACTAACTAACTAACAATGTAATCATTTAAACGCGATTCACAAATCCGAATTCTGAAACTGATTTTTCATTTAATTTTGACAAATCAGCTGTTCAATCACGGAAAAGTTTCCACCACCTATTTGCTCTCGGAAAACGTTTCTGTGAAGCGAAAGTGACGTCGAATCCGACACGGAATCTTTCCGAGTGAATTAGAGTCGCACTGCTGGACCCTTATTCGCTTTGACCATCTAAGCACGTAACGCGAGCGCGTTACGTTATCTGCGTGGAATGACTGCTAAAGCCCGTATTGACGTCGCACGTTATTGGCAAGGAATCCTGATGGTCATAGCGAATGAGGGTTCTGCTTTCTTTATTTGGGTTGGGCAGACAGTGGTATAGCTTTCTCACTCTAACCTTGCGTACTTCTCTTTTCAATGCTTCAAATCTCCTATAATCCTCGCGCATAATACGGGTGGGCCACGCCGCAAAATATCATCCATCTCTGTCGTTTATGTATTGTTAGAAAGAGATGAAGAAACGCGTTTTGGCGCGGCCCACTCTAACATGCGCGAGTCTTTACTTCTATTCCTACCTTGCCTACTGTTATTTTCCTTCAAAATTATTACTAATTATTTTAATTTAGTAGGTTAATTATATATTAATCTCAAAATAGATATGATAAGGGGCTCAATTCTTGTGGCATGATATATTATCACATTCGATAAATATCGCTATGACTGTCAAAATATGTATTGGTTTTTGACAGTTATTGCGATATTTATCGAATGTGATAATTATCACCCCCCGAGAATTGAGCCCAAGACTGTTGTAAACTAAAAGCCCCAACCTATCTTTACAACTTACAGGGTAAAAATTGACCACAAGTTACCTGATGTTAAGTAACGATGTGGTCGAAAGTCGCCACGCTATACCTGGACTGGGAACTGGCTCTGAAGTGAGGCTGCCGTTACACACCGATAGGTGCTTAGCGACAGTCTTAGGCGAGCACAAGAAATTGCTCTACCACCAAGCTTTCATCACGATGTTTTCCTTCACCGAAAGCACTTAGCATCAAGAGACTTAACCTTGCAAAAGTGAGGAAATGTATCCTGCTAATATTATAAACGTGAAAGTTTGTGAGTACGGATGGATGTTTGTTACTCTTTCACGCAAAAACTACTGAACGGATGAAATTTGGAATGGAGATAGCTTATACCCTGAATTAACACATAGGCTACTTTTTATCCCGGAAAAAGGTTCCTGCGGGATAACGGGAAACCGCGGGGCGGAACTAGTAATATATACAACTAAATCACACCCAATAAAACAGGTCAATCCGACGAAACAAACCTACATGAATCACAAAGCACACAGCGAGAGGAAGCCCATAGCTTCAATCAGAAGCAGGAGACTTCCTCGAGCGAAAACCAAAACGGCCAAACGAGTAGCCACCGGCACAGCGAAAGCAGCCAAGCCCAACAGCAAGACTCTAGCAGTTACAAGGAACAATACCAGTCCACACTTCTAGAAGCTTCTAAAGATGACACGAGCTCTAAAGTCCCCAGTTCAGATGACAGTGGGCAGCCTAGCTCTAGCAACGATATACCTAGTGATAACGGTAGTAATTCTGAAGGAGATCGTAGCAATAAGGAAGGTCATAGCCACTGGACTGGCGACGGGGAAGGAGAACTCCATGGCCTTGATGAGTTTGACTTCGCTGATGTTAGTAGTGAAGAGGAGACCAATCTTAAGGATCTAGATATACGTAAGTATTACTTTGTCATCACCATCATCAGACTATTACCATAGTAAAGGAGTAGTAGTTCAGGTTCGTATAAATCGGCCGTCGCCGGTTTGAATGTGTGCGTGAGTAGCGGCACCGTGTACGCACGCACTTTTCACGCACACGCACACATAAACGAAAGGAGGCGGCCGGGGCCGCGGCCATGCACTCAGTACGGAACGCGCCGCCTATGCGTCACCGCAAGAGTAGGCAATTAACTCGTCGAGCGGCCTTAGCTAACCTACTGTTCTTTAAATACTGTGCTATTACGCAGTGGCGGATTTAGTAGGTAATATGTCAAGCCCTATTACTAAAACGACATATTATGACATGATTTATCGATCCAAAACCTCGGATAACGAATCGGGATCGATTATTTATTTCGGGGGTTAGTAGGCTGGGGTCTAGTAGTGCTGCAGATTCTAGGGGCGGCAAAATTGGTGCCAATGTTTGTCCACTGTTTGTTACCTTATTACGCCTAAACCGCTAAACAGATTTTTATGAAATTTGGTATGAAGATAGTTTGGAGTCTATAGAAGGGCACAGAGTACTTTATATCGCGATAAGTTGAAGTCTATTTGGGAGAAACCGCTAGTTTTATAGTTTTTCGATTGAGTAAAAGTTTAGAGTTTACATTAAACATTCATTACTACTTAAGATTCATGCCTACACGTGACGTCATGAAACTTAGGCGTAATTATACCTATTCATGTTTTGTTATTTGATTTTTACAGCGCCACTCTCGCCCAACATGTACCAAATACTTGGAGCTAAATGTAAGTAAATCTTTTAAATTTATTTATGTTACACACCTGACACAAATAACTTGATGCAAAGTTACTCAACAGCATCAACCTTTTACGTTCCTGGGAGTCTGGCCTTTTCTCAGAGAGAGAAAGAGACAATGTGCCGTAATCTACCACGGGGATGTGAAAAAATAATCGATTTGTATATTAATCGATTATTTTTTCTTTTAATCGATTTTTAATAATCGATTATCTAATTATGAAAAATCGATTATTGATAAATCGATTTTTTACTGACTCTCTAATAAATAAATCGATTTTTTTACCTACTTTCTTTTTTTAAAGTAATAAAAGATAATGTTTGTATTATTGGAGATTAAACCAATGTGTAGTGAAACTACACATTTCAATCGAATATTGCAGTTATAAGTTACTTTAGGTAATTTTATTACAATGTACAAAAAAATGCAACAATTCGAATAGTTAGAAAAAAATTATTGATAAAAAATCAATTATATAAAAATCGATTATTTTTTATTTATATAATAGATTTTTTATAAATCGATTTATTTTAAAGAGATAAATCGATTATTTATTAATCGATTTTTTACCTCCAAGTCACATCCCTATACCACGCGCGCCCAGTGCGGGTTGGTAGATGTCGCATGCTTGAATGTTGCTGTTCTTGGACACGCCGGTTTACTCACGACGTTTTCCTTCACTGTTTTGAGCGATGGTAAATCCGCACATAACTTATTGAGTGATCGTGACTTGATGAGCCATAATGCGCAAGCGTTACTGTGGTACAGTATTTGGACAAAACTGCAGTAGGAGCTCAATGTCCACAGTGCACACGGTAGACATGCCGCGTGTCTCTGTGTGTGTGTGCGACCGGTAACTGATTGGTTCATGGACACACTTACGTGCGGAACGGGTTATAGGAGAAGGTCCTATGGGAATTTTCTTTCATGCGATTGTTTTTTGTGACTGGAATTCTGACCCCAAACATATACATAAAAAAAAAACTAAAACTAACTGAGATGTCGCAACGAGCCAAAGCGAGTGTTGTCCTCCGCTAACAAGAGACGCCACTCCGCTCTGTCCCGCGCCCCCTCCCGCCACTCCTCCGCCTGCAGTGCGCGCAACTACATAGTGACTTCGTCTCTGCAGCGGTACCTGCGACTCTCGCCCGTCACATGTACGCTCGTTTGACCGCACGATCCTCTCCCATTCTTTCAAGGTGCTAGCTAAGTTTGGGCGCTTTTATCTCGCCGATGAGATTCGGCTCAGCCACCAGTTCTTTGATTTCTCGGTTCGTTCTCATCCACCATACTCCATCCTGAGATTGTACTGGACCCAAAATCTTTCGCAGCACCTTTCTTAACTATAGACCTACACGTATTAATGATATAAATTGTTTTATTCACAGCTCTAAGAGAAGCTAGCGATACCCTGAATAATCTTACGGGTTTCAGAAGTGAGTACTAGTTTAATTTTAATATGTACTACAGTAGAACCTCGTTAAGTCGAACCTCGATAAGTAAAAACCTCCAAATCTCGAAAAAAATTTTTGTTCCCTTCCCTTCCAACACCAAAACCTCCATTACTTGAAATCTTGACCCTCTGTTAGTCGAAATAATCACGAGTCCCTCCAAGCCATTTTGGTACATATTTTCACTCTATAACTCGAAATATTAAATTTGACCTCTGTATCTCGAACATAGCAACGTTTTATTTTACAACCTTTACAACATGATCATTTGGAATTTATTACCTCTATTGTTCGAACAAAAATAAGTTACCGACCTTAAGAACTTGCCGACAATGTGAGTACACTATTGTTTCTTAGAAAACATTTTAGGAGTATACGATAATAAATTTATGACTCACGTAAACACGTGTTTGCTTGCTTGGTGTCAGGTGTTCAATTTTGATTTCCTTTGAAATTTAGCTAAGCAAGTCATTTGTTTTCGACTTAAATACTTTCAGAAGTAGTTTGGTTCTACTGCAATACACATCAATTAGTACAACAGTTAATCCTCCATAAGTTGAAAACTCTATAACTCGAATTTTTTGGCGTCTCCCTTGATGTTCGACTTATAGAGGTTCTACTGTATATAGAATATGTAATAGTTTCGTCCCGCAGTTACCTGTACATTCAACGACAAAAGTCGCTGAACAATCACAAATTTTCCAATTACCTGTAGCATCTGAAACACCAACCTTTGACCGCACCATCACATAAAATCATGTGTTTTGTGTTTTGGTGAAACGCTACCTTGTAATTTTTATAAAAAACACAAACATGACTGATCTAAGAGACATTTGAAAAATCGACTGTGATCAGCTACTTTTGTCGCTGACTGTACCTCTAGTACAAGTTTTGATAGTAGACGAAAACTATGAAAGTTTTCGTTTGCTTCCATACATTTTTATCTCTCAGCGCCCCTTACGGAAACTTGGAGGAACTAAAATCGTTAGTACGAGTTACTTTAAATCGTTGTATTCGAAAAAAAAATCGAAATACGTTTTGCATTCAGGCAGTACGAGTTGACACTTTGACAAGTTAGCGGTAGTTAACTTTGACGTTTACGTAATCCAGGCAGTATTTTTTTAAATAGCATAAAAGGTCTTATATTATTTTATAAGTTTTTTAACGTCTTATCAGAGTAGCGTTTGACGTCGTGTCACCTGATATTAAGTGACGATGTGGCAACGTTATGTGCCACATCTAATAGTCCGATATTTTTTAATTAGCTTTACTAATAAGATTTCTCTTGTTTGGTTGTGCACATTGGGATATGGGAACATGAATATTAACGAGTTGCGGGATCACAACCAAAGCAGAGCAGACCCCACAAGCAGCACCCGTTCACGAGTTGACGCATGTGCCAGCCATCGCTCTCCTCGACCATCCCTGCTTTAGACATAAAACCCGTAAATAACATTATCTCCGTATTATTGATACAAATGTAACGTGACTGCCTCGCCGCACACTTGTACCAATTAGCTACACACAGCAATTAATAATTTGTTAGCGATTTACTTTGTATTGAACATTTTGTTTGTTCAGAAACAGTGCAGGGGAGAAAAAACGCTAATTTTCTACGTGCTCGTGCAAAAAAATTGGTTGTCTGTAAAGTCGGTTTACTGACGAACAGGCGTAGCTAGTTTTAAGTTTGACGTTTTAAAGTGATCACAATGTATCCTATTGAATAAATAAAATTGACTTTGACTTTGCCCCTCTTTAGGCCTGCAGCTCCTACAAGGGGGCGTCGTCGCCCTCTTTGGGAAAGGATGGCTTACGACCGAAATTAATAATCGATCCCGATCCGTTATCCGCAGTTTTGGATCGATATGTCATGTCATAATATGTCATTTTAGTACTAGTATGTCGAGCTTTATTATTTACTTAGCTTATTTTTGTTTACTTTCAGAGGAAGACGAAGCTATCAATTACATCATGGATATCACTGGAATAAAATGTAAGTAGGTAACAAGTACAGATTATGGGGAGAGTCGCATACTTTACAACTCGGGACATTGTCATCAGACTGTGTCAGTCCACTGCTGGACAGACCTCTATTAAGTATTGTATTATATTTTTATTAATATAATAATAATAATATTTTATTTCAGACAATTGGTCCATACACAATAACAAAAAAAAAAAATCACATTAAAATCAATTAATTACCATTCAAATTAAAATAAAATTAGGATAAATTAAAATTAATTAATATGTAAGAACGTATATATAGCATTTTTTTTGTATATATGTATATATATATAATTTTTTTTATGTGTGTTCGCGGATAACTTCTTCGTTAATGAACCGATTTGATCATTCAGTTTTGTTGAAAAAGAGATGTCCCAAGGGTTAATTAAACCAGGAACTGATGATGGCATCCCAGAGAAATCGAGGGGAACCTGCAGTGCGATTCTAATTCATTCGGAAACTCTTCCGGCCATGGATTCGGAAAAGTTTTCGAGAGAATTTTTTAGACGCGATCCGCATATCTGAATTCGGAAACTGACATCATATTGACAAACCAGCTATTCAATCACGGAAAAGTTTCCGACACCTACTCGGAAAACGTTTCCGTGAAGAGAAAGTGACGTCGAATCCGACGCGGAATCTTTCCGAGTGTATTAGAATCGCATTGTTGAAGTCGGTTTTTTTGTTGTTAAAAGTTATACTTACTTATTGTTATTTCCATCATCAGCTCCTGCGCAAGCCTACAACTTCATGAAGAAAGCTCGTGGCACCAGGAGTTATAGATTCGTCTTGGAGTTCCTGGAGAACCTACTAGGCACTTCCAGTAAGTATCGTCATCATCATCGTCACCATCATCAGCCATTAATTTCACACTTCTTTTTTACTACTTATAGGGTAGCGTTAACCACAAATCACCTGATGTTAAGTGACGATGTAGTCGAAGGTGGCACCACGCTACACCTGGACTGCATGGAGAAAAAAGACCTTCCGAAATACCGTTTCCTTCCGAGTCAAAAGGGAAGGACTTGTGATTCAGAAGGAAAACTAAAGTAAAATAAGGAAGGAATCGGTCTTGGAAGGTAAGGACTCAGAAGGAAAGTCAGAATTTTTTTCTCAGTGTGGGAACTGGCTCTCAAGTGAGGCTGCCGGAACACACCGATAGGTGCTTGGCGACAGATTCTTAACTTGACGTTTGTAGCTAACCAGGCGAACACTTGAAAATTCTCTACCACTAAGCTATGGTTTCATCAAGATGTTTTCCTTCACCGAAAGCTCAAGCTCATTGTAAGATTCGAACCCACGACCTACGGATCGTAAGCAGACGTCACTAACTCACTACTACTGAGCCATCATCGCTTTGGCCTTCTCTCAGACAGAGAGTATGGGCTGTAATCTACACGCGGGCCCAGTGCGGGTTGGTAGATGTCGCATGCCCTTGAATGTTGCGGTTCTTAGACATGCTTGTTTTCTCACGATGTAAATAAGTATAGGTCTACCAGGATCTGATGGCAAAAAGGGAAAAAAGAATTTGACGCTAGCAATACTGGGGGAAATTGGAGTAAAACGTTTTGGTACTTTTGTTTCTTATAGTGGCTGATTCTATGTGTGATACATGCAAATATAAAAATTTATCGAATGATCAAGGATAATTTATGAAAATCTTACTGTGGCGAATTAGTCTAGTCAACAAGTTCAAAAACGTGAAAAATAGAGATAAAGGTCCTAAAAATATGAGCGATGGCTCATTCGATTTGGAATCACCTCTAGAAAAATGTTTTTGAAGGATTTTGGTGCAGGTTAAAAATTGCAATTGTTATTAACAAAATAAGATGAAAAAAAAATGATATTTCGTTTTTTGTTAATAACTCAAAAAATATTAACATTTAAGCAATTTTGAAAAAAGCTCGTTAAAGAGGAGGAAATTTCCAATAAAAAAGTCCTAACTCCCGGAATTCTATCTCCATTATTTATAATTTTAATCAGACGTTGAAAATAGGGCTCCGCGCGGCAGTTACGGCATGCACGCGCCGCCGCTGAAGAGAGTTCAGCAATAAAAATAATTTTTTTATAACATAAAATGTGATTTTAAAAATTTGAAAAAATTCTAGTATCTTCTTAACACTTGAAAGAATCGAGTCCTGAAAAAAAAAAGTTTAATCACCATTTTTCAAAAAGTTATTCAATTGTTAACTAACCAATTTTTTCTCAATCTCCATGGGCATAAACAATGGGATGAAAGGTATAAATAATTGGCCTAAAAATTTTAAACTTCGTGGAGCCTTTTTGATATATGTACTTTATAAGATCCTGCGGTTTATTTTCATTAAAGTTTATTAATTTGTTAATTATGATTTTTTATAACTATTGAAAAATTAAAAATCTAAAAAATGTTGATAAAAATTTTTTTTTCAATTAATATTTAGCTATGCCTGTTTTCACATTGAACAATGGCAGTAATTAACATTGGTTATGAATTTTTTACGTAATTTGTTTATAAAATTGTTATAAACAAATAGAGAAATTCAAAATTAAAAAACATTTTTTTATTGCTATTGTGTTGTTGACAAAATATTATGATTTTTGAAAAAAAAAATATTTCTTAATTTTAATTTTTACTTGTTTAAAAACGATTTTTTTATATTTCGATTGTTTAAATAATGAGTTAAGAAAAAATTTTTCTTTTAAAAATCATAATTTACACTTTTAAATAGTTTAGCAAAAAAAAATTTATTTATTAATTATTTAATTGTTTATTAGTTTAACAATTTGTTATAAACAAATATCGACCAACGTTATATTTTTTTTCTGAAGCAGAAAAAAATTATAAAAATAGCTAAATTATTATTAGTTAGAAAATTTATCCCTTTACAAAATTGTTTTAAGGTTTTTTGCTGTATCTGCATAATTTAACAAGTTAAAGATCACAAAAGATACGAAAAAGTAAAAAAAATACAGAATTTTTATAAACAAATGCATTAATAGCTAATAAACAATAGATACAAACTTGATCTAAAATTTATCTGAAAGAAAAATTCATCCTTTATAAAAAAGATCTGAATGTCCTTTATCGTATCTCTAATAGTTTAAAAGATACATCAATTTTTTAATTAACAAATCAAATAGGCGCTATAATTACCGTATCGTATGATATTAAAAAGTATTATAATAAATAAAAAAATTTTTTTTTTGCACTTTATTATATATAGCTATTATTATAATTTTTTTCTGCTTCAGAAAAAAAATATAACGTTGGTCGATATTTGTTTATAACAAATTGTTAAACTAATAAACAATTAAATAATTAATAAAAAATTTTTTTTTTGCTAAACTATTTAAAAGTGTAAATTATGATTTTTAAAAGAAAAATTTTTTCTTAACTCATTATTTAAACAATCGAAATATAAAAAAAATCGTTTTTAAACAATTAAAAATTAAAATTAAGAAATAATTTTTTTTTCAAAAATCATAAGATTTTGTCAACAACACAATAGCAAAAAAAAATGTTTTTTTAATTTTGAATTTCTCTATTTGTTTATAACAATTTTATAAACAAATTACGTAAAAAATTCATAACCAATGTTAATTACTGCCATTGTTCAATGTGAAAACAGGCATAGCTAAATATTAATTGAAAAAAAAATTTTTATCAACATTTTTTAGATTTTTAATTTTTCAATAGTTATAAAAAATCATAATTAACAAATTAATAAACTTTAATGAAAATAAACCGCAGGATCTTATAAAGTACATATATCAAAAAGGCTCCACGAAGTTTAAAATTTTTAGGCCAATTATTTATACCTTTCATCCCATTGTTTATGCCCATGGAGATTGAGAAAAAATTGGTTAGTTAACAATTGAATAACTTTTTGAAAAATGGTGATTAAACTTTTTTTTTTCAGGACTCGATTCTTTCAAGTGTTAAGAAGATACTAGAATTTTTTCAAATTTTTAAAATCACATTTTATGTTATAAAAAAATTATTTTTATTGCTGAACTCTCTTCAGCGGCGGCGCGTGCATGCCGTAACTGCCGCGCGGAGCCCTATTTTCAACGTCTGATTAAAATTATAAATAATGGAGATAGAATTCCGGGAGTTAGGACTTTTTTATTGGAAATTTCCTCTTCTTTAACGAGCTTTTTCAAAATTGCTTAAATGTTAATATTTTTTGAGTTATTAACAAAAAACGAAATATCATTTTTTTTTCATCTTATTTTGTTAATAACAATTGCAATTTTTAACCTGCACCAAAATCCTTCAAAAACATTTTTCTAGAGGTGATTCCGAATCGAATGAGCCATCGCTCATATTTTTAGCACCTTTATCTCTATTTTTCACGTTTTTGAACTTGTTGACTAGACTAAATGTGGGGTTCGAAATTTAAATGAAAACTCCAATTACTCTGTCCATGAGTTTATTAATTAATTAAAAGCTCTCAGAACTTGAAAATCGTTCCAATTACTGCACATCCATAAAAAAGTCTTCAACGGAAGAGGAAGACGAGGAAGATGCAGTATTTATGATGAACCTTTCCTCCTGCATCTTAATCGATCTTGTTCTATGAACTGATTTTCAATTTTTATTACATGTTCACAAGATTTTCGCCATTCATCGATCCCTATTCAAGAGAAAGCTTCTTCAGTTCACACGAAAAATGCAATAAACCAAAGTATCAAGACGTGTCATTCCTACTAATTTGAAGCCAAACCAAAAACAATTCCTCGAAATTTCAGTTGACAGATGACATTTTTTTCGTTGCCATATGAAAATCGCTATTTATTAAACTTTTTTTTTGAAAATATACTTGTACATTTTTTTTCAGATATTAAAGTAATAGTGGAACTGTTGAAGGGCATCACAAATAAACAAGGTGAATGGATTTAATTTATTGCCTCTTAACTTCAGATGTTTTTTTACACTTAGGTTAATTTTAACCCATTTCCGATTGATCTGGGTGTCTCGAATTGGACTTACGCTCTTTTTGTTATGGATATCAATGGAACTAGTGGGAGAAATATTGTCTTTAGATCTGTTTGTAGCGACTAGAAGTAATGATGTATCAAATGATAAATAACTTATCGTTAGATTCGCGGTTTAAGAAGAGTGATGTGGGAAAATAAAATCTCAGTAAATCCATAATGGATTTACTGAATGGATCTTATGAGATGGAACCGCAAAAGGCAGTAAAAAATATGTTTTTAAACTTTATTTTGACACTGCATATTTTTTCTTTCTTACTTATTTGCCAGTTTATATGTATGTATGTATGTATGTACCAATGTACTTTAACTGCATGTAAGCCGAAGATCGGGCTCAGTGGCGTGCTTTGGGAGAGGCCTATGTCCTATGTGGACTGAAGTGGGCTGATTATGATAATGATCTGGATGACCGAGCTTTGCTCGGTTTAATTCTTTAGTAGATCGTGTTTTTAGAAAATTGGTTTAGTGTTGCTGAACAACGCCATCTATTGTCAAGCGGTAAATAGTATTACTACTCGCCAATAGATGTCAGGAAGAGTCATAATTTTTCAGTTTATGTTTAAGTTGATTATCGATATACGACGTTTTCTAAAAGTGAAACCTAGCTAGATCTAGCTAGAATTGCTCGTTTAAAGGTATACGATTATATGGCTATAGCAGAGTACTAAGCGAAACATTTATCGTTTACAGATGTATTCAAAGCGTTGAAGATACTGCGGATTCTGACAGGTCATGCAGACTTTGACGGAATCTTCGAGACCTTACAGAAGATGTCTGGAGAGAAATGTAAGTGAATTACACACAGTACATAGTACACACACACACCCATAGTATAAAACAAAGTCGCTTCCCTTTGTCTGTCCTTATGTAGGCTTAGATCGTTAAAACCACGCAACGGATTTGATGCCATTTTTTTAATAGAGTAATTCTAGAGGAAGGTTTATATTATGTATAATACATGCATAATATTGTAGAGAAATACTTTTAATTTTAGATGTTTCTATTGTGATGTCGTAAATAAACACATTCTTGTATTATCTAATGACAAAATGTGAACGCTGTATAAATATAAAGATATTCTGTAGTAAATCATTTAGACGTGAATTCGTTCAACGTCTTCCTCGTCGTACCGACGGGCGGGATTTTAATAATTTTATTCACTTCCCGATCCTCCCATGAATGAAAACATGGGAGATGGGGACAGCGGGAATCTCTTTTAACAATTTTATTCACTTCCCGACGTCCCCATTAGAGGACATGGTAGATGGGGACAGCGGGAATCTCTTTTAATATTTTTATTCACTTACCGATGTCCCCATTAAAGGACATGGAAGATGGGAACAGCGGAAATCTCTTTTAACAATTTTATTCACTTCCCGACGTCCCCATTAGAGGACATGGTAGATGGGGACCACGGGAATCTCTTTTAATATTTTTATTCACTTACTGATGTCCCCATTAATGATGACATGGGAGATGGAGACAGCGGGAATCTCTTTTAATAAATTTTATTCACTTCCCGATGTCCCTATTAATGACGAATGGGATATGGGGACCGCGGGAATCTCTTATAATAAATTTTATTAACTTCCCGAAGTCCCCATTTATGACGACATCGGAGATGGTGACAGCGGGAATCCCTTTTATTAATTTTATTCACCTCCCGATGGCCCCATTCGTACGTGGTTGATGGGGATTAACGAAAACTACTGATCCAATATTGAAAATACTTTCACTGTCATTTTTTCCTTTCCAGATATACACGAAATTTCTGATTACTACAAACACAAGAGCCCGGACCATAACGATGGTAAGTAGACTTAATACTACTAATATTATAAACGTGAAAGTTTGTGCGTATGGATGGATGGATGGCTGGATGTTTGTTACTCTTTCACGCAAAAACTAATGAACGGATCTGAATGAAATTCGGAATGGAGATAGCTTGTACCCTGGATTATCACAATCATAGGCTACTTTTTATCCCGGAAAAGGGTTCGGGAGGACGCGGGTGAAACCGCGGGGCGCAACTGTTTACTAAATAAATAAATATGCCATTATCTTTTTAAACCATTTATATTGCAGGTATGGCAGGTGTGAAGAAAGAAGTGCTGGATTTAACAGCTGGCAAAGGCCCCTCCGAGTTGCCTCGGCTACTGAAAGTGTTACAATCTGAAGTTGGTAAGATGTTAACTACGTTACCTTTCAAGGTGCCTACCTCTTATGTAGTAGATTTAGAAGAAATCTTATTAGTAAAGCTTATTATAAACAGTCATGCTCACGAAAGTGACTTTGCTTGCAGCGGCGTCGTGTGTCGGGTCGCCCTCTTCCCTCTCATATGGTCGAGGAGAGCGATGGCTGGCACATGCGTCAACTCGTGAACGGGTGCTGCTTGTGGGGTCTGGTCTGCTTTGGTTGTGATCCCGCAACTCGTTAATATTCATGTTCCCATATCCCAATGTGTACAACCAAACAAGAGAAATCTTCTTATTAGTAAAGCTAATTAAAAAATATCGGACTATTAGATGACAAAAAAAAAAGCTTGGGATTTTAGTGAACTTGCTCCAATTCAATCAATTATTTAATTATAAGAATAAAATTGACAATGTGATCGCGCCAAACAAATTACCCGCCGGGCGTTACTTGTCTGTCCTTGTGGCGGCGTAAGGAGGCGTAGCTAGTTTTAAGTTGGACGTTTCAAAATGATCACAATGTATCCCATTGAAAAAAAAAAAACTATCTAAATAAGATTTTGATTTTGATTGTTGTAGTAGTTTTCGCAGTGCTTCAAAATACAGTCCTTGGAGTCAAAAGAGTCCTTCAGAAACGGTTGGCATCGCCCCAAGTATAGCAAATGTCTATAGATGACGCCCCTAGTGTAGCAAATGTCTATAGTTGACGCCCCTAGTGTAGCATTTGTTAACAATTAATAAATAAAGATTGTGTGTTTGAATTTCTATACTGGGCCCTTATTCGTTATGACCATCTAATCACGTAACGCGGGCGCGTTACGTTATCTGCGTGGCATGAAAATTAAAGTACGTAATGACATCACACGTTACTGGCAAGGAATCTTGATGGTCATAGCGATTAATGGCACTGTTTTGAATGTTTTATCACGTATGTTACAGATCTGAGAGGCGCAATCAATTTTCTTATTTTGGCAACGAGAACTGAAGGTACGTGTTACTTTACTTCCATTTTTAGACATTTTCCAGGTGTTTAGCCGCTACGTACGTACGGGGGCGTGATTGGATGACGTACGAAGGCGTGATTGAATGACGTACGGAAGCGTGATTGGATGACGTACGGAAGCGTGATTGGATGACGTACGGAGGCGTGATTGGATGACGTACGGAGGCGTGATTGGATGACCTACGGAGGCGTGATTGGATGACGTACGGAGGCGTGATTGGATGACGTACGGAGGCGTGATTGGATGACATACGGAGGCGTGATTGGATGACGTACGGAGGCGTGATTGGATGACGTACGGAGGCGTGATTGGATGACCTACGGAGGCGTGATTGGATGACGTACGGAGGCGTGATTGGATGACGTACGGAGGCGTGATTGGATGACGTACGGAGGCGTGATTGGATGACGTCACCAACATACGCGTGGCCTGCTCTGATTGAACAGGCGTGGTGTATCCAGAAGTAATGGGTGAACTCGTTAATATTCATGTTCCATATCCCAATGTGCACAACCAACCAACATAAATCTTATTAGTAAAGCTTATTTTAAAATATCAGAGTATTAGACGACAAAAAGAAAGCTTGAGATTTTAGTGAACTTGCTCCAATTCAATCAATTAGTAATAAGAATAAAATTGTCAATGTGATCGTGCCGAAAAAATTACCTGCCGGGCGTTTCTTGCCTGTTCTTCTGGCGTAAGGAGGTTGGAACAGGCGTAGCTAGTCTTAAGTGTGACGTTTTATAGTGATCATTTTATGTATCCTATTATGTAAAGTATTTACTTAAGTAAGTGGTAAGTGGCACAACGGGCGGTCTAATCGCTCAGAGCGATCTCTTCCAGGCAACCCAAAACCAGAGCAATAGTACAAAACTGTATGGACGGTGGTACACAACAAAAATTAAATAGAAAAATAAAAGATACATACAAAACCAATCCAGGTGTAGCGTGGCGCCACCCTCGACCACATCGTCACTTAACATCAGGTGACTTGTGATCAAACGCTACCCTGTAATTAGTAAAAATAAAGCTACTTAAATAATCATATACATAAAATACACAAAATAATAATAAATTTGTAATACATATCAAGTTATAAATATACAACATTATTAGAATTAGGTTTTATAACGGGATAATTACCATGTATTTGTTTTTGTTTGAGTTCTCGATATTCCGGCACTGTTGCAAGCGCCACGATCACGAGAATACTAAAAGTTTTTGCGGGTAGGATTGTTGATGTTATAACGGGCAGACATATCTATCTACCCGCTATTATTGCTTCAAAAATCAGACTACATTTAACATTCTATTTATTTTTCAGAGACCGGAGAAGCGACTCGCGAATTCGTGAAAATAATGAAAACCAAAACCATATCCGAAGCTATATTGTTGCTGAAGAAAGTCACAAAGCAAAACCGTGAGCTTATTTTCTTTATACGACTCTACCAGAGCAGGTAGTTTGCCCGATGGTTAGCGCTAGCCGTTCAAAAGATCACTAGTAGGTACTCGCCTGGCTAACTACCACCCTCATGTTGAGAATCTGTCGCCAAGCACCTATCAGTGTGTTCCGGCAGCCTCACTTGAGAGCCAGTTCCCAGTCCAGGTGTAGCGTGACGTCACCTTCGACCGCATCGTCACTTAACATCAGGTGACTTGTGGTCGCACGCTACCCTGTAATTATTTTTTTTGAAGTCGAGTTGGTAGTGTCCCTGCCTGCTAACGGTCCGGGTTCGAATGTGTGATGTGTGATGAGCACGAATGTTTGTACCTGAGTCTTGGATATTTCTATCTATATAAGTATTTATTTCTCTATATAAGTATGTATATCGTTGTCTAGTGCCCATAACACAAGTTTCGAGCTTAGTAGTAAGTAGATTAAGTAGTTTGTTTAGTTTGATAGGTAGTTTTATTTTACATTTTAAGGTTTAGTTAAGTGTTTTTATTTTGCTATTTATATCCATTTAGTTAAATAAATGATCACTGCTTGAAGTTTCGAGCTTAATTTGGGGCTAGGTCAATTTGTGTGCAATGGCAGACTTCGTGCTGCCTCAAACGAAAAATCAATCAACTTTATTGAATAGCAATAAAGTTCAAATTGACTCTACATTTTATTTAGAAAACATTTATATGGGAAAGAGAAAAGCGCGGTTTTTAAGGTTTTCCCGGCAATTATTCAAATTTTTCTCACCTTTTAAACCTTCCCTAGACCTTCACGAACATTTCAAAACCAAAATTAGCCAAGTCGGTCCAGCCGTTCTCGAGTTTTAGCGAGACTAACAAATAGGGATTGATTTTTAATCCTTTAGATTTACACCTAACATTGTTTACAAGACTTCGACCAGGTTCGATTCCCGGTTATGTATGAGAGATTAAAAAAAAGATTGAATGCCATTATTATTATTAAATCTAAAATCGAAGCCATGGTTCTTAAGAACGGATTTCGCTATCTCTCATAGTTTCTGACTTCTCTCTACTGACCCATTTGGATTGATCACCCTGTATATAGTATCAGGTCACGTCTCACGCGGACGTGACCTCGCGTTGTTACAAGCAACGGTTACCGCCTACCATAAGATGGGACGTTGGTGTCGATTCGGTTTTGCATTCTCTAAAACTAAACTAACTTTGACAGGTCTAAAAGTAATGCTCGACGACCGATGTGGTGCAATGGGCGGATAGCCGACTGTGAAACGTGAGGTCACGGGTTCGATTCCCGCTACAGGACAAATATTTGTGCATCGAAAAAAAACGCAAGTATTTGTTCTGTGTCCGGGTGTTGTGGATCCCCGATCCTCGTAGTTTCTGATACCCTAGATACAGGGAGACCTAGTTAGGGGTCAGAGCCTATGTATGTGATTGTGCGGGCATTCTTATTTTATTATTATTTATCTTTTATTATGGTTCTTTTGCAGAATTCAAATACGCCTTAGAGGAACTCACGCAAGCAACAAATAGAGGAAGTAAGTGTATCTTATTTAAAACTAGTGACCCATATTCTCATGGAAATTAGCACTATTTTAGTGTTTCCAGAATTTTCCGGGTAGTTTTCCATTATTTCTTACCCATAAACAATCTTATACAATCAAATCTTACAATCGATATAGAGCGATGGTGGCCAAACGATTAGGCGTGCGACTTACAAGACGCCGACACCGAGTTCGAATCCTCTCGGCCCCACACCTATGACTTAATAGGTTATGTGCGGATTTGCCATCGCTAAAAACGGTGAAGGAAAACATCGTGAGGAAACCGGCGTGCCCAAGAACTGCAACATTCAAGGGCATGCGACATCTACCAACCCGCACTGGGCCAGCGTGGTACATTACAGCCCATACTCTCTCTTTGAGCGAAGGCCAGAGTCCCAGCAGTGGGAACGTGGAAGGCTGATAATGATGATAATGATGAAACAATCTTATTGAGTTTTTAATATGTATCTGTCCAGCCGTTCTATCAATAACATTTTATTTTAATCTACTCGTACCTCTATATAGACGAACTAGCTGGGCTACAGCTATATGCATGCAAAGTCTCAGCCCGATCGGTTTAAAATTGACAGAGTTTCATACAAAATTTTAGCCCCTATTTTATCCCCTTGGGGGTAGAATTAATCAAAATCCTTTCTTAGCGGATGCCTCCGTCATAACATCTACCTGCATGCCAAATTTCAGCCCGATCCGTCCAGTGGTTTGGGCTGTGCGTTGATAGATCACTGTGTCAGTCAGTCACCTTTGAGTTATAAATATTATATAGATAAAAATTGCCAAAAAAAAATCTTTGCCATTTCATTACAATTTTTTTTATTTATAATTCTGTATGTATATAATTTTTTATTCTAATTATAGGTATCAAAGTGATAGCGGACATTCTGTACGATATCACGGGCAAACATAACATGAAGGGAGTCCAAATAGTGTTAAAGGATGTAATGGGGTCCGATGGTAAGTACTATATTATTCAATTGTCATACTCGGAAAGTACGCCTGAGCAAAGGGATGAAAACAGCACTTTTCGTCCCTAGGGATGAAAAGTAAAAAAAATACATCGAAATCGGTCCATCCGTTGGAGGGCAACGATGCCACAGACACACACACACGAACAGTGACAGACATCGACGTCATACTTACAACAATCCTCTTTTTGCGTCGGGAGTTAAAATCTAGGCCCAACTTTTTATACAGCCACTTTGTTAAGTCGTGGCATAAATTGTAACTACAGATACTGGTTAGAATTTGGCCACTAAAAAAGAATCATAAAAGGCGGGAAAGCTGCAATTTATTCTACCAACTAATATTGTTATTTTATGTTTCCCAAACTATCTCGTGCCTAAACGGAACAGCTAATCTAAAAATATCGGACTATTAGATGACAAAAAAAAGCTTGGGATTTTAGTGAACTTGCTCCAATTCAATCAATTAGTAATAAGAATAAAATTGTCAATTTGATCGCGCCAAAAAAATTACCTGCCGGGCGTTTCTTGCCTGTTCTTTTGCCGGCGTAAGGAGGTTGGAACAGGCGTAGCTAGTTTTAAGTTTTAAAGTGATCACAATGTATCCTATTGAATAAAGTACAATTGACTATTGACTATTGATTGATAACTTTCATCCCTTGTGCAACAATCAACTTTTTCTTTACTGACATTAATTCACTGTGTATAATTTAAACATCTCCGCGTTCCCAGACATAGTGTCCGCAATGCAGCAAATAAACAAGGTGACCAAGCTGCAGGACCCACTCTACTTCTTGTCGTCGTTACTGGACGTCACTCAGGCAGACAACCTGACGGAAGCAAAAAACGCTATTAAGGAACTCACTATCAGACAATGTAAGTAGATCTCACTAATAGACAGTGTAAGTAGATCACTAGTTGACAGTGTGAGCAGGTGTAGGTAGGTCACTAGTAGACAATGTCGGTAGGTCGCTAATAGACAATGTAAGAAGATCACCAATAGACAATGTAAGTAAGTATAGGTTGGTCACTTTAAGACAATGTAAGTAGGTCACTAATAGACAGTGTAAGTAGGTATAGATAGGTCACTATTAGACAATGTAAGTAGGTCTCTATTAGACAACGTAAGTAGATTACTAATAGATAGTGTAAGTAGGAATAGATAGGTCACTATTAGACAATGTAAGTAGGTCGCTATTAGACATGTAGAGCACTGGAGAATGCCCTATTCACAAACTATACTTTCATTTCATAATGATGTTTTTCTTCAGCGAAAGCTCAAGGTCATTGTAGGATTTGGACCCACAACCTACGGATCACCAGCAAACGTCACTTCTCAGTTCCATATTCTAAAAAACGAATTTGAATTTGATTTTAAATGAGGATGCGATAATTCATTTTATTATTTCAGTATCTGTTCCGGAAATCCTGTCGCAAATCCGCGTAAAGTCCGGACACGAAGATATCCTGGACTTCTTTAGGAAACTGATCCTGTACACTGGCACCAAATGTAAGTTACCAGGAGCTACTTAAGGAGGCAATAGGGATGTGAACACTAATTACAAAATAATGTTTAATCTTACTTTTATGTTAGTTTGTATTATTAGGATATCGAAAAACATATTTTTGTATTTAAATATAACTTTACGTGACTGCAAACACCAAAAAGAGCTTCTTACGTCACTAACCACTCAGGCGATTTGTGCTTCGATGGTTGCCCGCGCGTCGGTACCGCGGGTCGGCGTCGGGGGTCGAGGCGGTGGTAGTATGGTTACGAATCGCGACCATCGTGTTTTTCGGTCAGTGACGTCATGCCAGTCACGTGACAGTTGTTAGTGTATTGGCGGAAAAATTCATAATTACTCTAATTTTATAAATTTTCTAATCGAAAATACTAATAATTTTAAATAAAATATTTTTTTTATGGTAAACAAGAGTCAATCTTTAAAATAAAAGCAATTCCGTTAAATGGTTAACATCCCTATTGAAGGGTTATTAGTCCCACCCTTCAATTATTGTTGGACCCAATTATATTGAACTAGCTGTTCCCCGCGTGGGCTACCATTTGTTGCGATAAAAAGTATCCTATGTCCTTCCTCAGGATTCGAAATATATCCGCACCAGATTTCATTTAAATTGGTTCAGTAATTTAGGCGTGAGAGCGAGACAGACAGACAGACATAGTTACTTTCGCATTTATAATATTAAGTAGGGAAGTAGGGATTATACTTACAAGTAAAGTTACGCTTAATGGCTTACTTATTACAATAAGTTAACTTGTTGGTACTTTCTCTTTTCATCTACAATTTTTTTTATGCCACTTCAGATGACAACAACGATAAGTTGGGTTCTTCTGAAATCAATCATCATCAACTTTTCACGTTCCCACTGCTGGGACTCTGGCCTTCTCTCAGAGAGAGAGTACGGGCCGCAATCTAGCACGCGGGCCCAGTGCGGGTTGGTAGATGTCGCACGCCCTTGAATGTTGCGGTTCTTGGACACGCCGGTTTCCTCACGATGTTTTCCTTCACCGTTTTGAGCGATTGCAAATCCGCACATAACTTATTGAGTCATAGGTGCGGGGCCGAGAGGATTCGAACTCGGTGTCGGCGTCTTGTAAGTCGCACGCCTAACCGTTCGGCCACCATCGCTTTTCTGAAATACAAAACTGATCTATTTCTTTTCTTCCAGCTATCCAGCAGGCGTGGGGTGCCATGAAAAGTGTCACGTTCATGACAGGTAAGGCATAAATCTTGTTTTTTTTACCTATTACAGGATAGCGTTTGACTGATAAGGCCTGTACCCCAGCAGTACGAATATAACAGGCTCCTAATCATAGAGTAGAATATCTTTATTTGCAACACCAACACTCATGGTACACGATGGTGTCGATTCGGTTTTGCATTCTCTAAAACTAAACTAAGTTTGACAGGTCTAATAGTACACGATTCAGCAACTTCGACAGACATAACTACCATAAGTGGCTCAGAACGTTTACAGCAGAAAACAGCTGCCGAGAAAGCCCAAGAAGAGCAAAGAGGTGATCCAGAAGCGAGGGCTGAGTCAACGACGCGGCTGGGACGCTTCTTGGACACTGTTATGACAGCAACACAGGGGATTAAATCGGGCGCGATCCAAGAAGCGGAAAGACAGGCAGCCGCACTTGGAAAGTTCCTGAGGAAACCTCCTCCAGCTCCAAAACAGCCCCAGGAAAAGAGGACGAGAGCCGATAAGGGGCAGGTCATTCGACCGAATCTCAGACCAGCGTCGACACCCTTAGACCACGCAATATAAGTCGTTAAAAGTTGTATATTTTAGCTCTCCCTTTCCTTCTCTATTCCAACCATCTACTGTAAACAACTAAAGCAGTCATGCTCACGAAAGTGACTTTGCTTGCAGCGGCGTCGTGTGTCGGGTCGCCCTCTTCCCTCTAATATGGTCGAGGAGAGCGATGGCTGGCACATGCGTCAACTCGTGAACGGGTGCTGCTTGTGGGGTCTGGTCTGTTTTAGTTGTAATCCCGTAACTAATAATTGTTAAAATGTTTTTCCTGCATGTTTTAATTGTATAATGTTCATGTTTCCATATCCCAATGTGCACAACCTCTTAGTTTTAAATTAGCTCATTTTAGTATAATTTAATTAAATTTAAACGCGGAATAACCGAATTATTTTATAAGAAAATGTATTGACAATAGTACGGGCCTCGAGCCTGTAGTGAAAAACTTAATCAATAAAAAAAAAAAAAAAAAAAAAAAAAAAATAGTATTGCTGTCTTTTTCTAACCACTGAAGTAAAAAAGGACAGCATTACTGTTAGACCTGTCAAACTTAGTTTAGTTTTAGAGAATGCAAAACCGAATCGATACCACCAATAATTCAAATAGAGGTCACAATAAGTAGTAAATTCATGTACACAAAAAAAATCATAGCGATGATGGCTCAGTGGTAGTGACGTCGGCTTGCGATCCGTAGGACGTGGGTTCGAATCCTACAATGAGCTTCAGCTTTCGGTGAAGGAAAACATCGTGATGAAACCATATAGCTTGTTGGCTACCACCCTCTTGTTAAGAATCTGTCGCCGAGAACCTATCGGTGTGTTTCGGCAGCCTCACTTGAGAGCCAGTTCCCAGTGCAGGTGTAGCGTGGCGCCATCTTCGACCACATCCTCACATAGCATCAGGTGACTTGTGTTCAAACACTACCCAGTAAATAGCAAAAAATAAATTAAAAATGTCAGCGTAGCATTGGCCCAACTCATGATGAAGTATCTATTCCTTTCCAGACATATTTGACTTCTTCGAAAGCGTCTCCAAGTATACGGAAGTGGACGTGATCGCGTTCATAGAAACCCTAATGAGGATCACAAACTCGACCAACTTCAGCGTTGCCGCCGCAATGCTGTGCAAGATCTCTGATAGGAGGAGTAAGTTATCAGCTTTTATGAATCAACTACGGTAAGATACGGTAAGGTATACTGCAAGATACGGTAAGGACTACTAATTTAACTAGCATCAACTTCGCTGCCGCAATTTTGTGTAGGATCTCTGATAGGAGGAGTAAGTTATCAGCTTTTATGAATCAACTACGGTAAGATACGGTAAGGTATACTGCAAGATACGGTAAGGACTACTTATTTAACTAGCATCAACTTAGCTGCCGCAATTTTGTGTAGGATCTCTGATAGGAGGAGTAAGTTATCAGCTTTTATATATCAACTACGGTAAGGTATACTGTAAGATACGGTAAGGGCTACTAACTTGGCTAGCATCATTTAGATATATATAATTTAGACTAGATTTTTACTTTACATGTTTTTATTTTCGTACATATAATTTTGAATTTGAATTTTAATATGTAATTGAATCATTTGCACGCCTGCTTGCAGGCTGAATACATTGACGTTTATTTTTGTAACATCTCATGTATATAAGTTGTATTTTTGCAAATAAAAGATTTGATTGATTGATTGATCAACGTCGCTGCCGCAATGTCGTGCAAGATCTCTGATAGGAGGAGTAAGTTATCAGCTTTTATTAATCAACTACGGTAAGATACGGTAAGGTATACGGCACGATACGGTAAGGATCACAAACTAGACCAACCTCAGCGTTGCCGCCGCGCTGCTGTGCAAGATATCTGTTTGGAGGAGTAAGTCATGTGCTTTTATGTATCAACTACGGTAAGGTATACGGTAAGATACGGTTAGGTTCACTAACGCCCGAAATTAATAATCGATCCTGATCCGTTTTTTCGTGGTTTTGGATCGATATGACAATCAATTTTGGGGGTAAAGCTTGCCAATAACCGATCCGCGGATTTAATTTACCATCTCCCAATAGATTAAATGTAAGAGATTGCAAATTCAATCCGCGGATCGGTTATTGGCACCAGTTTGTATGTGGCAACTAGCGATCTGCCTTAGCTTTGCATGTTCGTAGATACGGTAAGATACGATAAGGGTAATGTCACACTGCAGTGCTGGATTTAAAATAGAAGCTCAAAAAGCTGAAGCTAGGGCGGCAAAATTAGAAGAGCGGCAAAATAGTTCCCAAAAAAAATTGGTACAGAAAATACTTAAAGCTATGCTTTTCTTAGCTTAAAAATGTACCCAAAAAGTTGCAAAAATAATCTAGAAACTAGATTATTCCCAAAAAAAAAAAGAAATTAACTTTATGAACAGTGTATTTAATTTTAAAAGTCAGTAGGAGCGGCAAAATTTTATAGTTTTGGGGCGGCAAATGTGTAAACCCGGCACTGTGTCACAGCGTGATTAGACTAATATCTGAGTTTGTTAAGGTTTATGCTATTAAAATCCGTTCCGGTTCAACGAGTAAACATGCTGCCTGGGATGAGTGGAATGTAAATTCAATTTTTTAAACGTGTCTATATATATTGCTATTTTATTTGCAGGTTTCTTCGATGTCATTCAAAATATTTCCAAAATCACCGAATTAGGTAAGTTTTTTTTTTTTTTTTACTTTTTACAGGGTAGCGTTTGACCACAAGTCACCTGATGTTAAGTGACGATGTGGTCGTATATGGTGCCACGCTACACCTGCACTGGGAACTGGCTCTCAAGTGAGGCTGCCGGAACACACCGATAGGTGCTTGGCGACAGATTCTTAACAAGAGGGTGGTAGCTAGCCAGGCGAGTACTAGAAAATACCCTACCACCAAGCAAACACACGTACGTTTTCAAATTTAAAAACTTTTATTTTCGTACTTTATGGGGGCGTGGGCCTGGACGCAGGGAAACACGTGTTTAGAGTGAATGATGTACGTTTATTCTACAAAATAAGTGTTATAAAAGTCCAACAAGAAAATGGCGCGGGTGAGACACAAATGATGAAAGCGATGGTGGCCGAACGGTTTGGCGTGTGACTTACAAGACGCCGACACCGAGTTCGAATCCTCTCGGCCCCGCACCTATGACTTAATAAGTTATGTGCGGATTTGCCATCGCTCAAAACGGTGAAGGAAAACATCGTGAGGAAACCGGCATGCCCAAGAACTGCAACATTCAAGGGCATGCGACATCTACCAACCCGCACTGGGCCAGCGTGGTAGATTATAGCCCATACTCTCTCTCTGAGAGAAGGCCAGAGTCCCAGCAGTGGGAACGTGGAAGGCTGATAATAATGATGAGACACAAACGCGCGTGCGTCTTCGACCGGTGCCGTACGCTTACTGCCGCGCGTGCGCGGCGGATACAGATATCAACACAACACATATTCAACACATTATTATTGACATATTTCAACGCTAAGTCACGTGGTCAGAAATATGTCAAACCAATAGTTTTTTCTTGTTTTCTATTAGCGTCAACGATTGCAGAATGCATCTTGGCTACGGGCCCAGGCCCCGGTTCGCGCGAGGGGGGAGCCTACCGCAGGGAGGCGAACTCGAGTCACTTGCTACAACTTTCGACCACAAGACGCCTGATGTTAAATGACGACTTTGTCAAAGGTGGCGCCACGTTACACCTGGACTCGGAACTGACTCTTAAGTGAGGCTGCCGGAACACACCGATAGGTGCTTGTCGAAAGTGTGGTAGCTAGCCAGGCAAGCACTAGAGAATGCCCTATTATCAAGATATTATCGTTTCATCACGATGTTTTCCTTCACCGCAAGCTCAAGCTCATTGCAGGATTCTATTCCACGCCCTACAGATCTGTCCACACTGCAAAATCCCTATAGGGATTAATATTATAAATGCGAAAGTAACTCTGTCTGTCTGCCTTTCACGCCTCTCTTATTAGTAAAGCTAATTAAAAAATATCGGACTATTAGATGACAAAAAAAAGCTTGGGATTTTAGTGAACTTGCTCCAATTCAATCAATTAGTAATAAGAATAAAATTGTCAATGTGATCGCGCCAAAAAATTACCTGCCGGGCGTTTCTTGCCTGTTCTTTTGCCGGCGTAAGGAGGTTGGAACAGGCGTAGCTAGTTTTAAGTTGACGTTTTAAAGTGATCACAATGTATCCTATTAAATAAAAAAGCTTTGAATTTTTGAATTTTTTTTTGCCTAAACTACTGAACCGATTGAAATTTGATAAAATAAATAAATAAAGGAAATTTGGTAAAGATATAGTCTGGAGACTGAGAAAGGACATAACTTTTTATCGCGATAAACTGTAGCTCACGCGGGTGAAACCGCGGGGAACAGCTAGTATCGAATAAAATATAAAAATTTAATCATATCATTTTATTTTTCAGATGTCGTGAAGTTGTTAGAACTTGTCATCACAATTTCAAAACGGTTATGTAAGTATTTTGTTATATCTTTCTTTACACAAAATACTCAAATATATTATTTTTACTATTTACAGGGTAGCGTTTGACCACAAGTCACCTGATGTTAAGTGACGATGCGGTCGAAGGTGGCGCCACGCTACACCTGGACTGGGAACTGGCTCTCAAGTGAGGCTGCCGGAACACACCGATAGGTGCACGGCGACAGTGGTAGCTAGCCAAGCGAGCACTAGAAAATGCCCTACCACCAAGCTATGGTTTCATCACGATGTTTTCTTTCACCGAAAGCTCAAGCTCATTGTAGGATTCGAACCTATGACGGTCGCAACGACGTTACCTTTTCTGGAGAAGATGACTGACTCTGTCTGTTTATTTTGGTTTTTTTTAATTGTTTTGAAAAAATGTAAAGCTAATAGTCATTTTTTAAATTTATTTTCAGACTTTGAGGAGGCGGTCATAATTCTTGAAGAATACACGGATACTACAAGTAAGGATCTATCTACATATACTGGCTGCGGTTTCACCCGCGTCTTCCCTTTATCCCACAGGAACCTTTTTCCGGGATAAAGCTATCGCCATTCCAAATTTCACTCAAATCCGTTTAGTAGGTAGTTTTTGCGTGAAAGAGTAACAAACATCCATACTCACAAACTTTCAATTTAATCATTTAAAAAAAAAGAAGAAAAAAGAAAAAAAAATAAAAAGAGTAAAATTGTCAATGTGATCGCGCCATAAAATTATCTGCCGGGCGTTTCTGGCCTGTTCTTTTGCCGGCGTAAGGAGGTTGGAACAGGCGTAGTTAGTTTCAAGTTTGACGTTTTAAAATGATCGCAATGTAACCTATTGAAATAAAAAGCTATTTGATTTTGATTAATGTTCCTAATTGTAAATTATTACCTGTTACAGATTTCATTGACGCTTTAGCTGACTTGAAGAGAGCAACAGGGCAGCCAGGTAAATATATTGTTGCACTAGTTGCGCCCCGGTTTCACCCGCGTCTTGTCGTTATCCCACAGGAATCCTTTTCCGGGATAAAAAGTAGCCTATGTGTTAATCCAGAGTATAAGCTATCTCCATTCCAAATTTCATTCAGATCCGTTGAGTAGTTTTTGCGTGAAAGAGTAACAAACATCCATCCATCTATCCATCCATACTCACAAACTTTCACGTTTACAATATTAGTAGGATGACAGCTGTCAAAATTATCATAATCATCATCAGCGAATTACGTTCGTCTTATTGGTACTTAAAACTTTCCTCTTTTTTAATTAATCACCCGCTCCGACTTCGCACGGGTGCAATATACAGGGTTATTTGAAATTAGCGCATCACCTCTTGCAGGAAGCCTGTCTACATCAATATCAACAACATTTGTTCTACGACTTTTTGTAAATCTTGATAAATAACACAAAAACAAAAAAACACAAAAAAATTGGCTAGCTCTGTTAAAAAAAAAATAAAAAATCAATTTATTGCCACTATTTAACAGCATGTTATGTTCCAGTTACTTATTTAACTAATTAATCATAGGGCAATAGGGCAGCTTCAGCATGTGCTGTTATTTATTACTCTGTATTTTGTAAGAGTGAGTAGGTACCTAACCTAGCCTCCCGCGCCGTATGATTCGGTACTAACTACGTACTACGGTTTCCCCCGCTTTTTTCTTACCCGGTCAACCTAGGGAGTTTGAATCCACTTTCCCTTCATATTTTAATCAGGCTGGGTGAGTGTAGAGTAATTGCCAGTTCAGCGTGTTGAAACTATGTAATTGCAACACCGGAAAGACGCCATCTAGCGTCAACTATGTGAACTAAAGCTAAGCGTTAAATACCTAATAATAAATTTGTATGGGAAAACTCAAATTTTAAAAATTATTAATTTAAAAAAGTCGTAGAACAAATGTTGTTGTAGTAGGGGAGCCCAAGAGGGGATTTTGGGATTTACTCGAGCGCGTCAGATTAATATAAGGGAGGATACCTCACATATTAATAAGTACCTCCACAAAACATGAGGCCCATATATAAGGCCGCCCGTGAAGGATACAGGATCAGATTAGTAAAAAAAAATTGACCATCAGAAATTCTCGAGCGCGTCAGATTAAGGTAGCGTGAGTTAATTACATCCTAAAAAGTGTATATTCCACTAATCTGACAATTTGAGAGTGACGTAAAAAAAGGGGAGGGCAACAAAGTTGTAAAAAAAAAACGTCATCTCGACATTCTCGAGCGTAGCTAAATTTTTTTTTATTTTGAAGGAAATAATTCAAGAATAATGAAAAATATATAATCTGACGATTTCCGCAAGCCGAATTATCAAAAATTCGTCGATAAAGTTAAATGCGTGCAGCTGCGTGATGCCTACATTTCCTTAAACATTAAATTGTTTTAAGCTTTTTTTTAAGTAATTTTTTTATAAATACATGTTGTATTCTACTAAAAAAGCATACACTTATTTATTTGCATGCTATTTCCTGAGCTTGAAAGTGGTTTTTTTGGAATAGCTTTTAACCGGCTTTATCGATCAACTTCAAAAACTAATCCGCCTTTGAGCTTGAAAAACCACGTCGATCGCCACCAAGCTGGTCAAAAGCGGTTGATTCGTTCGAGAGATATCGTGAACGAAAGAAACCCGAAAAAGTGTTTTTTCGGGATTACTCCGAAATTTGTGGCTCGATCAATTAAAATTGCAAAATTACTTAAGAGGATGATAAAACTGCTTCGAGTTGCGCCAACCGCGTGAAAATTGGTTGATCCATTCAAAAGTTATTGCGGTTTGAAAATTCCAAAAATCGTGTTCTATGAAACTTCTATCAGACTTTCGAGCTGGGAGAGCTCAAATGCATAGAAATATTATTTCTTTGAACTCAGCGAGCTCAAAATATCACATAAATTATATTTTGAGCTCAGAAATGTCATAGGTACAATTTTAAGCACCCAGGAATGGAATTAGCGGGAAGTTGCAGGGATGGCCTTTAAGGTGAACCGTTTTTCTAATTTTTTTTTGTCAGATCAGGCAAATCCCTCTAGATAATCGTCAGATTATGAGACAGTACGTTTAGAACATAAAGATGAACCATATATATCTTAATCTGACGCGCTTGAGTATTTCAAAATGGCGAATTTTTTTTGCACATTATGAAAATGGCCGCGAGTTTGCGTCCCATCGAAATCGTCAGATTAGTGAATGAGAGCTTTTTTTTGGTGCACTTAATGCACTCCCTTAGAAAATCTGACGCGCTCGATTAATTTTTTTTTTTTTCATTTTCTACCCTTTAATACAACCACCCCCATCATGCAAACGATCAGATTAACATACGTACATTATTAAAAATACGTAGGACATTGATGCTATCAATATCTGACGCGCTCGAGGATGTCCATGCAACAGTTTTTTTTTACATATTTAAAAATCTATAGCCGCTTCCCCCACCGATGTAAAGGTATATATCATATAACATTTTTTTCTTCTTATCATCTAAGCTTTGCATCCCAATAGGTCTCTACGACGCTCGAGTAAATCCACATTTAGCATCATGGGCTCCCCTACCATTGGGATTGAAGTAAAGAGGCTTCCTGCAAGAGGTGATGCGCTAATTTCAAATAACCCTGTAGATACCAATATGGGGCAGTATTATACAAATATTTAAATGTTTCGGTTTTTCTGTATGTATTACACATATAAACCTTCATCTTGAATCACTCTATATATTGCTGAGAACTGCATCAAAATCCGTTGCGTAGCATGCATAGGAACAGACAGCGGGAAGCGACTTTGTTTTATGCTATGGGATGTTCTTTCATGCTATTGTTTTTTGAGGCTGCTTGGTACCTTTTACCAGGTCTATTATCTATTATCTACTACAAAAAATGCAAAACAAATAGACGTCATGATTTATTCATAATGGTTTCTCATTTCAGATGTAATAAGCGCAATTGAATACATAAAAGCGAACAATCCGAGAATAGAGAGAACAATTACCACCACAACAACAACAACAACAACAACAACAACAACAACGGAAGAACCGACGACAACAGAAGATCTGTTCACATCAGAAGAGCTGTCAACGGAAGAGCCAACAACCACGGAAGAACCAATAATAATACTAACAACAATAACTGAAGAACCAATAATAACAATAAAAACAACTGAGGAACCAACAACAACTACAACGACAACAACAACAACTGAGCAACCAACAACCACTGAAGAGCCAACAACAACTGAAGAACCAACCACAACGACAACAACAACTGAAGTGCCCACAACAACGACAACAACTGAGGAACCAACAACAATAACAACAATTGAAGAACCAACGATAACAATAACAACAAGTGAAGAACCGACAATAATAATAACAACAAGTGAAGAACCAACGGCAATCCTAACAACTATAACAATAGCAACACCCGAAGAACCAACAACAGAACCGGCTGACAACGCAGAAAACGTAACACAACATCAAAACGAAACAACAGATGACCAGAATACTAGTTCCGAAATACCAGATCCAGGGAAAGATGCAGTGCTAGTTGTAAAGCACCATGAAGACGGCACATTCAGCATTGTATTGCATTCAGCTGACGAATTGGAGTCGGCTGAAAACTCGTCAGCTGAAACTGGTGTCGGAACAGCTGGAAGCACTGTTCATGCTACTACAGAAGCTGTTACGCAAAAGCAAGATGAGCATGTTGATAAAACAACTGAGTCTAGTACGGCTGATAACAATGTAGCTACCACTAGTGGTGTGTCATATACAACGGAATTACCAATCGCAACTACGACTACTGATGATTCTGCTGCACAAGTAGAACCGGCAACAGAAAGTACCACAGAAACCACTACTGACACGACTGACAATTATGATTATGACGATTACGACGAGACCGCAACAGAAGAGTATGGTCAAGGTTTTGATTCAACAGAAACAACCACTGAATCTGAATATAATACCGAAGAAACGACAGAATATTCAGTGAATAGTAACGAATCTTACGATTCTGAATCACAGTCTAGCGTTGAAACCGAAACAAATTCAGATGTAACAGCTACAATAGAAACGAGTGAAGCAGTTTCTGGTGAAGTTGAAAATACAGATCAAGAAACCACCTCAACTGAAGACTTGATAACGGTATCTGAAGAACAAATTGAAAGTAGAAACCAGTATGAAAACACAAGCGATGAAGAGAATGGCACTACGGAAGATTACGAAAGCGATTCCACTGATAGCCCAGAAACTATTGAAACTTTGACATGCCTTCCTGAAACAGTAGAAGACGACTCAACCACTGATGGGACAGACGAAACCACTGAAACTTCATCCACTGAAAATAAAGATCCAGACAATGAATCCACGGCATCAGCAAGTACAGAAACAGAAGAAACCTCGCAATCGGAAGAATGTGACACCGATTCAAAGAGTACTGAAGTTATAGATTCAGAAGAAGGATCAACTACTACAGAAGTGACGAGCCAAAGTGACGAATGTGCTAGTGACGATTCGGAACAGACAAATGAAGAAAGTATTGAAAACAGTAGAAATGAGCCAGAATCCGAAGAAATAGGAGATACAACACAAAGTACTGAAAGCTTAGAGCCTGAAGATATTTCCGCGACAAATGAAACCACAGAATCTGAACCAAGTTCAGAAAGCACTGATAGTCCTGATCAAACATCCCAGGCTGAAAACGACAGCGGAGAGGGTGTAGTTTCTACTGAAGAAGAATCTTCCCCAGAACAAGACACCGCAGAATCCGGCGAAAGCGAACCTATATGCACAGTAAATGACGATTCGAATGAAAGTACTAACAGTTGTGACAACACTTCTGAACAACCTGAAACGGCTAGTGATGAAACCACTGAGTGTAGCCAATCAAACGAAGGTGCGGCTAGCCAATCGGACGAAGGTGGGGCCAGCCAATCAGAGGAGGCGGATGATCCGCCGACAACGTTGGCGTCTCAACTAGGTCAGCCATCAGACGAAGATGCGTCCAGCCAATCAGAGGAGGCGGATGATCCGCCGACAACGTTGGCGTCTCAGTTGAGTCAGCCCAATCCGCCGGGACAGCCCGGGCAAGGTGGCGATGTACCAACGCAACTGGAGCCTACCACAAAGGCGGGAGGGAAAGTTGGGCTGCATCAGGGTGCACATGGTAAGCTTTTGTTTTAAAGGTATGGATTTTTGGCAACCGGACAGTAATCACAAAAAAAAATTAAAATATAGCTGAAATTATTGTTTAATGATAAAATGATCAATCAAGCGTATTTTTTTTTTTTGTAAAAGGATACTACTGATTTATATTTTTACATTATTAGTAAATAAGAAATTATAAATTCTAATATTTTTATGTGTTCCGAAACACAAATTCTAGGATGTGACGTCTTTAACCAGGAAACCAACTAATAGGGACTTTACAAAACGCAATGAAGACGGCGTATGACGTCATAAGAACAGTTTCGCGGCATATAGGGATATTAGCTGCGCCCCGCGGTTTCACCCGCGTCTTCCCGTTATCCCGCAGGAACCTTTTTCCGGGATGAAAAATAGTCTATGTGTTAATCCAGGGTATAAGCTATTTCCATTCCAAATTTCACTTAAATCCGTTTTGTAGTTTTTGCGTGAAACTGTCGCGTCTAAAAAAATAATAATAATAATGCCCGCACAATCACATACATAGGCTCTGACTCCTAACTAGGTTTCTCTGTATCTAGGGTATCAGAAACTACGACGATCGGGGATCAACATCACCCAGACACAGAACAAATACTTTCGCTTTTTTTTTCAATGCATAAATATTTGTCCTGTAGCGGGAATCGAACCCGCGACCTCACGCTTCACAGTCGGCAATCCGCCCATCGCGCCACATCGGTCGTCAGTCGTAATATAAGTAGGATAGGCATAAAAATTACGATTGCTGCGATTTTTTTCATATTTCTTTTCCAGACATAATGCACGCTTTAGAAGCCAGCATGAACATGAAAGTCCTTATCCTACCTAACGGCCCCGCCGGCAGAAACTGCTTCTGCACCTGCGAGTCTGACGGGGCCCCCAAGTTGATACCCGTCGAGGCCCTCCCGGCGGAACTGACGCAAGCTTGATACTGGCACGTTTTGTGCCTAAGGATAAAGATCAATAAATTAATGCCTAGTTTTAGATTACGTTGTGGTTTTATTTTGAACCTAGCTTTTCCCGCAGGAACCTTTTCCGGGATAAAAAGTAGCCTATGTGTTAATTCAGGGTATAAGCTATCTCCATTCCAAATTTCAATCAGATCCCTTTTAGTTTTTGCGTGAAAGAGTAACAAACATCTATCCATTTTCACAAACTCATATTTATAATATTAGGATTAACCTTAAAAATAATTTAAGATATTCCGATAGATGGCGTTAGCTATACATGATTTTTTTTTCACATTCGTTCTATGATAAAGCGAAGGTATCAGAGCCATCAATGGTTTAGGAACTAGCATTTTTAGCTGTTATATAGGAGTATAAGTCCAATAAGTCTTATTGGGAAGTTTATTAACTTAATGATTTATTTGGTAATAGGCGAGCAGCCTGGGGCTGATGTGCCTATATCATGCTGTGTTGAATTATAGCAATGTACAAAAGTGCAGAGAAAAGTCAATTCTGTAGCAACGATTTAGACTACAGAACAGGCGAAAAAAATAGAGATACTTAACTATACCTACATACACTCGAAAAACATTACCCTCCCTGGGGAGCAGTCGGGATAAATACTTGTAAGTAGGCATCAAAAAATACAATACACAGGTTTTATATATACAAAACATTTACTTATATTTCTTCCAAACGAAACATTTCATCTATTTATAGCCAACATACATTACAAGATGCTTATCTAAAGCTGACACGTCACAGTACTCACACCGAAGCAATTTCATTACACAGTAGTAAAAACAAAACGATAACCCATCTCTGTCGCGTTCGTAACCTCGCCCGCGTGCGAGAGAGACGAAGAGACTTCTCACGATGCGTATGCAGTGCGACGTCATGCCGTGCGCTCATTCACAGACACATGTGTGAGTGTGTTGTACGTGCCAGCTTCAGATAATGTACAGTGCAACATTAACAATATAGACAGAAATATCTTACACTAACGTACAATAGGCACTTAATGCAAAAAGCTATCTTTAAGCTACATTTCTACAAGAGCTGTGCAAAATATCTAAGCTGTGTTCGAGGCAAAAATCAAGGATGTGAGTGGAGAAGCAAGGCTAGGAAAATGACGAAATCCCACTAATGGATTTTTTCCTTTGGCACCTCGTACAGATCTGTACCCCTAGTACAAGTTTTGGTAAACGTCGACGTTAACCACCGCCGACTTGTCAAAGTGGCAACTCGATCTGCTTAAATTCAAAAGGTAACTCAATAACATTGTTGGAATATGATGATAACGATTTAAAATAACCCGTATTAACGATTTCAGTTCCTCCAAGTCTCTGTAAGATTTGCTGAAAAAAATATGTATGGATGGAAACTATCAAAACCTGTACTAGGGGCACTGGTTGAAAGGTAGTCGTCTTACGGCCCGTTTCAATAACCTATCTCCACGGTTTACGCTACTGGAGATAGAAACTTGACACAAGCTCCATAGAAGTAATGTCAAATTTTTCTCTCTAGTAAGGCAAACCGTGGATAGATAGGTTATTGAAACCGGCCGTTAGACCGCATACAAACAAAACATAATCCCATATTATTTCCTTAGTTTTTGGCACTTATCGGTGTCGATTCGATTTTGCATTTTCTAAAATTGAACTATGTTTGACAGGTCTAAAAGTAATGCAGTCCTTTTTTATTTTAGTGATTAGAAAAAGACAGCAATACTAACAGAGCTGTCAAACTTAGTTTAGTTTTAGAGAATGCACAACCGATACCAATATGTACCGGCATTGATTAGATTTGAAGACATTATACCTATTTTAATATAAATCATTTTCTAGTTAGTTTAAAATTATTTTATTAAAATATATGAACTCAGTACATATATTGTTCATATTAATATCTATAACATTAAACATCGACAGTACATTAATATAGATAACAGACATGACTGGTATTCTAGTCTGCGACTAATGCCTGAAATTAATAATCGATCCTGATCCGTTATCCGCGGTTTGGGATCGATATCTCTTTTTTTAGTAGTAACACATCAAGCCCTAGTACTAAAATGACATGACATATCGATCCAAAACTGCGGATAACGGATCAGGATCGATTATTGATTTCGGGCGTTAGTACCTTCGCTTTCTTAAGAACTGCTTTTCTCAGCTTTCCTTTTCTTCTCACGCTTCGTTTTCCTCTGGCGTTGCGTTGGCTTCTCCAAATTCTCTAAAGCCTCCGTCAATAAACCTTTGATATTCCTGTGGGTCGGCTTGTAATACTTACTCTTGATTGGTTCAAAAACTTCTTCCACCGCTCTATCGCCTAAGAGATGAGATAAAGGGTTTACGGTGACAAACTTTGTGCCGTCTGCGAGTCTGATCACCCCATCGTGGTCTTTCACAAGACTCGAACTTGGTTTTTCTGTTTTTTTGTTGATGGTAGAAGTGTCTATGATTATAGGCTCATTTTTAACTCCGCCTTGTACTGTTATTATTTTATAAAATGGAGCTTGTGATTGCAAAGTTGCTATATGTAAGTTAGGGTAGCCTTTGGGAAGCTTCGGAATCAAAATCTTGTAATCAGGGGTTTCAATACTCTGCTGTGGAGTTTCCTCCGTACCTTCCAGCATGACCTCCTGAGCTACATCTGGTATTCCATCGTTCTTGCAGTCTTCATAATCATCGTAGTCTTGGAAATTTTCTGAGTTGTCACAAGTTGAATATTTTTCTGAACTCTCAAACATGGTCGATCTAATTGGTTGTTGCACCAACTTGACATCCAAATGAATCCTCTCTTCGTAATCTTGTTCTTTGAATCTCTCGGGCATCTTCAATTGGAAAGTCTGATTGGGGTTCTCGGGGGTGAAACAGGTCATTTTTATTGTGTTCTTTCTATAAAACGGACTGTCAAAGTTTTTAATACTTACTTTGGGGTCTGCTCGTACTTTCTTCACCGTTATATCATTGACGTCAGGCATAAAGTTTTCTATAAACTTCTTAGCCGACAGGTTGTCCGGCACCGGAGATATTGTGGCGTGCGTATAAGATTTCTCAACTTTAACACGTTTAATAGTTCTCGAAAACCTTTCTGATGGTCCCATTTCTCCGTCGATACCTTTGTCCCAATACTGTGCTTCACCTTGTTTGCGTTCGAGTACACTTTTCAGAGTTTCAATAAGTTTAGACGTTGCGTGGTCCGTTGTGATGTGTTCGTTCAACTCTTTCTTAGTTTTGAAGCTTCTAGAACACTTGACGCACTCAATGGACTCGTTTTTGCTGTGACTCTTTATGTGGTTGTGATAATTCTGGTACGTATAGCAATACTTATTGCATATGTTGCAAGTGAACTGCTTTCGATTCTTAAACTGCTGTTTCATTTTATTTGTTTTTGGTGGGTATCGCTTCTGAAATCGTTTCCTTTCAGCCCGTTTCTTTATCACGATCAACGGTTCAATTTCTTCATCATCGGAAGATGTGAAAACAACCACGTCCTTACTGCTTTTCTTTTTGGTTTTCTTCTTTTTTGCTTCTGTATCTGTTTTCTCTTCTGCCCGCTCGTCGTTTGTTTCCGTAACAATTTCATCCGTTTCATTGCCCGTTAGCATTTCTAGCGGGAGTTGGGATGTGTTTGTTTCGGTTATTTCTGTGTTTGTTTCGGTTATATCTGTGTCTCTTTTGGTTATTTCTGTGTTTGTTTCGGTTATTACTACGGTTGAATCTTTCAACTCGCCAACGGCACTGGCTTTCTTTAGGCCTACACCCTTGTCTAATTTAACAACTTCAGCCGATACTTTACCGTTATCACTGTGGCTGGCCTCAGGTAATAATTCAGGTATCACACACTTCGGCATGAAAGGGTTCTCTGATTTCTTCTCTGCGAAGAACACGTGGTACTGTTCATCAAATTCGACAACGCCAGTGCTTTTATGCTCCAGTTTTATGTGGATCGTGAACCGTTTGCGTATCCTGAACTTTTTATTGCAAATTCTGCAAGTGTACGGCTCTAAGTCCTTGTGAGCCGTAAAGTAGTGAGCAAACAAGTTCTGAGGATGTTTAAAGATTGCGTCGCAGCTTTTGCAAGCGTATTTGTACAAATGAAACGTGTGCGCATGCGATCTTTTTACATGCTTGTCAACTGCTTTTTGCCCTACGAATTCTTTATCGCAGAATTTGCACTTCATCACATCCAATTCTAACGGATGCTCCGCCGACTGGTGAGCGGATAACCCATCCATAGTTTTAAATGTAACGTCGCATGGGATACATTTATAAGCCTTGCAGGATTTGAGATGTTTCAGCATTTGTATAATATGTACTTGACAACGACAAGTCGGGCACGTTGTTGAGGTGTTAGCTTGCTCGTGAGGGAGCATACATTTGTTCTTACAATGAAGATGTTTGGCCAATTTCTTCCGAGTCTTGAACACGTCACCACATCTATCGCATACAAACACGGAGCACTTATCAGCTCCCAAATGTTGCAGGTACGTAGTATAATCAAATGATGTGAAATCGCACCCAACACAAACCAATACCTGCTCCTCGGTCTGAAGTAGCGCAGGGACTTTTAGCTTGAGAATCGACGATAGGTGCGGCATACACCTCAGAACGACGCCATCAGCTTTGTTATCGTGATTCTGTATCTCATGTAGTTCAAGTTCCTTCTGCTTCGCGAATAGGCCCCTACACTGCGAGCATGCGTACATTCCAGTTTTACTTTCGTGTCTTCTCTCATGTTTTTTGGTCTTTTTCACGTCTGTGAAGCATTTCGTGCAGCATCGACAGCACTTTAGCCGGTACAGGTGACTTTTTACAATGTGACGCGCGTAGTCTTCCAAATCGGCGTAGGCCGCGTCGCAGAACTGACAGATGTTGGGACGTGCCGTGGAACCTTCGTGGACTTGCTTCACGTGAACATCGAGGTCCTCGGAGTCGAGGAATTCGGCATGGCAGATGTTGCAAGTTGTTTCTGTATCGGGGACGATGTAAGCGATTTCTTGAATGTAAGCGCCTTCAGTTGCGACGTCCTCGTTCTCGGTTGTATCCATTTCAGGTTTTTCACTAAACGTCTATGAGAAAAGCGGTTGATCTTTGCAGTTTTATTGTTGCGTATTTTATGGGAAATCGTGGAAAATTGGAATCAAACCCAAAAAAGTAACAAAAAACAAATCTCCATTCTCCACAGACTTTACAGAGTACAGAACTACAGACTATGCAGATTGCAGATGCAGACGCAGTGACGCAATTGACGCACTCACTTTAAGTCACTTTTGACAATTTTGTTTTGACGGTAAATCAGGTCAAAGTCAGGATTCACCAATTCACCATAGATATAGTATTACATATGAGAATATTATAACGGCCGTAACCGTAACCGATCTATTCATTTTTAATTTTAACTGCTCCAAAGCCCGGGCGAAAGGTGCACGCAGCTGTGGGAACGGCTGATAATGATGCACTTATCATCAGTCTGACGTTCTGCTGTCTAACTTGTTTTGTCACCTAGTGTTGTTTTATCTGTGGTCTCACTGTCATGTCATGTCACCACAAACCACCGTTGTCACCGACCTAATGCCCGTACAAAATAAAATTTATTAGGCGGTCCACGCTACCATGAACAAAATCAAGATTTCCAGGTAAATACAAAGCTCTTCCTCCCCTCTTGCGCTGATTTCATTATTCTCCTAGCACGTATATAATAATTCTTGCCGTATCATTATAACCCCAAAATTTGAACTACTTAGGATCGTGTCACTGACGTCCGACTTGTTTTCTTTCTAAATAACACTTTGAAATTGTTCGTAAAGTTCTTAAAGTTTTAGTAATACATGTCTTATGTGGTTATTGATTGTTGTAAACACGTTTTCAGTGTTGATTGTAGCAGGAAAACTTGTAAATAAGTACACAAGAATTATACCTAAGTAAATGTACTTCGTACTTAGATATCTACAAGTCAACACGACGCGGATTATTTTAAAATTTTCCTCGCATTATTCAAGAGATATTCTCATACATTGAGAACTCGTATGTTTTATTCTAATCTTTTTTTTTTATGCGACCTCCAAAGTGTATACACATTTCGTAATCTTGAAATGGATTTAAATCATTTATTGTCACGATTTGTACATTACCTACGTCATTTCTTTACTCATAATGTTCTAGTGGATACCATTCACAAGTTTAGTATTCATCATCATTATTATTAGCCTTCCACGTTCCCACTGCTGGGACTCTGACCTTCTCTCAGAGAGAGAGTGTATGGGCTGTAATCTACCACGCTGGCCCAGTGCGGGTTGGTAGATGTCGCATGCCTTTGAATGCACTTCATGGGCATGCCGGTTACCTTACGATGTTTTCCTTCACCGTTTTGAGCGAAGGCAAATCCGCACATAACTTATTAAGTCATAGGTCCGAGAGGATTCGAACTCAGTGTCAGTGTCTTGTAAGTCGCACGCCTAACCGTTCGGCCACCATCGCTCTAATTTAGTATTATATTGTGTATATTATTCTCTCTTTTCTCTGCAATTTTAGACATTACTATAATTCAACATAGCATGATATAGACACATCAGCCTCAGGCTGCTTGCCTATTACCAAATAAATAAAAATGTGTTGAATTATAGCAATGTCCAAAAGTGCAGAGAAAAATCAATTCTGTAGCAAGGAGGCATTGTTCGTTCGCAACCACTTGTCCATATAATAGAGAGGTTTTCCTCATTTACTGAACTATCTAGGACAACTCTGTAAATTCATAACAAATGATGGTACGTTATGATTTGTGCTTTAAACGCATTGTAGGCGTGCTCAAAATCCTTTACGTTACGTGCAGCAGGTGAACTCGTTGACAGTTGCTTGTTTAAAACAGAAAACAAATCAGAAATGGACTATTTGAATTTAGTAACTTAGGCGTAAATTTTTTGTGAATCTTATTTATTTATCACTGCAGGATTTATACATTACATAGGGAACCAAAAACCTGACTGCGCCAAAAGTACCCTATGTCACTCCCACAATAAAGACGAATCTAATGACACCTCATATGTTAAAATCCGTCAAGACATTTAGGCTACAGGCCATGCCAAAGAAACATACATACATACACTCGAAAAACATAACCCTCCTTACGCAGTCGAGTAAAAAGACAACCGTTTTGCATTCAAACTTTTATGTAGATCATTTTCTAGTGCTCGCCTGGCTAGCTACTTAAGAATCTGTCGCCGCGCACCTATCGGTGTGTTCCGGCAGCCTCACTTGAGAGCCAGTTCCCAGTCCAGGTGTAGCGTGGCTCTACCTTGGTCCACATCGTCACCTAGCATCAGAGGACAATTGCTATTTCTATTTCTATCTTAGAGGAGTAAAAAAAACAATCCCTACTAATATTATCAATGCGAAGGTAACTCTGTCTGTTCACGCCTAAACTACAGAACCGATTTAAATGAAATTTGGTGCAGACAGAGTCTAGAACCTAAGAAAGGACATAGGCTTCTTTTTATCGCGATGAACTGTAGACTACGCGGGTGAAACCACGGGGAACAGCTAGTTTACAAATCCTAATTAATAATATAAACGTGAAAGTTTGTGAGTATGGATGGATGGATGTTTGTTACTCCTTCACGCAAAAACTACTGAATGAAATTTGGAATGGAGATAGCTTATACCCTACTTTTATCCCAAAAAAAGTTCCTGCGGGATAACGAGAAGACGCGGGTGAAACCGCGGGGCGCAACTAGTAATGTAACTAGTAATGTAATATGTTTTCTCCTTGTTTCAGATTTTGAAATGCCGTGATACTCCCAACAAAACCATTTTATTTTTTATCCAAAAAATTAACAAATTTGGAAGCATTTATTTTCTTTTCGCACACGCAAAATCACCCCATTTTTGGCTCTTCTAAGTACGGGCAGAAGAAATTTGCACATCCATCGACGCTATAGGTCCTGCTGGGCTTCAGCGGAGACGACAAATCTTGGTAACACCAAGACGGTCTCAGATTATCATTTTTTTTTAGTTTCGAAGAGAGACACAATGGAAGACGTCACCAAGGGATTATCGGAGCTGACTGTTTTGTCGTTCCGCAAGTTGGACGAGGTGAAGCGGCTAGCGCAGCACTTCCGCTACATCACAACTCACCCGGTGACCGAATCCAATCCAATCTTACTTAAGTATTTGAAGAGTTTAGACGAAACTCATAAGAGAATTTATATGCAAAAGCGCGAAAGTGTCGAAGTGGAATACATTTTCACTACGGAAAAGAAAAGTAATCTGCAACGACAACGCTTTAATAGTCTTCCTGTGAGCGAAGTACCTGAATTGTTAAAGGCTGAGCTGCTGACTGTGGAGGATGCGAAGCAGGTCCACATCTGCACAGATTGCAACGTTGAAATTGAATTAAACGATGAAGAACCCCTTATGGAGTCTCTGCAGAAACATTTCAATCTCCCCGTCCACCTTCCCAAGATGAAACGTGAAAGTATTGACGTTTCCGAGCCTGTGTACTTACCTAACATGTCCCGACGGCTGTCAGCTATGCCTATCGGCGAAACCCCTGCCCAAACCATCGAAATAATCCAAGCGGTTAAAACTACGGAGAAGCTGGACAGGGGTTTGTCGGCTAAACTCAGTGCGGCTCTGATGAAGAACCTTCCCGATAACTCGGAAGCCAGCATCGGTGCTGCAATGAAATTCTATCAGCAGGCTTACGACAAACTCTGCCAGGATGTGGCTAATATTGATTTCTCGACCCAAACGAGCTCTGTTGCGCCTATTATAATGAGTATTCGAGACAACGTGTACCAGAACTTCGCAGCGGACACAAATAAGAACATCGAAACCGATGACCACGATCAAACGCCTGAGAAACCCAAGGCGCAAGCCAAGAAGTACCGTTACTATGGGCCCATCGAGAATTTGATCCTGAAATTGCTTACTAACCACAAGCTGCTGACTTTGGTTGACGATCGCACGGGAAAACTCGCGTTTTTCTGCATCGCCTGCGAGTATTATACTTTGAGATTCCATTACGATAGTGTTTTGAATCACGTATTCAGTGAGACGCACATCCACAACCTGTCCTGCATCCTGCAGTCGGACAAACACGTTCCTTTCACCGTCCACAAAGAGCCTTCTATTGAAACTATTAAGAAAATCAATGAGCATTTCCTTTTGAGGCACGATGTTAGAACCCACCCTAACGGCTGGCAATGCCGTCTTTGCAACACCAATACGGACACGGTCGAGCAGACCATCCTGCATATCTTAGACGAGAAGCACCTAGCAAGACTGTCGGACGATTTGTACATGCAGACGAAGAAGTCTAGCCCGGACGGCGGCATACCCGAAGACTGGGGCCCTAAAGACCTGAACTGGTCCAAGTTCCTCGCGAGCTCCGGCAAGCCCCAGAATCGCAACGACAACGTCATCATCGAGAACTTTATCAAACCCTCTGGGAAGGTCGGGAATTACTGCACCTGCTGTGAGATGACCTTAAAAGGGCCGCGTCAGGTGTTGTTCAACCACATTCGCCAAAAGAAGCATCTCCGCAACGCTGCGCCTAGAAAGCTAGCAATGCTGTACAAGAACCACTGTCGCCCATCCGAGCATTTCGCCAGCTTCGGCAATTTCTACGTCTGCACAATCTGTCCGGATTACGTTGCTTTGCCATCGTACGCCGCAATCGTTGAACACTTCGAGAGCGATGGCCATTTCGAAGTGATCGCCAAGTTGATCCGTTCGGCGCTGTACTCGGAGATCGACGAAGACGTTCTAGCCTCGAACAAGATTGTTAGAGACGACGAGATCAGGTGCGATGTCTGCGATCAGACATTCCCCGATAACAGCTCTGCAATCAAACACGTTTTGTCTTCCGTCGAACATCAGACCGCGGCTGCCGAATCGAAGACCCGCGCGAATAAGGGTGACATTATATCTGTCTATATGAAAGGGAACCATATATTGCACAGCGAAGGCGCGACTTTCACTTGCGTTTCCTGCGACTCAGTTTTTAACTCGATCCGTTCGCTTCTCACGCATTTGGTTTACGCTGAGCATTTCGTTGTGAAGCCGTCGACGGAGAGCGTTTTCCGCTTCTATCTGGAACTGAAGCACAATATCAATATGTTGGCGAGGAACAAGTATGAGTATTATCAGTTTGGGGCGCTGAAGTGTGGTGTTTGCGATGCAGATGTCGATGAAGGCGAGAATGCTAAGAGACACGTGGTGTCGGCACGTCACAGAGAGAATATGGGGGCCAGTTATGTTAATGTTAATTTGGACGCGTCTGCTGTTGAGTAAATGTAAGTATTTGTTCAAGGGATGTTACGGATATGATATTTCGGATCCGGATACGGATATAGGAATAAAATTATATCCGTTTCGGATACGGTTACGGATATGTAATTATTTCGGATTATTCGTTAGTTACGGATATTTGATTGAAGTAAAATATAAACACAAATAGTACGTGATAATTTGGTTTTATCTAGTTTAGGTTATTATGTCGTTTACTTAGACTCCGCCTTTATACGAAACTTGTGAAACGGATACGGTACGGATATGTTTTTATTTCGGATATCCGATAGTTTCGGTTACGGTTACGGAACTCCATAACATCCCTGATTTGTTTTAACAGGTGGTAGGGACGGGCACGGATACAGGGGGGTGCTGGGCGCAATGGCCCCCACTGACTGAAGCACTTTGTCTTGACCAATTTTAATATTATGTTGAATTCACGATCGATCAAAAGTGAGTTTCATTTGAAATTATTGATATAAATAACATCGCGAAGTTTAATTGAACCATTCAGAATTAAGAAGTTTTTTGACAGATATCTTTCTTTCACATTTGTACGATGAAAAAAAGCAAAGGCATTGGTGCCCGTACAGTCAAACAGTTCAGAAGCTTGAGATTGTTAGATTCAATCAATTAGTAATAAGAATAAAAGTACCTACCGGGCGTTTCTTGCCTGTTCTTTTGCCGGCGTAAAGAGGTTGGAACAGGCGTAGCTAGTCTTAAGTTTGACGTTTTAACGTGATCATAATATTATGTATCCTATTAAATTAAGATTTTTTTTATTATGATTTTATGGCCTCTCTCTCTCTGAGAGAAGGCCTGTCCCAGCAGTGGGAACGTAATAGGCTTGATGACAAACGGCCCTGATCCTGTATCCGTGCCTGAGTAGACTGTAAGAGTTCGTATGGTAGGTAGGTATAATGTATTATCAAATGTTAAGTTCAGTTGCCAAGCAGTAGTGCGCCAACGTTTGCAAGGCAGGGTGCTATTTATCATTGTCTCATGAGCTCAGTGAAAGTTCTAGATGGCATTGTTGTTTTTGTTGCGCTTACCATCACATATGAAACGAAAACTTATTAGTGAAGCTTATTATAAAATATCAGATGATAAAAGAGCTTGGGATTGTAGTGAACTTGCTCCAATTAAATCCGTAACAGAAATGTTAATGTGAATGCGCCATCAAAATGACCTGCCGGGCGTTTCTTGCCTGTTCTTTTGCCGGTGTGAGGTTGGAACAGGCGCGTATTAAGGGCCATCCATTAATTACACGACGGTCCCGGTAAATAACAGGTTTTTTTGCGTGAAAACTGTGTTTAATTATGCCAAACTAGAATAATGAAGCAAAGTATGCTTTTTTGTTTAAATTAATTTAAAGTAATCAAGACACATTGACACCGAAAATAACGCATTTATAAAAATCTCACGAGAAATTTTGGGTCGAGCCAAATCGTTTAAATATCGTTGTCTTAAAATGTCTTAAATAATGGACGCCCTCTTAGCTATTGTTAAGTTTGACGTTATAGTGAGCACATGTTGTATGTATCCTATTGAATGGAGATATTTTAAACTGTATGCCCTACCAAGCGAAGGTCGTTAGAAGCTTTTAAGACGACGACTCCGATATTAAGATGATAATGGGCTAATTATAACCATCTTCCTTTGTAAATACAATAGTAAAAAATGTAAAAAAAAATGATATAATTATGTATGTTAATCTACATGATACAAAACAGAGGCCTTTGGAAGAAATAATGCAAAAAAACAGTACATAATTATATATTGAAAAAAAAACAAAGTGTCCCTTTTATGAGAGTTACAACCATTTTTCTCCCAATCTATTAATTGCAAAAAAAATTGGCTATTAAGCTATTTAAAAAAAATACTGCACTGGTTATTTTTAACGTTTTCGTTACTCTGTGATCGGTATTAGGGATGTTATGGATATGATATTTCGGATCTGGATACGGATATGGATATAGAAATAAAATTATATCAGTTTCGCATATGTCATTATTTCGGATTATCCGTTACTTTCGGATAGTTTCGGTTACAGATATTAGATTGAAGTAAAACATAAACACAAATAGTATGTAATAATATCTAGTCGCGAGCGGTGAAACAAAAACCTGTCATCACATGTCGTTTTATTTAGACTCCGCCCTTATATACGAAACCATCCGAAACTTGTAAAACGGATACGGTTACGGATATATTTTTATTTCGGATATCCGATAGTTTCGGTTCAATTTCAATTCAATTTTATTCAATTCAATTTATTCATAAAATGCATTATTGCTAATAGCGGTTACGGATACGGAGCTCCATAACATCCCTGATTGGTATGAGCCCCTCTGTCGCCTTCGGGGTGAGGCTGTGGATAGAAACTCCTTGAAATGATCACATGTTGTATTCTATTAAATGATATTTTAAACTGTATGCCCTACCAAGCGAAGTTTGTTAAAAGGTTCTGGCTGGCCATACACGGACAGCTTGAAGCAGTCAGGCTCGACTGCTTCAAGCTGCGACTGCATAGTGAAGTACTGCAACTGCTCGAGCGGTTCGTGTATGTACGTACGTACAAGTCTGTACCCCTAGTACAGGTTTTGATAGTTTACAAAAACTATAATAGTTCTCGTTTCCATCCATACATATTTTTTCAGCGAATCTTACCGAGACTTAGAGGAACTGAAATCGTTAATACGGGTTATTTTAAATCGTTATAATCATATTCCAACAATGTTATTGAGTTACTTTTTGAATTTAGGCAGATCGAGTTGCCACTTTGACAAGTCGGCGGTGGTAAACGTCGACGTTTATGAAAACTTTTATCGTTTTCAAAACTTGTACTAGGGGTACAGTAGTGTGTTCACTATGCCGTCGCAGCTTGAAGTAGTCGATCCTAACTGCTTCATGCTGTCCGTGTACGGCTAGACTTAGAAAGCAATTTTTACACTTGTTTCAGGTAAAGCCTGTTATGTTGCCGGCGACGATATGCCTCTGTGCAGGATTCGTCGCCATGACTTGTTATCACTTAATGATTTATATGAGAGCAATAATAGTGTAAAGGACGAAATCATTTTACAATTTTAATAAATGAAATTATTTTTTATGCTGGTCGTTTTCTTTTATGCCCTAGGTTTGCTTGTATAGTCAGCTACAAAAGTAGTTGAACAATAACAGGTTTTCCAATGTTACTTATCATCTTATACACCAACTTTCGACCAAATCATCACCTAACATCAGGTGAGTTGTGTTGCGGTCAAACGCTACCTTGTATTTTGTAGAAACGAAACTAACATTACTGGGCCCCTAGCCAAGATGCATTCTGCAATCGTTGACGCTAGTAGAAAACAAGAAAAAAGTATTGGTTTGACATATTTCCGACCACGTGACTTAGCGTTGAAATATGTCAAACCAATACTTTTTTCTTGTTTTCTATTAGCGTCAACGATTTGCATCTTGGCTAGAGGCGCTGATGTAATTCACATCTGGAAAGTCTAGTATGATCAGCTACTTTTGTCGCTCACTGTACGAGGATAAATCTTAATACATATAAATCTCGTGTCACAATGTTTGTCCTCAATGGACTCCTAAACCACTTAACCGATTATAATAAAATTCGCACACCATGTGCAGTTCGATCCAACTTGAAAGATAGGATAGTTTAAATCTCAAATTATAGTCGCAATTTTAATTTTTTGAAAACTTTAGCCACAGTAACGCGTGGCCGGGTCAGCTAGTATTTTATAATGATAATGTTTAACAAGTATAATAAATGCGAAAGTAACTCTGTTTGTCTTGCTTACACGCCTAAATTACTGACCCGATTTAAATGAAATTTGGCACGGAGATAGTTTGAACTTTGAGGAAGGATATAGGATACTTTTTTTCGCGATAAACTGTAGCCCACGCGGGTGAAACCGCGGGAACAGCTAGTATTATATGAAAGTGAACGATTACGTTAGTATTATTCTGTGATAGCTGTATAACTAACACAAAAGTCACCCCCCAGAGACGGGAATCATTTAAAATTCTAACTTATTGAAACTCAGAAAATAAACGATCAATTTGAATACACGATGAATAATTCAATTTTACTACGCTAGCTTAGATACAGCTGCATGAAAATATGTATAAGATTACCTATCCAAGGTCGAAGAAGAAAGATAAAATTGCTGTACCCACTACTGGGCTCCATAAAGTCAGCAACTCTTTCATAGGCCAATGTGTACGTTTCTTCATCAAAAGAATTCCAAGTAAAATTAAAGGATAAGCGATAAATAAACTTCAGGCCCCAGATAAAACTTTTTATAAGAATAGGTGCGCCCCGCGGTTTTACTCGCGTGAACTGCACTCTCAGAGATGATTGGTTCCTGATTCGTCTTACTCCTAATTGGTCACATTTCTAAGAGACTTGAAACTTTTCATGCCTAATTATGCAACCTTGTTTTAACGAAACTCTATCTTCACGCGTTTTTAGAGATACACTTGTGCAAGCTGGAAACACGGGTCGCCAGCTTACAGAGTTGTTATAGCTCATAGCTCAAAAAGTATTCTAGCTAGAACCTTAATTTTTTTATTTTATTTTGCAGTCTTTTACGCATTGCATTTTGAGCTATAATACTTCACCGTAGCCTCATTCGTTCCGAAGATACAGATGTGCAAGCTGTAGACCCGTGTCGTTGCTAACACATAGTTTATGGCTCATAAAATCGAAGGCTTTAATAAAATACAAAAAAAACATCACGAAGTTTAATTAAACCATTCAGAATTGAGAAGTTTTCTGACCGATATCTTTCTTTCACTTTTTTACAATGAAAAGAAGCAAAAGCATCGGTGCGATTGACGTTTTAAAGCGATCACATGTATCCTACTAAACAAAGAGACTTTGAATTTGAAGGATTATAAAAAGGAAAAAAAAACTTTACTCAAAAAATAATTTTATTACAAATCAAAACAAAATATTGACACATGAATATTTTTAAAATTAATATTAACAATTTATTACACAATCAATTAAGAGCCGGATAATACAAATGAGATTTTAGTTGTAATTATTTTTTATCATTTAGAATTCTAAATAACATTCGTCAATAACCAAAATTCATCGATAACTTTTTGTCTGAATCTTAATATTATTTTTTACAAAATTAGAATATCAATCAACCCATAGCTCTATAATAACATTACAAAAATATAATCTTTATGAGAAATTGTAGCATATCCTAAAAAGAAGCAGGTACTATGGTCTACTGGTCATGGTATTCGGTTTGGATGGCCGAACTTCAAACTAAGAAAATAAAATAGAATAGTACATTACTGCAGCGGCCAGCAAAAGAGGCATTGATGGACGAACGTGTAAATGTGGGCCAAGGCACACTTGCGTAAGGCTTGTATAGTACTTTTCTCAAATAATGCGCGGAAATTAAAACTATGTAGTACCAGGACAGAACTTAGAAACTTTTAAAAAAATACAATTACTTTTTAAAATCAAAGACGAACACCACACATCACATCACACATCTGCATTAGAAGTTCTTTTGTTTTATTTTTCATTAAACAGCTTTCTATTTGACAGCTAGCTCGAAATATAAATAAAACCTTTGATTAGTTAGTTACCTCCTTGGTTGCCATGTTTCGGCGAAAAAGATCGTTCCATTTCTAAATTAGGTACACGACTACACGACACGACAGATATGAGTTTACTGTGTAATTTATTTGGCCGCTTAAGCACGGCAGATATCGATTTTCATACAACCTTTGCCGGCCGCTGCTCGCAAGTACTTGATTTATCTCGAAGAAAAATAATGCTCAATTTTCCAAGCATGCTTTAGAAAAGGGTTTTTGTGCGGATGAATATGATGATTAACTTTTGTATCGAGCTATAGGTTTTACAATTTCTTTCTACCTTAGCTAAATTAAATAATTACAAGCATTAACACTTTCGGCCGTTATTAATATAACCTATCTTTCCACGATTAGCCCTACTGGAGATAAGAAATTTGACACAAGCTGCATAGAAGTAATGTCAAAAATCTATCTCTTAGGCCCTATTCAGTGCGACGCGGACCATCCGCACGCGGACTAGGTTTTGCGTCCGCCGCGGATGAATTTGTCGTTCAGTGCGATGCGGATCGTGATCGAGTCGTACTTCTTGTATAACCCTCTCGGTTTGCACATTTGACGCAGCCGCCATGACAACGACAGCACTTTACATCCGCTCCGCGCGACTGCCCGCCGAGCACTGAACAAATACATTAGAACCAAGCACCGTCCGCCCGCGGACGTCCGCGGCGCGGAGGAGCGGCGCGGAGCGATTTCGACCGCGCGCGGATAGCTCTCCGCGACACGGACAGCTCCGCGTCGCTCTGAACGCGCTGTAAGGTTTCACACATTTTACCGTCCGTCGCGGACGTCCGCGTAGGTCATCCGCGTCGCACTGAATAGGCCCTTAGCCTTTAGTTTAAAAGTTGTTCTAGATAAGATATTAATTACCTAGTAATAATTCCTTCAAACTTACAAATTGCATTCAATACTATTTTATGACGGACGCAGTATCAGTAGTATCGTATCGCAGTATCGTGACCTCACGTTGTTACAAACGCATTGAAAAAAAAAAGCGCAAGTATTTGTTCTGTGTCTGGGTGTTGTGGATCCCCAATCCTCGTAGTTTCTGATACCCTAGATACAGGGAAACCTAGTTAGGGGTCAGAGCCTATGTATGTGATTGTGCGGGCATTATTACTATTATTAATGCTGTCCTTTTTTTACTTCAGTGGTTAGAAAAAGACAGCAATACTATTAGAGCTGTCAAATTTAGTTCAGTTTTAGAGAATGCAAAACCGAATCGACACCGTTTGCTTCCGTCATCTACTATATATAAATAAGTCGGGTTTTCCTTCCTGACGCTATAACTCCAGAACGCACGAACCGATTTCCACGGTTTTGCATTCGTTGGAAAGGTCTCGGGCTCCGTGAGGTTTATAGCAAAGAAAATTCAGGAAAAAATTCAACAGAATAGCGGGAAAATCTTACATAAAACGAAGCCATCTGGTGGCGAAACGGAGTTCGCCGGGTTTGCTAGTTTTATATAAAAAAGGGCCCCGATGTTATCAGTGACACCTAAACTTAACTATCAAAAAGGAACAAATTTACAATGACTTCTATTTTGTTGACTATACAACGTGTGACATAATCCTACTAATATTATAAACGTGAAAGTTTGTGTGTATGTATGCATGTTGCTCTTTCACGCAAAAACTACTGAACGGATTCGAGTAAAATTTGGAATGGAAATAAAATAAATAAATATAAATATCGGGGACAATTTCACACAAATTGAGCTAGCCCCAAATTAAGCTCGAAACTTGTGTTATGGGTACTAGACAACGATATACATACTTATCTAGAGAAATAAATACTTATATAGATAGAAATATCCAAGACTCAGGTGCAAACATTAGTGCTCATCACACATACATTTGCCCTTACCAGGATTCGAACCCGGGACCGCTAGCTTCGCAGGCAGGGACACTACCAAGAATAGATTAGCTTATACCCTGGATTAACGCATAGGCCACTTTCACCAGCGTCCTCCCGTTTTCCTGCGGGATAACGGGAAGACGCTGGTGAAACCGCGGGGCGCCTTTAAGGCCGAAGTGGGGGGTATTCCACAGTACACATCAAGGCGAACAGAATTACATATACCAAAAAAAATATTTATAAAAAATTTCATGCGTGAAATGCTCTGCAAAAGCAGACTGTTTCATTTAAATCGTTCCTTTCCACTCCTGCGGCGGTGAAAATTGAGCCTAAACTAGACTAGAGTCAAACCAAACACACGTAACGATCCGTCTTGTACACCTTAGAGTTAAGAATCTGTCGCCGTGCACCTATCGGTGTGTTCCGGCAGCCTCACTTGAGAGCCAGTTCCCAGTCCAGGTGTAGCGTGGCGCCACCTTCGACCACATCGTCACTTAACATCAGGTGACTTGTGCTCAAACGCTACCCTGTAAATAGTAAAAAAAGAAAGTGTTACAAAAAAACGGCCGAATTAATCGATCCTGATCCGTTATCCGCGGTTTTGGATCGATATGTCATATCATCATAATATGTCATTTTAGTACTAGGGCTTGAGAGATTACTACTAAAATGACATATTATGACATGACATATCGATCCAAAACAGCGGGTAACGGATCAGGATCGATTATTGATTTCGGGCGTATTTCGTTCGTGTTACAAACAAACTAATGTCGCGTTTCAATAACCGATCTATCCACGGTTTTCCCTACTGCAGATGGAAATATGACATATGCTCCATAGAAGTAAGGGGGCGTCCTCAAATTACGTGAGGTGTTTTTTTAAATCTTCTGTCCCTCCCTCCCCCCCTGGTGAGATGTCGTGAGATTTTATTCAACCCCCTCCCCCAATCTCGCGTGAGATTTTTCAAAATGTGAGTTTCTTACGTAAACGCGTTGGATTGTTATTGTAACAAGAAATGTGGGCTGCTCGCCTGGGCTCTGCAAAAAAATTGCGTGATATTTGCCGAGACCCCCCCCTCTCTCCAACGCAAGATTAGATGAGATTTGACTCGACCCCCTCCCCCCCCCCCCTTAAAAGATCTCACGTAATTTATGGACGCCCCCTAATGTCAAATTTATGTCAAACGGCGGATAGATCGGTTAATGAAACCGTCCGTTGGATAGCAAAATAATTAATCTTACAAGTAAAGATTTGTGTTCAATGACATCTATGAACCACTATGACTATCTATGGTGAACCCGTTTTTTTAAAACAACTCTTTAGTAAACAGGAATGGTTCAGTTACTCTATTACAAAAATCCTTCATTCTTCCTTAGTTCTAGTTTCTATTTGGTTCTTTTTTGTTGCGCTTAATCTGTGCAAGACGTAAACATGCCAATTTATGTCTCGTCTATGGATTTCCGGACGGAAGTCCGCGCGCCCCAGTTAGTGATCGATCGAACGGCGCAGGAGTCACTCGTATTTTTTCGCATAATTATATTTTCACCCCGCACCGCACCCCCGCATATTTTGGGAGAACTTTTTTGTGAATTGGTGAACTTGTGAAGTGCACTTGAACGCTATTGTGTTGGACTGTGGATTGCAATCCCTGGATGCCTGGATGGACGATAGATTGGTATGTACTTGCATCAGATTTATTGTGTGTCAATTGGGAACCATTCGTCAGGCCTTTAGGTGTTTTCCGTGTCCTCTTCCCATTGTCTTTCAAAACAACCGAAATTAGCCATACCAGCCGCACCGCACCCGCGTGTGTAGAAAAAGTAGGAAATTTTATTCTCCCTTTTTTCATACATTTAATGGTCCTTCGAGAAACCGGATTTTGGCTTAATTTCCATAGTTATTTACCAAAAATAAGTCAATTTTTGTCGCAAACGCGGCTGCCTACGTATCGCCATTTTTGTGCATCGTGTCGTTGCAACTCGCATGTTCCACGTTAATCGCAATTCATCACCTAATTTAAATTCATATTTTTGTTTCTTTCTTTATTTACGATTGTTTTTACACCAATTAGAATAAGATTGCATTCATATTGCAACGCATCATAACCGCATTCCTTATTTCTGCGCAATACTTTCTTCCTTTGGTTATTGCGCCGCGCTTTTAATTTCAAGATGGCTAACGAACAGAAATTAAAAATTCTCGAAAGTCAGAAAGAATTATATTTCGAACGCATTCAAATAATTTATGAGTATTCCCGCGGCGATTTAAATGATGAAATCGCACTTGATAATTTTTTATGTGCCGTCGAAACATTGGATGAGGTTCGAACGAATTATCAATCTACAATAAAAGAAATAAATTCCTTGTTAGTGAAAATAGATAAGGATTATGTACCTGATTTCAAACCGTGGCTTGCCTTTGAGGAGATATATTGTCGAATTAAACGTAAAGCCTCGCTATTAGTGAACGTACCGCATAAAGAGGAAAATGCTAAACCGATTTCGATGCGATCTCACGGGTTGAAATTAGGACCGATTGAGCTTAGTTCATTTAGTGGTGAGCCTAGGGAGTGGAATCTCTTTTATACTACATTCCATAATGCGGTTCATTTGAATCCGTGCCTCACTGACACTGAACGAATTTATTACCTTATGGGCAAATTAACGGGAAAAGCGCGAAATATTTGCACGGGAATCGTACCCACTGCGGATAATTACAATACCATATACACCGCACTCATAAATAAATATGAAAACAAGCGTGATACGGCGGATTACTATCTCGATCAGCTGTTTTCATTGAAGCCTATTTCTTCGGCAACCGCAGTTAACCTTGAGAGTTTTATTGATCGCTTCGCTAATTCATATATGGCTCTAAATAACTTAGAAATACCTAATCTTTGTGATTATGTTTTATTTTTCACCGCGTTACAAAAATTAGATAAAGAGACCGCTCGGTTATTCGAGATGGAAAACCGAGGTACTGAGATACCTAACTTGGAATGCTTGATAGCTTTTGTTCGCGATCGTGTCAAGATTCTTAGCCGCACTGGTGATAATTCTACAGGTTTTATAGCACCTACCAAACCTAAAACGCAAAATAACGCCGCGTCAAAGAATGTACGTTCTTTTGTTGTGAACCAGAGTTCTAACTGTCCTTTATGTGACAAAACGGATCACGAACACTTATATTCTTGTGCTAAATTTCAAAGTTTATCGCCACGCGAACGATACAAGTTAGTTAAAAACTGTAATGGATGTATTAACTGTCTTAGTAAAAAACATTCCGCGAAGTTTTGCAAGTCATTAACTGGTTGCAAAGTTTGCAACAGTAAACATCACAGTATGTTACATTTTTCTAATACGATTGAAACCGATCAGCTGACGTCTCGCACTTCAGTTGATCGACCGCCCGCAAATAGTCGAGGAGCTAACGGAAATGTTTCTCCACCAACTATTGAGTCAACTTCTCATCACACGGGAAACAATGTTGTTTCTTTGTGTAGTGTAACCGCAAATTCTAACCTCCCGCAAAAATCCCAAAATGTTTTATTGGGTACCGCCCTAGCACATGTAAACTGCAGGGACGGGTCTACCGCGCAAGTCCGCTTGTTAATAGACAACGGATCTCAAAATCACTTTATTACCCGCAACGCTTGCAAACGCTTAGGCCTCCGCGTATTTAATGACTGTTCCGAAACGTCAGTGAAAGGAATAGGTAACAGCTCTCAAGCTATTTTAGGCCTAACTGATCTTACTTTGATATCAAGGCATGATCCTAGCTTTTGTTTACGCATCCAGCCGCTGGTGCTTAAAACTATCTCCAGTGACTTGCCAAGTGGGACAATAGATATTTCCGCCATTACGTATTTATGTGATGTACCGCTCGCGGACCCACAGTTCAATACGGCCGGACCGATTGACGTTTTGTTAGGTTCCGAAGTATTTGTTGACATCTTGCAGCAGGGGAGATTGAGAGGCCCGCCTGGAAATCCTGACGCTATTGAAACCTCATTCGGTTATGTCGTTATGGGGTCAACCGCCGCGCTTCCTACGATTAGTAGACCGCAAGATAATAGTAGTCGCGCATTTTTTTCGTCTAGTGAAGAGTCAATTGAACATTTGATGTCAAAATTTTGGCAACTCGAGTCAGTGCCAACTAAAAATCACATCTCAAAAACGGATCAGGAATGTGAAGACTTTTACATTTCCAACACACATCGCGATACTACTGGACGTTATATCACCGCATTGCCTTTTTCACAAAGTCCCGTTATGCTTGGAGATTCATTACCTACCGCGTCGCGCCGCTATTCTTATCTCGATCGTAAATTTCATGTAAACAAAACTTTAAAGGATGAATACGATAGTGTAATGAAGGATTATTTAGAAAACAGTATTATTTCGCCCGCGATCGATTCTCTTAAAGACAATGAATATTATGTAATTCCGCATCACGGAGTCAGCAGGCCGGGACGAAAGGTAAGAATCTGTTTAGATGCTAGTGCCCGTGCTTCAAAAAACGATCTTTCTTTGAATGAATGTTTACACTCCGGGCCAAACTTACAGGCCGATTTAACCGCGATCATATTAAAGTTTAGGCTTTTTCCCGTGGCTTTAACCGCGGACATAAAAGCGATGTTTTTGAATATAGGTATTAGAGAAGAAGATCGTCGCTTCCTAAATATCTTGTATAAGTTCGACGAAAACGATACCGCGCAGTTGTTTCAATTTAACCGACTCTGCTTCGGACTACGATGTTCGCCGTGGATTGCTTTGAGAACTGTAAAAAAGCTCGCTCAAGATGAAACCGACTTCCCACTCGCGTCACAAGTAGCTTCCCAGGATTTGTACATGGACGACCTAGGTACTTCCGTTTCGTCAAGCTCCGAGGGGACACAGTTAGCTCTTGACTTAATTACTTTATTTAAACGAGGTGGTTTCGACTTAGTTAAATTCATGAGCAACTCTTCAGAGGTTCTGAACGCGATTCCAGAAGAGAACCGGTTATCTTCTAAAATTGAATTTGACAAAGAAGATAATTTAAAGCTGTTAGGTTTGATTTGGTCACCCGTTGAGGACGAATTTTCAATCGCGCTAAAATTTAACCCGCAATCCAAATGTACTAAACGTCTTATGTTATCTACAATTGCTAAGTTGTGGGACATAAACGGTTTTTGTACACCCGTTATATTGTTCGCCAAACTTCTTATCAAGGCTCTGTGGATAGCCAAGATAGATTGGGATGAACAACCACCGCATGATATTTGTGTAGCCTGGAATCGTTTCCTAGGTGAACTTCCCGCTTTAGAAAACTTTAAAGTACCGCGTTTTTTGGGCATCGTGCCCCACTCTCGCGTCATTTTACTGGGCTTCGCTGATGCCAGTGAAAAGGCGATGGGAGCCGCAGTATACATCTGTATACAAACCGCGCGTAAACCTAATGAGGTCAATTTAATTTGTTCCAAAAGTAAAGTTGCCCCGCTTAAAGTAGTATCTTTGGCGCGCTTGGAGCTATGCGCTATTGTACTTCTTTCAAAAATACTTCGCATAGTTATCGAGACCGTCTCCTCTCGCTGTCACATAGATGACATTTTCGCGTTTACTGACTCAACTGTAGCTTTACATTGGGTTCATTCCGCACCGCATCGCTTTGACACTTTTATCGCTAACCGCATCGCTCAAATTCAAGATAACATAGACCCTAATCACTTCTTTCATATAGAAGGTTCGCAGAATCCCTCTGACTGTGCGAGTAGAGGATGTTTCCCAGCACAGTTGCTGAATCACCCGCTATGGCTACACGGCCCACCTTGGGCTCGTGATGAAGTACACACTTGGCCAATGCGTAGGTTCACCTTTGATACCACCGCTGATGAAAAACTTTTAGAGGTTAAAAAACAAACAAACGTTTTCATCTCCACAGATGAACCTCCGCATTTCCTTGTCGCGCTAGCCTTGAAGGTGTCTTCATGGTCTAAGCTTCTCCGCATAGTAGTCTACGTATATCGTTTTATAGGAAAACTCGCGCGTTCCAACCGAATGGAACTTTCGCATCTGCAATTTGCAGAAACTGCTGTGTTGAAAGCTCTTCAACACCAATACTTTAGGGACGACATAAACGCTCTTTCTAAAAATCGCAGAGTCTCTAAATCGCTAATACCGCTTAGTCCGTTTTTAGAAAACGACATACTCCGCGTCGGTGGCAGGTTAGAAAAATCGTCACTCGATTTCGATAGTAAACATCCGATATTGCTTCCTAAAAAGGATCACATTGTTAACCTATTAATTGATTACTATCACCGCAAATACTTACATTGTGGCCCGCAATTATTATTATCCATGTTACGACAAAAATATTGGATCATTTCCGGTAGCAGTATAGTAAAGAAACGCTTTCGTCTCTGTAACAGCTGTTTTAAAGCCAGACCGCGTTCAGAGGCTCCGTTCATGGCAGCCCTCCCCGCGCCCCGCGTAAACGAAGCCAAACCTTTTCTCAACACCGGCGTTGACTATGCGGGACCCATAAACATACTAATAAGTAGGTACCGCGGCGCTCGGAAAGAAAAGGCTTACATATGTTTGTTTACCTGTTTCGTGACACGCGCTGTACATTTAGAGCTAGCTGTAGATCTCAGTACGGAATCATTTATTCGCGCATTCCGCCGCTTTTTGTCGCGACGCAGAAATGTTTTGTCGTTATTTTCTGATAATGGGACTAATTTCTTGGGTTGTAAGGTCCAACTGGATGAATTAAATGTGTTTCTCAAGTCCAAGGCCTTTCGTGATTCCTTTGGCGAGGAATCTGTGAGTCAAGGCGTAACTTGGCATTTAAATCCGCCTAGTGCTCCGCATTTTGGAGGGAGTTGGGAGAGTATGGTCTCTTCTGTTAAACTGTTGTTAAAACGTACCCTTAAGGGCATTTTACTCACGTACGAAGAGCTCCTTACTGTCCTTACTCAAGTCGAGGCAATCCTCAACTCAAGACCTTTATCAGTATTGAGCTCAGACCCATCAGAACCTGTCGCGTTAACTCCAGCTCATTTTCTAACCATGGAACCGCTAAACTCATTTCATACTGATTCGCATTATAAATCCTTACCGGTAAATTTAATACGCAATAAACATTTGATTGATCAAATTGTTCAGAAATATTGGAACCGCTGGAGACATGAGTATCTCAATACATTACAAACCCGCGCTAAGTGGCATATAAAGACAAACCCGGTAAAGAAAGGAACGATAGTTCTTATAAAAACTGATAATACCTCACCGCTACAATGGCCTTTAGGCATAATCGAGGAGGTACATGCTAATTCCGGAGATGGAATAATAAGAGTTGCAACGGTACGTACAAAAACTGGCGTCTATCTCCGACCTTTAGTAAAACTGTGCGTTTTACCTACTCAGTAAATACCTATCGCTCACTATAATTCCGCACACCGTTACAGGTGTTTCTAATATTTAATAATTAGCTTAATTTAATTTGTTTACTCGTTAACTTCATCTAAGTTTATTAGGATGAATCATTTTTTTCTCCTTTACATAACTTTGTTAGTTTAAAACCGCTTAGAATTAAATCATTTATATCCCGCTTTAGTATTATGTAACGCTAGTTCCCCTTGTTTCTTGTTAGTTCAGGAGACACCTTTATCTCCTGAAGGCCGGGGGGATGGTTCTTTTTTGTTGCGCTTAATCTGTGCAAGACGTAAACATGCCAATTTATGTCTCGTCTATGGATTTCCGGACGGAAGTCCGCGCGCCCCAGTTAGTGATCGATCGAACGGCGCAGGAGTCACTCGTATTTTTTCGCATAATTATATTTTCACCCCGCACCGCACCCCCGCATATTTTGGGAGAACTTTTTTGTGAATTGGTGAACTTGTGAAGTGCACTTGAACGCTATTGTGTTGGACTGTGGATTGCAATCCCTGGATGCCTGGATGGACGATAGATTGGTATGTACTTGCATCAGATTTATTGTGTGTCAATTGGGAACCATTCGTCAGGCCTTTAGGTGTTTTCCGTGTCCTCTTCCCATTGTCTTTCAAAACAACCGAAATTAGCCATACCAGCCGCACCGCACCCGCGTGTGTAGAAAAAGTAGGGAATTTTATTCTCCCTTTTTTCATACACTATTAGAATTCCAGTTTTTCTTATTTTTTTAACAGCATTAGCTGTGATGCAGTTTTTTTTTACAAAATCCCAAGTGAAATCCAAGACGTGACTTGACCTGTTGATAGCTAAATTTCAAATCCATATAAAAAGAAATCTTATCAGTAATGCTTAAAGATAAGATAAAGATGCCCTAAAAATGACCCGCCGGGCGTTTCTCGCCTGGACAGTACAGGTTTTGATAGTTTACAAAAACTATAAAAGTTTTCGTTTCCATCCATACATTTTTTTTCAGCGAATCTTACCGAGACTTGCAGGAACTGAAATGCGGGAAACGGGAATACGGGTTATATTAAATCGTTATAATCATATTCCAACAATGTTATTGAGTTACTTTTGGAATTTAAGCAGATCGAGTTGCCACTTTGACAAGTCGGCGGTGGTAAACGTAGACGTTTACGAAAACTTTTATCGTTTTCAAAACTTGTACTAGGGGTACAGTTCTTTTGCCGGCATAAGAAAGTTAGAGCACACTAGTTTTAATTTTTGAAATTTTCAAGTGATCACATGTTGTATTTTACTAAATTAACATTTTTTATATGATGATTTTTACTATTTATTTTCCAATTTCCTTAGCTAGTGGCCGTGGCTCGATGGTGGGACGATATGGGCGAGCTTGATACAGATTCTATGCAGAGCTCCGACGCTTGCTCAGCCAGGTCGGTCGTTATCTGTGGGTAGAAAAAAAAACATATTAAATCCGGCTCGAAGGACCATGTACGGGTGTAGTAATGTCATATGTTTTGATTTTTATGTTGGTTGTATTACACGTAGATATAAAATATCTAATACTTTAAAACGAGCACTGTATAACATTTTATTTATTTTATCTAAATGGTATATCCAAATCATTAGAAATTATTTTTATTGGAAATTGAAATTTGGTATGCATGAAATAGGGTTCATTTTTGGAAAACGTCGTACATCGATAATCAACAAACTGAAAAATTATGATTTCCTGACATCTATTGGCGATTAGTACTATTTTCTTGCGACTTGACAATGGATGGCGTTGTTCAACAACACTAAACCTAATTTCTAAAAACACGATGTACCAAAGAAAAAACCGAGCAAAGCTCGCTCATCCAGATATTAATATTAGTAGGAAGCAGGACAGATATTATTAGATATTAGATATCACTAACCACTGAAGTAAAAAAAGGACAGCATTACTGTTAGACCTGTCAAACTTAGTTTAGTTTTAGAGAATGCAAAACCGAATCGACACCATCATCTTACTTTTTGCTGAGCGTGCGCGGTGCAGTCCGGGGGTAGTTTGAGCGCTTTCAAAAGCGATGCTAGGTGGTGCGGCGGCTCGCCGGCCGCGACCGCAAGCTGCACCAGCCTCGCGCCCATCTCGGCGCGGGCGGCTGCGTGACGCGGCGTCCTGGAAGGGAGATTGGTTTCAAATATAATAATGGTTATTGGTTATGCAAGGCTGCAAAGTTGTATTTTGGCGCGAGTACTTGTATTGAAACCTGAGCAAGCGAAGGATTCTAGGATGGAACCATGAGCGAAGCGAGTGGTTCAAACATAGAATCCTGAGCGTAGCGAGGGTTTCACAGGTACGAGACGCAGAGTAACTTTGCAGCCGAGCGAAACACGCAACTTTTCACCTCACTACAGCGAGGAAAATGCTAGATGCAAGAAAAACAGATAAATAAGTTTGTTTGTTTTTTCATGCAATAGTCATGCTGGCCAGTGCGATTATTCCACAAAGAGGTTGGCACTCTGACATGAAATAAGTATTGTTGCATTTTAAGTGACAATAAAAATTAGCCTATGCGGTAATCCAGGATATCAGCTCTATTCCAAATTTCATTGAAAAAAGCTTGGGATTTGGTGAACTTGCTCCAATTCAATCAATTAGTAATAAGAATAAAATTGTCAATGTGATCACGCCAAAAAAATTACCTGCCGAGCGTTTCTTGCCTGTTCTTTTGCCGGCGGCGTAAGGAACAGGCGTAGCTAGTTTTAAGTTTGACGTTTTAAAGTGATCACAATGTATCCTATTAAATTAACCATTTGAATTTTCCATGGTGAGCGATGGTGGCCGAACGGTTAGGCGTGCGACTTACAAGACGCTGACACCGAGTTCGAATCCTCTCGGCCCCGCACCTATGACTTAATAAGTTATCTGGGTTAAAACGGTGAAGGAAAACATCGTGAGGAAACCGGCATGCCCAAGAACTGCAACATTCAAGGGCATGCGACATCTACCAACCCGCACTGGGCCCGCGTGCTAGATTACAGCCCGTACTCTCTCTCTGAGAGAAGGCCAGAGTCCCAGCAGTGGGAACGTGAAAGGCTGATAATGATTTCCATTTTACTTACTTGGGTGCCAGACCCCCGAGCGCCCGGCAGGCGGCCGCCACCACGGGCCGCAGAGCCTCCAGACGCGTCTGAACACCGGACCTGTCTCGCAGCGCTTCCGCAGACGACACCAGACCGCGGATCTGGAAATAAAGATAGATAGATAACGATTTATTGCTTCACAACAACATAAAAATAGAACAACATTACAGGAAAGAACTTAGAGCTAGTGTTACAATGGGCGGTCTTATCGCTCAGTGCGATTTCTACCAGACAACCTCTGGATGGACAGAAGAAGTATGACATAAAATGCGGTTGGTGGTGTATATTTAAGTACTTAAAAGAAATACATACCTATATAATAAATAATATATTAAATAACATATAATTAACTAGCTGCACCCCGCGGTTTCGCCCGCGTCTTCCCGTTATCCCGCAGGAACCTTTTTCCGGGATAAAAAGTAGCCTATGTGTTAAACCAGGGTATAAGCTATCTCCATTCCAAATTTCATTCAGATTCAGTTCTGTAGTTTTTGCGTGAAAGAGTAACAAACATCCATCCATACTCACAAACTTTCACGTTTCTAATATTAGTAGGATTTTTTTATATATTTACTAGCTGAGCCAGTATCGTCAATAAAGGTTACCTTTCAAACATTTCCTGAACTTCCACAAATATTGCAAGATCAAAATTATCCAAATCGGTGCAGCCGTTCTCGAGTTTTAGCGCGACTAACGAACATCAATTGATATTTATATACCTACTAGCTGCGCCCCGCGGTTTCACCCGCGTCTTCCCGTTATCCTGTAGGAACCTTTTCCGGGTTAAAAAGTATCCTATGTCCGTTTCCTGGTCCTAAGCTATCTCCCCACCAATTTTCAGCCAAATCGGTTCAGCCGTTCTTGAGTTATAAGTAGTGTAACTAACACGACTTTCTTTTATAAATATAAGAGAGATAAGAGACTAGCTGGCCCGGCGAACTTCGTATCGCCAAAAAAGTCACCTTTTAAACCTTCCTTGAACTTCTACAAATATTTCAAGATCAAAATTATCCAAATCGGTCCAGCCGTTCTTGAGTTTTAGCGAGACTAACGAACAGCAATTGATTTTTATATATAAGAAAGACTAGCTGACCCGGCGAACTTCGTATCGCCAACAAAAGTCACCTTTTAAACCTTCCCTGAACTTCCACAAATATTTCAAGATCAAAATTATCCAAATCGGCCCAGCCGTTCTCGAGTTTTAGCGAGACTAACGAACAGCAATTGATTTTTGTATTTAAGAGAAGAAGATTTCATTTCTATTGAACAAAAATCACTATTGACTTTGGGCACCGACCTCGTCGCACACATGCAGGTAGCTGTGCAGCGCCTGGCCGCCGCTCGCCCAGCCGCTGATCTCGCTGCGTGCCGCGGCGCCGCTCATCTCGTCGAGCAGCGGCGCGATGCTCTGCAGATTGTTGGCGAGCACAGCCTCCGGCAGCAGCTCCTCGACCAGCACCCGGTGCGCCGCGTTCCACTCCCCCGCGCCCACCAGGTGCTGCGCCTCCAGAGCCGGGAGGTGCTGGAACGGTGTACGCATGTTTCTAACACACAGCTCGGAAAGATTCGGTTTGTAATTCGAAATCCGAGTGCAGGTTTTGATAGTTTACAAAAACTATTAAAGTTTTCGTTTCCATCCATACATATTTTTTTCAGCGAATCTTACCGAGACTGGGAGGAACTGAAATCGTTAATACGGGTTATTTTAAATCGTTATAATCATATTCCGACTATGTTATTGAGTTACTTTTTGAGCAGATCGAGTTGCCACTTTGACAAGACGGCGGTGGTAAACGTCGACGTTTACGAAAACTTTTATCGTTTTCAAAACTTGTACTAGGGGCACTGATGTTAAGTGACGATGTGGTCGGAGATGGCGCCACGCTACACCTGGACTGGGAACTGGCTCTCAAGTGAGGCTACCGGAACACACCGATAGGTGCTCGGCGACAGATTCTCAACAAGAGGTTGGTAGCTAGCCAGGCGAGTACTATAAAATACCCTACCACCAAGCTATGGTTTCATCAGTCGTAGTAATCTGTCAAACCCTGGTACTAAAATGACATATTATGACATGAAATATCGATCCAAAACCGCGGATAACAGATCAGAATCGATTATTAATTTCGGGCATTAAAATGCAACAATACTTATTTCATGTCGGTGTGCCAACCTCTTTTTGGAATAATCGCACTGGCCAGCACGACTATTGCATGAAATAAAAAATCTTATTTTATCTGTTTTTCTTGCATCTAGCATTTTCCTCGCTGTAGTGAGGTGAAAAGTTGTTAGTATCGCTCGGCTGCAAAGTTACTCTGCGTCTCGTACCTTTGAAACCCTCGCTACGCTCAGAAAGTGTTCGCGCCAATAAAATTACTCGCTGTCTACATGACACCACTTAAAATAGCTTATACAATTTACATACCTCATACTTCGCCCGATGCGCTTGCGCCAACAGCAACCACTTCTCAGGGACCCGTAGCTTCTTGACAAGTTCCAAGCGCGCCTTCAGTTCCGGGGTGTCAGCTTTGGCTGGCGCATGTCGGGACAGCACGTTACGGATGAGGTGGCCTCGCCTGTCAAAGATCATCATCATCACCAGCCTATAGCGTTATATCGTGCGATAGAAATAATCGACACTACACCGTAGTCTACCATGAGAATTAACGATCGACATTGGTGTCGATTCGGTTTTGCATTCTCTAAAACTAAACTAAGTTTGACAGGTCTAATAGTATTGCTGTCTTTTTCTAACTACTGAAGTAAAAAAGGACAGCATTACTGTTAGACCTGTCAAACTTAGTTTGGTTTTAGAGAATGCAAAACCGAATCGACACCCTTGTCTTACAATAATTAATTTTTATCAACAAAAAAGCAGACTTCAGGACTTCATCAAAGGTGACTGACTGACATAGTGATCTATCAACGCACAGCCCAAACCACTGGACGGATCGGGCTGAAATTTGGCATGCAGGTAGATGTTACGACGTAGGCATCCGCTAAGAAAGGATTTTGATTAATTCTACCCCCAATGGGATAAAATAGGGGATGAAAGTTTGTATGAAACTTTGTCAATTTTAAACCGATCGGGCTGAGACTTTGCACGCATAAAGCTGTAGCCAGCTAGTCAAAATTCAAAATTCAAATCATTTTTATTCAATAGGATACATTGTGATCACTTTAAAACGTCAACTTAAAACTAGCTACGTCTGATCCAACCTCCTTACGCCGGCAAAAGAGCAGGCAAGAAACGCCGGGCAGGTAATTTTTTTGGCGCGATCGCATAGACAATTTTCTTCTTACTACTAATTGATTGGGTAAGGGCAAATATGTGTGATGAGCACAAACATTTGTACATGAGTCTTGGATATTTCTATCTATATAAGTATTTATTTCTCTATATAAGTATGTATATCGTTGTCTAGTACCCATAACACAAGTTTCGAGTTTAACTTGGGGCTAGCTCAATTCGTGTGCAATTGTCCCCGATATTTATTATTTATTTATTTTATTGAATTGCAATCTATACTAATATTATAAAGCTGCAGAGTTTGTTTGTTTGTTTGTTTGAACGCGCTAATCTCAGGAACTACTGATCCGATTTGAAAAATTCTTTCAGTGTTGGATAGTCCATTTATCGAGGAAGGCTATAGGCTATATTTTATTTCCAAAAAATTTAGGGATCCGTAAGAAAATTGCTATTTTTTAACCCAAGGTATGAAATCGAAAACTTATTTTTGCGTGCGCTGCAAAAACTATTGACAATAGAATATAGTGATAAATGAAGCGTGTATAGAACTCACTCTCGGGCGGCCGGGTGGTAGCAGAGCGCCTGCACGGCGAGGTGCCACGCGCCGCTCGCCTCCAGCTGCTCGGCCGCGCCCGCCACGTGCCCCGCCGACGGGTTCCCGAACCAGACGCCGAGCAAGAAGCTGTCAACACAACCATGGTTACAAGTTCAAAATTCAAAAAATTCAAAATTCAAATCATTTAACAAAAAAAAATCATTTAAATTTTTTTTTTTTTATGTATCATTTAACATTTTTTTTTTCATTTATCAAACACTGCGCACCACTTCCTGGCTCCTAGAGTGGTGCACAACTGGAACAGACTACCAGAAGACGTTGTGTCGGCACCTTCAGTGAATTCCTTTAAAAACAGACTGGACAAGTGGTTGCGATCGAACAATGCTTCCTTGCTACAGAATTGACTTCTCTCTGCACTTTTGGACATTGCTATAATTCAACACAGCATGATATAGGCACATCAGCCTGTGGGCTGCTCGCCTATTACCAAATAAATAAAAAAATAAATTTTTATTCAATAGGATACATTGTGATCACTTTAAAACGACAAACTTAAAACTAGCTACGCCTGTTCCAACCTCCTTACGCCGGCAAAAGAACAGGCAAGAAACGCCCGGCAGGTAATTTTTTTGGCGCGATCACATTGACAATTTTATTCTTCTTACTAATTGTTTGAATTGGAGCAAGTTCACTAAAATCCCAAGCTTTTTTTGTCATCTAATGATCCGATATTTTTTAATTAGCTTTACTAATAAGATTTCTCTTGTTTGGTTGTACACATTGGGATAATAATATGGGAACATGAATATTAATGAGTTGCGGGATCACAACCAAAGCAGACCAGACCCCACAAGCAGCACCCAAGTTAAGCCAGTTAAGGAATGGAACTCCTTGCCGGAGTCTGTGTTTCCCGATCGCTACGATTTGGGGATCTTCAAGGCAAGAGTGAACAGGTGCCTTCTAGGTATGCGCGTTACACCGTCGACCGCATCTACGCATGGCAACAGGCGGGATTGCGGTCAAAGGCATACCTATTTGGAGTAAAAAAAAAAAAATAGTTAGACAGGGACTTTTTGGCGACAGTCGAATTGTCAACGTGACAATTTTGTTTTCATTTCCCAAACTTTGAACTCTTCGAGTGATAATGTGTCAATAGACGACGCGGTAGCCGAGTTGGTAGTATCCCTGCCTGCGAAGTTAGCGGTCCTGGGTTCGAATCCCGGTAAGGGCAAATATATGTGTGATGAGCACGAATATTTGTACCTGAGTCTTGGATATTTCTATCTATATAAGTATTTATTTCTCTATATAAGTATGTATATCGTTGTCTAGTACCCATAACACAAGTTTCGAGCTTAATTTGGGGCTAGCTCAATTTGTGTGCAATTGTCAAAAAAAAAAAAAAAAAAAAAAAAAACACAGGGCGGTAATACGGAACGCGGGTCAGTTTCTAGATGATTCCTCGACCGCCGCAAGCAAACTGTGTAGTTTCTCTTGTCGAGTACTGCCATCAAGACTCTGTGGCTGTGTACTTCAGTGGTTAGAAAAAGACAGCAATACTATTAAACCTGTCAAATTTAGTTTAGTTTTAGAGAATGCAAAACTAAATCGACACCAATGTGTAATATTGGCTGATTTTTAACCATTATGTGTTCGTTAATGTGTACGAGTGTGGGAAATTGAAATAAAGTTGCGAAAGTGACTTTTCTAGTTGCTCCAAAAAAGTCCGTGTAAAGTTTAAGTAAAGCGCCACTACTTTACTTAAACACTATCCTCATCCCTTCATCTCATCATCATCATTTATACATGATTCAACTCTGAGTTCGAAATATTTTATACTTGACACTGGCAAATACACTAACCGGGTGACGCCAAAACAGAGCAAAAAAAAGTTAGGCAGATAGCCCAGACACAGGATATCCTTGCTAGGAGCCAGAGCTATATATGTGATTCATCATCATAAATTCATCAGCCTATTCAGTTCCCACTGCTGGGAACCTAGTCTTCTCTCATGCGGGGTTCACACTAAGGTCAACGTCAAGGGAAATGTCAATGCCTATCATCGCGATAAATATTGCGTTAATTATTATTAACGAAATTATGTGAGTTGCTACACTTGAACGGTCAACGTGAATGCACTTGAGTTATCGGCTAACGTCAAACGCCAATGTGAATGCCGTTGTCAAATTATCGCGTTAAGTCCTGGCCACACTTATGTCGCACGTCAATCATCGCGATAATTAACGGCATTTCCCGTTAGTGTGGCCCCAGCATGAGAGAGCACGGGCCGTAATCTACCACGCGCGCCCAGTAGGGCAGTATTTTACAAAACTTTTTTTCAATCCGGCGTATAAGCTATCTCCATTCCAAATTACATTCAGATCCATTCAGTAGTTTTTTGCGTAAAAGAGTAACAAACATCCATCCATCCATACTCACAAACTTTCACGTTTATAATATTAGTAGGATATAGATATAAGATAGATGTAATGATGGTGTTGAGAGTAAATAGTACCAGAGGCTGTGGTCGAGCGGGTCCCTCGTGTAGTGCGCGGGCGACAGCCGCGGCCGCGTGTTGAACGCGCGCCCTCGGATCAACTCGTAGCGGAGGTCGAGCACGCGACGCTGCTTTCCATTCTGAAATAATTATTTAATAATAATATATAAAAATGTTTTTGTTTATTTCGGGCGCCCATTGGTGGAGGAGTGGCGGGAGGTGGCGCGGGACAGACCGAAGTGGCGTCTTTTGTTATCGGAGGCCAAGACTCACTTTGGGTCGTTGCGCCATCTCAGTTAGTTCGTTTTCGAAACTTGTGTTATGAGTACTAGACAACGATATTAAGCGAATAGACAGCGGAAGCGACTTCATCTAATAATACCTTTAAACGAGCAATTCTTGTATATATCATCTGAATCTCGCAAACGGCTCTAACGATCTTCATGAACTTCAGAGGATGAACTTCAGAAACATAAACTGAAAAATTACGACTCTACCTGACATCTATTGGCGAGTAGTAATACTATTTACTACTTGACAATAGATGGCGTTGTTCAGTTACACTAAACCGTTTTCTAAAACACGATTTATAAATCGAGCAAGGCTCAGTCATCCAGATATGAATGTGTTGTGGTGTTAAGGCTCATGTTTCCATATACCAACGTACACAACCAACCAAGAGAAATCTTATTAGTAAAGCTTATCACAAAATATCGGACTATTTAGATGACAAAAAAGCTTGGGATCGTAGTGAACTTCCGAGCAAGAAGCTGTCAACAGAACCACGGTTACACTTTATTCATTAATTACGTGAGGTGTTCTAGGGGGGGGGGGGGAGGGATCAAGCTAAATCTTTCCAACTCTCACTTAAGAAGGAGGGGGGGGGGGGGGGGGGGGGTCTTGGAAAATATCACGTCATTATTTTTCTCGCAGAAAACCCTGAACTTTCACAAATATTTCAAGATCAAAATGATCCAAATCGGTCCAGCCGTTATCGAGTTTTAGCGAGACTAACGAAAAAAACAAGCTTGGGATGTTAGTGAACTTGCTCCAATTCAATCAATTAGTGATAAGATTAAAATTGTATATATAATCGCGCCCAAAAAATTACCTGCCGGGCGTTTCTTGCCTGTTCTTCTGGCGTAAGGAGGTTGGAACAGGCGTAGCTAGTCTTAAGTGTGACGTTTTAAAGTGATCACAATGTATCCTATTTAATAAATCAAATTGACTTTTGACTTTAGTGAGTAGGATAATAGAGAAAATGACGTGAGGGTTCACCTGGCACACGTAAACGTCATAGTCCGTAGCGTACGGCGGCAGCGGGAACTGCATGCCCATCTCTTCCTCTTCCACCGCAGTCAGGTCCAAGTCCTCGCCTTCGGGCAGCGGTCCGGACGCGAAGAAACCCTCGTATGTGCGCATGATCTGCTCCAGGGTAGGGATCTGGGCGCAGAGGTACCTGGATAAAATTCTTTGATTAATTATTTATTTTTCTTGAGGTACGGGAACCCTTAAAACTTAATTCGCTAACGCCGTCTATCGATCAGAACGGCAATAAAAATTTTTTTTTTTTAATGCCGTTTTGAAATGTCAATAGTACTTTATTCAATAGGATACATTGTGATCACTTTAAAAACGTCAAACTTAAAACTAGTTACGCCGGCAAAAGAACAGGCAAGAAACGCTCGGCAGGTTATTTTTTTGGCGCGATCACATTGACAATTTTATTCTTATTACTAATTGATTGAATTGGAGCAAGTTCACTAAAATCCCTAGCTGTTTTTTGTCGTCTAATTAGTCCGATATTTTTTAGCTTTACTAATAAGATTTCTCTTGTTTGGTTGTGCACATTGGGATATGGGAACATGAATATTAATCACAACCAAAGCAGACCAGACCCCACAAGCAGCACCCGTTCACGAGTTGACGCATGTGCCAGCCATCGCTCTCCTCGACCATATGAGAGGGAAGAGGGCGAGCCGACACACGACGCCGCTGCAGTCGTACCTCGCAGTGGCGTGCAGGGCGTGCCTCCAGTCGGCTAGCGCGAGCTGGTCCCGCGGCGCGGTGCCCGCCGCAAGCTGCAGTATGGCCAGCTTGTGCTGCGATATCAATGTGGCGGCACCGCACTCGCGCCACAGGGACAGCTGTCGGTTGATCAGCGAACGGAATGTGGGGCCACCTGGAACGGGAGCAAGGTAAGATGAGATTTGTTTATATTTATTTGTAACTAGCTGTTCCTCGCGGTTTCACCCGCGTGGGCTACAGTTTATCGCGATAAAAAGTATCATATGTCCCTTCCCCGGGGCTCAAATCATCTCTATACCAAATGTCATTTAAATCGGTTCAGTAGTTTAGGTGCGATAGCGTATATTTTCCGTATACTCCAAAATTATTCCCGCACTTCGGTGCCCCTCAACGCGTTACCTGCTATAGGTACCCATTATCCTATTTTAATTCTAAGTTAATTTTTCTTGGATCGCACGTTTGAACCGCGCAGTTAAAGGTCTTCCTGGTCCGCGACCGCACTTTACCTATTTCATGAATTCTCCCGGTGCCCCCCTCACCTCACCGCGTTTCCCGCTGCGCTGCGGTGCGGCGGTTTTATTTTTCTACTACTAACATTTTTAAACTCGTGATATCTTTCGAATGGAATGTCCGAATTGAATGATTTAAAAAGTTATATAAAGGCATTGAAGCAGTTTTGAATAAGAAGTAATTTATTTTGATAAGGATTAATACCAAGATACAAATAAAGAGCATTTTCTAGCGGCGGCATTAAAAATTAAATTTTTAAAATAAAAGATCACTTATTGTGGCATAACTATAATAGTTAGACATATGCTCTCGCGGACTTTTTTGTAGATCTAAATGAGACCTACATACCCGTAATACATTATTTTGTTCTAGTGTCAATAGTTCTTGCAGCGCACGCAAAAATAGGTTTTCGATTTCACACCTTGGGTTGAAAAATTGCAATTTTCTTACGGATCCCTAATTTTTTTGGAAATAAAATATAGCCTAAAGCCTTCCTCGATAAATGGACTATCCAACACTGAAAGAATTTTTCAAATTGGACCAGTAGTTCCTGAGATTAGCGCGTTCAAACAAACAAACAAAAAAACAAACTCTGCAGCTTTATAATATTATAGTATAGATTAACCCGACGAATTAAAATCTGAAGGAAAAAATTCACGTATTTTTGAATAAATTAAACACGTTTTTAATCGAAAAATGCTACTACAGCTTATATGAATTCCTCAACGACGACTTCTCGAAATGATTAGAATGGATCGGTCCGCTCCTACATTGCTATACCCTATTCGGGTCCATATGTTATGTTCCATATGTAACCACTAAGATCTCTTGTATACTAACATATGAATGCAATAAACGATTGAATATGAATATGAATATTTGCGTCACACAATTAGTGTATTGCCAGCCATCGCTCTCCTCGACCATAGTACAGAAAAGCCGTAAAATTTAAAGATTTGTAAAATACTGCCCCAGATTAGTATCTAAAAATCTACATTGCACCCGAGTATAAAATATTCTCTCAGAGAGTAGAATCAAGCATTAATGATTATGAGATGATGGGACCCAGCAGCAAGCTCGGTCTAAGAGGATAGCGTTTAAGTAGTGGCACTTTACGACTTGCGGGAGGAGCTCGTTCCACATCATTTGGTCATCCATATATTTATTTGTAACATTACCAGCGGCCTGAGCGATGATCGTGGCTAGGTTCAGGTCTCCCTTCTCTCTGGCGAGCTTGCAGGCTTCTAACACTCGACCGCCCAGCAGAAGCGTCCAAATCGTGCCGCTGTGACCGTCATTCTCTGTAGACAAAACAACACACAAGATTCATCATCATCATCATCATCATCATCATCAGCCGGAGGAAGACCACTGCTGAACATAGGCCTTCCCCTTTGAACGCCACCATGAACGGCTATTAGCTAGTTGCATCTATCGGTTCCCTGCGAGTTAGGGATGTGAAATAATAATCGATGTTAAATTAATCGATTATTTTTTCTTTTAATCGATTTTTAATAATAGATTATCAAAATATGAAAAATCGATTACTGATAAATCGATTTTTTACTTACTCTCTAAAAATAAATCGATTTTTTTACCTACTCTCTTTTTTTTAAGTAATAAAAGATAATGTTTGTATTATTGGAGATTAAGCCAATGTGTAGCCAAACTACACATTTCAATCGAATTTTGCAGTTATAAGTTACTTTAGGTGATTTTATTACAATGTACAAAAAAATGCAACTTTTCGAATAGTTAGAAAAAAATTATTGAATAAAAATCGATTATATAAAAAATCGATTATGTTTTATTTAAATAATCGATTTTTTATCTCCAAGTCACATCCCTACTGCGAGTCTTACAATGTCCTCGCTCCACCATACTCACAAACTTTCACGTTTAAAATATTAATAGGAAGTAGGACGTGAAAGGATGTATGTTTGTTACTCTTTCACGCAAAAACTACTCAACGGATTTGAGTGAAATTTGGTATGAAGATAGCTTATACCCTGGATTAACACATAGTCCACTTTTTATCCCGGGAAAGGGTTCCTGCGGGATAGCAGGAAGACGCGGGTAAGTCCCTAACCCTGTTCCTAACGTTACTTTGTGGATCACTTACCGTCCTCCTTCTCGCCCTGCCTTGTCTTGCACAGCTCCTGATCTGTCAGCTCGCTGACAGCTGACGTCATCCACTCGAGGAACTTCCGGTGTCTATTCACGATGGACAGGTCGTCTGTGCCCGGTATGCCTGTGGGAATTATTTTTACTTCATTTATTAATTTATTGAGTTAAAACGGTAAACATTAATTAAAATACACAGAACAAATAATATCACACATTTTGACAAGTTAGCGGTAGTAAACTTTCGACGTTTACGAAAACTAAGTAAGTAGTACAGAATAAACTCGTTAGAGAGTCAGTTTTTTTTAACTACTTACAGGGTAGCGTTTGACCACAAGTCACCTGATGTTAAGTGACGATGTGGTCGAAGGCGGCATAACACTACACCTGTATTGCGATTCTAATTCACTCGGAAAGTGTCCGTGTCGGATTCGACGTCACTTTTGCTTCACGGAAACGTTTTCCGAGAGCGAGTAGGTAGCGGAAACTTTTCCGTGATTGAGCAGCTGGTTTGTCAAATCAAATATCAGTTTCCAAATTTAGATTAATGAATCGTGTCAAAAAAAATTAGAAGGAATTTTTTCTGAAACCGTGGTTGGAAGAGTTTCCATGTGAATTAGAATCGCACCGCTGGACTGGGAACTGGCTCTCAAGTGAGGCTGCCGGAACACACCGATAGGTGCTCGGCGACAGATTCTCAACAAGAGGGTGATAGCTAGCCAGGCGAGTACTAGAGAATACCCTACCACCAAGCTATGGTTTCATCACAGTGTTTTTCCTTCACCGAAAGCTCAAGCTCATTGTAGGATCCGAACCCACGTCCTACGGATCGCAAGCCGACGACGTTACTACCACTGAGCCAGCATCGCTCTAAGTTCCCAGTAGTAGGGTTTCTTACGATTCGCTTACCATCGTTCTCTAGATCAGCGCCCCACAACGCGTCGCATAGCTTCCACACTTCGTAGCAGTAGGCGCCGGTCACTCCGAACTGGAAGATATATTTACCGTTTACCACATGAACAATGCTATACACCACAAATGCACTTCTCACACATCCACACCTTACAATCGACTCGTCAACTTACTCTCACTCAAGCATACATATATTCACACATGCACCGCACTACACGCACACATACATCGTAACTGCTAAAGATAAATACCCCAGAAACACGAGAGATCCAGATAGAATTGTTCTGGCCAAGGTCCCAAAAACGTCAATGTATTTGAATAACTGCTATGCAATGTGTGGACGCATATACAACACAACAGTGTTGTATATGCGAACACCTACAGATATAAAAAAACTACCAAAAAATCGATTTAATAAAAAACTTAAATTGTGGCTAATGGATAAATGTTTTTATAATGTTAAAGATTTCATAAAATAGGTTCTCAATCATAATGCCGATAACTTAATATTATGTTAGAATTATGTAATGGCCATTAATATAATATAATTTTGTATAAAAAATATTTGCACGCCGCCTTGTGCGGCAAAATGTATCTGGCACTATTCTGTACTAATTCCATCTTTACTAACCAACATTTTACGCAAATAAATTATTCTATTCTATTCTATACTCCGCACGACACCTGTGAAATGAATCTTCTTTAAAAATTGATTTACCTACCCTTATTATTGTTTAGATTTTAAATTTTTTGTTATGTTTAGTTTTTGCATGCTAGTTTTAAGTGTTTATGTCAGATCCGCGGAGTGGGGCCTGCAGGCACCAGTTCCTTGCAGAACGGGTGCTCAACATTTAATATTTGTATTACATATTCTTACTTAATTTCTTTTAAGCTGTACCTTGGCAAGGAAAAATAAATGTATCATTTATTTATTTATTATTATATTTAAACAGTCATATAATAAACTGCATCAGCAGTTGATGGCGGCAGAGTCGGTGGAGGCACTTCCTTATTACAGGACTGCGAAAGAAGTAGGGTTGTTTTTCAAGTGTATCCTACTTTCTACTAATATTATAAGGGTGATTTTGTGAGTCGTGAGTCGCGTATTTTCGGTCGCTCATTATAAGTTCAACCGTATTTTCAACTCATTTTGCGTCGTCGTGTGGCACCAACTGCCTTTTTGTATGAAACCGAATGCAGCAGAATTTATGCTACCGAAATTCTGCGACTCACGACTCACAAAATTACGCTCGTTTGGTTTCACCTAAAAGGCGAAAGTTTGTGAGTATGGATGGATGGATGGATGTTTGTTAGTCTTTCACGCAAAAACTACTGAACGGATCCGAATGAAATTTGGAATGGAGATAGCTTATACCCTGGATTATAGCGATGGTGGCCGAACGGTAACCGCGTCCGCTTTACAACGCACCGACACGGAGTTCGAATCCTCTCGGCCCCGCACCTATGACTAAGTTATGTGCGGATTTGCCATCACTCAAAACGGCGAAGGAAAACATCGTGAGGAAACCGGCATGTCCAAGAACCGCAACATTCAAGGGCATGCGACATCTACCAACCCGCGCTGGGCCCGCGTGGTAGATAACGGCCCGTACTCTCTCTCTGAGAGAATAATAATAATAATAATAATGCCCGCACAATCACATACATAGGCTCTGACCCCTAACTAGGTTCCCTTGTATCTAGGGTATCAGAAACTACGAGGATCGGGGATCCACAACACCCAGACACAGAACAAATACTTGCGCTTTTTTTTTTTTCAATGCACAAATATTTGTTCTGTAGCGGGAATCGAACCCGCGACCTCACGCTTCACAGTCGGCTATCCGCCCATTGCGCCACATCGGTCGTCAACCAAGTAAGGCCAGAATCCCAACAGTGGGAACGTAAAAAGGCTGATGATGATAGCTCGTATGCTGGATTAACACATAGGCTACTTTTAATCCATGAAAAAGGTTCCTGCGGGATAACGGGAAGCAACTAGTAACAATATAAACATGTCCTCACCCGCTGCCTCTGCGCCTGCGCCTGCGCCGCGTCTCGGATGAGCCGTTGCAGCGCCGCGCGCCTCTCTAGAGGGGCGTCCACCAGCCGCAGCTGGGGACACTGCCCCGGGGCTGGCTCCAGGAACTCGGAGTACTCGAAAAGAGTCTCTAGGTGACGGCCGAGAATCTCCTAAGGGACATAATTACTACATTACTGTAGCGGCCTATATAAGAGGCATTGATGGACAAACGCGTCGAGGCGGAGGCACACATTTACACGTTTGTCCATCAATGCCGAGTTGTGACCAAGACTTGTATAGTACTTTTCTCAAACAATGTGCGCAAATTAAAACTAAGTATAGGTCTACCAGAATCTGATGGCAAAAAGGGATAAAAGAAATTGACGCTAGCAATACTGGGGGAAATTGGAGTTAAACGTTTTGATACTTTTTTTCCCTATAGTGGCTGATTCTGTGTGTGATTCATGCAAATATTAAAATTTATGCAATGATCAAGAGTAGTAGGGATTCCCCGGTTCTGGCTCAGAGCCAGAACCATCTCTTCGTACACTTCAGGAGGGGGTTCCTAAAAAAAAAAAAAAAAAAAAAAAAAAAAAAAAAAAGTAATTTGGCCACGCCCGATCGATCTGTGCTATCAGATTTCTGATATCTCTTACGGATTACGAGATAGCTTCCAGGTCTCAGGAGCTCCAGTACCCCTCATTAAAGCTAATCTAATTGCCCTATTGTTCCTAATTACGGTCCAATCCTAATTGCCCCATTGTTCCTAATGGCGTTCCAAGCTGAGCTAGAACCTCAATTGTTTGCTCAGGCTAATTACTATAATTTTGCTAATTACGGTCACCTATTGTATTGCTGCTATTCGAAAAGTTCAATAACAACAAGGTGGATCAGCGACGTTGTAAGAGCCGCAGGGAGCCGATGGATGCAAATGGCTAACAACCGTTCATGTTAGCGTTCAAAGGGGGGGGGGGGGGGGGGGGGGGATGCCTACCCCGGCTGAATATGATAATAAAAACACTTCTTTATTGTTTCATTGCTCTTTATTTATCAATAAAATGAGATTTAAATATATTATAAAGCAATATATCATTGTACAATGTTTCCATATCGAATAATCTTATAAAATCAGACATTGTATTACCATTGTACTTGTAGTACAAATACAATAAGCAGTACTCGCCACATACCGAAGTCCAATCATTTTGTATCTTATACCTATTGAAATCCCATTGCCTTGAATTCTTCCTTAAAAATGTTTGGTGGTGGCCTTTTGGTGGGCGACCATACGAATCAAAATATTGTCCAAGACCGTTTATATCGATGTGTATGGCTACCCAGTGAGATCCCGGCTTTGTGTCTGGATCTAAATTGCTTATTATGTATGCTGGAATCTGAGTGTTTATTGGCAATCGATTTGCAGCATATACATTATATTGTAAGCTCGGATGAATTTTATTTAAATATTTCTGCACCTCTGTTGTATTCATAATTCATATAAAAACACTTATCCGTACAATTGATCGGATGCAAGTGTTAAATTAAATGTAATAAGTTGATATTTCAAGTCGATGGGGTCGTGTAATTAATGCAAGGGAGGTACATGTTACAAATCATAATTTATTCAAATAATATAGGTAAACACTTTCGCTTATAACTAATACAATGAAAACTTAATTTCTATAGTCTTAACTACTATAGTCTACACATACATTGCGGTGTTTATCAATTTCAATAACATTATCAAACTCCGCATACACAATACAGTTGATAGTTTGTGAAACAGCTGATTCAAAACGAACTTCCAATCTTACACTACCATGTTTTATAAGATTCCAGTGCCCCGATGAGTTAGCTGATAAATCAGGTGTTAAGTCGAAAGCTAATAGACAATAACCTTGAGCATATTGTTCCCTAGATATTCCATTACCTTCGTTAAGAAAATGTATACCCGTTCCTGAGAACAGTGTATGATAGGCTGAAGTGAAAATATTATTCTCGAATGATGGTTGTAAAGCTTTGGAAGGAATTTGCTGACCATCAATATATAAACAAAATGTATTAATATCATAATTTTCAAAATTAAATGGATTTTTAGTGAGACTACCATTGAATGCTGTGTTATTAATAAATCCGACTATACATCTTTTAGGTACTTGTCCTAGAAAAATATTATCAAGTGTTTTTCCCTGAACTCCGGATGGTATTGTTAAAACTTTAACTTCAGCTCGCGTAATGGGATATTTAGCTGTAGTAGTAGCTAAAACTTTTTGATGTGCAAGTAAAACTGTTGGATTGATTCGTGCTCTACGAATAATAAGTGTTGCATCAGTAATACATACTTTAAATTTTAAATCATTTGAAGAAGCCATTAAATTAAAAGTTTCTCTAGAACGAACTAATTTAACAGACATTTCAACACCATTAATCAAAAACTTTTCTTGATTAAATATATCACCGTGTAAGTGTCCAATCATTTCTATTTCTTTACTTTCAGATGCTAAGTCTTGTCTTTTAGTGAAACCTTCATTTTTTTCGTCGGTTGAATTCATTTTACCAGATGTGTCTTCATACCAAAGAGCACATGTTAGATGTGATGTTTTAGATGCAGGAGCATAATTCAGCAATGTTTCTACGTAAGCACGGTAAGCGTATGTATTATTTGGCGGAGACACAAGTTTTTGATTCAAATAAACATCAAGTTGACTAAACAATGAATGTAACCAATTATTAACTGGAGCCACTATTGTTGATGCATTCAGTTTTGTCGAGTCTTGATTCAGTATCTTTGCTTTAATATGGATTAAAGTGTGAGACAAATCCATGTAGTCATCACCAGTTCCAGGTACTTGAAATTCGATGGGGCCATCGTCAGCAAGGGATGAAATGGGTTTGTAATGTATCCACATTCCATTTTCTATACTTGTTTGTGTGGCTGGTAAAGCAAATAAGTCTAATTCTGACTTAATGCATTCACATGAATGACTGTGTAGAAACGACATGGCTGAATTATGTAATAATTATTTTTAAGAAAATATATCGTTAATGTTATTACGTTTCAACTTTGATTTCTTTTTAACAGCTTTCACCTTAGCAGCTAGCGGTGGAATGAACGAAGATAAATGTTTCTTCTTAGTTATATATCCTGACCCAGACATATTCAAACGATCTATTTTATCATCAGCTTTTCTTTTCAAGTTTGTACTAGCTTCCTTTAACCTAGCCTTAATTGAATCTTCCATAGGACGGGCACTAACCATATCTGATAAAAGACCCACACCTGTATTTAAAGCCTCTTTTCCAATGACTCGAGCTCCACTAGATAGTAATGGTAAAACAGATCTAAATAAGCCCCCTAGAAAGCTACCGATTCCGTGACCACGTTGATATGGTGCTCCTCTATAGATTACTCCAATACCCGATCCAGCTTGATGTGAGTAATAATGTTCATAGGGACAACTTATATTTTCACGTTGAGAATACATTATACTTTTCTAAAGTGTAGTTTAATGGCCACGGTTCCAAATTGAAATGGTATTTTTTGTCCAGTGCTTGTTCTTATATCTATTTCAATTGTATCAAACTCTCTACGCATGATGTTCAAGTAGTGAGGTGGCGAGAAAACATGCATTTTATTAGCCCCATAAATATATTTTGCAGGATCCAAAGGTATTATTCTGAGGAGGGGAGTCATTACATCTCCAACAATCTGTGGTTCGATTACATCACAATAAACAAATAACTGAGATGGTAATCCTAAATGTAAGTTCGCTGGACACTTTCCAATACCTTTTGTAACAAGATTTCTGCTGGGTTCAAATCCAAGTTGAAGGCACAACTTAGGTGATAATGTTAATGATGTTATTGATTCATCCGTAACAGAAACAGATACGAACTTGGATAACTCATCATAGCGAAACTTAAATTTCTCTTTAATATTATTTAATGCTGATAAAATATGGTTAATATTATCATAGTTTGTGGCTGGTATGTGTGTTTTGTAGTACACTAGCGATAGTTTTTCGTCATGAGGCATCTTCATCCATTTACTAATGTAAACAATATTTTCATGCTCTTGAACAGTAAACATTGTACATGGATATTGGAATTCAACAACACCAACCAACCACGATCCTTCCAGTTTGATAGACTTGGGTAATTTAGTTGAAAAAAGAGTTGTTGTGTTTTCAGGAAAGTATCCCATTGAACTATTACTAAGTAGTGTCAAATAAAAACTTTCTTTCATCATAATTCTTTTAGACCAGAAGCCAAAATCCAGCTGTTGAATTTATCTGGATAACCTTTCCACTTCACTAACACTTGCTTTCTGTCACCTGAGTAACGGCTACTAATTATTTTATCTATTTTGAAACTGGAAGTGGGGTTATAATCAATTTTTTGTAATTCTTTTTCATAAAAAGTACCCACTATTGGTTCATTTTGCAAATCTTTCAATGTATATACTACCCAAGGCGATCTATCTATTTTTGAAGATATTATAAAAATTTCATCACTCCAATTAGATTCATAACCTTTTTGAAATATGTGTTTAAATTTAGTTAGTCGCACATGATCACCAATGTGAAATTTTGGTACTTGGTTATGTGAGGTTTGTATTACATTATAATGACTCTTTTCGTACAAATTATTCCATACGGTCATGATATTGTTTGAATTTACATCACAAGGACACATTTTAATGCTGGAATGGTAACTATGATTATATGCATGTAGCAAGTCTTGTAAAATATCTATATATTTATACGTATTTTTATGAGTAAAATAACGCCACATTTTCATCTTGAGAGTCCTTTGAAATCTTTCTACAATGCTGGCTTTAATGTCAGGGTTATTTGTTGTATAATAGTTTATATTTTTACTCCTAAAGTATTTTTGTACATCTTTTGCAACAAATTCGGTCCCTTTATCTGATTGTATATGGATTGGAGTAGTATTAGCCTCACTAAATATACTTTCAAAACATTTTTTTACAGTTTCAGAGTTTTTATTTTTCATTGGTCTTACATAGGCATATTTAGTAAATACATCAATAACACAAAGAATATAATTATAACCATTATTATACTTAGAATACGTTCTCATATCACTCAAATCAGCTTGCCAAAGTTCATTTAGATTAGATAAAATATATTTATTACGAGGAAATTTTCTATGAACAGGTTTGTGGAGTGTATATGTTTCTTGAGCTTGCAACCATTTGATGACTTCTGATTTTTTCATCTTACCTTTCATAGCTTTCGCTAATTTATCAATACTGCTATAACCAGCAGGATGTGATGCATCATAATAAATTTTATTAATTTCTAGTAGGGAGTCCATTTTTCCCATTCAATTTTTTTCTTCAGTTTGTTTTGATACTTATCTGTGCTAGTTGGTGTAGTGTAGATTTCCTCATCAGCAGAGTGCTCCTCAACATCTTTCATGTACAGTTTACTTATATAATCACTTCTGCTTGGATTCCCAATGTAAGTTAGTGGTATTTTAATATCCTTCAATGCTTTAGCAAAGCTTATCCACCCAATTGGTTCACTTTTTTTCAATGGTCTAAGTGAGTCGTTTACCAAATCTATAATATTACTTCCAGGAATTTTTGTATTATCTATAATAACTGTACCGTTGTTATCCCAATAGATTTTATTGTTACTCGATGATATCAAATTTAGTAATAACTCACCTTTTTTTACATATGTTTTAGGAATCAAACTGAGAATTTTTTTATTTGTGTATAGGGGACTATTTATAGTTTCAATACTTTGTTGGACTTTATCTTCATTCGATGTCTGAGTTGCGACTAAATCTTTATTATTCGTATCCTTAATTATATCAGAAACTTTACTTATTTCAGTGTCTCTCGCAGTATCGATATTGGAAGTAATTATTGGTAATTCAATAGGTTGACGATCCTCTTCAGTAAAGTGTAGATATCTTTGTAATATTTGTAAGTATAATATACATTTTTTCTGTCATCCATAGTACTATTTAAAATTTTTTGCATTTCAGCATCTAACCTCGAGATAGGATTTTCGTTTTTGTGTTGATTGTTGTTTTGATTTAATTTCTCTATTAAGCTTGGTTCAACAAGCAACATTTTTTTGGCATGTTCCATTTTAAACAAGTGAACTAACTAATTCACTCAGAATAGAACCTAATATGATCGGTAGAAATGCACCCCCTTTTTGGACAATTATTTTCTTTTTTATCTTGGTTGCACCCTTACACAACAGCTTCCGAAGTATAGTTTTAAATTTTCTAAGCTTATTCTTTTCTTTTTCTTTGAGTTGTATTTTACCTTGAAGAACATTGTGAATACACTCACAAATACATTGTATTTCTTCTTTATCACATGTTTTTAGTAGAGCTTGTCGGTATTTTGGTTTAAGTGTATGCAGTGCATTTAGGAAATCTTTATGCGTCTTGAGACTTCGATGCATTATTTGTAAATGATAGAAATTTGTTGATTCTTAGCATATTTAAAGCTTTTTGTAGGGATATATACTGTGCAATATCTATCTGGGGGAAATATACTCGTTTTGATTCGACACATGTCGCTAGTGTCTTGCTTAAGATCTATCATTATATACCCATGTGCCTCACTGGTAGCATCCCTGTATGCATCTTCAATAAATTTTGGATTTTCTGGTGATACTTGACGTGCTAAGTATCGAATCTGTGTTTTATCACGTGGATTTTTGAAATATATAATATAGTTAGAATTCAAAGATATGTCTCTTTGACCTTTACCCTGATGAAATAAATTTTGTGTAATGTAGAATACACTTAAGTTTCTGTGATGACTACCTTTGGTAAAAATATCAACAATTCGACCGTCAGATTCTCTCATAAGATCATCTATAATTAGAAGGTTTGCATCCTTTCCATCAAACATGTTAAGATCTGGTATACCTTGGTAATAGTTTACATTTGGTAAGTTGTACAAAGGCTGCATTTCATCGAAGCACCAAGTAATTTGACTAAAATTTCTATTACATATTTCTTTAATGTAACCAATAAAATTTGTTACAAATTTTGATTTTCCGCAACCACTTGGACCTGCAACTATAGCGGTAAATGGATGAATAAATTGAAACATTATTTATTAAATACACGTGTGGATCTTTTGAGGGTATTGAAATGACTAAGTCACGTTGATAAAATATTTGAATAAATTATGATTTGTAACATGTACCTCCCTTGCATTAATTACACGACCCCATCGACTTGAAATATCAACTTATTACATTTAATTTAACACTTGCATCCGATCAATTGTACGGATAAGTGTTTTTATATGAATTATGAATACAACAGAGGTGCAGAAATATTTAAATAAAATTCATCCGAGCTTACAATATAATGTATATGCTGCAAATCGATTGCCAATAAACACTCAGATTCCAGCATACATAATAAGCAATTTAGATCCAGACACAAAGCCGGGATCTCACTGGGTAGCCATACACATCGATATAAACGGTCTTGGACAATATTTTGATTCGTATGGTCGCCCACCAAAAGGCCACCACCAAACATTTTTAAGGAAGAATTCAAGGCAATGGGATTTCAATAGGTATAAGATACAAAATGATTGGACTTCGGTATGTGGCGAGTACTGCTTATTGTATTTGTACTACAAGTACAATGGTAATACAATGTCTGATTTTATAAGATTATTCGATATGGAAACATTGTACAATGATATATTGCTTTATAATATATTTAAATCTCATTTTATTGATAAATAAAGAGCAATGAAACAATAAAGAAGTGTTTTTATTATCATATTCAGCCGGGGTAGGCATCCCCCCCCCCCCCCCCCCCCCCCTTTGAACGCTAACATGAACGGTTGTTAGCCATTTGCATCCATCGGCTCCCTGCGGCTCTTACAACGTCGCTGATCCACCTTGTTGTTATTGAACTTTTCGAATAGCAGCAATACAATAGGTGACCGTAATTAGCAAAATTATAGTAATTAGCCTGAGCAAACAATTGAGGTTCTAGCTCAGCTTGGAACGCCATTAGGAACAATGGGGCAATTAGGATTGGACCGTAATTAGGAACAATAGGGCAATTAGATTAGCTTTAATGAGGGGTACTGGAGCTCCTGAGACCTGGAAGCTATCTCGTAATCCGTAAGAGATATCAGAAATCTGATAGCACAGATCGATCGGGCGTGGCAAAATTTTTTTTTTTTTTTTTTTTTTTTTTTTTTTTTTTTTTTTTTTTTTTTTTTTTTAGGAACCCCCTCCTGAAGTGTACGAAGAGATGGTTCTGGCTCTGAGCCAGAACCGGGGAATCCCTACTACTATCAAGGATACTTTTTGAATATCTTACTGTGGCGAATGTGGGGTTCGAAATTTAGACTCCAATTACTCTGTCCATGAGTTTATTAATTAAATAAAGGTTATCAGAACTTGAAAATGGTTCCAAATACTGCACATCCATAAAAAAGTCTTCAACGGAAGAGGAAGACGCAGTATTTATGATAAACCTTTCCTCCTGCATCTCAATCGATCTTGTTCTATGAATTGATTTTAATTTTTATTACATGTTCACAAGATTTTCGCCATTCATCGATCCCTATTCGAGAGAAAGCTTCTTCAGTTCACACGAAAGATGCAATAAACCAAAGTATCAAGACTTGTCATTCCTACTAATTTGAAGCCAAACCATAAACAATTCCTCGAAATTTCAGTTGACAGATGACATTTTTTTCGTTGCCATATGAAAATCGCTATTTATTAAACTTTTTTTTTTGCCATCAGATCCTGGTAGACCTATAGTAACTGGGCAGAAAATTTTTCTTTCGATTTTGGTGGTAACAAGTTTTCAATTGCGGCTCTTGACGTCCGTTAAATTTCAGGTGGCGTTAAAGTAAGTAAACAATATTATTTCCCGCGTTGTTCATTTGTTTTTTTTTTTCAATAAAAATGTTTCTATTTGCTTGCCAGTTCGAAATTTAAATAAAACCTTTGATAAGTTACCTCTTAACCTCCTAGGTTGCCATGTTTCGGAGTAAAATATCGTTTCAGTTTTAAATTACACGACAGACATGAGTTAACTATATAATTTATTTGGATCCTAACCACTAAGATACGAATTTACTATGTAATTTATTTGACCGTTAAACACGACAGATATGGATTTTCATACAAATTTTGCCGGCCACTGCTCGCATATATTTGGCCAGGGAAGCAAGTTCGATTTATCTCTAAGAAGGTTGTCAAAATAATGCTCATATTTCCAAGCATGTTTGAGAAAAAGGTATTATTATATATATAGAACGCTTTGCCGCCCGATTTAATTCCACCGACCACGTTGGGCTCGCCCACTAGATCTTCGATCTCTTGGTTTTTCCGGTTACTCCACGTGCCATCTTATTTGGGACGACCGAATAGCCGTAGGCCGGTCGGACGCCCTAGATACCGCTGGAAGGACGCGGTGGATGCGGACCGGGGCGCGAGCTCCACACTCTCAACTGGGCTGAAATCGCTCAAGATAGAGAAGAGTGGCGCTCTCTCGTTTCGGAGGCCAAGACACACTTTGGGTCGCTGAGCCATCGGAGTTAGTTTTTAGTTATATATAACTAGCTGACCCGGCAAACGTTGTTTTGCCATATAATAAATGGCTATTAAAAAATAAGGGTTGATCGTAGAGGGGTGAAAATTGAGGATTGTATGTATTTTTGTATGTTGTATCATAAAAAAATAGAAATTAAAAATGTTGTCTAAAAAATAAATAAAAAAATTTAGGGGTGGACTACCCCTAACATTTAGGGGGATGAAAAATAGATGTTGGCCGATTCTCAGACCTTCCCGATATGCACAAAAAATTTCATCAAAATCGGTCAAGCCGTTTCGGAGGAGTATGGCAACGAAAACTGTGACACGAGAATTTTATATATTAGATATAGCCTACCTGTATGCTGTACGCCTTGTCCGGCTGCTGCAGCGCGAGACGCGCCACCACCGGCTCCGACCAGTCGTGGGACTCGCGCCCGCGCACGTACCGGTCCACGTCGCACAGTTCCGCCGCTACGGGGGGAGGGACATACAATATCAAACACTAGCTAGAATGTTGATGGATGGAAGGGAAGAGGAAGACCAAAGAAAAGATGGATGGATTGTGTGAGGGTTGATATGAATGAAAGGGGAGTGAATGAAGCGATGACGTGAACGGAACGTGAACGTGAACGGGTGCTGCTTGTGGGGTCTGGTCTGCTTTGGTTGTGATCCCGCAACTCGTTAATATTCATGTTCCCATATCCCAATGTGCACAACCAAACAAGAGAAATCTTATTAGTAAAGCTAATTAAAAAATATCGGACCATTAGATGACAAAAAAAGCTTGGGATTTTAGTGAACTTGCTCCAATTCAATCAATTAGTAATAAGAATAAAATTGTCAATGTGATCGCGCCAAAAAAATTACCTGCCGGGCGTTTCTTGCCTGTTCTTTTGCCGGCCTAAGGAGGTTGGAACAGGCGTAGCTAGTTTTAAGTTTCACGTTTTTAGTGATCAAAATTTATCCTATTGAATAAAAACAATTGAATTATGAATTATTATTATGAGCGGTTTTGAGGTCGTTGACCCTAAATTGCACCGTCGATTTCGACGACTGTTGATGAGGTCGTTGACCCTAAATTGCACTGTCGATTCCTATCATACAAACGCTTTGATTGGTTTATCACTTACTGTTGGGCAGATCGGCTACCGAGTCGTATGAGGTGGTGAAGGCGAGAGTGGCGCCTGCGCCGAAACCGACGCGGCTGTGTCGAGCGCGACAGACCGACATGTCGGCCACGCACGCTGCGCCTAGCCGCCCTGCGAACGCAATTAACAATATAAATATAACTCAAAGGTGACTGACTGACATAGTGATCTATCAACGCACAGCCCAAACCACTGGACGGATCGGGTGGAAATTTGGCATACAGGTAGATGTTATGACGTGGGTATCCGCTAAGAAAGGATTTTGATTAATTCTACCACCAACGGGGATAAAATAGGGGATGAAAGTTTGTATGACACTTTTTCAATTTTAAACCGATCGGGCTGAGACTTTGCATGCATAAAGCTGTACGTACTAGCTGCGCCCCGCGGTTTCATCCGCGTGGACTGCAGTTTATCGCAAGTCAAATCATTGATTTGACAGAATACAAGTAGGTATATAATTATGTTTGTGTGTGTGGCATCGTAGCTGCCGACCGGCTCAACTAATTTTGAAATGATTTTGTGGCGTATCTATCTTGTCTTCGTACCAGAACCACTATTGCAAGACTTGCTTCTCAAAGGTTCCAGCTTGAAGCTCGAAAAGATGGAATCGGTCGACAGTAGAACACCAGTTTACTGCGACACTTCACTTGGACAGCCTCGTCCATACATCACTCCACAGCTTCGCAGACAGGTTTTGTTATTTTACGTTTCTTTTGTTACTTTGTCTAAATTAAATCTAAAATTATAGTTTCTTTAAAATTCAAGTTAATCTATCATTTCTATCTTACTATCGTTCACCGGCCCACAATTTATTTTTTTGCTTGAAAAGAATTAGTCAGTCGGGAGTGTTCTTAGCTTTGTTCGATGAAATTCGGTCCAAAATGCTAGAGGTTTTTTATATGTATGTTTTTAGGTTTCCGTATCCAAAGTGTAAAACGGGACCCTATTACTAAGACTCCGCTGTCCGTCTGTCACCAGGCTGTATCTCATGAACCATGATAGTTAGACAGTTGAAATTTTCACAGACGATGTATTTCTTTTGCCGCTATAACAATACAAATACTAAAAAAAACAGAATAAAATAAATATCTAAAGGAGCTCCCATACAAAAATCCGTAATGATACGGAACCCTGCGTGCGCGAGTCTGAGTCACAATTGGCCGGTTTTTCGTTAAATGAGCAAGTTAAAAGATATCTACCTGCAATGGTGTACTCGAAGGGCGGCACTTTCCTGTGGTACCTCAACACAATGGTGTGCGGTGTCAGTATAAGCGGCCTCATCTGTTGTTCTGAAACAAATTATTTGCAATTAGACAACTTAATGAGCTACTTTGAGAGAAAGTAAGAGAAAGAGGGGGAGAGGGGGAGGGGGGAGAGAAAGAGGGGGAGGGAGGGGGGGGGGAGAAAGAGGGGGAGGTAGGGAGAGAGAGAGAGAGGGAGTAATGTGATCGCGCCATAAAAAATTCCTGCCGGGTGTTTCTTGTCTTTTCTTTTGCCAGCGTAAGGAGATTAGAACAGGCGTAGCTAGTTTTAAGTTTTAAGTTTGACGTTTTAAAGTGATCACAAATATAATATATCCTATTGAATAAAGTACTATTGACTTGTAATTTCGCCCTTCAATCCTGAAGACATACCTTCAGTGACCGCAGTGATGGTAGGCGTGACGTCCATATTGTCCTCCCGCTCCAGCGGAGGCTGCGAGGACGTCGTCTCCGCCACGGAGAGCAGGGGAGCGGACATCGGCACCAGCTGATCGCCGGTCGACACCGAGATCTCGTCATCCATTTCTGGCGGAAAACAGGCACAATTATTTAAAGCTGGTACTTTCACAGTACTCGAAACAAAGCATATTCATTTTGCAGTCATCGTCATCGTCACTAGTCTATTGTAGAATAGAATAGAATAGGTGTTTATTTGCAACAACAATACTCTTGTTACAAAATATAGAAGAAAAAAAAACAATATTACAGTAACAGAACTCAATGACAGTACACAAAAATGTCAGTGTCGCAAATCGGCCCCAACTCAGCAAAATGCTGGTTGTTTAACCAGCGCCGGTCTTCCGTTGGAACCGTTTGGTGACGTCGCAAATTGGCAACTAACCACACATCCGACAACAAATGAAAAAACAAACAAAAACAAATATACAACCACAAAAATAACAAAAGCAAATACATATTATGATAAAAAAAAAACAAGACAAAACAAATATTAAAAACAAGAAAAAAGAATAAACAAAAACCATACACTTTTTTTTGTTAAAAAATAAAATAATAATTATTTATTTGTCAGAATATTGTGCTTATGATAGTAGTGATTATAGTGTTTCAAATATTCTACCGTTTCCGGTGTACAAATATTATATTTAATAGATTTAGGAAAATAATAGCATGCAATGTCAAAGGAAATTAATGAGAAAATAATAATAATAGAAAGGGTCAATGTCAGGAGTTGTATGAAGAAAGGGCCATCTTGAGAATAATAAGTATTTAAGTCATATTTAGTGTCAAAATCAGAAGCGATAATCATAGAAATTTAAGATAGTCAAATTAACCCATCATTCATAAACTCTTGCACTGAGTAATAACAAGGCTTTCTCTCAGAGACATAAAACATTTAACAAACGCTTCCTTTAAATTTAAAATCTAATCACTACTAATATTATACATGCGAAAGTAACTCTGTCTGTATGTCTCGCTTTCACGCCTAAACTACAGAACCGATTTTAATGGAATTTGGTAAGGAGATAGTTTGAACCCTGAGGAAGGACATAGGCTACTTTTTATAGCGATAAACTGTAGCAAACGCGGGTGAAACCGCGGAGAACAGCTAGTGTGTGTATTTGACTCAATCCGGTAAATAACGCAACATTCCGGAAAAAAGGCATATCCATGCTATGAAATCATGATGCAAGTACGTAAAATCATTCTACCTACTCCGATCTCTGTTGATTATGAACGTCACATCGTCGCAGTGATGAAACCATAGCTTGGTAGGGCATTTTCTAGTGCTCGCCTGGCTAGCTGACACACTCAAGTTAAGAATAATTAATTGCTTATTATGTTGGTGTGCGTTATAAATAAATAAATCTATATATATATATATCTATATATATAAAAGAAAGTAGTGTTAGTTAAACTACTTATAACTCAAGAACGGCTGAACCGATTTGGCTGAAAATTGGTGGGGAGGTAGCTTAGGACCAGGAAACGGACATGGGATACTTTTTATCCCGGAAAAGATTCCTACGGGATAACGGGGGGACGCGGGTGAAACCTCAGGGCGCAGCTAGTAAAGAAATAAATAAGAATCTGTCGCCAAGCACCTTTCGGTGTGTTCCGGCAGCCTCACTTGAGAGCCAGTTCCCAGTCCAGGTGTAGCGTGCCGTGGCGCCACCTTCGACCGCATCATCACTTAACATCAGGTGACTTGTGATCAAACGCGACCCTGTAAGAACTATAAAATAAACATACCTGTATCAGCGTAGAGAGAAGCCTTCATCAGCTGCACGTGATGACTCTGGCGATGCTCCAGACGCGCCAGTTCGCTAGTCGGACTTTTCACACCGAACACTGCAACCAATGTAAGAAACAACCGCGTCATCACTACTTGGTAAAAAACAAAGTCGCTTCCCGCTGTCTGTCACTATGCTTAGTACTTTAACGCCCGAAATTAATAATCGATCCTGATCCGTTATCCGCGGTTTTGGATCGATATGTCATATCATCATATAAATGTAATTTTAGTAGTAATATATATAGTATCCGCGGTTTTGGATCGATGTCATGACATATTATGACATGACATCGATCCAAAACCGCGGATAACGGATCAGGATCGATTATTAATTTCGGGCTTTAGATCTTTAAAACTACGCAACTGATTTTAATGCTGTTTTCAGCAACAGATAGAGTGATTCAAAAGGCAGGTTTATACGCATAACCCTACTAATATCATAAACCTTAAAGTTTGCGATGTATGTGTGTTTGTAGCTCTTTCACGCAAAAACTACTAAACGGATTTAAGTAAAATTTGGAATGGAGATAGCTTATACCCCGGATTAACACTTAGACTACTTTTTATCCCGGAAAAAGGTTCCTGCGGGATAACGGGAAGACGCGGGTTGCAACTAGTAGAACACAACTCACCTCTGTGGTCTTGGTAAAGGCTCTGCGACTCATTGTTATCTTCGGTAGTGTCCATTTCAAATACTGAAACATAAAACATTGTTGGTTCTTAAATGACGACAAGCAATTTACAGTGGGGCCCACTTGGCCCCAATTGTAGCCAAAGTGGGCCCACATAATATCATAAGTTTACTTCAAGCAGGTTTACAAAATTACTTAAAAAACATATCTCATTTCTGAAGGGCTACAGCACGCCCACTGGTATTCTATGGTACCTCTGAGTGGGTCCACAGTGGGCCCACTCAAGACTTCTTACCTCCAAGTGGGCCCACTCAAGACTTCTTACCTTCGAGTGGGTCCACAGTGGTCCCACACAAAACTTCTTATGACTCACATCTCATTTCTGAATGGCTACAGCATGCCCACTGGTATAGTATCTTACTTCTGAGTGGGTCCACAGTGGGCCCACTCAAAAGTTCTTACCTCCGAGTGGGTCCAAAGTGGGCTCACTCAACATATCTCACTTCCGAATGATTCTCTAATGGGGCCCAGCAGCCAATAATGATCTACAACTAGATCCACAGTGGGCTCAATTAAACCTTCAACTTACCTCCTCTAGCGGCGCCGCTGAGCAGATTGAGCGAAGCTTGCTGCATCGCGAAAATGCTGTCGGCATTGCCGCCGGCACCGCCGAGGCCGGGTGACTTCACACCGCCCAGGCCGGGTGACGTCACACCGCCCAGGCCGGGTGACGTCACACCGCCCAGGCCGGGCGTTGACACCGCAACCGGCGGTATTGCGGCTGAAATATCAGGATAATAGAAACGGTGTCGATTTTGGTGGTCATTTTCGAAAAGAAAACTAACAAGCTGAGATGTCGCAACGACCCAAAGTGAGTACAATCAAACAAGAGAAATCGTATTAGTAAAGCTAATTAAAATATATCGGACTATTAGATGACAAAAAAGCTTGGGATTTTAGTGAACTTGCTCCAATTCAATCAATTAGTAATAAGAATAAAATTGTCAATGTGATCGCGCCAAAAAAAATTACCTGCCGGGCGTTTCTTGCCTGTTCTTTTGCCGGCGTAAGGAGGTTGGAACAGGCGTAGCTAGTTTTAAGTTGACGTTTTAAAGTGATCACAATGTATCCTATTGAATAAACATTATTGAATTTTGAATTTTGAGTGTTATCCTCCGCTAGACGCCACTCCGCTCTGTCCCGCGCCGCCTCCCGCCACTCCTCCGCCTGCAGTGCGCGCAACTACATAGCGACTTCGTCTCTGCAGCGGTACCTGCGACACTCGCCCGTCACATGTACGCTCGTTTGACCGCACGATCCTCTCCCATTCTTTCAAGGTGGCCGAGCCAGCGAAGTTTGTGCGCTTTCACCTCGCTGATGATGCAAGAGAAAACTGACGCCCGAAATTAATAACCGATCCTGATCCGTTATCCGCGGTTTTGGATCGATATTTCAGGTCATAATATGTCATTTTAGTACTCTTGACATATTACTATTGAAATTACATAACATGAAATACCGATCCAAAACCGCGGATAACGGATCGATTATTAATTTCGAACGTAAATCCGTCCGCACACGAGTCATAACCATATCGTAAAAACGCATCGAGTACGGACCTACAGAGCAATGAAAATCTTCTACGCTTCTATGCCGAAACTTCTTACTTTTTACTACTTGCAGGGTAGCCTTTGACCTGATGTTAAGTTACGATGCGGTCGAAGGTGGCGCCACGCTACACCTGGACTGGGAACTGGCTCTCAAGTGAGGCTGCCGGAACACACCGACAGGTGCACGGCGACAGATTTTTAACTAGAGGATGGTAGCTAGCCAGGCGAGCACTAGAAAACGCCCTACCACCAAGCTATGGTTTCATCACGATGTATTTTTATTTTAGACGTTTCTATAAGTCCTGACTAATGTCAATGTCACAGGTAAAATGACAGTACCTGGCGCGGCCGATTTCTGCAGCGTCTGATTGGCCAGCTGCCGTTTCAACACTTCGGGAGTCATCTCGTCTTCTTCATCCGAGTCCGTGAGGCCGTACTTGCTGAAATGCTCCACCTGGTTGAACATACATAGAAATGAGTATGGGTAGCCTTTAGTTGATCTCAATGCCTTTACTACAAGCGTACTACAACGCGCCGATACAGAGTTCACATCCTCTTCCCCGTACCTATGATTTAATTAGTTACTAGGTGCGTTCCGCGGTTTCACCCGCGTCTTGCCGTTATCCGATTCGCCATCGCTCAAAACGGTGAAGGAAAACATCGTGAGGAAACCGGCATGCCCAAGAACTGCAACATTCAAGGGCATGCGACATCTACCAACGCGTACTGGGCCCACGTGCTAGATTACAGCCCATACTCTCTCTCTCTGAGAGAAGGCCAGAGTCCCAGCAGTGGGAACGTGAAAGGCTGATAATGATTGCCGTTATCCCACAGGAACCTATTTCCGCGATTAAAAAAAGTAGCCTATGTGCTAATCCAGGGTAAAAGCTATCTCCATTCCAGATTTCATTCAGATCCGTTCAGCAGTTTTTGCGTGAAAGAGTAACAAACATCCATCCATCCATACTCACAAACTTTCACCTTTATAATTTTAGTAGGAAGTAGGATACACTCCAAAAACATAACCCTACTTCTTTCGCAGTCCTGTAGTAAGGAAGTGCTCTCCACCGACTCTGCCGCCATCAACAAATCAACAACAAATTTTACTCCAATCCGTTCAGTAGTTTTTGCGTGAAAGAGTAACAAACATCCATCCATCTGTGGCGTATCTATCTTGTGTTCGTGCCAGAACCACTATTGTAAGGACTTGGCCCATTCACCTAAATTAGTTTAAAACGCTTTTTTTTAATGTATGTTTTATGCAATTGTCCTCGGACATGGGTCCGAAACATTTTGCATCGGCGAAAACATTTTTTTTTTGCGTAATTAGCTGTAACTATTGAAATTGCATCTAATTACGCAAAAGGTTTGCTCTATTTTATTTGTAGTTTAGTTTAGTTTAAAACGCTTCCTCTTGAGCAACTTGGGCCAGCTCCTTACAAAACAGGTTTTGGTACGGTGCGTAGTAACTACGCGCTATTCTGTGCCCCGCTCGTCTCGTGACAGCTGAGGGCGGGGGTCAGTCCTCTCTCGACTGCGCGCGCGCTTGTGTGTCCCATATTCCCTTGCCTACCTTACCATTTATTGTTTTCGTTATTTATTTTTCTTTGTTCTTTGTAAAACTAAATTAAATTTAAAATTATAGTTTCCTTAAAATTCAAGCAAATCTATCATTTCTATCTTACTATCGTTCACCGGCCCACACATCCATACTTACAAACTTTCACGTTTATTAGTAGGATGTTACTGTTTCTTGTGCGTTTCTTTCTCCTGCTATTGTGTTCAGTTTTCCCAAATAAAGTCTTTCTGTCTTTCTCTTTCTCTCTCGCTCTGTCTCTCTCACTCTCTGTAGACACTTACCCTGAACACCCAGCTGCCCGTCTGCGGTCGGTACTCGATAAACTTGGTGTTGTGTTTGTCGCATACTCGCCGCAGCTTGCGTTCGTAGTCCCACAATCTGGAATCAAAACCAATAGGTAAATCAATAGATAGGTAGGTTTCGAATCGAGTTGCGAGTGACTTGTGTGAAAATGGTAATGTCATCGTAAGCAAAAAAACGTGCGAGGAAGCGGGTAGATAGATGCGTCTGCCCGTTATCAACAATCGTACCCGCAGAAACATTTAGTATTCTCGTGATCATGGCGCTTGCAACAGTGCCGAAATATCGATAACTCAAACAAAAACAAATACATGGTAATCCCGTCAAACTTAGTTTAGTTTTAGAGAATGCAAAACCGAATCGACACCAATGTCAAATTACCGAAATTTGGTATGATCTATAACTTACGGACGTTTATAAAACCGGCCCTCACACAATTTGTAGCAAATAAATGGTTCTTATTCTCACCTGTCCGGGTCGGTGATAGGTCGATTCTCCGTCTTGTCCCGGGGCCAGATCCGGTCTAGAGTGACGATCGCCCGCTTGTTCAAGCCCTCGCCCAAGGGGGGTTTGGCGGCATCTTCCGGGTACACTATCACTTCTTTGTTCAGGAAGTGGACTGCGGATCAACAGGTTATGTTAATATCTTTTTTTCTTATCATTTCTTAAAATATCGTTTGTAAATGTTTTTTTTTAATCTTTATTAATTATAGAGGGGTTTTGTCACGCAGTGACTATGTCACCCCCGTAAGGTATTCCAATATCTTAATATATATAAATCTCGTATATATATATATATAGGTATATCAAAATCAAATACTTTTATAATACGAGTAGATAGCATAGATTTGTTAGCATCCTGGCTTCCTCAGACAGAGGGGAAGCCAGAATGCTATTACATACACCTGCGCACGAATCAGAACCACCTCTCATGTCCTGACGATGAGCCTCGTTCCGGACACATTCCATCAAGACGTGCTGAACATCTTCTAACACGTCACACTCCGGACTATTAGGTGTATCGGATATTCCCACCAGCCATTTGAACTTGTTTGATGGGATGTGTCCGGAGCGAAGCCTTAACATTGTACAATGTTAATAAGCAAAAAATTACAATTTTTTTAAAATATATTACACGTTTTTTTACAATTTCAGGTCCGTTTTGGCCATTGTTCTTTCACTATACATTATAATAATGCCCGCACAATCACATACATAGGCTCTGACCCCTAACTAGGTCTCCCTGTATCTAGGGTATCAGAAACTACGAGGATCGGGGATCCACAACACCCGGACACAGAACAAATACTTGCGCTTTTTTTTCAATGCACAAATATTTGTCCTGTAGCGGGAATCGAACCCGCGACCTCACGCTTCACAGTCGGCTATCCGCCCATTGCGCCACATCGGTCGTCAACGTTGTATTAGAGCAGGAAACGGCTACTAACCACTTTTTTATTTATTTTATTTTTATAAGATAGGTACAACAGCAGTTAAAAAACTATAGCTTACACAATAAGATAAAAACTTATGAAAAAACAATAAGTAGCATACAAACACGGTGAATTTGTTAACCAAAAACATTGTACACAGCATTATCTGAATTATGTTACATAATGAATAAGAACGCCTAACTATAGAAAATTTACAAATCAATTTTGAATAGTGTGTTTTTGAAATTACAAAAGTGTTGGTGAAAAATGTCTGTTTCAACATCTGTATTAATAGCACAGTTATAATAGTGACACATACGATGAAGTGGATTATTACGGGAAACGTTGTTTTTTTTTTTTAGAAGTTTCTACATATAAGCGGATACTTCTATACTATTACAATCTAGCCTATAATGGCTAATAAGTAATTTATATATAACATAAGTTGTTAGGCAGAGTATAACTAAGAATGTGTCCATTAGCACTTTTCTTATTGTATCTATTAATTAAGGGGAAGGCACTTTGTTTTTGTGTTCTTTATAGGTAGCACTTACTGAACAGCGTATTGTTTGCACTCAATTACACTAACTCAAAAGGTTTTGTCGTTTTCAGTCTTCTCACAATGTCCGTGTTGTCGACGTTGTTATTTGAAGGTGGAATACTAAATAAACGTTGTTTACGATAGATACGCTTAGTAGTAAGTATATCAAACTTTTAAACAGTAAAACGTACCCAAAGCGTCGAGATCCAGCCCCGCCACGTCGACCTCAGTGTCGTAGTACACGTTCCCGTAGTTGGTGCGGCCGATGGTCAGGTGGGGCAGCACGCACGAGCCGTCGGGACGCATGTACCCTGGGGGTGGAACCGGGCACGTTACGGGTTGTTGCGGGGGTGAAAATAAAAGTAAACACCAAAATATGAACGAAAAATGTTGCGAGCGAGCGGCGAGTGGTTAGCGCGTTTTTTTTTTTAATATTTACTTGTTAGCGTTTGCCCACATGTCACCTGATGTTAAGTGACGGTGTGGTCGAATAGGGGATGAAAGTTTGTATGAAACTTTGTCAATTTTAAACCGATCGGGCTGAGACTGTGCATGCATAAAGCTGTAGCCCACGCGGGTGAAACCGCGGGGAAGAGCTAGTTCATTAATAAACAGAGAAGTCGTCAATGACAGCTGTAAGGAGGTCAAAGCTGTTAAAAACACATTTGGGAAATCGAGAATGATCAGCTACTTTTGTCGCTGATTGTAGTAGACAACGATATGCATACTTATATGCCCAGTAAGGTACACTTACCGATCATCTCGTCTAGTGATGGTATCGTGTAGTATCCGGGCCGTGTCAGTTTCACCCCCGCGGGGTGAGGCGGGGCGTCACGCTGAGGCACGCTCAGCTCTTCTGAAACTGGAAATTAAAAAAAACTAACATCACACATATATTACAAACAAGTTGCGCCCGCGTCTTCCCGTTATCCCGCAGGAACCTTTTCCGGGATAAAAAGTAGCCTATGTGTCAATCCAGGATATAAACTTAGTATGTTTTATTATGGAGATAGTTTCAATCCTGGAGAAAGACAGAGGGCACAGCTAAGCCTACTAATATTATAAACGTGAAAGTTTGTGAGTATGGATGGATGGATGGATGTTTGTTACTATTTCACGCAAAAACTACAGAACGGATCCGAATGAAATTTGGAATGGAGATAGCCCTGGATTAACTAGCACGCAGGCTACTTTTGATCGCGGATTATGTGTCCTGCGGCAAACGCTGGTTAAACTATACTCAAGTAAACAAATACACAAGTAAATATATTGTCTATATAAGTACAATCTCTAACTATATAAACTACGAATCAACTAGTGGTTTTGAAGTATGATAGCTCAGTAGTAGTGATGTCGGTTCGCCATAGATTCTTAACTTGAAGGTGACTAAGCCAGAGAGCATTTGAAAATGCCCTATCTATAAGTTATGGTTTCATCACGACGTTTTCCTTAACGCAAAGCTCAAGCTCATTATAGACAGAGTTTATTTACTAGGCATGATGACTAATTTTCAAAACCTCTTCAATAGGGATGATATCACTAATTACAAAATAATGCTTAATCTTACTTTTATGCTAGTTTGTATTATTAGAATATCGAAAAACATATTTTTGTATTTAAATATAACTTAATAATTTAAATAAAAATGATTTTATATGTTATATTTATAATCTTTTGACACGTGACTGCAAACACCAAAAAGAGCTTCTTACGTCACATCACCACTCAGGCGATTTGTGCTTCGATGGTTGCCCGCGCGTCGGCAGCCGCGGGTCGGCGTCGGGGGTCGGCGCGGTGGTAGTATGGTTACGAATCGCGACCATCGTGTTTTTCGGTCAGTGACGTCTTGTCAGTCACGTGACAGTTGTTAGTGTTTTGGCGGAAAAAATCATAATTACTCTTAATTTTGTATATTTTCTCATCGAAAATACTAATAATTTTAAATAAAATATTTTTTTTATGGTAAACAAGTGTCAATCTTTAAAATAAAAGCAATTCCGAAAAATGGTTAATATCCCTATTATGTATGTGTAAAACATATCATATTTCTGTAGAAAATTAAGGTTTTTGTGCAATAAAAGTACATTTAAATATTAAGTCCCAAATTCACGCCAAAACGCCGGTGTCATGGCGTCTGTCATTACGTCACGGCTCAGCATATCAACAGTAAACATTAGGTGCTTTTATACTAAATCAAGTTAGTGACGAGAAAGAGAATAAATACATTTTTTCAAAATCATTGAATCCTATTTTATCATATCAGATAAATATTTTGGCGATAATTGATTACTGTTATCAGGTCTATACAATTACTGGTCTTCCGTTGAGCCATTGCTGGATTCGAACTTTGTAAGTGCCTACATCACCACCACTGAGTCATAACCGCTTCAAAAAAACGCTACAACCATACGTGACTATCCAAAATACATGAACAAGTTGTATATATCGTAACCATATATGCCTCCTATTTGGTGTGCAATCTTTTGGCACGTCGAGCAGTCGGACTGGTTGCCCCAACGGTGGCGGCAGAACTTCAGCATATCGGACTTGGTCTCACCTAGAGTGGTACGTAATCCTGACAGACTGGTCTTTGGTACAGTCAGCGACAAAAGTAGCTGATCACACTCGACTTTCCCATTGTGTTTTAGATCAGTAATGTTTGGTTTTCCTTCACGACTTAGAAGAAAGCGTTTGACCACAACACAACACAGGTGATGCGGCGGTCAAAGGCTGGGGTTTAAGATGATGAACGAAATCGGAAAGTTTGACATTGTTCAGCGACTTTTGTCGCTGACTGTACGCGTCTTAGAACAACATTGTACCAGAGGCAGTCAGGGCCGGATTATCCAATAGGCAGATTAGGCAACTGCCTGGCGGCCCCGCATCGACTAAGGGCCCGGTGCACACAACAAGAACAAATAAAGTGACTTTACATCGAACGATATTTTTGTTTCATAATATGTATTCTCCCAAAAATAATTCTCTATTGCATTGTGATTGAAAAAATTATTTTAAAAGTAGTTAAAAAAAGGGTAGATTAAAGGGGCCCGAGAATTGCATTGCCTAGGGGCCCTGATAGGGTTAGTCATTTAGGTCACTCATTTCGGATTCTATAACTTTTTTTTTTTTACAATTTACAGGGTAGCGTTTGACCACAAGTCACCTGATGTTAAGTGACGATGTGGTCGAAGATGGCGCCACGCTACACCTGTACTGGGAACTGGCTCTCAAGTGAGGCTGCCGGAACACACCGAAAAAAAAACACGCAAAGAAACTCCAAGCATGGCTGTCACAGTGACAGGTGACAGCTATTCAGCTAATTCAGCTCACTTACCAGAGTCACCGTCCAAGTTCTCCGCGTCCTGCGAAGGGAGCGACGTTTGTGTGACCGACCGGACGCCGAGCTCGCGAACTGAATTCTCAGCCGACTCCGTAGTCGACACCAGAGGCTTGCGCAGAGTTTTCGTCGTTAACCTGTATGGGAAATACAATATTTAACGTGACACGACATAAATATTGGTTCCAAATTTTAAGTTTCTACGTTCAGCTATTTCAGCTGTATCGTGATTGTGTAAAACGCTCTGTTCTATCTTCTAGATATATTATATAACTGACTGACATAGTGATCTATCAACGCACAGCCCAAACCACTGGACGGATCGGGCTGAAATTTGACATGCAGGTAGATGTTATGACGTAGGCATCCGCTAAGAAAGGATTTTGTTTAATTCCACCCCCAAGAGGATAAAATAGGGGATGAAAGTTTGTATGAAACTTTGTCAATTTTAAACCGATCGGGCTGAGACTTTGCATGCATAAAGCTGTAGCTTACGCCGGTGAAGCCGCGGGGAACAGCTAGTTTATTAATATAGATTAATCTCTGGTTATCTCTGGTTCTAAATCATTATTACTATTCACGGATAATGCAGCATTTTTCTATATTTACACCTATAGTATAGAATAACATACTTGTAGCACGTGTTTGTAATGAACACTTACCAGCTAGCTCTTCTTTCCGACCCTTCGGCTGGTAGTTCTTTGTCTGAAAGAAAACATTCAAATATTAGATAATTTCAAAAGACATTACTTGTCATATCTACTAATCCTACTAATATTATAAACTTGAAATTTGTGAGTATGGATGTTTGTTACTCTTTCACGCAATAATATATGTAACTAGCTGACCCGGCAGACTTCGTACTGCCTCAATCGAAAAATCAAAAAATCAATCACCTTTATTGAATAGCAATAAAGTTCAAATTGACTCTACATTTTATTGAGACAACGTTGATATGGGAATAAGGAAAGCGCTGTTTTTAGGGTTTTCCCGGTAATTATTCTAATTTCTCTCACCTTTTAAACCTTCCCTAGACCTCCACGAACATTTCAAGACCAAAATTAGCCAAATCGGTCCAGCCGTTCTCGAGTTTTAGCGAGACTAACGAACAGCAATTGATTTTTATATATAAGACTAGCTGACCCGGCAGACTTCGTGCTGCGTCAATCCAAAAATCCAAAAGTCAATCAACTTTATTGAATAGCAATAAAGTTCAAATTGACTCTACATTTGATTTAAAAAACGTTTATATGGGAAAAAGGAAACCGCTGTTTTTAGGGTTTTCCCGGCTATTATTCAAATTTTTCTCACCTTTTAAACCTTCCCTGAACTCGCACGAACATTTCAAGATCAAAATTATCCAAATCGGTCAAGTCATTCTCGAGTTTTAGCGGGACTAACGAACAGCAATTCATTTTTATATATAAGATTACTAGCTGCGCCCGCGGTTTCACCCGCGTCTTTCCGTTATCCCGCAGGAACCTTTTACCAGGGTAAAAAGTAGCCTATGTGTTAATCCAGAGTATAAGCTATCTCCATTCCAAATTTCATTCAGATCCGTTCAGTAGTTTTTGCGTGAAAGAGTAACAAGCATCCATCCATCCATACTTACAAACTTTCACGATTATAATATTAGTAGGATCTATTCAATTGGTGTATATTGACTCACCCAAGTTGGGGTACATCCGTGGCGTAGGCTCGTTATCTACCGGTTTCTCCTTATTATCATTCCATGGCAATTTCGAAGAGCTCAGCCTGAAAATTAAACCTTTGAGTTAGAATAAACACGCTTTTAACGGTTTTATGATCTGATTGGAGGTGAGGTAAGAGACGGCCGGTAGCAACACGGCACAGTGGCTAGCGGACCAATAGCACCACGGTACAGCGGCTGGCGGACCAATAGCAATACGGGACAGAGGCTAGCGGACCAATAGCAACACGGCATAGTGGCTAGCGGACCAATAGCAACACGGCACAGTGGCTAGCGGACCAATAGAAACACGGCACAGTGGCTAGCGGACCAATAGCAACACGGCACAGTGGCTAGCGGACCAATAGCAATACTGTACAGTGGCGCGTAAACCAATGGCAATACGGCGATGTATGTACAATGTACATTCATGAATTCCAGTTAAATTATAAGGTGTTATGAGACAACATGAGGTTATGGTTGTTATGAGGTTTAACATCTAGTATTTTATGGATGACGAGCGGACTTTGAACTGTTTGGACTTTTACATGTGTAGTCGACTCCATCTTGGTTCTAGTCATTTGTTACCTACAATATGTATAATAAATCCTTTAACGTATTTTTCAAAAGAGCTTTTAAAGTAAACTTATACAATTGAACTTACCAACTTCCTTGTCGGTCGGAGCTAAGCTCCGTATCTGAAAAGTAACGTATAAAAATTATTGCAATGCGGAAAAAAATAACAATAATAATTTGGGTTACCCGAAGAAGCACAAGTTTTAGAAGTAGAATTATAATTTTCTCAAACGTGCTTGGAAATAAGAGCATTATTTTGACAACCTTCTTCGAGATAAATCGAAATTGCTGCACTGGCCAAATATATGAGAGTAGCGGCCGGCAAAAGTTGTATGAAAATCCACATCTGACGTGTTTATCGGTCAAATAATCGAATACAATAAATATTTGTCAAAACATCGAATCAATCCGATAAATCGTATGGAAAACATCGAATTTGACTATGATAACTCTTTCAGCTAAGATTCTCTGTATCTAAATATATATAACTCAAAGGTGACTGACTGACTGACATAGTGATCTATAAACGCACAGCCCAAACCACTGGACGGATCGGGCTGAAATTTGGAACGCAGGTAGATGTTATGACGTAGGCATCCGCTAAGAAAGGATTTTGATTAATTCTACCACCAAGGGGGATAAAATAGGGGATGAAAGTTTGTATGAAACTTTGTCAATTTTAAACCGATCGGGCTGAGACTTTGCATGCATAAAGCTGTAGCTCACGCGGGTCAAACCACGGGGAACAGCTAGTAGTGGCAATAAATTATTTTTTTATTTGTTCAAGCTGGTGCACACTCACTGTTGTTGTCCGGGAAGCTGATGTTCCTCTTGGCCCGGTCCGCGTCGGTCGGCTCGACGACCGCGTTCTCCTTGCCCGGAGCGGGGGCGCCGTCGCCGTTAACATCGCGACTCTGCGGATGCTCCTCTTGCGATCTGTTGGCGGACACCATGTGTTATTGAATCATCAAATCAAATCAACAGTTTTTTAATCAATAGGACGCATTGTGATCACTTTAAACGTCAAATTTAAGACTAGCTACACCTGTTCCAACCTCCTTACGCCGGCAGAAGGACAGGCAAGAAACGCTTTGCAGCTAATTTTTTTTGGCGCGATCACATTGACAATTTTATTCTTATTACTAATTGATTAAATAGACGCAAGTTCACTAAAATCCCAAGCTTTTTTTTGTCATCAAAATTTCTCTTGTTTGGTTGTACACATTGGGATATGGGAACATGAATATTAATGAGTTGCGGGATCACAACCAAAGCAGACCAGACCCCACAAGCAGTGTTAAGTGACGATGTGGTCGAAGGTGTGGCGCCACGCTACACCTGGACTGGGAATTGGCTCTCAATCGATATTTCGGCCACCCCTCCCCCCCCCCCCCCCCCGAAAAAAACCCGTTATAAAACCTAATTCTAATGTTTTTGACCATGGTAGTTTAAAACAGAACATTGTAGATAAGCCATAAAGGAGGAGGTTCTGAATATACAATTGGAATATTTCATTCATGTTACCTGTTGTACGAGATCCCGGTATGTCCGCTGTCGTTGTGCGAATCGTTCCCGCCCTGTGTGGGGCGCAGCACGAGCCGCTTCCTGCTCGGCTTCAAGCTCAGCTTGCCTTCGAGACTGGCGTCCGATTCCTCCAGGCCGTCGAACAGGGACTTCTGGAAGATAACATTCATATATAAATATGTTTATTTAGGGTTCCGTACCCAAAACGTAGACCCCATTAAGACTCCGCTGTCCGTCCATCTGTCGCCAGGCTGTATCTCATGAACCGTGATTGTGAGACAGTTGAAGTTTTAACAAAATACTAAAAAACAGAATAAAATTTATATTTAATGAGGCTCCCATACAAGAAAGGAACCAGGACAGGAACCCTTTTCCGGGATAAAAGATAGCCTATGTGTTAATCCAGGGTATAAGCTATCTCCATTCCGAATTTCATTAAAATCGCTTTAGTAGTTACGGTGATACGTGGTAACAAACATTCGCACACACACAAACAACCTTTCGCATTTATAATATTAGTAGGATGGTACGGAACCCACGTGCGAGAGTACAAGCTAGTGTCAAATTTCTCAAAAAAAAATAATTCTTTTTTAAATCTTTACGCCCGAAATTAATAATTAATCCTGATCCGTTATCCCGCGGTTTTGGATCGATATGTCATGTCATAACATACTGACCGATGACCGATGTGACCGACATATATGGCGCAATGGGCGGATAGCCAACTGGGAAGCGTGAGGTCGCGGGTTCGATTCCCGCTACAGAACAAATATTTGTGGGTTGAAAAAAAAGGGCAAGTATTTGTTCTGTGTCTGGGTGTTGTGGATCCCCGATCCTCGTAGTTTCTGATACCCTAGATACAGGGAAACCTAGTTAGGGGTCAGAGCCTATGTATGTGATTGTGCGGGCATTATTATTATAATTCTTATAATTATGTCATTTTAGTAGTAATCTGTCAAGCCGTAGTTAGCAAAGAAAACCTTGGATAGGATAGGTTATTGAAACCGTTAGTCACCTTATCGTGCGCGAGCGCAGTCCTCGGCTGCAGCTTGAGCCGGATCCCGGTGGGTGACGTCACGCGGTACGCCGAGTTCTGCGACCGGTCCAGCACAGCCTTCATGGCGGCCGGGTTCGTGGGCTTCAGTACGTCTTCCGCCGTTGTCGCTGGATGGGGAAAGATTAAAATAAAAAAAAAACCCCTCGACATCTTAGACCGATTTTCATCAAACATAGCTAAGAACGGTAAAGGAAAACATCGCGAGGAAACCGGCATGTCCAAGAACTGCAACATTCAAGGGCATGCGACATCTACCAACCCGCACTGGGCCCGCGTGCTAGATTACAGCCCATACTCTCTCTCTGAGAGAAGGCCAGAGTCCCAGCAGTGGGAACGTGGAAGGCTGATAATGATGACATGTTATTAAAGAATATGGAGATCTGGGGGCGTCCAGCTTGAAGCGACGCCCCCCCCCCCCCCCCCCCTAGGTGCTTAGTGTTGTGGGGCCCGGAATGTAGGAGTTCCGGGCCTCTCCGTCGGGGCAGGTGGGTAGACTGATACAGTGACCGCCCCTCCATAAGACGAAGGTCGGTATATTAAAAAAAGGGATTCCGACTTGAATAAATAAATAAATATCGGGGACCATTGCACACAAATTGAGCTAGCCCCAAATTAAGCTCGAAACTTGTGTTATGGGTACTAGATAATTATATACATACTTATATTAGATAAATAAATACATAATCTATAATATAAAAATGAATCGCAAAATGTGTTGGTAAGCGCATAACTCAACAACGCCTGGACCAATTTTGGCAATTCTTTTTTTAAAATGTTCGTTGAAGCCCAAGAATGGTTTTTACGGCGAGAAAAGTCTGAATAATTGCCGGGAAACCCCTAAAAACAGCTCTTTTCTTTTTCCCATACAAACGTTTTCTTCTTAAAATGTAGAGCCAATTTGAACTTTAAATACCATACCATAAAGTTAGACAGGTTCCGGGAAGGCAAAACAATTGAGTGACGTTAGTATCGTATAAATATTGATGTCTATTTTCAATAAAAGTAGAGATCTTTACTAAAACTCCAATAATGTGCGTAGTATAATTTTTTATGTTTTTTTTTGTTAAATACCCGTGCGAAGCCGGGGCGGGCCGCTAGTCTTAATATATATAAATCTCGTGTCACAATGTTTGTCCTCAATGGACTCCTAAACCACTCAACCGATTATAATAAAATTCGCACACCATGTGCAGTTCGATCCAACTTGAGAGATAGGATAGTTTAAATCTCAAATTATAGTCGCAATTTTAATTTATTGCTAATTATTTGTCTGTTATTATTTGACAGTCACAATTATCTGTTAACTCCAAATGATTCTAACAGATGTCGATACCTTTCGACTGGGTTGAGTAAGTAATCAATAGATGGCGCTGCTATGGTAAATCTACGAACGTATATCTATAATGTAATATAACAGCTTATTAACTTTATTTATTATTAACTTATTAGTAAAGCTAATTAAAAAATATCGGACTATTAGATGACAAAAAAAAGCTTGGGATTTTAGTGAACTTGCTCCAATTCAATCAATTAGTAATAAGAATAAAATTGTCAATGTGATCGCGCCAAAAAAATTACCTGCCGGGCGTTTCTTGCCTGTTCTTTTGCCGGCGTAAGGAGGTTGGAACAGGCGTTTTAAGCAGCTAGTTTTAAGTTTGACGTTTTAAAGTGATCACAATGTATCCTATTGAATAAATAAATAAATTGAAATTGAATTGAAATTGAACAAAAACTTTAGCCACAGCAACGCGTGGCCGGGTCAGCTAGTTATATAGATAGAAATATCAAAGACTCGGAAATAAATGTTCGTGCTCATCACACATATATTTGCCCGGGATTCGTACCCGGGACCGCTAACTTCGTAGGCAGGGTCACTACCAACTCGGCTACCGGTACGTAGTGATGTACTCACACGAGTCAGGCAGTAGGTCCTTGAAGAGAGGCGAGTCGCCGTAGGGACGCGCCGCGAGAGTCAGTATCTGTTCGTGCACGTTCCCAGCCGCCGACGCACCTGACAAACTGTTGCTGCAACAAGCACGCACATGTTACGGGATATCTATGCAACACTTCGACAAATGTAGATTAACATAATTTTTTTTTTGACGTGACAACGTCTTATAATTCGATAGAGCCGGCTGCACGTTTTGCGGCGTTACCTCGCTCTGAGTCGTTACCTCGCTCTGTGGCGTTACCTCGCTCTGAGGCGTTACCTCGCTCTGAGGCGTTCCATGTAAGGCTTGAAGTGCAAGCGAGAGCGCGGAACGAGCGACAAAGAAGCACAATCGGCCAATCGACGTTGTCACGTTCAACTATTGTCAGTAAACCGACTTTACAGACAACCATTTTTTTTTTTACTATTTACAGGGTAGCGTTTGACCACAAGTCGCCTGATGTTAAGTGACGATGTGGTCGAAGATGGCGTCACGCTACACCTGGACTGGGAACTGGCTCTCAAGTGAGGCTGCCGGAACACACCGATAGGTGCTTGACGACAGATTCTTAACATGAGCGTGGTAGCTAGCCAGGCGAATACTAGAAAATACCCTACCACCAAGCTATGGTTTCATCACGATGTTTTCCTTCACCGAAAGCTCATTGCAGGATTCGAACCCACGTCCTATGGATCGCAAGCCGACGTCACTACCACTGAGCCATCATCGCTATAAATAATATAGGTAAATAATGGGTAATTCAAAAAGTGTGGAGCGCTTTTTATTTGTATGTAAAGTACGTACGACCAAAAGGCGCAACTTGATCTGATGATGGAGCCAAGAGACGGATAGTGGAACTCTTCAATGACTACTAGTAAAGCTATCGAGTTTGGGCTCATTTGATTCGTTTTGACGAGTCCAATAGATTGGGCTTTGTTACATAGACTAAAGAGTAAAAAATAAAATCTATAGCTATAAAAAACTAAAAATCACACTTTCATAACGCACTGAACTGGGTAAATAAAAGTACACACAACCAAACAGCCCTCCACACTTTTTGAATTAACCATTATATCGTAACCAATACAAGTCAATTTAATTATTTCATATTTTTCAGTGCGTTATAAATGTGTGATGTTTAGTTTTTTTGAGGAGGTTGGAACAGGCGTAGCTAGTTTTAAGTTTGACGTTTTAAAGTGATCACAATGTATCCTATTGAATAAAGAAAAATTGACTTTTGACTTTTACAGCTATATATTTTATTTTTTACTTCTGTCAATACCTGTTAGACCACAAGTTACCTGATTTTAAGAGACGATGCGCTCGAAGGTGGGGCCACGCTACACCTGTATTGGGAACTGACGTAAATATAAAATGAAACTCACTTAAATGCGCTGTTGTTAGCGTTGAGTCCGAGGCCAAGAGATGAGCCTAGGCCAGAGTTGTTGCTGAAAATGCCGCCGCCCAGTCCGCTGTCCAAACCTATAACAAAGATATATAAGCTTGTATACAATCATCAGCCCTTACGTTCCCACTGCTGGGACTCTGGCCCCCCTCAGCGCGAAAGTATGGAAATGGAAATGAAATACATTTATTTCTGACATACACAATATCACACAATACAAGGACACAAGCACAAACAGTAACAATCAGAGGTGGGCGTTTAAAAAAGCCGCTTTTAAAATAAGCGAAGGGCGGGCTTATGAAAATAAGCAGACTCCGTTTAAACGTTGACGGCTTTCTTCCAAAGTCCAAACAAATGCAAACCTTATTCTAATACAGACACAACTCAAAATCGTCGCTCTTAAAAATAAGCGTTCAAGCCGCTTTTTTAAGCGGTTTAATTACAATCCCAAACTGTTTTGTCATCTAATTAGTCCGATATTTTATAATAAGCTTTACTAATAAGATTTCTGTTCATACGGACTTGAAATTTTACTTTCGTCAAGTCTTGAATTTCAGTTGGGACCCACCCATCTTGAAGAACTGCAATTTGTAGCACAGCTGAGAGACTTGCAGGGGGAGCTCGTTCCACATTTTGCAAGTATGCGTGTTCGCTTGAACTACCGTTCCCGATACCTAGGTTCTAGATTTTTACTGATTAGTTGTTCTGGGTTGCTATTCTTGCAAATACAAGGCAAGCCACTCACCTTGTAACCGTTGAGCCGCCAAGTGGACTGTATAACCGGCTGGAACCGTCCCTTCGATGGTCCTGGACACCCGGGTGCAGGTAAAAAGTCTAACGTTGCACAACAGCCCACTTAATTGTCCCAAAGTACCAAAAATACACCGCTGAGATCCGTTCGCTCTTGAAGTCCGAGGTGCACTGAAGGTCGTCAACAACTACCCTCGGTTGCTCCGGTAATTCGCCGCTCGCGTTCGTTGGAATATCAGCTTGTGACCTACCCGACATTTAAAAGAATAACAACGCCTGAACAATGCGGGAAAGGAGGGCCATAAATCGTGAGCTGTGGGATTTCCAGGACTCGATAGAACCGTGATAGAGGCTCGAGGCCCGTACTGCTGTCAACACATTATTCGTTATATCAATATTACTTTATACGACAGCTCACCTGTTCTGAAGTTGTTAGCGCCCGGCGCATTGAACATGCTCGAGCCGCCCAGCTGCCCGAACGGCTGGGCCGCCGTCTTAGTCTGGAACGTGTTGCCGAGACCTACGCCTGCAAAACAAGCATTGTAGTTAGAATTAGGTTTTATAACGGGATAATTACCATGTATTTGTTTTTGTTTGAGTTCTCGATATTTCGGCACTGTTGCAAGCGCCATGATCACGAGAATACTATAAGTTTCTGCGGGTAGATTGTTGATGTTATAACGGGCAGACGTATCTATCTACCCGCTTCCTCGCACGTTTTTTGCTTACGATTTCATTACCATTTTCACACAAGTCACTCGCAACTCGATTCAAATCTCGACACACAAAACTCACGGTATCCCCTCGCGAGCTATGACAGGTGCTTTTTCTGCTGTCACACAACCGGACCACTCGACAGTTGAAACCCGTCCTCGCGATTAAAGTTCTTATACTTGGTTATTTCTATCGCTTCTCTAACCAATCGAGGTATATAGTGGCGTTTTGTCGAGATTACCTGAGGGTTATGCAACTCAATCCAGTGGTTGGTGCCCGCCTCCAGAAGGTGTAAGGTGTTAAGCATTGTAGTGGTAAATAAAATAAATAACACTAAGGCAGTGTTTCCCAATTAGTTGAACGCGTACCCCCAGGGGTAAGTGAAGCTGCATCAAGGGGTACATGCTGCTATCAGTAAAAACAAGAACAATTTACAAAATATGATTTTATTACAATCATTATTATGATATATTGCTGTGCCCCGCGGTGTTACCACAGTATACAAAGAACAGTAGGTTAGCTAAGGCCGCTCGACGAGTTAATTGCCTACTCTTGCGGTGACGCATAGGCGGCGCGTTCCGTACTGAGTGCATGGCCGCGGCCCCGGCCGCCTCCTTTCGTTTATGTGTGCGTGTGCGTGACAAGTGCGTGCGTACACGGTGCCGCTACTCACGCACACATTCAAACCGGCGACGGCCGATTTATACGAAGCTGAACTACTACTCCTTTACTATGACTGTGATACCTGTTTTTTAACTTCTGCGCTGTGACGTCGAGCGCTAGAGTTTCGTGCCGCTAGTTATACATAGATACATACCTAGTGTGGGCTGCGCGGCGCCGAAGCCGAAAGTCGGCTGCGTGGCCGCCGGCTTGCCGAATGCGTTCGCGCCGCCGAACAAACCGCCCGCGGTGGACGTGTTCGCGCCGAATCCCATCGCTTGCGTTCCGATACCTGGAACGAAGTGAAATTCAACACTTGACGATACTTCAAGTCCATACAAAACGAAATCTTATAAAATGGTGTCGATTCGGTTTTGCATTCCCTAAAACTAAACTAAGTTTATAATAATAATAATGCCCGCACAATCACATACATAGGCTCTGACCCCTAACTAGGTTTCCCTGTATCTAGGGTATCAGAAACTACGACGATCGGGGATCCACAACACCCGGACACAGAACAAATACTTGCGCTTTTTTTTTCAATGCACAAATATTTGTCCTGTAGCGGGAATCGAACCCGCAACCTCACGCTCCACAGTCGGCCATCCGCCCATTGCGCCACATCGGTCGTCAGTTTGACAGGTCTAATAGTAATACCGTCCTTTTTTTACTTCAGCGGTTAGAAAAAGACAGCAATACTATTAGACCTGTCAAATTTAGTTTAGTTTAGGAGAATGTAAAACCGAATCGACACCAGTATCGGACTATTTAGATGACATAACAAGATTATACATTGCAAAAAGAACATAAACCCCCGACTGCGCCAAAATAAAGTACCCTATGTCACTCCCACAATAAAGACGAATCTAATGACACCTCATGTGTTAAAATCCGCCATGTCGTTTAGGCTATAGGCGGTGCTAAAGAAATATACATAAACTAGCTGTTCCCCGCGGTTTCACCCGCGTGGGCTACAGCTTTATGCATGCAAAGTCTCAGCCCGATCGGTTTACAATTGACAAGGTTTCATGCAAACTTTCATCCCCTATCTTATCCCCTTGGGAGTAGAATTAATCAAAATCCTTTCTTAGCAGATGCCTACATCATAACATCTACCTGCATGCCAAATTTTAGCCCGATCCGTCCAGTGGTTTAGGCTGTGCGTTATGTCAGTCAGTCACCTTTGAGTTATAAATATTAAGTGCTTGGTGACAGATTCTTAACTTGAGCGTGGTAGGTAGCCAGGCGAGTACTATAAAATACCCTACCACCAAGCTATGGCTTCATCACGATGTTTTCCTTCGCCGAAAGCTCATTGTAGACTTCGAATCCACGTTCTTTGGATCGCAAGAGAACGTCACTACTACCACCATGCCATCATCGCTAAATTAGATGTAATGTAAATGTATTAGACACATATGTTTAAAACTACCTTGTACATGTAACGTAATTAGGTTTCACATAATTATTTGTCATATGATGGAAGAAGCCTTGGCTCCTGAAATACAGTTTTAACTAGTTCAGGAGTCCATGGACACACAAACTGTTTTCGGTGCCGCTCTGCCGTACAGTAGCGCGCGCCCGATCGCCTATCCCGCGAACCCTTGCTGCGCTCAATGCTCTCCTGGATGCAAATCCTAATTTAGATATATATGCGGATGAATGGATGATAATTTTGTCGGAATGCTTGGATTTTTGCGAGAGGAGTGTGTAAAGTGGTTGTATGGTTGTGAGATATATTGACACTTTATGCTTGTATCCAATTGTATTTTTTTTTCCTTGACATTGTATATGATTTATATTTTATCGTTTTGTTTTTGACCTATGTACCTATATTTATACTATACTATTGTTAATTTTATTTTTCTATTATGATTATTTACATTTTTTTTTGTGTTTGATGAATTATTTAGGTAATTGGCTTTCGCCGTCTAATGTAATGTAATAAATAAATAAATAAATAACAAATAAATAAATAAATGGACTCATTTTTAATTGTATCCCACTTTTATGTGAATAAATAAATATTTGATATCTGATTAGATGCTAATGTGCGCCCGTTACCTGGCTGCGCGGCTCCGAAGGTGGGCGCCTGCGTCTGCAGCGGCTTGGCGCCGAACAGTCCGCCGCCGGCGCCGAAGCTGCCGAAGCCGGTGCTGGCAGGCGCCGCGCCGAACACTGAAGTCGCCGGCTTCGCGCCGAACAACCCACCGCCGGTCGTCTGTGCAACAGGAACGAAAGAAAAATTACAATAGAATAGAATTAACGTTTATTTGCAACAACAACACTCATTGTTCAAACGTAAGAGTAAATTTTAGTTCACCGCTTCAAAACTAGATGGCGCTGTTCATTGAGCCATCGTTTTCTAGATCGCGGTGACGAGATTCTCCGGCGATAGTATGACATACGAGTGTTTTTTTTTTGGTACAGTCAACGACAAAAGTAGCTGATCAAACTCGAATTTTCAATCGCGTGGTAGATCGGTAATGTTTATTTTTTCTTTACAACTTACAATGTTGCGTTTGACCATTACACAATACACGTGATGTTAAGTGATGATTCGATCAAGAGTTGGTGATAAAGAGAATCAGAAAATTTGTTTTTGTTCAGCGACTTTTGTCGTTGACTGTACATGGAAAATAAAAAATAAAACAATATTACAGTAATTAAAGGTACACAAGAATGTCAGTGTCGCAAATCGGCCCCAACTCACCAAAATGCTGGTTATTTAACCAGCGCTGGTCTTCCGTTGGAACCGTTTGGTGACGCGACACCCACTTGAACCGGTTTTCATCAAACACGGCAAAAAAAAATGGCTTACATCATTTTGGAAAACAGCTGAAACTCTTAGGGTGAAACCAAACGAGCGTAATTTTGCGAGTCGTGAGTCGCGTATTTTCGGTCGCTCAAACCGAATGCAGCAGAATTTATGGTACCGCAATTCTGCGACTCACAAAATTATAAAAAATTAAGTGACGATGCGGTCGAAGATGGCGCCACGCTACACCTGGACTGGGAACTGGCTCTCAAGCGAGGCTGCCGGAACACACCGATAGGTGCTCGGCGACAGATACTCTGCTATGTCAGTTAATGTAAAACTTTAAAACTCGCCTGGTTTTGTAGATTACTGCCGAAGCCGAAGGACGAGGTGTTAGTGCCGAATGCGGGCGGCTGAGTCGTAGCCGGCGCGCCGAACAGACCTGTACCTGAAATTTTATATAACATTTACTGTCTAGTGTCTACTCTACATAATTTTTCAATTAAATTTTTCAATTTTTCAAAAAAAAAAAAAATTTCAATAACACCCGACGTATTGGACTGATTTTCATCAAACATAGCTAAAAACACTCGCCCGTAACTCACCTTTCATAAAAACAAAAACTAAATTGCATCCGTTCGCGAGCTACGATACCACAGACAGACAGACACGTCAAACTTATAACACCCCTCTTTTTGCGTCGGGGGTTAAAAATACCTGGATGATCGAGCTTTGTTCGGTTTATTTCTTACGTAAATACTGTTTTTTAGAAAATTGGTTTGGTGTTGATGAACAACGCCATCTATTGTCAAGTGACAAAAGAATAGTATTGCAACTCGCCAACAGATGTCAGGGAGAGTCATAATTTTTCAGTTTATGTTTGAGTTGATTATCGACATACGACATTTTCCACCAACCCGCATTGGGCCAGTGTGGCAGATTACAGCTCATACTCTCTCTCTGTGAGAAGGCCAGAGTCCCAGCAGTGGGAACGTGAAAGGCTGATAATGATGATACGACGTTTTCTAAACATGAAACCTAGCTAGATCGATTTATCGCCCCCGAAACCCGCTGCATACTAAATTTAATGAAAATCGTTGGAGCCGTTTGTGAGATTCAGATTACATAGATAATATATTATGTACATAATTATATTATACTAGCTGACCCGGCAAACGTTGTTTTGCCATATAAATAAAATGGCTATTAAAAAATAAGGGTTGATCGTAGAAAGGTGAAAATTGAGGATTGTATGTATTTTTGTATGTTGTATCATAAAAAAATAGAAATTAAAAATTTTGTCTAAAAAATAAAAAATAAAATTTAGGGGTGGACTACCCCTAACATTTAGGGGGATGAAAAATAGATGTTGGCCGATTCTCATAGATACCGGATAAGCACAAAAAATTTCATCAAAATCGGTCAAGCCGTTTCGGAGGAGTATGGCAACCAAAACTGTAACACGAGAATTTTATATATTAGACAAGAATACGTTATTTTTCTCTATTTGTGAAAAATTCTAAAAACATATTATTGAGAGAGCTTAGGCAACAAGCAGTCGGAAATCGATAGTTTTAGTTCATAAAACAGCAAATTTAATTTTAAAATTGTATTCAAAAGTTTCAGCTTTTTTAATCTGTTTGATAATTAGCAGTCGCCATGTTATTACGTCATACAGCTATGTAAATCTAAACAACTAACATTAACATACAAAACGTGACTGCATTTGTTTAGACAGCCGACTGACGTCATGACCACGGAGCAATATGGCGTCCACTGCGACTAGCGTTTTCGTCAAATTACGCGCGAAATTAGCAAAATTTAAATGCATTTTTATGGCACTTAACAATTGAATAAAATTTTGTGAATTTTTTAGTGGTTCACTGGTACTATATAATCTAACTAGCTGTTCCCCGCGGTTTTACCCGCGTGGGCTACAGCTTTATGCATGCAAAGTCTTAGCCCGATCGGTTTAAAATGGACAATGTTTTATACAAACTTTCATCCCCTATTTTATCCCCTTGGGGGTAGAATTAATCAAAATCCTTTCTTAGCGGATGCCTACGTCATAACATCTACCTGCATGCCACATTTCAGCCCGATCCGTCCAGTGGTTTGGGCTGTGCTTTGATAGATCACTATGTCAGTCAGTCAGTGACCTTTGAGTTATATATATTTAGATTGAGACACTTATTTTAAAATGGGTGCAATATCCTATTGCTTGTTCAAAGGTATTAGATAACTTCTTACCCGTACCGGTGGTGGCTCCGAAAGCAGGTTTGTTCGCGCCGAACAGTCCCGTTGTGTTTGTACTCGTTTGAGTGTTGTTTCCGAACGAAAACGTATCTGTTGGAAAACAGTACCTCTAAAAAACTATAAAAGTTTTCGTTTTCATCCTTACATATTTTTTTCAGCGAATCTTACCGAGACTTGGAGGAACTGAAATCGTTAATACGGGTTATTTTAAATCGTTATAATCATATTCCAACAATGTTATTGAGTTACTTTTTGAATATTGTCACTTTGACAAGTCGACGGTGGTAAACGTCGACGTTTACGAAAACTTTTATCGTTTTAAAAACTTGTACTAGGGGTACTGTACAGCTTTACGATACCATATTATCATCATCATCATAATCAACCCGTTTCAGTCCACTTTTGGACATAGGCCCTTTCCAAAGTACGCTATCGAGCCAGATCGTAGTAAAAAAAAATATTTTTAGACTAGTCCACTCCTACGGATTGCAAGCCGACGACACTACCACTGAGCCATCATCGCTATAAAATAAGTGATCTATTGGTGTTGATTCGGTTTTGCATTCTCTAAAACTAAACTTAGTTTGACAGGTCTAACAGTAATGCTGTCCTTTTTAAAACACTTTTTTACTTCAGTGGTTAGAAAAAGACAGCAATACTATTAGACCTGTCAAACTTAGTTTAGTTTCAGAAAATGCAAAACATCCATCCATCCATCCATACTTACAAACTTTCACGTTTATAACATGAGTAGGATTCAATTTTCACTCACTGGTTTGTCCGAAGCCCCCGCCTGTGCTGAGGCCGCCGCCACCAAACACACTAGGTGCGCTCGTCGTCGCCGGCTGACCGAAACTTGCTGTGAAAAGAGAAAAACAAAAATTTCAAATTAAAAAAGCCCCGACATCTTGGATCGATTTTCATCAAACATTGCTAAAAAAGCGGTACATCATTTTGGAAAAGAGCTGACACTATTACACTGCTGGACCGATATTAACCAAGCATAATTAAGAACCGCCGCAAAGAAACTGGCTTTCAAATTGCTCCAATTCAATCAATTAGTGATAAGAATAAAATTGTCAATGTGATCGCGCCAAAAAAATTACCTGTCGGGCGTTTCTTGCCTGTTCTTTTGCGAGCGTAAGGAGGTTGGAACAGGCGTAGCTAGTTTTAAGTTTGAATAAAAAAATTGCATTTTTGAATTTTCAAATGAAAAAACCGCATCGAAATCGGTACATCCGTTTGAGAGCTACGACACGCCACAGACACACACAGACAGACAGACTCTAGTGCTCACCTGTCTAGCTTTCACCTTTCGACCGCATCGTCACTTAACATCAGGTGACTTGTGGTCAAACGCTACCCTGTAAGTAATAAATTAAAATAAAAGGATTCAACTATACTCACTGGTGCCCCCAAACAGGGGCTTCGCCCCCTGAGGCTGCTGCTGCTGGAACGGGAACATGGCGCCTGGAAATTAAAAACATTAATTAATTCAACTAGCTGTTCCCAGCGGTTTCACCCGCGTGGGCTGCAGCTTTACGCATGCAAAGTCTCAGCCCGATCGGTTTAAAATTGACAAAGTTTCAAACAAACTTTCATCCCCTATTTTATCCCCTTGGGGGTAGAATTAATCAAAATCCTTTCTTAGCGGATGCCTGCGTCTTAACATCTACCTGCATGCCAAATTTCAGCCCGATCCGTCCAGTGGTTTGGGCTGTGCGTTGATAGATCACTATGTCGGTCAGTCACCTTTGAGTTATATATATTTAGGTACACTACAAATTACAATCTATTTCTTATCCTACTACATAATATTATAAATGCAAAAGTTTGTGTGTGTGTGAATGTTTGTTACCACGTATCACCGTAACTACTAAAACAGATTTTGACGAAATTTGGAATGGAGATAGCTTATACCCTGGATTAACACATAGGTTACTTTTTATCCCGAAAAACGGGAAGACGCGGGTGAAACCGCGCGGAACAGCTAATATTCTACATAATTTAATTTAATTCTGCACATACCAGTGCTGCCTTTCCGTCCCGCCGTGTAGTCCTCTAGACGGAGTTCTTCCAGAGATTTGGTCTCGTACTCCTGTGGACAATGTATTGAAGCGTTACTCATCGTCATCAGCCTTTCACGTTCCCACTGCTGGGACTCTGGCCTTCTCTCAGAGAGAGAGTATGGGCTGTAATCTACCACGCTGGCCCAGTGCGGGTTGGTAGATGTCGCATGCCCTTGAATGTTATGATGTTTTCATTTCGGGCATGAGACATGACATATCGATCCAAAACCGCGGATAACGGATCGGATTGATTATTAATTTAGGGCATCGCTCGGTCCCGCCTATCGCGTAAGTCCGCGGTATTACTGTATGGTACGTCACTTACCTTCATGCAAGTGATGCAGTGATGTTTGATGTTGATATTCTGCGAAGTGCCAGATTTCACGACCACATCTGTTCCGACCACGGGGTTGTATTTCACGTGCCCAGTGCCCGGCGCTTGCTGCTGCTGCCCGAAACCACCTGTTGCCAAACAAGCACTATCATCATCATCATCATCAGCCTTTCACGTTCCCACTGCTGGGACTCTGGCCTTCTCTCAGAGAGAGTACGCGCCAACCCGCACTGGGCCCGCGTGGTAGACGCGGGCCCAGTGCGGGTTGGTAGATGTCGCGTGAAATGAAATGATTTATTCACTAAATTAGAGTGCATGTTTGTCTTACTTATGATATTGGTGTCGATGTGTATTATTGATACTTGTTATAATTGTTATTTTTAATTTCACGTGCCAGCATTGCTATGGCAAAATAGATAGGACAATTTAGTTTTAGAGAATGCAAAACCGAATCGATACCATTGTCCTATCTATTTTGCCATAGCAATGCTGGCATGTGAAATTAAAAAAAAACAATTATAACAAGTATCAATACACAAAAATAAAATGACTAAATTAAGAAAATAGAAATGATAGATAATAATAAACACAATAGCTTAGGTGCAACCCTACTAATATTATAAACGTGAAAGTTTGTGAGTATGGATGGATACCCACTTCCCGTTAAGCTGCAGGAAAATTGAAGTAGCCTATGTGTTAATCCAGGGTATAAGCTATCTCCATTCCAAATTTCATTTGGATCCGTTCAGTAGTTTTTGCGTGAAAGAGTAACAAACATCCATCCATCCATACTCACAAACTTTCACGTTTATCCCAACCCTCGAGGAAAGACGCTTTCGTGGTGTCCCTATTGAGACATACAAGATTTTAGGGGCTTTTTTATAACCTACCGGACATCCACAACCTGTACATATGCAAGGAGAGCATTAAATCTTCCAGAGGAAACAATATGAAGATAATACGCGCACCATCTAAATCAAACACTGCGCACCACTTCCTGGCTTCTAGAGTGGTGCACAACTGGAACAGACTACCAGAAGACGTTGTGTCGGCACCTTCAGTAAATTCCTTTAAAAACAGACTGGACAAGTGGTTGCGAACGAACAATGCCTCCTTGCTACAGAATTAACTTTTCTCTGCACTTTTGGACATTGCTATAATTCAACACAGCATGATATAGGCACATTAGCCTCTAGCTGCTCGCCTATTACCAAATAATTAAATAATAGTTATTTGTCATGCAAGGCTGCAAAGTTGTATTTCGGCGCGAGTACTTGTATTAAAACCTGAGCAAGCGAAAGATTCTAGGATTGAACCATGAGCGAAGCGAATGGTTCAAATTTAGAATCCTGAGCGAAGCGAGGGTTTCAAAGGTATGAGATGCAGAATAACTTTGCAGCCGAGCGAAACACGCAACTTTTCACCTCACTACAGCGAGGAAAATGCTAGATGCAAGAAAAACAAATAAAATAGGTTTGTATGTTTTTTCATGCAATAGTCATGCTGGCCAGTGCGATTATTCCAAAAAGAGGTTGGCACGCTGACATGAAACAAGTATTGTTGCATTTTAAGTGGACTGGCGGTATGAAAAATTATTGAATAGAAAGTTTCGAAGTTTAAAAATACTTTCCACGCTAGCGCGCAGAATGCGCTTTTGCACTCAGATTTCGAATGACAAAAAAGACTCTTTCCGAGCTTGTGAGGTGAAAATAATATTAATAGGATCTCCGCTTCGCACCTGCAGTGGTAGAGAACAAGCCGCCGCCGCTCATGTTGTTGGTCGGCTGGCCGAACAAGCCGGTGCTGGCGGTGGCCGTGTTGCCGAAGAGACTCGTGTTCTGATTCTGGTTGGTCGCCGCACCGCCGAAACCGAACCCTGGCGTACACACAAACGTTACATTAAAAAACAGAACAGATTACGTAGGCCTTATGAAAAAATAATACAGTGTATTTGTTTGAGTTGTCGATATTTCGGCACTGTTGCAAGCGCCATGATCGCGAGAATACTAAGTTTCTGCGGGTAGGATTGTTGATAACAGGCAGACGTACCTATCTACCCGCTTCCTCTCACGTACCATGACATTACCATTTTCACCCAAGTCAAAATCTAATTCTATTGCCCGACTTTTTGGCGGCAATCGAATTGTCTATGTGAAAATTTTGTTTTTATTTCCAAAACTTGTGTTTCTTCGAGTGATAATGTGTAATATAGGTGAATTATGAACCATTATGTGTTCGTTAATGTGTACGAGTGTGGGAAATCTATAGTTCTATACTAATATTATAAAGCTGCAGAGTTTGTTTGTTTGTTTGAACGCGCTAATCTCAGGAACTACTGGTCCTGTCAAAAACCACAACTCACCGACAGGCTTGGCACCGAAAGCATTGCTCTGCTGCGTGTTACCGAACAGGCCGGCGGTGGTGTTATTGGCGAAGAGTCCGCCGGCGCCCGCGGAGGTGCTGGCGCCGAACCCGAAGCCGCTGGTGGAGGCGCCGAAGCCCGGGGCGGGGGCCGTGGTCGCGGAGCCCCCGAACAAACCGCCGCTCGTGTTCGTCGAACCGAACAAACCTGACGAGTGAAGGAATGAGAGAACAAAGTTATATAAAAAGACTTATAACAAGAATGGCATGCCATTTACACTCATTAAACAATTAATCAATAATCTATACTAATATTATAAAGCTGCAGAGTTTGTTTGTTTGTTTGTTTGAACGCGCTAATCTCAGGAACTACTGGTCCGATTTGAAAAATTCTTTCAGTGTTGGATAGTCCATTTATCGAGGAAGGCTATATTTTATTTTCAAAAAATTAGGGATCCGTAAGAAAATTGCTATTTTTTAACCCAAGGTGTGAAATCGAAAACCTATTTTTGCGTGCGCTGCAAAAACTATTGACAATAGAACATAATGATGTATTACAGGTTTATAAGATCTACAAAAAAGTCCGCGAGAGCATACATCTAACTATCATGGTTTAGTCACAATAACCGCATTTGTGTTAAAAAAAAAGCGATAATCTGTAGCCCACGCGGGTGAAACCGCAGGGAACAGCTTGTATCATATAAAACACTAGCAAACCCAGCGAACTCCGTTTCGCCACCAGATGGCTTCGTTTTATGTAACATTTCGTTTGGTGATCAAAAGAAGACGAAAAAAATTACTAATGAAAAATATTTTTTCTTGTTTTTTTTTTTGAACCATGCAAATGATAAATTTGTCCTTGTATCTGTAATTGCAAACAATCATTTGTTGAAGAATACGGTGTAGTACATGCTATGTATCTGAGATGGCGCTGTATGTGAAAAAAGATTTTCCCGCTTTTCTGTTGAAATTTTTCCTGAATTTTCTTTGCTATAAACCTCACGGAGCCCGAGACCTTTCCAACGAATGCAAAACCGTGGAAATCGGTTCGTGCGTTCTGGAGTTATAGCGTCAGGAAGGAAAACCCGACTTATTTTTATATATAAGATTAGTCGTCACACAAAACAAGTCAAAAACATAAAAAGTAGGTACAATATTAAATTGCGTTAATCTACAATTGTTCTTTACCTCCACCAGTAGTAGGTTGGGTGCTCGTATTGGCTCCGAAGGCGGGCGGAGCACCGAAAGCGCTGGTGGCCGTGCCTGGCTTGAATCCACCGAACGGCGACGCCGAAGTTGACGCCGCGGCACCGAATGTCGGCTGCATGCCTAAGGGAGACACGTTCATTACCAAACTTGACTTCTAACTAAACAGTTGCGGGTAGGCAAAGATTTCCTGTGTGTGTGTGAATGTTTGTTACCACGTATCACCGTAACTACTAAACCGATTTCGATAAAATTTGGAATGGAGATAGCTTATACCCTGGATTAACACATTTTTTTATTTTTTATAAGCAATAGGCTAGCATTTGACCCCAGTCTCACCTGATGGTAAGTGATGACATGGTCGATGATGGAGCATGCTTGCCTAGAAGATACCTATTCACTCTGGACTTGGAGGCTCCCAAATTATACTTATCGGGAAACAAGGACGCCGGTAAGGGGGCGTCCATTAATTACATGAGGTGTTCTAGGGGGGGGAGGGATCAATTTAAATATTTCCAAATCTCACTTAGGGGGGCGGAGGGTCTTGGCAAACATCACGTAAACATTTTTCTTGCAGAAAACGGTGTAAAATTGCGGGATAATTTTTTCTTATTAATCCAACATGTTTAGAAAAATAGAAGTTTGGAGGAATCTCGCGAGAGATCAGGGGAGGGGGGGAGGGAGTTGAGGAAAATCTTACGATATCTCACCAAGGGGGGAGGGGGGGTCAAAAATTCTCAAAAATGCCTGATGTAATTAATGGACGCCCCCTAAGGTGTTCCACTCCTTCGCCGTTCGCATTATAAATGTGGAAGCGAAACGTTTTGTGCGGATTGGGGGAATTTCAACCATGTACGGATGACGTGTTTGCGTACGTCTTGTTGTCCGATGGTAGAATGGGGATGGTGGGATGAGGATATGAAGTTCCATCGCACACTCTCCGAAATGTAGTCTATAAAAGACAGATAGGCTGGCAACTTTACGGCGGTGTTCAAGGCTCTGAAGCCTTGCCTTAACCAGCCTATCATCCCCAATGAGTCTTTTGGCCCTACTATCTATCTACATAATCAATATATAGAGCGCTTCTTTTACTGGGTAAATAAAAGTACACACAACCAAAAAGCTCTCCACACTTTTTGGATTAACCATTATATAGTAACTAATACAAGTCAATTTAATACAGTAGAACCTCTATAAGTCGAACATCAAGGCCAAAAAATTCGAGTTATAGAGTTTTCAACTTATGGAGGATTTGTATTGCAGTAGAACCAAACTACTTCTGACAGTATTTAAGTCGAAAACAAATGACTTGCTTAGCTAAATTTGAAAGGAAATCAAAATTGAACACCTGACACCAAGTAAGCAGACACGTGTTTACGTGAGTCATAAATTTATTATCGTATACTCCTAAATTGTTTTCTAAGAAACAATAGTGTACTCACATTGTCGGCAAGTTCTTAAAGTCGGTAACTTATTTTTGTTCGAACAATAGAGGTAATAAATTCCAAATGATCAAGTTGTAAAGGTTGTATAATAAAACGTTGCTATGTTCGAGATACAGAGGTCAAATTTAATTTTTCGAGTTATAGAGTGAAAATATGTACCAAAATGGCTTGGAGGGACTCGGTGATTATTTCGATTAACAGAGGGTCAAGATTTCAAGTAATGGAGGTTTTGGTGTTTGAAGGGAAGAGAACAAAACATTTTTTCGAGATTTGGAGGTTTTTGACATATCGAGGTTCGACTTAACGAGGTTCTACTGTATAATGTTTATTCATAATTATTGTAATGCATGCTCTTCTTACCTTTAAATACTGAGACATTTGGTTCTAATCTTTGAAGAATTGTTTTTAAACTGTGAATGTATGAGTGTACATTGTGGTGGTGAGATAAAAAAATAAATAAACATACCAAATCCTGAAGTATTTGCACCAAAAGCTGGTTTCTGGAACATGTTCACATAGTTTTCCTTCCGGCAATGTTCTCAACAAATTCCGTTGGAATCGGCAAACTCCTGTCAAGCAATCGGCAACATTGTGCTCACTGAAAATAACATTAAATAAATAAATATCGGGGGACCATCGCACACAAATTGACCTAGCCCCAAATTAAGCTCGAAATATGTTTTGGTTGCGGAGCCGAGACGTGGACACTCACTGTACGTCTAGTCCATAAATTTAAAGTCGCTCAGCGGGCTATGGAAAGGGCTATGCTTGGAGTTCCTCTCAAGGATCGTATCAGGAATGATGTGATCCGACAGATAACCTTAAGTAACCGACATAGCCTATAGGATTAGCAAGCTGAAGTGGCAATGGGCTGGACATATTAGCCGAAGAACCGATAACCGTTGGGGCAAACGTGTTCTCGAGTGGAGACCGCGTCTCGGCAAATGTAGTGTAGGACGCCCTCCAGCTAGGTGGAGCGATGACATACGCAAAATGGCTGGCAGCAGTTGGATGAGAGAAGCCGAAGATCGGGCTCAGTGGCGTGCTTTGGGAGAGGCCTATGTCCAGCAGTGGACTGAAGTGGGCTGATTATGGTGATGAGGATTTGTTTGTTTTTTTTTCCTTTGGCCACTTTATCGCTTGAAATCATGTGGTTTATAGGGTAGTTTATGAAAGTTAAATAATGTAGGTAGGTGATTGGACATTTAAAATAAGGTTTTGACTCATTAATTTTCTAGGAACCGTTTGCACAATATTTACACAACATTGCATCATTTGAAAAATTGTAATGCGTTTAGAAGGTTTGTTTGGCAACATCTCCCCTGCAGAGATAAAATGCATCTATGTAAACTCCTATACCTAACCTATCAGTTTGTCATAACAATGTGAAAATACTCACAAAAATATTCAAAAAATTGATGATTCAGATTTGAAAGCGATGAGGTATACGTAAAAAGAGAAATTGTATATGCTACGACTGTATTTCACAACAAATTTTGCGTGTTAAATTAGGTGACGTATAAGCCGACTTATTCAAAGAGGTTCGAGGAAAATGCTTGATAACATCGATTTTAGAGACTTTAGTGTAATGTATCGCGGCTTTCTGTAACAATAGTTGACTGTGTAACAAAGGAGCCTCATTGTTGTTTTAAAAAATCTACCACAAACCTAAAATATTGAAGTAGTTTATTATTTACGTGAAGTGACATGCATGCATACACACTAAACCTATTGGATTCGGTCGGTTACTCCAAACATTTGAATTCTCACCAGACAATATAATTATGTTTCCGGCTGAAAAATTTGATCGATATTTCCGGGATCGGGACACAACAAGTAAACTATAAGAACACTCAAGGACACTCGATTTATGATAACATAATAGCACAAAAATCAGTGGTGAAAACACATTCGATCAGCTTTCTCTAGCCCGCGCCGCGCTTGCGTTAATTTTATTTTTTTAATAACCATAGATAGAGCCAAGTGCAGTGTTGCCAATTGCAATTTATACTTTTACTAGTTGCGCCCAGCGGTTCACCCGCGTTTTTCCGTTATCCCGCAAGAACCTTTTTCCGGGATAAGAAGTAGCCTATATGTTAATCCAGGGTCTAAGCTATCTCCATTCCAAAGAACATTGGCCACTTTTCATACTGCCCTGGACCTGACCGCAAAATATTTTGTATAAAAATTTTCGTTTTTGTCAATGTCACTTGACAGTGACACTCAAATTGCTAGTACATAGACTAAAAAGATTAGTTTTTGTTCATGTTTGGTATAGAGCGTTGATTTTACTGACTTCCAAAGCGTGAAACGGAATAGCAAATAATTTGCGGAGTGCGTTCAAAACATCCAAGTATCATGTAAGTTAAAAAGTCCCAAGAAACTACGCAGTTAAGATATCAATATCTTATTTTTCTACACCTTCTATAAAATATCGTTTGTATAATCTTAATCCACAAAAAATTACAATTTTTATCGTACATAGATCGTTTTCATACGACCTCGGGTCCGTTTTGGCCATTGTTCTTCAGATCCGTTCAGTAGTTTTTGCGTGTAAGAGTAACAAACATACATCCATCCATCCATACTCACATACTTTCACGTTTATAATGTTAGTAGGATAGGATGTTAAAGTGCGATATAATTTGTGATTTTTAGAATTATGAGCTATTTTAGCCTGAAAGCCGCAGAAAGGAGTAATAGTGTTCTGTGGCCATAGCATTGGCAACACTGCCATAGAGAAAGTAAGACAATTAAAAACATAGACAGTTAGAACGAACAAAGAAGCAGCACCACAGATGTTGCACAAATCTATGCCACAAATAGTACGCACTGCTTCGTTCTTTTAGTCGATTAATCGCATAAATATAGGGGTGAATGATTAATCGTTACTAAATCGCTTTTCGGAGAATTTACGATGACTAGAATTTTTACCGATAGCCAGCACTGCACTGGCCAGCAGTAAATCATAACTTTCTCCAGTCCAAAGCATTGAGATAGAATCAATGAGTCCAAAGTTACTCTATGACTGACTCTGACTTGCTCTGTGGCTGCAAAATTATGTGAAACTGGAACTGGAATCAGAATGCCGCAAACATTTCTTGCTTTTTAATTTTTAAAATTGTGTATTATTTTATAGCCATAATGAACAAAGGTGAAACTAGACAGAGTATTCACGACTTATACTGGTCCTGCCGGCTATGCTCTACGAGAACTGGTTACAAAATGCCCATCTTTCAAAACCTGATAGATTTTGACGATGAAGATATTAAATTGAAGCAGAAAATCAAAGAATGCGTGCAACTTGAGGTACTTTCTATATTCCTCCTGCATAAAAAACCCCTACAAATTGGTCTACAATCAGCATATGTCCAGTTAAAAAGTGCAAAATCAAATCATTGTGTTGCATGTTATCAACAATTCCATTCCAACAGCATGCAATTTAGCTATCAATCATGCTTCAGCTAGCTAGCTGTAGGAATTTAGTGCATATTTTACCTATGAAATGTCGAACTTTCCAATATAAGAATCTACTTTGATGTTAAATTGAAATGTAGGGTAGATAATTTCTATCAGCTGATCCATATTAATTCCAGTAAACAATACCTAGATGTGAAAATATCTGCATAATACGTATTTAAATGTCTCTGCCAGTGCATTCAGCTCATGGTAGCTGGAAAAATCAGACTTAAATCAGGTCGTCTGTAGTGCGATTCTAATTTACATGGAATAGACTACCAGAATACGTTGTGTCGGCACCTTCAGTGAATTCCTTTAAAAACAGACTGGACAAGTGGTTGCGAACGAACAACGCTTCCTTGCTACAGAATTGACTTTTCTCTGCACTTTTGCACATTACTATAATTCAACACAAAGTCAAAAGTCAATTTTTCTTTATTCAATAGGAAAAATTGTGATCACTTTAAAACGTCAAACTTAAAACTAGCTACGCCTGTTCCAACCTCCTTACGCCGGCAAAGGAACAGGCAAGAAACGCCCAGCAGGTAATTTTTTTGGCGCGATCACATTGACAATTTTATTCTTATTACTAATTGATTGAATTGGAGCAAGTTTATGATATGCACAGCATGATATAGGCACATCAGCCTCAGGCTGCTCGCCTATTACCAAATAAGTAAATGCCTTTATTTTCAGGTGAATTTGAAGGACCGAATGCCTCCGTTAATTTGTGAGGTGTGCGCTGTGAAAGTCAATGATTTCTTTGAGTTCCGGAACATGTGTCTTGATACCAATAAGAGGACGAGAATGCGGCTGGGTCTGCCGCTGAAAACTTCAAGGCCAGTGACTGTAAGTATCAAACAAAACTACTGGCGAGGCGTTGAATCAATTCCATTGATGGATTATCATCGTCCACATCATAGCGATGATGGCTCAGTGGTAGTGACGTCGGTTTGCGATCCGTAGGACGTGGGTTGAAATCCTACAATGAGCTTGAGCTTTCGGTGAAGGCAAACATCTTGATGAAACCATAGCTTGGTGGTAGGGTATTTTCTAGTACTCGCCTGGCTAGCTATCACCCTCTTGATAAGAATCTGTCGCCAAGCACCTATCGGTGTGTTCCGGCAGCCTCACTTGAGAACCAGTTCCCAGTTCCACCAGTTTCCAGTTGATATTTATATTCAAGACTGCTTCAATACCTTTATATAACTTTTTGAATTATTCAATTTAGACATTCCATTCGAAAGATATTACGCCGCTTACTCTGCTCGGCACTGTAGGCGCCACTGGGACCGGGTCGCACGGGAGGAAGGGTTTATGTGCGTATATTATAATTTTAGAATTTTTGTTATTACCCGTGCGAAGCCGGGGCGGTCCGCTAGTATATATATATAAATATCCAGTGGCGGATTTACACATTTGCCGCCAGTAGGCTAAGTATTCAAATTTTGCCGCCCCTACCAACCTCTATAACCTCTACGGCCTCTGCCTTTCCTTTTTAAAATGTGTCATTTTTTTATGCATCAGACAAAAATTGAAGAAAATTCAAGTGGTGAACAATGTTTAATTGTTTGTGTGCACATAATAATATTTAAATACATATATACGACTCTTTTAATATCATTAAAACATTTTTTTTTTAAATTGACACTAAATTTGCCGCCCCTTAAATCTGCCGCCCTAGGCTCCAGCCTACTCAGCCTGCTGCTAAATCCACCACTGTAAATACATTTCTTTTGTAGTTTCTTCAGCCGAAAGCAGGGTGCAGTTACGTCAGCAACGCGGAGCATGTGTACGTGGACAGCGACTCCGACGAAGAACAACCGCTGTCCGTGATACCCACTGCATCGACATCCAAGAGCAAACCAAAACCAAAGTCTGCGAAGCAAACCAAGCCGCCCGAAGTTAAAACTGATATTAAAATTCAGGTAGGTACTTATTCAAAGGTGGCCGAGCCAGCGAAGTTTGTGCGCTTTCATCTCGCCGATGACATTCGGCTCGGCCGTCAGTTCTTCGATTGCCACCTTGAAAGAATGGGGGAGGATCGTGCGGTCAAACGAGCATACAGTGGACGGCCGAGTGGCCGTCGCCCGGTCGGCCGTCCCAGGTGTCGCTGGAAAGACGAAGTCACGAAGGATTTGCGCGAGCTCCAGGTGGAGGACTGGCGGGAGGTGGCGCAGGACAGAGCGAAGTGGTGTCTTTTGTTATCGGAGGCCAAGACTCACTTTAGGTCGTTGCGCCATCTCAGTTAGTTAGTTACTTATTCAAAAGAATAAACAAAAACCTACAAAAAAAATAATTAGAAAATTTGTATGTGACAAACGATCCTGATCTTTAATAATCTTTATCCGCGGTTTTGGATCGATATGTCATGTCATAATATGTCATTTTGGTAGTAATATATTATATCAAGCCCTAGTGCTAAAATGACATATTATGAAATGACATATCGATCCGAAACCGCGGATCAGGATCGATTATTAATTTCGGGAGTTGAACATTAGATGACAAAAAAAAGCTTGGGATTTTAGTGAACTTGCTCCAATTCATTCAATCAATTACTAATAAGAATAAAATTGTTAATGTGATCGCGCCAAAAAAATTACCTGCCGGGCGTTTCTTATCTGTTCTTTTGCCGGCGTAAGGAGGTTGGAACAGGCGTAGCTAGTTTTAAGTTTGACGTTTTCAAGTGATCACAATGTATCCTAATGAATAAAGAAAAATTGACTTTGACGTTAACTGCATTAAAATCTGTTGCTTCGTTTTAAACGTAAGCATACATAGGGACAGACAGCGGGAAGCGACTTTGTTTTAAACTAAGTAGTGATGGCACGATTCGTTCCAGATTGAGAACTACCGGTCCGTTATGAAAGAGTCGAGTATCCCTGCGGAGCGGCGGGAGACCAGGAGGCTGCGGGCGTCCAGCCCTAAGAGGACGACCAGACAGAGCGTGACATCAGACGATGTGTCCCTGAGCGATCTACAGGTAACTCTCTCTTCATACTTCATCATCATCATCATCATCCCTCCCTCTTCCTTCTGATATGGTCGAGGAGAGCGATGGCTGGCACATGCGTCAACTCGTGAACGGGTGCTGCTTGTGGGGTCTGGTCTGCTTTGGTTGTGATCCCGCAACTCATTAATATTCATGTTCCATATCCCAATGTGCACAACCAACCAACATAAATCATATTCGTAAAGCTTATTATAAAATTTCGGACTATTTAGACGACAAAAAAAAAGCTTGGGATTTTAGTGAACTTGCTCCAATTCAATCAATTAGTAATAAGAATAAAATCGCCAATGTGATCGCGCCAAAAAAATTACCTGCCGGGCGTTTCTTGCCCGTTCTTTCGCCGGCGTAAGGAGGTTTGAACAGGCGTAGCTAGTTTTAAGTTTGACGTTTTAAAGTGATCACAATGTATCCTATTGAATAAAGTACTATTGACTATTGACACTCTCTTCATACTTCATCACCATCATCATCATCATCATCATGAGCTTGAGCTTTCAGTAACGGAAAAAATATTCGCGCCCAAAAAATTATCTGCCGGTCGTTTCTCGCCTGTTCTTTTGCCGGCGTAAGGAGGATGGAACAGGCGTAGCTAGTCTTAAATTTGACGTTTTAAAGTGATCATGTTTTGTAGTAATTATTATAAAATATGCTATGTTGCCGCTGCAACGGTCACCCGAGTACTCTATCGAAGCTATTAAATTTTTTTGTTACAGGGTCTGCAAGTACAAAGGGCGCGGCCAGCTCCGAAGTCTGTTATGAAAAGAAACAGAGAGAGACAAAAGGAGTTGGAAAGGGAGAGCGATAGTGAGGACAAGGTAAGCTCGTTTTTGATGTTAAGTGACGATGCGGTCGAAGATGGCGCCACGCTACACCTGGACTGGGAACTGGCTCTCAAGTGAGGCTGCCGGAACACACCGATAGGTGCACGGTGACAGATTCTTAACGAGAGGGTTGCGGCTAGCCAGGCGAGTACTAGAAAATACCCTACCACCAAGCAAAATATTTTTGATATTTTTGACCAGCTGTTCCCCGCGGTTTCACCCGCGTGGGCTACAGTTTATCGCGAATTAAAAGTATTGACACTAAATTTGCCGTCCCTAAAATCTGCCGCCCTAGGCTCCAGCCTACTCAGCCTGCTGCTAAGTCCACCACTGCCCCGCAGTCTCACCCGCGTCTCTCCCGTTATCCCGCAAGAACCCCTTTTCGGGATAAAAGTAGCCTATGTGTTAATCCAGGGTATAAGCTATATCCATTCCAAATTTCATTCAGATTTGTTCAGTAGTTTTTGCGTGAAAGTGTAACAAACATCCATCCATCCATACTCACAAACTTTCACGTTTATAATATTAGTAGGATTAGGATACGGAGCTATGCTTGATGGAAATCGATGCAAGATGTCGAGAGTTTTGTTTAAGTTTTTAATAGCTTTTTTTTTATTCTCTCGGAGAACTTTTTTGTTTCCCCGAATCAGCTTAACCGATTTCGATGGTGATTAATCAATTGATCATTCTTGTTTCAGACTGAAAACGACTCCTTACTAGTAGTAAGACAAAAACGGTTCCGAGAGAAAGATTTCATCACAGAAGTTCCACCACATCCTGCAAAAAAAATCAAGTGAGTATACCAGGATCACAGTATACAAAGAACAGTAGGTTAGCTAAGGCCGCTCGACGAGTTAATTGCCTACTCTTGCGGTGACGCATAGGCGGCGCGTTCCGTACTGAGTGCATGGCCGCGGCCCCGGCCGCCTCCTTTCGTTTATGTGTGCGTGTGCGTGAAAAGTGCGTGCGTACACGGCGCCGCTACTCACGCACACATTCAAATCGGCGACGGCCGATTTATATGAAGCTGAACTACTACTCCTTTTTACTATGCCAGGATGGTACCATATGCTTGGTTGGTGGTAGGGTATTTTCTAGTACTCGCCTGGCTAGCTACCACCCTCTTGTTAAGAATCTGTCGCCAAGCACCTATCGGTGTGTTCCGGCAGCCTTACTTGAGAGCCAGTTCCCAGTCCAGGTGTAGCGTGGCGCCATCTTCGACCACATCGTCACTTAACATCAGGTGACTTGTGGTCAAACGCTACCCTGTAAATATTAAAAAAAAAATATATATATATATATATGTATGTACTAGTGAACCGCCCCGGCTTCGCACGGGAAGAAATTTCAAAATTGAAAATTGTAATACACATAAATTCTTCCCGTACGTACGTATTAAATTTTTGAAATAAAAGATCACTTATTGTGGCATAACTATAATAGTTAGACATATGCTCTCGCGGACTTTTTTGTAGATCTTAATGGGACCTACAAACTCGTAATACATTATTTTGTTCTATTGTCAATAATTTTTGCAGCGCACGCAAAAATAGGTTTTCGATTTCACACCTTGGGTTGCAAAATAGCAATTTTCTTACAGATCCCTAATTTTTTTGGAAATAAAATATAGCCTAGGTCCGTCACAGATAGTTTAGCTTTCCAACAGTGAAAGAATTTTTAAAATCGGTTCAGTTGTTTCGAAGCCTATTCGATGCAAACAAACAAACTCTGCAGCTTTATAATATTAAGTATAGATATGTGGATTGTGGAAGCGCTCATAGTAATACTTGCTTCTCTTAAAACACTTTTATTAGCTTCACTTGTAACTAACTAAGGCGTCCATTAATTACATGAGGCATTTTTGAGAATTTTTCGACCCCCCGTCCCCCCTTGGTGAGATATCGTAAGATTTTCCTCAACTCCCTCCCCCCTCCCCTGATCTCACGCGAGATTCTTCCAAACTTCTATTCTTCTAAACATGTTGGATTACAAACAAAAAAATCCCGCAATTTTACGTCGTTTTCTGCGAGAAAAATAATTACGTGATATTTGCCAAGACCCCCCAGCTCCCTAAGTGAGATTTGGAAATGTTTAACTTGATCCCCTCCTCCCCTCCCCTAGAACACCTCTCGTAATTAATGGTCCCCCCCTAACTAACTTAGTAGTTTTTTCCATACTCACAAACTTTCACGTTTACAATATTAGTAGAATCTTCTTCTAAAATCATCATCATCATTATCAGCCTTTCACGTTCCCACTGCTGGGACTCAGGCCTTCTCTCAGAGAGTCATTATCATCATTATCAGCCTTTCACGTTCCCACTGCTGGGACTCTGGCCTTCTCTCAGAGAGAGAGTACGGGCTGTAATCTAGCACGCGGGCCCAGTGCGGGTTGGTAGATGTCGCATGCCCTTGAATGTTGCAGTTCTTGGGCATGCCGGTTTCCTCACGATGTTTTCCTTCACCGTTTTGAGCGATGGCAAATCCGCACATAACTTATTAAGTCATAGGTGCGGGGCCGAGAGGATTCGAACTCGGTGTCGGCGTTTTGTAAGTCGCACGCCTAACCGTTCGGCCACCATTGCTACGCATTGCTTCTAAAATAACGTAACATTTTTACAGGTTAGCGCCACCCGATCCTCCCAAGCCGGAAAGGACTTCCGCCCCCGGCCCAAAATCCTCCAAATCCGCTTCGAAGCCGCCGACGCCGCCGCAGCAGGCCCGGCCTCTCCCCAAAGCAGGCCCCAAGTCGAGGAAGAGGGAACCATCGCCAAGTGCACCGCCAAAAGCGGCGCCTCCGAAGGCAGGCCCTAAGTCGAGGAAGGGCGAACAGGTGGCGGCGCCAATTGCCAAAGCGGGACCGAAGTCGAAGACTCGAGTGCCGTCGCCGCCCCCACCTCCGAAGTCTGTAGTACCGGTGACAAAAGCTAAGGTAATCGAAAGCTAAGGTAATTTTGTTTTTGACGACACGGTAGCCGAGTTGGTACTGAACCTAGCGGAAGCTAGCGGTCCCGCGTTCGAATCCCGGTAAGGGCAAATATATGTGTGATGAGCACGAATATTTGTACCGGCGTCTTGGATATTTCTATCTAAATGAGTATTTATTTCTCTATATAAGTATGTATATCGTTGTCTAGTACCCATAACACAAGTTGCGAGCTTAATTTGGGGCTAGGTCAAATCAAAATCAAATCCTTCGTGACTTCGTCTTTCCAGCGGTATCTGGGACGACCAACCGGGCGACGGCCACTCGGCCGTCCACTGTATGCTCGTTTGACCGACACGATCCTCTCCCGTTCTTTCAAGGTGGCCGAGCCAGCGAAGTTTGTGCGCTTTCATCTCGCCGATGACATTCGGTATCATTTATTTTTGCGGTAACAGTTCATCGCAATAAAAATATCCAATGACCTTCACTTGAGAGCCAGTTCCCAGTCCAGGTGTAGCGTGGCGTCACCTTCGACCACATCGTCGCTTAACATCAGGTGACTTGTGGTCAAACGCTACCCTGTAAGTAGCAAAGAAACACTTTAACTTACAGAAACGCGACCCGTCCCCGAAGGCCCCGGATAGGGCTGCGCCCGCGCCGCAGAAGGCGCAGCTGCTGCGGTGCAGCATGTGCGGGTACAGGACCAAGACGTCGCAGGGTCTCATGTCGCATGTGAAGAGCCACAGCCCTGCGTTCACTCCGATTAAGTAAGACATAAAAAATTCAAATTAAATTAATTTTATTGTGATCATCATTATCAGCCTTTCACGTTCCCACTGCTGGGACTGTGGCCTTCTCTCAGAGAGAGAGTATGGGCTGTAATCTAGCACGCTGGCCCAGTGCGGGTTGGTAGATGTCGCATGCCCTTGAATGTTGCGGTTCTTGGACATGCTGGTTTCCTCACGATGTTTTCCTTCACCGGTTTGAGCGATGAATGCAGAACCGAATCTTGTCCATTGTCCGTCAGGCTGTCGTGCAACGCTTGCGAGCTGTGGTTCTCGACGGCCGAGGAGGCGAGCCGGCACCACCAGCGGCACTCCAAGGCGAGCCTGCCGTACACGTGCAACAAGTGCTACGATGACTTCCGCACGCTAGACAATTATAATCTGTGAGTGTTCACCTAATATTGTTACAGGAGACGTGAAAGTTATAGGTCCACCAGGATCAAAATGCAAAAAAAAAGTTTAATAAATAGCTATTTTCATATGGCAACGAAAAAAATGTCATCTGTCAACTGAAATCGGTGAAATCGGTGGTCTATCGGTGTGTTCCGGCAGTCTCACTTGAGAGCCAGTTCCCAGTCCAGGTGTAGCGTGGCGCCATCTTCGACCACATCGTCACTTAACATCAGGCGACTTGTGGTCAAACGCTACCCTGTAAATAGTAAAAAAATAAAAAAAATTCGAGGAATTGTTTTTGGTTTGGCTTCAAATTAGTAGGAATGACACGTCTTGATATTTTGGTCTATTGCATCTTTCGTGTGAACTGAAGAAGCTTTCTCTCGAATAGGGATCGATGAATGGCGAAAATCTTGTGAACATGTAATGAAAATTGAAAATCAGTTCATAGAACAAGATCGATTGAGATGCAGGAGGAAAAGTTTATCATGAATACTGCGTCTTCCTCGTCTTCCTCTTCACTGAGAAAAAATTCCGATACTCTGTCCGATAAATGTTTTTTTTTGACAGCTCACGCCCATAAAGATTCGTATTGTTTAAGTTAAAAATTCATACAAATAATATTGGACTTCATGGACGGGTAGTGATGTGCACACATAACGATTACTGCGATTGTGCCACATATTACAAATAATCGGTAGAAATAAATGCTAATGCTGTAAATAAGGTACAATATGTTATTTAAACAGAGAGCCAACAAAATTTTGGAATTTGGGTTTAAAACGGGATAATTACCATGCATTTGTTTTTTTTTTACTATTTACAGGGTAGCGTTTGACCACAACTCACCTGATGTTGAGTCACGATGCGGTCGAAGGTGGCGTCACGCTACACCTGCACTGGGAACTGGCTCTCAAGTGCTGCCGGAACACACCGCTTGGCGACGGATTCTTAACATGAGGGTGAGGGTGCTAGCTAGCCAGGCGAGTACTAAAAAATACCCTACCACCAAGCCATGGTTTCATCACGATGTTTTCCTTCACCGAAAGCTCAAGCTCATTGTCAAATTTTATAATTTAATGAAATTTTCAATGTAACTGAAGTATAGATAAATATTATTATGATAATATTATTATTTTTGTTAATTTATTATTTGCAATGAATACTTGTTGAATTATTAATATGTTGTATGACTGACTTGTAACATTGGTGTTATAAATAAATAATTTGTATTTGTCTGATTGGAACCCACGTCCTACGGATCGCAAGCCGTCGACACTGCCACTGAGCCATCATCGCAATAAAACGTGAATGTATATGAAGGGTCCACTGCAATAATGATGAATATCCAATTTTTTTAAAATTTTAACGAGTAATACCATTTATATTTAGAAATCTTGTTAGCAAACTTAGCAATATCGCTCGCAGTCTCGTGATAAATATGTTTTAAATATTTTGGCTACACGGCTAGAACGCTCAACGTCACAGCTGTTCACGACTATAATAACATTTTATAATCTTCGGCTCTGAGTTTTTTCACACCGTTTATAAATTTAAAACCCAATTATCTCACAACTAAAGTTAAAGGACATTCATCATTAGGCGCGCCTCGATGGTTTCCATGCCATCCTAAGAAAGAGGGCCGCGTCGCTGCTGAACAGGGTGCGGGGCAGCCCGAACAGCATACTGCAAGTAATTGCTGGGAAGTTTGACAGCCCGATAAATGTAGCGTTGGTACGGGTTCTGATGAGATAACCAATGTTTAGACATTGGTTGTCTCATTAGAGCCTGGGTGAATATGTACCTACTCTTTGTCTACCAGCAATTAATTTATAGATAATCTCATTAATTTACATTTATATTTTACTAACCTAGTAGTTCTTAGATCACTGCTGTTCGACTGTGGAATGCTTTGCCACTCGCTATTAAACAAGCTCCCTCAACCGATACCTTTAAAAATCGAGTCGAAGCATTTTACCTGTCGCAACAACTTCTCTAATTTTATTACACATCAACAGTTTTCTCAACTTTTTATGTATGTGATTTAGCTATATAGGTATTTTATGTATGTGTATATTTATCTATACTAATATTATAAAGCTGCAGAGTTTGTTTGTTTGTTTGTTTGTTTGTTTGTTTGTTTGTTTGTTTGTTTGTTTGAACGCGCTAATCTCAGGAACTACTGGTCCGATTTGAAAAATTCTTTCAGTGTTGGATAGTCCATTTATCGAGGAAGGCTATAGGCTATATTTTATTTCCAAAAAAATTAGGGATCCGTAAGAAAATTGCTGTTTTGCAACCCAAGGTGTGAAATCGAAAACCTATTTTTGCGTGCGCTGCAAAAACTATTGACACTAGAACAAAATAATGTACTACGGGTTTGTAGGTCTCATTTAGATCTACAAAAAAGTCCGCGAGAGCATATGTCTAACTATTATAGTTATGCCGCAATAAGTGATCTTTTATTTTAAAAATTTAATTTTTAATGCCGCCTCTAGAAAAGGCTCTTTATTTGTATCTTGGTATTAATCCTTATCAAAATAAATTACTTCTTATTCAAAACTGCTTCAATACCTTTATACAACTTTTTGAATCATTCGATTTGGACATTCCATTCAAAAGATATCACGAGTTTAAAAATGTAAGTAGTAGTAGAAAAATAAACTCGCCGCACCGCAGCACAGCGGGAAACGCGGTGAGGTGAGGGGGGGGCACCGGGAGAATCTATGAAATAGGTAAAGTGCGGTCGCGGACCAGGAAGATCTTTAGCTGCGCGGTTCAAACGTGCGGTCCAAGAAAAAATTACTTAGAATTAAAATAGGATAGTGGGTACCTACAGCAGGTAACGCGGTGACCCCCTCACCGAAGTGCGGGAATAATTTTGGAGTATACGGAATATATATATATATGCTTTCGCGCCTAAACTACTGAACCGATTTCAATGAAATTTGGTATAGAGATAATTTGAGCCCCGGGGAAGGACATAAGATACTTTTTATCGCCATAAACTGTAGCCCACGCGGGTGAAACCGCAGGGAACAGCTAGTTATTCGATATGTATTACGGATTTATTGTTATCTTGTTTATTATATGTAAATGATTATTCAAGTAGGTATATTTAGTATGTATATTTTATTTATTTATTTTTTCTAAATATATATTTTTTTTTTTTGTATACCACCGTCCATACAGTTTCGCACTACTCCTCTGCTTTTGGGTTGTCTAGAAGAGATCGCTTTGAGCGATAAGACCGCCCGTTGTGCCACTTACCATTAAGTTTCATTGTTGTACTAGTTTTAATTTTCCCTGTATTGTGGTGTGCCAATAAAGAGTTAATCTATCTATAATTATTATGTTACTAATACTTGGGCCATGATGCCAAAATAAAGAAGTTTGTTATTATTATTATTATTATTGCAGCGGACCCTTCATATGGATATCTAATTGCAGGCACTTCGTCCGCAACCAATGCCTGGCCACTTACGAGGTGCCCGATGTGAAATGCGACGAGTGCTGGAAGTATTTCCCCACTTACAAACTGCTGGAAGACCACAAGTGCTCCGGGGAGAGCGCGAGGCCCGGCGGTAAGTACCGCGTCAAATTCAAATCAAATCCTACTATAATATTATAAACGGAAAAGTTTGTATGTATGGATGGATGTTTGTTTGTTACTCTTTCACGCAAAAACTACTGAACGGATCTGGATGAAATTTGGGATGGAAATAGCTTATACCCTGGATTAACACATTCAAACTTAACTTAAAACAATAAATTAGTATTTTAATGTTATATATCTATATATCTTCTTCTTCTATTTAAGAGCCAAGCTCTTGTCGGTGGAGTATTTTCCATGCCGTTCGGTTTTCGGCCATCCTTTTGACCTCTTGGTACGACATGACGTCAATCCTTTCTTTAACTTGATCTATATATGTTCTTCTCGGTCTACCTCTCCCTCTCTTCCCTTCTACTTTTCCTTCTAATATGGTTTTTATATATTCGTCATGCCGTACCAAGTGGCCAAACATCTTTCCTCTTCTTATCTCTACTGTTGTTAATATCTCTCTTTTTTCTCCTACTAAGTCCAATACTTCTTGGTTGGTTTTTCTTTCTTTCCAGCTGATTTTCTCCATACGTCGCCAACACCACATCTCGAATGCCTCTAATCTCTCCCTGTCCCTAGATATTAAAGAATGTCGTGTTTAATTACACTATTTATAACTCAAGAACGGCTTAACCGATTTGGCTGATATTTGGTGGAGAGGTAGCTTAGAGCCAGAAGACAGACATCTTTTTTTCCCACTATCCCGCAGGAAACTTTTTCCGGGATAAAAAAGTAGCCTATGTGTTAATCTAAAGTAAATATAAATAAATATCGGGGACATCTACACACAAATTGAGCTAGCTCCAAGTTAAGCTCGAAACTTGTGTTATGAGTACTAGACAACGATATACATACTTATATAGAGAAATAAATACTTATATTATATAGATAGAAATATCCAAGACTCAGGTACAAATGTTCGTGCTCATCACACATATATTTGCCCTTACCGGGATTCGAACCCGGGACCGTTAGCTTCGCAGGCAGGGACACTACCAACTCGGCTACCACGTCGTCAAAGTATAAGCTATATGCAATCCAAATTTCATTCAGATCCATTCAGTAGTGTTTGCGTGAAAAAGTAACAAACATCCATCCATCCATACTTACAAAATTTCACGTTTACAATATTAGTAGGATGGTACGGAATCTCTGCGTCACTTGGTCGGTTTCTTATTGGTTGTTGCGCTCCCTTTTAAACTCAAACATTTCTTTTAACCTCAAACATTTCTTTTACAGGTAAATGCGGCAACTGTAGCCGGCCCTACGTACTTTTGAGACATCTCATATCTCACGAGATGCGATGCAACGTGAAGAAAAAAGGTAATGACGACCGGTGTGGCGCAATGGGCGGATAGCCGACTGTGAAGCTTGAGGTCGCGGGTTTGATTCCCGCAACAGGACAAATATTTGTGCATTGAAAAAAAAAGCGCATGTATTTGTTCAGTGTCCGGGTGTTGTGGATCCCCGATCGTCGTAGTTTTTGATACACTAGATACATGGAAACCTAGTTAGGGGTCAGAGTCTATGTATGTGATTGTGCGGGCATTATTATTTATAATGATTTAATTTCCTTTATTTTGATACACGACTCAATAGGTGTGACTTTTATTTTTACTACTTACAGGCTAGCGTTTGACCACAAGTCACCTGAGGTTAAGTGACGATGTGGTCGAAGGTGGCGCCACGCTACACCAGGACTGAGGACTGGCTCTCAAGTGAGGCTGCCGGAACACACCGATAGGTGCACGGTGACAGATTCTTATCATGAGGCTGGTAGCTAGCCAGGCGAGCACTAGAAAACGCCCTACCAAGAAAAATACCGTGAGGAAACCGGCATGTACAAGAATTGCAACATTCAAGGGCATGCGATATCTACCAACCCGCACTGGGCCCGCGTGCTACATTACAGCCCATACTCTCTCTCTGAGAGAAGACCAGAGTCCCAGCAGTGGGAACGTGAAAGGCTGTAAATGATTGACGTAAAGCAACTGTTCCTTGAATATAAGAATAATAATCATTTATTTGCAACAAAAAACATAAATAAAATTTTCAGCACCTACCCTACCTACCTTTAGCTCCTTGTATTAAAAACTTTTCATTCGTTTTCAGGTGAACCTAAAGTGGATCCTGAAATCACCAGCCGTATGCTCCCGATGCAAGTGAGGATATCGAGATGCGATCCCCTGCTCAAGAACACGACTCAGGACAGCTACAATGTGTCCACGGTTTCTCATGTGAGTACAGTAATACCCCGACTTGTGCTACCCGTTTTACGAGAATTCGGAGATACGCGGTTTTTATTTCTGACTAGCTGACCCGGCGCACTTCACCAATAAAAGTCACCTTTTAAACCTTCCCTGAACTTCCACAAATATTTCAAGATCAAAATTATCCAAATCGGTCCAGCCGTTCTCGAGTTTAGCGAGACTAACGAACAGCAATTGATTTTTATATATACGATCATCGCGCGTATCTGCGTGTTCGGTTTACGATGACGTGTGTGTGTTTTAAATTCCACTAATATCTGAATGACCCGAGTTTTTTTTCTGAGGTAAATCGTGTTTTTAGAAAATTGGTTTACGCCTGAAATTAATGAAATGAAAATACAAATAATAAGCGGTCCTGATCCGTTATCCGCGGTTCTGGATCGATATGTCATGTCATGGCATCATATATGTCATTTTAGTACTAAGGCTTGACATATTACTACTAAAATGACATATTATGACATGACATGTCGATCCAAAACCGCGGATAACGGATCAGGATCGATTAATTATTTCGGCCGTAAGTAGTTCGATATTTCATAATAAGCTTTACTAATAAGATTTCTGTTGGTTGGTTGTGCACCAATGTACAATGAATTATTCCAATGGATATGGAAACATGAACATTAACGAGATACGGGATGCTATTTTGACCATCGAGGCACAAGATCATAAAGAGGAAATAATATGCAGATAATACGCGCCGAGCGCCATCTAAATCGAACACTGCGCACCACTTCCTGGCTTCTAGAGTGGTGCACAACTGGAACAGACTACCAGAAGACGTTGTGTCGGCACCTTCAGTGAATTCCTTTAAAAACAGACTGGACAAGTGGTTGCGAACGAACATATTCATATTCATATTCATTTATTTGCTTAACATACGATACAGGACAGGTCTTAATTTAGTCAAAGAGTGAGTACATTATACCCGATATGTAGCAAATGGTGTTAGTATTGTTAGTAGAATTGTATGTTATATGTATTCAAATTTAAATGGAATTAATTTCATGCAACATTCATTTTAAAATCAAAACATGTTAAATTCTTAAATAATAATGCACCAAATAATACTAATCAATTCAATTACGTTTTCATTATAAAAAATTCATTAATGTCATAAAAAACACAACCAATTAGCCAGTTTTTTAAGGGCTTTTTAAAAAGGCTATAAGGTAACTCCTGCATGAATAATGAACAATGCTTCCTTGCTACAGAATTGACTTTTCGCTGCACTTTTGGACATTGCTATAATTCAACACAGCATGATATAGGCACATCAGCCCCAGGCTGCTCGCCTATTACCAAATAAATGAATAAGATTAATTAATGGCCGCTGGCTTGCCATTGGCCTTGAATGCTTTGCGACTGCGAGTCTGCGAATATTGCGACTTGCGAATCTTGCTATGCGCGACGAACTGTACCCCTTGTACAAGTTTCGATAGTTCACGAAAACTGAAAGTTTTCGTTTCCTTCCATACTTTTTTTTCTTTCAGCGCCCCTGACCGAAACTTGTAGGCAACAAAATCGGTAGCAAGAGTAATTTTAAATCTTTGTATTCGAATTCGAACGAAGTTTTCGAGTAACGTTTTGCATTTAGGCAGTACGAGTTGCCACTTTGACAGGTTGGCGGTAGTAAACATTGACGTTTACGTCAACTTTTATAGTTTTCAAAACTTGTACTACGGGTACAGATGTTAGAGAGAGAGAGAGAGCGTGCGATAGCAATAGAAACATGTGAGAGCTACGATAGCATTTTAAAGCGATGATGGCTCAGCGGTAGTGTCGTCAGCTTGCGATCGTGGATTCGAATCCCACAATGAGTTTGAGCTTTCGGTGAAGGATCGTGATGAAACCATAGTTTGGTGGTAGGGTATTTTCTAGTACTCCCCTGGCTAGCTACCACCCTCATGTTAAGAATCTGTCGCCAAGCACCTATCGGTGTATTCCGGCAGCCTCACTTGAGAGCCAGTTCCCAGTCCAGGTGTAGCGTGGCGCCATCTTCGACCACATCGTCACTTAACATCAGGTGACTTGTGGTCAAACGCTGCCCTGTAGGAAGTAAAACGAAACAAACATCTTTCCTCTTCTTTGCTCTTCTTCTTCTTCTTGCCCTGGTCCCATCTATTTGTGGTCGGCGCAGCATGTACTCTTCTTCCACTCTCCCCTATCAGCCGTCATCGCTTCAGTCACTCCCCTTTCATTCATATCGGTCCTCACACAATCCATCCATCGTTTCTTTGGTCTTCCTCTACCCTTCCATCCATCAACCTTATCTCTACTGTTGTTAATAAAGTTCTTTCCATGTCCAAAAATTCCCGGTTGGTTTTCTTTTCTGCTCTTTGTTGCTTTACGATGTATTAACCACCACTGTCAATAGTCAATAGTCAATAGTCAATTTTATTTATTCAATAGGATACATTGTGATCACTTTAAAACGTCAAACTTAAAACTAGCTACGCCTGTTCCAACCTCCTTACGCCGGCAAAAGAACAGGCAAGAAACGCCCGGCAGGTAATTTTTTTTGGCGCGATCACATTGACAATTTTATTCTTATTACTAATTGATTGAATTGGAGCAAGTTCACTAAAATCCCAAGCTTTTTTTTTTGTCATCTAATGGTCCGATATTTTTTAATTAGCTTTACTAATAAGATTTCTCTTGTTTGGTTGTACACATTGGGATATGGGAACATGAATATTAATGAGTTGCGGGATCACAACCAAAGCAGACCAGACCCCACAAGCAGCACCCGTTCACGAGTTGACGCATGTGCCAGCCATCGCTCTCCTCGACCATATGAGAGGGAAGAGGGCGACCCGACACACGACGCCGCCGCAAGCAAAGTCACTTTCGTGAGTATGACTGTTTTGGCTGTTTACCGAAAATGGTTAGAATAGGGGAAATAGGGAGAATAGGTAGATAGAAAGAAAACTGATTGTGCTGTACCAATAATGAGCATTCAATAGTCAATAGTTATTTATTCAATAGGATACATTGTGATCACTTTAAAACGTCAAACTTAAAACTAACTACGCCTGTTCCAACCTCCTCCATTTATCTATCTTCACCTACCATATCACCCATTAGTGAGGCGCACGCAAACCTGTTTGTAGATGGCGCTCTAAGCGACTGTACCCTGTTTACGACGCTGTGTCAAGTTATAGCTGTGCTTGTCTAACAATACTTTGACAGATGTTATGTCAAATCAACACTAAATAATGCCCGGGCCACACTGAGGTCAACGTCAAGGGAAATGTCAATGGTGTCGATTCGGTTTTGCATTCTCTAAAACTAAACTAAGTTTGACAGGTCTAACAGTATTGCTGTCTTTTTCTAACGACTGAAGTAAAAAAAGGACAGCATTACTGTTAGACCTGTCAAACTTAGCTTAGTTTTAGAAAATGCAATACCGAATCGACACCAATGCCTGTCTTCGCGATAAATATAGCGTTAATTATTAACGCTATATTGTATATATGTGAGTGGCTACACTTGAACGGTCAACGTGAATGCACTTGAGTTATCGGCTAACGTCAAACGCCAATGTGAATGCCGTTGTCCAATGTCGTGGCCACACTTATGTCAAACGTCAATCATCGCGCTATTAAACGGCATTTCCCGTTAGTGTGGCCCCAGCATAAGAGTAAGAATAAGAATCATTTATCATATATATTTATTAGAATCAATAAGAATCATTTATTTGCAACAAATTGTACAAAAATACATAAACAAAACAAAAAGCATTATGTAGTAAATACAAAAGATGTGTTGTTGCAAACTGGCAACTCAGCGTTGTGCTGCTCGTTTGACCAGTGCCGGTCTTCCGTTGAAGCCGTTTTTGATGACGTCACTGGCACGAAAGTCTGGTCTGGCTTAATAATTTAAGTACCAAGGTATAGAGGTGACGCAACGAGCCAAAGTGAGTGTTGTCCTCCGATAATAAGAGACGCCACTCCGCTCTGTCCCGCGCCGCCTCCTGCCACTCCTCCGCCTGCAGTGAGCGCAACTACATAGTGACGTCATCTAGCAATACCTGGCGATACTGTTTCACCGCACGATTCTCTCTCATTCGTTCAAAGTGGCCTAGGCAGCGAATTTTGTGCGCTTTTATCTCGCTGATGCCTTAAAGTTACAGTCGCTCATGCGCCACCTAGCGTGAAAAAAAGTTAGGTTTTCCTCCCCATTTATTATATATTTACTAGCCGACCCGGCAAACGTTGTTTTGCCATATTAATAAAATGGCTATTAAAAAATAAGGGTTGATCGTAGAAGGGTGAAAAGGATTGTATGTATTTTTGTATGTTGTATCATAAAAAAATAGAAATTAAAAATTTTGTCTAAAAAATAAAAAAAAAATTTAGGGGTGGACTACCCCTAACATTTAGGGGGATGAAAAATAAATGTTGGCCGATTATCATAGATACCGGATAAGCACAAAAAATTTCATCGAAATCGGTCAAGCCGTTTCGGAGGAGTATGGCAACGAAAACTGTGACACGAGAATTTTATATATTAGATTTATTAGTTATTTTTCAAACATAATGTCTTGTTTCAGAGATTCGGTCTGGACCCCAACAGTACCTACCCGTACCTCTACTCAATGGGCGATATCAAAATCAATAGCGAGCCTTCTGCCAACGATTTTGACCATACGGCCTCCATAAAGGAGGATGTTAAAGTTGAATCTCTCAGTACCAAAGACAGTTTTGTCCACTGGGATTCTGACGGCTCCGATGAAAGCGACAACGACGCGGTATCAAATGGGGCCCTATTCAATCCGTTTACAAAGAAGAGAACGGTCGATACTCTGATGACCCTATCGCTGAAGACGCTATTCTCGCAGAAATACCTAGGGAAAGTCCCGAAGAGAAAGCGCAAGGTCAAATCCGAAGGCGAGTTCCGATCGATACTCAGTATCGATTTCCACGGTGATATGAAAACGAATATCGATAATTTAATCGAGAGTTTAGCTAGTGAATCGCTTAACAATCACGAGGACGATTCTGATAGTGTTGCGGTTAAGAGTAAAGGTGTCAATAGCGGTGTTAGTGACAATCTTTTTGATGGTTTAAAAACAAATGTGACAGATGACGTTGATGTTTCTGCGTCTCCGACAGAAGAAGCTAAAGAAGAAGACTGCCACGATAAAGAATCTGATAAAACTAACAATGCTAGTGATGTAATGAATATAGAGGCTGATAAATTGAAAGGCGAAGAGAATCTTAACAATGGCAGCAATGAAGCCACCGAAAATAATAGTCAAAACAATAAAGATATAAATAAAATCACAAATGTTACCGTTTCAGATGAAGCGACTAAACTAGACTCGCTCCAAATTTGTAGCAACGCTTTGGATACAGAAAATAATCATATTCACGCATCTAAAGCAACGGAAGATGTTATAGTTTATCAAGCTAGTACCGTCAAACGATTTTGGGAAGACTCTAATGTTGATATTAAAACACGTGTATACGAAAAAGAACCTTTACCTATTGAAAACAAGGTTGAATTTAGTACTAAAGAGTCTGAAAGCATGGACGTTCATGAACAAAAATCTGATATAGAAATGATTAATAGCACAGACGCAAGCTCACATCTCAATGAAAATAATGACGTTGAAATGAGTGAACCCGAAAAAGAGAAACAATATCCAATAATGGAAAATTGCATAATTGATACAGATACCGAAAGAAGCGATTCGCAGTCATCTGAAGTTATAAATTATAAAGCAATAGAAGATTTTAACTCTGAAAAGGATGATTCGCAATCATCGAACGCGACCAATTATAAAACAATAGATCTAAACCTTGAAAGAGGTGACACTCAATCATTTAGTGCGGCAAATGATAAAACAATAGAAGATATAAACGTTGAAAGAGACGACTCTCAGTCAACTAACGCGATAAATCATACAACAATAGAAGATCTAAACTTTGAAAGAGACGACTCTCAATCAACTAACGCGTCAAATGGTAAAACAACAGAAGATCTAAACGCAGAAAGAGTTGATTTTCAATCAACTAACGCGTCAAATGGTAAAACAACACAAGATCTAAACGCAGAAAGAGACGATTTTCAATCAACTAAGGCGTCAAATTATAAAACAGAAGATCTAAACGTGGAAAGAGACGATTCTCAATCATCTAACGCGACAAATGATAAAGCAATAGAAGATTTAAACCTTGAAAGAGATGACTCTCAATCATCTAACGCGACAAATGAAAAAACAAATCATTCCGACAGCATGAAAGTTTATTCAGACAACGAAACGGTTGATAGCGTGTTCGGTTTATCCAAAAGTGATGTTTACGATAAGAACAATGTAAATAAATTCGGAAATATTGCATCCAAATATGGCATTGAAACTGATAGTCCGAACCGAAGCCACGTCCACACACCGGACAGATTCAATATAAACGATCTAAACGACGATGAGAAGCAACTGATGGCAGAATTGGACGCCCAAATCGCAGACCATGAGCCAAAAAGCAACGTGATTGGCTCAATCGGAAACCAAAGCGGCGTGATTGGTGAAAATAAAGTGAATAGTGACGCGACTGGCGAAAACCAACCTACCAGTGACATGGTTGGTGAAAGTACATTCTCTAGTAGTGATAATAATTCTCACAGTCAAATGTTTAATAGAAAAGACAGTCCGAGTGTAGAGATAGTAACGAATATAGGCTTTGATGATAGCAGCGACAGAAGGAATGTTCAGAAGCAAGATGACGATTTGAAATCTTTAGATCTTGATAGTATATCCGATGACGATTTTAATTTTGATATTTAAAGTGCAGTCAGTAGTGTACAAAACGACGGGTCTGATTCAAATTAGACGAGAAATGTGGCCGAGTGTTTTCGAAAAGAGCTTTCATGTATAATCTTAATTAATGTTGTCCTCGTGTTACATAATGTCCCTTTTCACAGAAATTCGTCCCGTCATTTTAGTTTGTTTCGTTTGTAATGTTTCTATTGGCTTAGGCCCTAATTGAATATACAGAAAGATGCGTAATTTAATACAGCTCCATCTAGCGGCATCGTTCACACAACTTTCTTAAAAGATAACATAAAATACGGTTTTTACGGAGCGCGTCGAGCTGTCAAATTCTAGGTTGCTTTAGTCGCCCGGACATTTCGGGGCGTATCGCGCTAAAACGTAATGGCCTTCTCTAGTCGCCCGGGCGTTTGGGTAGAGGGACATTATGTTATGCTGGGGCCGCACTAACGGGAAATGCCGTTAGAAAGCGCTATGATGGACGTTTGACATAAGTGTGGCCACGACATTGGACAACGGCATTCACATTGGCGTTTGACGTTAGCCGATAACTCAAGTGCATTCACGTTGACCGTTCAAGTGTAGCCACTCACATAATAGCGTTAATAATTAACGCCATATTTATCGCGATGATTGGCATTGACATTTCCCTTGACGTTGACCTTAGTGTGGCCCCAGTATAAACGGGTTGGCATGTCGTGCAGTGGACCGCAGTGGACCAAACTGCGCTGATTGTTTGTAATTATTATTATTTAGTTATAATGATTATTATATTATGCGATCCGAGTAATTGAGTTATGTTTGGGAACATAAAAAATGTAAATAACGTTTATTTTATAGTTTAGTTAACGGTTTATTACTAAGATTGTTGTATCTTATCATACCTATTGAAGTGACATAAATACTACACTTCATCCAAAAAGTACCTAAAAAAAATTTTTTTGTACATAATATTATTATGTCCATATATATATTCTGCAACATTTTCAAGGGCATGTGACATCTACCAACCCGCACTGGGCCAGCGTGGTAGATTACGGCCCATACTCTCTCTCTGAGAGAAGGCCAGAGTCCCAGCAGTGGGAACGTGGAAGGCTGATAACGATGATGATATTCTGCAGCAGCTTGCGCCGCTTTACAGTTACATATCGGAATGTTTTTCCGGGATAAAAAGTGTTATTTTATGTGCTAAATCTATATAACTATATAAAAGATAGTCGTCTCAGTTACACCATTTATAACTCAAGAACGGCTGAACCGATTTGGCTGAAAATTTGTGGAGAGACAGACGTAGGATCCCGGAAAAAGGTTGCTGCGGGATAACGTAAAGACGCGGGTGAAACCGCGGGACGCAACTAGTTTCAAACAACAAAAAGTAGCCATTGTATTAATCCAACGTTTAAGCTATTCTAAATTGTTTTTATTGTATAAATATTCTGTATGAAAAAAAAAATTAAATAAGATAAATTTGGTCGGTATTTAGTTTAGATTCGTTGAGCCACATCAGCGTGAAGAAGTAACATGCATACACACTCATTCACAAACTTTCGCATTTATGTAAGTGTGTTAATGAAGTTGTTTGTGTGTGTTGTGCGTGCGTTCATGCATGCGTGGGTACGTTCATGCATGCGTGGATACTTTCATGCGTGCGTGGATATGTTCATGCTTGCGTGGGTACGTTGATGCATGCGTGGGTACGTTCATGCATGCGTGGGTACTTTCATGCATGCGTGGGTATGTTCATGCATGCGTAGGTTCTTGTGTGTGTGGTATGTTTGTTACCACTCCGCTCCGTAGTAACTTTTGAACTTGTCTTTATAACCAAAATCGCTATTTGATATCGTTATATTGCTTCAGTATATAATTGTCTGTATTTTGTAGATTTTTTCTCATTAATTATGATCACAATGAAAATTGATAACTATTGTTAACCTAAATGTTAGATTTAATAAAATTTTACTGTCTATTATATTATATTGTACTACATAGTATCCATAAATAAAATTTAAATTAGATCCACTTTTAAGTGTTTTTGGGAGTTAAGTTATCCCCTTGGGGGTAGAATTAATCAAAATCCTTTCTTAGCGGATGCCTACGTCATAACATCTACCTGCATGCCAAATGTCAGCCCGATCCGTGTAGTGGTTTGGGCTGTGCGTTGATAGATCACTGTCAGTCAGTCACCTTTGAGTTATATATATTTAGATAGATTATGTTACACGTATTATACAAATATCTATACTATAATATTATAAAGAGGAAAGATTTGTATTTTGGTATGTTTGTAACAAATAAACTCAAAAAGTACTGAACCGATTTCAAAAATTCTTACACCACTAGAATGCTATATATAGCTATATATCTTTCCTCCTGCTATATATAGCATTCTAGTGGTGTAAGAATTTTTGAAATCGGTTCAGTACTTTTATTATCCCTAATATTATTATCCCTGAGTAACACATAAACAAAATGTTTTAAAAATAAATACTGTGGTAATCACAACGCGGGTGGAACCGCGGGGCACAACTGGTACAGTCAACGACAAAAGTTGCTGAACAATCACACTTTTTTCTATTATCCTCATCATCTTAGACACCAATTTTTGACCTCATCATCACCTAAAATCAGGTGTGTTATGTTGTGGTCAAAATGATACCATGTAAAATGTAAAAAAACAATAATAATTACTGATTTGAAACACATTTGGAAAATCGAGAACGATCAGCTACTTTTGCCGCTGACTGTACTAGCTAAGTTTATATGTAAACATTAGGATTTGTGTAGATTGAAATTAAGTTAAACCCTGTACCCCTAGTACAAGTTATGAAAACGATAAAAGTTTTGGTAAACGTCGACGTTTACCACCGCCGACTTGTCAAAGTGGCAACTCGATCTGCTTAAATTCAAAAGGTAACTCAATAACATTGTTGGAATATGATTATAACGATTTAAAATAACCCGTATTAACGATTTCAGTTCCTCCAAGTCTCGGTAAGATTCGCTGAAAAAAATATGTATGGATGGAAGCGAAAACTTTTATAGTTTTTGTAAACTATCAAAACCTTTACTAGGGGTACTGTTATAAAGCTGTATTTGTTTGTAAATAGTGAACAGTGCAGGGAAATATAGTTTAACACAGAAACGGTATTTTTATTTTGCGCAGCTTCAAGCTGGGACTACATAGTGAACTACAGACTTGTACGTACGTACATACACGAACTGCTCGAGCAGTTGCAGTACTTCACTATGCAGTCGCAGCTTGAAGCAGTCGAGCCTGACTGCTTCAGGCTGTCCGCGTATGGGCAGCGTAACGGGTTTTTAGATTTAACCTAGTCAGAACATGTCTAAAATTATGTTTATGTTCCTTTCAAAATTCCTCGCGTCCTCTTGTTTTAAGTTATTCATTGTCCTCATGACATGGTCTGTTAAACCCTGGAATAAATCAGTAATATCGTTCCTCTTTCCTTGACTCCAGTCTTTGAAACTGTTCCGCAAATCGTCCCACTCTAGCGTGTTGCGTTCGTTGGGCGGCAATTCTTTGTCCCACAATTCCACTATCTCTAAAAATGCCATAGTTCTATTGATTCGCGAATCTACGGGACCTATGACTTTGATGGGACTGTTCTTGAATGCTAGAATGTTCTTTACAATGAAGATGGAAGGTCTCAAAATGGACACGTCAGTTTGTTCCAGTTTCCCAATGCCGGCTTGAAGACGCTTCTCGGTATTTTCGTTTACGATTGTACTGTAGTCTGTGTCCTTAAACACTTCCGTGAATGCGTTGTTTACGCTAACGAGCTTGCTGTCGTCGGAACTGAGAATTGTAGTCAGAATGTCTATGAGGAATTTAGAGAAACTCGCGCTGGTTCGACATATTTGGAGTTTGCTGCAAATGTGTATGTTTTCTAGTTCCTTCTTCTTGGTCAGTTCGTTGAGTAACACATTGTCAGTAACTTCGTTTCTCAACACGCCTCTCTTATCCATTTTACCTATTAAATGGTTCACCAGCCTCTCCAATATGCGATTGGACGTGTCCATGGTGTTAAGAATCACTTTTTGTCCTCCCAATCTCGTTTTGATCTCCTGCTCTTGAGTTTTTCTCACGAAATCTGCGAATTTCTCTTGGTAACTCTTCAGGAGTTGGTCAGCTTCTCGCTTCATGGCGTAACTGCTGATCTTATCTTTTATGCTCTCGAACGTCTTCACAGATTGCTCGTAGACGTGTTTTGTGAACTCCTTGATTCTTGGATCGTCTTTCACCTTGTGTGGTGCCACGTACATGTTTATGTAGTTAACTGGATCATCTAATGACGTTACTCTTTTGGGAAAGTCTTCTACTGTTACAACTTTAGTGGGCGTAGATTGTGTAGTGACATTTTGTGTTGTTACAACTGTTTTGGTTTTATCAATTTCATGCGCATGCTTCTTAGTTCGTTCTTTTATTAATTCCGGCGCTACAGTGTACCGTCGCATTGTAGTAGTTTTGACGCTAGATGTTTCAATAGAAGAAGCTTTAGTATCGTTACTACTTTTAGTTTCATTCATTCTTAATTGTTCGGCTTTTTCAACGTCTGGTTTTGTAGCCGAATTTGCGTGCTCATCAGATAATCTTATAGGAGGATCATTAAATTCATTTTCAGTTTGATTTTGATCTTTATTCTTTCTTAAACGTTTGTGTTTTTTAGAATTGTCCCTCTCGAGATCTTTATCCTTTTGTTTTTTTGCCTTGTGTGATTTATGTGTAGTTTTACTGGTCTCAGTAGAAGAATCAGTTGCGTTGGGTGTTTCAGTAAAATGTGCAGCGATTTGCTTAAAGATCTCGTCTTTGATTAAATTAGCACTGTCCATGAAATTTTTATCGTATATAAGCGCTTCAGCGATTTCAATTAAGTTCGGATTAGCTTCGTTGTTTTTTAAAACGATGTCTATCATTTTAGGTGTTGCATTCTGTTGGCCATCGTCATCTTCGTCCAGTTGACTGTGAAGAACAGTTTGGAATTCATTTTCAGAACCAGCTCTGGTGTAGCGTTTCATGCGATATTCGTAATTCCATTTCGGACCAAGATCTATTGCTCCATCTACTGTAAAGCTCATGGATGCCAGTGTATAAGGAATCGTTACTGTAAACAGAAACTTATTTTTTACCAGCTGTTCCCCGCAATTTCACACGCGTGGGCTACAGTTTATCGCGATAAAAAGTAGCCTATGTCATTTCTCAGGCTCTAGACCATCTCTGTGCCAAGTTTCATTTAAATCGGTTCAGTAGTTTAGGCGTGAAAGCGAGACAGACAGAAAGAGTTTGTTTCGCATTTATAATTTATTGACTACTGACATATTACGAGTAGGTATATCTATAAACATTTCTTATGCATAAGTTCGCTAATAAGTACTCTTCAAACGACAAACTCATGGAAAACGGGAAAGGTGCTTGAGGTAGACGATTCAAAACAAATATTAGTCACTTACACAATATTAAAAAGCAATGTATTCTGAAGAACATTCTGCGAGAAATTCTCTTGAAATATATGTAAGGAAGTTATAAAATTTAATGGTTTCATTTTATAGTTTGCCATATAGGTACTAATACAAAATGGTAACAACCTCCGTGGTTTGGAGGTTCACTGCTACAGTATAGAGGTTCGAAACCTGGGCCCGTAGCCAAGATGCATTCTGCAATCGTTGACGCTAATAGTAATAGTAATAATAGAAAACAAGAAAAAAGTATAGGTTTGACATATTTCAACGCTAAGTCACGTGGTCGGAAATATGTCAAACCTATACTTTTTTCTTGTTTTCTATTAGCGTCAACGATTGCAGAATGCATCTTGGCTACGGGCCCTGTAGTGCGATTCTAATTCACTCGGAAAGTTTCCGTGTCGGATTCGATGTCACATTCGCTTCACGGAAACGTTTTCTGAGAACAAATAGGTGCCGGAAGAAACTTTCGTGATTGAACAGCTAGTTTGTCAAATTAAATGTCAGTTTCCGAATTCAGATTAATGAACCGCGTTTAAAAAACTCTTGCGGAAACTATTCCGAATCCGTGGTCGGAAGAGTTTCCGAGTGAATTAGAATCGCACTGCTGATGCGGAATAAATGTAAGGACGACTCTATTAAGAGCAAAAAAATGCCCGTTTTTTACGTACCTAATTATAGTAGGATAGCGATTGACCACAAGTCACCTGATGTTAAGTGACGATGTGGTCGAAGGTGGCGTCACGCTACACCTGGACAGGGAACTGGCTCTCAAGTGGGGCTGCCGGAACACCGATAGGTGCTTGGTGACAAATTCTTAACATGAGGTTGGTAGCTAGCCAGGCGAGTACTAGAAAATACCCTACCACCAAAGCTCTGGCTTCATCACGATGTTTTCCTTCATCGAAAGCTCGAGCTCATTGTAGGTTTGGAACCCACGACGGATCGCAAGCTGACATCACTACCACTGAGCCATGATCGCTTCAAACGAAACGTCACAAGGTGTTAACGATTGTAGTATACTTTAAAAAACTAAAAATCACACATATAACGCACTCAAAAATATAAAATAATTAAATTGACTTGTATTAGTTACGATATAATGGTTAATTCAAAAAGTGTGGAGCGCTTATTGGTTGTGTGTACTTTTATTTACTCAGTTGATTGATTGATTGATTCAGATTTCATTAGGTACATTGTTAGTTAGTTACAAGTGAAGCTAATAAAGGTGTTTTAAAAAGAAACGTTTACAGCTTGGCTAGGCCCATGGCTTTCGTCGCTTGTCATTTTAATTGGCCAATTAAGATTTATTTCTATTGCCACTACAGCTAGCTAAATGGTCAATTATTTTTATCGTTTCCAGTTTGGAAAGTAAGGCCTAGTTAGAATGTTAGGCAGTGGTACTCGATATGGCGGTTAGGATAAGACATTTTCTCTATTTTTTAGTCACTTTTGAGTTTGTGAGGTGTGGATATCCACCGGTAAGTATTTTTTTACTTCCTATATACTGCTGGAAGGACGTGGTGGATGCGGACCTGCAGCTCCACACTCTGAACTGGGGTGACATCGCTCAGGATGGAGAGGGGTGCTGCTCTCTAGTTTCGGAGGCCAAGACACACTTTGGGTCGCTGAGCAATCGAAGTTAGTTATGAAGCGTTAAACCACAAGTTACCTACGCTACACCTGGACTGGGAATCACCAAGTGGCGTTGCTGGAACACACGCCGATATCGGTGCCTTTTTTTTTTTTTTTTTTTGGTTTGTTATGGCGTCACACGATTAGTGTATTTGCCAGTGTCAAGTATAAAATATTTCAAACTCAGAGAGTTGAATCAAGTTTAAATGATGATGATGATGATGACGATGAGATGATGGGATGAGGATAGTGTTTAAGTAAAGTAGTGGAGCTTTACTTAAACTTTACACGGACTTTTTTGGAGCAACTCGAAAAGTCACTTTCACAACTTTATTTCAATTTCCCACACTCGTACACATTAACGAACACATAATGGTTAATAAATTAATAATCCACCAATATTACACATTATCACTCGAAGAAACACAAGTTTTGGAAATAAAAACAAAATTTTCACGTTGACAATTCGATTGCCGCCAAAAAAGTCCCGGTGCTTGTTTAAACTGCTAGAACACACTGATAGGTGCATAACGACAGAATCTTAATTTGAGGTTGGTACAGTCAGCGACAAAAGTCGCTGATCATACTCGATTTTCCAAGTACGTATTAGATCGGTAATTTTGGTTTTTCCTTACAACTTACAAGGCAGGGTTAGACCACAAGACAACTGAGGTTAAGTGATGATTTGTCGAAGGTTGGTGTTTAAGATGATAAAGAGAATCAGAAAAATAGTTTTTGTTCAGCGACTTTCGTCGTTGACTGTACCCACCACCTAGCTATAGTTTCATCACGATGTTTTCCTTCACTGAAAGTTCAAGCTCATTGTAGAATTGTAGTTTTATAGGAAAAAGAAGATATTTGTTTCAATACTGCCTTGATTAATATTCTCCCGACATTAGCAAGGCGATGAAGTCCAAATGGGAAGCGTACTACTGCCAGCCACTCGACGAGGCCGGTATCTAGCCAACATTGTCAGGAGGCAGGCCGTGGTGAGTAACATAGCAACCTATATTAATTTACAAAAGAAGACTTCATCATCAGCGCAGTTGGGGCACTGCCCTTCTCTCAAAGAGAGAGAACAGGCCGTAATCAGCCACGCGGGCCCAGTGCGGGTTGGTAGATGTCACATGCCCTTGAATGTTGTGGTTCTTGGACATGCCGGTTGCCGCACTACCCCATAAGCCACCTGAATGTAAGCGACGATGTGGTCGAAGGCGCAGCGTGCGCCTGGACTGAGAACTGGCTTTCAAGTGAGGCTGCTGTAAGACATAGATAGGTGCTTGGCTAAGCAGGCGTGCTCTAGAAAATTCTCAATTTACCCATATCTTTCTCATCATCATCAGCAGCCTGTGTCAGTCTACTGCTACACATAGGCCTCTTCCAAGGCATGCCACTGAGCTCCGGCTCCTCTACTGGTCGTCACTCGGCGCAAGTCGTCGCTCCACCTATTCGGAGGGCGTCCTACACTACGTGTGCTAAGTCGCGATCTCCACTCAACAACACGTCTTTGTCGGTTCCGCGGATCATATGACAGGCTCACTCAATTCAAAGCTTCAAAGCTTGCTAATTCTGTGACCCATGTCGGTGATTTTGGTCATAGAATATACTTACATATATTTGGTTCTCTGTCGGATACGACAGAGAACCAAATATATGGATAAGGATAAGGTGATAACCTTATCCTTATCATCTAACGCTAATGTCATTTTCTCTCGCAGGACGGTACCGGAATTAAATTCAACAAAGATGCTGACCGAGTAAGTGAAAAAGAACGTGATGAGTGGTTTTTATTTTTAAATAACTATGTCCCACGGTTTCACCCGCATGGACTACAGTTCGGAAAATGGTTCCTGTGCGATTCCATAACGGGAAAAACGCGGGAGTAACCACAAGGTACAGCGAACGTCATATTTACTTCGTACGTATGACCTAGGAAAACACCTCTCGCTGAAAGGTGTATGTACTATCCAGTGAAATGCACCTAGATCATTGTCCGTTACGATTTTACAAATATCTTTCCTCCTGGCAGATGAACGCAGAAGCCAAGAAGAAAGTGGACGTGCTGTCCGAAGAGTTGCTTCCATACATCATAGCCGAACAAGAGCGCCGCACCACGCTGTACAAGCGAGTGATGACTGCGATACAGAACGGGGAGAAAGGCGTCACCATAGCAGAGATTAGGAACAAGCCGCCACTCATAATTAGAAAAGGTAATTTAACTAACGAGAGCATACTAGATGACTATTAGATGACAAAAAAAAGCTTGGGATTTTAGTGAACTTGCTCCAATTCAATCAATTAGTAATAAGAATAAAATTGTCAATGTGATCGCGCCAAAAAAATTACCTGCCGGGCGTTTCTTGCCTGTGGAAGGATGTGTGTACAGCTGTCTCCAAAATTCTCACGATGTTTTCGCTTTAGTCAAAAATAGGTCGTCCGTGACAATACGGCTGGCCATACATGGACAGCCTGAAGCAATCTGAATTTCGGAAACGGCTCCAATGATATTCATGAAATTTAGTATGCAGGGGTTTCGGAGCTATTAATTGAAGGTTTCATTTTTAGAATCGATAAACAACTTAAACATAAACTGAAAAATTATGACTCTTCCTGACATCTATTGGCGAGTAGTTCTACTGATATTATTAATGCGAAAGTTTGTGTTGGTGTGAATTTTAGCCACGTATTACCGTAACCACTAATCTGATTTTAATGAAATTTGTAATGGAGATAGCTTATACCCTGGATTAACACATACGCTTCTTTTATCCCGGAAAAAGGTTCCTGCGGGATAACGGGAAGACGCGGGTGAAACCGCGAGGCGCAACTAGTAATACTATATTTTTGCTACTTGACAATAGATGGCGTTGTTCAACAACACTAACACCCGGTTATAGTAACCGATTTATCCATGATTTGCCCTACTAGAGATAGAAATTTGACATAAGCTCCATATAGGTAATGTCAAATTTATGTCAAACTGTGGATAGATCGGTTATTGAAACCGGCCTTAAACCAATGTTCTAAAAACACGATTTGCCAAAGAAAAAACCGAGCTTAGCTCGCTCATCCTGATTACTTTTAATTCCCCAGGTCTGATGTACCGATGCCCGTCCAACCGAGCGCCTAAAGAGCCCGACGGTTCCGGCGTGATCATGTGTGAGGCGGACATCGAACCTACTCCCGTCATGTACGACTCCTGCCTGAGCGCTGAGGATAAGGAACTCTATGTTGCTGACAATAGATACTTCTTTTGCAACCGTACGTCTAGCTCATTCTCTACCTCATCATCTTTAGCCTTTTACGTTCCCACTGCTGGGACTCTGGCGTTCTCTCACGATACGTTTAATGCCTTTTAACCGAGTTAATATATAGCGATGATGGCTCAGTGGTAGTGACGTCGGCTTGCGATCCGTAGGACGTGGGTTCGAATCCTACAATGAGCTTGAGCTTTCGGTAAAGGAAAAAATCGTGATGAAACCATAGCTTGGTGGTAGGGTATTTTCTAGTACTCGCCTGGCTAGCTACCACGCTCATGTTAAGAATCTGTCGCCAAGCACCTATCGGTGTGTTCCGGCAGCCTCACTTGAGAGCCAGTTCCCAGTCCAGGTGTAGCGTGGCGCCATCTTCGACCACATCGTCACTTAACATCAGGTGACTTGTGGTCAAACGCTACACTGTAAATTGTAAAAAAAAACCATATATTTATGCTTTTTATGTTTGTTCGCGCATAACTTCGTCGTCTAAGAACCGATTTTGATGATTCTCTTTTTGTTGGAAAGGAGATATCCCAAGGGTGGTACCGTGATAAGGAAACCAGGATCTGATGGTGGTATCCCAGAGAAATCGAGGGGAAGGATAAGTTGGTTATTTTTATAGCTTAGCTTTAAGTACTTGTTGTTCGTTTCTTCGCTTGTTATTGTGTGCAGTTTTTACACATAAACATTTTCTCTCTCTTTCTCTCCAAGAACAAAACGGGGGCGTTGTGTCATAGTAAAGGAGTAGTAGTTCAGCTTCATATAAATCGGCCGTCGCCGGTTTGAATGTGTGCGTGAGTAGCGGCACCGTGTACGCACGCACTTTTCACGCACACGCACACATAAACGAAAGGAGGCGGCCGGGGCCGCGGCCATGCACTCAGTACGGAACGCGCCGCCTATGCGTCACCGCAAGAGTAGGCAATTAACTCGTCGAGCGGCCTTAGCTAACCTACTGTTCTTTATATATACTGTGGTTGTGTAGAGGCTTAACAGAGGCGCTAAAAATATTTTATTCCCGAATTGTGCAGTAGACAAATCCCTTTCTATCCCCAGGACACAAGGTGGAAGGTCCTGACCTTCCGAGGAACGGCACCACTGTGATTGGCTGCGCGCCACTCGAGCGCACCTCGCTCAACTACACGACTGGCAAGTGTGCGCTAGAAGACACAGACGACGTGGTCGTGCACTACAGATACTACCCGGACAAGGTAACGGGAACGGGCAGGGCTGGATTAACCACTTGGCAGAGTTCTGCCTAAGAGCCCCAGTTCAACTAGAGGCGCCGTGCCTCCAGGATCTGTTGATGGCACCCTTGATAATTTGAGCGGAAACTGAAGTCGGTTTTTTATTGTTGAAAATGTAGGATTCTATCTTTCAGAGAAACTCCAAGCATAGCCCTTTCCATAGCTCACTGAGCTACCTTAACGGCCGAAATTAATAATCGACCCTGATCCGTTATCCGCGGTTTTGGATCGATATGTCATGTCATAATATGTCATTTTAGTAGTGATATGTCAAGCCCTAGTACAGTCAGCGACAAAAGTAGCTGATCGTTCTCGATTTTCCAAATGTGTTTCAAATCAGTAATTATTATTGTTTTTTTTACATTTTACATGGTATCATTTTGACCACAACATAACACACCTGATTTTAGGTGATGATGAGGTCAAAAATTGGTGTATAAGATGATGAGGATAATAGAAAAAAAGAGTGATTGTTCAGCGACTTTTGTCGTTGACTGTACAAAAATGAAATATTATGACATGACATATCGATCCAAAACCGCAGATAACGAATCGGATCGATTATTAATTTGAGATTAATTCACTATCCACAGACATACAAGTTTGTGACGGAACTGGACCCCGACCACGAGGTGTGTGACCATTGGGGCCCGTGTCAGATCGGGTACATCTACAGCTTGCCGTCGCCAGACCAAGCCATGCCTGCCAATGAACTGTGGCGTAAGTACCTACTACATGCTTCATCCAACATCAATTTCAATTTCAATCATTTATTGCACTCATATGTTAGATACATGAGATCTTAGAGGTTAAGATTAGCGAACATAATGGACCCGAATAGAGTATAGCAATCTAGGAGCGGACCGATCCATTTTAGTCATTTCGAGAAGTCATCATTGAGGAAGTCATTTATGCTGTAGTAGCATTTGTCCATATAAAAACGTTTTCAAGTTATTTAGAAATAAATTATCTTTTTCTTCAGTTTTCAATTTGTCAGGTAGTTTATTGTATAATTTTTGTTGACATTATGTTTGGTCCGGACAACATGTCTCTGGTATGAAATCACTAGATAGGTAGTATAAAACAAAGTCGCTCCACGCTGTCGGTCACTATGCATGCTTAAATCTTCAACGGCCAGTTTCAATAACTTATCTATCCACGGTTTGCCCTAGGTACAGTCAACGACAAAAGTCGCTAAACAATAACACAATAAACACCAACCTTCGACCACATAATCACTCAAAATCAGGTGTGATAAGTTGTGGTCAGAGCGCCACCTTGTAAAATGTAAAGAAAACCACGCATTACAGGGCCCGTAGCCAAGATGCATTCTGCAATCGTTGACGCTAATAGAAAAGAAGAAAAAAGTATTGGTTTGACATATTTCTGACCACGTGACTTAGCGTTGAAATATGTCAAACCAATACTTTTTTTTTTCTTTGTTATGGCGTCACACGATAAGTGTATTTGCCAGTGTCAAGTATAAAATATTTCAAACTCAGAGAGTTGAACCAAGTTTAAATGATGATGATGATGGTGATGATGAGATGATGGGATGAGGATAGTGTTTAAGTAAAGTAGTGGAGCTTTACTTAAACTTTACATGGACTTTTTTGGAGCAACTAGAAAAGTCACTTGCACAACTTTATTTCAATTTCCTACGCTCGTACACATTAACGAACACATAATGGTTAATAATCCACCAATATTACACATTATCACTCGAAGAAACACAAGTTTTGGAAATAAAATAAAATTTTCACGTTGACAACTCAATTGCCGCCAAAAAAAAGTAAAAACCAATACTTTTTTCTTGTTTTCTATTAGCGTCAACGATTGCAGAATGCATCTTGGCTAGAGGCGCTGATCTATTTAGGAAACACATTTAGGAAATCTAGTATGATCAGCTACTTTTGCTGCTGACTGTACTAGAAATAGATATTTGACATTACTTCTATGGAGCTTGTGTCAAATTCCTATCTCTAGTAGGGCAAACCGAGGATAGATAGGTTATTGAAACTGGCCGTAAAACTACGCTACGGATTTTGATGCGGAATTAATATTTACGGTGATACGTGGTAACAAACATTCACACACACATAAACTATAGTATTTATAATTATTTAATATTAGTTATACGGATTAGTTTAAATTCTCTGGCTGATTAATAGAAAGATTAAATTTTTATTTTCAGGTGACTATGGTAAGTGAATTTATAATAGTAAATTCAAAAAAACGATAGTTCGAACGTTCGTTCATAGTTCGTTCGTTCGGTAGTTCGTTTCGTAAAACGATAGTTTTATTTCATTTTAGAATTTATAAATAATAATAATTTATTATTTAATTTCAGAGGAAAGTAAGTAGCCTTACCCTTCTTAATTCTACTTTAGGAAATTCACACTTCATAGTCATCACAATAAAACAAATTGAATAGAATTTGTTTTCCGCTTCCACATTTTTAAAGCGAACGGTGAAGGAGTGGAACACCTTGCCAGCGTTTTTGTGTCCCGATAAGTATAACTTGGGAGCCTCCAAGTCAAGAGTGAATAGGTGCCTATCTTTTAGGCAAGCATGCTCTTTAATGTATGTACTGACTTCTAGCTTCGCAACTAAAATGCGGAGTGCACCTAGGCCTCCTAAGTTTTAACTTTAAAATAAGCAAAGTATTTTTCTAAAAAATAATTGTTAGAATTATTCAATTTTATAATAAGCTTGCTCATAACATATTTAATTTATTAATGGTTTCAGGGCCTGATGGTAAGATCAAATTATATCTCTAATAATATTATAAATTGCCGTCTCGCTTTCACGCCTAAACTACTGAACCGATTTCAATGAAATTTGGTACGGAGATAGTTTTAACCCTGAGGAAGTACATAGGATACTTTTATCGCGAAAAACTGTAGCGCACGCGGGTGAAACCGCGGGGAACAGCTAGTTAGTTCATATAAAAACCAGCATTAGAATCTCGCTAGAATCCTGCTCAAGAAATTGATGACTAGAGTCGAAAAAGCAGCCATCTCTTTTGCGTTTCCTGTTATCTCTCACTATAAATTCTCTACATTCTCATTTTTGGTATATAACTCTCATATATTATGCTTTCTCGTCAAAAAACTAACTGAGATGTCGCAACGAGCCAAAGTGAGTGTTGTCCTCCGCTAACAAGAGACGTCACTCCGCTGTGTCCCGCGCCACCTCCCGCCACTCCTCCGCCTGCAGTGATCACAACTACATAGTGACTTTGTAAATTATGTCATTAGGACAACTTTCTCATAGATACACAAAAACAACAACAATTTATAAAAGTACTTATATATAATAACATAAATAATAAATGCCGTAAAACACTTTTATTTTTAATTTTTCCAGAGTACGAACGTAAGTGCCGTAAAAACTCATTTTGTTTCTCAACCTTTTTTTTAAACACCTACTCTAAATAGCCTAAAATTAATATTTTTCTGTTTCGTAGGAGATGGTAAGTTTATCTCTGTTATTGTGTTATATTTTTGTTTAACAATTTATAGGTACCTACTTTAGAAAGTAAAAATAGGAAATAATTTTGTTCACTTTTATTCTCAGAAATTATACCACGTAAGTTTATTCTAGCATTTTTTACTGTAATTTTAAGAATAGCCAAAATATCATTAAGCAAATAATTGTATATATTTTGTTGTTTTGTCATATTATATCTAACTAGCTGTTCTCCGCGGTTTTACCCGCGTGGGCTACAGTTTATTTATTGAGTTTATCGCGAATAGACAGACGCGGCGGAGGACTTTGTTTCATAATGTACTGAATTTTTCCGACTCCTCCAACAAATATCGTTATATTTTAGCCAATGTAAACAAAAACTTAACAAATTATATCCTAAAACCTTCCTCGAGAACAACTCTATATATTAGTGAAAACAGCATGAAAATCGGTGCAGTAGTTTTTGAGTTTATCGCGAACAGACACAGACGCGGCGCGGAGGACTTTGTTTTATAATAAGTAGTGATAAAGGTTTTGTGAAATATAACAAAAATATATATACAACATAATTATAACAATGAACTAAAAAAAAACTTAAACTAATAACTACAATATATTTTATTAAAAGGAGTCCCTTTAGGCAATTAATTACTAATTAACTATTAATTACTAACTTGATGTTAGCAGACATATCTCATGTTAACTTGGTTTAATCGGGCCCTGATAGCCTAAGAACTGACACGGGTTGGCCACTAGCCTATCTACCAACCCGCACTGGGCCCGCGTGGTAGATCACGGCCCGTACTCTCTCTGAGAGGAGGCGAGAGTCCCAGCAATGGGAACGTAATAGGCTGATGATTATAGTTTATAATTAAACCTCATCATCATTATCAGCCTTCTACGTTCCCACTGCTGAGACTCTGGCCTTCTCTCAGAGAGAAAGTACGGGCGGTAATCTACCACGCTGGCCCAGTGCGGGTTGGTAGATGTCGCATGCCCTTGAAAATGTTGCAGTTCATGGGCATGCTGGTTTCCTCACGATGTTTTCCTTCACCGTTTTGAGCAATTAAACCTACTAAGAAACTATTTTTCAGCTATTCCTGGTAAGTTTTTTTTTGTAAACAGACTTTCACACAAATTTTATAAGCTAGCTGCGCCTGCGGCCTGCGCAACCTTTTCCCGGAAAAAACATAAAATTTTAAAACCCTTGTTATTTATTTTAAATTTTAAAAGACCCTTGACATCTTAGAACGATTTTCATTAAACATAGCTCACAACACTCCCGACTAGCTCACCTTTCAAACAAAAAAACAACATCAAAATCGGTTAATCCGTTCGGGAGCTACGATGCCACGCACGCACACACACAAAGATTTTTCCTTTATGTTGTTCTATTTTTCTGTTGTTGTGGTGAAACAATGAAGCGTAATCTATCTATCTATCGATAGTATCGATACTTTTGCTGCTCCCGAAACTATCGATAGTATCGATACTATCATAAGTAGTGTTGCTTGCAAACAAAAAACTATCGATATGGATAGTACGGCTTGTTCAGATGAAAACTATCGATAGTTTTAAACATACAACAGTGGCAACTTCTCGCTAAACTTCCCAGAGGACAATCCCGAAGAGTACGTACCTGACGATGCTAGAGATGACTACGAGACGAGCCCGAGGAAGATCAACGTGCCTGATGGATACAAGTTCCACGGCATCGGACGGTATTCCTTGCAGAATATAAGGGTAAGGGAATAGTCAGTATTTCATCATGACGCGATGCAATTAAATAAATAAATATCGGGGACAATTGCACACAAATTGACCTAGCCCCAAATTAAGTTCGAAACTTGTGTTACGCTTTTACGCCTAAACTACTGAACCAATTTATATGAAATTTGGTACAGGGATAGTCCAAGCCCTGGTAAAAGGTATGGACATAGTTTGAACCCTGAGGAAGGACATAGGATACTTTTATCGCGATAAACTGTAGCCAACGCAGGTGAAACCGCGGGGAACAGCTAGTAATAAATAAATATCGGGACAATGGCACACAAATTGAGCTACCCCAAATTAAGCTCGAAACTTGTGTTATGGGTACTAGACAACGATATACATACTTATACATATAGAGAAATAAATACTTATATAGATAGAAATATCCAAGACTCAGGTACAAACATTCGTGCTCATCACACATATATTTGCCCTTACCGGGATTCGAACCCGGGACCGCTAGCTTCGCAGGCAGGGACACTACCAACTCGGCTACCGCGTCGTCATTTTGCGATATCGCAATTGGTGCGATATCGATACTTTTTATCGCGATAAACTGTAGCCCACGCAGGTGAAATCGCTAGGACAGCTAATCGAGCATAAAAGTATGCTTTCACCTTTTTAGATTTGGCTTGTGTTTATTTCTACAGACGCGTGTTACGGTTGGCGATAAAGTCCTCGTGAGTAATATTCTCAATTACTTTTTGGTTATCAAAATACTACTGCAACTAACAATTTTAAAATGTAATGCCGTTTTTGTTGCAGAAAAATTACGTAAGTTTAAACCACAGTATATAAAGAACAGTAGGTTAGCTAAGGCCGCTCGACGAGTTAATTGCCTACTCTTGCGGTGACGCATAGGCGGCGCGTTCCGTACTGAGTGCATGGCCGCGGCCCCGGCCGCCTCCTTTCGTTTATGTGTGCGTGTGCGTGAAAAGTGCGTGCGTACACGGTGCCGCTACTCACGCACACATTCAAACCGGCGACGGCTGATTGCTGATTTATATGAAGCTGAACTACTACTCCTTTACTATGTTTAAACTTTTTAGACAGATCTAGACATATACCTATCAGGCTGATGACGAACCTGCGCTTAACTTCCAGTTCTAACCAACAAGCATTCCGTTTGTTGCGCCCATGGCAAAAAAAGTTTTAACTGAACGTAGATAGGTACCTACATAATTTATTTTAAATATGTTCTATCGAATTAAATCACCTTATACAGTACCAAAATTTACCGTAATTAATTAAAAACTCGGCCACCTAGTATGCTTATCCACCGAACTTGACGGATAACCATTTTGCTATCTTTAGTAACTGTTGACAGCCTGCTGTCAAAATTTATTGGGACGCAAATTGTCGACATTCCATACAAATATCTATCTTTAGTAAGGGGAGGTCCTCGCATCGATAGATAACTTCGGACGGTAAGAGTTCTTATCCTTCGGTAAGTTATTGGGACGCTATTTTGCTTACCAATGATAGGTTTTCTTACTTTAGTAAGGCTAAATGGTTGATAGATAGGTTATTGGGACCGGCCGTTACAGGGCTTACCGCAGGTGTCAAATTGACGTTAGTGTCGCCGAACTAACGATAGTATCAATTATTTTAAACTATAATCGATAGACTAAGATAATCGATACTATCGATAATTTTTTTTATTTACAAGCAATAATACTATCGATAGTGTAGATACCATCGATAGTTTATTCTTCGCGAGTAACAACAATATCGATACTATCGATAGTATTGCCTCGTTTTGAGCTATCGATAGGTTCGATATCATCTATAGGTCTATCGATAGTGTTGCGATTGTTTCGCTACCGATATACCTACGATCGATTAATCGTCGATACTCGTTTATAAATTGGCAACACTAATTGACGTTGCCACTGAACAAGATAGTGCCATAAAATGCTATCCTGTAGTGCGATTCTAATTCACTCGTAAAGATTCCGTGTCGGATTCTACGCCACTTGCGCTTCACGGAAACGTTTTCCGAGAGCAAATAGGTGCCGGAAACTTTTCCGTGATTGAACTGCTTGATCATCAAATTAAATGTCAGTTTCCGAATTCAAATTTGTGAATCGCGTCTAGTAAAAATTCTCGCCGACAATTTTCCGATTCCGTGGTCGGAGTTTTCGGAGGTTTCCGAGTGAATTAGAATCGCACTTCTGAACGGTAAAAAAAGAGAAGCTTCTAACGCTTCTTTCCAGACCAACATCCATGTCACGGTAGACCCACCACCCGTCGCTAGAAGACGATCCGGTGAAGACACCACCACCGCTGCAGCCGCGGCTGTTCCAACATCGTTCATCACCATACAGTTCCTCTTCTCACCACTTACCGGCGAAGACATGACGCACTATTACGCGCGGTTTGACTCTATAACGCAGCCGGGACAGTACAAGTATAAGACCATTGTTATTATATGTAAGTTGGAGAAGGATTTATCTTTACCCCCTGGTTTTGATAGTTTAAAAAGACTATAAAAGTTTTCGTTTTTTTCTATACATGTTTTTGTCAGCGCACCTTAAGAGGACGCCGTGATAAACAATGAATCTGAAATCAGCTCCATACAAAAACGCAAGCGAGCTGACTAATGCCGTAAGGTCGTACGCGTCAAAAAAAAGGTTTCTTCGTTTCAATAGAACTAAACTTGTAGTTCTTTGAAGAATGTGTATAACCATTCAAAAGAAAAAATTCAACTCTTTAATCGGTTTTGTATGCCTGTAAAATGAAAATCTTTTTTTTAGAGAGCAATTTTCGATCATAGTTTCTCTGCTATGAAAGTTAACCAATCGTGTTATCCTTCTGACAATTTGATGTCAAAAACATGACCTTTAATGTACATATATATTAGCTCTGTATGTTTTGTAATTGCTGAGAAAACAGGAGCAGCCAATATTGCCAATTCCTCGTCTTAACTATCGATAGTGGACTATCGAACGCTACTTATGATGATGAGTGATGCTAGTGACGTTTGCAGTCCGCGCTACGATACCTATGAAGCCGCAGGTGCTGGATGTTCTGCCGGGACAGCACATGAACCTCACCAGGATCCCGCTCAGGTGCGGCAAGTGTACACTGAAGGTAAACGACAATAATGATATTTCATTTCATCATCATCATCATCAGCCTTTCACGTAAACCATTGCTGGGACTCTGGCCTTCTCTCAGAGAGAGAGTAGGCGCTGTAATCTACCACGCGGGCCCAGTGCGGGTTGGTAGATGTCGCATGCCCTTGAATGTTGCAGTTCTTGGGCATGCCGGTTTCCTCACGATGTTTTCCTTCACCGATTTCTTTTACAAGTTTTTATTTAAATTATACCCGGTGCGCCCCATGTTTTCACTCGTGGAATTTCAGGTAAGAGCGGTATAAGCTATCAGCTATCTCCATTCCAAATTTCATTAAAATCGGTTCAGTAGTTACGGTGATACGTGTAATATTGTAAAATGCGAAAGTTTGTGTGTGTGTGAATGTTTGTTACCACGTATCACCGTAACTAATAAACGGATTTTAATGAAATTTGGAATCTGGATTAACACATAGGCTACTTTTTATGTCGGAAAAGTTTCCTGTGGGATAACGGAAAGATGCGGGTGCAACCGCGGGGCACAACTAGTAATAAAATAAATAAATAATATAATAATAATAATAATGCCCGCACAATCACATACATAGGCTCTGACCCCTAACTAGGTTTCCCTGTATCTAGGGTATCAGAAACTACGCGGATCGGGGATCCACAACACCCAGACACAGAACAAATACTTGCACTTTTTTTTCAATGCACAAATATTTGTCCTGTAGCGGGAATCGAACCCGCGACCTCACGCTTCACAGTCGGCAATCCGCCCACATCGCCACATTGGTCGTCATACGTCAATATGTTTACGCAGCGTATGAGCTGATGATGATGCAGCAATTTTTTTTTCAGACTTTGATGGTGCGTGCATTTGACGGCGGCATCAGCAACTTGGATGCATCGAAATATCGAGTGCGCTCCGAATCAGAGTAAGGCTAATTACTAGTTTACCGTGGGTCGTGGGTTCGAATCCTACAATGAGCTTGAGCTTTCGGTGAAGGAAAACATCGTGATGAAACCATAGCTTGGTGGTAGGGTGTTTTATAGTGCTCGCCTGCCTAGCTACCATCTTCAAGTTAAGAATCTGTCGCCAAGTACCTATTGGTGTCCTCTGGCAACCTCACTTGAGAGCCAGTTGTAGCGTGACACCACCTTCGACCACATCGTCACTTAACATCAGGTGACTTGCAGTCAAACGCTACCCTGTACCTGTAACTAGTAAAAAAACATTAACTAACTAACTAACTAACTGAGATGGCGCAACGACCCAAAGTGAGTCTTGGCCTCCGATAACAAAAGACGCCACTTCGCTCTGTCCTGCGCCACCTCCCGCCAGTCCTCCACCCGGAGTGAGCGCAAATCCTTCGTGACTTCGTCTTTCCAGCGATATCTGGGCCGGCCGACAGGGCGACGGCCACCCGGCCATAAAAACATTAACTACTTTGATAAAACATTTTTTTATTGTAAACCAGTTTAGATAATGATTATATTTATTACTTCAAACTAAAAATAATATACCATAACAAAGAAATAAAAACAAATAAATCTAAACTAATAACTAAAATACATTATTAAAAGAACTCCCTTTAGGCAAGGTACCGAAGATACTGGCAGCGTTCCCCCTTTGAATGGCTAGACTAATTCTTTGTCCGAGGTAGCTGCCAGCTCTTCGGTCTCCGGTGATGATTTTTATTGTTGTTTTAGTCGAAAATACATCGAAATAGACGTGGGAAAGACGAGGTTCCAGGATTATGGAGACTATTTCGTGGTTATACAGTCTGAAGAAGGAAGCGAGGAGCGGATAAAAGCACTGAGCGTAAAGGGTAAGGATCAAGACATAATTATGAATGAATGTTTATTTATTTGCTGGAACATAGGTTACATTGGTTGGTCGCTTAGCTAAAGTTCCTCTACGTTCAACTTTACAGTTGTGCAAATATTTATAAATTTATTATTACATTACATATGCCTGCTTATTCTTATAAATTAATAGATCTCACAATTACACAAAGAAAAAAAAACGAAACGTCAGACACATTCATACAAGTAAATAATAAAATGGACTTTTTTGGCGGCAATTGAACTGTCAACATGAAGATTTTGTTTTTATTTCCAAAACTTGTGTTTCTTCGAGTGATAATGTGTAATATTGGTGGATTATTAACCATTATGTGTTGGTTAATGTGCACGAGTGTGGGAAATTGAAATAAAGTTGTGAAAGTGACTTTTCAAGTTGCTCCAAAAAAGTCCGTGTAAAGTTTAAGTAAAGCGCCACTACTTTACTTAAACACTATCCTCATCCCATCATCTCATCATCATCATCACCATCATCATTTAAACTTCATTCAACTCTCTGAGTTTGAAATATTTTATACTTGACACTGGCAAATACACTAATCGTGTGACGCCATAACAAAACAAAAAAAAAAAAAATTAAATTTGAAGAATTCATCAACAGAATAAAAACATTTCTCACATAGCCAATTATAAAATGTATAATGTTCATGTTTCCATATCCCAATGTGCACAACCTCTTAGTTTTAAATTAGCTCATAGTATAATTTAATTAAATTTAAACGCGGAATAACCGAATTATTTTATAAGAAAATGTATTGACAATAGTACGGGCCTCGAGCCTGTAGTGGAAAACTTAATCAATAAAAAAAAATATTATAAAATGTGTTGTTAAATTTTGTCTCATTTAAATCTGAGACATGAGACATTTATATCTGAAAATATGAGAGTTTTGGATCAAGCCCTTTCTAAATACCCCGTCAATATACTTACTTTTCTTTGAGATTATATTTTCTTGAAAGTATTATGTAGTAAGAAATAGAGCTAGGTAATTGTTTTCATAATATTTCTTTTAATTTGATGTCGATATTTTATTTTACAGGCCCAGGTAATCAACCTTTTTTCTTCATATTTATTTATTACTTAGCTGACCCGGCGAACTTCGTATCGCCAATAAAAGTTATTCTCACCTTTCAAACCTTCCCTGAACTTCCACAAATATTTCAAGATCAAAATTAGCCAAATCGGTTCAGCCGTTCTCGAGTTTTAGCGAGACTAACGAACAGCAATTGATTTTATTTAGAAGAAGATTGCTTAGGTACTGGTATTTACGCATATCTGAGTTTTTTAAATATTCTTTGTCATATTTAAATAATAATTATTGTTTATTTCTTTGGATTTTCCAGATTCCACAGGTAAATTAACAAAGTTCTGTCCCGTTTTTTAAATATAATGTTTGTGCTACAACACTACTTTTTTAATCGTGAAGGGATGAGTAAGTTTCTCTCCTAATAGTAAGCGTCACAATTGAAGGGTCCACTGCAATAATGATGTCCTTTAACTTTAGTTTTGAGATAATTGGGTTTTAAATTTATAAACGGTGTAAAAAAACTCAAGACCCGAAGATTATAACATGTTATTATAGTTGTGAACACCTGTGACGTTGAGCGTTCTAGCCGTGTAGCCAAAATATTTAAAACATATTTATCACGAGACTGCAAGCGATATTGCTAAGTTTGCTAACAAGATTTCTAGATATAATGTTATGTGACCGAATGGTATTACTCATTAAGATTAAAAAATATTGGACATTCGTCATTATTGCAGTGGACCCTTCAATTGCCACCCAGATTTTTTAAGTTCAACGCAGCAAATAGGATGATTGCTCAGTGGTAGTGACGTTGGCTTGCGATCGTTAGGACATGAATCCTAGAATGAACTTGAGCTTTCGGTGAAGGAAAACATCGTGATGAAACCATAGCTTGGCGGTAGGGTATTTTCTAGTAATTGCCTGGCTAGCTATCACCCTCTTGTTAAAAATTTGTCGCCAAGCACCTATCGGTGTGTTCCGGCAGCCTCACTTGAGAGCCAGTTCCCAGTCCAGGTGTAGCGTGGCGCCATCTTCGACCACATCGTCACTTAACATCAGGTGACTTGTGATCAAACGCGACCCTGTAAATAGTAAAAACAAAAATAAAAAATTACCATCATCATAAATAGGCCCCTTTGATAATATTAAACTTGTAGGTACTTAAAAGTCTTGTAAAATCTTAAAAGTCTTCTTTATCTATGAGTTGTGATTGATTGATCCGCTATGAAATGTCTTGAATCTAACTGACTTTGTGATATCCTGTTTTAGGAGGGGGTAAGTGTAATTTTATATCCGGTAAACGAAAGCATCGTGAGGTAACTGGCGTGTCCAAGAACTGCAACATTCAAGGGCATGCGACATCTACCAACCCGCACTGGGCCCGCGTGGTAGATTACGGCACATACTCACTGTGTCAAAGTACCCTCTGTCCAGCAATAATGACAAATCTAAAGACACCTCATATGTTAAAATCCGTCAGGCTACAGGCCGTGCCAAAGAAATAATACATAACCCTCGTTCTTTCGCAGTTGCATAATAATATGGGATTTGATTTGTTTTGTTTGCCAGAAATAAAATGCCCGCGGCAGAGCAACTCAATGGAGGTGGGGTCCCACGTGGACATCACAGTGAAGTACGAGTGCGGGGAGTGTGTTCTGGAGGACGTGTTCTGTGAGGGGGAGAGCGTTCTATCGGGAGGGCGGGTCTCCATCGTGGGTTCCTCCAAGTTTGTCAGCTTCAACTTCCCTAGGTGAGAATGAGAGGCTATGACGGGGAGTAGTGGGGCCTCACGTGAAACTCACAGGGAAGTACGTGTGCGGGGAGTGTGTTCTGCGAGTGGGAGACCGTGCTGACAGGCCATCGTGGGCGCCTCCAAGTTTGTCAGCTTCAACTTCCCTAGGTGAGACTGAGAGACAATGACGGGGAGTAGTGGGGTCTCACGTGAATCTCATAGGGAAGTACGAGTGCGGGGAGTGTGTTCTGCGAGGGGGAGACCGTGCTGTCAGGCCATCGACGATGACACAGTCAAAGACACAGTACGAGGACAAAATAGCAGTAGCAGGTCATGTCTACAATGCACACGGTAGACATGCCGCGTGTCTGTGTGTGTGTGCGACCGGTCACTGATTGGTTCATGTACGTGCGGGACGGGTTGTGAGAGAAGGTCGTATTCGCGATTTTCTTTCATGCTTTTTGAGACTGCTATTGGAATTCTGCCCCTTAGCCTAGACTTAAAAGTAACTGACAGTATTTCCTTTCAGTTTCGAAAATGAAAACTCATGCGTGTACATCGGTATCTTCAAAGAAAGAGAAAAAACTTACAAAAGATTATTACAGGTTATTGACAGTAAGTAACTGCTTAATCAAATAAGAGTGCAATAATCGAAAAGCCTTTTTTCAGTTTTGTTTCACTTGCGTAGTACGAGTTTTTGCAGAAAATTAACGCGTTCTATTCGCGAGTGCGTAAACGCGTTTTTTGTAGACTCGCTTCTAGGGGCACATATCTTCATAGAAAACGCGTATACGCGTCGGCGGTAAAACGCGTTATCTTTTGTACCACTAGAAAAAATGCGTTACATTCACGGTCGCGGTAAGATGCGTTAACTTATAGTAAAAACTAAAAACTCTTTCTGATTAAAGCGTCCTTTTCTTATTTTTAACCCCCGCTCAAAAAGAGGGGTGTTATAAGTTTTACGTCGATGTCTGTCTGTCTGTGGAATCGTAGCTCTCAAACGGATGGACCGATTTGGATTGTGTTTTTTTTTTTGTTTGAAAGGTGAATTAGTCGGAAGTGTTCTTAGCTACGTTTGATGAAAATCGGTCCAAAATGTCAGGGGTGTTTTAAATTTTATCTTTTTTCTATTTTTTTTTAATGGGAGTGGCAAGAGGACTTTTACCAAGGAAGTCTTTAGATACAGTTAATATTCGTATTTTTTGAATCAAGTTATTGTTCCGTCGTTCCGTGTCTGGGTGTTGTGTATCCGCAATCCGCGTAGTTTCTGGTGCAAGTAATCTTAGTTATTATGTGTGATTGCATAGGTATTAATATTATTTAAAAATAAAAATGTTATTTAATTTTCAGATTCATGTAAGTAAAGGTTCCAAATAACTGTCCGTGCCTCATTCCTTGAGAACAATTTGGTCAATTTATTAATGAAATAAGTATCTATTCGTAATGGCCGGGCCACACTAAGGTCAAGGGAAATGTCAATGCCTATCATCGCGACATATTGCGTTAATTATTAACGCTATTATGCGAGTGGCTACACTTGAACGGTCAACGTGAATGGACTTGAGTTATCGGCTAACGTCAAACGCCAATGTGAATGCCGTTGTCCAATGTCGTGGCCACACTTATGTCAAACGTCAATCATCGCGCTATTGCCGTTTTCCGTTAGTGTGGCCCCAGTATAAGTAAGTCATTAAGTTAGTATTAGTTCTTTTGCCGGCGTTAGGAGGTTGGAATCTCCGGTAGGAGTTCTCAATAGTGTCCTGTGGTTGGAACATGCGTAGCTAGTTGACGTTTTAAAGTAAAATAATAATAAATGTAACTTAGCTAAAGAAATTTTGATTTCGATTTTGATTTTAACATATTATTATCTTTTCAGGACCTGAAAAGTACTAAATGTTGTTTATTTTTGTTTGCAGCGCCAAGTAAGTATTATATTGAACATCATATAAATAGAATTAGCCACACCCCACGATTTCACCCGCGTGGGCAAAACCGTGGGGCTAGTGGGCAACACTTAACCGCAATAAAAAGTATGCCATGCCCTCCACCAGGGTTTGATCTATACACCCAGTTTCATCAAAATCCGTTTAGTAGTTACTGCGTGAAAGAGTAACAAAAATGATTTACTTTGCTTGCAGCGGCGTCGTGTGTCGGGTCGCCCTCTTCCCTCTAATATGGTCGAGGAGAGCGATGGCTGGCACATGCGTCAACTCGTGAACGGGTGCTGCTTGTGGGGTCTGGTCTGCTTTGGTTGTGATCTCGTAACTCGTTATATTCATGTTTCTATATCCCAATGTGCACAACCAACCAAGAGAAATCTTGTTAAAAAATATCGGACTATTAAGTAGATGACAAAAAAGCTTGGGATTTAGTGAATTTTGCTCCAATTCAATAGGAATAAAATTGTCAATGTGATCGCGCCAAAAAAATTACCTGCCGGGCGTTTCTTGCCTGTTCTTTTGCCGGCGTAAGGAGGTTGGAACAGGCGTAGCTAGTTTTAAGTTTGACGTTGTAAAGTGATCACAATGTATCCTATTGAATAAAAAACTTTTGAATTTTGCATGTATGCTTTATTCTCAGCGGTCAATATAGAGAAGCCTCCAGATGTGACGCCGCCCGCAGAGGGCACGCAATTTGAGTACGAAATACCTTACGCGTGTCAAGGAGACTGCAGCATTGAGAAGGTATAATACCTAATACATAGTACCTAGTAGGGAGGCGGTATCCACTACCCTCTAGTTGAGAATCTATCGTGGATGCTGAATGATCCATCGCGATCGCGATCGGTCATGGCAATGCAATAATGAAAGCACCTATCGGTGTGTTCCGGCAGCCACACTTGAGAGCCAATTCCCAGTCCAGGTGTAGCGTGGCGCCATCTTCGACCACATCGTCACTTAACATCAGGTGACTTGTGGTCAAACGCTACCCTGTAAATAGTAAAAAAAAAATAAAAAAAAATGATACGTCATGTCATCATATGTCATTTTAGTAGTAAAGCCAAAAAAGTAATGTGTCAACATATTGATTGAGATATCTATACAAAATCGCGAAAAATGGATCAGGATCGATTATTATTAATTTCGGATTTTAGTAGTAACTAGCTGTTCCTCGCGGTTTCACCCGCGTGGGCTACAGTTTATCGCGATAAAAAGTATCCTATGTCCCTTCCCCGGGGCTCAAATTATCTCTATACCAAATTTCATTTAAATCGGTTCAGTAGTTTAGGCGCGATAGCGTATATATTCCGTATATGTACTCCAAAATTATTCCCGCACTTCGGTGCCCCTTCAACGCGTTACCTGCTGTAGGTACCCATTATCCTATTTTAATTCTAAGTTAATTTTTCTTGGACCGCACGTTTGAACCGCGCAGTTAAAGGTCTTCCTGGTCCGCGACCGCACTTTACCTATTTCATAGATTCTCCCGGTGCCCCGCTCACCTTTAAACTCGTGATATCTTTCGAATGGAATGTCCGAATTGAATGATTCAAAAAGTTATATGAAGGCATTGAAGCAGTTTTGAATAAGAAGTAATTTATTTTGATAAGGATTAATACCAAGATACAAATAAAGAGCCTTTTCTAGCGGCGGCATCAAAAATTAAAATTTTAAAATAAAAGATCACTTATTGTGGCATAACTATAATAGTTAGACATATGCTCTCGCGGACTTTTTTGTAGATCTAAATGAGACCTACAAACCCGCAATACATTATTTTGTTCTAGTGTCAATAGTTTTTGCAGCGCACGCAAAAATAGGTTTTCGATTTCACACCTTAGGTTGCAAAATAGCAATTTTCTTACGGATCCCTAATTTTTTTGGAAATAAAATATAGCCTATAGCCTTCCTCGATAAATGGACTATCCAACAGTGAAAGAATTTTTCAAATCCTACCAGTAGTTCCTGAGATTAGCGCGTTCAAACAAACAAACAAACAAACAAACAAACAAACAAACAAACAAACTCTGCAGCTTTATAATATTAGTATAGATATGTCAAGCCCTAGTACTATAAAATGACATATTTATTATGATATGACATATCGATGCAAATATATATATAGCGGATAACGGATCAGGATAGATTATTTATTAATTTCGGGCTTAAAAGTAGTACTTTTGACTGAGAATAGTTTTGACTGAAACAAATACAATTATGTTTTAACCCCGGCGCAAAAAGAGAGGTTTTATAAATCTGACGTCGATATCTGTCTGACTTGCCCGGGCCACACTAAGGTCAACGTCAAGGGAAATGTCAATGCCTATCTTCGCGACAAACATTGTGTTAATTGAAGGGTCCACTGCAATAATGATGAATGTCCAATTTTTTTTAATCTTAACGAGTAATATCATTCGGTCACATAACATCTTGTTAGCAAACTTAGCAATATCGCTTGCAGTCGCGTGATAAATATGTTTTAAATATTTTGGCTACACGGCTAGAACGCTCAACGTCACAGCTGTTCACGACTATAATAACATTTTATAATCTTCGGCTCTGAGTTTTTTCACACCGTTTATAAATTTAAAACCCAATGATCTCGAAACTAACGTTAAAGGACATTCATCATTATTGCAGTGGATCCTTCAATTATTAACGCAATTATGTGAGTGGCTACACTTGAACGGTTAACGTGATTGCACTTGAGTTTTCGGCTAACGTCAAACGCCAATGTGAATGCCGTTGTCAAATGTCGTGGCCACACTTATGTCAAACGTCAATCATCGCGCTATTGAACGGCATTTCCCGTTAGTGTGGGCCCCAGCATGTCTGTGGCATCGTAGCTCTCAAACGGATGAACCGATTTCGACGCGGTTTTTTTCCATTGGAAGCCATTTTCTTTGCGCTGGTTCTTAGCTATGTTTGGTTAATATCGGTCCAGCAGTGTATGAGTATCAGATCTTTTCCAAAATGATGTGAGGCATTTTTAGCTATGTTTGATGAAAATCGTCCAAAATCGTCGGGGTCCTATAAATTTTAAATTTTCAACAGGTCACACTGAACGGGGTGCCTTTAGAAGCTGCCACGCGAAGAGCCGCGTCGGTCGGCATTGCATTCTATACGGTACGTAACAGATAACCATCATCATCAGCCTTTACGTTCCCACAGCTGGGATGGCCTCGGCGCTCGCCATCGAGCTTCGCGGCCCCCTGTACTGACAACCCGAATTTTCGGCTTGTAACGTGTTCATTCACGGAGAAAAAAGACCTTTCGAAATACCGTTTTCCTTCCGAGTCAAAATGGAAGGACTTGTGATTCAGAAGGAAAACTAAGGTAAAAAGGGAAGTAATCGGTCTTGGAAGGTAAGACTCAGAAGGAAAGTCCTAATTGTTTTCGCAGTGTGTCAGTCTCCACATTTAGGTTCAACTGCGACGGGCAGCTTTTTTAACATATAATTGAACTTTACAGTACACGCCGACAGCACTTATCATTCGCATTACGTACTTCTCGCCGGTCTACAACGGTGTCTACCAAGCTCTCTTCAACACCGCCACCGGGCCGGTCACCAAGACCGTGCTAGAAATCAAGTACGTTCCGTGACACGCCAATCAGTGACGTAATCACACATACACACACACACCCTTGCAGCTTTATTTATTTGGTAATAGGCGAGCAGTTTGAGGCTGATGTGTCTATATCATGCTGTGATGAATTATAGCAATGTCCAAAAGTGCAGAGAAAAGTCAATTCTGTAGCAAGGAAGCATTGTTCGTTCGCAACCACTTGTCCAGTCTGTTTTTAAAGGAATTCACTGAAGGTGCCGACACAACGTCTTCTGGTAGTCTGCTCTGTTGTCTATCTGTTGTTAATTATATTATTTCTTACCTATACTTACATGCTAAATAGTTTAAAAAAAACAATAGCTAAGTAAATGGTCACTGATGTAGGTATATCTAACTAATAGTTCAGTTTTTAGTCAGTATACAAAATTGATTGCACCTAGTCGGGGTGCCCATCTACAAAGCTCAATGCTCTGTGGATAGGTACTTTCTTTGCACGACTATCAAGACGAATTCGTCCTCTTGTATTATCCTACTTAATATTTTAATCATTTGTTTAACTATTGCGTTACAGGGATCCGAATGACAAATCGGGAATTGCAGCCGAAGCAACTACGATAACCGCTGTAGTTGAAGCCGAAGCTTCGGCTGCGGCACCAGCTGCCGAAAGCGAGACCGCGCCTGCGAGCGAAAACGCGCCCGAAGCCGAAACCGCGCTTCCGGCCGAAAGCGAGACCGCGGCGCCTGCCGAAGCCGAGGTCGCGGCGCCTGCCGAAAGCGAGGCCGCAGCGCCTGCTGAAACCGAAGCAGCCGAAACCGAAGCGCCGCCCGTAGCCGAAGCAGCCGAAAGCACGGCGCCGCCCGATACTGGCCGACGCAAAGCATAAGAATGGATGTATATTCGGGTTTCGGAATAGGTAGCTAATAGGTCGACTCTGATTTGATTGACAACCATTTTTTTCTGTACATAAGATTTAGTTTTATCGATCGTAAGTAATTAATCAAATAGATTTCCAAGGTTTACTATTAAATATTTTGTTGAATATTCTATCTATGTACGTTTTATGCTCGGAATTAATAATCGATCCTGATCCGTTATCCGCGGTTCTGGGTCGATATGTCATGTCTTAATATGTCATTTTAGTACCTAGTACTATAATGATATATTAAGACATGACCGTATTATTTAATTTAATAAATAAATAAAATGATGACATATCGATCCAAAACCGCGGATAACGAACGGATCAGGATCGATTATTAATTTCGGGCGTAAATGAGATATCTATTTATTAATTTTTTTACCTCCTAAGTTTAACATACTCAATTTTAAGTCAAAAATAGCAAGTAATTAATTTAGGTGAACGACGAAACGCGCTCTCACTTGAAATCAAATGTTTATTTTATAATATTTATCAATTTATAATTATATTGAGCATCACAAAAAAAACTTGTTTTGTTTATGACCTTATTTATGTACTTCAGTCAAAAATTAAAGTTTCTACCCCAAACGGCATAAACATGTACCCTCTATCAAGCGAGGCATATTTATGCCGGTAGGTAACTAGGTACCGTCTATCGAGCGAGGCATATTTATGCCGGTAGATAACTAGGTACCGTCTATCGAGCGAGGCATATTTATGCCGGTAGGTAACTAGGTACCGTCTATCGAGTGAGGCATATATATTTTATTTATGCCGTTTGAGGGTTTCAGTTTTTGTCGCGGCGCCACCAGCCCGGATGCTGGTTTCTGGAAGATGAGACGGCGCCAAGACGTCAACGCATGTTGCATCCCAAACTAAAGGTAGTCCCATCTTATCATAACGTAACTCAGTCAAAATTACTCAAAATGGCGTCGTGTCTGACCGTCCATTCATACAACCTGAATGTGGCACACTCAGAATCATGCTAAACATCTTGATTGAAGTACCGCTATACAATGTTAACACTGGTGTTAACACTCGTGTGTCGGGTCGCCCTCTTCCCTCTAATATGGTCGAGGAGAGCGATGGCTGGCACATGCGTCAACTCGTGAACGGGTGCTGCTTGTGGGGTCTGGTCTGCTTTGGTTGTGATCCCGCAACTCATTAATATTCATGTTCCCATATCCCAATGTGTACAACCAAACAAGAGAAATCTTATTAGTAAAGCTAATTAAAAAAAATCGGAACATTAGATGACAAAAAAAAAGCTTGGGATTTTAGTGAACTTGCTCCAATTCAATCAATTATCAATCAACAATATAGTATAGATAGATATAGACTAGTTGCGCCCCGCGGTTTCACCCGCGTCATCCCGGTATCCCGCAGGAACCTTTTTCCGGGATAAAAAGTAGCCTATGTGTTAATCTATCTCCATTCCAAATTTCATCAAAATCGGTTTAGTAGTTAGGTACAGTGATACGTGAAAACAAACATTGACTCACACACACACACAAACTTCGCATTTATAATATTAGTAGGATTTATTGCAAGCGACTGTATATAGAAAATGTGTGAATATGTAGAAAAGAGTTTGCTTAAATTGTCTGCTAAAAAGTTTGCATGGAAAAATTATCACGTTCCTTCATTCAGGTAAAGTCGCGGGCAATGTTGCTAGACTAAGAGAAAGGTCGTTATACGACATGGTGGCGCCGCACGCTTGCGGTCAATGGTTTTATAATTTCTTTGAGATAAATTTACAAAGGCAAAACTTTGGGCAAAGGGTAAAGAAGAGCAATGATGGCTCAGCGGTAGTAACGACTTTTTATTATTTCTTACAGGTTAGCGTTTGACCACAAGTCACCTGATTTTAAGTGACGATGAGGTCGAAGATGGCGCCACGCTACACCTGGACTGGGAACTGGCTCTCAAGTGAGACTGCCGGAACACACCGATAGGTGCTTGGCGACAGATTCGAAGATGGTAGCTAACCAGGCGAGAAAATGCCCTACCGCCAAGCTATGGTTTCATCGCGATGTTTTCCATCACCGAAAGCTCAAGCTCATTTTAATATTCGGACCCTCTAACGTCAAGCTGCATTTAAAAAAAGTAAAAGGGTATTTCTTCCTCCTTTAAAATTTTGCTCATAACAACGAGGTTTTAACAAATCGCTCACGATATGTAAATCGTCTCAAAGTTAAAGGTCGAGAGAAATGAGGCCGCTTATATTGAAAAGGCGGCTAATTTAAGTGAATTACCCGAGCACACATCCCACCGTCGCGTCACTGCTTTCGCCGTTTAGCGGTGACAGTAAACTAAATCGCAACGAGTAACTGTTCTCTATTTTAGTCAAGCAAAAACCGCTGGGTTCGTCGCACGCCATCTTGGCTGTACACCGTCGCGTGCACGATCGTAAAGTCAAAAAAAAGTAAATAACACTGGCCGGTTTACATTTCAAGTGTCAATTTTTACAAATAAAACCGTGAATAAAACAGTTCAGTCGTTAGTGATGTGACATGTCGATTTTTCAGTTTACCGTGTCGATAAAAAGTGACTTTTAAGTTTGAGCTTCACGTCTTTTTGTGGTATGTACGCAAATTAATTTGTAAGTATTTAATTGTAGGCCATGGAAGTAGTTAAATATTTTATTCGTGGAATTTCACGTAAAAAGTAGCGTGTGAATAGAATGTTACATGCACTTACGAAAGAACAGTTACCTATTTCGTTATACTTAATAGCTAGACAGTCACTTGCGAAGTTAAGAAAAAGCATTACACACCAACGTAATAAATTTTATGTGTCCATGAGTTCAAAATGTAGGTAGGTGCGGAAGTACAACTTGATTACTTGACTCTTCGTGCTATATACGGGTGCTGCTTGTGGGGTCTGGTCTGCTTTGGTTGTGATCCCGCAACTCGTTAGTATTCATGTTCCCATATCCCAATGTATACAACCAAACAAGAGAAATTTTATTAGTAAAGCTAATTAAAAAATATCGGACTATAAGATGACAAAAAAAAAGCTTGGGATTTTAGTGAACTTGCTCCAATTCAATCAATTAGTAATAATAAAAATAAAATTGTCACTGTGATCGCGCCAAAAAAATTACCTGCCGGGCGTTTCTTGCCTGTTCTTTTGCCGGCGTAAGGAGGTTGGAACAGGCGTAGCTAGTTTTAAGTTGACGTTTTAAAGTGATCACAGTGTATCCTATTGAATAAATATGTACTAAAGCGTTCCATACTAGTGTAAATTCAGATTAGGCATTTAGGATTCGGTCACGAAAGCGAATTAGGTGCTTGACGACTAGTGGTAGGTATTTACAATTCTGAGCGCTTCCGAGCTTCGTTCGGAGGGTACGTTAGAGCGTCGGTCCCGGTGGTTGTCTTAGGATAGCAGTCGTTAGGCTATAATTATCTGAGGCCTTCGGGAGGTCTGATGCTATCACACTTGTCTGAATTAAGTAACTGAACGAACTGAATTTGAATTTAGGAAGACAGAGGCGTAGCGTAATAGGAGCTTTACATTACAAAGAGGTAAAACTTAACAACAATGATCTGATTTGAAGAATATTTCACTGTTAGGAAGCTGCACCACCTATAGAAGAAATAATTGTTAACAAAAAAAACTGACTTCAGGTTCCCTTCCATTTCTTTGGGATGCCATCATCAGATTCTAGTTTCCTTATCATGGCACCACTCTAGGGATATCACTTATCCAACAAAAAGAGAATTTACAATATCGGTTCATAAACGACGAAGTGGTGACTATGCAATTAAAAAAAAGCTCTATGCGCCCTGCGTGAAAGCGCGGGAAGATTCTCACAGGAACCACGCATTTTTTTGGGAAAAAAAGGTAGCATATGTCACTATTCCGACCGTAAATTATTTCTGTGCAAAAAATCACGTCAAAATGTTGCTCCGTTGCAGCGTGACAGAAGGACAGACCAATAAATTTACATATATGTAAATGTGGGAATGTCGATAATAAACATTAACGATCCCATCCCGCAACCCGGCAAACTGGTGTTTTATATTTTTTTTAAATGTTCCCGTTATGCCGGCTTATGTTATTTTAAGAGATTTTTCCTTCTTCCATTTTTTTCATTTTTTTCTTTCATTTTTATTAACAGTTAACTGTGCCAAATAATGTATGAAATTGTTATTTCTTGTCTGTGATTTTTCCATACAAAAAGACATAACTATAATAACATTAAACCTATATTAAAATTCAAAAAGCCCCCGACAATCGTAGAGCTAAAGGACACTTTCAAACATATCGAAATAAGAGAACTAAATCAAAATCGGTTCATCCGTTTTGGAACTACGATGCCGTAGATCAGCCAACCAGTGGACAACCGGTCGCTCGCGATCAACCGGTCGATCGAGGATATTAGTCCAGTCGATCGTGGCGAAGCAAATAACATAAAGTATCCGTAGAACAGGCAAAAATCTTGTCTTTGCTAATCTGGCGGAATATGCCAGACGATTTCTCACAGCTACTGAACTACGGTTTCATTTCAAATTTTAAGAAGTAAGTGTACTTGTTAGTTCGTAGGGTTTCATCATGAAACAGTCGATCTTGAGTCTAATCAAGTTGCCCACCCCTGCCATAGATAAACACACGTTAAACTTATTATGCTACTAATATTAAAAACGTGAAAGTTTGTGAGTATGGATGTATGTTTGTTTTTCTTATAGGCTACTTTTTATCCCGGAAAAATGTTCCTGCGGGATAACCGGAAGACGCGGGTGAAACAGCGGGGCGCAACTAGTAACTGCATATTTATTTTATTTATTTATTTATTTATTTAATAATAATCAGCACGGATACACCACTTACACTAATTATAATATAACACTCCCTTTTGTAACATCCCGCGTATAACGGCCCACACTCCCCCATGATTGACGTTTGACATAAGTGTGGCCACGACATTTGACAACGGCATTCACATTGGCGTTTGACGTTAGCCGATAACTCAAGTGCATTCACGTTGACCGTTCAAGTGTAGCCACTCACATAATTGCGTTAATAATTAACGCAGTATTTACCGCGATGACGATGATAAGAAAATTAAGAAAGATACCGACTTTAATTGCTACCTTGAATCGTGAACGGGTGCTGCTTGTGGGGTCTGGTCTGCTTTGGTTGTGATCCCGCAACTATTCCCATATCCCAATGTGTAAAACCAAACAAGAGAAATCTTATTAGTAAAGCTAATTAAAAATATCGGACCATTAGATGACAAAAAAAAACTTGGGATTTTAGTGAACTTAATCCAATTCAATCAATTAGTAATAAGAATAAAATTGTCAATGTGATCGCGCCAAAAAAAATACCTGCCGGGCGTTTCTTGCCTGTTCTTTTGCTGCCGTAAGGAGGTTGGAACAGGCGTAGCTAGTTTTAAGTTTGACGTTTTAAAGTGATCACAATGTATCCTATTTGAAGTAAACAACAAGATGAATTAAATTCCAATTCGCTGGCTATATTTACACACCAGTACATCATCATACTTCACGGAATAGAAATAAAATTAGCAATTTAAACGACACGGGCTCATCAAAATACGACCCGGCTGAGACATCGCAATCGTTTCTGTAATTAAATAAATGAAACGTACGAATTAAAACAAATAAGTAAGTACGTAGATTTATGTAACAATGGATGGATGGATGTTTGTTACTCTTTCACGCAAAAACTACTGAACGGATCTGAACGAAATTTGGACCTATAGATAGCCTTATACTCTGGATTAACACATAGGCTACTTTTTATCCCGGAAAAAGGTTCCTGCGGGATAACGGGAAGACGCGGGTTTTAAAGTATTAGTGGGACTACGCGGATCAGGGATGTACTAATAGAGAAAAATCCCCACCGGACGTTAACCCCGGATACAGATATGATCAGCGTCACATCATAGCATGCAGCAGCGCAGCACTGCAGCGCGGTTACTGGACCGACGCGCGGTAAACAGAACGAGTCCCATCTCTATTCTCTAGCTAGGTGACACGACTTTCCCGAGAGGAAATGCTGGGTTTCAGTACTAAGTACAAAAAAAAAGAAAAGAGAGTTTTTTTTGTTGAAAATCAAAGTAAAAAAACAAAGAAATAAGTAAAGGTAAAAAAATTAAAAGTTTAAAAAGAGGTTAGTTTAAGTTGTGAAAGTTTTCGTAAACGTCAAAGTTTACTACAGAAAACTTGTCGATGTGTCTTTTGACTTTTGAAATGTTTAAAATTTCGATTATTTAGGTACAGTCAACGACAAAAGTCGCTGAAGAGAAGCCAATTTTCAAAAAAAAAAAATTTTTTGTTATTGTATTTTACTGTACATATTTATTTTTATGTACATGAATGTACACCACTAACCGCATTTTATTTCATACTATTTCTGTCCATCCAAAGGTTGTCTGGTAGAAATCGCTCTAAGCGATAAGACCGCCCATTGTAACACTAGCTCTAAGATCTCCCCTTTTATGTTGTTCTATTTTTCTGTTGTTGTGGTGAAACAGTAAAGCGTTATCTATCTATCTATTTTCCGATTTTCTTTAACACCAACCTTTGACCGAAACATCACTTAACATCATGTGTGTTGTGTTATGGTCAAACGATACCTTGTAAGTTGTTAGGAAGAAACAAACATTACAGATCTAATACGCATTTGGAAAATCCAGTGTGACCAGCTACTATTGTCGCTGACAACGCTGACGGCTGTTTTGGTATTTGCTAGTAAAGTATAAACTCTTAATGAATAGGTATTTGTAAAAATAATGAACTGTATTTTTTAAAACACTTTTTATTAGCTTGACTTGTAACTAACTAACTAACTAACTAACTAACTAACTAACTAACTAACTAACTAACTAACTAACTAACAATGTAATCAAATCTTAGAAGTCAATTTTCACCTACTTCTAATTGTCGTATCGACTTGAAACTTTGTATGTGTATGTAATCTCGGTGACAATGCAATAATTTGGTATCATCGACCTGATCTGATGATGCAGCCGGAAGGTGGGTAGGGCATCTCTGCGCTGGCTACTAGTAAACCCCTCGTGTTTGGGCTCATATGAATCGTTTTGATGTGTACAATAGATTGGACTTGGTGACGAGGGTCTGATGATGCAACCGGAAGGTGGGTAGGGGATCTCTGCAGTGGCTACTAGTGAACCCCTCGTGTTTGGGCTTATATGAATCGTCTTGATGAGTCCAATAGATTGAACTTGGTGACGAGGGTCTGATGATGCAGCCAGAAGGTGGGTAGGGGATCTCTGCAGTGGCTACTAGTAAACCCCTCGAGTTTGGACTTATATGAATCGTCTTGATGAGTCCAATAGATTGAACTTGGTGACGAGGGTCTGATGATGCAACCGGAAGGTGGGTAGAGGATCTCTGCAGTGGCTACTAGTAAACCCCTCGTGTTTGGGCTCATGTGAATCGTCTTGATGAGTACAATAGATTGGACTTGGTGACGAGGGTCTGATGATGCAACCGGAAGGTGGGTAGGGGATCTCTGCAGTGGCTACTAGTGAACCCCTCGTGTTTGGGCTTATATGAATCGTCTTGATGAGTCCAATAGATTGAACTTGGTGACGAGGGTCTGATGATGCAGCCAGAAGGTGGGTAGGGGATCTCTGCAGTGGCTACTAGTAAACCCCTCGAGTTTGGGCTCATATGATTCCTTTTGATGAGTCCGATAGATTGAACTTGGTAACAAAAGACTAAAAAGTAAAAAAATAAAAATATATAGTTTAAAAAACTAAAAAAAACACTTTAAAAACGCACTCAAAAATATAAAATAATTAAATTGACTTGTATTAGTTACGATATAATGGTTAATTCAAAAAGTGTGGAGCGCTTCTTTTACTGGGTAAATAAAAGTACACACAACCAAAAAGCGCTCCACACTTTTTGAATTAACCATTATATCGTAACTAATACAAGTCAATTTAATTATTTTATATTTTTGAGTGCGTTTTTAAAGTGTTTTTTTTAGTTTCTCATAGTTTTTATGTTTAGGCCGTGAAACAATGAAATGCCTTGAGGTTTGTTTTAGCCATGAACAAGGTTAGCCGTGTTGGTGACACATCCGTATAAATTACAATATTAAAATTAAATAAAAAGTTACTACAGTTAGTTATGACGACCGATGTGGCGTAATGGGCGGATAGCTGACTGTAAAACGTAAGGTGGGTTCGATTCCCGCTATAGGACAAATATTGGTGCATTGTAAAAAAAAGCGCAAGTATTTGTTCTGTGTCTGGGTGTTGTGGATCCCCGATCCTCGTAGTTTCTGATACCGGGATACCTAGAAAGGGGTCAGAGCCTATGTATGTGATTGTGCGGGCATTATTATTATTATTAATGTTTTATTCTTGTGCCTAATCCTACTTAATATTATAAACGTGATAGTTTCTGAGTATGGATGGATGTTTGTTACTTTTTCACGCAAAAACGGAACGTTAAATAGAACGGATCTGAATGAAATTCGGAATGGAACATCTTATACTCTGGACAGGCTCTGGATACACATAGACTACTTTTTATCTCGGAAAAAGTTCCTGCGGGACTACGGGAAGACGCTGCGGGACGCAACTAGTATGAAGCAAACATACTTATGTAAATGAATTTAGCTGTACACAGAGGTTAGCACTTTTTCAACAACCCCTGAGCCTTACATCGTGTTTCGGGTCGCCCTCTTCCCTCTCATATGGTCGAGGAGAGCGATGGCTCGCACATGCGTCAACTCGTGAACGGGTGCTGCTTGTGGGGTCTGGTCTGCTTTGGTAGTGATCCCGCAACTCTTTAATATTCATGTTCCCATATCCCAATGTGTAGGTACAACCAAACAAGAGAAATCTTATTAGTCAAGCTAATTAAAAAATATCGGACTATTAGATGATAAAAAAGCTTGGGATTTTAGTGAACTTGCTCCAATTCAATCAATTAGTACTTAATAAGAATAAAATTGTCAATGTGATCGCGCCAAAAAAATTACCTGCCGGGCGTTTCTTGCCTGTTCTTTTGCCGGCGTAAGGAGGTTGGAAGCGTAGCTAGTTTTAAGTTGACGTTTTAAAGTGATCACAATGTATCCTATTGAATTTTTGAATTTTGAATTTTGATATAGATGCATGTCCAGCTTGGCCAATCAACACAATATTTTACAGTTTTATAATACACTAAAATCCATAGAAAATGTATGTGTATGACAAAAAATCACATTACAAGGTTCCTATCTTCGTCATCTTGCCGTAAAATCTAGACTAACAACACCGTGGGAAATTCAAATCCAAACACATTTAACAGTTAAACCAAACAATTTTAACCTCTTTCCTAAATGAAATAGAGTCTTGTAACGTTCACAGAGTGATTTGGAAGCAGCCATTGTGAAGAAAAACAGTGGTTACTGTACCTAACAAGAGTAACGAGCTACAATTGCAGAAAATTTGATGGCTTAGGACTGTTAGGACTGTATCTAGTGCGCTTTCAATCTAACTGTGGGAATAGAAATTGTAGGGCCATTATTAGCGTATGTAATACCTACTTATAAACAAGCAATTCTTGTTTAAAACCTGGACAATTTTGAATTTGGCCGAGTCATGGAAAATTGGGTACAACGAATCGACCGCTGCAAACGTGCCCGCGGTGGTCATATGAGCGAAGTCGAGCTCCATTCATAAATGTAAAAAATGTTAAGTAAGTTTTTTGAAATATCTCAAATGGTTTTCGTTTTATTTTGAAAAAAAGTTGTCAAGTCCTTAAAGGAAAACCCTATAATACAAATGCAAACGTTTGGGTGTGAATGTTTGTTACCATGCATCATCGTAACTACTACGAGACCGATTTTGATGAAATTTGGAATGGAGATAGCTAAATACTCTGGATTAACACATAGGCTACCTACTTTTATCCTTTTAACTTTGTTTTTTTTTTTTTTGTTATTTAGTTTTAAACCAACAGATCGTTGTTTTAGTTAAAGTCGACTTGATACTTTTATTATTGTGTAAAAAAAGCTTTTTGAATAGTTCGAAAAAAAAATGATTATTTTTTATTTAATCGATTTAATTCAAAGAGAGATAAATCGATTATTTAATCATTGATTTTCTTCCCTCCAAGTCATATCCCTACTCTGTCCACAGACGAAAAATGTTCCAATACGAGTACGAGAAGCGTCCGCCGTCGACGAGCTCGTGCGACAGCCGAGCGACGGTGACCACCGACTGGAGCCGATCTTACCCGAGCGTGAGCCGATCGTTCACGAGCCCTAGCCGAGTGGACCCGAGTGTTGAGCGGGCAAGGCGCCCTCTGCCGCCGCGGCCAATTGTATGTGAGAGGATGCCTACTAAAACCTCGGTAAGTACAAAATCATTATCGGCCGGTTTCAATAACCTATCTATCCACGGTTTGCCGTACTAGAGATAGAAATTTGAAATTATTTCTATGGAGCTTATGTCAAACTAGCTGTTCCCCGCGGTTTCACCCGCGTGGGCTACAGTTTATCGTGAAATCCTTTCTTAGCGTATGCCTACGTCATAACATCTACCTGCATGCCAAATTTCAGCCCGATCCGTCCAGTGGTTTGGGCTGTGCGTTGATAGATCACTATGTCAGTCAGTCATTAGTGAGTCACCTTTTTAAGTTATATATATACATAAAAATATATTTATATATCTATATAAATAACTAGCTGTTCCCCGCGGTTTTACCCGCGTTGTAGCCCACGATAAAAAGTAGCCTAATATATCCTTTCTCAGGCTCTAGACTATTATTTTATGTACCAAATTTCATTTCAATCGGTTTAGTAGTTTAGGCGTGAAAGCGTAACAGACAGACAGACAGAGTTACTTTCGCATTTATAATAATAGTATTTGATCAGCTACTTTTGTCGCTAACTGTACCTACGATGATAGATTGGTTATTGAGAACGGACGTTATTCGATAGTACGAGTATTGCCTCGTTTTAAGCTAACGACACTATCGATAATATCGACAGGCCGATCGATAGTGTTGCGATTAGTTAGCTATCGATAGATTATCGATTAACTATCGATAATAATCGACTATCGATCGGCAAAACTAGTTTATTTTTCCGCGGCGGAAAACCCATCGTCGATGTAGGTAAAGTTTCCTAACGGTTGTTAGGATGTCAACCAGTGGTGGATTTAGCAGCAGGCTGAGTAGGCTGGAGCCTAGGGCGGCAGATTTTAGGGGCGGCAAATTTAGTGTCAATTTAAAAAAAATGTTTTAATGATATATTAAAAGAGTCGTATATATGTATTAAAATATTATTATGTGCACACAAACAATTAAACATTGTACACCACTTGATTTTTGTTCAATTTTTGTCTGATGCATAAAAAAATGACACATTTAAAAAAGGAAAGGCAGAGGCCGTAGAGGTTATAGAGGTTGGTAGGGGCGGCAAAATTTGAATACTTAGCCTACTGGCGGCAAATGTGTAAATCCGCCACTGATGTCAACAGAAGCAAACTCGTAAGGTACTATTATAAGGCAATCGCGACGTAATATAGGAAATAACGTGGTATGGTGTAATTACCGCGCCGCACCGCCAAGCTGTTAGTTAACAAGTGCCGGTGATTATGCTGGTGCTAATCTTTAGGCCAAATCTTTTGATGCGAATGGATGAATGCTTCATTTGATGCAGATGTAATGTTTTCGACAATAATTGGGTGCCTAATTAAGTTCTGTGTAATATTTTTGAAAAACCTTTAAAGTATTTAAAACTCAAAAAACAAATATATTTATTCAGTGAAGATACATTTGATCCACTTTAACGCCCGAAATTAATAATCGATCCTGATCCGTTATCCGCGGTTTTGGATCGATAGTTAGGGGTCAGAGCCTATGTATGTGATTGTGCGGGCATTATTATTATTATTATTATTTCCATGGTTTACTTTTTCAGGTCCCCCTGAAGGTTTGGGTGATAGCCAGCGCGTCTTGCTTCGCGGTGTGCGCGGCGCTGGTGCTAGCCACCGTGGTCATCACCAAGTGGGGCGCCGGGGGAAGCTACTCCACCAGGGAACTCTTCGCGGAACAGCCGGTAAGCACATGAAGATTCATAAGCTTGACAATACGTGGTTCGTGAAAGTCAAAGATTCAAAGAATTTATTGCATTTCATAATGTATAGGTAGCGGCACGGAAGTTTAGCGCTGAGTGAAATATGGAGGGGATATCTGCGCATGGGTACAGTCGCGAACATGATACAATTATAACTTTAAATTATACCTATAACCAAATAATTTAAAGAACATATTTAAAATAGTAGTAAATCTATCACTGAGCGAATCACTAGTTAATGTTAAAGTTTTGCATAGCTCAGGCACAGGTTGTTTTACTATTCAAAATTAACCTCTTTTCTATATAAATGAGTGCATGAAAAAAACGACTTCTATACAAAGTTGACCATGGGAAAGAGTGATTTTGTATTTCTATTTAAGACAATAACAAACGAACTCAAAATTAACACAAAAAAACAATAACAATAAACGGCAATATCAATTCATATTAGAACGCGACTGTAGAGTCAGAAGTCCGCGGGTCGACGTATCGGCGCGGGGGCCGGAACAAGACAGCTAGCCAAACGGCGCTACGCACACGCACTCTTCGTCCCTGTAGCCCCCCTGTGATACCTGTTTTTTGACTTCTGCGCAATGATGTCGAGCGCTAGAGTTTAGTGCCGCTAGTTATAACAATAGTTGACATGTATGTATATTGGGTAAGAGCATTATAGCATAGTAGCTGTTCCCCTCGGTTTCACCCGCGTGGGCTACAGTTTATCGCGATAAAAAGTATCCTATATCCTTCCCCAGGGTTCAAACTATCTCCGTACCAAATTTCATTTAAATCTGTTCAGTAGTAGGCATCAAAGCCAGACAGACAGTCAGAGTTACTGTCGCATTCACAATATGTATTAGTAGGGATGATTATTATTGGTTCATTTTCTATCATTTTCTCATTTTTATTTTCTGCTCACCTAGTAGCTGCTACCCTCAAGTTAAGAATCTGTTGCCAAACATCTATCGGTGTGTTCCAGCATCCCCACTTGAGAGCCAGTTTTCAATACAGGTGTTGCGTGGCGCCATCTTTGAGCACGTCGTTACTTAACATCAGGCGATTTGTAGTTAAACGCTACCCTGTAAGATATAAAAAGAAAAAACCTAAAGTACTTATTATAAACTTCCAGGAACCAATGTACGCCAAATACTACCCGCAGCAGATAGCACCCAAAACGGAAGACCTGACTACAGACCCCAACACAAGCTCGGAAGAATTCGACAACGAAATCCAAATGCCAATACTAGAAAAGCTATCCATCTTCAAAAACATCATCGCCAACCGCGACCGAAGCAGAGATCTCATGAACAAGCCTCAACTCCACCCAGTTCACGATATCATTCATCATAACGAAAGAAAGATCGAGAAGAAAGACAAAGCTAAACTTCCTGACAGCCTTAAGAACGTAGACTTAACCAAAGTTAGCATTAGCGAAGCAAACGAAAAGATCATTAAGGAATTCAATGAAATTAACAAAGATCTACCTGAATTCAAACCTATTCTACCCGAAGTTATTCCTAAAGTTGACTTCCCAAAAGCAGGAACCATCAATGCTTCTTCAACTGACATCAAACTGCCCGAAGGTTACGTCAATGATCTAAAAAACAGTGACTACGAAGAGTACTATGACGATGAAAATTTGTACGACGATTACATGCAAAGTAATTCCATGACCAGCTATCTCATTGAAAAGGTCCAAGAGCTACACGATTGGATAACGACAGATCCCGATTTCGACAAAGTAAAGAACAATACGAAAGCTGGAGGAAGCAGGAACGAATTCGGACAACTATTGAAGGCGTTGAACGAAAGTTTGCTAGAAGGCAATTTTACAATTGTCATGAATAAGCTGAAGTATTTATACTTTGGTGATAATTACACTCATTTTAACAGTAGTAGGAAAGTTATATTGACTAATAAAACGGATTTGTTCTCGTTTGGGATATTGACGCTGGACGTGATGCTGCTCCACAATATACAACTGATGGCTTGGGAGAATCAGGTAAGAACAAAAATAAAATAAAGACATCAACTTAACTAAACCTTAAATTATATATATATACATAATACACTTATGCAAATGTACATACGGAAAAATGTTAATAGCTTCAAAAAGAGAAGTGAATATAATTTTAATACTAGAAACATAGATACAATTGCTGTACCCACTACTAGGCTCCATAAAGTTAGTAACTCGTTCAAAGGTCAATGTGTACGTTTTATCAACGAAATCCCAAGTGAAATTCAAGACTTGTCGATAGCAAAATTTCAAGTCCTTATAAAGAGAAACCTTATTAGTAAAGCTTATTACATATTATCGGTCCAAAGATGCAAAAAAGCTTGGGGTTTAGTTTTATAATAAGATTTCGTATAATGTGGTTTTGAAATTTAGTTAACGAAAAATCTTGGACTTCACATGGGATTTTGTTGAATAACGTACGTACAACCTTTAAAGGAGTTGCTGACTTCACGGACTTAATGGAAATGGTCAGCATATTTTTGAAATTGCAATTGAAGAACTGGTAGCCGAGCCGAATGACATCGGCGAGATAAAAGCGCACAAACTTCGCTGGCTCGGCCACCTTGAGAGAATGGGAGCGGATCGTGCGGTCAAACGAGTGTACATGTGACGGGCGAGTGTCGCAGGTACCGCTGCAGAGACGAAGTCACTATGTAGTTGCGCGCACTGCAGGCGGAGGAGTGGCGGGAGGGGGCGCGGGACAGAGCGGAGTGGCGTCTCTTGTTATCGGAGGACAACACTCACTTTGGGTCGTTGTCTCATGTGGGTCTCATCTCAGTTTTTTATCATATGTTTGACTGTGATTGTCTTTTAATTTATCAGGAGGCAGCTCGTACGAAAATGCTGAAGGATCCAGATGTGTTCGCGTTCAACGCTTTATTTATGGACCCCAGCAAAGTGGAGGCCAAGCACAACGAAGTGCATCACAACAGTTTTTCGTAAGAACTTATTACTTTCCTCAAAAAATAAAAGTTGAATTAAAAAATAAAACTACCTATCAAATTCATGTATGAATGCAATAAATGATTGAAGTTGATACTCTAATCTAACCACTATTTTTACTCCACGTAGAATATTGTAGTATTTGCCAATAAGACTACATTCTAATAGGTATCATTCTTTTTTTATTTCAACATTGCAAAAGGTAGATGGATATTCTTCAAAAAATGTAGACATATAAAAAAACTTAAAAGAATTGTTACATATGTATATTGGAATAATATAATATAATCAATTAATTATAAATTAGAAAGAAAAATCGATTTTTGTGACATTGATCTTATAAACTTTTTTTCTGTATCGATTCGAATCGATATTTTTTGTCATTCCTAACCAAAACGTTATTTTTATTGTAGAAAACGGCAGGGCCTCAAGCAGCAGGACTTGGATGAGTTCAACTTGGGCGCTAACTTGTTCGAGAACGTTCTAGAAGTGGGTGTCAGTGCGGCGCGAGCGGCCATCCATCTGGGGAGGGCCTACAAGAATACAAAGTAAGTAGCTAGCACCATTAACGGTCGAAATTAATAATCGATCCTGATCCGTTATCCGCGGTTTTGGATCGATATGTCATATCATAATATGTCATTTTGTAGTAGTATTATGTCAAGCCCTAGTACTAAAATGACATATTATGTCATGATATATCGATCCTCAACCACGGATAACGGATAAGGATCTATTATTAATTTCAGGGGTAAGTGAGCCGAGTGGAAAGCCAACCGCCAACTTTTACAAAACCATCATGGCTCTGGAATATATTATTTTAACCTGTTACTCGATACTATCGATAGTTTGAAACGAGGCAATACTATCGCCTATCGATAATATCGATACTATAGATAGCTTAAAATAAGGCAATACTATCGATTAACTTAGACTATCGATAGTTTACCAATTTACAATACCTAGCATTGTGTAATATTGCAAATTGGCACATTAAAGATAGTCTAAAATAAATAATCGATAGTATCGATAGTTTATGCTTCGCGGGCCGCAATACTATAGATAGTTCGGTAACACTACTGACCCTCAACGTATAATGTCATTCAATCAGTCGATTCAGTCGTACTCGTATGACAGTTGAGTTTTTTATTTTTTATCTAAGGCTTCACACGGTTTGTGTATTTTGCCAGTATTAAATTGTTATGTAAATGATGATGAAAACCAGTTTCATAATTACAGAAACATACTGAATCAACTATCCAACCGAGAAGCCGCCAACATCCAAAGCCAGATCTCTCGCAACATTGATGGCAACACTCACGCGCTCAACCATCTCCAAACGTCATTCAATGACAGCTCGAGTGCTGCCAGTGAAAGCGGCACGTTTTATACCGAGCTGGATTGCGTGTGGATGCTGTATTGTAGGAATTTAGTGGCAACATCGAAGCTTAATCCCCCTTTTGGTACTATGGCCAGGATTAATGGGTAAGGAACGTTTCGCATTCTGGTTGTGTGCACCTTTAATAAGTTTTAACTAAACGCTCCACGCTTTCTGAATTAAATATCTTTATATATCCTACTAATATCATAAATGCGAAAGTTTGTGTGTGTGTGTGTGTGAATGTTTGTTACCACGTATCACCGTAACTACTAAACCGATTTTGAGGAAATTTGGATTGGAGATAGCTTATGCCCTGGATTAACACAGAGCAGTTCCTGCGGGATAACGGGAAGATGCGAGTGAAACCGCGGAGTGCAACTAGTAAAATTATAAATGCGAAAGTAACTCTGCCTGTCTGTCCTTCACGCCTAAACTACTGAACCGATTTAAATGAAACTTGGTACAAGAAGCCTGATAAAGGACATAGGCTACTTTTGGCTACTTTTAATCGCTATAAACTGTAGCCCACGCGGGTGAAACCGCGGGGAACAGCCAGTTGGATATAAAACATGCTTAATAATAACTGTCAAAGGTCTATCTATCACCCACCATATACTGTTACGGCCGGTTTCAATAACCGATCTATCCACGGTTTGCCCTACTAGAGATATAAATTTGACATTACTTTTGTGGAGCTTATGTCAGTTTTTTGGCCTTTAAAGGGCATGTGACATCTACCGCATTGGACTAGCGTAGTAGTACTTCTAGAACCTTCCAGACTAATATTTTCTTTTTATTTCTCAGTATGGCACTACGAATGCTGGCTGGCGAGCTATCGGCTGACCGAGCGTTGGATACGATGTTGTATGAAGTCCTCACTGGATGGACCGAGCTCAAATGCAGCGATATGTTTCCAAGGTGAGATTTTAGACCACGAAGGTTGATAGGTTATGGCCTTTTTAGACTTGTGAAGGTAGAGGAACGCTTGAACACCGGATAGAAATTATATCTTTTGCTATATTAAGAATCGAACCCATGACCTCACGCTTCGCAGGCAGCTATATTCACCCATTGCACAACATCGGTCGTCAAAATCAATATCCTACTAATATAATAAATGCGAAAGTTTGTGTGTGTCAATGTTTGTTACCACGTGTCACCGTAACTACTAAACCGATTTTGATGAAATTTGGAATGGAGATAGCTTAAACCCTGATTAACACATATATACATATGTAGTATCCCAGAAAAAGGGTCCTGCGGTTCACGCGGAAGAAACCTCGGAGCGCTACTAGTTAATATGTTATACAGACTAAACGAAGTGAAAATAAGAAAAATAACTACGTTTTTGAAATTTTTAGATGCAGCAAAGTCAACGCTGCGTCTGTAGTAATGGAGACAATCTTACAGCCAGTGAAGAAACAACCTGGCAACCGTGGACGATGAAAAAAATACTACTAAAATAGTAGAAATCAAGTTGGCAACATTGTCACTATTATTTTAAAATAAGTCAAATCTACCAAAATGGTACGGCTTTTACGCATTGGCAACTTTATAGCAACTATTTTAAAATGTGATTTTTGTAGGGTACTTTCGTCTCGCTACCGAAACCACATTTTGACCAGTGAATATAAATGTAAGAATAATATTCTGTAATTATGATGATATTTTTAGTTTAAATTAGTTAAGTAGGTTTAATATAAATCATACTCATTGAAAAGTTACATATTTTTAAGTACAAAATAGGAAGTTCAGAAAATAATATGTAAAATATTTGAAACTTATTTTTGGTTATATTTTTGTAATAATATTCAAACTGGAGTACCTATGTGTAACAATATTATCTTTTATTATATTTTTCCTTGTGTGCTCAATCTAGATAATTCATAAGTTTATGACACTTTCTAAAAAAGTTAAAAAAAAATTTTTTTTTAATTTGTAGGTTATATGGTATATGCAAGTAGGTACTTTTTAATTTAAACTTAAACTTACTTTATATTTATGTAAGGTCAGCAGAGGCTATAAACTTGAAAAGGGTCTCTTCTAAAGGTAGGTAGGTAAATATTTTCTATAGACTGAGATAAAATAAATAATTTTAAGAAAACCACGCATTTTATTTCACCGTAAATAACAAACTAAGTATGAACTGTACTCAACGCGGGTGAAACTGCGGGGAACAGCTAATATGCAATATGTTTAAACTCGCTGATAAATTTATAATTAGTACATTTAGGTTTATTAAGAGAAGAGACAAGATAAAAATTATTTTAAAAAAAAACTGACACACCTACCTACACTAAAAATTTTGTAAGCCTCCAGAAGACGGTAAGGTGCCCAAAATGCTGGCAGCATTACCTCGTTGAATGGCAATGCTAATTTTTTGGGACTTTTTTGGCGGCAATCGAATTGTCAACGTGAAAATTTTGTTTTTATTTCCAAAACTTGTGTTTCTTCGAGTGATAATGTGTAATATTGGTGGATTATTAACCATTATGTGTTCGTTAATGTGTACGAGTGTGGGAAATTGAAATAAAGTTGTGAAAGTGACTTTTCTAATTGCTCCAAAAAAGTCCGTGTAAAGTTTAAGTAAAGCGCCACTACTTTACTTAAGCACTATCCTCATCCCATCATCTCATCATCATCACCAGCATCACCATCATCATTTAAACTTGATTCAACTCTCTGAGTTTGAAATATTTTATACTTGACACTGGCAAATACACTAATCGTGTGACGCCATAACAAAAAAAAAAAATGCTAATTTTTTGACCAAATTATGAGCCAGCATTTTGGTCACCCGTCGCGTCAAATAGAAGCTTTGCCAAGTCCCTAAATATTTCGTGACTGCTTGGCCCCCATGGACCAAGTACATAAACATATTAGATACATATAATCGATAGGTACTGTTTAGATAATTTGAGAAATAAAACAACAAAAACAAGTAAAATCTAATATATTTGATTCCTGAAAACCTGTTGATTTTGGACATACAAATTCAAATAATCCATAATTTTAACAACCAGCTGTTTCGACAAATTCAATTTCCTATAAACGCGCATCAGCCTCTGCGTCGCCCAAACGTCTTTATTATAAACCAATTTTTGCTTTAATTTCTGCAACGTCACTTTTAAAGTGTCCAGATTTGCAACAATATAACCCATTTTATACATTTCCTCCGTAGAAAAATTATCTTTAATGTACTGCATTGGCAGCATTTTATCTTTTATATCCCTGTATGTTTTATCTAATAAGAGTAGCAATTCTTTCCGGATATCTATAGATTTTCGTGCAATCCCTGCCTTGTTTTTTGTATGACGTAAGCTTAGAGAGCTGTTAGGGTTTATTGTACTGGAATTTAGTGTTTCGGATTTGTTTTCATTTGCTTGTATTGAATTATTAGTTTTTAAATCATTTGGGTTTTCAGTCGCTACAGTTGTAGATTTTATAGAATTGTCATTATCTGTCACGTTTATTTCTTTAGTATGATTATCATTTTTAGTCTCAACAAGTGTCGTAACATTAGCATCTCTTTTATATTTATTTAAATCTGAATTAGCCGCTTTAGTTAATGTGATATTAGAATGCATCGAATTATCTTTCATATCTTTAGTAAGTTTATCCTTTTCAGTCGCATTCACATCTCTTTCAGTTTCATTTATTACATCAGATGTGTTAGTGGCTTCAGATTTAGCATTTAAAAGGGTTTGGTTAGCATTTTCTTTGACAGGTTTATCGTTTTCGGTATTGTTAATACGTATAGAACCATTATCTGACTTAGCCTCTGTGATAACTTCAACAATATTAGCTGCATCTCGTTTATATCTAGTAATATTGTCATTCCTTTCTTGTGATTCCCTTTCCTCGTTGTTAGTTAGTGGCACTTTTATCAAAATCAATGCATCAGGCTGCTTAGGCGTGTGCATTTTCAAATTAATTAAATTCTTGTTTAGTGTTTGGATAGCGTAAGTCAAATTTAATAGAAGATTAGCAAATGTTTCGTTAACGTAAATTTCATGCGATTGGCGTAGATATATTGGAAGTGATGAATCGGTTTCAGGACGCGCAGTAGTTTTGTTACCGTGGAAAAGAGTTTTCAGCCATTTTAGTCCAACATTTCTTCTCATTCTCGTGTAATCTTGATCTGCATTAGCATCTCTTAATGTGTTATCATCAAAATTTTCATATTCTTTTCTAACCATTCTCGAATCATCTTCAGCAGTTATAGCTTCGTCTATATTTTTGTTATTTATACGATCGAGAACCGCTTTGTTGCCACGCTCGTTATGTAGGATAGATAGCAGATCATTATATTTGATATTTGCTGTTTTGTTACTTATTACACCGTTTGAGGATTCTGTATATTCAACGTCTTTGATATTGTCATTTGGTACGAGTAAATAAGATGGTGGTTGAACATCGAGTAGATCAGATGCAATACCGTGTCTTATGACGACTGCTGAAATATAATTGAAATTAAATACCTAATATAGAACTTTTAGAGACCAATTGCTAATCTTGCTTAAATACTTAGTTATGAATTATAAAGCTTCGATTTGACCAAAATGCTGGCTCATATTTTGGTCAAAAAATTAGCATTGCCATTCAACGAAGCAATGCTGCCAGCGTTTTGGAACCTTAACCGTCTTCTGGAGGTGTACATGCGATAAAACAACTAGCATTGAATAAACTTTTAAGTATTACTTACACAGTAAAATAATTAAAAATAACATATTAAACTACGTCGCCCACACTACACTGCAATATAAAAAAGAATAAAACTAAAAAACCATCTGTACTAAGTAGTGTGACCGAATCCAATCGGTAATTTACTCAACACTCCCCCAACATATTTCAATTACGGCTTACGTGTTAATATAAAGGTTTAATTATTAACGTTGTTGAAATGCTTGTTTCGCTGAAAAACCATAATCACCGGTATAGCTCTCGGAACTTGCAAGTTGGTAGTACTTGAGCCAGCGACAGATTTTCATGACAAATTCCTCTCGCGTAATAACTTATATCACTTATCAACTTATATCACCTAATTGCCTACTCTTGCGGTGACGCATAGGCGGCGCGTTCCGTACTGAGTGCATGGCCGCGGCCCCGGCCGCCTCCTTTCGTTTATGTGTTAGTGTGCGTGAAAAGTGCATGCGTACACGGTGCCGCTACTCACGCACACATTCAAACCGGCGACGGCCGATTTATATGAAGCTGAACTACTACTCCTTTACTATGCTTATATGATGGTTCAGAGAGTCGTATCACGTAACTCAATAGCTATCATCAAGGGCATGCATCATAGCGCAGTTAACAGCGCACGTGAGGACCAAGTAAGCCGAATATATTGCACCAAGTAAAATATTCTCGTCACACATGTTTCCAAAATCTGACAGAAACAACGACTGAACTAAATGACTCTATTGGCGTTGCGCTCGTTAACGCATTTAATTATTGAAAGCGCTAAACGAAAGTTGACTAGAAAGATGAAGACAAAATTGAACAAAATAAGGCAGTGTGGACATAACTTATGAACGTCAGCTGCGATTCCGTTGGTGGGTTTAGCAGGAGGAGCCTCCCAAAAACGTTGAAAAATATTAATACCTAAATCAGTAATTTTCTCCCGATAAATTTATCTCATCATCATCATCAGCCGAAAGAAGTCCACTGCTGAACATAGGCCTCCCCCCCTTGAACGCCACCATGAACAGCTATTAGCCATTTGCATCCAGCGGCTCCCTGCGACTCTTACAATGTCCCCGCTCCACCTAGTGGGACGCCTACCTATACAGAACGTGTTCCGGTTCGTGCTCACCACTCGAGAACCTTTCTTCCCCATCGGTTATCGGTAAAATTGAAGTTAATCCAAAGGGAAAAAAAACGTCAGCTGCGATTCGTACGTGACATTTGGAGGAAATTGCTGTTTTTTTATCTTTTTTCAACGTGATTCGGGGGGTTCGGCTGCTTAACCCACCCACCGAATCGCAGCTGACGTTCACAGAGCTTCATGATACGACTATCTGAAGCATCTTATAATTAGTTATCACCCGAGAGGAAATGACTGACTGTGCCTGGCCGCGTACTAAAGTGGCAATGGGCAGGCCACAACACTCAATGAAACGATAACGGATGGGGAACAAAGGTCGATCATTAGAAAATGCCCTACCACCAGTGGCGGATTTACACATTTGCCGCCAGTAGGCTAAGTATTCAAATTTTGCCGCCCCTACCAATCTCTATAACTTCTACGGCCTCTGCCTTTCCTTTTTAAATGTGTCATTTTTTATGCATCAGACAAAAATTTAAGAAAATTCAAGTGGTGAACAATGTTTAATTGTTTGTGTGCACATAATAATATTTAAATACATATATACGACTCTTTTAATATCATTAAAACATTTTTTTTAAATTGACACTAAATTTGCAGCCCCTAAAATCTGCCGCCCTAGACTCCAGCCTACTCAGCCTGCTGCTAAATCCACCACTGCCTACCACCAAGCTATGGTTTCATTCACCACGATGTTTTCCTTCACCGAAAGCTCAAGCTTATTCGAACCTACGACCTACGTTACCTTTGACAAAGGCTTATAGAATTAAAAAGGTAAAAAAAACCATAAAATCCATCGAATCCTTTATTTTACCGTAATTTCCATAATACTGAAACCACTTTTATACGATAAATATTTCACTACTTACATTTGTTTCACATCAATTTTTCTACCAACTATTGTGACATCGAGATTTTTATTGAAAACTACTTGTTACTTAACTATTTAAATTGTAAACATTGAATCAAATTAATACTACAACTTTTTTTTCTGTGTCAATGTGAAAACTACAATGGAATCAAAAGTTGTTCGGAATAAATAAATTCATGTGTCGAGTATAGTATTTACGAAAGTTAAATATAAACCTTCTCACTTATAACCTTTGCTTAGCTTTAACAAACTTCATTTAGGGCTTAACTTTAACAAACTTCATTTAGTGATTAACATTATCAAACGTCATTTGTTGTTTAACATTAACAAACGTCTTATAGAAAGTACTAAGTAAGAGACATTTGTTAAATTTAAGTAAAATGTCGTTTGTTAAAGTTAAGCAAAGATTATAAATAAAAAGGAAAGTGTCCCAAAAGTCGAAATGCTTTCAAACTGAAACGAGGAAATGATTCGGCAATATTAAAGCAACTTATTCAAGAAAAAGCCAAATTTTTTTACGTGTCAAATTCGCCAGCGGTCGCTACGTGGACGTACTCTAAAATGTTGCCACTTGTCAAAAACTGTACTACGTTTATTTTGAAAATATTATAGGTATAGACAAATTGTGTTGCGGCGAGCAAAAACACATTGTTACTTGTTTGTTATACATTTTGCAGGGTAGCGTTTGATCGCAAGCGACGTAATGTTATGCGACTATGTGGTAGAAGGTGGCGTCACGCTACACCTGAACTGTGAGCTAGCTAGGGGGCTGCCGGAACACACTGATAGGTGCTTAATTCTTCATTATTCTTTTATTAATATTAGAGAACTAAGCCGAAGAATCTATACTATAACATTGACAAATAGATGTAGTTACATAGGAAAGCAGTTTAATCCTCAATAACCTTACGACAAGACTTAAGTCGTGTGCGAAACCACCGGATACAGCTAGTTCGAAATATAACAAGCAAAACTGTTAGAACACTACTAGTCTTAAGGTTGTATCACCCGTAAATGGGCTTTAAATCGTCTCTTTAAGACACATTTAACGATACCAAAGGTAGCAAACGGTACGCAGCAAGCGAGCTCTTCTCGTAAAGTGTATCTTACAGAACACGACTTAAAGTTCACATTTGAATGGTGACGAGTGACGACCTCAGCACGAGTGCTTCCAGGTCTTTGGAACCCTTTCGTCAATACTGTTGACAATTGGGAATAATAAAAGTTCGGATCGTTTGTAACATGTTATTTCCTTACTTCAAACGTCAAGGTGTAAAAGTGAGGCGTTAGAAGTGAAACTTCTTAGGTTAGAAATAAAGTTCATACAAGGTTCAAGAACGTATGATGCCTCGACAGAAAGAGTAAAAACGACTATCCTACTTCTTCTTAGCTGCCTCTGGAGTCTGGGAAAAGCTTTCCCTTTTGGCGTTACACTTTTTTCGCCCGGTTCGAACGGATTTACAACCCTAACGCGCCTAAAAAGTTTCACTTTTGAATTTATTGCAAAGAAAGTAAACACACTACGGCATTCGTTCACAGTGTTAACAATCGCCTCTTTTAATTCGAATACATTTAGTTACTAATTTAAGTATCAAGACATCTATAATGCGAACGACTAAGGAATGGAACATCCTGCCAGCGTCTTTGTTGCCCGATAAGTAGGTACCTATACCTTGGAAGCCTTCAAGTCGAGAGTGAATAGCTACCTTCCAGACAAGCTCTATCATCACTTACCATTAACGGCCAGTCCTAATAACCAATCTATCCACGGTTTGCTCTACTGAAGGAGACTTGACTTCTTGATTTATGGCCTCTGTGACTTACTGTCACAATTCTGACAGTGTAGTTTCATAAACCTTTAATAAGTCTCCAACGCAATCTGCGTTGGAGACTAAGAATATGATCGGTGTTTCAGACGGAGAATCGACCAAAATTATTCACACCAGTATGATTTTCTCCCTGAGATAGAAACTTGACACAAGCTCCACAGAAGTAATGTCAATTTTTTATCTCTAGTAGGGCAAACCGTGGATAGATCGGTTATTGGGAACGGCCGCAAGTCAAGACTGTTGCCAAATGCTTAAAACCTAAATGCATTGCGTAAAAACATTACGTTATCGAACCAAACTTTCCCCGACAGTCGACAGAATTCACGAAAAGAGTCTTCAAACCGGGAAACACCCGCTCAATACACACACAAAGACACAAATAACCGGGATAATAATTATTTAAATCCCCAAAAATCTACTACAAAAAGCGTTTCACCTGTTTAACATAGACAATTAGACACTTAATCAGAAACGGTTATCATAGACACTTAAACATCACGTCTACTAAATAAAGTTACTAATAGTTATAAATAAGAATTTGGAGCCACAGATTCAACCTTACAGCGGTCGGTTATTTCGTGAAAACGAGTCCTTAACACGTTTCTTTAAACTTACAGGGTAGCGTTTGACCACAAATCATCTGGCTCTTTATTCGCCACGACCATGTAAACACGTAACGCAGGCACGGTATGTTATCTGCGTGGAATGAACGCTAAAGCACGTAATGACGTCACACGTTATTGGCAAGGAATGCTTTTAAGGTCCTTAAGTTAAAATTCAAAAATTCAAAATTCAATTGTACTTTATTCAATAGGATACATTGTGATCACTTTAAAACGTCAAACTTAAAACTAGCTACTCCTGTTCCAACCTCCTTACGCCGGCAAAAGAACAGGCAAGAAACGCCCGGCAGGTAATATTTTTGGCGCGCGTTAAGCGACAATGTGGTCGAAGGTGGCGCCACGCGACACCTGCATTGGAAACTAGCTCTCAAATGAGGCTGTAGCAAGCCAGGCGAGCACTAGAAAATGCCTTTCTACAAAGCTAATGTTTCATCACGATGTTTTCCTTCACCGAAAGCTCAAGCTCATTGCGGAATTCGATCACACGCAAGGCGATGTCACTAAGACTGAGCTTTCATCGCTTCAAAATATAAGACATGAACTAGCTACCCGCCCTGGCTTTTTACTTGCAGTCAATGTTTCCGATTCTTTAACCAGTGTCATCTTTTAAACAAACGCTGGTACTAAAAGAAACTCATTTGTCAAATAACTTCCGAGTTATTATTCGACAGGAGGACCGAAACAGTAATTTGAATATGGCGAAATTAAAGAGACGTTTCTCCAGACGTAAAGCAAACAAACAGGCGACTATTTAATTCAGGAGGTTAGTGCATTTTGGCAGAATTCACCAACAGATGGCGTTAAAGATTTTTTTGCGGAAAAATACCAGAAGATCACGGACGATGTAAAACCGAAAGCGAAACTTTTTGGTGTGATAAATCTGTGACTCCAAATGTTTATTACAATCTTAATACCTATTAATAGACATTTATAAAATAGAGAATAAGAAACGTACATGTTCACTACATAACCTATTGTTTTCACGCGATTGATAAAATATTGTAGTAGGTATAGTGCACGCCATCTAACTAGAACCTTCTTATGTCTGATTGGAGGTGGGATTAGATGCGCGATTGACAGCACCGCGCGGACCAATAGCAGCACAGAACAGCACCGGGCGGACCAAAAGCAGCACGGCAGAGCGGCTCTTGGACCAATGCCACTACAGCGATGTTAACACAGTTGAGATTCAAAGTGAACTATACAAGCACAGTCGGCGCCATCTTGGTTCTAGTTACTTGACGATACATAATATTACTCAGGATGACTGTACATCTTTTAATAGTCATTAATGACGGCAAATATTGGATAAAGAATATACTCTAAAACTAAAAACACAAATCAGACGGACTGCACGGTTGCAGTTTTTCATCTTATAGGGTACCGTAATGGCTCGACTTCCTTCTCTCGTCACTCAAAAAAAGCGTTAGGAAATAAACGTTTTGTCTTATGTAACTGAGGTGACAATCAAGGCACCTGCGTGATATATTATCACATTCGATAAGTATCGCAATAACTGTCAAAATTCAATACATATTTTGACAGCTATTGCGATATTTATCGAATGTAATAATATGTATCACGATGCGAGAATTGGGCCCCGGTCTTTAACAGTACATAATCCTATGCGGCGCTGTGCTGCGCTGAGATATCAGATGAACAATATCTTTACGCCGTGTAATTTCACTAGAAACATTACCCTTAGTGAGTGAGTGAGACAGAACGATGCGAGATTCGTAAGCAAAAGAGTGAGACATCCTTAGAGTCCCGACCCACTAATAGCAGGAGAACTTCAAAGCCACAAAAATCCGCCGAGACTATTGTAACTTCATGCAGTCCGCCTGATTGTGACTGCAGAACATTTGAAAACATACTGAGTGTTGAAACAATGTTAACAACCTCTTTTGGACAACTTCTGTTGCATGTAGATACAATTTAACCGACTCGTTCACTGACGTATCAACCCACCGCTGATCTAAGTCTGACATTCTGGAATGACGGTCAAGCATTGATCAATGCTTGAGTATCGATTGAGAGACATATTTGTAAAAAAAATTACGAGTGTATACTGTTTTTTCCGGAAATCGTTTTTTCCATGTGGCGTTTTGGCAATCGCAATATTTGCCATTTTATTTTTTCCCAATAGCTTCCTTTACCGAAAGCATTTCTAACCATTGGCATTTTTCCCATTATATTTTTTTTTCAATCGCTTATTTTCCTGGTATGTTTTCTAACCATTCGCATAAAAATGGCAAAAATTGCGAATGGCATTAAAACGCCACATCGAAAAAAGATTTCCGGAAAATAGACAATACATTTATTTGTGGCAAAAAACAGTATACCTATACTCGAAATGACAGACTCAAGTCTATGATATGCAGTGATTACAGCATGAGCGTCGTTCTAGAATACCTTTAGAGACTTATAACCGTTGCCTAACTTAATCAAATGTTATCTGGTACTAAATCATCTTTGTTAAAGTAAAGCAACGACACCTCTCACTTATAACCGTTGCTTAACTTTAACAAACGTATTTTCGTGATGGGGCTTGTGCTCAGTACTAAATCACCTTTGTTAATGTTAAGCAACGACAACTATAACCGTAGCTTAACTTAAACAAATGTTATCTAGTACAAAATCACCTTTGTTAAAATTAAGCCACGTGACCTCTTACTTATAACCGTGGCTTAACTTTAACAAACGTCTTTTCGTGATGGGGCTTGTGCTCAGTACTAAATCACCTTTGTTAAAGTTAAGCAAAATCAAGTTTGATAAGGTTAAGCAACAAATATACATACGAGGGTTAATTTTTAGAGCAGGTTTTTTTGATAGTCTAGAGAAACATTCTGAGTGGATTTTTAGAAAATCAACATCTAGCGGTTTCAAACGGGGTGTTATGTCAATAGACAACTTTTTTTATTTTATTTATGTGGCGTACAGAAGTGCTAATAGGTTGCTAGCATTCTTCCAATCACCATGTATATAACAAAAAGGTATTAAATTACATAATCACCTTTCAATTTGAGCACTATTTGAATAAATTATACACTTAAAACTACAAATTGGCGATTAGAAGATTAAATAAAATTAAACAAAAAAAAAACTATAGCTTTCAAAAACAAAACCTGTCATAGCATGCATTGGTAACGCTGAATTATACATAGCTCGACGCATGAACCGAACGATTCACCAAAATCGGTCCATCCTTATAATTGTATTATACTTAAAACTAAGAGATCCTTTATTATCAGACGAACTAAAACGATAGTAAAATTGTTTGGTAGAAGCGGGCTCCAGCCTCTTTTGAAGGGCAAGATCCAAGAAAACTATTACGTCGACTGTCAAGTGGACAAACGTGCTACCTATAGGACAGATCATTTTCCAGAAAAACCGTTATACTTTCACAAGCTACTGTACAAAATTGTACAAAATCATATTATCAAACAGAATTTGGGAAGAAACAGCTATAACATTAAATTTGTGCTCTGGTGAGTGCAAATTGTACGGCAAGCTCATCTAATACAGGTCTTAATTGAGAAATTTTATACTTAGCACGTTTGCCTTTTAGACCGTCGCTATATGGGTACAGTTTCACCATCTCTTGTTAAATTTATTTGGTTTGTCATTCTTTTACGAAGAAACGGAGCGACGGATCGACGTATTTTTTGCATATACATATGTATATAATTTATGCACGGAAGAGCGAGATAGGATGTTTTTTACTACGTACAAGGTAGTGTTTGGCTACAAGTCACCTGATAAGCGACCAAGTGTTCGAAAGTTGCGCCACGCTACACCTGGTTAAGAGACAGGCCTTCAAGTGCTATGTATCAAGTTTCGAGCTTAATTTGGGGCAAGGTCAATTTGTGTGCAATTGTCCCCGATATTTACTTATTTATGGTTTATCACCGCGATCTTCGGTTCGCAAGTCGACCTCACTACCAATGAGCTATCATCGCTTCAAGATACTCAAATAAATGCACGGTTCTTGTAGAAGTCAAAAAATGCTTAGAAACCTACTGTCACAACTATATTTTTTATCTTTTTATAGTGGTCAGGGCGGAATTACTAGCATCTCAAACATTTTCTTACTTCGGACAGTTTAAATTTATCGAGAGTAGGTGAAACAGACCCTCTAAATCTAAATCATAATAATAAATAAATACATTAAGAGAAAGTGTTGTTACAGAAAATCATACATCAAAAATAGCCTAGATTCAAGACTTTTACAGTCAATAATAATGATAAAACACCAAACACTACAATAATATAATCTTAAAGCTAACGTGTCCGTTCTTTACCGCAGTATCAAAATCAGTCCAGCCTTACGGCACCAACATTAAATACACATTTTCGTTTCCAATATTTTATATAATAATGAATATATTATAAAACTTGTTTGTTATATAAAATAAGCATTGTGGCGTAGTAGGTAGTGCCCCCGCCTGCGGAGTTTAATGTCCTAGATTCAAAATAATTGCTGACGGATTGTGTCGAGAAGACACTGTGCCACCCGCGACAGGCCTAGTGGAGGGCCTGCCTAGACCCCAGTGCAGGGCCTACCTAGTCTTAGTGGGGGGCCACCTAGTCTTAGTGGGGGCCTACCTAATCTTAGTGGGGGCCTGTCTAGTACAGTCAGCGACAAAAGTAGCTGATCATATTCGATTTACCAAAATATGTTTTAGATTAGTAATGTTTGGGTCTATTTTACAACTTACACGGTAGTGTTTGACCACAACACATCCGATGTTAAGTGATGGTGCGGTCAAAGGTTGATGTTTAAAATAATGAAAGTAATCAGACAATGTTTATTACTTATTGTTCAGCAACTTTTGTCGTTGACCGTACGAGGCCTTCTAGTCCTGGTGGGGGGCCTGCCTATTCCTAGTATGAGGCCTGTCTAGACCTAATACGGGGCCTGCCTAAACATAGTGCGCGGCCTGTCCAGTTGTGGGGGGTCTACCTAGTGCTAGAGCGGAGCCTGCTTGGTCTTAGTATGAGGCCTGCCTAGACCTTATGCGGAGCCTGTCTAGTTGGGGGTCTGCCTAGAGCTAGTGTGGGGCCTGAAGACCCTAATGCAGAACCTGCCCAATCCTAGCGCTAGGCCTTGACTAGGTTTAGTAGGGGCCTGTCTTATCTTAGTACGAGGCCAGGTTAGGGGCCTATGTAGTCTTAGTGCAAGGCCAGGCCAGACTTAATACGGGGCCTGTCTTGTCCTACGGCAGGGTAAGTATGCTTCTTCCGTAAAAAAAAACATACATCATACAGGGAAGAATTTGGCCACAAGTCACATGATAGACGATGAGGTCGAAGGTGGCGTCACGCTACACCTGGACTGGGAACTGGCTCTCAATTGAGGCTGCTGGAACACACCGATAGGTGCTTGGTGACAGATTCTTGAGGGGGTCAGCTAGGGGGCCTCGGCGGCCTTGAGGGCGGGGGCCAAGGTTTCAAGGGAACTTGTATCTTATTAAGCAACCTACATTTATAGTACCTGAAAGTACCTACGTTACACTGTATGGAATTTCCTGAGCAAATTACTTTGCAAGGCGAATGAAACACAGATGGGTGTTACAACGCCTGGGTTAACGGCCCCAGATTCCTTGGAGAAGGCCTAGTCCCTCTATTAAAAACTTCTTCAACTGTGCTCGAGCTCAGAGAGAGTACGGGCTATGAATCACCACGCGGACCCAGTGCAGGTTCGCAGATGGGCTAGCGATCCGCCTAGTGTCGGAGTTTTCAAACCGCCTGAAGGTCTCCGACAGTCTAACAACTGCTATCCTAAGACTGGTCATACACGGACAGCCTGAAGCAGTCAGGATCGACAGCTTCAAGCTGCGACTGCATAGTGAACTACAGACTTGTACGTACGTACATACACGAACCGCTCGAGCAGTTGCAGTACTTCACTATGCAGTCGCAGCTTGAAGCAGTCTATCCTGACTGCTTCAAGCTGCGACTGCATAGTGAACTACAGACTTCTACGTACGTACATACACGAACCGCTCGAGCAGTTGCAGTACTTCACTCTGCAGTCGCAGTTCGAAGCAGTTGAGCCTGACTGCGACTGCATAGTGAACTACAGACTTGTACGTACGTACATACACGAACCGCTCGAGCAGTTGCAGTAATTCACTATGCAGTCGCAGCATGACGCAGTCGAGCCTGACTGCTTCAAGCTGAGACTGCATAGTGAACTACAGACTTGTACGTACGTACATACACGAACCGCTCGAGCAGTTGCAGTACTTCACTATGCAGTCGCAGCTTGAAGCAGTCGATCCTGACTGCATCAGGCTGCGACTTCCACGCATGGCCATCCTTAGCCTTGTCCTCCGAAGCACGGAAGCGCTCAGTTTTAAATACCACTAGTGGTCACCCATCCAAGTAGTGACCGCAGAGTACGTTGTTAAACCAGTTGATCGGTTTAGAACGACTAGGCAAGCTCCGCTAGGCTCAACTAACGTAAAATTTCCGCTAGTTTTCATACAAGTGTTTTACAATACGTAAGTCGTAACGTAACTGGTCATATTCCATAGCTTGCAGACAGTTAATCAAAGGATTCTGTTCCGTATCGCGCTGTCTGTACGGCTGAGATTACTAAATCAAGCTGATATGGGATTAATCATCACCATTTTAAAACACTTTTATTAGTTTCTCAGCGATTGTAATCGAAACAAATAAGAAAATATAGATTTCATTCTACACGATGCACGGCGGAGGATCTTTCTTTCGAAAACTTGTAAAATTAAATATATAAAGCGCCCCATTTCAACCTTTTTTTCTCCAATTTCATAAAAAACAAAGACTTGGTAATTCGATCGGTAAATAAACAAGAATAATACAATAAAATCGGAGGGCTAGCAAGTTGCTTTTCGCAAATTTTTTCCTTACACCCAGATCGTCCATTTTTTACATATATCAGGGTCAAAATCATAAGTCACCTGATGTTAAGTGACGTTGCGGTCGGAGGTGGCGCCACGCTACACGTGGACTGGGAACTGGCTCTCAAGTGAGACTGCCGGAACACACCGATAGGTGCTTGGCGAGAAATCAAGCCTGAGGTTTCATCGCGATGTTTTAAAGCAGAGATGTTATGGGTATAACATTTCGGATCTGAATTGAATTATCTGTCAGTTTCTGTTACGAATATAATAAGACTTTTAAGGTATTGGCGTTTATTCTGTTGTGCATTCTCTAAAACTAAGTTTGACAGGTCTAAAAACATTGCTGTCCCTTTCTTACTTCTTTAGTCAAAAAGGACAGCAATATTTTTGGACCTGTCAAACTTAGTTTAGTCTTAGAAAACGCACAACAGAATCAACAATGACCAAATAGTTTTATATAGGCAATAGAAAGTACGATAAAAGAAAAGAAAGAAAAAAAGAAAGTACGTTGAGTAGTTCACGATTAAAGTTAAAGCTGCAATTAAATTTAACCTCAAGAATAACTTTAACTAAGGATGGTGAAATCCAGTACACTCCGATCCTATCGGAACTGCTACATCGGATTCGGTTCCGAATCGATTATCATTTCGGATACACCACAACACCCCCGCTTCCAATCCTCAAGCGCATCATAAAATCCGAAACCAAATCCATCAGAGCTCCTCCCCGACTCAAATCAAATTCAAAACCAAACAAAAACGAACCCAAAACCCACCACCGTAAGGTCTAACGCGAATGCGGACGCCCGCTATCCTCCTTAGGCTCCTCAATCGGCCCATACCGGACCCTGCACTCCGGGCGTAGGTTCCTGAAATGCTCCACCCCAGCCTCCGTGACCCGCGTCCCGGTCACATCCACGAACTGCAAATTGGGCGCGGCTGTCGCCAAATGCGTCAGACTTGTGTTGGTGATGTGACGGAATCCGCTCATGGATAAGACGCGCAGGTTTGACCTGTTTGGCCTGCCGTGCGGGTCAGGCTGCGCTGGGACAGCGCCGTAAGGACCAATATGCAAATAGTTGACGTTTTCGTTTTCAGCACGGCCGAAGCGACGGATCGCCGCGTCCGTCACTAGCAGAGTATACTCGAGACGAGGCGCCATTTGCGACGAATAAATCAGATTCATATGAGCACTACGCATACGCTCCGTGCGCAAATCTACCGGCTCCGGGACCTGTATTTGGTACATCGCGTGTCTTCTGTGACCAACATTGACGTACAGCACCCGATGGCGGTTCGGTTCGTTGTTGCCAGTGCCGCGAGAAGTGCCAGCGACCGGATTGCCGCCGTCTGGATTGCCGGGATCGGCAGCCGGGGCAGCGTCGGCAGCTTCGCGATTGCCAATATCCTGATTGCCTAGAATCTCGATCGCTTGATTGCCTCGCATGTTGTCCGCTCGGTAGGCCGCGATGCAAGCGGCCAAGTTGTTCGAGCTGGCTGTACTGCGGAAGGCGGCCATGCAAGCGGCCAAGTCCTCCGGGCTGACGTGGCGGCGGCTAGCCATGCTTCCGTCGTTGGCAAAGAAGTGGTTGGCGATGTTGCAAGCGCGCCGGCTCGCGCGATCGTTGCTGCCGCTGAGGAGGGAATTGCCGCCGATGTGGATTATCGGATTGCCGATGGTGATGTTTCCGGATCTGCCGGGTACGCGGCGCGGGGGACTGCCGGCGGCGTTGTTGCCGGAACTGCCAGCGGCGTGATCGGCGGGATTGCCGGCGGCAGGATTGTCAGCGTCACGATTGCCAGCTTCAGGATTGCCGGCGGCGTCGATAACGGGATCGATAACGTCGTCTTCGGTAACTATTCGCATCTGCTGTTGGCACCTGAAATAATAATACGAATCATTTATTTGCAACAAATTGTACAAAAAATACTTGTGGTCAAACATAGTACAAAAAAAATATATATATCCCTACTAATATTATGAATGCGAAAGTAACTCTTGTCTGTCTGACTGCCTCGCTTTCACGCCTAAACTACTGAACCGATTTAAGTGAAATTTGGTACGGAGATAGTTTGAACCCTGAGGACGGACATAGGCTACTTTTTATCGCGATAAACTGTAGCAGCTAGTATAAATATATATACTTACATAAAATGTGGACTCATGGGATCTAGAATGTTCCGACCAGAGCCCGATGGCCCTGCAATACCAGGAGCTCCCCGAGGTGGGAACCCACTGTTCCAATCCGGCTGACGGACATCATTGTTGTTGTACACACAGCAATTGGGGCTGCAACCCTCAACGAGCACCGGTCGCTCGTTGTGTCTGAACCGTATATACTTCTGCGTCCTCGGATCACCGGAACGAGACCTCGCTTGGTTCGGCTGATGTCTAGACCTGCCCTCTTCGCTCCTACCCTGGTCCCCCCTCGAAGTAGACGGCACACTTGGATCAGCTGTCGACGCACTTGGTTCACCGGACGGTGCACTTGGTTCGCTCGAGCAACTTGGTTCGCTGGGTTGCCTCGAGGTAGACGGCTGGCTGCCACCGTCTTGGTGCTCAAACTTGGACGTGCTAGCTCCTTCGTTGACGGCGACGCGGGACCGCTTCGGCTGCGGCGTATCATCTTCGTCATCGTCATCGTTGTCAGAGTCCGAATCGTCGTTGTCAGAATCGATGAAATCCGGCTTGTCGTCGGTCGGCCTGTAGATTGGCCCGTGAGAATCTTCGGTTCTCTTCTTGAAATCGTTCAGCGAGTCTTTCAGTTGGGCTCTTGACACCTGACAGGTGGCGCTGTCATCGTAATACTTCCGCATAGCCTTCGTCGCGCACGGCTCGTGAGTTGAACAGCTCTGCCCGTTAGACGTAGTCGCCTCGCTATTGGACGAAGCCGGTTCATTCGATGACCCCTGCTCGTTATTGGACGAGTCGGAATCGTTCGATGAATCCGGCTCGTCATTGGTGCTCGCCTGCTCCTTGCTCGTCGCATTGGGATCATCATTGGACGAGCCGGGTTCGTTTGCGTTCTGCTTGCCGAGCGCTTCTCTCGGCCGCTTGGAAGGTCCAGCCTCAGGCGCGTCGTCCTGCTTACGTTTGGTGGTCTCCGCGTTACGCCCTTCCATTTCGTCTTCAGCGATGTCAGCTAGGTTCCTAGCGGCTTCTGCTCCGGCATTGCTAACCTCCTCCTCGGGGTATTCAGGGGCTATTTCGTCGTCCACCGGCCTGGTCATGGCCCTGCGGACGTGTCTGTTGTTGGATATGACGAAGCCTAGTGGTGCTCTGGCGCGGGCCTCTCTCAGTTGCTGGACCCGCTCCAGGCTCTGGCGCGTGATTATTTCGAACTGCCTGTTGTCGGGGAAGTCCTGGGGGTGCAGGAGGGGGATGTTGCTGATGCCGAAGGGGTCGTCGTCGATGAGCGACGCGCAGTCGGGCGGCGATACGCTCTGGATGACGCTGCGGATAAGTAATTGGGATATTAGAGAAAGACTAGATTCCAATGAATAAGTCTGAGTCTTGGATATTTCTATCTATATAAGTTATTTATCTAATATATAAAATTCTCGTGTCACAGTTTTCGTTGCCATACTCCTCCGAAACGGATTGACCGATTTTGATGAAATTTTTTGTGCTTATCCGGTATCTATGAGAATCGGCCAACATCTATTTTTCATCCCCCTAAATGTTAGGGGTAGTCCACCCCTAAATTTTTTTTATTTTTAAGACAAAATTTTTAATTTCTTTTTTTTTATGATACAACATACAAAAATACATACAATCCTCAATTTTCACCCTTCTACGAGCAACCCTTATTTTTTAATAGCCATTATATTTATATGGCAAAACAATGTTTGCCGGGTCAGCTAGTTTCTCTATATAAGTATGTATATCATTGTCTAGTACCCATAACACAAGTTTCGAGCTTAATTTGGGGCTAGGTCGATTTGTGTGCAATTGTCCCCGGTATTTATTTATTTCTATTTATTTATTTAATGGATAAAAAAAACTTTGTAGCAATCAATTTTTTTTACAGATCCTGTAATTGACTTTCCATTGTTATTTTACTGTATATATATTCTGTGGTTGTGTAAAAAGCTGTTGGTTTTCCATAAAAAAGTTAGTTAAGGGGAAGTCCAGTCGTAGGGGGGGAGGGGATAAAGCTAAAGCTAAATCTTTCCAAATCTCACTTACAAGGGAGGGGGGGTCTTGCCAAATATCACGTAATTATTTTTCTCGCAGAAAACGGTGTAAAATTACGTGAAAGTTGTGTTTTTATTTTTTTTTCTCTATTATCCAACACGTTTACAGCCCAAATAGAAGTTTTGAAGAATCTCGCGTGAGATTAGGAGGGGGGAGGGAGTTGAGGAAAATCTTACGATATCTCACCGAGGGGGGAGAGGGTGGGTCGAAAAATGCCTCACGCAATTAATGTACGCCCCCTTACATGTGAAGCTGAAAAAAGTGTTTTAAAAATGGTGCAAATAATGTTCATTACGTGGTACAGTCAACGACAAAAGTCGCTGAACTAAAACAAATTTTCAGATTCTCATTATCATCACCAACCTTCGAATGAATCATCACATAACGTTAGGTGTGTTGTATTGTGGTCAAACTTGTAATTTTTAAGGACAAACAAACATCCACTCCAAAGGCGTTTACTGATCTTAAACGCATTTGGGGGCGTCCATAAATTACGTGAGATGTTTAAGGGGGGGAGGGGGTCGAGTCAAATCTCATCTAATCTTTTTTTTTTTATAAGAGATAGGCAAGCATTTGACCCCAGTCTCACCTGATGGTGAGTGATGACGAGGCCGAAGATGGAGCATGCTTGCCTAGAAGATACCTATTCACTCTTGACTTGAAGGCTCCCAAGTTATACTTAAAAACAAAGACGCTGGCAAGGTGTTCCACTCCTTCGCCGTTCGCATTATAAATGTGGAAGCGAAACGTTTTGTACGGATTGGGGGAATTTCAACCATGTAAGGATGACGTGTTTCCGTGCGTCTTGTTGTTCGATAGTGGAATGGGGATGGTGGAATGAGGTTGTGTAGTTCCGTCGCACACTCTCCATAATATAACCTGTAGAACACAGATAAGCTGGCAACTTTACGGCGGTGATCAAGGCTCTGAAGCCTCGCCTTAACCAGCTCATCATCACCTATGAGTCTTTTAGCTCTACTATCTATGGAGTCCATCTTACGTTGGAGAGAGGGGGGGGGGGGGTCTCGGAAAATATCACGCAATTTTTTTGCAGAGCACAGGCGAGCATCCATGGATTGAATTAGAGTAGATTTTCTTTTTTTAATCACAGTAGTTACGATTTATGTATTCTATTGTCAAAGTTTTATTACGCTTATTAAACTCTCAGCAATATAGATTTATAGTCTGAACTAGTGTAAATAAAAGCACGAAGCAATTTTTTTTTTCTTTTGTTCTATAACAATCCAACGCGTCTACGTAAGAAACCCACATTTTGAAAAATCTCACGTGAGATTGGGGGATGGGGGAGGGGGTTGAATAAAATCTCACGATATCTCACCAGGGGGGGAGGGAGGGACAGAAAATTTAAAAAACACCTCACGTAATTTATGGACGCCCCCTTTGGAAAATCGAGTATGTACATTGTACAGCTACTTTTGTCGCTGTCAGTACTTACGAGTCGTTTGCCGGGTTGCCGCTTCTGTACACGCGGTTGTTGTCTTCATCGCTGATCCATTGCTCGGACGCGTACTTACTCGCGTAGTAGTCTGGCTCCTGAAACAAATAAACAGAGCTATTTTGAACCCCCGACGCGAAAAGAGAGGTGTATTTGACGTCGATGTCTGTCTATGTGTCTGTTACCCGGGCCACACTTCTGGCACAAATAATCTTAGTTATTTTGTGTGATTGCATAGATATTATTTTTATTCAATAATAAAAATGTTAATATACCAATTTAAACTAGCATGGTCAAAAACATTAGAATTAGGTTTTATAACGGGATAATTACCATGTATTTGTTTTTGTTTGAGTTCTCGATATTCCGGCACTGTTGCAAGCGCCACGATCACGAGAATACTAAAAGTTTCTACGGGTAGGATTGTTGATGTTATAACGGGCAGACGTATCTATCTACCCGCTTCCTCGCACGTGTTTTTGCTTACGATGACATTAACATTTTCACACAAGTCACACGCTACTCGATTCAAATCATCCCGGATAATTTCTCGTTATAAAACCTAATTTAAATTATATCTTCTATTTTGTTAAATTTTTTTCCCACTTGTGCAGTTCCGTGTACGCCGGAGCAGGCTCGCTGCTGAAGTGAGCGCGGTAATTTTTTTTCCCAATCGTGCCACATACCTCGGCCTCCCACTTGTGCAGTTCCGTGTATGCCGGAGCAGGCTCGCTGTTGAAGTGAGCGTGGTAATTTTTTTTTCCACTTGTGCCACATACCTCGGCCTCCCACTTGTGCAGTTCCGTGTATGCCGGAGCAGGCTCGCTGCTGAAGTGAGCGTGGTCCGCGACGGCGGGCGGGGGCGTGGCGGGCGCCAGCAGCAGCTCCTCGAGCTGCGGCACCCAGCCCATCGCGGACACCTCCGAGTCCCCCACCGGCGACCCGCGGAGGTCCACCATCTGCGAGCGGAACGCCGGACATGGAGGTTGGATTTTTGAGGCAAGTATTTTTTGTTTTTGTTATATGGCGTCACACGATTAGTGTATTTGCCGGTGTCAAGTATTAAAATACTAGTTGCGCCCCGCGGTTTCACCCGCGTGTTCGCGTTATCCCGCGGGAACCTGTTTCCGGGATAAAAACCTAAGCATAGGGAATTAATTACATAGATTACTGTAGTCCTCGCGGGTGAAACCACAGGGCCCAGCTATTATCTACATAAGTTGCAAGTTTTGTGGTAGTGTGTGTGTATATGTATGTGTGTGTGTGTGTGCGTGTGTGTGTATGTGTGTGTTTTGGGGTGTGACATTGGAGAGAGGGTTATAGGGCAAGGAAATAGATGATAATGATGATGATGATGATGATTTTATACAGTACCTTGAGCGCTTTGAATCCGTAGCGCGTGGCGAGCGAAGCGTAAGCGACGAATTCGCTCAGCTTACTGCACTCGGCCATCATGAGCCGCTCGAGCTTCGGCAGCTTGCTCAGCGGCAGCATACACGCCGGCTCCACCCAATCACAGCACGACACGTCCAGCTCCTGAGGGGCGCGAGACGAGGGGCGTCAAAAAGGGGAGCGATATCATCATCATCAGCCTCCGTTCTCACTGCTGGGACTCTGGCCTTCACTCAGAGAGAGTATGGGCTGTAAACTATAACGCTGCCACAGTGCGGGTTGGTAGATGTCGCATGCCTTTGAATGTTGCGGTTCTTGGACACGCCGGTTTCCTCGCGATGTTTTCCTTCGCCGTTTTGAGAGATCGCAAATCTACACGTAAATTTTTAAGTCATAAGTGCTGGGCTGAGAGAATTCTAACTCAGTATCAGCGCCCTGTAAAGCGCACGCGTTACCGTTCGGCCACCGTGGCGATGTGGTCGAAGGTGGCGCCACGCCACACCTGGACTGGGAACTGGCTCTCAAGTGAGGCTGCCGGAACACACCGATAGGTGCTTGGCGACAGATTCTTAACTTGAGGGTAGCTAGCCAGGCTAGCACGAGATAATGCCCTACCACCAAGCTATAGTTTCATCGCGATGATTTCTTTCACCGAAAGCTCGAGCTAGTGACTTTCACATTGACATTACATACCTCCAAGTGCACTAGGTAGTTGTAGATCTTGCACAGGAACGACTTCTGTACGTTGAAGCATTTCGTTCCACGCAGCGAGAGCTTCTTGAGTGCCGGCGGGAACATAGAGATTCTGGTCTGGAAACAGAAGGAAATGAATTAATATCGCGATAAATACCACCAAAGAGTTGCTAATGTTCCTATTCCTAATAGTACGAGTGAGGTTTTTAGGGGAACGTTAAATTTTAAGTTTTAAAAAATCCGAATAAACATAATTTCGTATAAACTTACAAGTTATACACAAAAATAAAATAATTGCTCCACCACCGAGAATTAGAAATACCCCATTTCACTTTTTTTGTATTTTCGCGCCCCCTTCATTCTCGCTCCCCCCTAAATTCAACGCTATCCCCAAACGTACCAGGCGACAGTCGATAATGCAGAGGTCCTCCTCCACCACCTGTCTTAGAACTACAAAGACTCCCCTTTTTGCATTTTCGTGCCCCCTCTCATTCTCGCTCCCCTCTGAATTCAACGCTATTTCCAAACGTACCAGCCGACAGTCGATGATGCAGAGGTTCAGTGAGACCAGCTATAAATAATTACGCCCTTGTTTTGCATTTGCGCGCCCCCTGCATTTTCGCGCCCCCTGCATTTTCGATCCCCCTTCATTTTCACACCCCCCTAAATTCAACGCTATCCCCAAACGTACTAGCCGACAGTCGATGATGCAGAGGTTCAGTGAGACCAGCTATAAATAATTACGCCATCACCTGTCTGAGAACTACAAAAGACTCCCCTTTTTTGCATTTTCGCGCCCACTGCATTTTCGCTCCCCCTTCATTTTCGCTCCCCCTTCATTTTCGCTCCCCCTTCATTCTCGCTCCCCCCTAAATTCAACGCTATCCCCAAACGTACCAGCCGACAGTCAATGATGCAGTTGTCCAAAGAGAACTCTGTCAGGTTGGGGCAGACAGCGGTCAGCCGCACCAGCGCCTGCTGAGTCAGCGTGATCTGCGGCCCGGGGCAGCGGGACCCGGTCAGCATCGGCTTCTGAGGCTCGCGGGGGCGGCACGAAGCGCTGGGCCGAGGGAACTGCTCCGGCCAGAACGGGAAACCGGTCGAGCTCCTGTGGAGAGAATAACATGTCACGTTTCCATATACCAATGTGCACAAGCAACCAAAAGAAATCTTATTAGTAAAGCTTATTATAAAATATCGGACTATTTGGATGACAAAAAAGCTTGGGATTGTACTTACTAATACTATAAACGTGAAAGTTTGTGAGTATGGATGGATGGATGTTTGTTACTCTTTCACGCAAAAACTACAGAACGGATCTGAATGAAACTTTCACGCAAAAACTACAGAACGGATCTGAATGAAATTTGGAATGGAGGTAGCTTATACCGTTGATTAACACATAGGCTACTTTTTATCCCGGAAAAGGGTTCCTGCGGGATAACGGGAAGACGCGGGTGAAACCGCGGGGCGGAACTAGTATAAAAATACTTAAGACAAATGCATTATCAAAATCAAAAAAATCTTTATTAAATGCGATCCCTACTAATATTATAAATGCGAAAGTAACTCTGTCTGTCTGTCTCGCTTTCACTCCTAAACTACTGAACCGATTTGAATGAAAGAACAATGGCCAAAACGGACCTGAGGTTGTAAAATAACGAGTAATATATTAAAAAAATTGTAATTTTTTGCTTATTTGATATATTTGAATTTTGATTCAAAAGTCATTTTTTCTTTATTCAATAGGATACATTGTGATCACTTTAAAACGTCAAACTTAAAACTAGCTACGCCTGTTCCAACCTCCTTACGCCGGCAAAAGAACAGGCAAGAAACGCCCGGCAGGTAATTTTTTTGGCGCGATCACATTGACAATTTTATTCTTATTACTAATTGATTGATTCAAAATTCAAATCATTTTTATTCAACAGGATACATTGTGATCACTTTAAAAGTTCAACTTAAAACTAGCTACGCCTTATTAAGATTATACAAACGATATTTTAAGAAATTATAAGAGAAAATGATATTGAATTTTTAACTTCGTAGTGTCTAATGACATTTGTTTGCTTTTGCTACGCTACAACACGTCATTTTCTACCAATTTTGTTGTACCTATTTTTTTCTTTTTCTGAACTTATCGTTAATTTCACAAACCAAACACTGTTTTAGGCCGGTCGCATAACTTCAATAAGCTATTCGTAATTTTTGTACAAAAAATATTGCTGTCAGGTCCAGGGCAGTATGAAAAATGTACGGAGACAGTTTGAACCCTGAGGAAGGACATAGGATACTTTTTATCGCGATACACTGTAGCCCACGCGGGTGAAACCGCGGGGAACAGCTAGTATACATATGACGTTACCTCGGCGCTGCCTCAGCAGACAGGCGGAACATGCGCGATCCGCGGTCCGAGTTGTCTTCTTGTGTGATCACCTCCTCCGACGCTGACGCAGCTAGGTGATAAAACAACAACACGTTCAAAACTTTATTTATTTTATTTTATTATTACTTCCAGGGTAGCGTTTGACCTCCAGTCACCTGAATCCCTAGTGCAAGTTTTGAAAACGATACAAGTTTTCGTAAACGTCGACGTTTACCACCGCCGACTTGTCAAAGTGGCAACTCGATCTGCTCAAATTCAAAAAGTAACTCAATAACATTGTTGGAATATGATTATAACGATTTAAAATAACCCGTATTAACGATTTCAGTTCCTCCAAGACTCGGTAAGATTCGCTGAAAAAAAATATATGGATGGAAACGAAATTTTTTATAGTTTTTGTAAACTATCAAAACCTGTACTAGGGATACTGATGTTAAGTGACGTGGTGGTCGAAGATGGCGGCACGCTACACCTGGACTGGGAACTGGCTCTCAAGTGAGGCTGCCGGAACACACCGATAGGTGCTTGGCGACAGATTATTAACATGAGCGTGGTAGCTAGCCAGGCGAGTACTAGAAAATACCCTACCACCAAGCTATGGTTTCATCACGTTGTTTTCCTTCACCGAAAGCTCAAGCTCATTGTAGGATCTGAACCCACGTCCTGCACAAGCCGATGTCACTACCACTGAGCCATTATCGCTATAAAACTGAAACTTTTTCATTGAAAACATTTTAATGAAAAACTCGTTTTTCTAACGCTCGAAGTTAATAATCGATCCTGATCCGTTATCCGCGGTTTTGTAACAATATGTCATGTCATAATATGTCATTTTAGTAGTAAAGCTTGACATAGTACTTTATTATTACTATGTACTTAATTATTAATTTCAGGCACCTTCAGTGAATTCCTTTAAGAACAGACTGGACAAGTGGTTGCGAACGAGCAATGCTTCCTTGCTACAGAATTGACATTTCTCTGCACTTTTGGACATTGCTATAATTCAACACAGCATGATATAGGCACATCAGCCTCTGGCCTGCTCGCCTATTACCAAATAATTAAATAATAGTTAATTGTTATGGCAAGGCGATTGTACCTTTTCTGAGATCATCATGGGAGCCGTTTATGAAGCCAAGACATCTGAAACATAAAAAAATTTATCAGAATGGTTTTACGTCTTCCTCCCTTCAAACTGTGCTGTGACTGACGGGGCCCATACTGACTATCGTTTTCAATAACCGATCTATCCATGGTTTGCCTTACTGGAGATGGAAATTTGACACAAGCTCCATAGAAGTAATGTCAAATTTATGTCAAATCATGGATAGATCGGTTATTGTAACCGGCCAAATATGTACCTATTTTCTATGATTGATACCTACCACCTTTGTACAGCATGGTTTCCATTAAATAAACATGATTATGTTAAAGATTTCATTCATTGAGAATGTATCTAATTTTGAGTTTATTTAGTTTTTATCAACTTTACCAGTATAAGTTGTCGATTTTTTTTCTTTTTATTTTTAAAACACTTTTATTAGCTTGACTTGTAACTAACTAACAATGTAATCAAATCTTAGAAGTCAATTTTCACCTACGTCTAATTGTCGTATCGACTTGAAACTTTGTATGTGTATGTAATCTCGGTGACAATGCAATAATTTGGTATCATTGACCTGATTTGATGATGCAGCCGGAAGGTGGGTAGGAGATCTCTGCAGGGCAAATTTTCTAGGGCGGCAAAATTTGGAAAGTGAGATAAAATTTTCTATACAATATTTAATTAACTAATTATTTTAAATAAACATTTTATCTTTCAAGAAATATAATTCAAGTATTATGTTAAAGTTAAAGTTTCGTAATATAGGAAATTTACGTAAAAACGATATCAAAACTATTAACATAAAATTTAAGTCATAGGGCGGCATTTTCTTCAGTGCCCCAGGGCGGCACAAATTTAAATCCGGCCCTGATTTTACCTAAATAGAAGCCGTCAATTAAAAATTGTAACACACTCAAGTCAATAATTTACATAAAAAACATACAAGTGAAACAGTTTTATGTGTCTCCTGGAAAGTTGCAGTTTGACTTGCGCGGTGTTATTAGCTAGCCGACGATTTGTCACTCACTCCGAGAGAAGGCCAGAGTCCCAGCAGTGGGAACGTAATAGGCTGATGATGATGATGATGATGATGTAGCTAGACTCACCCCCTAGCCTCCCTGGCGTATCCGCTGAGCTTAAGCGATGTGGTGTGGTGGCTCAGCGCGTGGGTGATGAGCCAGCGCATCCGCTGTTTGCCGCTCGGGTAGCCGCGCGCGTCAACGCGCTGCCACAGCGTGCGGTCGAGGATAAGGGCGCCGAAACGGTGACAGGTGCTGGAGAAAAGATTTCATTTATCATACTCGGAATGTGCGCTTGAAGTTACCCAATGAAAATAGCCAACCAACCAACCAACCAACCAACCAACCACAAACCAACCAACCAACCAACCAACCAACTAAACAACCAACCAACCTATTATATATATCCTACTTCCTACTAATATTATAAACGTGAAAGTTTGTGAGCATGGATGTATGGATGGATGCTGGTTGTTCTTTCACGCAAAAACTACTGATCGGATTTGAGTTAAATTTGGAATGGAGATAGCGTATACTCTGGATTAACACATAGGCTTGTTTTTATCCCGGAAAAAGGTTCCTGCGGGATAACGCGGGTGAAACCACGGGGCGCAACTAGTATAATGAAATGAAAATACATTTATTACTGACAATTCAATTCATTTATTCACCATAATAACATGTGTCGTTATTCTAGGCAAGTCAGTTGTACAATATTTACTCAATGATATTCGAATTAAATAATAATTATAGGTAAGTAAACATTCTCATTAGTCGTCATAAAAATAATAATAATAATAAATGAACATTACATTAATAAAATTAATTGAACATTACATGCACAAAATAAAGTTAACGATTTACTACTGTTGGTCCTCAAACAAAAATGAACCCTCACCCAATATCGCACAAATTAAGGACAAGAACAAAAAGTAACAATCACACTTAAACAGGTACGACATTGCGCGACGTCAGAAACAGCTCCCGGCTCAGCATACAACTGAAACTGTCCACCAGCCTCAGTTACTGATTTTCAGCCCGAACCCACTTCATGACAATCTGAAGTATATTCTGAATCTCGGAAACGGCTCTCACGGTTTTCATTAAATTTAGTGTGCAGGGGGTTGCGGGGTGATAACTCGATCTAGCTAGGTCTAATTTTTGGAAAACGTTGTATATCGATAATTCAACTTAAACATCAACTGAAAAATTATGACTCTTCCTGACATCTATTGGCGAGTAGTACTATTTTCTTGCGACTTGACAATAGATGGCGTCGTTCAGCAACACTAAACCAATTTTCTAAAAACACGATTCACCAAAGAAAAAACCAGCTCATCCAGATATTGAAACTTACTATCCGAGCGCCTTCAGGTCTCTGGGGGTGCAGTACTGCAGGACGTACAGCAGAACGTCATCGGACAGGTCCAAGAGTTGGATGGGCCTGGTTGCCTCCGCTGGCAAAGCCCCCTTGGCTCCATTGTCTGTAATAAATGATGAAATAATAGTCTCAGAATTCCTAACTTTACATTACTATGTAGAAAATCCTACTAATATTATAAACATGAAAGTTTGTAAGTATGTATGTATTTTTTTTTTTTTAACTGTTTAGAGTAGCATTTGACCACAAGTCATCTGATGTTAAGTGACGATGTGGTCGAAGATGGCGCCACGCTACACCTGGACTGGGAACTGGCTCTCAAGTGAGGCTGCCGGAACACACCGATAGGTGCACGGCGACAGATCATTAACAAGAGGGTGGTAGCTAGCCAGGCGAGTATACTAGAAAATACCCTACCCCCAAGCTATGGTTTCATCACGATGTTTTCCTTCACCGAAAGCTCAAGCTCATTGTAGGATTCGAACCCACGTCCCACGGATCGCAAGCCGACGTTACTACCACTGAGCCATCATCGCTACGAATGTTCATTGCACTTTCACGCAAAAACTACTGAACGGATTGGAGATAGCTTATACTCTGGATTAACACATAGGCTGCTATTTATCCCGGAAAAAGACACGGGTGAAACCGCGGGGCGCAACTAGTATGATTATATTAGCCAATTACTTATTTGATTTAATGTATATATCCAAATGCGATGGTGGCCGAACGGTAAGGCGTGCGACTTACAAGACGCCGACACCGAGTTCGAATCCTCTCGGCCCCGCACCTATGACGTAATAAGTTATGTGCGGATTTGCCATCGCTCAAAACGGTGAAGGAAAACAGTGTGAGGAAACCGGCATGCCCAAGAACTGCAACATTCAAGGGCATGCGACATCTACCAACCCGCACTGGGCCCGCGTGCTAGATTACAGCCCATACTCTCTCTCTGAGAGAAGGCCAGAGTCCCAGCGGTGGGAATGTGAAAGGCTGATAATGATGATGTATCCAAAAATAATAGGAAAATCATATTAAAAAATTTCGATTTGAATTAAGATACAGACTAAACAAAGCTGCCCCCGCCCTGTTTTTTCCCCGACTTCAAAAAAGGAGGAGGTTCTCAATTCGACTATATGTTTCTTTTTATTTATTTATTTTGGTAATAGGCGAGCAGCCTGAGGCTGATGTGCCTATATCATGCTGTGTTGAATTATAGCAATTTCCAAAAGTGCAGAGAAAAGTCAATTCTGTAGCAAGGAAGCATTGTTCGTTCGCAACCACTTGTCCAGTCTGTTTTTAAAGGAATTCACTGAAGGTGCCGACACAACGTCTTTTTATATTTGTTACCTCAGAACATTCGACTGGGTGAACCGATTTTGATGATTCTTTTTTTATCTGAAAGCTGGTGCTTCCCGTGTGGTCCCATTTCAATTTGGTCCAGTTCTGACAATGGCATCCATAAGAAAACCTTTGAAGTCGGTTTTTTTTCTTGCAAAATTGCTTGTTTTTATATTAGTAAATGCTCTGCAGCTTTGATGTATCCTACCCAATAACCTTTATGCGAGTAAATCAAGTTTTTTTTTTGTAAAACGAATATCATGACTGGAGTTACATCCCTTTGTAAAAATAAAAACAGGGTGTGGCAGGTCGGTTAGCCTTGACATAGTTATTGTGAGATATATCATATCAGTGTGTTTAGACTTTAGGTATGCTTAGAAATAGCTATTCTAAAGGAATCTTGAAAATAAATCAGATTAGTGTAGAAAATAACATTATTTTTAATTTTTTGTGTTCTTAAATGTACAATGGACATATTGGTACAACTGTATTTTCTGATCAAGTCTCTTAGAGTACAGTGCAGATATTACTTGGCTATTCAAGCTTTTCTTTTACACTGCGAATGATTAAAATTTGTTCAGTCTTCCATATGCCTAAATATATATATTTATGGATCGATTCAAGCACCAATATATATTTTAGGATATGGAAGGATTATCTGATACACATATCGTGATGGCACAGTACAGTCTTGGTTAAGCTAACACCTTTTGAATGCGAAGAAAAGATGGCCAGAACATCATTTCATTCAAGGCAAAAATGGCTAAGAACAATTTGATTCCAGGAAGTCTTCGTTTCACCAAGAGTTTTAAGATTACACATCAAATAATATGAGAGAGAATAAACTTACCACCATGAACATATCCACTGTCGTTCAATTCCTGCTTCGGATTAATTTCTGGATTCAGGGAATCCATTTCAAACTGGATCGCTTCGGCAGAAGTACAAGGGAGATGACTCCTTACTTCTACATTAATACAAGGTAATATACTAAAATAACACACAAAACAAAGAAGTTCAAATGAGGATGGCAATTATCAGCAAGAATAATAAACAAGATACGATTTGGAATGTTTCCAAAAACGCGAAGTGAAAACCGCGTCCAGCACACACGACCAAACGCAGAATTTCTGTTTGACAGGAAAATCGACCGATCGATAGGTTTTTGACAGGTAGTGTTGAGCCATGACAGTTTAATAGCTGTTTAGTCGATTCTCTTGACCAATAATGTCACAAAGCAAAAATCGGAAATAACCGATTTTTAACATTACGATGAAGAACGAGTTTAACAATCTGTGGTTTCCTATTTTATTTCAAACCACAGATAAAGCATTTGCCGAATTTGCTCAAACTTCAAAACATTCAATTTATTTGATGTTTCTTTTGTAAACGTCGTACATTCTGTACAGACTAGAGGTGGGCGTTTAAACGAAAAGCGGTTTAAAAACGCCGCTTTTAAAAATAAGCACATAAGCGGGCTTATTAAAATAAGCAGGCTCCGTTTAAACGTTGACGGTTTTTTTTCCAAAGTCCAAACAAATGCAAACCTTATTCCAATACGGATACCACTGAAAATCGTCACTCTTCAAAATAAGCGCATAAGCGGGGCGCGGGCTGATGAAAATAAGCCGACTCCGTTTAAACGTTGACGACTTTTTTCCAAAGTCCAAACAAATGCAAACCTTATTCCGATAGATTTACATTTCAAAATAAAATCTGATTGTTATAAGCGTAAGACTCAAAGATTTATAATTGGTTTGGATTCACATTATTTCAACCTTATTTCTATGCACTGAAGGCGCAATATTAATTGAATTAGATGTCATATTACGCGGCTAAATTACGTTCTGCTTATTTACGTAATATTTGTGGGGGACTGGCAACGCCTTGTGTTTGGTTGGTTAGTGTTTTACAACCAAACCGATTGCATTTAATTCCTCCGTCTTCCATTTAATTTTCTAGTTCGCTTTTTGTTGTTGACAAATTAGCGAGGGCTTATTTTGTTTATTTACACTACGCGCGCGAATGAGCTTCGAGACTTATGTGTTATGTAACAAAAAAAACAACAAAAAAGGCATTATTCATGTAAATATAAAACAAGAATGTAAATATACCGTAGTGAAAACAAGTGTAAATAATACATGATGTAAATAAAATCAATGAACTTCTAAGTACGCCTGAAATGAAACCCAGTGATTAATGGATTGATAATTCATTTCAGACAACCGCCTGATAAGTACGAAGGGAAGTTCATTAATTCATAAATATTGTTACTTTGTAGTCTAAAGTATTTATTTAGTAAGATAGAAGATAAAAAAAAAATATAAAAAACTATTCCAAATTGCAACATAATAATAACAAATTTCTTTAAGCTAGTAACAACACTAGCAAAGCCACAAATCATTAAACGCTTTTGTTAACTCTCGGCGTTGGTCACTAGTCGCTAGTCGCTATTAAACATGTCTCCATTGTTTCCGTTTAAATACAACAAAAAGCAAATAAGCATTCGACGACTTTTTTAAGCAGCTTAATAATATAAGCGAAACGCTTTAAGCATATTGTCAATTTTAAGCAGTTCGTCACATCTTTAGTACAGACTGAGCACATTGATTATTTTCAAAATTAAAACGCAATGTCCAAATCCATACGGAGCAAGTGGAAGCGAAAATGCCGTGCAATAAAGAGGGAACGCTATGCTGTAAAAGAACTGGCCAGGTTAAAGAAAATGCTCGGCATCAAAGAAGAAGAAAAAAATAACACTGAGGACACTTCGCAAGTTGAGGTTATGGAATCCGAACAGGTGATTTTCTTGGACGCTGGTGCTCTAAAAAAGGATAAAGAGAAAAAGAAAAAAGGCAAAAAGGCCAAAAAACCAGTAGAAGAAGACCCGGAAGATGTAGAAATGAGTTCGGACGATGAAAAAATCGAAGTTGATGGTGAAAATGGTAAAACGCGAACTTTTAGTACGAAAACACTGAAGGATCAAAACGGACAATTTCCAGTTTGGCTTCACAAGAGAAAAATCGCTAAAATCACCAAAGCTGGGAAGAAGACTATAAAGAAACGCTCGAATAGGAAGAAGAAACGAATTTGATAAGTGATAAAGCAATTTCTTCTAGCTATTAAGTTATGATGTTACGAATTTAAACTAAATCTATCAGAAACATTACATCAATCCATTTTTGGATAACGACTACACCTAACCTCAGTTCGACCTGTGTAAGTAAAGCATTTGTTCCCTAATAAACTTGCAAACAATGAGTTTTACCCAGTGTGTTTACTTTTTTTAACTTATGCCTATCATATTCCCAACTAAATGCGCCACGCGTTTTCCTATAAACCCGCAGGAACCTTTTCCGGGATAAATAGCCTATGTGTTAATCCAGGGTAAAGCTATCTCCATTCCAAATTCCATTCAGATCCGTTTAGTAGTTTTTGCATGAAAGAGCAACAAACATCCATCCATACTCACAAACTTTCACGTTTATAGTAGGATAGGATTTTTCACAGAGATGGTTTTTATACCATCAACTTTTTTGTAACTCGATATTTATATTTGTCAGGGTTGCTAGTTATGCTAGTTATATAAATAAAATACAAGTGTGAATAAGTAACGAAATATAATTTTTAAAATAACTGAGCAGCCATTTTATGACGTTTACATTGTCTCTGTATAGGGAAGGCACTTAGACAATACTACACTTTCTCTATGGACACTGCTAGCTCCGTGAACGGTTTCAACAACCAGCTCTAGACAGATGGTTGCGAATTACAGACTAGTATTATAGATAACCAAATTACAATTTTAGGAGATAAATGGAGAAAAAAAAACATTACTTTTTTTTATAATTTATCGGTTAGCGTTTGTTTACAAGTCACCTGATGTTAAGTGACAATGTGGTCGAAGGTGGGCGCCACGCTACACCTGGATTGGGAACTGGCTCTCAAGTGAGGCTGCCGGAATACACTCATAGGTGCTTGGCGACAGATTCTTAACATGAGGGTGGTAGCTAGCCAGACGGGCGCTAGAAAATACCCTACCACCAAGCTACGGTTTCATCACAATGTTTTACTTCACCGAAACCTCAAGCTAACTGTAGGATTCGAAACCATGTCCTACAGATCGCAAGCCGACGTCACTATCACTGAGCCATCATCGCTATAAACATGTAACATATCAAAAATAAGAAATATAAAAATGTTTTTTGTTGTACATTATTAGAAAGAATATTTATGAGATTAGAGCATCTTCCTAACCCACAAACTTTATTCCGATAACTACTTAGCATAAAAAAAGTGACACGGAATATTAGGCCTCATTCGTAGATTGCAGGAAAACCTGCTTTTTTGTTATACTTCTTACAGTGTTAGTCACCAGCGCCTCTAGCGGCGAGTTTGTAACCAATTTTCTTCATACACAAATGAATTTACGGGCTTGCTATAGAGTGCGGTAACATCACTCAAAAACTCACTAAGGCCACTGATGATAAGTGACAATGTGGACAAACGTGGCGCCACTCAAAACCTGGATTGGGTACGGTCAACGACAAAAGTCACTGAAGGAGTGCGTCATTCACACAAGTTTACTCCACATGACAAGATTTTTGGCAATTTTTGAGCTTAGCCGTTGCATTAAAAATGTGTTAGGACTTTAATATGGCTTGTAAGTAACAGCTCTTATCTCGGCCTTCTCCAGCTCTTGCCGGTGAACCTCTGCATGCAGGTGGTGCATCAAGTGGACGTTCACGATCACAACATTGCATATTGTGCAGAAAGACGAGTCTTTGGTTAACTGTAATAAGAGAAAGTAGACAATGTTAAAATGTTATGCAAATAATACATGCACCATCTAAATTTAACGCTGCGCACCACTTCCTTGCTTCTAGAGTGGTGCACAACTGGAACAGACTACCAGAAGACATTGTGTCGGCACCTTCAGTGAATTCCTTTAAAAACAGACTGGACAAGTGGTTGCGAACGAACAATGCTTCCTTGCTACAGAATTTACTTTAATCTGCACTTTTGGACATTGCTATAATTCAACACAGCATGATATAGGCACATCAGCCTCAGGCTGCTCGCCTATTACCAAATAAATAAATAAGATTAATAAGCATTAATGGCCGCTGGCTTGCCACTGGCCTTGAATGCTTTGCGACTGCGAGCCTGCGAATATTGCGACTTGCTAATCTTGCCATGCGCAACGAACTGTGCCCCTAGTACAAGTTTTGACAGTTTACGAGAACTATAAAAGTTAGATATAGGCACATCAGCCTCAAGCTGCTCGCCTATTACTTAAAAAATAAAAATAAGTAGTTACAGTATAATTTGCTAGAACTCGTTGGTTATCTAAAGCTGACACGTTCACAGTACTCGCACTAAAGCAATTTCAATGTACAATTGTAAACATAAAACTAACAATCTCTGTCGCGCTCATAACTTTGCACTTCAACCATGTGCGAGAGAGACAACGAGACTTTTTATGACGCATTTGAGACAAACGTGTGACTGTGTTGTACGTGCCAGGTTTAGATAACCGACACAAAATTATCTCATTTAATTGGACCTTATTAATGCCCGAAGTTAATAATCGAACTGCTCCCTTATCCACGGTTTTGGATCAATATGAGTATGTATCATATTGATCCAAAATATCAGTATGTCATTTTAGTACTAGGGCTTGACAGATTACTACTAAAATGACATATTATGACGTGATATATCGATCCAAAACCGCGGATAACGGATCAGGATCGATTATTAATTTCGGGCGTAAGTGGAAGATGTGGCGGAGATGGGTTTTCCAAAGTAAATTCAAAGATAGAAAAAGTATGTATCTACCTCTCTAATTAAATTTTTGGAGTATTCCTCAACATGTGGATATTTTTCAAGCACTTTTCTATGTACGGCTGACTTTATATGTCTTTCCTTACAACAAGGGTCCAGTTCCATTTCTGCGCGGCAGAATACACATTTATACATTTCTCCGACCGTTATGATGCCATGGTAGGCGTCAGAAGACACCACGAGCTTCTGGTGATCTATTAAAGTGACGATAACATACTGTACGTCAGGCAGAATCGTCTTTTTCTTAGTTTCTGGCTGGCGGGTCGGTTTTTTAGGCTGTCTAAGAGCTGGCACAGACATCGCAATTGTAGTTTTAAACTGGGATACCAATTTATACAGCTTTTGTGGATACTGTGTCTGGAGTGGACTTCGGCTATCGGTCTTGTGGATGTGAAAGAAATGTGAATTATCTTGTGCTCTAACAGCCGGTATCAGCGTAAGTTCAAAGTTGAATTGAAGGTAGTTGAAAACTAATTTTGACATAATTATAGAATAATAGAATAGAAAATTACAGGTGAATAGCTCACAGTGACAGGCAGTGTGACCAGGTTTATATAAAATAACTAAGTTAAGAAATTAAAATAGTTTTACTGACACTATTTGTTACAAGTGAAATGTGTTACACTGAATACACTGGGTAACCTACTTCTCCTTAAAAATTACCTCCATTAAAACTTTTGCAATACCATACATACAAAAGATCTGGGGAAAAAAAACAAAGTCAAATCATCTGGCGGAGGCATATATTGGACTTCTTCCAGCTAATGATGATGTTTATTAATGACAAATTATCTTTCTGACGATAGAATCGTTGAGTTGATATCATGCTTGCGATATGCTTCCCGTTTTTGTAAAGAAATTGTTCTGTATCAAAAGAACCAAATAGTTTTTATTACACTGCAACTAATGAACATAAATATTTTATGAGGTTATAAAATTTCCAGCATAAACAGTTAACATACATTTTTTTCATTGATTCTGAAATACGTCATTAAATTGTATTTCCAAACTTACATTAAAGTGAAACAAAACCAATGAATACGTTCGCCAAAAATGAATTTCATATTATTTTACCCTCTATGTATGTACTTTGGGTAATTAAAATTGTACTAACAAACTTATACTATTTGTGCCTCATTAGAAATGTTTACGTTTGTTGTTTTCACCTCATATTTTGGTGTTATTTGGTTGGTAATTTGTTCTTTATTCAATCATTATACATTGACTGCGAGTAAAAGTCTCCCCTCTCATGTTTGGTGATGTAATATAATATATAAAACATTTAATATTTTATTTGAAAATCTTAAATATTATACAATAAATATTTAAAAATTGTTCTAGTTACTTACATAACTATACAAATATCAAGAGCATCATCACCAAAAAAACATGTATACTTCCAAATTGATGAATTCATTAAGCAACTGATGACGTCTGAAAAATTCGATAAATTAGCTGATGTTATAGCTGACAAAGCAGCTTTGAAAATAAGAAGTATGGAAAACCAAAGTACAAGTCGAAATGTTAAGAAAGATACACTGAGGCTGAGTAACAAATATAGAAACCCTAGGTCTGAAGAAACAAACAAAGAAAACGATTCAAGGTCTGAGGAGAAGTCAAATTATGATCCTAGCAACAACAAAGAAAACGACTCTAGGTCTAATGAAAAATCGAATTATAGTCATGAAAAAAACAAAGAAAAGGGCCCAAGATCTAATGAGAAATCAAAACATAATCACGAAAAAAAGAATAAACAAGATTCAACATCCAATGAGAGAATAACTAACGATCGTAAAAACAATAAAAATAAAAGTTTAAACGAAAAGGAAAATAGTGGAAATAAAAATAAAAAAGAAAGAGATGAAAGATCTAGTGAAAAGTTAAATCAAGTTCATGAAAAAAAGACATCGTACGATGAAAAGAAGGAAAGTAAACGCAAACCAGTAAACTTTGGTAAAATAGATACGCAAGAATTTCTCAAAAATCACATTATGTCTCAAGAACTAGAGCTTAATTTTAAGCATTTGACAGGAGAATTAGAAAAACACAGATTTAATGTAAAAGGAAACCGTCCACAATCAGAAAATCACTATGACAAAGAAAAGCATAATGAAAACAATAGAGCTGTAGATAAACTTGAAGAAGAAATCAACAAGAGTGATAATTCTGGCGCAGAAAATAATAACAGTCAAAAAGTAAGAAATGATGATTCCAAAGAATTTAAATTAACGGAAGATAGCAGTAACGAAAATGCAGCACACGAACAAGCTACTTTTCACGAGTCAGATAATAAAAATAAGGATGATTTGAAACCAGGGAAAACCAAATCAGCAAAGGAATCAGATTCTGCAAACGAAGATACTAAACGTTCAGAATTCAAATATGATGCTAATTCTAACGAAAAACCTTATCCACGCATAGAAAAACCTACTGCAAAAAGATCTGAAGAGGTCGCGAAATCATTGGAAGAAAACGATAATACTACAACCCTTGAAGACGAGGGTAGAAGTCTGTCTTATTCTTCAAAGGAGGTCGTAGTGGTGGGAATAAATCGTGCAAACAGTAAAGAACTTACCTTAGTTAAGCCCTTAAACTTTACCACAGGCAAAAATAAACGCGTAGTACGAAAAGAAAGAGGAAAACAATTTACTTTCGACACATCTTCAGATTACGCCGAATACCATGAAAATGTAGCTAGACTAACCAAACAAAAATACATAAACACATATAAGTAAGGTCAATACATTTTCATCATCACAGCCGAAAAAGTCCACTGCTAACTTAGACCTATAAACTTCACCAGGAACAGCTATGAGCCTTTTTCATCCATCAGCTCCCCGCGATTCTCGATCTCGACGAATATAATGTTATTTATAATAATTATATTTTTAAATATTCTTGAATTACAATAAAAAATATAGAATAATATATTTGAATATTTATTTAATTTTTATATTGTAAAGTAATTTCCTGATTATAAATAAGGTTGAACAGAATATGAATTTTCACACTTAATTTTATATGCAGGGGTAGCGTTTGACCATAAGTCTGACTGACCTTACACGACGATGTGGTCAACGTTGGTACCACGTTAAACCTACTTTTCAAATATATTTCTAAATTCAATTACTATCTTAAAATTGTGAAGAGGACATAATATATGATATTTCATCCAGAGTGCGATGCCAAGAATAAAATTTTTAAGCTATTTCGACTACTCGTAATCTAGTAGCACTGGAGAAAAGAAGAACACAATAAAAATAAACTGTCAAGTGGACTTTTTTGGCGGCAATCGAATTGTCAACGTGAAAATTTTGTTTTTATTTCCAAAACTTGTGTTTCTTCGAGTGATAATGTGTAATATTGGTGGACTATTAACCATTATGTGTTCGTTAATGTGTACGAGTGTGGGAAATTGAAATAAAGTTGGGAAAGTGACTTTTCGAGTTGCTGCAAAAAAGTCCGTGTAAAGTTTAAGTAAAGCGCCACTACTTTACTTAAATACTATCCTCATCCCTTCATCTCATCATCATCATTTTAACATGATTCAACTCTCTGAGTTTGAAATATTTTATACTTGACACTGGCAAATACACTAATCGTGACGCCATAACAAAAAAAAAAAAAAACTGTCCAGTTTCTAGTTAACTTACTGCCAATGTCAAGTTGTCAAGAAACAAATTGTTTTTGTTTGGAAAAGTGTAATGTGCATTGAGATATAAAAAACATGGAGATGCCGCGTTATTCTATACATACATTTACATAGACAAATATGAGTGAAATACGATACAGAATGTGAAATATTGTTTTGTCTCATTCTTTCCAATATGATAATCGTATATGTTAAAAGAGACAACAATATTTAGTTGTATGCTCTTTCTGACAACATTTTTTGGTGACGTAGGGACAATTGTAGGTAAGTGCCATTTCAGCCATTTTATGCGACGAATTTCGTGGTAGTTTAGCTGTCAAATGATTGTTTACTTTTTGTGTTAATGCGATTTGCGAGAAAATTACGACGAGTTTACCTTTAAAACTACATGTGAATGTTGGAAAACTGAAATTCAACATGCCTATGTGTTGTATTGTGAAGTGTGCTGCAAGAAAGAACAAAAATCAACCTCAATTGTCTTTTCACAGGTTATTAGCCGGTTTTCATGCAATAGTTCAAATAATCATGCACGTTCGATGAAAAAATGGCTACGCGATCATGAATTTATGGCTAAAGTATTGATATTTTGGTTCATTGCCGCATAACAGACCTTTATTATGAATTATTTCATTCGTTTTTGTTTACAATAATATGTACAGTGGAATAGTGTTGTACCGTAGCCGTATTATTGTCCGGACTAGTTCCTTCACTGAAACGATATCGGTATAATTATCGGTGCTATGTTAACATAAATCATTTTATTCTACGTGTCCTTATCGATCCTAGTGACCTTCCTAGGTCTGGCCCGTAATTCAGAGCACCCAGAGACTGGCCCACAGGGTTTAATGTGTTCCTAAAATGAGACGTCAGCCAATTTGTTATTTTACTTGAGTATAAAAAAATAGCTAGCTGTGTCCCGCGGTTTCACCCAGGTTGAATATGATGATGAAAAGTGATGACAATGATGATGAAAACTATCCTATGTGTTATTCTAGATTACAATCTACCTATCTTCCAAATTTTAGGCAAATCGATTCGGTAGTTTCTGCGTGAAAGCGGAACAAACATCCATACATACAAACTTCCGCGTTTATAATATTAGTAGCAGAGTAAGGGTGAGCAGCTTTAGCCAAAATGATTTTTGCATAAAAATACCTTTTTATAGGTTTCCTAAAAATGAAGGATTAAGGAAAATGTGGTTAAAGGGTATTGGTGAAGAAAATATTAATCGGCGACATAAAGATTGGTACGTCTGATCACTTCACTTTGAAGAAAGTTCCATAATTAAGACCTTCTTAGATATAATAAATGAATACCTGTAGGACAGGTTTTTCAAAACCTATTTCAGGCACCAGCTCCTCATACAGTTAGATATCATCTTGTCAATCTTGCTTGTACCTACTTGTTTAAGTATCTAATTATGAGGAGTAATAAATAAATATATCATTATTATTATTATTAATAGGTATATAGTTTTTTATGATGTATATAAGCCATATTTAAAATAGTTAGCGTGTTGGTATTTTAACCGTAAGCTACTATTTGTTTTTATAAATAAATAAATAAATCATAGTCATAAATCATATAATAACCGCTCTTGTAAGCCTATTATCACACAAATAAACAAAGTTAACAAAATAGTTTTTATTTAATTTTACTCCACCCTTCAAGTAATACGTAAGCAGATTTTCTTACTATTATTACCCTCCCGACTCAAACCTGATTGACAAACTAATTTTGGATTTGGAGCCTAACCCGGGATTCGAACCTACGACTTTACGAATGGAGGGCATGCGTTTTCCCAACTGTATCTTTTGTTTCCTATCAAGAAAAACTCCTATCTAGTATCGATATTCGTTGTAGTATCACATATTATATTCCTTGATTGATACAGCCCTAGCATTGGCAGCCATTTTATGCGACTAAATGAGTTGTAGGTATACACCTTTTTTTTGTAGGTATTTCTAGTCCACTACATTATAGGTCAATGTGTAATGTGTATGTGTAAACAAACGTAAAAAAATATAAATTAAATTGACCAAAATTCGGACACCAGACGTTTTTACAAGTTGCCGGTGAAAATAATAATTGTAATGTAAAATAGACACTTACAAATAATAATTGAAAATGGAGGATGAATTTAAGAATATTCAAGTTCTTACAGACTGCAAGAAGTCAGGTGAGTTTTCAAAAAGTTGTACTCAAAAGCCAAGTCAAACCTTTTTAGTTAAAAATGGCTTTAGCCGCCGCTGCGCATCTGCAGCGTCTAAAATAGCTGGTAAACAATACCTTCAACAACTTACGAAATTCTAACTTATTTTTAAATATATTAAATACCGGGGGACCATTGCACACAAATTGACCTAGCCCCAAATTAAGCTCGAAACTTGTGTTATGGGTAATAGACAACGATATACATACTAATATAGAGAAATAAATACTTAAGTAGATAGCAATATCCAAGACTCAGGAACAAATATAATTTAAAATTTCTACGGTCAGCGGTTTAGGCTGTGCATTGATATCTGTCAGTCAGGACTTTAATTCTTATAATATATATCGAAGATATGTTTTTTTTTTTGAATCAACAGCTGATTCTTCCACCAGTAAGCTGTTATTCATAGATGTGGATGGAAACCCACCAACAAGCGTTGTTAAAGATGAGTAAGTAACTTCAACTTTAACTTGAATAGCTTCTACCACAGTTTTGCCAATGTCGAGTGGTTAGAGGATACAGCGAAACAAATGATGGAGATTGTGGAAATTTTTTTTACAATTTTTTTTTTAGCCTCAAATTAAGCTCGAATCTTGTGGTATGGGTACTAGACAACGATATACATACTTATATAGAGAAATAAATACTTATATAGATAGAAATATCCAAGACTCAGGTACAAATGTTCGTGCTCATCACACATATATTTGCCCTTACCGGGATTCGAACCCGGGACCGCTAGCTTCGCAGGCAGAGTCACTACCATCTCAGCTACCGCGTCGTCGTGTTTTATAGGGTAGCGTTTGACCACAAAAGTCCTCTGATGTTAAGTGACGATGTGGTCGAAGATGGCGTCATGCTACACCCGGATTGGGAACTGCCTCTCAAGTGAGGCTGGCGGAAGTATACCAATAGGTGCTTGGCTACAGATTCTTAACACAAGGTAGCTAGCCAGGCGAGTACTAGATAATTTTTAACAATAAAAACCGACTTCGAGTTCCCCTCGATTTCTCTGGGGTGCCATCATCAGATCCTGGTTTCCTTATCATCAAAATCAGTTATCCGCAAACTCACATAAAAAAAAAATATATACACTAGTTGCGCATCGCGGTTTCACCCGTGCCTTCCCGTTATCCCGCAGGAACCTTTGTCCAGGATAAAAAGTAGCCTATGTGTTAATCCAGGGTATAAGCTATCTCCATTCCAAATGTCATTCAGATCTGTTTAGTAGTTTTTGCGTGAAAGAGTAACAAACATCCATCCATCCATACTCACAAACTTTCACGTTTATGTTTATAATATTAAGTAGGATGTTTACGTTGTTGAATTGAGAAATCTCCTTTTTTAGAGTGGGTTAAAAATACCCTACCACCAAGCTAACAATAAAACAATAACAATAAAATAATTAAATTAATTAATTAATTAATTTCATAACAATCAAACCTGTTTCAGACCATCGTCCCCGCACCCGAGCTTAAGTGCAGTGAAAAAGGAGAAAGAAAAATTCGCCTGCACCGAGTGCAAGCACAAGACATTTTCAGCAGAGCGCATGACGAGACATATCCGTAGGGTGCATCGGAGGGAAAACCCGTTCCAGTGTGCCATGTGTAGCTATTCTACGTATAACAGCTGTCGCTTCAAGGAGCATGTCGACATGCATGAGGGTACGTGGCCGAGTGCCTTTTCAACCCCCGACGCAAAAAGAGGGGGTGTTAAGTTTGACGTTCTTGGTGAACGAATTGGGTAACTGTAATGTTCACCAGGGGCATGTATATAAATAAATAAAATGTACCTAACTTCCCTGTCCGCAGGTCTGAAGCCGTACAAATGCTCATACTGCCCCTACCGCAGCGTCTCAAAGAAGTACATCAAGGTGCACGAGGAGAAACACAGCTCCTGCGACCAGTGCGGATTCATCGCCCGCAACGCGTCAGGCCTCAGGCGGCACTTGGTGACCGCGCACAAAGCGAAGAAGTTTCCGAAGAAGTTCCCCAAGGAGTTTCCGAAGAAGAAGGTCCACAAGTTCGAGTGCTCGGTGTGTCCGTGGTCGTCGAAGTGGCTGCAGAAGATTCTGCTGCACATGATACATCATCCGGCGCAGCGGCTGTACGATGATATCGATGTAGCGCCGCTGGTCCATGCCGGCATATTGACTCAGTTCTAGTAGAAATACCTATAGGCATTTCATTATTGTGCCCAGTGCGAAAAAGTTCCCCAAGGAGTTCCCGAGGAAGTTTCCGAAGAATTTCCTCGAGAAGTTTCCGAAGAAGTCGTCGATGTGGCTCCACATAAATGGCTCATTACCTCAAAACTACTTACTGATAATTACTAGAAACTTTAAATAGAAGGCGAAACCTCGCGAGAATGATGGACATTCTCATAAGGACTTATTTATATGTGTATAAAAATATGTAAAAAAACACGCTGTGCGGACAGACCCGCGTCCGTAACCTAGTTTATTTCAATACAGTCTCCAGCGTTATTGCTTTTACTTCCAACAAACCTTAAGTAATATAAAAGTTACAAGAAGTATAAACTTGTTTTCACAAATAAATTGAATTACAAAATGAAAGAACTTTTTTATTGCGTTCTGTTAACTTTTTATATAGAACATTTTGAATGTTACAGTGTGCATATGAGACTGCCAAATATGAATTTAACAAATTTTACTGTAACTTCTCATTTAAAATTCAGCCATATACAGAGAATATGTGAAAATCGAAACTCCATATGTAATGCGAATCATACAAGTGTCTGTGCGATGCGACCTTTGAATGATTCGTTCGAATATAAAGATTTCGAGAATTCGTGCTTTTTATTTCTGAGCAATATGTGTGATTTTCCTGGCAAAGGTAAGTCCGATGATACAAAAAACAAAAAACACTCATCGGGGATCCCAATTCTGATGACTGGGATCCTACTTCTGAATGACGGGGGGACGTCAGGGTTGGCGCATTTGGGGCTCCGGTAGGAGTAATAGTGTTCTGTGATTTGGGGGCACGATAAACGGATATTAGCTATTTGCATCCATCGGCTCCCTGCGACTCTTACAATGTCGCCGCTCCCCCTAGTGGGACGCCTACCTACAGAACGTGTTTCGGTTCGTGGTCGCCACTCGAGAACCTTTCTTCCCCATCGGTTATCGGTTCGTGGAGCGATTTGGCGCCCATTGGCACCTCAACTCTGAGAACTATAACAATTTCAGAATTTGCCATTGTTGAAGGCGAAAATTGCACGAACTACTTGAAGACGAGGCGTCATTACGTATTTTCTGGAGTTTCCGGACTGAACGAGGAAGTCTCTCCGAACGACACCAGCTGGGCAGATGGGAACACAAGTTTGTACACACCTTGAGTCTCCGGGACTTAAGTTTATCTATGATTATGAATCATTTATTTGCAACACATTATACAAAAATACTTAGGAGAAACCATACCTATTTTCATACCTACCTTTTTTTCTTTTACTTTTTGTATCCATATTTCTATACTAATATTAGCTCCGCTATAGCTAAGAACCACCGCGGAAACGTTTTCCGAGAGCAAATAGATGTCGGAAACTTTTTCGTGATTGAACAGCTGGTATGTCAAATTAAATGTCAGTTTCCGAATTCAGATTCGTCGATCGCGTCTAAAAATTTTTCCGAATCTGTGGTCGGCAGAGTTTTCGAGTGAATTAGAATCGCTGCAGCAGTGCAGCGTTTAATTTGACGACAAACCAGAGCTGTTCAACCACGGAAAAGTTTCCGGCACCTATTTGCTCTCGGAAAACGTTTCCTTGAAGCGAAAGTGACGTCGAATCCGGCACGGAATCTTTCCGAGTGAATTCGAATCGCACGTGAGGCTGCCGGAACACACTGATAGGAAATCGCGAATCCGTTCGCGGTTATTCTATTCGTACTTTTTAAATATATTTTTCTATAATTATTCAATTATATTCATATTTAAAAAAAATTATAAGTAGGTATTATTGGAAGGATACAAATTTTCAAATAAAATTTTCATTCGATATAAGTTTCTGGGTACGTGGACGGGGCCCCTAGTTGATGCAGGGCCCCTAGTCAATGCGGGGCCCCTAGGCAGTTGCCTAATCTGCCTAATGGTTAATCCGGCCCTGACAATGATGCTTTTGCTCTTTAGCGAAGGCCAACCTCCGCGGCTTCAGCTTCAGTACCATGTTCGAACTAAGCATGGCGTACGACGGTCACACGTGCCCGCCCTCCTGTCCCAACGTGTACTCCCCAGTGTGCGTGAACGCGAACAAGGGCTTCGGAAAGTATATGAAGTTCTATCAGTTCGTGAACCACTGCGAGTCCGATAAGTACTACTGCGCGCATTGGGAAGGTGAGTTGGGGTTTCATTTTATTTTTATTAGCTGCGCCCCGCGGTTTCAATCGCGTCTTCCCGTTTTTCCGGGATAAAACGTGTTTTTTTTTTACTTTTTACAGGGTAGCGTTTGACCACAAGTCGCCTGATGTTAAGTGACGATGTGGTCGAAGTTGGCATCACACTACACTAAGTAAAGTTTGTGTGTGTGAATGTTTGTTACCCCGTATCACCGTAATAACTACTTAACCGATTTTGATGAAATTTGGAATGAAGATAGTTTATATCCTGGATTAACAAATAGGAAGACGCGGGTAAAACCGCGGGGTGCAATTAGTTTTTAATATTAACTGTTCCCCGCGTGGGCTATAGCTTATCGCGATAAAGAAATTAAAGAAAAACATTTTGTGTGGCAAATAGACCTTATGTTCTAAATAATAATAATAACGCCTGCACAATCACATACATAGACTCTGACCCCTAACTAGGTTTCCCTGTATCTAGGCTATCAGAAACGACGAGGGCCTAATACCTAATATTCTATTTCTGTTCTAAAAGAAATATCCTATGACCTTCCTTGGTGTTCAAATTTATAAAAGTATTTTATTTATTTGCATACCTACTGTTTCCTGCTGTTTCACCCGCGTGGGCTACAGTTTATCGCGATAAAAAGTAGCCTATAGATGTCCTTTCTCAGACTCTATACCATCCTTGTACCAAATTTCATTTAAATCGGTTCAGTAGCGTGACAGACAGACAGGGTTCCTTTCGCATTTATAATATTAGTAGGAAAAGTTAGTACTAACTGAAATAAAACAACCAAATTATAAAGATAACAAATTTTAATAAGGCACTCACATTTGCTTGGCATGTTTTGGTTAAATTATGTACAGTCAGCGACAAAAGTAGCTGAGCATACTAGATTTTTCGAATGTGTTTTGGAGCACGAATGTTTGGTTTTTTTTTACAACTTACAAGGTAGCGTTTGACCAGAACAAAACACACCCGATGTTAAGTGATGATGCAGTCAAAGGTTGGTGTTTAAGATGATGAAGACATTCGGAAAAATTGTTTTTGTTCAACGACTTTTGTCGCTGACTGTACTGGGCACACTTAACAGTAAAGTCAAGGATTAAAACTAATTAAAGGCTAAATACTAAGGTAATTAAATGGAAAAGATCACAAAAAGCTTTTTATAAACTTAAAAATTAAAAAGAAAAGATCCCGTCTTAGTATTATACGCAATGTCCACAATGGCTTAGCTAAGGACGCCGTGATAAACAATGAGTCTGAAATCAGCTCCATACAAAAACCGCAAGCGAGCTGACTAATGCCGTAAGGTCGTGTGCGTCATAAAAAAGGTTTTTTCGTTTAAAACTATCGTTAATTTTATAGAGCTAAACCTGTAGTTCTTTGAAGAATGTGTATATATCATACAAAAAAATCAACTCCTAAATCGGTTTTGTATGCCTGTAAAATCTCTTTTTTTAGAGGGCAGTTTTCGATCATTGTTTCTCTGCTACGAAAGTTAACCAATCGCGTTATCCTTCCGACAATATGATATCAAAAACATGATCTTTAATGTACATAAATATTAGCTCTGTATGTGTTGTAATTGCTGAGAAAAAAGGAGATCCCTGCAGCCAATATGGCCAACTCCTCGTCTTAAGGCCATAACTGATACCCACTAGAGGTATGCGCCGATGTATATTTGTGCCCGATCCGATCCGCTATCCGCGGTTTTGGATCAATATGTCATGTCATAATGTCATTTTAGTAGTAATCTGTCAAGCCCTAGTACTAAAATGACATATTATGGCGATAATCGGCAGCGGCGGCGTCCCGCTACAATAAATCGGCATAATCACGGTCAAAAGTAGAAACATATAGAATGTTTGATTTAATGGCAGTGCCGTCGACCAGCTCGGTCACCACGGTCTTTCCTGCACAAGAAGCGCAGGTAGGATACCCCGCCACACCGCTCTTAATGATCTCATCCGCCGGGCTCTTACCACCGCCAACTGCGCGGCCGTTTTAGAACCAAACGGCCTCGTTCGTAGCGATGGTAAGAGACCGGATGGTATGACATTAATACCGTGGAAGATGGGGCGGCCTTTGGTGTGGGACGCTACTTGTGTCGACACCCTAGCGCCGTCACATCTTCCTATAACTAAAAATAGAGCTGGTGCGGCGGCTGAATCTGCAGAGGGCCTCAAAAGGCGCAAATATGGTAATCTCGACAGTGGATACATATTTGAGCCTTTTGGGGTCGAAACGCTTGGACCGTGGGGACCGGGAGCAAAATCGATATATAATGATATATCAAAGCGACTGGTCGATGCTACCCGTGACCAAAATGCTGGTCGTTATTTTGCGCAACGAATAAGCATTGCCGTTCAACGCGGCAATGCGGCCAGCATTTTGGGGACGTTGCCAACTGGTAGTGGTTTACTAGATTAAGTAGTTTGTTTAGTTTGATAGGTAGTTTTATTTTACATTTTAAGGTTTAGATAAGTGTTTTTACTTGTGTCATTTCTTTTTAAATTTAATGCTTACACTAAAAGTAGTTTTTATCACAATATGACATTGGCACGCCGGGGCCGGATTAACCCTGTCAGGGCCCCTAGGCAATGCAATTCTCGGGGCCCCTTGCCTCTACCCCTTTATTACCTACTTTTTTTAAAATCATAATGCAATGGGAGAAATATTTTTGGAAGGATACAAATTGTGAAATAAAAATGTCATTAGATGAAAAGTTACTTAATTTTTTCTTGGTGCGTGCAAGGACGGGGCCTCTAGCCAATGTGGGGCCCTAGGCAGTTGCCTCTACTCTGCCCATTGGATAATCCGGCCCTGGGCACGCATAATCCAATCGAAAACTCTATAGAGAATAACAAATTAACACATAGGTACTTATATGAAAACACATATCTTATTAAAACACACTCTTACGCTGGGGCCACACTAAGGTCAACGTCAAGGGAAATGTCAATGCCTATCATCGCGATAAATATTGCGTTAACTATAAACGCTATTATGTGAGTGGCTACACTTGAACGGTCAACGTGAATGCACTTGAGTTATCGGCTAACGTCAAACGCCAATGTGAATGCCGTTGTCAAACGTCAATCATCGCGTTATTTATTTGGTGATAGGCGAGCAGCCTGAGGCTCATGTGCCTATATCATGCTGTGTTGAATTATAGCAATGTGCAAAAGTGCAGAGAAATTCTGTAGCAAGGAAGCATTGTTCGTTCGCAACCACTAGTCCAGTCTGTTTTTAAAGGAGTTAGAAGGAAGGAAGGTTATTGAACGGTATTTCCCGTTGTTGGGCCCAGCATAACTAGGTAAAAATCACTTTCAAAAAAACCTCAGGGCGGGTCTAGCTAATAGTAGCTGTCACTGTCGCTATCGCTCGTTTGGCCCAGATAATCTTCCCAGTCGCATTCCACTCTCTTGTACAGCATCATAGCAGCTTTGGCATCCTGAAAAAATACAAATAAAAATGTAGTATCCACCTTTTTTTTTTACTATTTACAGGGTAGCGTTTGACCACAAGTCACCTGATGTTAAGTGACGATGTGGTCGAAGATGGCGCCACGCTACACCTGGGCTGGGAACTGGCTCTCAAGTGAGGCTGCCGGAACACACCGATAGGTGCTCGGCGACAGATTCTTAACAAGAGGGTGGTAGCTAGCCAGGCGAGTACTAGAAAATACCCTACCACCAAGCCTACCACCTCTTTAGATTAAGGGAGTAAAGTTTATAGCGATGACGGCTCAGTGGTAGTGACGTCGGCTTGCGATCCGTAGGACGTGGGTTCGAATCCTACAATGAGCTTGAGCTTTCGGTGAAGGAAAACATCGTGATGAAACCATCGCTTGGTGGTAGGGAATTTTCTAGTACTCGATCCTGATCCGTTATCCGCGGTTTTGGATCGATATGTCATGTCATAATATGTCATTTTAGTACTAGTATGTCAAACTTTACTACTAAAATGACATAATATGACATGTTAAAGATTGCGCCCATTACAGTGGTGCTATTCTAATTCACTCGGAAAGATTCCGTGTCGGATTCGACGTCACTTTCGCTTCACGGAAACGTTTTCCGAGAGCAAATAGGTGGCGGAAACTTTTCCGTGACTGAAAACAGCTGGTTGGCGTCTAAAAAATTGTGATCGGAAGAGTTTCCGAGTGAATTAGAATCGCACTCCAGGTGGAGGACTGGCGGGAGGTGGAGCGGGACACAGCGGAGTGGCGTCTCTTGTTATCGGAGGACAACACTCACTTTGGCTCGTTGCGCCATCTCAGTTGGTTGGTTAGCATAAGGATTTCTTTTTTTCCTTTTGAAGGCGGAATCTGCCAAAGAGTTTTACCACTGAAAGAAGTTTTACCTGCACAGAGCTGTGTGATCCATTCTGGATAGACCACCCGAGGTACCGCGCAGCCAAGTGTTTAAGCGACGGAGTTCCCTTTCTCTGAAAAAAAAACCACAAAATAATAACCTTGTGAAAGTAGTTATGAATCTGTGGTCAAGCAGCAATGTCAATGTCAAAAATCCTAGCCGCGCCTTTTTTTTCTTACTTAAGGCGTAAAAGACGGATGGACGGACAAACAGACGGACGTACAGACAGACAGACAAACAGACAGAGTTACTTACTCATTTATAATATTAGTAAGGATTCTATTCTAATTCATAATTCAATTGTTTTTATTCAATAGGATACATTGTGATCACTTTAAAGCGTCAAACTTAAAACTAGCTACGCCTGTTCCAACCTCCTTACGCCGGCAAGAAACGCCTGGCAGGTACTTTTTTTGGCGCGACCACAATGTTCATTTTATTCTTATTACTAATTGATTGAATTGGAGCAAGTTCACTAAAATCCCAAGCTTTTTTGTCATCTTAAAAGTTTGACATTTTATAATAAGCTTTACTAATAAGATTTCTCTTGGTTGGTTGTGCACATTGGAATGTTTTAACATGAATATATATTTCTGAACGTAAAGTGCAGTACTAACGGTCTGGAAAGGCGGGTAGTATGCAGTGTCCCTGATATTCCATTCCGGGTGGCAGAGGCCGAGCACGCGCAGGTCCTTGTCGACGGAATGCCCCACTAAAATGCGACCCCTGATCAGCTGCGCTACTTCTCGCTTCACCAGCTCAAACGGTTTTCCATTAGACAGGTGGCCTGGAGTAATGCCACTGACAAAGGTTCTGTAGTCTGTCACCTAGAGAACATAGCAAATTATTTATGTTGGTAATAGGCGAGCCGCTCGAGGCTGATGTGCCTATATCATGCTGTGTTGAATTATAGCAATGTCCAAAAGTGCAGAGAAAAGTCAATTCAAATTCAATAGTTGTTATTTAATAGGATACATTGTAATCACTTTAAAATGTCAAACTTAAAACTAGCTACGCCTGTTCCAACCTCCTTACGCCAGCAAAAGAACAGGCTAGAAATGCCCGGCAGGTAATTCAATTCCGTAGCAAGGAAGTATTGTTCGTTCGCAACCACTTGTCCAGTCTCTTTTTAAAGGAATTCACTGAAGGAGCCGACATAACGTCTTCTGGTATTAACAATCAAATTAACAAACTATTCTGGCTAATATTAAATTGTGTGTCCCTGAAAATTATCTGCGAACAGGGCGTCGACGGCATCAATTGTTCGCTGGCCTGGTGACCCTGCTGCAACAATGCACCTACACTGCGGGCGCCGGCCCTACTTAATGCGTTCATATGCGAGTGCCAACATGTTGACTTGTTTGCTAACAATTTGGGTATGGTTTGTAAATATTTTATGAAATAGACTACCAGAAGACGTTGTGTCAGCTCCTTTAGTGAATTCCTTTAAAAACAGACTGGACAAGTGGTTGCGAACGAACAATGCTTCCTTGCTACAGAACTGACTTTTCTCTGCACTTTTGCACATTGCTATAATTCAACACAGCATGATATAGGCACATCAGCCTCTGGGCTGCTCGCCTATTACCAAAATAAACAAAGAAATAAATTGGGATCATAAGTTCATTTTCTAAGCACTGATATATATTTAAGCAGTAATGCTAGCAGCGAAAATAGTAAAAAATTCAAAAAACTATTGCAGTTTTTCAAAAATATAAATACTATTTTAATTTTATTATAAAGTCTTTTTGTCTTTATTTGTAATGTAGCTTAACATCCGTTTAGTGTGTAGACTGTAGTTATTGGTATAAACCGAGCCACTTTTGATTAAAATCAGATATTATATTATTTCCGAAAAAATTATCAAAAATGTAGGTACCCTACCTACCTACATCACGAAGTTAAAGTACCTACCTTAAAAATGGCTTTTACTTGACGGGATTTGCAACAAGGGATCGCGTTATTTAAAAAGTAGAGTGTAGATATGTTAGCGCTTACCTTTTTAGAAGGTATCACGTAGGTATCAAAGACACAGTAACCAAATTCATTCACCAAGGACACTCTGGCGGCTAAACTGATACTTCCGTTGGGCCCTGCGCCTACCATCTCACAGTCCATAGCCAGGGCATCGGTCAAGCTCATTTTGATTTTATAATATTAACTTGTGAAGGAAAGTAACTAACTAAGAAAATAATAATCGCTGATGGCGACTTTCCTTTGAAAGAATTGAAACAAAAAAAACCGCTGACACAAAGTTTTTATAAGAGTAGTTGCCAGTATCTGTGTTAGAAAATACCCACTCTGAACTAATGATACTTAATAAAATATGAATTTGCATGTTCATAAAAATGAAATGAAATTTATTTATTTCTGACATACACAATATCGTATCGCACAATACAAAGACAAGGACAAACAGTAACAGTCACACATCAACAAGTACGACATTGCGTGATGCCAGAAACAGTTGATTTATTCTGTGTTTTATTCTATTATCTTATATATAAAAATCAATTGCTGTTCGTTAGTCTCGCTAAAACTCGAGAATGGCTGGACCGACTTGGCTAATTTTGATCTTGAAATAATTGTAGAAGTTCAGGGAAGGTTTAAAAGGTAAGAAATTTTAGATAAATTTCCTTCAGACAACTTTTATTAGCGATACGAAGTTCGCTGGGTCAGCTAGTTTAGTATAAATATTCAGCAGTAGGTATGTACATATACAATGTGCACAAAAAAAATATTCATGAATTGGCAATATTTTTAAGTTTTATAAATCTAAGTAAATAAAGTTAATCGTTTATTAGCGTCGTCAAAAAACCAAGCGTCGTCGTCGTACCGATTGGTTCAGAATAAAAGTGACTTATATAATATGATACATGGAATATTAATAAATTATAAAGCAAGCAATAAAGTAAGTATTGTAAGTGTAAGTATTATGTTAGCAAGGCAAACAGAAGCAGACAGCTGCCTGACGGTAAGCGGTCGCCGTCTCCCACGGACAATTTGCAACACTAAAGGCGTTGCCGATGCGATGTAACTTGCATTAAGGCCACTGTAAGAGGCCATTATAAACTACCAAAACAAAAAACAACAAGTACTTTTAACTTATAAGTACTAAAAAATACGCGTGGCATGACTAGGGTGTTCGGTGCAATAATGACCTTGAGATCGGACGTTGTAATGGTTAGCTTTGCTTACTTTCCCGCAATTCAGGTAACATTGACTGAACGGGCAACTCTTTTACATTTCTAAGAAAATGAAATCGGATACTTTGCTATTTGCTGATCAACCATACACTCGTTATCAAAGTATTACGTTTTTGTTAGCCTCCTGTGGTTATTATTATTATCATCATCAGCGTTACCACTGCTGGGACAGGTCTTCTTTGAGACAGCGAGTAATATTATAAGTCTAAGCTAAACTTATTCCACCACACGGGCCCAGTGCTGGTTGGCAGATAGGGCTTAAGCTTTGATTATTTACTTGTCAACAAGTAAATGACAAGTAAATAATCAAAGGGCTTAAGCTAGTGTTGGTGTTTTCAGACCGTCGCGCCGCGCCCATAGCGTAGGCCTCCATCATAATAATCGTCGGGTATAGTTGGTTATAAAACACATTATTCACAATAACATCAAAATAAAACGGCAGTAGAGGAAAAGTCTTAGAATTAGTGCTGCGATTTCAAAGAGGTTCATAATTCATATCTCTATAAGTTTTATAAACCGCTCTCAGAAAACTGGCCATTGATTTATATTTTAATCGATTTCCATCTTCCCTCTCGTGCATGTATCCGAACAATTCTAGCAATGAATTCGGGGATTACCAGAAAAAAATATTGGTGTTGCTAGATGAAAAAAATGTTGAGTATCTGCCATTGACCTCTAATGGCTCTAATGTCTATCTCAATGGTATCTACGATTTTTTTTACCTGACAATGAGGTGCCAAGTGAGTCTGGAAAGCCTTTTCACTAAATGCATGTGAAAGTATAAAAAAAAATACATTATACATAATATTATTTAGGTATGGTACTTACATCAAAACCTCGGTTTTAAAACTGTCTGTCTGTTTACTTGTTGTACTTGTTTCATGGAGCGCCATAGCGAGAGATAGAGAGAAGTTGAGGTCAATGTGCAAATATCATTAACTTGAGTTTGCCTTACTAATCCTACTAATATTATAAATGCTAAAGTTTGTGTATGTGTGTGTGAATGTTTGTTACCATGTATCACTGTAACTACTAAAGCGATTTTGATAAGATTTGGAATGGCGATAGCTTATACCCTGGATTAGCGCATATGCTTTTCATATTTTCATAGGCTTTTTAGCGCAAAAGCTTGGGATTTTAGTGAACTTGCTCCAATTCAATCAATTAGTAATAAGAATAAAATTGTCAATGTGATCGCGCCAAAAAAATTACCTGCCGGGCGTTTCTTGCCTGTTATTTTGCCGGCGTAAGGAGGTTGGAACAGGCGTAGCTAGTTTTAAGTTTGACGTTTCAAAGTGATCACAATGTATCCTATTGAATAAATAAAAATTGACTTTTACTTTGCAGAATTTTCTCCACCACCGGACGAGGAGGAAGAGATTGTGAGTGTGTCTCCCCTGGGCTGGTCATTTTGTGGGGCTTCGCGGTAAGCATGGGTAGCGGCGATCCAAGAGGAGATGAGAGACTACCTAACGGCCGATATTAATAAACTAGCTGTTCCCCGCGGTTTCACCCGCGTGGGCGGCTTTTGTAAGTTTATCGCGATAAAAAGTATCCTATGTCCCTTAAACGCTTAGTTATCTCCTGCGAAAAACGAAACCCGCCATACAAATGCCTAGCCAAGCCAAGTGACACATATGACAGGCGATTACGCTAGCTAATCGATTCCATTGGACGACGAAGCGTTAGCGATCCTAGGCCCACTGATCCGTTGTCCGCGGGTTTGGATCGATATGTCATGTCATAATATGTCATTTTAGTACTAGGGCTTGACATGACATATCGATCCAAAACCGCGGATAACGGATCAGGATCGATTATTAATTATTTCGGCCGTAAGGCCCGTATTCTATGACGCTCAAGTGTTGATCAATACTCGAATAGCCTAAACTACTGAACCGATTTAAAGGAAATTTAGCAGACATTAATTTAGATTTATTGTTAACTATTATAATTGTAACTGCTATAAAATTTGATAATTATTCATGCATGGAAAATTGATGATGTACTTAAGCTGTTATTATATTGCAACCCAATTTGCACACCGAAAGGTTAAAATATGGCGATCTAACTATTTTGTTCTAACACCCTTTATTGTGTCCATGCTTTTGCAAATCTATACTAATATTATAAAGCTGCAGAGTTTGTTTGTTTGTTTGTTTGTTTGTTTGTTTGTTTGTTTGTTTGTTTGTTTGTTTGTTTGTTTGTTTGTTTGAACGCGCTAATCTCAGGAACTACTGATCCGATTTGAAAAATTCTTTCAGTGTTGGATAGTCCATTTATCGAGGAAGGCTATAGGCTACATTTTATTTCCAAAAAAATTAGGGATCCGTAAGAAAATTGCTATTTTTTAACCCAAGGTATGAAATCGAAAACCTATTTTTGCGTGCGCTGCAAAAACTATTGACAATAGAACGAAACAATGTATTACGGGTTTGTAGGTCCCATTAAGATCTACAAAAAAGTCCGCGAGAGCATATGTCTAACTATTATAGTTATGCCACAATAAGTGTTTTTTTTTATTTTAAAAATTTAATTTTAATGCCGCCGCTAGAAAAGGCTCTTTATTTGTATCTTGGTATTAATCCTTATCAAAATAAATTACTTTATATTTAAAACTGTTTCAATCCCTTCATATAACTTTTTGAATTATTCAATTCGGACATTCCATTCGAAAGATATCACGAGTTTAAAAATGTAAGTAGAAGTTGAAAAATAAACCCGCTGCACCGCAGTGCCGCGGGAAACGCGGTGAGGTGAGGGGGGACCGAAGGCGGGAGAACATTCTATGAAATAGGTAAACTGCGGTCGCAATTTGCGAACCAGGAAGACCTTTAGCTGCGCGGTTCAAACGCACGGTCAAAAAAAATTAGAATTAAAATAGGATAATGGATACAGCAGGTAACGCGGTGAGGGGCACCGAAGTGCGGGAATAATTTTGGAGTATTCGGAATATATACGCTTCCGCGCCTAAACTACTGAACGGATTTAAATGAAATTTGGTATAGAAATAGTTTGAGCCCTGGGGAAGGACATAGGATACTTTTTATCGCGATAAACTGTAGCCCACGCGGGTGAAACCGCAGGGAACAGCTAGTCTATACTAATATTATAAAGCTGCAGAGTTTGTTTGTTTGTTTGAACGCGCTAATCTCAGGAACTACTGATCCGATTTGAAAAATTCTTTCAGTGTTAAATAGCGCATTTATCGAGGAAGGCTATAGGCTATATTTTATTTCCAAAAAAATTAGGGATCCGTAAGAAAATTGCTATTTTGCAACCTAAGGTGTGAAATCGAAAACCTATTTTTGCGTGCGCTGAAAAAGCTATTGACACTAGAACAAAATAATGTATTACGGGTTTGTAGGTCTCATTAGGATCTACAAAAAAGTCCGCGAGAGCATATGTCTAACTATTATAGTTAAGCCGCAATAAGTGATATTTATTTTAAAAATTTAATTTTTAATGCCGCCTCTAGAAAAGGCTCTTTATTTGTATCTTGGTATTAATCCTTATCAAAATAAATTACTTTTTATTAAAAACTGCTTCAATACCTTTATAAAACTTTTTGAATCATTCAATTTGGACATTCCATTCGAAAGATATCACGAGTTTAAAAATGTAAGTAGAAGTAGAAAAATAAACCCGCCGCACCCCAGCGCAGCGGGAAACGCTGCGAGGTGAGGGAGAATCTATGAAATAGGTAAAGTGCGGTCGCGGACCAGGAAGACCTTTAACAGCACGATTCAAACGCGTGGTTCGAAAAAAAATTAACCTAGAATTAAAATAGGATAATGGATACCTACAGCAGGTAACGCGGTGAGGGGGCATCGAAGTGCTGGAATAATTTTGGTGTATACGGAATATATACGCTTTCACGCCTAAACTACTGAACCGATTTAAATGAAATTTGTTATAGAGATAGTTTGAGCCCTGGGAAGGACGTAGGATACTTTTTATTGCGATAAACTATAGCCCACGCGGGTGAAACCGCGAGGAACAGCTAGTAAATTATATTGATTGATAGCACGGAGATAGTTTGAACCCCGAGAAAGGACATAGGCTACTTTTTATCGCGATGAACTGTAGCCCACGCGGATGAAACCGTGAGGAACAGTTAGTTGACTATACACCTTTCAAAAGTGTTTTATTCAATAGGATACATTGTGATCACTTTAAAACGTCAACTTAAAACTAGCTACCCACACTGCGACTCGTTGGGAAGCAATATATAATACTATTTGCACCCCACGGTTTCCCCCGCGTCTTCCCGTTATCCCGCAGGAACCTTTTCCGGGATAAAAAGTAGCCTATGTACTATCTCCATTCCAAATTTCATCAAAATCGGTTTATTTCAATTTCAATTCATTTATTTATTCAATAGGATACATTGTGATCACTTTAAAACGTCAAACTTAAAACTAGCTACGCCTGTTCCAACCTCCTTACGCCGGCAAAAGAACAGGCAAGAAACGCCCGGCAGGTAATTTTTTTGGCGCGATCACATTGACAATTTTATTCTTATTACTAATTGATTGAATTGGAGCAAGTTCACTAAAATTATTAGTAATAATTTAGTAGTTACAGTGATAGGTGGTAACAAACATTCACACGCACAAACTTTCACATTTAGAATATTAGTAGAATATCTAGTTTCTCCCACGCAGGTATCTCCAATTTTCGTTGATGTCTCAAACGACCTCGTCGATGGGCCACTACGGTTGGCTGGAGGGGAATTACCGCTACTCTAAGATTTTGGAGCCGCATCAAAGGAAACCTGGCTACGGGTAGCCATCGCATCGGTGCCCTGCACTCCTTCTGTACTAGGAGAGTACAATAAGCAGGGGCGTAGCTACCGCCGTATTTGCCGTATCAATTATACGGGGCCCCCGGGCCACGGGGGCCCCCAAAGTGTGTAAGGAAAAAGAATAAAAACGTTCTAATTTATTTTATTTTACAAATGACAAAATTCTATAAAGCAATTCCTTTTTTTCCCGCCTTAAGCGTGCGTTCAAAAGTTGGCAACACTACATCGTTATGGCGGGCTGCGGGACTTCCCCGTTTTACTTACTTCATCTTCAACTCAGCGGGGAATCCCCGGGAATCCTTCATCGATATCGCGATGTACGTGTACGTTGTTGTACTTTGCATTGGATGTTAAACCACGGAGTGCAGTGCACTGTTTATTTACGCGCTTTATATAAATGTGCATTACATTGTAATTCAGTACAAACAATATTGTTCTTCTGGTTTAGCAGTATTAGTAACGATTTGTAAAAGAAATGAGTGAAAGGAAAAGAGATTATCCCAGCGGCGCTGAGAAAAGAAAAATTAAACAGAAAAGGGACGAGGTTATAAAAAAAGTGCCCAAAATTTCTTCATTTTTTAAAACACTTTTATTAGCTTGACTTGTAACTAACTAACTAACTATTTTTTACTAATCATGAAAACTTTGTACCAACTAAATTTAATTTCAAATAAAAAAGATGAACGTGAAGAATGTAAAAGTATAATTAATATTTTAGAGAGTTTTGATTTCTTAGTGCTCGTTACATTTTTTTCTTCACTATTTGAAATTATTAATCCTGTTTCTAAAGCTCTACAGCATGAAAATAATGACTTACAGAAATCTAGTATTTTATTAAGTAATCTTTTAAATAGACTGTGCCAATTAAGAAATCAGAATTCATTTAATAGTTTGCTAAATGAATGCAAAGATTTAGCAAAAAAGTGGGGGGTAACAACTGTTTTTAAAAACAGTAGGCGAAAGATAACGAAGCGTTTTTTTGATGAGTTATCACAAGATGAGAGAATTTCCGACCCGGAATCCTATTTCAAAGTCAATGTATACTATTGCTGTTTAGATATATTAATTTCTCAAACTAAAGAATGATTTCAGAGCCTTTGCAACCTGAGTAGTATATTCGAAATATTACAACCGGAGAAACTCCTATCTTCTTCAAGCGAAGAGATATTAAACGCTTCCGGAAAACTGTCTGCTAAATACAGTAAAGACATCTCACTTAATCTTTGTGACCAATTAAAGGCTCTAAAAACATGCTTAAATTCTGAAATTAAAAAAATTTATTCCATTAAAGAACTCATTGAATTATTGCTAGTAAAATTCAATAGTCTTGCATCCAGTTTTCCCGAGGTAATCACAGCATGCTTTTTATTCTTGACCCTTCCAGTTACAACCGCAACGGCAGAAAGAAGTTTTTCAAAATTAAAACTAATAAAAAATTACTTAAGAACTTCGATGGGACAAGAACGGCTGTCAGACATCTCACTATTGTCCATAGAGGCAGAAACTTTAGAAAAACTAAAATCATCATCAGCCATAAATGATTTAATAAATCAGTTTGCCGATAAAAAGGCAAGGAGAGTGAATATTTAAAATTCGATTTTTATTTGTAAAATGGGTAAATTATGTGATAAATAAATATTACTTCTCACAATATTTTTTTTTTTTTGTGAAAAATCTTTTCCTCCATATAAGGGCCTCCAAAAAAATTTTTATACGGGGCCCCGACAAGGCACGCTACGCCACTGACAATAAGTCGCTGAACAATCACACTTTTTAAAACACTTTTATTAGCTTGACTTGTAACTAACTAACTAACAATGTAATCAAATCTTAGAAGTCAATTGCATTGTCACCGAGATTACATACACATACAAAGTTTCAAGTCGATACGACAATTAGAAGTGGGTGAAAATTAACTTCTAAGATTTGATTACATTGTTAGTTAGTTAGTTAGTTGGTTACAAGTCAAGCTAATAAAAGTGTTTGTGTTTGTGTCACACTTTTTTCTATTATCCTCATCATCTTATACACCAATTTTTGACCTCATCATCACCTAAAATCAGGTGTGTTATGTTGTGGTCAAAATGATACCATGTAAAATGTAAAAAAAAAACAATAAATAATTACTGATTTGAAACACATTTGGAAAATCGAGAACGATCAGCTACTTTTGTCGCTGACTGTACCAGTTTAGACTTTTTTTTTTGTTATCGTGTCACACGATTAGTGTATTTGCCAGTGTCAAGTATGAAATATTTCAAACTTCTGAGGTTAAGAGAGACATCGCGATAAACTGTAGCCCACTCGGGCAAAACCGCGGGAAACAGATAGTTTGTCTAAATGTATAAAGAAAATGACAAATTCATACAGTTGCTGTTTTGCTAGTTTTTTTCTTTATATTTTGACCTTAGTTAACTTTGAGTCAGGATGATAAATGTGTACAGGCGGAATGGCGGTAGAAGGAGGCGTTTTGCCCGCCTCCTCCCACCCCACTAGTGGGGTCGTATCTGGGGGGTGTCGCTTGTGAGCTGGACACCCTCCCCGAGGTGCTGAGTGCTGCGAGGCCCGGAATGAGAGTTCCGGGCCCCTCCGTCGGGGCGGGTGGGTGACTGTCAGTGACCCCCTCCCGCCCATCCAAAAAGGCAGCAGTCTAATTAAATTAAAAAAAAGGATCATATATGTGTTATTTGTTTATCTGGTATCGCTAGAGGTGTCCTACACATTGGATATTTAAATAAATATAGGCATATTGTGACATAACTTTTTATTGTAAATGTATAAATAAATAATTTTATAATAGATGGTGTACATACATACATATACAATTTATTACAATGATTATTCTTAGGAACTAATTCAATTAGTACATCATACATAGAAGGTATACTTTTTGAGTGTCTCAAAAGGCATGTTGTTTCTTCCGCAATCAAATGTAAAAAAAAACAAAAAGTTATTAAAAAAATAACCTTTTGTCATTTTGTTCATACATTTCTGGGTCATTTTGTTCATACATTTTTACAACTAACTTTGACGATGTGCCAGAAAACAGGCCTTTACGGACATTCAGTATGTAGTTTTTACTTTTGTTTAATATAGATAACTGGCTTTCCTTTAGTTATAACTTACAAAATTTATTTCATTAACTTCATACAATTTGCCAGAACTTTGCAAGTGTTATAAAAAAAGAACCGTTCTAAGAATTACAGTTAACGCCGCTCTAGTTCTTGAATGGCCAACCGACCAGTGAGCAAATTTTACAGGAGATGTTTTTTTTAGTTAGTTAATGACATTATTAGAAATTTACTAAAATCTTTCATGAATTAGAAACATGTGGCATGTCTTTATATAAATGTTAAATTAGTAATTGAAAATAATAATTATAGTACTGATTATTTTTCGTTTATTGATGGAGATTGGCCAAAATAACTCAAACAAAATTATGCAGATGGAGATTGAGCATAATGTCATGGACATAGAGCTCTATAATGAAGTGTAAGTTTAGTGCTTGTTTGTCCAAACTACCATCATATACGCTATACAGCATGTTCAATTTTTCTATACATATCTACGACAAAACTTAACTCCGAAGAATGTTAGGAGTATAGATAAACAAATAAAAATACAACTATTAATCAAAGGTTTTAAACCAAAGGTTCAAAGGTTTTAAGGTTTTTTTTGGGTTGGTTTTTTTTTAGGTTTTTGGTTTTGGTAGGGTGTTTTACCCATACGTTTATTTTTCATTTTTTTTTGGCTAATGGCTTCCTTTAATACGTTTTATGATTTTATTTCTTTCCTTTTTTGGCTTTATTTGTAGCATTTTTTAAAATTTTGTTTTGTTTTGTTTTCTTGTTTCACAGTTACTGTTTCCTTTGCTTTTTTTTATATATAATATTATTTAAATCCATCTAGTAGTTTAGAAGATATGAGGTAATAAATAAAATTACATACATACTACATACAAGATACGCGCGAAAAACATAACTCTTCCTTATAGTCAGGTAAAAAAAAACTATCAGCCTGTACGTGACAGACACAAGAAACTTCGAACATGAAAACAAAAGAATATCAATAAAATGCATATAATATACCTTTCGGAATCCAATTCTGTCAATGTATGTTCTTCAAATGACAATTTTGAAGAACGAAATAGATTAATATTGTTGTAGTTTTCATGTTAGCAGCATTTATTTGATAAATTTGAGAATATAAAATCTTTTTAACAAACAAAATGGCGGAATCGCGCCATTCGCATTTTGGAAAGCTTGTCCGTGATTGGTCGGTCGATGGAGATTGAGCAAACAAGAACGGAGACTGATATTTGGATGCGTTCATTTGAGCTAAATATGGAGTTAGGCTAAACAAGCACTCAAAACAAATTTTATATGGGAGCTTGGACATTTTATTTTTGATAATTAGTGCATGTTACATCCAAAAAAAATAAAAAATAAAAATATTATATAGCGCGTAATCAAGGTCGCTATAGTTTGATATAAAAATATCTATTTTGGTAAATTTGGTCCGTTGGCCATTCAAGAACTAGGGCGGCGTGTATGTAAAGCCGGGTATCCACTTAGGTTCGCCGTGGTTTGCGAACGCGCCCGGAACCAAACATAATGGATACGTCGTGATCGCGGAGCGCGACTGGAGCACGATCGGAGCACGGCGGAGCGCTCGGGAAGCGGTTTTTTGCGCCATCTCAAAGGGGAGCACTGATGTACACGTTCACGTTCGCGGAGCACACAGTGTTCGCAAACCACGGCGAACCTAAGTGGATACCCGGCTTTACAGCAGTACATATGTATAAAGGAATATTCTTATAAAAGTATTAAATTGTTGTACACATTTTTTTTTATAATTATAAGTTCTTTTTAGCGACAAAATAAAAAACGTAAATTATTAATTACAAGGTATTAAAAAAAATGTGTGCAAACAAATTCACCCCATTACATTTTTTATGTGTGTAAAATTGTATTGTAAGCTTAAGTTGTAAATTGGTATAAAATATTTCTACACAAATGCAAAAATTTTACAATAAACATTATGGCAGTTACAAAAATATTTGCTTTTAACTGCATCCCATTCTTTACAATTTTCCCGTAACGAAAGTACCCTGTGTTTTAAAAATCCAGTTTCATAAATTTTTGTTGCGAATTTCATCAAATAATTTTTCATTTAATTTATTTTATAGCGATGATGGCTCAGTGGTAGTGAGGTCGGCTTGCGATCCGTAGGACGTGGGTTCGAATCCTACAATGAGCTTGAGCTTTCGGTGAAGGAAAACATCGTGATGAAACCATAGCTTGGTGGTAGGGTTATTTTCTAGTACTCGCCTGGCTAGCTACCACCCTCTGGTTAAGAATCTGTCGCCGAGCACCTATCGGTGTGTTCCGGCAGCCTCACTTGAGAGCCAGTTCCCAGTCCAGGTGTAGCGTGGCGCCATCTTCGACCACATCGTCACTTAACATCAGGTGACTTGTGGTCAAACGCTACCCTGTAATTAGTAAAACAAAAAAAATTTAGGGTAGCGTTTGACCACAAGTCACCTGATGTTAAGTTGTTTACGCTTGTGATTAATAATCGATCCTGATCCGTTATCCGCGGTTTTAAATCGATATGTCATCTTAGTAGTTAACTGTCAAGCCCTAGTATACTAAAATGAAATATTATGACATGACATATCGATACAAAACCGCGGATAACGGATCGGATCGATTGTCATGTCATAATATTTCATTTTAGTACTAGGGTTTGACACATCACTACTTATTATAAAACAAAGTCCTTTTGGAGCACAGATCAGTCCAAATCTGTGTTTTGGAGTATACGGAATATATACGCTTTCACGCCCTAAACTACAGCACCGATTTAAATGAAATTTGGTACAAAGGTAGTTTGAACCCTGAGGAAGGACATAGGATACTTTTTATCGCGACAAACTGTAGCCCACGCGGGTGAAACCGCGGGGAACAGCTAGTTACTACTAAAATGACATATTTATAACGGATCGGATCGATTAATAATTTCGAGCATTAATAAACTAAAAATATTATCGCCTTTGACTTGATAACACTGTCGCTGCGTATCTTCAGACCGTTACACATATTTTAAACTATTTCGGGGGCCGGCGTAAAAACCGGACACGGTTGATTTTCTTTCGTTTAGTCGGGTTCTTGGTATTGTAAGGGCGTAGGATTATATTTTGCTGGCTGTGGGCAGTAATCGCAACGCCTCCCTGCGGCCAGAGTCCACAGCACCGTGTACTGAAAATAAAATAACAAGTACAAATTTAAAAAGACCTTGACGTCTTGAACAGATTCTCATCAAACATAGCTAAGAACCACCAAGCAAGCAGCAAGCAAGGAAACTGACTGAAAAAAAAACCCGCATCGAAATCGGTCCATGCGTTCGCAAGCTACGGTGCCACAGACAGACAGACACGTGAAACTTATAACACCCTTCTTTTTGCGTCATAATATACTAACACGAAAATACTAATAATAGTTCTCGATATTTCGGCACTGCTACAAGCGCCATGATCACGAGAATACTAACGCCCGAAAGTAAGAATCGATCCTGATCCGTTATTCGCGGTTTTGGATCGATATGTCATGTCATAATATGTCATTTTAGTACTAGGGCTTGACAGTAAAAATAAGCGCATAAGCGGGCTTAAGAAAATAAGCAGACTCCGTTTAAACGTAGACGGCTTTTTTCCAAAGTCCAAACAAATCCAAACCTTATTCCAATACAAATACAACTCAAAATCGTCGCTCTTAAAAATAAGCGCTTTTTTAAGCGGTTTAAAGTGTTGTCAATTTGAAGCCGTTTATCACATCTTTACATACCTGTAGAGAAGTGCACGCTGTTCGTGGCCTCCCCCGCGAACAGTACCCGGGGCGCGCCGGCCGAGTCCACCAGTGGGCTGGCGAGGTCGGCCCGCGCGGTCGAGTACGCGGGGCTCTGCACGTTGTCGTACGAGTAACTGCCTCGCGTGAACGGGTTCGAGTACCAGCTAGATCTGGAATACACGTCATTTGTTATGAACCTAGCTAGATCGATTTATCACCCCCTGTATAAATCGTCTTATCTATAAAAATGAATTGCTGTTCGTTAGTCTCGCTAAAACTCGAGAACGGCTGCGCCGATTTGGCTAATTTTGGTTTTGAAATATTCGTAGAAGATCAGGGAAGGTTTAAAAGGTAAGAAGAACTTTTATTGGCGATACGAATTACGAAGTTCGCCGGGTCAGCTAGTCTTATATATAAAACTCAATTGCTGTTCGTTAGTCTCGCTAAAACCCAAGAACGGACCGATTTGGCTAATTTTGATCTTGCAACATTTGTGGAAGTTCAGGGAAGGTTTAAAAGGTGACTTTTATTGGCGATACGAAGTTCGCCGGGTCAGCTAGTAAATAATAAATATCCGGGACCATTGCACACAAATAGACCTAGCTCCAAATTAAGCTTGAAAATTGTGTTATGGGTACTAGACAACGATATATACAACTTATATAGAGAAATAAATACTTATATAGATAGAAATATCCAAAACTCAGGTACAAATATTCGTGCTCATCACACATAATTATATTTGCCCTTACCGGGATTCAAACCCGGGACCGCTAGCTTCGTAGGCAGGGTCACTACCAACTCGGCTACCGTGTCGTATACTGAATTCCACAACAAGAATAAATTTAAAATTTACAAAACCCGCGACATCTGGACCTGGTTATGTTCGGTAAAAATGCCTTACATTATTTTGGAAAACACTGCTGGACTTTCTTTCAAGTAAAAAAAACCGCATCGTAATCGGTCCATCCGTTTGAAAGCTACGATGACAAATATTGCGGCTACACTTGGACGGCCAACGTGAATGCACTTGAGTTATCGGCTAACGTCAAACGCCAATGTGAATGCCGTTGTCAAATGTCGTGGCCACACTTATGTCAAACGTCAATCATCGTGCTATTGAACGGCATTTCCCGTTATTGTGGCCCCAGCATAAGAGTCACAGGGAGCCGATGGACGTTTACGAAAACTTTTATAGTTTTCAAAACTTGTACTAGACTCACCTGATCATCTCGACGGGCTCCGGTATGTTCCTGTTGGCTCCCATGAACTTCCTGATGACTTCCATCACTTTCCTCTTGACCACATCCTCGGGAAGTGTTTCTACCTAAAACGTGACAGCTTCTGTTACATTAAAACTCATATTAGGGCGGGCCGAGCCGCATTGCATTGTTCCGTCTCTTTCTAACGTTAGAGGTACGACAGAGATGCAAGACGCTTTTTGATCTTGATGCAATTTGACACCGAGATAGTTTGAACCCTGAGGAAGGACATGGGATACTTTTTATCGCGATAAACTGTAGTCCGCACAGGTGAAGTCGCGGGGTGAAACTAGTATCATAAAGATAATTTTCCACTAAGTAGCATAAAAATTTTGAAAACTATAAAGTTTTCGTAAACGTCTAAGTTTACTACCGCCGACTTGTCAAAGTGGCAACTACTGCCTAAATGCATAACGTAACACGAAAACTTTGTTCGAGTTCGAATACAACGATTTGAAATAACTCGTACTACCGATTTTAGGTCTTACAAGTTTCGCGCTGAAAGAAAAAATTTATAAAAAATTATTCACAACACTACTCTCAAGTAAGCGATAGCGCAATTTGCCACCAAAATTTCTTAGTGTTACCGTAATCTGTGATTGTCATGCAACGGTTAGTATTGCCAGGATATCTTATAACATGCTCAGCATGCAGTATCAGCATGCACGTGAAATAATGCTATAAATGAGGATTACACGCGCGTATAAGCTCGTTTTTAGAAGCACGTATACTATAATTATACCCTTATTCATATTCTAAATTCGAAAATAACTCTGTCCGTCTGTCTGTCACGCTTTCACACCTAAACTACTGTACCGATTTAAATGAAATTTGGTACAGAGATAGTCTACAGCCTGTGAAAGGACATAGGCTACTTTTTATCGCGATAAACTGTAGCCCACGCGGGTGAAACAGCTAGTAAAAATTATAAATATGACGCTCCGCACCAACCGCTCTTAGCAAATATGAAAACTACACTAAAACAGTTGCACAAACTACAGCGCCATTCAGTGGAACACAGAATCGCGAAATCTACATCAAGCACAAGTACAAACACCACAGAATACTAACCAACTTGGCCCCGTCACCGCTCGTCCAAACCGTCAAAACGTTCCGATTCCCCATTGGACAACTGGCGGCGAATATTTTCGTCGTCCACCAATCGTCCGCCGCCACCGCCTTCCTATCGGCCGCTTTCCACAAGAACCCGAGGAAAACGCCATCTCGCGGCCAAAACACGTCATCGAATTGCAAAACGATCTTGTTCACGACGCCTATGGCAATGGCGTCTATTAACAACGCTTTCTGCTTCGGCAGGGGCGGTGAGAAAAGCGACGCGTGTCTGGAAAGATGCGTCATCTCGTGAGCGAAACAGAACGCTACGCTTCCAGTTTTATTATACGAACGGTGAAGTAGCGTTGCCGGTCAATAGTTATTTCTCCAATAGGATACATTGTAATCACTTTAAAACGTCGAACTTAAAACTAGCTACGCCTGTACCAACCTCCTTACGCCGGCAAAAGAACAGGCAAGAAACGGTCGATAGTTAATCGATAACCAACCTATCGCAACACTATCGTTACGCCTATGGATACTATAGAAAGACGTATCGATACTAAAGATAGTATCGATACGTCTGTCAAAAATACACATATCACATATCTTATTTCTAGACTAGAATCATCAAAATCGGCTCTGTACCGGAGATATGACGTAAAAACTTGTCCTGCGGGGTTATTACGTAACTTGGGTGGGGATAGGTTTGCGCTTCATTTTGACATTTGCACTGCAGAGTGGGCTTCGATCTGTTGTGTCACTGTCTCAGGACAGGCCATTACCACAGAATATATATCCATACCATTCTTGAATCCCAGTGAATGAATGATCGTGCTTTTTACCCATGTGACAAACTGAGATGGTGGTAGTGGTACATATCGGACGCCCAAAATAATAATCGATCATGATCCGTTATCCGCGGTTTTGGATCGATATGTCATGATAAACTTTTTCGTAAACATGCAGATAGCTTTTTTATTTTGTTACCTCTTCTCACTACTAAAACCTTTATTCACTAAAAACTAACTCCGGTAACTCATCGATAGTCTAAAATAATCGACACTATAGATATCGATAGTATTGCACTCACTCGATATTGCCTCACTAATATAATATGGTTATTTTAAACGCATGTCCAATACTGACCGTCTTCGCGGCATCACCGCAAGCCCACAGATCTAGGGTAGTGTTCGATGCCATCGGCACACCCGCTCCGTTAATCCCCAAGAGCCAGCGATCCGCTTCGCTCACGCCCGCTCTATCGGCTCGTCCCCACAGAAAAGCGAAGGAATTCATCTGCGGCCACCAAACGGTATCAAAGCGAAGTATAATTTTGTCACAAACGCCGATTGTGATCTCTTTGATTGGACGTGTCTTCTGCTCCGGCAGCGATGGCGAGAATAGCGTCTGATATCTGTTTTGAGAGAACATGGTATTGTTAGACTTGAACGCGACGAGAGCAGAATGGAATGATGGAGTAGCCGGGCTCACTAACTCCGGTCCCGGATTAGATACCGACTCCGAGCAAAGATATGTGTCCGTTTAGCATATCCGGGAGTGAAGGAACTGTATATTGCAAGAATGTATCCGAGATAGATAACTCCGGCTTCCAAACATATCCACGGAGTATCTGTGATCATATATCCGCGGAACGATTATTTATGCAATACGAAAAGATATTATTTGGTTTAAAAAAAACTAACAAACACACTTTTATTTAGCACTAAAATATATAAAATAATTAAATTGCCTTGTATGTCTTACGATGTAATGGTTAATGCACTCTGTCGAGCGTTTCATTCTGGAGTTAGATACGTATAGGATCTCGGTCTCGGATATGGAAATATGTTAATTTTTGTGAAAGGGAATGAAGGACACTGTCAACAGTGCACACGGTAGACATGCGGCGTGTCTGTGTGTGTGCGACCGGTAACTGATTGGTTCATATACACACGTACGTGCAGGACGGGTTGTAGGAGAAGGTCGTATGCGCGATTTTCTTTTATTCTATTGCTTTCTGAGACTGCTATGAAATTCTGACCCCGACCGTATCAGCGGGTCCGCCGTGGCACGCGCTAGAAGAGATGAGAGTTACGTGATAGAAAGAGAGCCGCATTGTACGAGGGTATAATTTTAGGCACGCATCGCTGTGCAAGCTGAATTGCACTCTATTGCGTCGTATCAAGAGTCGATATTTATATAAATGTCTTTGCGGAGTGAACCTTCTACCAATATGTTAAGTATTCTGTAACGAAGTGACAGGAGCGAAGCGAGCGATATTAACAAGTTTCATTTTTTTTTTATGAATGTCAAATGTTTTAGTTTTAATATATGAATCCCAGATATGGATAAAGGTTTTTTAATCATGAAAGTGCGATCTGAAATTAATTACTTCCCATGTCGTTCATGTTTTTATATCTATTTTCTATACCCATGTCTAGTAGGCGTTAATGTACTGACCGTTTTAGCAGTGTCACCGCATGTCCAAAGCACTAATGCGGTATTAGACGCCATGGGTCCGCTCGCTCCATCTATTCTCGCGAGCCACTTTTCCGCTTCGCTCAACTTCGCTCTGTCTGCCCTTCGCCAGAGAAACCCGTAGTAAGCCGTGGTGTTCCACCAAACGGTAGCGAAGCGAAGGATTATTTTGTCGCAAACGCCGATTGAAATCGCTTCGATGGGACGCGCTTTCTGCTCCGGTAGCGGTGGCGAGAATAGTGTCATATATCTGTTTAAAATATATTTTTAGTGCATTCATGCATAACTTGTCCATTTATTAACCGATGAAAAACTAAAGGACGACGTTTGCAAGTCGAATCGTATTGAAAAATAAAAGGACGACAATTTCAAGTCTACGCGTATATTGAAGAACAAAAGGACGACGTTTTCAAGTCGACGCGTATGTTGAAAAACAAAAGGACGACGTTTTCAAGTCGACGCGTATGTTGAAAAACAAAAGGACGACGTTTTCAAGTCGACGCGTATATTGAAAAACAAAAGGACGACCTTTTTAAGTCGACGCATATATTGAAAAATAAAAGGACGACAATTTCAATTCGACGCGTATATTGAAGAACAAAAGGACGACGTTTTCAAGTCGACGCGTATATTGAAAAACAAAAGGACGACGTTTTCAAGTCGACGCGTATATTGAAAAACAAAAGGACGACGTTTTCAAGTCGACACGTATATTGAAAAACAAAAGGACGACGTTTTCAAATCGACGCGTATATTTTGAATAGTTAAATTGGTAAATGAAGTAAGTAATTATGTGAAGTTGGTAAATAACGATTATGGCGTAGGTATTTTTATGCAGAGTTGGTATATGGCGATTATTGCGTAAGTAACTTTTTATGCAAAGTTGCTATATGGCGTAGATAACTGTGCAAAGTTAGAAACAGCCGTCAAGCATAGACATGCGATATATATAGTACTAGCTGTTCCTCGCGGTTTCACCCGCGTGGACTACAGTTTATCGCGATAAAAAGTATCCCATGTCCCTTCCCCGGGGCTCAAATTATCTTTATACCAAATTTCATTTAAATCGGTTCAGCAGCTTAGGCGCGATAGCGTATATATTCCGTATACTCCAAAATTATTCCCGCACTTCGGTGCCCCCTCAACGCGTTGTTACCTGCTGTAGGTAGGTACCCATTATCCTATTTTAATTCTAAGTTAATTTTTCTTGGACCGCACGTTTGAATCGCGCAGTTAAAGGTCTTCCTGGTCCGCGACCGCACTTTACCTATTTCATAGATTCTCCCGGTGCCCCGCTCACCTCACCGCGTTTCCCGCTGCCCTGCGGTGCGGCGGTTTTATTTTTCTACTACTACTTACATTTTTAAACTCGTGATATCTTTCGAATGGAATGTCCGAATTGAATGATTCAAAAAGTTATATGAAGGCATTGAAGCAGTTTTGAATAAGAAGTAATTTATTTTGATAAGGATTAATACCAAGATACAAATAAAGAGCCTTTTCTAGCGGCGGCATCAAAAGTTAATTTTTTTAAATAAAAGATCACTTATTGTGGCATAACTATAATAGTTAGACATATGCTCTCGCGGACTTTTTTGTAGATCTAAATGAGACCTACAAACCCGCAATACATTATTTTGTTCTAGTGTCAATAGTTTTTGCAGCGCACGCAAAAATAGGTTTTCGATTTCACACCTTGGGTTGCAAAATAGCAATTTTCTTACGGATCCCTAATTTTTTTGGAAATAAAATATAGCCTATAGCCTTCCTCGATAAATGGACTATCCAACACTGAAAGAATTTTTCAAATCGGACCAGTAGTTCCTGAGATTAGCGCGTTCAAACAAACAAACAAACAAACAAACAAACAAACAAACAAACAAACAAACAAACAAACAAACTCTGCAGCTTTATAATATTAGTATAGACAAGAGTTGTACATTAGTAGTTTATAACCAGAGCCGGATTAAGAGCTGAAGGCCTTGGGGCAACAAAAGAGTGGGAGACTTTTAACTATTTTTAAAATGTATTTTCTGAAATATAATTTTGGATGCATTGGTTAGGGCCTCTGTCTTTTGGAAGCCCCCTAAATCCAGCCCAGTTTGCACTTAGCTTAATCATAAATTAAGGTTTTTTTTTACTATATTTGGCATGCCAGTCCCATCGTGTCCTACCATGTAATCACTAATGTAAAAATAACTGGTACAGGGATATAGCAGAATCGCTTGTTGGTTCCGCTAAGATGTTTTTAAAAGTACCAATATCATACTTATTCAAGTTGTATTTTTGGATTAGTGATTCTCTCTCAGTTTTGTTCCTCACAATAGTGTTGCCGATCGATAGACTATCGATAGCTAACCAATCGAAACATTATCGATAGTTTAAAACGAGGCAATACTATCGATATTATCGATAGTGCCGTGACTATCGATAGTATTTATTCACTAGGAACAATACTATCGATAGTTTATACTTCGCGAGCAGCAATCGTCCTCGTTTTAAGCTATCGATATTATCGATAGGCCTATCGATAGCATGACTTTTGTAAATGAAAACTATCGATAGTTTTACTACCGATAGTTCGGCGACACTACGAGTATCTCACAATCATAAGCTTGCAAAATTGAATATACTCTATGGACTGACCAACTTAGCCGTATCGCCACATATCCAAAACGTGACAGCATTGTCATTCGCTTTCGGCGCTGTCATACCGAGCAGCTTCGTTATCCATTTATCCTCTTCGCTCAATCGCGCTTTTTCAGCCCTTCGCCATATGAAGTTGAACACGAATACGTTCGACTGCCACCAGGAGCTCGCGAAGCGAAGGATCACTTTGTCGACCAAGCCGTACGCTATTCTTTCGATGGCCAGTGATTTTGGCTCCGGCAGTGGTGGCGAGAACAATGCATTATATCTGGATAATTACGAAATATTTTTTATGTGATGACGTTGATGATGCAAGGCCTTAAGGTTTTAACGAAGTGTTACATAAGATTAAACTTAAATCCCTACTTAATATTATAAATGCGAAAGTAACTCTGTCTGTCTTTAACGCCTAAACTACTGAACCGATTTAAATGAAATTTGGTACGGAGATAGTTTGAACCCTGAGGAAGGACATAGGCTACTTTTTACCGCTATAAACTGTAGCCCACGCGGGTGAAACCGCGGGGAACAGCTGGTCTATATTAAAATTATTTACATCAGGTGCAAATTCCTTTAAAGCCGGTTACAATATTAACCGACATAAACCTCATAGAAGTAATGTGAAATTCCTGTCCTATCTCTAGTAGGACAAACCGTGGATAGATAGGTTATTGAAACCGGCCTTTAGAGTGGTTCAGGGGAATCTAGGGTGCGCGAGGTGTTACGAAAAGACTCTTTTGGATTGCTAGCTTTTATAGTTATGTTATTAAATAATTTTATTGTAAATTGTAACCTAGTTTACGATGATACGTTTAAGTTTAATGTTATGTAACAATTCGTTCAGGTACTACTTGAGGACAGGGCGCAGTGCCCTCACAAAGCCCAGCCTGTGCCGGATTAACCCCCCCCCCCCCCCCCCCCCCTGATAATGATAAGGACACGTGATTCATGAACGCAACATTAATATATAAGCATCCCCCGCAATGTTACGAAGACATACAAAACAACAAGCGTTGCTCTGATTTGCAGTTCTCCATTCCTAAAATCTTTTCCATTCCCAAAATGGAAACTCATATGTTTCTAATCCCAAAACGGAAACCCATAATTTTCCAATCCCAGAATGGAAACCCATGTTTTCCGATCCCAAAATAGCAACTCATATTTTCCAATCCCAGAATGGAAACTTATATTTTTCCAATCCCAGAATGGAAACTCATATGTTTCCAATCCCAAAACGGAAACCCATATTTTCCGATCCCAGAACAAAAATCTGAAACCCAAACTGACCAATTTCGCCCTATAACCAGAAAACCAAACGGTCATCACGTTCTTCGATCCCATTGGATTAGAAATGAACGTGATCTTTGTCAGCCAGCTGTCTTCACCGCTCACGGATTGCCTCTTCTCCTTGTCCCAGAAAAAGTCGTAGCTCTGCCCAGGTGTGGACCACCAGGGTTGGGCGAAGGCCAGGACTACTTTATTGAGTAGACCGAATGATATGAACTTTACGGGTTTCACTTTTTCCGAAGGCAGTGCTGGTGTGAAAAGGGTTGTGTATCTGGAATCGGTGGTTAAGTGAGAGAGAGAGAGAGCGAGAGGAAGAGAGAGAGATTAGAAAGATTTTTTTCTAGAGTACTGGCCCGATTTTGATGATTGCTTCACGTAAAATCTTCATGTTTTCTGGACAAGTTTTAGGAATTACCCACGACAAAATATCAGTCACGTAAATTTTTTTTTTTTTTACTATTTACAGGGTAGCGTTTGACCACAAGTCACCTGATGTTAAGTGACGATGTGGTCGAAGATGGCACCACGCTACACCTGGACTGGGAACTGGCTCTCAAGTGAGGCTGCCGGAACACACCGATAGGTGCTTGGCGACAGATTCTTAACAAGAGGGTGGTAGCTAGCCAGGCGAGTACTAGAAAATACCCTACCACCAAGCTATGGTTTCATCACGATGTTTTCCTTCACCGAAAGCTCAAGCTCATTGTAGGATTCGAACCCACGTCCTACGTATCGCAAGCCGACGTCACTACCACCGAGCCATCATCGCTATAAAAAAATCACATAAAATAAAAAACAAACATCATTAACCCCCGACGCAAAAAGATGGGTGTTATAAGTTTGACGTGTCTGTCTGTCTGTCTGTCTGTCTGTGGGGTCGTAGCTCGCGAACGGATGAAGCGATTTCAATTTAGTTTTTTTTGTATGAAAGGTGAGTTACGGGCGAGGGTATTGAGCTATGTTTGATGAAAATCGGTCCAAGAAGTACGGGGTTTCTTAGTTGTTGTTTTTTTTAGACTTTATTGTAGAGGAAATACGAAACAGACGGAAAGAGAAATAATCTGAACAGCAGGTCACGTTTGTGTGATGACTGTACGCATTCACGATAGTTCCATGAACTAGCGAAAGAAAATCGAACGCCCATTGAAAAGACATGGTATGATATTGTCTTCGTTCCCTACGAACGCCAAACGAAAATATCTTTTGAGCCACTGAAGTAAATGAACTACTGAACTAAATGAGTGATATACTTCAGTGTGCTGAATATGTTACTTCACACTATTTAGGGGTCAATAGTGTGAAGTAACATATTCAGCGGTAATAAACACGGTTTTCGTCACAAGATAATTCAAAACCTGGAAGTTCTTTTGCGGCCCTTGTAGATTTCACTCAGGTATCCTCATCAATATTTCCTCACCCTACTCCCCCCCCTTTTACACACACACGCACACCCCCCCCCCACACACACTACCACAAAACTACTCTCCAAACGTGCAACCACTGTAATTATCATTCATTCATTAATTAATCTGTTCTTCTTTTTTTTTTCATTTTGTGCCATGTTATAATAATATAAATGCGAAATTCTTTAATTGGCCTTACAATGTTAAATACTCTATAAGCAATATTTTATTACGCTGTTGAGTTTCTTAATAAATAAACATAAATTTTGCAATATTACATCTAGAAATTATTAACGTAAAAAAGCAGTACCGTAATTACTTTTCATCATCATCATCATCAGCCTTTACGTTCCCACTGCTGGGACTCAGGCCTTCACTCAGAGAGAGAGAGTACGGGCCGTTATCTACCACGCGGGCCCAGTGCGGGTTGGTAGATGTCGCATGCCCTTGTATGTTGCGGTTCTTGGACACGCCGGTTTCCTCACGATGTTTTCCTTCACCGTTTTGAGATATGTCAAATCCGCACGTAACTTATTAAGTCATAGGTACTAAGTCGGCGCCTTTGTTTTGAGATATGTCAAATCCGCACGTAACTTATTAAGTCATAGGTACTAAGTCGGCGCCTTGTAAGTAGCCATGCGCAGAATGTGTCACTAAAATGAAAAGATATATACGCTTCTTCTTATCACACTGAAGTATATCACTCATTTAGTTCAGTAGTTCATTTACTTCAGTGGCTCAAAAGATATTTTCGTTTGGCGTTCGTAGGGAACGAAGACAATATCATACCATGTCTTTTCAATGGGCGTTCGATTTCCTTTCGTTAATTCATGGAACTATCGTGAATGCGTACAGTCATGCTAGCGACAATAAAGACTTTTCACACAGTTGAAGGACATTGAAAGAATTGGTATCAAATAGTAGTCCATTGGAAGTCACTTCATAAATGTATCTGGATTCCGATCCGAGCCAAAGATTGAGTGAAATAGACGATCACTTCAAAACCTACAACAGAGCGTGACAGCATTATCTATCGCGTGGTGCTCGTTCGTGTTTCGGTTCGTTCGCTGCCGGTGGAATAAGCAACTGAAGTAACTGAACTACTGAACTAGTTGAATTGTTACTGAACTAGTGAACGAAAGACACACGCCAACTGAAGTAGTCCAGTTGAAGGATTCATTCGTGAACGACACACGACTACTTGTAAGGTTTTCACCACCTACCTTTCTTTAAGCACTCCAACTGAGACGGTCACAATTACATTCTTCGCATTGTATGTGGTACCATCCTTGACTGTGACCACCACGTTTTCTTTAGGGTCCTGCGGCCATTGAATCTTCGTGACCTCTTGGTTAAGCTTGATTTCTAGACTGGGATAGCCGGGCCCGTTGTTGTACTTGTTCTGAAAATTATTGTTTCATATTTAGAGAAGGAAAAATAGGCTTTGTATCATTGTTTCCCACAGCTGGGACTCTGACCTTCTCTCAGAGTATGGGCCGTAATCAAAGTAGTAACGGCTGCTTAATTAAGCTAGATGATCAGTTAAGAACGAAATGTTGCTAAACCTAGTTGATCAGTAAAGAACGAAATGTTGCTAAACCTAGTTGATCAGTAAAGAACGAAATGTTGCTAAACCTAGTTGATCAGTAAAGAACGAAATGTTGCTAAACCTAGTTGATCAGTTAAGAAAGAAATGTTGCTAAACCTAGTTGATCAGTAAAGAAAGAAATGTTGCTAAACCTAGTTGATCAGTAAAGAACGAAATGTTGCTAAACCTAGTTGATCACTTAAGAACGAAATGTTGCTAAACCTAGTTGATCAGTAAAGAACGAAATGTTGCTAAACCTAGTTGATTAGTTAAGAAAGAAATGTTGCTAAATCTAGTTGATCAGTGAAGAACGAAATGTTGCTAAACCTAGTTGATCAGTTAAGAAAGAAATGTTGCTAAACCTAGTTGATCACTTAAGAGTTAACTGGTGCTTTAAATAGTTGATCAGATAAGAACGAGATGTTGCGAACCTAGTTGATCAGTTAAGAACGAAATGTTGTTAAACCAGTTGATCAGTTAAGAACGAAATGTTGCTAAATCTAGTTGATCAGTTAAGAACGAAATGTTGCTAAACCTAGTTGATCAGTTAAGAAAGAAATGTTGCTAAACCTAGTTGATCAGTTTAAGAACGAAATTTTGCTAAAGCTAGTTGATCAGTTTAAGAACGAAATGTTGCTAAACCTAGTTGATCAGTTAAGTAGTGCTCATAGCACTACGTGAGTAGTGCTCTGGTAGTCTACGGCTTTTAAAATTTCAAAGTGTCTTATTCTCTTTGGAAACTCTACTAATCGATTGTGAATGAACAAATGGTTGTTTTAAACATCTGTAGTCGCAAGGTTTCGGAGAAAAATAAAAAAATATCGTCTCTCGAAGTTCACATTGTCTGTGTTCCGCCGTACATAAAAAACGAATGGCCTTGTAAGCGGTCGTAAACATATTTTTTGTTCGGAAAGGTGCATTTGTGTTCATTTCAATGAGTTTAGAGCTTCATTGTTATTGAGAAATGACTTAGTTTACCGAAAAGTGACGATTTTAAATATTTTTTTCGATTTTTTTGGAAAAAGGCCAAATTTTATAGTTTTTATGGAATGTTATCTACCTGCAGAGACATTTTGCTGTTTTACATGAAATATTTTGCTTGTGTGGGTAAGTAAAACATACTATTCTTGTTTTTGAATGTTGTATCTACATGAGGGTATAAACAAATCTTAGTAACACGCTAAAATACATTCACAAATAAATCATAAAAATCGGCTTACGGCGGGCGCGCGGCGGGCGCGCGGGGGGTTCTTAGTCGAATGTTTGCGAGTGAAAATGTCGAATTATTAGTATGAAAACATGAATATTTTTATATTACCAAAATTAAAAACCATATTATACTAAATGAAATGGTATAAAAAAAATGAAACAAAAATTTTGTTTTTTATTTTATTATTATTTATTTACAAAACGGCAGTTATTTCAAAGTACCTTCGAAACAATGGGCTGTTATAAACTAAATAAACATTCATATGTTTTTGTTTATATTTCTACAGAACGAGTAGTTCACTAGCTTCCAAGAATAGTACCTGGAACAAAGCAAAACATAAACAAACAGCTCTCAGAGACATAAGTGTTTTGGGGTCAAGTGCCGCGACACTTGAGAACGCAAGGTCACGTGAAGGTCACATGGAAACTTGGTATTTCCCCCAAACTCGAATCGCCGCGACCGTGGGTACTGCAAGGGTTAAGTAGTGCTCTGCGAAATGACGGTCAGATACCGAGCACTACTTAAGTAGTGCTCGGTATCTGACAAGTTAAGAACTATATGTTGCTAAACCTAGTTGATCAGTTAAGAACGAAATGTTGCTAAACCTAGTTGATCAGTTAAGAAAGAAATGTTGCTAAATCTACTTTATCGCTTAACAGGATAAAGGGAACACGCGGGTGAAACAGCTAGTAGCTAGTATTAATATAATTAGTGTTAGTGGTAAATCCGTACTGATTATTATTCAATAAATACATATTTTTTGTATTGTGTAAATTATACTGTCGAAGCTGCAACTCACCAGCAGTATATCAAAGAGCGTTTTGTATCCGTTCTTGTGCCAGCTCATGTGCTGGTGTCCGCCCAGCTCCTCGTACCTCGACTGAGTCGTGACGTCATTCCAGCTGTTTGACGACTCGTAGTTGTCGATAACAAGATCCATGAACTCAAGGAAGCCCTCGATGAAATCTGTGTCGTTCTGCACCGAGGAGTGGTTGGTTTTTATGTACTCGTGGACTCTGCAAGAATGAAGGTTTGATTAAACAAAAATTTTCGGGTTTTACAAGTCGCCGACACCGAGTTCGAATCCTCTCGGTCCGGACCTATGATTTAATAAGTTATGTGCGGATTTACCATCGCTCCAAACAGTGAAGGTAAACATTGTGAGGAAACCGGCATTTTTTTTTGGAGCAAGTTCACTAACATACAGTCGCAAGCTATTTTTGTAATCTAAATAGTCCGATATTTTCTAATAAGCTAGTAAGATTTCTCTTGGTTGACTGTGCACATTGGGATATGGAACATGAACATTAACGAGTTACGGAATTACAGTCAAAGCAGACTAGACCCCACAAGCAGCACCCGTTCACGAGTTGACTCATCTGCCAGCCATCGCTCTCCTGAACCATATTAGAAACCAATATACATAGACCCCCCACATCTCTTCGCTCACCTCCTAGTGATAAACTGTCCCAGCGGCTCAGGATCTTTGGGTGGGTCCTCCACAACTTCGAGTGCGAACCTCGTCAGGTCATTGACAATCTCCTCGCGGTCGGACGTCCCATCAGAATTGTACACCTTGAAGGACAGGTCCTGAGGGATGACCGACACATTGTTCTTGATTGCCAGCTCGTACACTGACGATCCCTCTGTCCCGTGGATCCTTTAGGGAAAAATAATAATGGCAATAGAAATAGGTTTCGAAACGGAATAATTAATTAATTTTTATTTGGTAATAGGCGAGCAGCCTGAGGGTGATGTGCCTATATCATGCTGTGTTGAATTATAGCAATGTCCAAAAGTGCAGAGAAAAGTCAACTCTGTAGCAAGGAAGCATTGTTTGTTCGCAACCACTTGTCCAGTCTGTTTTTGAAGGAATTCACTGAAGGTGCTGACACAATGTCTTCTGGTAGTCTGTTCCAGTTGTGCACCACTCTAGAAGCCAGGAAGTGGTGCGCAGCGTTTGATTTAGATTGTGTGGGTATTAACTGCATAATGTTTCCTCTGGAGGATTTCATGCTCATATTCATATTCAATCGTTTATTGCATTCATATGTTAGTATACAAGAGATCTTAGTGATTAAGATTAGCGAACATATGGACCCGAATAGGGTATAGCAATGTAGGAGCGGACCGATCCATTTTTTATCATTTCGAGAAGTCGTCGTTGAGGAATTCATCTAGGCTGTAGTAGCATTTGTCGATTAAAAACGTTTTTAAGTTATTTAAAAATACGTGATGTTTTTCTTCGGATTTTAGTTTATACATAAACCTGGTTGCGTAGCGTCGTGATTGGTCAGCTTGTTTTATGAAGAACTGCGGATATTTTCTCACAAATTTACTTATTTCCAATATGTATAGTGATGTCAACGTTAATATTCTAAAATTTATGAAGTGTGGTCCACAATATGCTCTCCTTCCATATGTACAGGTTGTGGATGTCTGGTAGGTTATAAAAGCCCAAAACCAAAAACAAAAAAACCAAAAAAACCAAAAAAAAGCCATGTATTTGAGTTATCGATTTTTAACACTGTTGCAAGCACCATGATCACAAGACTACTAGCTACCACACTCAAGTTAAGAATCTGTCGCCAAGCACCTACTGGTGTGTTCCGGCAGCCTCACTTGAGAGCCAGTCCAGGTGAAGCGTGGCGCCATCTTCGACCACATCATCACTTAACATCAGGTGACTTGTGTTCAAACAGCGATGATGGCTCAGTGGTAGTGACGTCGGCTTGTGATCCGTAGGACGTGGGTTCGAATCCTACAATGAGCTTGAGCTTTCGGTGAAGGAAAACATCGTGATGAAACCATAGCTTGGTGGTAGGGTATTTTCTAGTACTCGCCTAGCTAGCTACCACCCTCTTGTTAAGAATCTGTCGCCAAGCACCTATCGGTGTGTTCCGGCAGCCTCACTTGAGAGCCAGTTCCCAGTCCAGGTGTAGCGTGGGGCCATCTTCGACCACATCGTCACTTAACATCAGGTGACTTGTGGTCAAACGCTACCCTGTAAATATTAAAAAAAAAAAACACTACCTTTTTCTATCTTGTTACTAACACTCACCATTCTGCCCCGAGCTCAATCACTCCATCTCCAAAGGGAACAGTGTTAACTCTGCCGCCGATCCTGTTCTGGGCTTCCAATGCCAGCACCTTCTTCCCAGCCTTAGCCAGAGTGGCAGCGGCTGCGGTGCCGGCCGGCCCCAGACCAATCACAATAGTGTCATATGATGCAGGCATCGGGGTGCTGTGAAACGAGTAAGAAACATTTATTTATTTATTTATTTGGTACACAAAACAGGACATTTCCAGTACATTCTCATAGGAACAGTAAAGTTTTAAGCTAGAAAACATCCCTAAAAAAGCATACACAACATGAACAATTTGTAAGTTCGTAAATTTAGTAGTGTACTTGGAATTTTGTAACATCTGTGTCTTATCCCTACTTATCCCTATAACAATGCTTCCTTGTTACAGAATTGACTTTTCTCTGCACTTTTGGACATTGCTATAATTCAACACAGCATGATATAGGCACATCAGCCTCTAGCTGCTCGCCTATTACCAATAAATAAATAATATTATAAATGTGAAAGTAACTCTGTTTGTCTGTTACGCTTTTACGCCTAAACTACTGAACCAATTTATATGAAATTTGGTACAGGGATAGTCCAAGCCCTGGTAAAAGGTATGGACATAGTTTGAACCCTGAGGAAGGACATAGGATACTTTTTATCGCGATAAACTGTAGCCCACGCGGGTGAAACCGCGGGGAACAGCTAGTAATAAAAAATATCGGGACAATGGCACACAAATTGAGCTACCCCAAATTAAGCTCGAAACTTGTGTTATGGGTACTAGACAACGATATACATACTTATACATATATATAGAGAAATAAATTATAGATAGAAATATCCAAGACTCAGGTACAAATATTCGTGCTGATCACACATCTATTATTTTGTAAATGCTGTTACCTAAAATTCAGTATTTCAAGATATTACGATTCTGGTTTAGTTTAAAGTTTTAATGTGGTAAGTGATTCCCGTAAAATGCTTTATAAGTAATATACGTACTATCTAACACAGTTACAGTTATGACGATGTCTCACGTTGTTTAAATTGCAAATAATAATTGCAACTCGTCAAAGAAAGGCGACAAGATAATCCAGTTTAATTAATAAATGTAACAAACCTTATCTGATAACAACTGGTAAAATTGTATCTTCCAATCTATGAGTTAGAAATACAAACTAGGTAATACTAGGTATTCATTAGTTTTATTATTCCGTGGAAAATTTGCAATTCGCGATTACATATCTACACGGAAAATGAAGTAAATAAACATTCTTGACAGTTTTGATAGTTGACACTGATGTGACGACACTGACGACGTGACGTGAACGTGACGACTGACTTGACATGTCAGCAGAGCAGACAGATGTAGGAGTGAGTAAGTGAATGATTAACACTGAAGTGAAGTGAATAGTCTACAGACTCAACACAACAGTCACGACCTGAAAAAACTTGGACTAAAACGGTAAACTTGATGACACTACCGGTATTCTGTATTGGATTTTTAAATCAATATTCGAATGACATTCTTTCCTATTTTATTTAACTTATATTTATTGGCTTCACACGATCAGTATATTTCAACAAAAGTTTCCATGCTGATGTCTATTTTAAAAAATGTGATCGTTATGATCTCGTTTCGAGATACTATAAAATACAATCTACAATAGGTACACTAAATACATGTAGGGTCAACGTATAATTATACCATAGATTAAGTAGACTATATAATTATACGAAAGAGGTCAATTTCTTGACTGTTTACAATTAAACATCTCTGCGTTTGATCCACGTGACATTGACATGGCTCCGACCCCTAACTAAGATTCCTTGTATCTAGGGTATCAGAAACTACGCGGATCCGGGATCCACAACACTCAGACACCCAATAAATACCTACCTACATAGAATTATGTCTTATAATTCTATGCCTACCTATACCTACATACATATTTTGACTTTTAGAATATTAGTATGGATATAACGGGTTATTATCAATCGTAATGAGAAAACTTTTCGATGTCAAAATATTTGTATATACCTACCCCACCAGGCCACGGCGGGTCACGGGTCTTTATTCGTTAGTTAAATCTAAAATATCGGGCAGTTAAACTCACCCATAACTGGGCCCCACTAGGAAGGCACATAATTGACATAAAAACACTACACTGAGCGCACCCATCCTTGCTGTCACAGCATCGGCACAACAATGATGTTTCGAGTCGGGAATCGCTTATATTTAAACCTTCGACCTTCATAATTATCTGAGACATATTTTGAGATAAAGCTGAAAGGGAATCGTTTGGCTTGGTATGAGATGTTATGAGGAGGGATGAAATTCATATTACCAAGTGATAAATATGAATGTTGATGGATGGAAGGGAAGACGACCAAAGAAAAGGTGGATCGATATGAATGAAGCTATGACGGTTGAATAGATGAGACCAGCCCTAGAAGGTTTTGAAATAATGAACTAAGGTATGGTTTCATCACAATGGCTTCCTTCACCGAAAGCTCGAGCTCATCGTAGAGTTCGAACCCACGACCAACGGATCCCCTCCTTCCACTTGGCTCCCATGTCTAAAATCCCATGGGATTACAGTACAATTTTTCTTCCTTTTAGATCCTAATATTTATGGGATTGAAGTTTACTAACGTTTTTCAAACACCCTCCTTCCACTTGGCTCCCATGGGATCATATGATATGAGGCCGCTGGAACCAGAGTGGCCTATCTGCATTTTGACAACTTTTGTTTTCGTAATTTAAATACGTTATTTTACAAAACCAGACCGACCTAAAGTTTTTTTATACTGCCATCTGCGTTATGATCATGTAAACAACTTTAGGTCGGTCCGGTTTTGTAAAATAACGTATGTATTTATATTACGAAAATGTTAATAGGTCAAAAGTTGTCAAAATGCAGATAGGCCACTCTGGTTCTAGCGGCCTCATATATGATCGCAAGCCGACGTTACTACTGCTGAGCCGTCATCGGTTTTTATACCCGCGTGGAATAAGTACAGTTTTTGTGATTAACATAATGATTGAGCAAATCGGAGCAGAGAGTTAGCTGTAGTAGACACATATCTATTCTGTGCTCTCGTTTATCCCCGCTACTATTATAAATGCGAAAGTAACTCTGTCTGTCTTTAACGCTTAAACACCGAACCGATTTAAATGGTACGGTGATGGTACGGTGATAGTTTAGAGCCTGAGAAAGGACCTAGGCTACTTTTTATCGCGATAAACTGTAGCCCACGCGGGTGAAACCGCGGGAAACAGCTAGTCATAATCATAACCCCACACGCTAACTGAGATGGCGCAACGACCCAAAGTGAGTCTTGGCCTCCGATAACAAACGACGCCACTTCGGTATAGCCAGAGTATATAAAGAACAGTAGGTTAGCTAAGGCCGCTCGACGAGTTAATTGCCTACTCTTGCGGTGACTCATAGGCGGCGCGTTCCGTACTGAGTGCATGGCCGCGGCTCCGGCCGCCTCCTTTCGTTTTTATGTGATTGTGTGCGTGAAAAGTGCGTGCGTACACGGTGCCGCTACTCACGCACACATTCAAACCGGCGACGGCCGATTTATATGAAGCTGAACTACTACTCCTTTACTATGGTATAACCACACACGGAAATGGTAAATTGCAAATGATTTGCTACACGAAGATTGGACAATTGGCGGACCTTTACGCATCAATGTTCGCCAAGCCCGATGACTGGACACGCCGTAAAGTTTGACGTGACGTCGGCTTGCGATCCGTAGGACGTGGGTTCGAATTGTACAGTCAACGACAAAAGTCGCTGAACAATCACTCTTTTTTTCTATTATCCTCATCATCTTATACACGAATTTTTGACCTCATCATCACCTAAAATCAGGTGTGTTACGTTGTGGTCAAAATGATACCATAAAACGTAAAAAAACAATAACAATTACTGATTTGAAACACATTTGGAAAATCGAGAACGATCAGCTACTTTTGTCGCTGACTGTTTAATGAGCCTAGGTTTTCGGTGAACGAAAACATCGTGATGAAACCTTAGCTTGGTGGTGGGGCATTTTCATGTGTGTATGTCTACAGCTTCCTCAATGCGAAAAAGTGAAATCTACATATCTTTATCTATTACTATCTTTTTGTCATACTGTGGTTTAATGAATAAAGTGACTTATTATATGACAACTTTCAGTGTCGATTTGACTGCCTCACTGTTTCAACTCCTAATTTAGGTGCCAAAAAGCCTTCGATTTTATCATGTCCGAACGAAATGTGGGCCTTCAGTAGGTCTACAATTTTAAGAGAAAACTACTGGATGACATCATTTTGCCCGCGCGAAGCCAGACGGATCACTAATATTATAATCAAGCATATAATTTTAACAAATAAATAGGTACAATAACATTTCTAACTTAATTAGCGCTAATAAAAAATTACCTTGACTCTTTACACACGTCGGCAGATGATTAAACTTGTACTGTTAACGACAAAAGTCGCTCAACAATAACACATTTTCCGATAACCTTCATCATCTTAAACAGCAACCTTTGACCGCATCATCACTTAACATCATCGAGTTTTGATCAAAAGCTACCTTGTTTGTTGTAAAAAAAAAACCCCCAAACATTACTATAGTGAGATTCTAATTCACTCGGAAAAATTCCGTGTCGGATTCGACGTCACTTTCGCTCACGGAAACATTGTCCGAGAGCAAATAGGTGCCGGAAACTTTTCCGTGATTGGGCTGGTTTGTCAAATTAAATGTCAGTTTCCGAATTCAGATTAATTAATCGCGCCTATCAAATTCTCAAGGAAACTATTCCGAATGCGTGCTCGGAAGAGTTTCCGAGTTCATTAGAATCGCACTGCTGATCTAAAAACACATTTGGAAAATCGAGTATTATCAACTACTTTTCTCGCTGACTGTACACGAGAGATAAGTAATTATCAGTAAGAGACATTATAGCAACAAGGGAGGTCAAGAAATAGTACTATTATTATTAATATTACATATCTTAGTGAAAAAGCAATGCGTATTATGTAACATAGTTGCATCATCAGGGCCGTCTGCCCGCGGGTGCAATCCTGTTAATCCATCGGCCTCTATTAAGCTGTAGTAGCATTTGTCGATTAAAATTGTAACTTCTTTGATCTTTTCTTTTTGATTTCAATTTTTCGGCTAGTTGTTGTATATTTTTACCGACATTAGGTCATCATCATCATCATTATCATCATCAGCTGGAAGAAGTCCGAACATAGGCCTCCCCCCCTTGAACGCCACCATGAACGGCTATTAGCCATTTGCATCCATCGGCTCCCTGCGACTCTTACAATGTCGTCGGTCCACCAATTGGGGGGCCTACCTACAGAACGTCTTCCAGTTCGTGGTCGCCACTCGAGAACCTTTCTTTCCCATCGGTTATCGGTTCGTCGAGCGATGTGGCCTGCCCATTGCCACTTCAACTTGCAAATTCTGAGAGCTATGTCGGTGACCTTGGTCCTTCGGCGAATTTCCTCATTACGGATTCTATCACGCAAAGAAACTCCAAGCATAGCTCTCTCCATGGCTTGAATAAGCTCAGAGTCACACAACGACATTAGGTATCTTTTGATAATTTTCATTCTAATTTAAGCGAAAAGATGGAGCGACGACTTGCGCCGTGGCTGGCAGTGGTTAGATGAGAAAAGCCGAAGACCGGGCTCAGTGGCGTGTCATGGGAGAGGCCTATGTCCAGCAGTAGACTGATACAGGCTGATGATGATGATCATGATTCTAATTTATGCTTATAGGTAGGTAGATAGGTACCTGCGTAACCGTGATTGATCATCTTGCTTGTATAAAAAAAACCTGCTGATATTTTTATACAAAACTTGGTTCCATTGTGTCTAAGCGTCTAAGTATGTACAAGTTTCAGGCTTTTCTGAGAGTCCAAGTGATTTCAAGTGATTTAGAAACACAGAATATTTGCCTTCTGATTGCAATTTGTTGGGTTGTTTGTTGTATATTTTTACTGACAATATGATTGGTTTGGAACTGCATAATTTTAATTCTAATTTACGCTTATTGGTTGGTAGAGAAGGGTGCGTAGTGTCATGATCAATCATCGATCATCTTGCTTTATAAAAAACTGCTGACATTTTCATACAAATTTACTTGCTTCCATTATATCTAATTTAGTATTTACAATTTTCAGGCTCTGCTGAGACCCCATATCACTTTTAACTAGTTTCAACACTGCGGCTGCCACGTGACCGTGGTCATCTTCCTGTTGATCTCCTGCAGTATAAGGTTGCAGCGCGCCAGCTGGGCGGGCCGCAGCTGCGGGGTGGGGTCCCGCGAGGTTCGCTCCGTGCTGGAGGCCCGGGGGGCGCGTTGAGCTCGGCGGAGCGCCCGGCGGCGACGGGCGCGGGCGGTGGCTGAAACGAGATTAACACGTATATGTACATCAAACTCAACACCAAAATTCTTTATTTAATAGGATACATAATATAATCACTTTAAAACGTCAAACTTAAGACTAGCTCTGCGTCTGTTCCAACCTCCTTACACCGGCAAATGAACGCAACGCAACGCAACTAGTACATACATGAATGTATGGCTCAATCCTACATCTGTGACAACTGTCTAACTATCACGACTCATGAGACCTGCCTGGTGGCAGACGGACAGACAGACAGACGGATGGACAGCGGATTCTCAGTAATAGGGTCCCGTTTTGCCCTTTGGGTATAGAACCCAAAAAACTGAACATAAATTCAGTGAATTCATTTAAAAACGGACTGGACAAGTGGTTGCGAACGAACACTGCTTCTACAGAATTGACTTGTCACTGCACTTTTGGACATTGCTATAATTCAACACAGCATGATATAGGCACATCAGCCTCAGGCTGCTCGCCTATTACCAAATTTAAATAAATAAATTATTCCGTTTCAAAACTTATTTCTATTGCCATTATTACTTTTCCCTAAGGGATCCACGGGACAGAGGGATCGTCAGTCTACGAGCTGGCGACCAAGATCAATGTGTCGGTCATCCCTCAGGACCTGTCTTTTCCTGTTTTGTCAAATCAGAACTATGATAAGGTTTTCTTTTCTTACTAACCGGACTCTTTTTCTTTTCCTTTGTAATCTTCATCGAGTGATTGCGACAGGGACCTCTTCTTTGGCGACTGGAAATAGACAATTTTGGTTCAACCAAAGACAATGTGATTATGTGGGCATTTATATTATTTAGTAGCTGTTTTCTGCGGTTTCACCCGCGTGGACTGCAGTTTATCGCAATTTTCCATTTTTTCTTTGATAAGAACCTTCTCGCAATAACGAGCACAACAAAAAAAAGAATTAGCGAAATTGGTCCAGCCATTCATGCGTGATGCCGTGACCAAGGGAAATAGGGATTCATTTGTTAAATATAAAACTAGCTGTTTGCGATAAAAAGTATCCGATGATGACTGCGCAAGAAGCAAAAGAAGGTGGGTTATGTTTTTCGAGTGTATGTCGGTATGTACATATTTATATTTCTTTGGCACGGCCTGTAGCCTAAATGGCTTGACGGATTTTAACATATATATATGGTGTCATTAGATTTGTCTTTACTTTGGCGCAGTCTCGGTTTTTGTTCCTATTGTTATGTATAATCTTATTTTTTTTTTATATAGTAGGCAGTCATACCCGTCTTTTAATCTGTTTCTGGTAATGCTGTGCGTCGTAGAACTGGGGCTGAGAGCGGCGCACCCTCCCCGTCCGCCGCTTGATGTCCTCCACCGCCGGCAGGTTGTCGGCAGCACGCCGAGACGCGAAGAATGTGTGCCCGCACTTGCACGACTTGGATGCTACTGCTACCTGAAAGATTTATTTATTTATTTTGGTAATAGGCGAGCAGCCCAGAGGCTGATGTGCCTATATCATGCTGTGTTGAATTATAGAAATGTGCAAAAGTGCAGAGATAAGTCAATTCTGTAGCAAGGAAGCATTGTTACTAGTTGCACCCCGCGGTTTCTCCTGCATCTTCCCAATTCTCGAACCTTTTTCCAGGATAAAAAGTAGCCTAAGTGTTAATCCAGGGTATAAGCTATCTCCATTTCAAATTTCATTCAGATCCGTTCAGTAGTTTTTGCGTGAAAGAGTAACAAACATCCATCCATGCATTTTTTTTTTTTTTTTTTTTTTTACTATTTACAGGGTAGCGTTTGACCACAAGTCACCTGATGTTAAGTGACGATGTGGTCGAGGATGGCGCCACGCTACACCTGGACTGGGAACTGGCTCTCAAGTGAGGCTGCCGGAACACACCGATAGGTGCTTGGCGACAGATTCTTAACAAGAGGGTGGTATGGTTTCATCACGATGTTTTCATCCATCCATACATTCATCCATCCATCCATACTCACAAACTTTCACGTTTATAATATTAGTAGGATGCTTACCTGCATTTCACATTTTGGACAGCTCTTAGCGATCATTTTATTTTTACCCATCGTTATATTTTTTAGGTCAAAAGTCCTGTGCAATCTTTCACAATAGATTCAAAGGTAGTATACAAATTACAAATCTGTTGTGTTAGGTGGTTAGCAAAACGCTGAATATGAACATTTTCACTTTCCAACCTTTCATTCACAATTTCCAAGAGCAAAAGTTGGAATATTATAGATAAACACTGCTTCTTGAGGTACTTCTATGCTGGTTAAAGAGTTACAGACCAAAACATAATAGCACTGTTGCAGATTACAGCTGTTGAGAAAACTTAAGACTAGTGCAGCTTCTGAATTTGATGATTCTGATCGCTGAATCGCTCAGAAAGTATGTACATAATAAAATTAAATACAATTCTATTCTATCCGAATTATAAAATCATATTTTTAGATTTTTTAGCGTTCTTTAATCATTTATTTTGCTATTTTGTGTCAAAACTGTCAAAGATCAAAATATTGTCAAATTTGACATTGACAATACTTTTTTTTTCTTATTTGCTGCTTCTCGCTTCACACGATTTTTTTTAAATTTGTATATTGGAGCGAACTTTTTGGTCATAACTTTGAGTTACAGAAATGTATGTATGAAAAAATTTGTTACATTTCTAGGCTTTAAGTCACAGTGAAACCTAGGTTCTTAATAATACTAGGTGTAATCTGATATTTGAGTGTACATCTGTGGTGATATTCTGACAGTTGTTCTATCTGACATTTTGTTCAGATCAAATCTGACAGTGAAAGTACATAGGACTTGATAGGACGCATTATGTCAGCAGTCATAGGAAAAAGTATTTAGCTCGGTATATTAGAACTCGGTTGCTAATCACAACATGACAACAAATTCACAAAAACTGAATATTTGATTTGTTTTTTTAAAGTATCTACTAGCAGTAACTTTTACACAATAAGTTAAATCTGAACTCTAAATCGTTACTATCAAGTGCACTATGAAACGAAAGAAAAAGGCGGAGCTAAGCATACCATTAGAACCCACCAGTAGCTTCAATCGTTACTTTATGTGTATTTGTGGGAAAAAGTATACAAAAAAATTAAGTTTGACTAAACATGTATCGAACTGTAGTGGGATGAATAAACCTTTGGTATGTCACTGGTGCAAACTTGAATTCAAAAATAGAGGAAACTTGGTCAGTCATGCTTACTACATGCATGGCGATATAAGGCGAGTTCACTGTACATTTTTTAATTTTTCTTTAGAATACGACTGTACAATAGAAGGGGAAGAAAATGAAACCTCTTTAAAAAAAAAAAAAAATTTAAGCTTAGGTTAGGAGGGATCTCAAACTTTTTTAGTTCAGGGTATCCTTAATAAAGGTATATATTTACGATGGCATTAACTAGGTATCTACAGACATTAATAAATCAATAAATATTGGGGGACCATTGCACACAAATTGACCTGTTCCCAAATTACGCTCGAGCTGTGTTATGGGTACTAGACAACGATATACATACTTATATAGAGAAATAAATAAATTGATAGAAATATCCAAGACTCGGGTACTTAATATATTTGTGGTCATCACACATTTAATATATTTGCCCTTACCGGGATTCGAACCCGGGAGCGCTGGCGCTGCAGGTAGGGATACTACCAACTTGGCTACCGCATCATAAATAAATTAATATATAAATCATCAAAAAAAAAAGAAAATTATATATGTACATAAAAAACTTATTCAATTTAAATTAAAGCATGCTTTTCTCACAATGTGAATAATTAAAATCTATTAGATTAAAAGTTTTAAATCCTTAATCCAACCCTTATTAACCCCAGATTCCATACGTCGTAATCTAAAGACAACCCCATTTTCTTTTACACTTTTTGAGGTACAAAGCAAGATTTTTTATTTACACAAAGCAACAAAGAGCTGAAGCTGCTTGGAGACAGATTGTTTACTTGATGGTAGGTAGTAGGTAGCTAGGGAGCACTAGAAAATGGCCTACCAAAAAGCTATGGTTTCATCATGAGGTTTTCATTCACCGAAAGCTCAAGCTCCTTGTGGGATTCGAACCCACGACCTACAGGTCGCAAGCCGACGTCACTACCACTGAGCCATCATCGCTATTAGATTCAAGATCTACTGTTAACTGATGAAACCCTGTGCGATCTGACAATAAATAACATACTTCTGAAATTTCAAATGTCGCAAACCAACGTCGCTGCCACTGAGTTATCAACGTTCCGTTGTTGTATTTATTTACTTAAATAAGCTGGTGAGCCTTGAGCCATATTACACGAAATCTACACAAAGGGGGAGAGGAAGAATCTCTAAAATTACCTTAAGTAATTAATGGTGTCGATTCGGTTTTGCATTCTCTAAAAATTAACTAAGTTTGACAGGTCTAATAGTAATGCTGTCCTTTTTTTACTACAGTGAGTGGTTAGAAAAAGACAGCAATACTATTAGACCGGTCAAACTTAGTTTAGTTTTAGAGAACGCAAAACCGAATCGACACCAATGGCTACTAATTAAGACCTAGTTGATCAGTTAAAAAACTCAAACGAAAGGTGTAATGTCTTTTGAAAAGGAATCGCCTTCGATTCGTCGTCTGTTATGAAAGGTCCGCGGCAGTGGCGGACTTACCAGCAGGCCGAGTAAGCTTGAGTCTAGGGCGGCAGCTTTAGGGGCGCCAAATTTAGGGAGCGAGTTTTTTACCGTCAAATTTACATATCATTAGCTTAGCTATAGAGTTAATTTTTTTTGTACAACTTTGGGTAATTTTAATCGTAACCTACTGATATTATACAAGTTTCGAGCTTAATTTGGGGCTAGGTCAATTTGTGTGTTAAAATAATTAAAGTTGCGCTCTCGATCCTTGTAAACCGAAGAAAAAAACTAAATGAAATCTTACTAATATTATAAACGTGAAAGTTTGTGAGTATCACGCAAAAACTACTGAACTGATCTGAATGAAATTTGTTATGGAGATAGCCCTTAGGCTACTTAACACATAGACTACTTTTATCAAAAAATTGGTTGTCTGTAAAGTCGGTTTACTGACGATAGTTGAACGTGACAACGTCGATTGGCCGATTGTGCTTCTTTGTCGCTCGTTCCGCGCTCTCGCTTGCACTTCAAGCCTTACATTTTGAACGCCTCAGAGCGAGGTAACGCCGCAGAGTGAGGTAACGCTGCATGAGTCATGTTTTTTCGTGCGTGCAGCCGACTCTATCGAATTATAAGACGTTGTCACGTCAAAAGGTTCATAGGGGGATAAATAAACAAGGTGCAAAAGCCTATACTTGGAAACTGAAATACGCCACTGGTCCGCAGTGGAAAAAGGTTAGGAAACGCTGCTTACGACTCCACAGGTTAACTAAGATCAATACTCTCCTTTCACAAGGCAACACTGATTGCATAACCTAGATCTAGACTCTGACTTGAGTACTAAGTGAATAATACGCGACTTCCTCTAAACCTTCAAGGACATTAGCTATAAATAATAACTGAAGAAAATAACTGTGTGTAGAGTTGAGTAGAAAAGGAAATTTCACTTCAAATCGTACACAAATTCGACGATAAAAGTAAATTATTAAATTAACCATAATGTTTTGTTATAAATGCGAAAGTTTGTGAGTGTGTAAGATGATGATGTTTGATATTTTTTCACGGCTCGACGGATTTGAGTGAAATTTGTTGCGCAGATAGGTTATAGACTGCATTAACATATAGGCCACTTTTTATCCCGAAAAAGGTTCCGGGTTTCACCGCAGCAGGGCTATCGTACGTGTAAGACGTAAAAAAATGTTTGAAGAAGTACCAGGCGATCAGATGTCGCGAAGAAGTTGCCAAAATATTACAGAAAGATTTAAAGGTCGTTTATTTGTTTGAATGATCTCCTTAAACTACTAAACCGATTCCGAAAATTCTTTCACTTATAGGAAGCTGGATTATACTCGAGTATGATAAACTATGTTTGACTCTGATGAAATAGAGATTTCAGTGAGAAATCACGATATTTGTAAAACATGAACAAATGGCTGCTTTACTTCTTTCAAGGTAGCTGTTAGCCACAAGTCACCTGATGTCAAGTGACGATGTGGTCGAAGGGTAGCGCCACGCTACACCTGGATTGAGAACTGGCTCTCCGGAACGCAGGTCCTTGGTGACAGATTTTGTAGCTAGCCAGGCAAGTACTAGAGAATGCCCTACCACCAAGCTATGGTTTCATCACGATGTTTTCCTTCACCGAAAGTTGAAGCTCATTGTAGGATGTGAACCCTTTCGGGCTTTCGGTTGCAAGCAGTAGTCACTTCTACTGAGACATCATTGCTTAATCACATAATCAGCTTACGCTGTCTAAACAGATTGTGAAATTCCCGTTTATAATATTGGTACCTAACTATACATTTCGGATTTACAATACTCGATATCGCTACGGTATGTGCGATAAATCGATGATTTTTTATTACGTTTTCAATCAGAATCAAATCAAATTACTCGTAAATCAAAAACGTGATTACCTATGTATTTTTTATATGGTGTTCGATAGGCACTTTACCGCAAGTGATAAAAATTATATCAGATTAATATTTTCTGTTAGGTTCATACTTTTTTTTACAAAGTTTGATAAAGTTATACCTCTGCTAGCTGCTCCCCTCGGTTTCACCCGCGCGTGGACTACATTTCATAGCGATAAATGAATCCATTGTCACGTCCTTAGACATCAAACTAACTCGATACCAAATTTCATCAAGATTGGTTCAGTTATTTAGTCGTCAAAAGGTAACAAAGAAAGAAACAGAGTTACTTTCGCATCTGATTTACATAATATACTGATTGCACCCTGCAGTACACCCGTTATTCCAAATTTTCCGGAATTTATAATGGCCTATGTCATAATCCAGATTATAATCTATCTCCGTTTTTAGTCGTTTCAGCGTGAAGAAGTAATAAACATACATAGAATACATACGCACTCATTAACTTTCACATTTAATTTTATAATATTAGTGTGATTGGATAGCAGGTCAGTGGTTTACAAAATACGACAGAATGTATTGCGAGGAAATATGAATCCACCGAAGACGACAAAGGTACCAAAATGGTATGTGCTACACTGCTTCATTTACCACGATAGCTAGAGCAGGAGGCCTTTAGAAGAAAAACACGCAAAAACTGTTTTTATGTGTAAAAAATGTGGGGTGTGCTCTTTTTTAAAGTTACGACCATTTTTATATAGAAGTACTAAACTCGGAAGGGCTTTGAATATGCTGCCTTGTTTATTTTGAGCGATTTTGTTACTCCCAGATCGGCATGCCTGTCCCTGGTGAGTCTGTTGACAGCAGGGCCATTACGAATAAACTTTTAACTTTTTTCTATGATTTTTGATGGATAAACTTTTCTATTTTCAGCGGGAATAAACGTAGTGTACACGCAGGCGGAAATACAAAACTAGAGCACAATTGCGATGTCTGCGAAGCGTCTTACTCAGCGGGCTGGAAACTAAAACACCATATACGTCGCCAACACTTCAACCTCTGGGCGAAGATACCCGACGCCACGGCAAAGCAAGTCAACCAAGTCTGGTTCGAAAAGGTCCTAAACTCCAACCTCGTCGTCCAAATAAAGAAAACTGGACGCAACACTCTCGTAATGAAACCTACGCCGCAAAATGACGCGGTTACAATTCACGAGAGCGACAAAAAAGTGATTGATCTACGTAGCCAATATCCAACAGGGCGCGTTGGGGGCGATGTGGTGTGCAAAATATGCCAAAAGACTTACAGGAAAGTGGACCTTCCTAAGCATATGAATGAGAGGCATTTTAAATTGACAAAACACACGTGCAATAATTGCAATCAGACTTTTAAGAGGGCTTATATATATTTGAAACATGTCTGTCATAAGGGGAAGCATAAACGTGCCAAAAGGAAGGTTAACGGTGTAGTACAATCTAAGCAAACCTCCATTAAGATAACTAGTATTGAAAGTTTGAAACCTGTGGTGGTTGATTAGATTATTAAGGTTTAACAATAAGCATCGACTTTCAAGTGAGTCCAGGAGCGGATTTATAAGTATAGACTGTCAAATTTTCGTCGCCCTTACATATTACATGTGCAATAATTTGGCTGTACCTAGTTTTTCTGTAACTCTGCAAACTCAAAATCAATTCATTCTCTAACACCTGAAAAACGTTGTTCCTAAAACCATGCATGATAGATATAGATGGCGCTAGCTGAATTTGTTTTATTTCATATTTGTTAGTTGAAAAGCCTAAAGTTCTTGAACTGTTATAAAACTACGCATTTTCCTCAAATTACACTGATTTGGATATAATTTAGAGCTGATAAAAACTCAATATTGTACATACGACTTTAAATTTAAAATTGCACGGTTCCAAAATTTGCCGTCCTCTAAATTCTGCCGCACCAAGTTCAAGTCTACTCAGCCTCATAAATCCGTTACTGCCACTACCCACTATAACTGGGTTCTATTCTAGTGTCGAACGCAAACCGACAAAGACTGAACGAATGAACAAAAAATTATTGCTTCTCTTTTCACTGCATAGCTGCGTCCTTTTCGACTCATTCATTTTGTTCGGTCTTTCCGAATTGTGGTTTCTATTTTGAATTTGAATAGCGATAAAATAGGTTTGTAATACACCGAGAGCAACTCTACTTTGCCGTTTTTCTATTGCTGGAACACTTTGTTCCGAGCATAAAGTTTTCGACTCTTAATGCACAAGTGGGTAGCCCTTTTATAGTCAGGCGTTTTAAATAGATTGTGTGTAACGTTTTATTATAATTATATTGTCTTTTGTGTTGAGCACTTTTACTAAGAGAAATAAACATAGTTTCGTAATAATATATTACATTTGTGTGTTGACATTTTCACATAGTATTTTCAAGTTTGCCTTTTACAAATCTAGTACGTATTGCTGGATTCATAGTGATTGTTTTATTGCTAATAAAATTGTATAACATATTCTCAACTTAGTTTTAATTTGTGTTTTGTTGGCGTTGTGCATTCGATGTAGCATAGCTATATTATAATTATTACCAATCACACCATTTTATAATCGTTATTTTTTGAGCTGTGATTACTACTTTAATTTTTTAATTACTTTTACTATTATTATTTTGATTATTACCCCTACTCGTGAGCCGCAAACGGTCAACGACAAAAGTCGCTTAACAACAACAAATTTTCCGATATACTCCGAGGTAGTTTATTTTTTTATGTGAATGTTGACCAACAAAAAGCATATTAAATATACTTTTTATAGTATAATTTTAATTAGTGGAGTGTTAGTGATAGTTAGATTTTACTATAAATATATCGTAATACAATTTATAAATATTTTTAATTTATTATGTGTTGGTATTTGTTGTAATAAATAAGTGCTAATTAAGTTACATATTATTTGTTAAGGTAAGTTGTTAAAATAATAACAACAAAATATGTATCACGAAATAATATTTTATTAATAAATTGATAAATCATCAATATACTAACTTCAACTTTTACTGTATCTTTTAAACATGAAATCATTTTAGTCACTAAGATGATGTGATGATATCATGAGCAATGAGATTTTGCGTGAAAGTAGTGGATATTAAAATTAGAAATAAAATAAATCTACAAAATAAATGCTAAATTATTTTCAAAGTGCGTAAGTAGGTCGTGGTGTACGGAACAACTACACTAATTAAGCTACATGTAATTACTAAAAATAATTAACTGATAAAACAAAACAATAAAAGTAAAACAGCATTTAAAACAGTATATTGATAAAACAAAGTAAAATTAATCAAATCAAGGATATATTGAAATTAAGGATACATATATTATTATTACATACACTTCGATGTCTCCGGTAGGTGACGCTGTAGCTACATTTCTTCTGTGACTGTAGTCTAATGCTTAGATATCTACTTATTACTAAAATAAGTGCACATCTTCATTTTCTTTTCCAATAGTAACACACATTTTTAATAACGCACAGTTATTTCACTTTTTAGGATGAGAGTGTGCTTTCATGTGTCGCTTTAAATTAGACATAATATCACTTTTATAATCACATATGTTGCATTTAAAGGGTTTCTTTCCAGTATGTGTTCGTATATGATTATTTATATGAGTTCTTAACCTAAATTTCTTACTACACATATGGCATTCATAATTTTTCTCTCCCGTGTGTGTTCGCATATGCTCTTTCATGCTATATTTTCTAAAGGTCCGATAATCGCACATGTCGCATTCAATGGTTTTAATTCCTGTATGGATTTTCATGTGGTTATTTAAATAGCTTGTATTAATGCATTTATAATCGCAGAGCTGGCATTCACATGGTTTATCTCCAATGTGTATTTGAATATGCTGTGTTAAGTTGCTTCTTTGTACGCTTGTGTAGTCACATAAGTGACATTTAAATTGTTTGTCTCCAATGTGGGCTTGTATATGTACTTTTAAGCAACTTTTCAGTCTAAATGTACAACCGCACATATCGCATTGAAACGGTTTCTCTCCCGTGTGTTTTCTTGTGTGTTCAATTAATCTACGTTTCTGTGTACATTTATAATCGCACATATCGCATTCGTAATAATTTTGTTTGTATCCAGTGTGCTTTTGCATATGAGATTTTAAGGCGCTCATCTGTACACATTTATAACTGCACAGGTTGCATGCATATGGCTCCTGCCCAGTGTGTGTGGTTTTATGCAGTTTCAATGTGTATTTATAAGCAGTTTTAAAATCGCACTCGTCGCATTCGTATGGTTTTTCGTTCGTGTGTGTGTTTTTGTGGTGTTTTAAGATACTTCTGTATGCACATTTGAAAGCACACAAGTTGCACTCGTATGGTTTTTCTCCAGTGTGTGTTCTGTTGTGTCTCGTTAAGTTAGTTTTATTCGCGCATTTATAATCGCACACGTCGCATTCAAACGGTGTTTCCCCAGTGTGTGTTAGCATGTGTTGTCTTAAACTAGACATCTGTATACACTTGAAATCGCACAATCTACATTCATGTGGCTTCTCTCCAGTATGTATTTTTTCGTGACGCGTTAAGTTACTTCTGTGACCAAATTTTAATTTGCAATATTTACATTCAAATGGTTTTTCGCTGATGTGGGAGAGCATGTGTGTTTTTAAATTGCTTAGCTGAACATCTTTATAATCACACACTTTGCATTTATATTGTTTCTCTACAGTATGTGATTTTATGTGTTTTATTAGAACACTTCTCTGTTTACATCTATAACCGCACATATCACATTCATATGTTTTTTTTCCGCTGGGTGTTATTGTGGGTGTTTTTAAGCTTGTTTTACGTTTATATTTAAAATCACACATATTGATTATTATAATTTCCTCTGTCTGTCCCAATATTTATGATGTTCTACGTCACTTTTAATCACATAATTTTTCATTTATTTTTAATATGGCTACACTAGTGCAAATGGCTAATAGCCGTTCATGGTGGCGTTCAATGGGGGAGGCCTATGTTCAGCAGTGGACTTCTTCCGGCTGATGATGATGATGATGATGACACTAGTGCGCAGTGTTTCTCTATCCTTATTCGGAATAGTGCAAAAATGCACCCAGATGTTTGTTTACTCACTCAGACACATTAAATATAGTCACATGCACATACATATTTATTTATAGTTATGCCGATTCTACGGTCTGTGTTTCCATGATACGTAATTCTTTTTGATCAATCTTAGAATCGTCCTGCATGCAGTGTTCTAGTTTTGAACCATCCAAGGTCACTCAAAGGGTGGTTAAATATTCGTGCACACTTATCACCAATCTTCTGCAGGCAAAACGAAAACTGCAGATGTATCACATTTGTTCATAACTTTTATTAACAAAGTAACACTGTTTCTTCGAAAGAAAAGTTTTTAGTATGACTGGAATCTAGGTTGACTAGGATATTAAGTGCGTCATTTTGACTCCCATTTTTCTAGCTGGTAGTTTTTAATTAGTGACACATTCACAACACAACAAAAATACAAAAATATAATGTTTTCTCTTTCTTCTGCATAGCTGTGTCCTTTGCTCGTTCATTTAGTTCGGTCTTTTTGATCTTTGTGAATGTGGTCTTCGTACGGACTGGTAGTCAAAATAATTATAGACTTTGTGCAGTGGTTACTGGACAACAAACTTATCTGGGCTGATGGTAGTGGTGGTGGTGGCATTGTCATAGAGTTAATTCTTTTCACTTCTTGTAGGTAATCCCTGGGGTCTAGGGAGACCGGGCTGTAGTGGACTGTATATTTGAAGGATTCTTGCCGGCGGGCAGAAGGAAAACACTGGTTCTGACTTCAAGGCTCCGTATATTTCTTGCTTACTGGTGAACTGCTGGCGAACTACTACAAATTTCTCGCAAAAATGTCTCGCTTATATATCATTTAGAGGTCTCGCAACTAGCGGCGACAGGAGACCGCCTCTCTCGGCCGTTGGACCAATGGCGTCACCGTGACGGGTGATATTGCTGTCTCTGTCGGCGCGTATAGCTATCTTTTTCTAACAATCTAGTGTATTGCTATCCCTATCGGTTGTCTCTTTCTATTCTGCTAGTTGCGGGACTAACTACCTACATGCTATCTTTAATCATATTTACAATTTTCTAATAATTAACTTAAGTCTACGTTGCGTCGCTAACAATTTCCCCCCCAGTGCACGATTTATCGTGCACTCCTAATTCGGGTCGCGACGCTGCTGGCACGACGATGATGAGGCGCGAAGTAGGCCGCCTCAGCACTCCTCCCGCCGTCCGGACGTCCACGACTCTCGTTCTGCCGTCGGGGCCGACGTAGGTCTTGACGACTTCCCCGCGTGGCCATGTGTTCCGGGGTAGGGACGCATCGGCGATAATTGCGACGTCACCTTTCTCTGGATCCGTAGAACTTCTTCCGTTGAGTTTTCGTGGCATGAGAGTGGGTAGGTACTCTCGTAGCCATCTTTTCGTTTCCTTCGTTTTGTGAGGACGAAAGATTTCTTCCTTATTTTTCTTGTGGTATGGCTTCCACTTGGTGTCATCTCGCGCAGCGGCCGTGGCGAATCTCTTTTTCTTGCACAAGTCTATGAACATAAAGACTCTGGCTGTCGCACGAAGCAGGCGCGTCCAGCTTGAGAATCTTTCCGGGTCTGGTAGGTCATGTTCTCGGCTTGCCGTAACGGTGGCAACTGTAGTTGGCTTCTTTTCTTCCCCAGTGAGTTCGGTCTTCCAAAACTTTTTCGTAGGCCACTCTGACTCTGGCCGGTACAGGAACTCGGGGCCGCAGAACCATCTTGACGCGTGACTGAAGTCCCTGGGCACTTCTCTGGTCGCATCATCTGCAGGATTTTGCTTTGTTGGGACCCATCTCCATTCATGTGGCTTTGTGAGGTCCTCGAGCTCTGCGAGACGATGAGTGACGAACGGTTTGAACCGTCGCGGATCGGACTTCATCACCTGAAGTACGGTACTGGAGTCGGACCAGTAGACTCTCTCGGTGATGTCTAAGTCGGTTTCTTCTGCGATCGTAGCAGCCAGTCTCGCTCCCAGAAGTGCAGCTTGCAGCTCAAGGCGCGGGATAGACACCGATTTGAGTGGTGTCACTCTGGCTTTTCCTGCTACGAGCGCGACGTTGACTTCACCGGAGGCGGTCGTTGTCCTCCAGTACGTAGCTGCTGCGTATGCGGTCTCGCTAGCGTCGACGAAGGTGTGAAGCTGTCCTTTTCTTTCTGATGTCGATAGACATCTGGGGACCTTCAGTTGATTCAGCATCTGTACGTCTTCGATGTATTCCAGCCATAGTTGTTGAGATTCTTCGTTGATGGTCTCGTCCCACTGCGTTCCGGCTCTCTAAATGTCTTGGATCAGTCTTTTTCCTTTTATCAAGACTGGTGCGACGAGTCCCATGGGGTCGAATGTAGACATGACTGCGCTCGTGACTTCTCTTTTCGTTGGTGCTCGGTTTCCGTCAGTGATGTCACTTGGCGTGTTTCTCAGGCCTATGTTGAAGGCCAGTGCGTCTTCGTTTACGAGCCATCGTAAACCGAGCGTTTTCTCTTCTTCATCGCCGAGCCGTACTTCGTTCGGCGATTCTTCGTGCTTCGCTACTTGACGCAGTGCCTCTTTCTCGTTGCTGGCCCACTGTCTCAGCTCGAAACCGGCTGCCTTGTGGACTTTGTCGACCGCTCGCGCTGTTCGTGCAGCTTCTTCGGTGTTTGTAAAGCTCTGAAGGTAATCGTCCATATAATGGTTATGAACGATCGCTCTGGCTGCTTCAGGATGTTCCTTCTCATGTTCCTTGGCGTTCAGGTTCTTGACGAAAATAGCTGTGGCGGGCGATGACGCTGCTCCGAATATGACAGACGTCATTCTGTATTCTTTCGGCTTCTCGTGCCGATCTTCACCTCTCCACAGGTACCTCAGACTGTCGCGGTCTTCGTCGCGAATGCGGATCTGCAGGAACATCTCCTTAATGTCAGCTACCACTGCTACGGGCCCTTCTCTGAATCTGAGAAGTACTCCAAATAGTGATTGGAGTAGGTCGGGTCCTGGGAGCAGGGCGTCGTTCAAGCTCTTTCCTTCAAATCTTGCTGCGGCGTCGAACACAAAGCGGGTCTTTTTCTTTATGGGATGCACCACTGCGAAGTGTAGCAGGTAGAAGGTCCTGCCCGGCGTGGAGTCGGCTGGCGCTTCTTCGGCGTACCCACTGGCAAGCAGGTGTTTTAATTGCCTTCCGTATTCCTCCTTCAATGTTGCGTTCTTGTCGAGCTTTCTCTCGATGCCTGTCAATCGACTGTGGGCCTGGACATAGTTGTTCGGTAGTGTTTCGTTGTCCGTTTTCCACAGAAGTCCAGATTCAAATCTTCCATCGGGTCGGCGCCTCGAAGTTTCTTCGAGGACGGCCAGGGCTCTTCCGTCGGCTTCATTGCTTGGGCGTCGTGGCTGTATGCCGATCGCTTCTAGATCAAAGTGTCGTTTGATCATCTCGTCCATCTGGTCTTCGTCACTTGCTTGTCGGCAGTGGTTGACGAAGTTTACCGGTGAAGCGTATCCGGAGCGGTAGCCATGTAGCACCCAGCCCAGGCCGGTGAGTGAAGCGACTGGTTCGTCTGGTTCACCCTTCAGAATCTTCCTGGAAACGATCAGTTCCCAGTTGTCTTGCCCGATGAGTAATGCTGGTCTCTCTCGATCGTAGAGTAGCTTGTTTTTCATGTTTTGCAAGTGCTTGCATTTCTCGACGGCTTCTTTGCCGACATACTGTGGTGATAACTTCAAGTGTGCTACGGTGCGGGCGCCTTTGAGAACTCTCTTGTCTCTGCGATGCGCTCCTTTGATCTTGAGGTCCATCTGCTGTGAGTCCATTTTCTCAATAAGTTTGCCGCCGACGGTTTCTAGCGTGAGGGATTCTTCCTTCCCAGTGGCTCCGATCTTTGCCGCGATATCGGCATCGATCAGTGAGACGGTCGATCCTTCGTCTAGCAAGGCGAGAATGCGCGCCGAGCCTTTGGGACCGTAGACGTCGACTGGGATCATTTTCAAATAAACTTTCTTCCCATCGGTAGCAGCGTACACGGACTTCACCACGTGCGTTGAGTTTTCTTCCGTGGTTTGATGACACGGTGAGAGGTCCTGCTTTTCTCGTTGCACTGGTGCTGTCGTTCGTTCCGAGTGCAACATTGTGTGATGCGGGCGCTTGCATTTCTTGCAGCCTTGACCTCTGCAGTTGTTTCTTGCATGTCGTCGACGTAGACATCTGAAGCAGAGGTGCTTCTGTTTCGCTATTTCCCATCTAGCGTCGACGGTGGCTTCACGGAATTTCGTGCATTCCGTTACCCAGTGTGCTTCTTCGCGATTCACGCAAAGCTTCTTCGATGACGTGGATGGCTCATTTGTGGCTTCGTCGCCTTCGTGGGTCGAGTGAACGGGATATTTTGCGTTTCCTTTTTTCTTGCTCACGTCTACGGGCACGATTTTTCTATACAACTTAGCTTCGGCGCAACGACAGCCGAGCCCCCTACTCTCCACTCACCTCCCACTACGGCTGGTCACCGCGGGAGAGTCAGACCACAACCCTCCAAAGAATATTCGTTCAAGAGAGAATTTTTTAGTAAATATTTGTACCCTCAACGTCAGAACATTATCAACACCTGAAAAACTGCTAGAACTGAAGACAGCTCTCAGTAACATAAAACATGATATACTGGGCCTGTGCGAGGTGCGCCGGCTAGGTGAAAATATAATAGAAGACGAAACCTATATTATGTACTACATAGGACAAACAAAAGGTCTATATGGCGTAGGTTTCCTAATCAAAAAGAAATACAAAGAAAATATAATAAACTTTTCCGGTATATCTGAAAGGGTTTGCATATTGGAAATAAATCTAGGGAACCTACACTTCGCAATTATACAGGCATACGCACCAATAGAAGGCTCAACACAAGAAGATATAGACAAATTCTACAAGGATTTAGAAGAGGCTCATGATTTGATCTCTACTCAGAATATAATAGTCATGGGCGATTTCAACGCACGGATTGGCAAACCGAAGGACTACGAGAGCAGAATAGCAGGTACTCACGGTTTTGGAAAGAGAAGCAAGAGAGGAGAACGACTAATTCAGTACGCATACGAACATAATCTGAAAATAATCAATACAATGTATAAAATAAAAAATCACCGACGATGGACCTGGATTTCACCCGACAAAAATACCAAAAAAGAAATTGATTATATAACAACAACAAAACCTAATTTATTCACAAAATATGAGGTGCTGAATTCTTTCTCCTTTGGCACAGATCATAGACTCCTGAGAGCAACGTTAAGCTTGAGTAGGGAAAAACGGAGCAGGAAAAACTACACTGGTCCCAGAAACCCTTTAAAGACTCTAGATGAGATTGACAGTTATTTAAAAAGCTTAAACGAATTTATACCTGAACTAACAGAACACCAGGAAAGTTATACAGTCAAGGAATATTACAAAAAAATAGAAAACTCTATATTAACAAGCCTAAGCAATAAAAAACAATCAAGAAAAGGAAAAATTCTATCAAAAAATGCAATTCAATTAATGGAAAAAAGAAGCACACTACAAAATAATAAAAATCTCAGTAAAAAGGACAAAGATGAACTAAAAAAGCTATATAAAGAAACAAATAAAGAAATCAGAAAATGTTACGAAAACCACAGATTAAACATACTGGAAAAATGTATAGAAAGCACAAGATCAGCTAAAAAGGCATTCAAAGAACTAGACAGGTCAAAAAAATGGATCCCGTCCCTTCAGCGGGGGTCAACAATTTGCAAATCACGAAACGACATCATAAACATAGCCACAAACTTCTATACAAGCCTTTATAGCTCTACACCAGGCTCAGTGGAAAATACAGAACAAGACCAACTAAAGAACACACTGACTATACAAAACTTTACTGAAAGTGAAATCCTAAAACAAATAAATAATTTAAAACCAGATAAGAGCCCCGGACCGGACAGTTTGAGTAATGAGTGCATCAAGCTGGGTAGAACACTTTTAATAGCACCTCTTACAATACTTTTCAATAAAATATTGGAAGAAGAAATTGTGCCAGAACAATGGACAGAATCGGAAATCATCTTACTTTATAAAAAGGGCAATCCTAAAGATATAGGAAATTATCGTCCGATAAGCTTAATGTCTTGCTTGTACAAACTCTTTGCATCCTGTTTACTACATAGAATATCCCCACAAATAGACTCATGTCAACCCATGGAACAAGCGGGATTCAGAAGTGGATTTAGCACAACAGATCATATTCACACCGTAGACCAGGTCATCGAAAAGTATGTGGAATATAGAAAACCACTCTACATAGCTTTTGTTGACTATAAGAAAGCTTTCGACTCTATCTCTCATAACAGCATCTGGGAAGCATTAAACAAACAAAATATAAACGCAAAGTACATAAATATTATCAAAAACATATATGCTAATTGTACTAGCAGAGTCAGGCTAGATAGAGTGGGCACCAGGATCAGCATTAAACGAGGAGTCAGACAAGGCGACCCTATATCACCGAAACTATTTATAGCTGTCCTACAAAATGTAATGGAAAAGTTACCGTGGTCAAAGCAAGGAATTAATGTAAATGGAAAATATCTAAGCCACCTTCGCTTTGCAGACGATATCGTTGTGTTCTCTGAATGTCCATATAAGCTCAACACAATGACTAACGAACTTCAGTCTGCTAGTGCTCATGCAGGCCTGGAAATGAACTTAGAAAAAACAAAAACCATGACTAACAGCGAGATGACACCAGTACTGGTTAACAAAGTGCCACTCGAGTATGTAGAGAGCTACACTTACCTAGGAAAACAAATTTCATTTAGAAAAGACCGAAACATAGAGGAAATAGATAGGAGAGTAGCTATTACATGGAGAAAGTACTGGGCACAAAAGGAGATTCTCAAATCGCAACTATCGATTAAATTGAAAAGGATAGTTTTAGATACAACAATTTTACCCTGTTTAACCTATGGCTGCCAAACGTGGATTTATGATCACAAGGCAAGACACAAAATACAGACAACTCAGAGGGCAATGGAAAGGAGCTGTTTAAACATAAAGATGAGAGATAGAGTAAGAAACAAAAAAATTCGAAAAATAACCAAGGTAAAGGATGCTCTACACTTCTCTCAAAGCCAAAAATGGAGATGGGCTGGCCATGTTGGGAGATACGGGGACAATCGATGGACAATTAACACCACAAAATGGAAAGGACCGCATGGCCTGAGACGTAGAGGTCGCCCGGGCGCCCGGTGGCACGACGAGATTATATCCAAAGCAGGAAGAGACTGGATGACCACTGCTAAAGATAGGGACAAATGGAATTCCTTGGAGGAGGCTTTTACCCTGAGGGGGTCCACATTAGATAATTAAATACTGCATGATTTTTGTCAAACTTAAGAATAATACAATTATTAGAATTATTTAAACTAATTTATGTCATCAATGTGGAATCAAATAAAGCTATTATTATTATTATTATTATTATATTATTTAGCTTCGGCGCTCAGGAAGTCCCTCAGTTTGACTAATTCAGGGCCTTTGGCGCACTTTGATTCGAAGTCGAGCCATCTGGGACACTGAATCGGTGATAGCTTCGCCACGATGCTTCTGCAGAATTCCGCTGAGTACAAGTACTCAGGTTCGTCTAGGGCACGTATCGTTGTCACTGCGTTTTTGACGCAGCTAGCGAGGTAGCACAAATCTTTGGGCGAGTCTCCGAGTTTCGGGAGTTGCTTGATTTTCTCGAGTTCTGTTTGGACGAGCTGCTCCGGTCTTCCAAAATTTTCTTCTAGTGAATCCATCACTTCTTCGGGGTCGCAGGTGATAGACATTAGACATCTCACTGATTGATAAGCCGGTCCAAGTACCACTTTTCTCAGGCGAGCCATGTTCTGCACGTCGTTGAAGTATCTTGAGCTGTCTTTGTATGCTCTCTTGAAAGGCAGCCAATCTTCATGTGCCCCATCAAAGATGGGCAAGTCTGTGTAACCGAACGACGTGTGCGGTACGGCAGGCTCTCGTTGTTTAGTGTTGTTGATCTTGATAGCTTCAGTCAGCTCTCTTAGATCACTTCTCAATGCGTTGTCTTGCATTGGTACCAACACGTTATCTTGCAGTGGTTCTTCCATATAGGTAGCTGTATGCTCCACCCATTGCTCTACTTGCGTAGATCGTTCGATTTCTAATTCCGCGCTCAATTGATCTTCGGACTGATAACAATTGGCGATTTCTACGTCATTCTGAGCGAGGATGGTGTTGAGACGGGCTTCTTCTATCTGGCATTGAATCAGTCTTCTGTTTGCTTCCAACGAAGTTAATCTTGATGACTTGACTGATCCCGGAACTACTGTTCTGCGAGGACCACATGTTCCCGAAGACGCGTACGGTGGAACTTGGTTTCCTCCAATGTTCTTCGGTTGCATGTTGGCTTCTGAAGGCGCTAACGGTGGAACTTGATTTCCTCCAATGTCCTTCTTTTTCATGCTCGCTTCTGAAGGCGCTAACGGTGGAACTTGATTTCCTCCAATGTCCTTCTTTTTCATGCTCGGCTTTTTTCTCTGGCGCGTTGCAGTCGAAGATGCGGCGGCGGAAGCACCAGCGGTCAATGTGGCATCGCTGGCTCCGGGTCTAGCGGTATACGCGGCGTCTACTGGGGTGGTATGACGCGGCGAATTCGCGGGTGCCTGCATATCGGCTGCGGCATGCGCCTGCTGAGACGTCCGTGTCGATGCAGCGGCGGCAGCGGCGGCGGCGCGAGTACGAATCGGCATCGTAACTGACGCGGGAGCGCTCATACCGTAAGCGTCTGTCGCGGCGGGGTTGGTCGCGGCGGAACGCACGGGCGCCGGCATTCCAGCGGTGGAAACAGAGGGCGGGGCAGCGCCACGGGGCGCTACCGACGCGGCGGTGGAATGCACGAGCGGAGCCGTTCCTTTGTTGGCTGCTGTTGCTGCGGTGGACGTCGAGGCAGAAGTGCTTGTTTCAGCCGGCGTGTTGATCGACCAGTCGGTGGTAGTCGCCGTTTCGGCGGAATTCTCCTCGTCGTCGGTGCGTCCCGATCGCGTCTTGACGGGCGATCTGGAACGTACGATTGGCATTTTCCTTCTTGACGATCCCTTGATCCGGCTGCTCGAAGGACCAGGAATTGTAGGTAATCCCTGGGGTCTAGGGAGACCGGGCTGTAGTGGACTGTATATTTGAAGGATTCTTGCCGGCGGGCAGAAGGAAAACACTGGTTCTGACTTCAAGGCTCCGTATATTTCTTGCTTACTGGTGAACTGCTGGCGAACTACTACAAATTTCTCGCAAAAATGTCTCGCTTATATATCATTTAGAGGTCTCGCAACTAGCGGCGACAGGAGACCGCCTCTCTCGGCCGTTGGACCAATGGCGTCACCGTGACGGGTGATATTGCTGTCTCTGTCGGCGCGTATAGCTATCTTTTTCTAACAATCTAGTGTATTGCTATCCCTATCGGTTGTCTCTTTCTATTCTGCTAGTTGCGGGACTAACTACCTACATGCTATCTTTAATCATATTTACAATTTTCTAATAATTAACTTAAGTCTACGTTGCGTCGCTAACACTTCTCGTTATGTTCCCTTACTCAATGTCTTCCCTACATCCTACATTCCTTACCCTGGAGATTTTCATCGGTATGATGTGCCTTTTTGTAGGAGTAGGAGGGAGGCAGCCAAGTAACATAGTGTTACCATAGTCAAAAAAGTGTTAAAAATACTAACCAATTTAGTACACATATCTCGGTGCTCCTGCTCACGTCCACGTGTCAAATTGAAATAGGTCTAGTCTGGTCTCTGGCTCTGGTTATTCTTTCCTAGTTCTATGGCTCGGGTCAATAGTTTATCTGTCTGACAATCTGACAGTGACAGACTCTCAAGTTCACTCTGTGGCAGTCTGTGACTCTGTGCTCGTTTTGTAACTATGTTTGTTTACAAAAGAAATTTTGAAATTCTAATCTAAAATGACTGAAATCAAAGCATTTCATGACTTTTCTATCAATACAATTTGCCGGGTTTGCCTTAAAACTACTAACGACCTATTTGCAATGTCGGACGAGGACATAGATTTATACAGAACTGTTGTCGATGAAGTATGTTTTATTTTGATTTTATTTAAAAGTAAACCAACGCTTGCTTATCTAGTACATTGTTTTACGTAAAACTCGCTCTCTAAACAATTGACGCCTATGCACTTATGAAGAGATCCGTATTTTGTTAGGTTATTCAATTTACCGCTCTCTACATAATTCTTTTCTCATAAGAATAAACCTTTTTGCAGGTGGCCCACATTGAATACAACATGAAAACATGTACAATATGTCACTGGATGTTTCAAAGATTCAACAAGTTTAAACACCAATGTCGGTCTGCTAATAACTTGCTAAAAGAAGTGGTTTTCATGGTAAGAAATCTTTGAAACTTTACACCAGCTATTCCTGTGTTCTCACACGCGTGTACTGTTGCTTATCGCGATAAAAAGTGTCCTATGTTCTTCTCCGGGGATCAAACTAGATGTGCCACTAGATATAGGTGCTGCTTGTGGGGTCTGGTCTGCTTTGGTTGTGATCCCGTAACCCGTTAATATTCATGTCCCATATCCCAATGTGCACAACTAACTAATAGAAATCTTATTAAAAAATTTCGGAATATTAAGATGATGACAAAAGAAAAGCTTGGAATTTTAGTGAACTTGCTCCAATTCAATCAATTAGTAATAATAAGAATAAAATTTTCAATGTGATCGCGTCAAAAAAATTACCTGCCGGGCGTTTCTTGCCTGCTCTTTTGCCGGCGTAAGGAGGTTGGAACAGGCGTAGCTAGTTTTAAGTTGGACGTTTTAAAGTGATCACAATGTATCCTATTGAATAAATAACTATTGACTATTCTGCTACTATTCGGTATTTGGCTTCTCTGTCTCACTTTCACGCTTAAACTACTGAACCAATTAAAATTAAATTAGGTATGGAGATAGTTTGAACGCTGAGGAGGGCATAGGACACTTTTTATTGCAATAAACTGTAGGCCACACAGGTGAAACTGCAAGGAACAGCTAGTACTAAATAAATAAATTTGTTAACCATAAACATTTACGCTGACACCGAGTTCGAATCCTCTCGGCCCCGCACCTATGACTTAATAAGTTATGTGCGGATTTGCCATCGCTCAAAACGGTGAAGGAAAACATCGTGAGGAAACCGGCATGCCCAAGAACTGCAACATTCAAGGGCATGCAACATCTACCAACCCGCACTGGGCCAGCGTGGTAGATTACAGCCCATACTCTCTCTCTGAGAGAAGGAGTCCCAGCAGTGGGAACGTGAAAGGCTGATAATAATGATGATGAAACATTTTTATCTTACAGGACACCAAATCTCTTCTTTTCCTACGTCTAACTAGCAGTCATCACTTAATAAAAACAAAACCAAATACGCATTACTACAGCCCTTTTCAACTCTCAAATGATACACTAAAAAGTGATGCTGATAGTGACACAAACGAAACACAATGCAATGATCCTGACATTGGCAGTGAAATGTACAAAAATGATAGTGAGACGGTAAAAAATGATGAAGATGAATTGCCACTAGTACTACTGTTGAAAGATGAAAGCAATAGAAAAAAAAAGAAGAAAAAAGATAAAAAAATGGTAAGGCTTTTATTCAGCTTGCAGCTTTCAGGTAAGTAGTTTACAGGGTAGCGTTTGACCACAAGTCACCTGATGTTAAGTGATGATGTGGTCGAAGATGGCTCCACGCTACATCTGGACTGGGAACTGGCTCTCAAGTGAGGCTGCCGGAACACACCGATAGGTGCTCGGCGACAGATTCTTAACATGAGCGTGGTAGCTAGCCAGGCGAGTACTAGAAAATACCCTACCACCAAGCTATGGTTTCATCACGATGTTTTCCTTCACCAAAAGCTCAAGCTCATTGTAGGATTCGAACCCACGTCCTACGGATCGCAAGCCGACGTCACTACCACTGAGCCATCATCGCTATAAAAAGTAGCAGTAAGTAGTAGTTTCTATGTCTCGCCTGGCTAGCTACCCTCATGTTAAGAATCTGTCGCCAAGCACCTATTGGTATGTTCCGGCAGCCTCACTTGAGAGATAGTTCCAGTATTCCAAAAAAAAAATATCGTACCATTAGATGATAAAAAAAAGCTTGGGATTTTAGTGAACTTGCTCCAATTCAATCAATTAGTAATAAGAATAAAATTGTCAATGTGATCGCGCCAAAAAAAATTACCTGCCGGGCGTTTCTTGCCTGTTCTTTTGCCGACGTAAGGAGGTTGGAACAGGCGTAGCTAGTTTTAAGTTTGACGTTTTAAAGTGATCACAATGTATCCTATTGAATAAATAAAAATTGACTATTGAGTTAATAATATTTGTATTATTGTTACTTAACTTTATTTTACTTTGTACCTTTGTAAGCAAAAGAAAAATTTTAAAAAAATTTCCCCAGTCCAGGTGTAGCGTGGCGCCACCTTCGACCATATCGTCACTTAACATCATGTGACTTGCGGTCAAACGCTACCCTGTAAGTAGTAAAAGAAAGGAAAAGAAGTAATGATGATGTTTGTTGACAAAAAAAGTCATTAAAATCAACATTATTTTTAAAATATTTAAAAAGAATCTTTTTAATCTATGTCCCTGTCAAGTGACATTGACAGCAACGAAAATTTTTGTACAAAATATTTCGCGCTCAGGTCCAGGGCAATATGAAATGTGGCCAATGTTCTTTCATTAACTCTTTCAGCCCAATCAAAACAAAGCACCAGTCAAAGAAGAATTGGAAGTTAAACAAGAGACTGAAGGGAGATGTAAAAGAAGAAGTAAGAGAGAGATGCAAGATGAGCCACCCCACCGTGCAGAAGTGAGACGGAAGAGAACTAAGACGGAACTGCCGAACGGGTTCACATCGCGAATGGTTCAGGAGACCGATGAATATGTGGTCATTAAGTTGACTAAGGAACAGGTATTTCTTGCATGCCTATGAGGACTCAGGACATATTATGTATTACTGGTTGCGGCCCGCGTCTTCCCGTTATCCCGCAGGAACCTTTTTGTCCGGCATAAAAAGTAGCCTATGTGTTAATCCAGGGTATAAGCTATCTCCATTCCAAATTTCATTCAGATCCGTTCAGTAGTTTTTGCATGAAAGAGTAACAAACATCCATCCATCCCATCCATACTCTCAAACGTTTATAATATTAGTAGAATTTTTCTTCTTCAACCATCATCAGCCTATTACGTTCCCACTGCTGGGATTCAGGCCTTCCTCAGAGAGAGTATGGGCGGTAGTCCTCTGTTCGTCTGTCTGTCTGTCAAGCTTTCACGCCTTAACTACTGAACCGATTTTAATTAAAATTCTCCTCTCTCTCACCCCCTCTCTCTCCTCTTTCTCACCCCTCTCTCTCCTCTCTATCTCCTCCCTCCTCTCTACCTCCTCCCCCTCTCATCTCTCTTCTATCTCCTCCCTCTGTCCCCTCTATCTCCTCTCTCTCCCTCCCCCCTCTCTCCTCTCTCCTCTCCTCTTTCGCTCTCTCTCCCCTCTCTCCCCTTTCTCTCTCTCTCCCCCCTCTCTCCTCTCTCCTCTCCTCTTTCGCTCTCTCTCCCCTCTCTCCCCTTTCTCTCTCTCTCCCCTCTCTCTCTCTCCTCTCTCTCCTCTCTCTCTCCTCTCTCTCTCTCGCTCTCTCTCTCTTCCCCCCTCTCTCTCTCTCTCTTTCTCTACTCTCTTACGGCCGACCGGGCGACGGCTACTCGCCCGTCTCGTTCTATAGGTATTCTTAATTCTAGGTGCTACAAGAAATGGAGGAGCGATCCAAAACTGATTCGTACCTACGCTCGCTGTTCCGATGCGAGAAATGCGTCAAGATATTCAACTTCAAGGACGTTCTGCAGAAGCACTTGGAAAAGCATTCCATGGTGAGTGGGTCACGTGAGGTTTTTGGCTCCTTCCTTAACCCACCCTCCCCCGGTTATATTATACGTAGTGTGGTTCTAATCTCCCCCCTCTCCTCTAACCTTTCTTCCTCTTTCTCTTTCGAAGCGATGATGGCTCAGCGGTAGTGACGTCGGCTTGCGATCCGTAGAACGTGGGTTCGTATCTTACAATGAGCTTGAGCTTTCGGTGAAGGAAAACATCGTGATGAAACCATAGCTTGGTGGTAGAGCATTCTCTAGTACTCGCCTGGCTAGCTACCACCCTCAGGTTAAGAAACTGTCGCCAAGCACCTATCGGTGTGTTCCGGCAGCCTCACTTGAGAGCCAGTTCCCAGTCCAGGTGTAGCGTGGCGCCGTAACCAGCGCTGGTTCGAAAGAACCCAGAATCATACTGAGTTGGTGCCGGTTGTGTCAAAAAACTGGTAATTGATTGTCTTTGTATTGTTATTTAAGTTTATTTGTTTTGTTTATTATCGAATTTTATTTTGTGAAGTGTATGCTGTTTTTTGCCACAAATAAATATACATATTGTCTATTATCTATTACATTTCGTTTCAGAAAAACGGCTCATTTGAGTGTGATATGTGCGGCCAGTACTGTCCTAGCGCGGTCTCCCTAAGGGGACACGTCAAATCACACACCACTAGGTAAATATCGGATATACATTCTGTTAATATAACTTTTTTATTTATGAACCGATTGAAATAAAACAAACACTAAATGTTAAGTGGAGCTAACCACAATACATTAATGAAAACCGCATCCAAATCGGTTAAGCCGTTTCTGAGATTAGCGCGCACAAAAAAAACAGACAAACAGACATACAGACAAACAGACAAAAATTCTAAAAATCATTGTTTTGGGTTCTATTGCGTTAATAAAGGCCCCCAATAAAAGTTTTTCTCATTTATCTTCAATGTACAGACAGCGATGAGTTACAGATTTATTATATGTATAGATTGGACTTAGTGGGAGAAAAAATAACGATATTAAGACGAGGAATTGGCAATATTGGCTGCAGGGATCTCCTTTTTTCTCAGCTATCACAAAACATACAGAGCTAATTTTTATGTACATTAAAGATCATGTTTTTGACATCAAATTGTCGGAACGATAACACGATTGGTTAACTTTCATAGCAGAGAAACAATGATCGAAAACTGCCCTCTAATAAAAGATTTTCATTTAACAGGCATACAAAACCGATTTAAGAGTTGAATTTTTTTTTTGTCTGATATTTACACACTCTTCAAAGAACTACAGGTTTAGTTCTATAAAATTAACGATAGTTTTCATTTTAAACGAAAAACATTTTTTTGACGCATACGACCTTACGGCATTAGTCAGCTCGCTTGCGGTTTTGTGCGGAGCTGATTTCAGATTCATTCTTTATCACGGCGTCCTCTTAACAAAAGTAAAGATAAGAAGAGGAAAGATGTTTGGCCACTTGGTACGTCATGACGAATACATGAAAACCATATTAGAAGGGAAGAGAGGGCGAGGTAGACCGAGAAGAACACATCCACACATACACCCTTTTTCGATTTCAAATATATAAACGTACGCGTATAAGTTATAGTATAATAGGTAATTGTATTATGTGTAAAAACCCGGAAAAGAACCAGTTTTTTTTTGTAACGAATTTTGTCGGCGAAGATCTGTCCGAGGATAGGGTAGTTTGAAAAACAGCGCTGCGCTCACATAGTCATTGTTATGTGAATGCAGCACATGCTGAAGCTGCCCTATTGCCCTATGATTAATTAGTTAAATAAATAACTGGAACATAATATGCTGTTAAATAGTGGCAATAAATTGATTTAAATAGACCAAGTGAAAGAAAGGATTGACGTCAAAAATGTTACTTTGCTCTCTTATCATACAACTAGTGGACCGCCCCGGCTTCTCACGAGTATTTAAAAGAATATACAAAATAAAAATTGTAATACAGACATAAATCCTTCCTCCCGTACCGCCCGTACCCCCGTGACGAAACCTTTTTCTACTACTTACATTTTTAAACTCGCGATATCTCTCGAATCGAATGTCCAAATTGAATAATTCAAAAAGTTATAAAAAGGTATTGAGGCATTCTTGAATATAAAGTAATTTATTTTGATAAGGATCAAGAGGATTCTTTATGATACAAATAAAGAGTCTTTTCTAAAAGCGGCATTTAAATTATTTTTTTTAAATAAAAAACTCTTTTTGTAGCATAACTATAATAGTTAGACATATGTTCTCGCGGACTTTTTTGTAGATCTTAATGGGACCTACAAACCCGTAATACATTATTTTGTTCTATTGTCAATAGTTTTTGCAGCGCACGCAAAAATAGGTTTTCGATTTCACACCTTGGGTTACAAAATAGCTATTTTCTTACGGATCCCTAATTTTTTTGGAAATATAATATAGCCTATGTCCGTCACAGATAGTGTAGCTTTCCATCAGTGAAAGAATTTTTCAAATCGGTTCAGTAGTTTCGGAGCCTATTCGATGCAAACAAACAAACAAACAATCAAATCTTTCCCCTTTATAATATTAGTATATATAAGTATAGATGTACTATTCACCCGTCGTTATGTATAACAGGTACAAATGCAAGATATGCGGGCACACGCGCCTCTCCAGACAACACTTGTTGGAACACTACACCATTACCCACACGAGCGCCGACACGGCGTACAACTGCGACTACTGCAAGTTCACCACTAAGTAAGCGCGTCATCAAGTTCGTATTTAGAATTATTGTTATATTTTATTATTTGCTCTTTAAAATAATATATTTTAAAACACTTTTATTAGCTTGACTTGTAACTAACTAACAATGTAATCAAATCTTAGAAGTCAATTTTCACCTACTTCTAATTGTCGTATCGACTTGAAACTTTGTATGTGTATGTAATCTCGGTAACAATGCAATAATTTGGTATCATCGACCTGATCTGATGATGCAGCCGGAAGGTGGGTAGGGGATCTCTGCAGTGGCTACTAGCAAACCCCTCGTGTTTGGGCTCATATGAATCGTCTTGATGAGTCCAATAGATTGAACTTGGTGACGAGGGTCTGATGATGCAACCGGAAGGTGGGTAGGGGATCTCTGCAGTGGCTACTAGTAAACCCCTCGTGTTTGGGCTCATATGATTCGTCTTGATGAGTCAAATAGATTGGACTTGGTAACAAAAGACTAAAAAGTAACAAAATAAAAATATATAGTTTAAAAAAACTAAAAAAAACACTTTAAAAACGCACTGAAAAATGTAAAATAATTAAATAGACTTGTATTAGTTACGATATAATGGTTAATTCAAAAAGTGTGGAGCGCTTCTTTCACTGGGTAAATAAAAATACACACAACCAAAAAGCACTCCACACTTTTTGAATTAACCATTATATCGTAACTAATACAAGTCAATTTAATTATTTTACATTTTTCAGTGCGTTTTTAAAGTGTTTTTTTTAGTTTTTTTAAACTATATATTTTTTTTGGTATTTTTGCCGCAGCACTCGCACCGTGATGCAGCGGCACGTGCGACGGCACTCGGCGGAAGAGCCGCACGCGTGCGACAAATGCGGGAAGCTGCTCAAGAATCTGGAGTCACTGAGGCTGCATACTGCGTGAGTCATCACTTATCATTAGTTTTGGTTTCGTTTGCATGGCCATCTTTGGTATCCAATTTAGTTTTATTTAATTTTCATATTTTCCATGCCTAAGTACTAGGTGGAATATGTAGCTCTATTTTTAAATTTAATAACATCCATTGTATATCGAGGAAGTGGAAACGTTAAAGTCTCAGCCCGATCGGTTTAAAATTGACAAAGTTTCATACAAACTTTCATTCCCTATTTTATCCCCTTGGGGGTAGAATTAATCAAAATCCTTTCTTAGCGGATGCCTACGTCATAACATCTACCTGCATGCCAAATTTCAGCCGATCCGTCCAGTGGTTTGGGCTGTGCGTTGATAGATGTCAATCAATCACCTTTGAGTTATATATATGTAATATGTATGTATTTAGATTTAGTAGGATCTAAATTTTCAGTAGGGATGTGACTTGGAGGTAAAAAAATCGATTAAAAAATAATCGATTTATATCTCTTTAAAACAAATCGATTTGTAAAAAATCGATTATTTAAATAAAAGATCGATTTATCAATAATTTTTTTCTAACTATTCGAAATGTTGCATTTTTTTGTACATTGTAATAAAATTACCTAAAGTAACTTATAACTGCAAAATTCGATTGAAGTGTGTAGTTTGGCTACACATTGGTTTAATCTCCATACAAACATTATCTTTTATTACTTAAAAAAAAGAGAGAAGGTAAAAAAACGATTTATTTTTTAGAGAGTAAGTAAAAAAAAAACGAATTATCAATAATCGATTTTTTATATTTTTACATAATCGATTATTAAAAATCGATTTAAAAACGATTAATATAAAAATCGATTTTTTTTCACATCCCTAAAATTTTGTTGTTATTCTATTTTGTTCAAGGCGTCACGACTTGTCGTGCAGGTTCAAGTGCGACCGGTGCGGCGACACGTTCGTGTACCAAACTCAGCTCCGCAAGCATGTGGGCAGCGTGCACGAGAGGAGAGACTTCTACTGCGTCGAGTGCGACGTGCAATTCAAGCGAGCGGTAAGACAATATACTTATTATAAAATATCGGACTATTTAGATGACAAACAAGCTTGGGATTGTAGTTAATCTATCTATCTATTCTCCCTATTTCCCCTATTCTAACCATTTTCGGTAAACAGCCAAAACAGTCATGCTCACGAAAGTGACTTTGCTTGCGGCGCGGCGGCGTCATGTGTCGGGTCGCCCTCTTCCCTCTCATATGGTCGAGGAGAGCGACGACATGCGTCAACTCGTGAACGGGTGCTGCTTGTGGGGTCTGGTCTGCTTTGGTTGTGATGCCGCAACTCATTAGTATTCATGTTCCCATATCCCAATGTGTACAACCAAACAAGAGAAATCTTATTAGTAAAGCTAATTAAAAAATATCGGACCATTAGATGACAAAAAAAAAGCTTGGGATTTTAGTGAACTTGCTCCAATTCAATCAATTAGTAATAAGAATAAAATTGTCAATGTGATCGCGCCAAAAAAATTACCTGCCGGGCGTTTCTTGCCTGTTCTTTTGCCGGCGTAAGGAGGTTGGAACAGGCGTAGCTAGTTTTAAGTTTGACGTTTTAAAGTGATCACAATGTATCCTATTGAATAAAGAAAATTGACTTTTGACTTTTACAATAGACAATATGTTTATTTGACCACACGTCACCTGTTGTTAAGTGACGATGTGGTCGAAGATGGCGCCACGCTACACCTGGACTGGGAATACTGGAACTGGCTCTCAAGTGAGGCTGCCGGAACACACCGATAGGTCCTCGGCGACAGATTCTTAACAAGAGGGTGGTAGCTAGCCAGGCGAGTACTAGAAAATACCCTACCACCAAGCTATGGTTTCATCACGATGTTTTCCTTCACCGAAAGCTCAAGCTCATTGTAGGATTCGAACCCACGTCCTACGGATCGTAAGCCGACGTCACTACCACTGAGCCATCATCGCTACACGCTATATAACGCCCCCGAAACTCCCTGCATAGTATGCATTGCATTGCATGAAAATCGTTATGGCCGCTAGACTAATTATAGCCGTCAATTTGTAATTTGTTATTTTGTGTTTTTGTTTTCAGGAGAGTTTGAGTCTACATTTCAAGAGGGCCAAAAAGCACAGAGACTCGTCCGTGTATAAGTAAGATTTTCCTTCTATTTTATAAAACTAAAAGAGAAAACTTTCAGGATCAGTGATCGGAAACGGCGGTACAATTTGGGATCAACGCCCCCTTGTGGGCACTGCAGGCCTGACGGGGGGCGTTGCGTTGTGTAGAGGCTTAATTGGGGGCGTTAGAAATAATTTATTCTCAAAGTGGGCAGTAGACAAAATAAGTTTGGAAACCCCTGTTATAGGTCAATAAACGTTTGGTGAAATAGTCTTAAGGCAATGTTTTAAATACTAAGCTAGTAATATGAGAACACGTCCGTGTGGCAGGCACTCGTGCCCGCAGTGCCCGGCGCGCTTCCTGTCCGGCGCGTCCCTCGCGGGGCACCTCAGCGCCGCGCACGACCACCCGCGCGCGCACGCCTGTCCGCACTGCCGCCGCCTCTACAGCAGTCGGTGAGTCCGTTACACATACTTATCCATTAGTCGTGGTTGTCCAATAGTCGTCATTGCCAATTACTCGTGATTGTCTATTAGTCGTGATTGTCCAATTACTCGTGATTGTCTATTAGTCGTGATTGTTCAATAGTCGTGATCGTCAATTACTCATGATTGTCCATTACTCGTGATTGTCCGTTAGTCGTGATTGTCCATTAAAATTACTTGTCCATTGGTCGTGATTGTCCATTAGATATACATACTTGCAAATTGGTCGTGATTATCCATTAGTTGTCTAGTGGTGATACTCCTGGTCCATTAGTTATACCGCGCACGAACACCCGCGCGCGCTCGCCTGTCCGCACTGCCGCCGCCTCTACAGCAGTCGGTGAGCCACCTGCGGCAATACTCTTACTATTACACATTATTCGTGAATGTCTATTAGACATACTTGCCAATTGATCATGTTTGTCGATAAGATATACTTGTATGTTTGGTCATATTTGTCCATTAGATATACTTATCCTTTGTTCATGTTTGTCGATAAGATATACTTGTCTATTGGTCATGATTGTCCATAATATATATGTACTTGTCTATTGGTCGTAATTGCCTATTAAACATACTTGCCCATTAGTAACGATTGTGGATTACTCGTGATTCTCTATTAGATTTATACTTGTCCATTGGTCGTGATTGTCTATTAGATAAACTTGTCCATTAATCGTGATGGTCCATTAGATATACTTGTCGATTGGTCTTGATTGTCCATTGGTCATGTTTGTCCATTAGTCCTCCAGTTGTCATGCTCCAGTCATACTTGTCCATTAGTCCTCCAGTAGTGATTCTCGTGTTCCAGCGAGGGTATGCGCGCGCACCTGTGCCGCGTGCACCCGCGGGGGCCCGGCCGCTTCGCCTGCCCACACTGCGAGACTAGCTTCGCCGTAAGTAACCTGCCTATACTACGTCGTACTTCGTAGCCATGCAGGGGCCTTTGGGCACACAACGACGCACAACGCCCCCTTTGATGCACAACCAACCAAGAGAAAATAATTTTATAGCGATGAAGGCTCAGTGGTAGTGACGAATTTATTCTTGGAATAAATGAATTATGAATGGCGCCATCTTCGACCACGTCGTCACTTAACATCACTTGACACGTGACTTGTGGTTAAATGCTAACCTGTAAATAGTAAAAAAAAACTTATTTGTAAAACTAATTATAAAATATTGGACTAATAGTTGCGCCCCGCTGCTTTCCGTTATCCCGCAGGAACCGGGAATAAAAAGTAGCCTATGTGGGACTGAACAATACTAAGCCAAGCGTTTACGTCATCTCTTAACGGGTCAAACTCAGGTATCATGTTGTTTAAGGTATTACTTGTAGTACTCACAGTTGTAGTATCAGCCTTACGTGATACCTGTTTCCTGTGCTTCCGTGGAGGTGACGCAGTTCTAGTGCTGGTGACACTGACACTGCTAATCCAGGGTATAAGTTATCTCCATTCCAAATTTCATTCAGATGCGTTTAGTAGTTTTTTGCGTGAAAGAGTAACAAACATCCACCCATCCTTCCACAATCACAAACTTTCACGTTTATAATATTACTAGCAAACCCGGCGAACTCCGTTTCGCCACCAGATGGCTTCGTTTTATGTAACATTTCGTTTGGTGAAAAAATGAAAAAAAAATTTTTTTTTTTGAACCATGCAAATGATAAATTTGTCCTTGTATCTGTAATTGCAAACAATCATTTGTTGAAGAATACGGTGTAGTACATGCTATATTTGTATCAGAGATGGCGCTGTATGTGAAAAAAGATTTTCCCGCTTTTCTGTTGAAATTTTTCCTGAATTTTCTTTGCTATAAACCTCACGGAGCCCGAGACCTTTCCAACGAATGCAAAACCGTGGAAATCGGTTCGTGCGTTCTGGAGTTATAGCGTCAGGAAGGAAAACCCGACTTATTTTTATTATATAATAGATTGGGATTTAGATGACAAACAAGCTTGGGATTGAAGTGAACTTCTCTAATTCAATCAATTAGTACTAAGAATCGGTCGCGCCGAAAGAATTACCTGCCGCGCGTTTCTTGCCTGTTCTTTTGCCGGCGTAAGGAGGTTGGAACAAGCGTAGCTAGTTTTTAGTTTGACGTTTTAAAGAAATCAAATATTATGTATCCTATTAAATAAAGAATTTTTGAATTTTGATGATGATTTCTATATTTTTCAGCGCAAGAGCTCGCTAAAACTTCACATGAGTACCCACGCGGGGGGGCCCCACGAGTGTCACTGCGGGGCGACGTTTGTTCAGCACAAGCTTCTGCAAGCCCATGTACAGAGTAAGCATAAGGTATATGAAGCATACATATTGGTATACTAACTGTTCCCCGCGGTTTCACCTGCGTCGGCTACAGTTTAGCGCGATGAAAAGTATCCTATGTCCTTCTTCAGGGTTCGAACTATCTCCGTACCAAATTTCATTTAAATCGGTTCAGTAGTTTAGGCGTGAAAGAGAGACAGAGTTACTTTCGCATTTATAATATGACTAGCTGTTCCCCGCGGTTTCACCCGCGTGGGCTACAGCTTTATGCATGCCAAGTCTCAGCCCGATCGGTTTAAAATTGTCAGTTTCATACAAAATTTCATCCACTATTTTATCCCCTTGGGGGTAGAATTAATCAAAATCCTTTCTTAGCGGATGCCTACGTCATAAAATCTACCTGCATGCCAAACTTCAGCCCGATCCGTCCAGTGGTTTGGGCTGTGCGTTGATAGATCACTATATCAGTCAGTCACCTTTTTGAGTTATATATATTTAGATGTATGGATGATGATGATGATGATGATGAGAGGAGGTTGGAACAGGCGTAGCTAGTTTTAAGTTTGACGTTTTAAAGTGATCACAATGTATCCTATTGAATAAATAGAAATTGACTATTGAGATGATGTGACCCAGCTACAAGGCGGACCAAAGAGGATAGTCCCTTTTGTGTTTAATGTCCGAAATTAATAATCGATCCTGATCCGTTATCCGCGGTTTTGGATCGATATGTCTTGTCATAATATGTCATTTTAGTAGTAATACGTCGAGCCCTAGTACTAAAATGACATATTATGGTATGACACCGATCCAAAACCGCGGATAACGGATGAAGGTGACGTAGGGGCACTTTACTAAACTATACACGGACTTTTTGGAGCAACTAGAAAAGTCACTTTATTTCAATTTCGTATTCTTAATATTTCTTTCACTTTTATTCTCAGAAAGAAGAGGAGCAGATAAATGAAAACAAAATAGAAGTGTAGAAGAAATTAACAAATACATACTTTTAAAAGCGAATCTACCGACCGTAATATTCTTCCTATGTTTTTTTTTATATTTTTTTTTATACTATTTACAGGGTAGCGTTTGACCACAAGTTACCCGATGTTAAATGACGATGTGGTCGAAGGTGGCGCCACGCTACACCTGGATTGGGAACTGGCTCTCAAGTGAGGCTGCCGGAACACACCGATAGGTGCTTGGCGACAGATTCTTAACAAGAGGGTGGTAGCTAGCCAGGCGAGTACTAGAAAATACCCTACCACCAAGCTATGGTTTCATCACGATGTTTTTCTTCACCGAAAGCTCAAGCTCATTGTAGGATTCGAACCCACGTCCTACGGATCGCAAGCCGACCTCACTACCACTGAGCTATCATCGCTATGTTCTATTCTTCAACGGAGTACCAGCGCTGATCAAACGACCAGCAACACTGAGTTGAGGCCGGTTTGGAACAATACATTTTTTGTAGTTACTAATGTAATGCATTTGACATAAGTAATTTGTTGCACATAACCGATTCTTATTCAGTAAAAAATATTTCACATAAAAAAAACGTGATACATATAAATTATGTAATTTAAATAAATAAAAAACAGTTTTCAACAGTTTTTGTGGTTTTATTAAAAAAGGTAAACTCTTATTTACACAATAGTTCTTTATAATAATTATAACTAATGGCGAAGATACACAGTTCAATTTTGAATATCAATTTAGTTTAATCAACCAAAAGAAACTTTAATCATTAATACTTTAGAGCAGGGGTTCCCAAACTTATTTTGGCTACTGTCCACTTTGAGAATAAATTATATTTTAACGCCCCCATCAAGCCTCTACACAAAACGCCCCCTTATTTTTTCTGGGTCTCTTGCCGCCCCTCTTTAGACCTGCAGCGCCCACAAGGGGGCGTTATTGCCCTCTTTGGGAAAGGCTGCCTTGTGGAATGGTCCAAACTAACGCTAAATTAAAGTGTATTTATTGACAATGATTTCAATTTAATTTAACAATGATTTTAATTTAATTATCTATATATACTAAACTGGGCTGATATCGCTCAGGATAGAGAGGAGTGGCGCTCTCTTGCTTCGGAAGCCAACACACACTTTGGGTCGCTGAGCCATCGGAGTTAGTTTTAAATGTTTTTTTTTTTTAATCTAAATGACAATGTAATTTCGGCTTAAATTCTTACTTATATTAAATGCTCTTTACGCACCATGATTTATATTATATTACAACTATTAGGACCGTGTCATAAAGTATTACTAGATTTCAGAGATGCAAGTATTTTGTTTTACATTAAAAAGATTGAATGCAACAAAGCATAAACACTTATGCTTTGTACAAAATGGTTGTTAAAAGATGCAAGAAGTGCAAAAGTCTAACATTTTGTTTAAATAACAAATAAATCATATTCTTGTAGTTTTTCGAATTATTGCAAAAATTACTTTATTTATTTTAAAATTTAAATACAATCTTGTTTACATCTTGTGCTGGAGAGTTCAATCAGCCCGTAACTGATGGCCTTTTAACAAAGAATAACTAATCAAAAACGTCTTCATTCCGACCAGCGCTGGTCAAACCAGCAGCACAACGCTGAGTTGAGGCCGGTTTGCAACAATACATCTTTTGTATTTACTACATAATTCATTTTGTTTTAAGTATTTTTGTATAATTTGTTGCATTAAATGATTCTTGTTCTTATAAGCAGCTTGATATTTTAGATCGCGAATAAATTAGACGATAGACTCATACATAGTAGGTCTTCAACAATTTAACACTAGCACCAAAATCCGACCAAGTCAAACGATTTTAATTGGGTTTGAAACTTCTGGTATTCTTTACTGTCTGCTATTGTGAAAACTTTCTATACAAGTTAAACATTACAAAAGGAACAAAAAACCAGACTGCGTCAAAATAAGGTATCCTATGTCACTCCCACAATAAAGACGAATCGAATGACACCTCATAATAAAACATGTAATTATTAGGTTTGACATAATTATTTGTCATATGATGGAAGAAGCGTTGGCTCCTGAAATACAGTTTTAACTAGTTCAGGAGTCCATAGACTCATTATTAATTGTATCCCACTTTTATGTCAATACATAAATATTTGATTTGAAAATATGTTAAAATACTTAAAATCCGTCAGGCTCTAGGGCAAGTTCGTAAACTTATTTTGTCTGCTACCTAGACTGAAATATTTTTAGCGCCCTTATTAACAACGCCTAAGCCTCTACACAACGCCCCCGGTTTTTCTCTGGGTCTCTTGCCCCCTTTTAGGCCTGCAGCGCCTACCAGGGGGCGTTATCGCCCGCTTTGGGAATGGCTGTCCTAGGGCATGCCAAAGAAATATACAGTCAGGTAATTAGGCCAGAATAATTATATTATAGATTCGAATGATTCAATCCACATATTAAATAAGGGATTCCGCCACTTTTATCTACTCTTAATAGCGAACAATATAAAATACCAGTTCTTTGAATGATAAAAGTTCCAATCAAACCCATTTAAAAAGTTTTAACACGAAGTCGCTTTAACCTTTTTCCTAATTAATTGTGTCATTCATTTTATATACATGTTTATATTTTTAGGGGACTAGGTAATCCCCACGGTTTCATCCACGTGTGCATTTCCACAAGATTTTTTATCACAATAATCCAATATAATTATGCCAGTTTCAATAACCTTTCTATCCACGGTTTGCCCTACTAGAGATAGTAATATGACTTGATTTTATGTTTTTTTTTTCACTTTTATTTATTGCTACAAATAAAATTATTGTCTACTAGCTGTTCCCCGCGGTTTCACCCCGTGGGCTACAGTTTATCACGATAAAAAGTATCCTATGTCCTTCCTCAGGGGTCAAACTACCTCCATACCAAGTTTCATTTAAATCGGTTCAGTAGTTTAGGCGTGAAAGAGTAACAGACAGACAGAGTTACTTTCGCATTTATAGTATAAGTAAGGGATTTTTGTCTATTATTAATATAGAGCATGTGTCCAATTTCTATCTCCAGATAGATCGGTTATTGGGAACGGCCCATAAATCACAAATAGGTACCTGCAGGGCCTCTACCCTGCCCGACACCTTTGTCAGTCCTTCCTCATACATTTCCTCCTCTCCAACACAATCATGCTCTTCAGGGCGCTTGCTACCGCAAACCTCAGTTCCAGGAACTTGTTCACCGACAGCCGGTAAGTGTTCGTCTGTCCGTTGGTCAGTGTTAGGATTAGTATGACGAAGGTGTTGCTGTGCAGCAACTCTTTGGAGCGCTGAGGCGAGGCTGCTCCTGATTGGACGTTCGATTGGCTGAAAAGAGGTGAGGGTTTAGTTAGTTAAATAATCGCTACTAATATTATAAGTAACTTTATCTGTCTGTCTTTCACACTTATGCTAAAGAACTGATCTAACTCAGACTACCAGAAGACGTTGTGTCGGCACCTTCAGTGAATTCCTTTAAAAACAGACTGGACAAGTGGTTGCCAAGAAACAATGCTTCCTTGCTACAGAATTGACTTTTCTCTGCACTTTTGGACATTGCTATAATTCAACACAGCATGATATAGGCACATCAGCCTCAGGTTGCTCGCCTATTACCAAAATAAATAAATAGGTGTGTACGGATCGCAAGCCGACGTCACTACCACTGAGCTGTCATCCCTTCAAATATTATCGCGATATACTGTAGCCCACGCGGGTGAAACCATGGGGAACAGCTAGACAGTGAATAAATGTTACCTTACCATAGAGATATGTCAATTTTCCACTTCAAGTTAACCAGCCCCGGTTTGACCCTCATATGTGTTGGCAAACTCTCGTATATCTTATCGGTACACAGCAATGCAGTGAGCTCTGCTGAACATTCCGGTGAAAATCTGTAAACCAAACATATAGGCTACTAGTTGTGCCCCGTGTCTTCCCGTCCGCAGGAACCTTTTTCTAGCATAAATGAAGCCTATGTGTTAATCCGGGGTATAAGCTATCTCCATTCCAAATTTCATTCATATCCGTTCTGTAGTTTTTGCGTAAAAGAGTACAAACATCAATCCATCCATCCATACTCATAAACTTTTACGTTCATAATTGTATTCATATTTGTATATATTAATTAGTTCGTGTATTTATATTTTTAATTACTGTTCTGTTTGTGTAAGTTTATGTATTTTTATTTTTTCACGTTTTTTGCTACAAATAAAATTATTGTCTATTGTCTATTATTGTCTATTCGTAAGCTTACCTTAATCCTTCGACAAAAGTCCTCACATCCTCGTGAGCCCAAGTTTCCTTATTTGCTGACTTCAGTCTAGCCATGTGTCTGACCACAGCTCGGACCGCTGAGTACTTGTCTGCATTCATTAGACTCGACAGTCTACTGTCCGGGTTGCCTTCTAGCTCCTTTAGCGCCACTGTCGGTGAAATTATTGTGATAATAAAAGTTATCAAACTTGACTCATTACTAACTTACTTATTACTAGCTGTTCCCCGCAGTTTTACCCACGTGGGCTACAGCTTTATGCATGCAAAGTCTCAGTCCGATCGGTTTAAATTGACAAAGTTTCATACAAACTTTCATCCCCTCTTTTATCCCCTTCGGGGTAGAATTAATCAAAATCCTTTCTTAGCGGATACCTACGTCATAACATCTACCTGCATGCCAAATTTCAGCCCGATCCGTCCAGTGGTTTGGGCTGTGCGTTGATAGATCACTATGTCAGTCAGTCACCTTTGAGTTAGGTATATTTATTTACATTAACTTGACTTTTTATTGACTTCTCTGCACTTTTGCACATTGCTATAATTCAACACAGCATGATATAGGCACATCAGCCTCGGGCTGCTCGCCTATTACCAACATAAATAATAATAATAAAATTAATAACTCCTTGTGTCAGTCTCATCGTGGGCGTAGAATTATTTAGAGGAACTATAAGAGTTTTAGGTTTAGTTTTTAATACTAGTGCCAGTAACTCAAGCCCAATGTAGAAGAAAATTTTAGAAATCCATGAAATTATTTACTTGAAGTAAAACAAAAAACTTACGAACTACAAACGGCTTTATTTCTTTCTTCTGTATTTCAGGAGTTACATACGATACGGCAACCCATTGCGAATGGTTTTCTGTTATTAATTCTAGCTGTTGTGACATTGTTATTGAAATGAAATTATTTAAAATAAAAACTTTCGAAATTTTCCAAAAGAAAATCCACCTACCAACTACCAAATATACATGAACTGTCAATATGTCAATGTCAAGGAATTATTGTAGCAAATATGTCAAAACGTTAATCACCTAACCTAAATCGGTATTTACCGCAATTTTTTAGTCTAGTGTAATAATCGACTAAAATGTTACATTCTGTCATCTGTGGAACAATAATTCTCATGCAAATTTCTTATCTGTGAAAAATGAAACAAATCATGATGGCTGCCGCTTGTTTAGCTTAGCGTTGTTGATTTTCAATTGCAATTTATATATTTTCTACTAAAACACGCACAGTGAAATACTAAAAGACATAATTTTAAGCACGTAAACTTAGTGACAATCATTAAATATGGCTGCAGTGCAAGGTCCTCCCGGAAATAAGCCATGGCAAAGCCGGCCCGGTATGCAGCATCAGAACAGCCAAAGCAACGCTAGTCTGACCCTAAACAGATCTATAAACCTGTATCCATTGACTAATTACACGTTCGGGACCAAGGAACCGCTGTTTGAGAAGGATGCGTCGGTGCCAGCGCGGTTTCAGAGGATGAGGGAAGAATTTTCGAAGATTGGCATGAGAAGGTGAGGTTAAATTTACTCTTTCCTGTCAAGTCGAGGGTATGGTCTTTACTACGCTCACAATTACATAATGTCCAAAACGAATTCGTATACTGGTTGTTGAAAAATTGAATCACCACAACCAGGTCCGTCTGAAGTCATGCAGGGGCCCTTGGGCACACAACAATGGGACCCCTCTAAAATAAAATAAACTCGATGATAAAAAACCAGCTATAGTATAGGTACAGTCAACGACAAAAGTTGCTGAACAATCACTCTTTTTTTTCTATTATCCTCATCATCTTCGACACCAATGTTTTACCTCATCATCACCTAAAATCAGGTGTGTTACGTTGTAGTCAAAATGATACCATGTAAAATGTAAAGAAAACAATAAACATTACTGATTTGAAACACATTTGGAAAATCGAGAACGATCAGCTACTTTTGTCGCTGACTGTACCTACTTGTGTGAAATAGGTACGTATCGGGAATTTTGAAAAAGAATTACCGCGTAACCATGACCTGCACGTAAAAATGGATAGCTGTTGGTGTGGTACTGTCGATTGCTAATCTTTATGTAAAGTTTAATATATTTACTCTGTGTTACGGAATGACGTTATTTCGGGGCCTCCGTGAAGTCGGGGCCCTGGGCATGTGCCCCCTGTGCCCTTATGTAAAGACGGAACTGACCACAACATGGGTAAATGAAATGAAATATGTATGTTTATTTCTGACATAAACAGTGGTGTCGATTTGGTTTTGCATTCTCTAAAACTAATTTTGACAGGTATAATAGTATTGCTGTCTTTTTCTAACTACTGAAGTAAAAAAAGGACAGCATTACTGTTAGACCTGTCAAACTTAGTTTAGTTTTAGAGAATGCAAAACCGAATCTACACCAATAACGCACAATACAAGGACAAGGGCAACTACCAACAGTCACACATCAACAAGTACGACATTGCGTGATGTCAGAAATAGATCCCGGCTCAGCGTACAACTGACTTCACAGTTACTGATTTTCAGCAGGAAACTGCAAGTGCCATTTTGAATTGCTAGCTGCGCCCCGCAGGAACCCTTTTCCGGGATAAACAGTAGCATACATGTTAATCCAGGATGTGAGCTACCTACATTCGAAATATCACTCACAACCATTCATTAGTTTTTGCGTGAAAGAGTAACAAACATCCATACTCGCAAACTTTCACGTTTATAGTATTAGTAATATTTTTATATCCCAAAAAACTAGCTGATACCTAGCTTTCCCGTAGCATCTTCAACTAATAAATTTGTTCGTTTCTACCTACAGATCGGTGGAAGGAGTGCTATTGGTTCATGAGCATGGTTTACCTCACGTACTGCTGTTACAACTAGGGACCGCATTCTTCAAGCTGCCAGGAGGGGAACTGAACCCTGGAGAGGTAAGAGCGTTGATTATTTAATAATAGGCGAGCAGTTTGAGGCTGATGTGTTTGAATTATAGCAATGTACAAAAGTGCAGAGAAAAGTCAATTCTGTAGCAAGGAAGCATTGTTTGTTTGCAACCACTTGTCCAGTCTGTTTTTAAAGGAATTCACTGAAGGTGCCGACACAACGTCTTCTGTCTTCTGGTAGTCTGTTCTAAATGCACCACATTAGAAGAATTTATTAATTTACAAGTTGCATCCTGCGGTTTCACCCGCGTCTTCCCGTTATCCCTCAGGTACCTTTTTCCAGGATAAAAAGTAGCCTATGTGTTAATCCAGAGTATAAGTTATCTCCATTCCAAATTTCATTCACATCCGTTCTGGAGTTTTAGTAGGATAGGCAAGCAGTTTGAGGCTGATGTGCCTATATCTAGCTGTGTATTAGAAATTGTTAAGTGATGATATGGTTGACGATGACACCACGCTATCACAGTAAAGTAAGAACAGTAGGTTAGCTAAGGCCGCTCGACGAGTTAATTGCCTACTTTTGCGGTGATGCATAGGCGGCGCGTTCCGTACTGAGTGGCCGATGCCATGGCCGCGGCCCCGTTCGTTTGTGATTGTGTGCGTGAAAAGTGCGTGCGTACACGGCGCGCCGCTACTCTCGCACACATACAAACCGGCGGCGGCCGATTTGTATGAAGCTGAACTACTACTCTTTACTATGACGCTATACTTGGATTGGGAACTGCCTCTCAAGTGGGGTGCCGGAAGATCGGTGGAAGCAGACCTACGCAAACTCCAGACTGTGAACTGGGGTTGAAATTGCTTAGGATTGAGACGAGTGGTGCTTTCTCGTTTGGGAGGCCAACACATACATTAGGTCACTGAGCCATCGAAGTTAGTTAGTTTAAAATAAAATTTACTGTTTTGTTTCTTTCAGGATGAAATTGAAGGCCTTAAAAGGCTTCTCACAGAGACGCTTGGCCGTCAAGACGGTGTCAAACAAGAGTGGCTTATTGAAGACACGATAGGTAAGTGAAACGTTCCAGTTCTTACGATTTCATTTTTAGGGTTCCGTGCCTCAAGAGGAAAGGTGGAACCTTCATACAATCACTTTGCTGTCCGTCTGTCTGTCAAAACCCTTTTTCTCAAGAATATGTTGAGGTATTAAGTTGAGATTTATGTCAAACTCGGGTCTTCTGTCTCCTTTAGCTGTGGAAAACTGAAGCTTCGCTTGGAAGTCAATCCGGTCATAAGATATTATGTTGCATATTTTGCGATTCCACAATCTGCATTCCAAATTTCATTCGGATCCGTTCTGTAGTTTTTGCGTGAAAGAGTAACAAACAGACAGACGCAGCGGAGGACTTGTTTCATAATGTTCTGAATTTTTCCGACTCCTCCAGCAAATATCATTATATTTTAGCCAATGTATACAAATACTTGATAAATTATACACTAAAACCTTCCTCGAGAACCACTCTATCTATTGGTGAAAACAGCATGAAAATCGGTGCAGTAGTTTTTGAGTTTATCGCGATCAGACAGACAGACGCGGCGCTGAGGACTTTGTTTTATAATAAGTAGTGCTAGTGATACTCTACTGTATCTTTTAGCTGTGGAAAACTTAAGCTTGTAACGGCCGGTTCCAGTGAACGATCTATCCACGATTTGACATTACTTCTATGGAGCTTATGTTAAATTTCCATATCCACTAGGGCAAATCGTAGATAGATTGGTTATAGAAACGCGACATAAGTCAACGCGATCATAAGTGACATTACCGTAATATGAGTCACTCAAATCCGTTCAGCAGTTTTTGCGTGAAAGAGTAACAAACGTCCATACATCCATCACCTCGTTTATAATGTTAGTAGGAAGTAGGATCTGGAAAGTGGATTAGAACATAATACGATCCACATTTTAAACGTAACCAATCTACTTTCAGGCAACTGGTGGCGTCCAAACTTTGAGCCACCGCAGTACCCTTACATTCCACCGCACATCACCAAGCCAAAAGAGCACAAGCGCCTCTTCCTCGTCCAACTACAAGATCGGGCACTCTTCGCTGTGCCCAAGAACTACAAGCTGGTTGCTGCACCGTTGTTCGAGCTCTACGACAACGCTCAGGGCTACGGACCTATCATATCGTCCCTCTCGCAGAGTCTGTGCAGATTTCACTTTGTGTATATGTAATCTGTGGAGTGCATAGACAAGATTGTAGACGAGGTAACTGTTGACGGAATTCACTGACGGTTTTAAAGTATTATCTGTGGTATGTTTTTTTTTTTGTTTACGGATGAAAGTCTTTTTGCCCTAAATCTTTAATGGCAAAAGTATTTACATATAAGGGAGGATGGTTTGGGCCATTTTTACTGTTATTTGGATATTGCAAAAACAGATACTTCGATATTTTTGTTCATATGATCTGATGCATTCTCATACGAAATTGCGTTTGTGTTTACACAGATTTTTTAAACGAAACACAAAAAAAAAGTTTGAGTGATTTTGTAATTTTGGCGAGACTCGTTAGTCTATGGTAATACATTTTTTATATACTACTAGCTTCTTCCGGCGGTTGCACCCGGGTGGTCTACAGTTTATCGCGATAAAAAGTATCCTATGTCCTTCCTCAGGGTTCAAACTATCTCCGTACCAAATTTCATTTAAATCGGTTCAGTAGTTTAGGCGTGAAAGCGAGACAGACAAGAGTTACTTTCGCATTTATAATTTTAGTAGTGATTTATAGAAGATTATTATGGATAAAAACTTTAAATTGTTGGTGAATTTCGTTAAAACAGTTCAGAGACTAAGAGGTTGGTCAAAAACTGACATCTATTCCTTAAAATACAATAATATGTTTAGTATAAAATTGTAAGAGAAAACATTGTTAGAAATAAGTGCGTCTGACTAAACTGTGGAGAAATACATTAAGGCCGTTTTATTTTGTACCTCAAGAAAGAAGACTGTTTTTAGATTAAGTTAAATAAGTGTAAATTAATAGTAGATTCATAGCACAAGTTATGTCCAAACTTGGTTCTGGACAACGGTCTCGATAATACGACAAACGTTTTGCAAGGCGCTGTCGGATGAGCGAATTTGTCGGATTATAGAGTACTGTCAAAGAGCCCTGTAGTCCTGAACTTTTGGCACCTTCTATTCCAACAAGTTGCACATCAAAATCGTGATTCTGTATGTACAGCCAACGACAAAAGTCGCTGAACAAAAACAAATTTTCCGATTCTCTTGACCATCTTAAACACCAACCTTCGAGCGAATTATCACATAACATCATGCGTGTTGTGTTATGGTCAAACGCTCACTTCTAAGTTGTTAGAAAAAAAAACAAATTGTAATTCAAGCCAGGAGGAGAATAAATATCACCACACACAGATCTCGATGAATCACTCTAAACAGCCACCCAAATATTTTCCTACCATAGCTCCCAATACAATCGACTGTCATGTCACTACTATTCCCCGCCAAAATCTACCCCATCCAAATTGATAGAAAGAATATAAAGTTGCCATTCACATAAAATGTGTGCCATCGTAGACATTCTGCCACAAATATAATTATTATAATTAAATGGATTAATGAATATAATGGCAATATTTAAGTAAGAGAATGAAGTTACTATGAATTCTAACTGTTACATGTTTTTTATAGTTATATTCCCATATAAGAATTATTGCTCGTTAACAAAATATTACTGATCAAAAAAGCATTTGGAAAAACAAGTATGATCAGCTACTTTTGTCGCTGACTGTACTACAAAACATATGATGTGGAATTTAGTACTTAGTTGAGTTTACGATGTGTGATGCACAGTTAATAAATATGTACATAGAAAACAACGATTATTCGAACTGATACAATACGCGTAGTAATAAATTCGTGGTGGCGCGTACTATTTACAATACAACCGAAATGATAATAAGGTAATTATGACATCCATTTTTGAAAAGTGTCTCAATTAGATTTTGTAGTACTTGTGAACCACTAAAAAATTCACAATTTTTTTTATCCAGCCGTTATGTGCAATAAAAATGCATTTAAATTTTGCATTTTCGAATCAGTGGACGCCATATTGCTCCGTGTTCATGACGTCAGTCGGCTGTGAAAACAAATGCAGTGACGTTATGTTGTTAATGTTAGTTGTTTATATTTACATAGCCGTATGACGTAATAACATGGCGACTGCTATTTAAATGGTGTCAATGGTGTTTTCAAACAGATTAAAAAAGCTGAAACTTTTGAATTCAGTTTTCAAATTTAGTTTGCTATTTTATGAACTAAAACTATCGATTTCCGACTGCTTTTTGCCGAAGGTATCTCAATAATATGTTTTTAATAAGAACTTTTCACAAATAAAGTACCTTATTAACGTACATACAAATACATGTCGGATTACAGAGGGTGCCGGATTACCGCGGGTCTACTGTATATGTATATATATACTTTGTACTAGATTTCTTCGACCGTAGCCACTCTGCTCCACTGCACTGCATTCCGTACACTTTGTTCAGTGAGACAGTAGCCTTACTTGAGAGCCAGTTTCCATTTCAAGCAACTCTGCAAATGCTACCCTGTAAGTAGTGGAAAAAGATAATAAAATAAATTAATATCGGGGGACCATTGTACACAAATTGAGCTAGCCCCAAATTAAGCTCGAAACTTGTGTTATGGGTACTAGACAACGATATACATACTTATATATAGAGAAATAAATATACAATATGTATGCCATAATTTATTACCATCTATTATTAATAAATCTGATGGTGATAATCTGTAAAGTATTAATTAACTTTTTTTATTATTAATAATAATCGACCCGATCCGTTATCCGCGGTTTTGGGTCGATATTTAACAATAGACAATTAATTTTTTTTAATTTTTTTATTTTATTTCATATCGTAATATGTCATTTTAGTACTAGAGCTTGACAGATTACTACTAAAATGATATATTATGACATGACATATCGATCCAAAACCGCGGATAACGGATCAGGATCGATTAATAATTTCGGGCGTAAATGCATTGAAAATCGTGTATGCAGTGCGCCGGTTTTCGTGGGGGGAAGGGGAGAAAGATCTCAAATCCCCCCCCCCCCCCTTCGATCCTTAGATACGTGCTCGCTGTATTGTATAAACTAACTTCTGGTTTCCATAGGTCATAAAAAATAATTTTCAATATCGTAAAACGCTATAACTAGTGTTGCCGAACAATCGATAGTTTTTAGATAAGCAAAAGCGTTTAAACGTATTGTCAATTTTAAGCCGTTTAACACATCTATATCGATAGTGGTGCGATTGGTTAGCTATCGATGGACTATCGATTAAGACGAGGAATTGGCAATATTGGCTGCAGGGATCACCTTTTTTCTCAGCAATCACAAAACATACAGAGCTAATATTTATGTACATTAAAGATCATGTTTATGACATCAAATTGTCGGAAGGATAACACGATTGGTTAACTTACATAGCAGAGAAACAATGATTGAAAACTGCCTTCTAAAAAATAAGGTTTTTATTTTACAGGCATACAAAACCGATTTATAAGTTGTTTTTTTTAATGTTATATACACATTCTTCAAAGAATTACAGGTTTAGTTCTATAAAATTAACGATAGTTTTCATTTTAAACGAAAAAAAAAACCTTTTTTAACGCATTTGACCTCACGGCATCAGTCAGCTCGCTTGCGTTTTTGTATGGAGCTGATATCAGATTCATTGTTTATCACGGCGCGGCGTACTCTTAACTATCGATAGTCTAGTATCGACCGGCAACACTACTAGCTATAACCGTAAGTAGGTAACCACATACAAACTTACTTGCATATATTGTGTTAGTGTAAAAGTAGATTAATTTTAAAAACGGCTATGTGGCGTGTTCTGCTCATAATTTTGTTGTATTCCCAACATGGACTGTGTGCGCTGTGGCCGAAAGGAGTCGTCCATTTTTCGATCAATCAAAAGGACTACGGTAAGTCGTAGCAGTCGTAGCACAGAATAAGCGCGACTACACGGAGATAGAAGACCTTCCGAAATACCGTTTTCCTTCTGAGTCAAAAGGGAAGGACTTATAAGTTTTGTTCTGCAACAGATGTCCACTCCCAAGACGTAATACTGTCGACATTTGCGGACATCGAGCGGGAGATATGTGTCAAGTTCTTCAACACGCCTGCCAACTACACCGGCGGCGCGGACACACGGATGCTGTACATCAACAACCCGGATAAGAGGAAGAACTGTCCACCTGACGTCTACAACTTTACGGCTAACGTTGTTGTAAGCATCTTGTATAAAGCTTATTACAAAATCTCGAACTATTTAGATGACAAAAAAAGCTTGGGATTGTAGTGAACTTGCTCCAATTCAATCAATCTATACTAATATTATAAAAAGGAAAGATTTGATTGTTTGTTTGTTTGTTTGCATCAAATAGACTCCGAAACTACTGAACCGATTTGAAAAATTCTTTCACTGTTGGAAAGCTACACTATCTGTGACGGACATAGGCTATATAATATTTCCAAAAAAATTAGGGATCCGTGAGAAAATTTCTATTTTGTAACACAAGGTGTGAAATCGAAAACATATTTTTGCGGGCGCTGCAAAAACTGTTGACAATAGAAAAAATAATGTATGACGGGTTTGTAGGTCTCATTAAGATCTACAAAAAAGTGCGCGAGAGCATATGCCTAACTATTATAGTTATGCCACAATAAGTGATCTTTTATTTAAAAAAAATAATGTTGCCGCTTGAAAAGGCTCTTTATTTGTACCTTGGTATTAATCCTTATCAAAATAAATTACTTTTTATTCAAACCTGCTTCAATACCTTTAAATAACTTTTTGAATTATTAAATTCGGACATTCCATTCGAAAGATATCACGAGTTTAAAAATGTACCTAAGCATTAGGAAAAAGTTGCGTGGTAGTCAGCCGCTCACCCTTCTCGGCTAGCTAGGCGTCACTGGGGTACGGGCTGTACGGGAGGGAAGTCAATGTCAAGAAATGAAGTGTGGTATTGTGTGTGTTACCTATAATTTAAGATTTTCAAAATTTTGTTAAATACCCGTGCGAAGCCGGGGCGGTCCACTAGTTAGTAATAAGAATAAAATTGTCAATGCGATCGCGCCCAAAAAATTGCCTGCCGGGCGTTTCTTGCCTGCACCTCTAGCCAAGATGCATTCTGCAATCGTTGACGCTAATAGAAAACAAGAAAAAAGTATTGGTATGACATATTTCTGACCACGTGACTTAGCGTTGAAATATGTCAAACCAATACTTTTTTCTTGTTTTCTATTAGCGTCAACGATTGCAGAATGCATCTTGGCTAGGGGCGCTGTTCTTTTGCCGGCGCGTAAGGAAGTTGGTACATCAACAACCCGGATAAGAGGAAGAACTGTCGACCTGACTGAAATATGTGTGAAGTTCTTCAACACGCCTGCCAACTACACCGACAGTAGTCATTTGTAGTTTGATTACCTACCTTCAATCGAAAAAATGTGATATCCTATTTCAGAGAAAATCGTTTTGTTGCAGGACATGCCTATTGGATACAAGTGCTTACAGCCGAAGGAAATCGCTAGAGTCGTGGTCGACATGCTCCGGGCAAGCATAGAGCAAACAGGTGAATTTTAATAACATAATAAACGTTCCTTGTCATTTATGACCTTTTAACGTGTGATCATTTAATATTAAGGACTCTGGTTTGCCACTTTACATAGGCTGAGAGAAAGAGAAAGAGAGAAAGACTTTATTTGGCAAAACTGCACACAATAATGTAAACTAGCTATAAATGATCAACAACTGATTCAATATCCACAATACAACCATTTATTATCCAAGACCAAACCGTTCGTCCACCCACCATCCTTGGCCAACCCGATCTGCCAGCCACGCCTGCTGGCCACGGACCCCTTCCCCGTCTCCCTTCCACAGAGTATCATAAGCTATCCGCTCTCGTCACTAGTCTATGCCCGCTCTTGCGAAGTGCCCCTTTTCACAAATATCACTATAATATAAACGCGATCACATAAAACCTTACACTCGGCCGTCCTGACGACGTGCATGCCCTCATGCACGCTCCTGGCGGTACCTTACACTCGGCAAAAGGGGCATTTTACAAAACAAACTTCAGAGTAATCTGTACCTATGCCCGATTAATTTTACATGTTTCACAACTTTAAGAAAAATAATATCAATATGTACATTAAATACTAATTCTAAGGAGAATTGGGTCTATAACAGACGCAAAATATCAGCGTATTATATCTAAATTAACAATCAACATTTAGAATAAATAACCATTTACATAACAAGATCTTGATCAGTCTATTCAAACAACCTATTCCAATAGTATCAGTTTCTTAAATCAAACCATATAACAAATAGCATCCGTTTCTTTATACAATACATTTTTTTTTTTAGTATTTACAGAGTAGCGTTTGACCACAAGTCACCTGATGTTAAGTGACGATGTGGTCGAAGATGGCGCCACGCTACACCTGGACTGGGACATTTAACTAATAGTATCCATCTCAACAAATAAATTTAACCAAATAGTATTTAACTCACAAACAAATCCGTATAACAATAGTAACCGTCTCTTAAACTAATCCAGTTAACCAATTCGTATTCAATTCTAAACAAATGCATTTAACCAATAGTAACCATCTCTTAAACAAATCCAGTTAACCAATTCGTATCCAATTCTTAAACAGCATTTAACCAATAGTAACCTTCTCTTTAACAAATCCAGTTAACCAATTCGTATTCAATTCTTAAACAAATGCATTTAACCAATAGTAACCATCTCTTAAACAAATCCAGTTAACCAATTCGTATCCAATTCTTAAACAGCATTTAACCAATAGTAACCGTCTCTTTAACAAATCCAGTTAACCAATTCGTATCCAATTCTTAAACAGCATTTAACCAATAGTAACCATCTCTTTAACAAATCCAGTTAACCAATTCGTATCCAATTCTTAAACAGCATTTAACCAATAGTAACCATATCTTTAACAAATCCAGTTAACCAATTCGTATCCAATTCTTAAACAGCATTTAACCAATAGTAACCATATCTTTAACAAATCCAGTTAACCAATTCGTATCCAATTCTTAAACAGAATTTAACCAATAGTAACCATCTCTTTAACAAATCCAGTAACCAAGTAACCAGTAACCAATAGTATCCAATTATCCAATTCATCTCAGGTCAAGTCACGAACCTCAGTGTTTTCTCGCGCTTGACCTGAAACAACACAAAACAATTAAATAGCAAAATAATAAGTCTAAGTAACCAGCTCAACCTTAACCTATAGCCTTAGCCTATAGCCTTTAGCCATAGCCCTAACCTATAGCCTTATCAGCTTTAACCTTAACTTAATTCAAAACCAAAATCAACGTTAGCGCCAATATATCAGTACAAAACAGACAATTTAATATTCTAACATATTATCCTCATCGTTCGCCGCATTACCCACATTATCATCATCAATTTATAGAAGATACATGAATCCACGGTCACATTCTATCTGAGGCGACAGTCGCCTTCCGTTTTCTCTGAGGTTCCGTGCGGTCAATGAGTCAAGAATAGCCTTGTCTTTCGACTTCGCAAAAGTCCCAAAGTGGTCGATGTGCAACGAATGGAAAGGCTTTTCAGCCTTGTTATGAGACGCAAAAACCCTTCACGTGTGTTGTTAGTACATACTGCGTTTACCATATTGTGCAGATTCGATGCAAGCCACTACCTACTTTTTCCAAATCGCTTCACCTTCGCAAACCAGTAACTTCTTTTTTTTTTTTTTCTAGGACAATGGCCAAAACGGACCTTTGGTTAATTAAAAACTAATCCTTTTAACCTATGTACTAGCAAATTGATTGTCACTGTCAAGTGACATTGACAGAAACGTGACATGGACCACTCGGGTACCCGTTTTTTTTTGTATTGAATCGATCTTCTGGATCGTAAATACCTAACCTAGTGAACTGATTCACTACTTGAACCTTATAGCATTGAATCGATCTTATTCGATCTCGAAATATCGTATCGTAATTATGTAAAAATAACAGCACACTATATGCGTGCAATATAATTTATCGTATTAGTCATTTCGTATCGCAGTAATACTAAGAATGATAGAAATCAAATCAGAAAATGCTAACATACCCGACGATAAATTAAACATAATATTATCACATGGTATTTCTTACTTTCATATTTTCATAAACTATCGCTTTTGATTGATGTCACTCGTAACTAATCATATTCAATTTGTAGGTGAGCGATCTTAATTTGTTTTAATATTTTTTTTTTCTGTCACCTCCCCAGCAATACCTTCATAATGACTTTTTGCCATACAATCTCATAGACAAACGATTCAATCTGAGCGAAGATCGCATCCTATTTAATCGATACAAAAAACCGAGACATCGTATCGTATGGGCGTAAATGGTTTTTTTTTTGTAGATCGATTTAGATCGGACAATCCTAACCCTAACCTTTGTTTGCTTTTGCTACGCTACAATACGTCATATTCTACCAATTTTTGTTGTACTTATTTTTCTTTTTCCGAACTCATCCAACATAAATCGTTATATTTTAGCCAATGTATACAAAAACTTAACAAATTATATCCTAAAACCTTCCTCGAGAACCACTCTATCTATCGGTGAAAACAACATGAAAATTCGTGCAGTATTTTTGAGTTTATCGCGAACAGACAGACAGACAAAACGTCTTTGATAGAACTTATTATATGTATAACATCTTTAGCAGTAAAAGTAGGGCTACATGACCTTTTTGAATGGTGACCACTAGAGGAGTCCCGTTCCCTTCTATCACGGCCAGAAGACAGCTGGCAGCGACTGCGCCGCCCCCGGCGCGTTCCATCTCCACGCACCCTGCTACGGCTGCGACGTTCGCCCCGCGTTCCAGCCTCCGGAAGCCCGCTGCGGATGCGCTGCTCGCGCCGCGCCTCAGCCTCAGGCAGCCTGCTGCGGCTGCGGCACTCGCGGCGCCTCTCGGCGTCGCGAACTCTGCTGCGGCTGCGTTGCTCGCGCCGCACCTCAGCCTCAGGCAGCCTGCTGCGGCTGCGGCACTCGCGGCGCCTCTCGGCGTCGCGAACTCTGCTGCGGCTGCGTTGCTCGCGCCGCACCTCAGCCTCAGGCAGCCTGCTGCGGCTGCGGCACTCGCGGCGCCTCTCGGCGTCGCGAACTCTGCTGCAGCTGCGTTGCTCGCGCCGCACTAGCCTCAGTCAGCCTGCTGCGGCTGCGTTGCTCGCGCCGCACCTCAGCCTCAGGCAGCCTGCTGCGGCTGCGGCACTCGCGGCGCCTCTCGGCGTCGCGAACTCTGCTGCGGCTGCGTTGCTCGCGCCGCACCTCAGCCTCAGGCAGCCTGCTGCGGCTGCGGCACTCGCGGCGCCTCTCGGCGTCGCGAACTCTGCTGCAGCTGCGTTGCTCGCGCCGCACTAGCCTCAGTCAGCCTGCTGCGGCTGCGTTGCTCGCGCCGCACCTCAGCCTCAGGCAGCCTGCTACGGCTGTATCGATCGCGGTGTTTGCCTGCGTCGTGCGCCCCGCTGGGGCTGCGACTACTAACGCGCTGACGCACACTAGCCGTGGTTCTATTTCTATCACCCATTCTCTAAAACTCACCACAAAACGAAAACAAGCGTTAATATCACCTAATTAATATGTATGATACAGCCACATATTACAAAATAAACGACAATTTACGTGTATGCGTGTGTTGCGATTCGGAAAGTCGCATCACAGTAATGGTCGCATGGATCCAATTCGTAATAGAACAACGAGGCAAGATACCCAACATCTAAATCCAAATCTAACCAACTAGCATCACGTGGTAGTACCCACATACTCGTATAACCAAAGCAAAAAGTTCAGGTAATGTAGGTAGGTATAACATTTATGTAACAACTAATCAATGGTAAACGGTCTATAAGAATAAACAAGTGGACGTGTACTTACAAAACTGTATCGTGCGTATCCCGCTTCGTGAAATGTAAACTAGCTATAAATGATCAACAACTGATTCAATATCCACAATACAACCATTTATTATCCAAGACCAAACCGTTCGTCCACCCACCATCCTTGGCCAACCCGATCTGCCAGCCACGCCTGCTGGCCACGGACCCCTTCCCCGTCTCCCTTCCACAGAGTATCATAAGCTATCCGCTCTCGTCACTAGTCTATGCCCGCTCTTGCGAAGTGCCCCTTTTCACAAATATCACTATAATATAAACGCGATCACATAAAACCTTACAATAACAAAAGAAAGAAGCACACACAAAAAAAAAACAGTAAAATTATACATAAATCATTAAACTACGCGATGGTGCGAACACTGCTGCTGTGTGTGTGCTGAGTGCACGATACGCAGCCCAAAACGCGGGGAGGTCATTTTAATCTGGCTCTATGCACCATGCGCAGCCATAAACGAGGGAAGGTCATTTTAATCTAGCTCTATAGACCATGTGCAGCCATAAACGCGGGGAGGTCATTTTAATTTAGCTCTATAGACCATGTGCAGCCATAAACGTGGGGAGGTCATTTTAATCTAGCTCTATGGACCGTGTGCAGCCATAAACGCAGAGAGATCATTTTATTCAGGCTCTTTATGCATCATGCGCAGCTATAAACTCGGGAGGTCATTTTAATCTGGTTGGATGCAAGTAACGCAGCCATAAATAGTATTCTTCTACAGTGATGATTTTTTTCGTTGTCTTCAGTTCCCATAATCAACAGCTTCGACTTGATAAGGAAGTTTCAATCATTGGTAAATATTTATTAATACTTTATTGGTAATTTAATAATTTTATACTCCCTACATTTCATGAATTGCTAGTATTGTATAGATAGTATTAAAAAAAATGAGGTGTGGCTGTGTCGTAATCGTTGTTTAAATCTATGTCACTTTTACGCAGAGATTCAACAAAGTGGTTGTAACCACCTAGTTTTTAACTTTTCGTCCCTAGAGACGAAAAGCACTGTTTTCATCCCTCTCAACACTCATCAGGAACCGATTGAAATGAAATTTGGGGAACTTAAGGGGGCGTTATCGCCCACTTTAGGAAAGGCTGGTCTACAGCCTAAGAAAGGACATAGGCTACTTTTTATCGCGACAAACTGTAGCCTATGTCTTAGTAGGTTAACAATCTTCCAGGACGAAGATCCCTCCCGGCCCTTCCTCCTGTTCCCACGGGATCGTAACTACATAAACTTGCACTACCACGCCGAGTGCGGCGCGCTTTCCCAGCGGGCGCGCGCCGACACCCGCCGCTCGGCCGCCGCCGTCGCTCTGTCGAGGGACAATGAACTGTTTTATAGGGGCAAGTTGTGGCCACTTGGGGTGCTCATGTATGGCGTTGAAGAGAGCTTACGTGAGTTTTTAACCTTAAACTAAACTAACTAACTGAGATGTCGCAACGACCCAAAGTGAGTCTTGGGACGACGAAGTCACGAAGGATTTGCGCTCACTCCAGGTGGAGGACTGGCGGTAGGTGGCGCAGGACAGATCGAAGTGGCGTTTTTTGTTATCGGAGGCCAAGACTCACTGTTTAGGTGAAATACCCAAAATTATATTTCTCTAATATTTTTAGTCCTATTCGCGTTTTTCCCCATTTTCTTTATTTTCCATATGATACTGCGACCGATAGATGATTCCGGATCATTCACATATGTTTTACCTGTATTATAAATTCTCCAAAGTCTATTTTTGTCATACGTTTTATATTTTACTCATTATTTTCGCTAGCCGCATCTGTGCCGATGCATAAATACTAATAATAAACCATTACCGTCTTTTAAATTTGAAACATACTTATGTATGGAAATTATCCAGATTGGTAAAAAAAATGCATAGGTAAAAAAACGTGTAGCGAAAAGAACGAGTAGAAATTAAATCGTGTGAGTAATTATCTTATCGGTCGCTGTATCGTATGGAAAATAAAGCAAATGGGAAAAAACGCGAATGGGACTGAAAATATTGGAGAAAAATAATTTTGGGTATATCACCTATACAGTGAGTCTTGGCCTCCGATAACAAAAGGCGCCACTTCGCTCTGTCCTGCGCCACCTCCTGTCAGTCCTCCACCTGGAGCTCGCGCAAATCCTTCGTGACTTCGTCTCTCCAGCGATACCTGGGACCTAATAACCTTGAAATTGTGCATGTTATTAATTTTTTATTTTTTGAATTTTTCTATATATTTTGTTGTTAATTGTTTTTAAGGTGAAGCGTCCTCTATCCCTCTAATTTGTACACCATAATTGGTAAAACGTGACGACCAAAATGTAATTAACAACAATCATGCATGCAACTGTATGATTACCTACTCATGTTTTGTGCAAATAAAAATTATCCTATTTGATCTTAAAAAGACCTTCCGAAATACCGCTTTCCTTGAGTCAAAAGGGAAGGACTTGTGATTCCGAAGGAAAACTAATACAAAATAAGGAAGGAATCGGTCTTGGAAGGTAAAGACTCAGAAGGAAAGTCAGATTTTTTTCTCAGTATATGCATTATTTCTTTTTAACAGTTGTTTTTTGCTACAAATAAAATTATTGTCTATTGAAGCGTATTTGTTCAGAAAAATCGGTGGAACACACGCGCCTGAAGTACGCGATGACGACGGTCGAGCTGGCGTCGTGCGTCGTGTTCCAGGAGGTGCGGCCCGGGGACGCGCTGGAGCCCGAGAGCCTGCTGTGGTTCGGACGGGAGGGCGGAGCGCCCCAGCTTGGCTTCCGACACGGGAACCAGGTAGGGGGGGGGCGTTCATTGATTACGTAGGATGTGATCACTCACGTCAAAACTAGCTGCGCCTGTTCCAACCTCCTTACGCCGTCAAAAGAACAGGCAAGAAACGCCCGGCAGGTAATTATTTTGGCGCGATCACATTGACAATTTTATTCTTATTACTAATTGATTGAATTGGAGCAAGTTCACTAAAATCCCAAGCTTTTTGTCACCTAATACTTAGTCCGATATTTTTTAATTAGCTTTACTAATAAGATTTCTTCTCTTGTTTGGTTGTACACCTTGGGATATGGGAACATGAATATTAACACAGTAAAGTAAGAACAGTAGGTTAGCTAAGGCCGCTCGGCGAGTTAATTGCCTACTCTTGCGGTGATGCATAGGCGGCGCGTTCCATACTGAGTGCATGGTCGCGGCCCCGGCCGCCTCCTTTCGTTTATGTGTGCGTGTGCGTGAAAACTGCGTGCGTACACGGTGCCGCTACTCACGCACACATTCAAACCGGCGGCGGCCGATTTGTATGAAGCTGAACTACTACTCTTTACTATGATATTAACGAATCATATTACCATAATCCTGTTTAAAATATCTACTTAGAATTATCTATTGTTGTTGTCAGCGGCGGAAGCTGGAAGTTGTAATATGTAACCGCGGAGCGCAACTATTGACTAAATAAAATGATTCTGTGAGCTATGTCGGTGACCTTAGTTCAAGAATCCCTTCAACACGTCTCGATCCCGTCTTCCAGTCGGTCTCCCTCCACCTGATGGTGCAGGGTGCCCCGGGACACGTGGCGCACGCCCTCAGCCAGGTGCTCCGCGCTCTCGGCCTCCCGATGGCGTCCAACCGGCCCGACCGGGACAACCACGTCACTATCAACTGGGGCCTAGTCGATAAAGGTACGTTATTTCATTTTATATTATACTAGCTGTTCCCCGCGGTTTCACCCGCGTGGGCTACAGTTTATCGCGATAAAAAAGTATCCTATGTCCTTCCCCAGGGTTCAAACTATCTATGTACCAAATTTCATTTCAATCAGTTCAGTAGTTTAGGCGTGAAAGCAAAAAATAATTATATTCTGTATACTCCAAAATTATTCCCGCACTTCGGTGCCCGCCGCGTTTCCCGCTGCGCTGCGGCCACTGCAGCCATGGATGGCGGGGCGGGGCGCGGGCGGCGCGGTGATTTTATTTTTCATTGGATTGACATTTTAATTTCGTAATATCTTTTGAATGGAATGTCCGATTTCAACCATTCAAAAAGTAATCTACATGTATTGAAACAATCTTAAAAAAACGAAATGATTTATTTGGATAAGGATTAATATAAAGTATGGATGACACGGTCTGATTTTAGTCGGCATTTATAACAACTTTTAAAATGTAAAAAAGTAGTTATAGTATGTTATCCTTAAGAGATATACATATGCCAACGCGGACTTTTTTGTAGACCTATATAAGATACACAATTCCACCATACATCATTTTGTTATATCTCAAAGGGTTTAGGTAAAAAAGCCTATACAGTTTTCACTTATACACGGAGAAAAAAGACCTCCGAAATACCGTTTTCCTTCTGAGTCAAAAGGAAAGGAATTGTGATTCAGAAGTTCAGTACCCCTAGTACAGGTTTTGATAGTTTACAAAACTATAACAGTTTTCGTTTCCATCCATACATATTTTTTTCAGCGAATCTTACCGAGACTGGGAGGAACTGAAATCGCCAATGTTGAGGACGTTTTTTGCAACTCTAGACTTCGTAACAAAACAATAATTCGAATGTAGAAAAACAAAATATAAATTCAAAACATAAAAGTATAAAAAGGTTGTTAACGAATTGCGGTGCTGGCCGCCAACATGCCCGCTAGTTAATAATAATGAGATTCTATTTTATTTCGTTGTTTGTCAGGTAAAGAGCACTTGCTGGAGCAGTACCCGGTAGAGGCGTGGGTGCGCGACGCGCGGCTCCCGTACGACTACGAGAGTGCGACGCACGCGCCCGCCAACTACGCGTGCGCCGCCTGCCGCCGCGGGGAGGCGACTGTGCAGCCGGCACAGGTGAGATGAAAAGTAGCGCTGCAGATCGATAGTCGACTGTCCACAGGGCCGGATTAACCCTATCAGGGCCCCTAGGCAATGCAAATCTCAGGGCCCCTAGGCAATGCAAATCTCAGGGCCCCTAGGCAATGCCAATCTCAGGGCCCCTTTGTTTTACCCTCTTCTTGCATTTTGATGTACATTTTTTTCAATCAATTCTTAATAAAAACAAATGAAAAAAACGAAAGCGTACTTTTAGGATTAATTTATTGAAATACAATGTTTGTTTGATGTAGATAATTTTTTTCTTCTGGGTGCGTGCATGGGGCCCCTAGGCAGTTGCCTACTCTGCCTCATGGTTAATTCGGCCCTGACTGTCGATGGATCGATAGCCAACCAATCGTAACATGGTTTTTGGTTTTTTCAGATGAAAGCTATCGACAGTTTGGCGACCTACTAATATTATAAATGCGAAAGTTTGTGTGTGTATGTATGTTACCACGTATCGCCGTAACTACTAAACAGATTTTTTATGAAATTTGGAATGGAGATAGCTGGAGGAGACGCGGTTACTAAAAAAATATAAACTTGTTATCGACTTTTTCATTCGTAATTTTTTTATAATTAATCTCATTAATTAATTACTTGAAAATATCTCTTATTTATTTTCGCATATGGTATTAAAAATAGAGTATGACTCGAGAGCAAAAATATTTTTCCCTTAGGAGATGTACTTTGAATCCCTAGTTACGTGCAGGATTCTATCTTAGAATCCTATTCAAGAATCCTTCGCTGCGCTCTCGATTCAAAATAGCGCCCTCGCTGTAAAATTATAATCTTGCTCTCATGTCATACAACCTACTATTTCAATAATAATTATTATGTTTTAGTTCTTGTCGTTTTTTGGTTTTTCTACTGCTTCTACTACTGTTCAACTATATATATTTGTGTTGGCAGGATCACCTCTGGCAGCGCACCTTGTATATGGGCCACCGAGCGGAGCTCAGCGCAGGGGACATAGAACTTCTAGCCGTGCTTTACAGCGGCCCCTGTCGGGATAGATACGTCACTAACAATCACAATTATCAATAAATATTAAGATTTTATTGAAATTGAAGTTTTATTACATACCTTTTATTCCCAGTTTCCTGTCACTGTCTCTTAAAGGTAACCCGCTTTCTAGGCGTTTGACCACAAGTCACCTGTACCCTGATATTTTGTGACGATGCGATGTGGTCGAAGATGTCGTCTCGCTACACATGGATTGGGAACTGGCTCTCAAGCGGGGCTGCCGGAACACACCGATAGGTGCTTGGCGACAGATTCTTAACTTGAGGGTGATAGCCAGGGAAAAATAGGAGCGAGCGTGAAAAGTCAATAAAAACATAGTGTCATTTGTCCATCGATATAATTTATCGTAACTCAACAAGCTTCAACAAAGAGTAGGTACATGCAATATTTACATAGTTACAGAATAAACTTCATGATAACTTTAAATTCTACGGTCGAGGTTTAAATTCCAGTAGCAACTCAAAAAACAATAGCATCACAGAAAATCGCGCATACAACCTTCTATAACCCATCCCGCACGTACGTGTATACATGAACCAATCAGTCACCGATCGCACACACACACACGACACGCGGCCTACCGTCATTGAGCTGCTACTGCTATTTTGTCCTCGTACTGTACATATTGGATTGGATATGACGTCACAATAGAAACTTCTAACAGAAAAACCCAGTAGGACCATCACAAGATGTCTACTACCAACAATTCATCAAAGAATTAGGAAAAAACTAAAATGATTTTTTTCTAATGAATTTTAATTACTATCACATTTATTTACAAAAACATTTCCAACGCTGTACAATCCTAACTTCACAATTTAGTTCTCAGTTCATTTAATAAGAATATCATGATAGATAGGAAAACTTGTAGAAGTAAACATTTTTACAACAATACTTGCTTGTATATAACCGTCCCCACGAACGGCCCCTACTCGGGGGCAGATGGCAAGACTAATATATATCGACCCCCACGGGTTTCTGACAATAGTGATTCAAATTAATTGAAAGAACTGACTTAAGGCGGGAATGCTTTATATAAGCGCTCCAGGACAGTCACCAGTTCAGTATCTGCCATAAGAGCACGTGGGGTACAAGCTCAGGGCCCCCGGCCTGAGAGGGCCCACAAAATGCTAAAGCTCAGGGCCTTTGTTTATTATTACACAGTGTAGCCTTTGACCACACGTCACCTGACGTTAAATTCAATTTATTCATAAAAATGCAATATTGCTAACAGCATACGTCAAACAAAAACTAAATAAATAATAAAATTCAATCAAATAATAACCACATAGGCAATAGTAATTAAAACTATTTAAAATAAAATCTTCATTTCAAGTCCCAATGTCACAGACAAATAAATTAAGTGACGATGTGGTCGAAGGCGGCACCATGGAATTTGTACTGGTTTAAGTGAGGCTGCCGGAACACACCGAGAAATGCTTGGCGACAGATTGTTAAATTTTGCTACAATTTGTCAAACAACTGCTACCGGCTTTAGACTACAATAAGATTTGAACTTCATTTTTACGTATATTTTAAGGCGAAATCAACTTTTTTATGCTTCCTGAAGTGACCAAACTTCGAGGGCCCTGGGCCCCTACATTACCTAAGACGGCTCTGCCAGTACGCTAATACTACTTGCACATTTTAAACAGTAATGCGAAATAAGTTGATTGATAATATTGCATCGTGATTATTTTTGTAAAAAAAAAAGACTAGGTATAATCAAAAATAGTTACTTTTCTAACATTCATTTATGTACATAATATATCGAGTCATTAATTCACGAGTCTGTGACATATTGTCTCGTATAAATATCACCAGAGGCGTCATCAAGGCAGGCTTGTGGGCCGCCCCTCCCGCGACTCTCGATAAAATATTTTCAAATCTAGTACCACTGTCGTCTGTCTTTTTTCCCTTTCACGTCCAAAACGCCTAATTAAGGTATCTTTTAAAGCGAAAAAAGTCTTCCAACTCGCACTTGGCTGTTTTTTTTTTAAATGTTGAACTCTATGTTAGAGGTGGCCTATTTTTAACTGACTTCAAAAAAGGATTTCTCATTTCGACCGTATATATGCTTTTTTATTTTTGTTTGCGGATAACTTCGTCGTTTATGAACCGATTTTGATGATTATTTTTTTGTTGGAAAGGAGACATCCCAAGGGTGGTACCATGATAACGAAACTAGGATCTGATGATGGTATCTCAGAGAAATCGAAGGGAAAGAAAGCCAGTTATTTTTTTGTTAAAAATTATACTTGTGTCAAAAGGTCAACGAACGTTTAATGTTTTTTTTTTTTTGAAGAAATTTCAGGTTTTCAGCTGATACGCAATATAAAACGCTGGTAAGCCAGCAGAGCGCAGACATTGGTATGGTTTGGTATGAAGATATTTTGAAACCTAGGGAAGAACACACGATACTTTTTATCACAATAAACAGTCTAGTACAAGTTTTGAAAACTATAAAAGTTTTCGTAAACGTCAACGTTTACTGCCGCCATCTTGTCAGAGTGGCAACTCGTTTCGTATAAATTCAAAAAGTAACGCTAAAACTTTGTTGGAATACGAATAAAACGATTTAAACCACCCGTATTACCGATTTTGGACCCTCCCAATTTTCCGTAATGCGCGCTAAAAAAAATCTATGGAAGTATACGAAATCTATCTATCTTTTCTCTTCTTCTTATCACTACTTGTTATAAAACAAAGTCCTCCGCGCCGCGTCTGTCTGTCTGTCTGTTCGCGATAAACTCAAAAACTACTGCACCGATTTTCATGCTGTTTTCACCAATAGATAGAGTGGTCTCGAGGAAGGTTTTAGGATATAATTTGTCAAGTTTTTGTATACATTTAAATGAAATTTGGTATAGAGATAGTTTGAGCCCTGGGGAAGGACATAGGATACTTTTTAGCGCGATAAACTGTAGCTCACGCGGGGAATAGCTAGTACATATAATATAAAAATGAACCCCCACTTCTCTTGGTCATCGCATCACGCGTGAACGGCTGGACCGATTTCGCTAATTCCTTTTTTCTTGTTTGTTATTGTCAGGAGAAGGTTCTTTTGAAAGAAAAAATGGAAAAGTTACCAGGAAATTTTTTGTTGCAATAAACTGAATTGGCATTCATGCCCGTTTTCGATCCGTTTAGCTAACCAACGCGACCCCTAAAACTTTGTCGCCTATTTTACCATTGCTATCTTTAACTCCCAAAACGTTGTCTCCTAGTTTACTATTCCTATCTATCTTTTTTTCTTTACCTTTGCCTTTACCCCTATATCTAATCACGAGTTTATTATCAGCTCTCAGCTGGGAAGTTGCAAATTCATCCGCGAACTTTTGAGGTTTATTTCTGTGAGAGTTTTTGCGTTTTCTATAGAAGGAATTAATGTTTGATTTGTTTACTACGAAATTGTCTTCGTTTGATAGCTCTAGAGCTGTGTTAGCTAAACTGGTTTTGATCTTTTGTTCTACATTTACATTTTCAGGTTTGTTTCCTATTATGTTAAATACGGTTACTAAATCGTCCCGTTTGATTTTGTTTAGCGAATTCTCTACATTGTTTCCTCCGTTTGTGCTTGGAGATGTTTTTTCTTCGCAGTATTCGTCTAAGTATTTCACGTTTGTATCGGATATCGAGTCTAATTCGCCATTATTAGTTTCAGATGCGGTACTCCCTGTGGATTTGGGCGATTCGTAAACCTGTTTAGCGGCTCTACCACCAAATGGGTTTTTTGTTAACGGAGGCAGATCTGCCGGTACAATTTCTGTATGAGCTTCGTCCTTAACGTCATTGGATTCATGAATTAAATCATCTTTTTCTTTAACCTTTTTAGATTTCCATTTCAATTTCTTGTTTTTCAGCTTGAGTTTCTTTTTAGGTTTATTCTTTAGCTTTTTCGTTTTCTTCTTTTCTTTTAATACGCTTTTTTTAAGTTTGCGAGACTCTTTCTTCTTTTTCATTGGAATTTCATTGGCACTTTCAATCTTATTTAGCTTAGTATCGTCCGAATCGACGATTTCTTCTTGAACGCTTTGCGTTATAGGGCTATCTTCGTTTTTTTGTACTGGAATTTCTATACTTTCTAATGTGTTCAACATTTCTTCATTGATACTGCCATCGGACAAAGCTCCAGTACTAACCGTCCTAACTTTACAACTCGTTTCTTTTTTAACAAGCCTATTTCGAGATCTACGAGCGTTTCTCTTTCTAAATTTAATATTTCCTAAGACCGTTTCTAGTTTATAACGTTTTTTAACGAATTTCCTAAAAAAATTAATATCACTTTTCAGTGAGTTTAACTTTATGTCTGTACATGGAACTATACCGATGTATTCGTGTAATTCTTTATCGTTTTTTGGTGGCTCTGTCTTATCTTGATTTATTATTTCCGTTTCGTATCCACCCGTCGGATCTTCTTGGCATCTGAAGCGAATTTCGTCTGAAAATTAACAATAAATAATTATAAAGGTGAAAGTTTGTGATAATGGATGGATGGATGTTTGTTACTCTTTCACGCAAAAACTACTGAACGGATCTGAATGAAATTTGGAATGGAGATAGCGTATACCCTGGATTAACACATGCTATTTTTTATCACGGAAAAAAATTCCTACTGGATAACGGTAAGACGCGGGTGAAACCGCGTTTTATATCATAACTAATATAATATAATGCTCGGTTTATGTATAGCTTCTAGGTGGATGACACTGCAGGGCACTCTTATTTTTAAATATAATTTTGCAATTATTCGGCAGGTATTGTTTGGGAAATCATTCTTAATAATATCTATTTTGGGCCCCCCCAACAATTGCCCTGCCTGCCCTTCTCTAAATCCGGTCCTGTCTCTTGATAAGAACCAGTCGCCAAGCATCTATCGGTGTGTTCCGGCAGCCTCACTTGAGAGCCAGTTCCCAGTCCAGGTGTAGCGTGACGCCATCTTCGACCGCATCGTCACTTAGCATCAGGTAACTAGTAGTCAAACACTACCCTGTAAAATACATTATTAATTTTCATATTTTTCATTAGAATACCTTGTTCCCCGCTTATATCTTCCCACCAGACTGGGCTTGGGCAGGTCAGTATCTCCATGAAGTCCTCGTCATCCAACCCCTCGTCTTCCGTCATCCTCACCAGGTCTGCCATGCTGAGCTCAGGGTCCGAGCAGTCTGGCATCGGTGGTGGCAATTTGATTTCTGCGGAAAGTAATTACATGAAATTTAATATAAGGAAGAGAGATAAAATTGCTGTACATACTCAGGGCCGGATTATCCAATAGGCAGAGTAGGCAACTGCCTAGGGGCCCCGCATTAACTAGGGCCCCATCCGTGCACACACTAAGAAAAAATAAAGTGTCTTTTCATTGTATGATATATTTATTTCACAATTTCTATCCTTCCACAAGACCAGAAGCCATAAATAAGGCCAGAGGTGGGAACGTAATAGGCTTGATAATGATGATGATGATCCTTCCACAAATACATCTTCATTGCATTGTGATTTAAAAAAAATATTTTAAAAAGTAGGTGACAAAAGGTAAAAGAAAGGGGCCCCAAGAATTGCATTGCCAGGGGCCCTGACAGGGTTAGTCCGGCCCTGTACATACTACTGAACTGTACATGCAATTTTTTAATCTAGGACTAAGTTTCAAGAAATTAAAACAATGACAGTTGCTTGTAAATATGTATTTTGAAAAATTAATGTTTGTACGCAAAAATGACTTTAAAATGATAAGTGATAAGGACAATGTTAATACTAGGATCAAAAATAAAATTGCTGTACCCACTACTAGGCTCTATAAAGTCAGCAACTCTATCAAAACGACGACGACGACGACTGACGTTGTGTCGGCACCTTCAGTAAATTCTTTAAAAAACAGACTGGACAAGTGGTTGCGAACGAACAATGCTTCCTTGCTACAGAATTGACTTTTCCCGTAATTCAACACAGCATGATATAAATAATAAATAAATAATATTCATTCGCTTGATATAGGCACATCAGCCTCACATCAGACATCATCAGACATCAGTCAATTCTGTAGCAAGGAATCGTTGTTCGTTCACAACCACTTGTCCAGTCTGTTTTTAAAGGAATTCACTGAAGGTGCCGACACAACGTCTTCTGCTAGTCTATTCCAGTTGTGCACCACTCTAGAATTATGTTATTATGTGTTTTTTTTTTTACTATTTACAGGGTAGCCTTTGAGCACAAGTCACCTGATGTTAAGTGACGATGTGGTCGAAGGTAGCACCACGCTACACCTGGATTGGGAACTGGCTCACAAGTGAGGCTGCCGGAACACACCGTTAGGTGCTTGGCGACAGATTCTTAACAAGAGGGTGGTAGCTAGCCAGGCGAGTACTAGAAAATACCCTACCACCAAGCTATGGTTTCATCAAGATGTTTTCCTTCACCAAAAGCTCAAGCTCATTATAAGATTTGAATCCACGTCCTACGGATCGCAAGCCGACATCACTACCACTGAGCCATCATCGCTATAAGTGTATTTATTTATTTATTTATTTATTTATTGATCACCAGCACAATGTACACCGTTGCAATTATAATATAGAGACAATTCACACAAGTAAGGCTAAGTGTCATTACATTTATAGGTGAAGACAACATGCGACATGAAATAGCGAGCTAATTTAGAGACAGAAAAAAAAAACATGAAAGTTAACAAAATTGATTTTAGGTAACAAAAAATAAATAAAAATTAATACAATAAAATTTTGAGTTGATAAATTAATAGATACAACAGGTAACATAGCAAAAATAATGTAGGTACAGTTTCTAAAACATAGGACGTTCACAGATTTGTAATTGACAATTTAAACTTGCTTACACTTTTTGTAAACAAGTCAACAGAATTATTTTTTGAAATTTCATTAAATTCACGAATTAATCTATTGATAGGAGCGTTTTGGCCAAGGTTGCTTTTACTAAAGCTACCTGTCAATAGATTAAATCTAGATGCTCTGGGTAGTTTGCTAGGTGCCGAAAAATTAAGTAACGATAGAAGATCGGAGGCATCAAGTGAACCATTAACAAGCTTATGGAGAAACGTGAGATCAAGCAGAAGTCTTCGATCCGACAGGGAACTCATTTTAAAATGTTCGAGTCTTTCAGGATAGCTGGGAATAGATTTAGCTAAATTACATGAGTAAGTAAGATGCCACAGAAAACGTTTTTGAACACTTTCGAGTCTTTTAGTATAGATGTCGTAGAAGGGGTTCCAGGTTACACTACAGTATTCCAGGCCACTGCGAACCAAGGCATTGTAGATCAAAATTTTTGTCTGAGGACATTTAAAATCCTTGCAGTTTCTAAGAACAAAGCCGAGACACTTGAACGCTCTAGAGCATATGCTGTCTATGTGTAAATTTAGCCTCAACTTACTGTCCAAAACTACACCCAAGTCCTTAATGTGGTCTATATTTCGGATTGTGTCGTTATTTATTTTGTATATGCTCCTAACATTAGTTTTTTTCTTAGTAAACCTTAAAGTGTAACACTTTGAGGGATTTAGCTCCATGCCGTTAGACTGGCACCATGTGGTGAGCCGATTAAGGTCATCCTGCAAAAGGTTGGCATCAGGCGGACTGTCCACCACTCTGAAAATTTTCAAATCATCTGCAAACAAACAGTAGCTGCAGTGATGGAAACAGCTGCTCACGTCATTAATAAAGACATTAAAGAACAAAGGTCCCAAATGTGACCCTTGTGGGACTCCTGAATCTACCGAGAAAGAGTCTGAAGAGTAGCCGTTGGCCACCACCACAGAACTTCTGCCAGTCAGATACGACCCACACCAATTCACCAAGGATTGAGCGATACCGTTCGCAGAAAGTTTCTGGAGAAGAATTTGGTGATTTACTCGATCAAAAGCCTTACTAAAATCAGTGTAGACTGCGTCGACAGATGAGCGTTTATCCAATTCAGAAGCGACTGCATTCGTGAAAGAGACTAAATTGGTTGAAGTAGACCTGGATTTCATGAAACCATGCTGATGAGGGCTTATTAATTGTTTAAAGTGCCAAGTCATAATTGGATGTATCAACTGCTCAAAAACTTTTGCAAAAACAGAGAGGATTGATATAGGCCGATAGTTCATTATAAGGTCCTTATTGCCGCTCTTGTGCAAAGGGACAACCAAAGCTTTTTTCCAATCGGATGGGAAGATTCCAGTGTTTAGTGACTTGTTGAAAATAAGTTTTAGGGGATGCGCTAATGCAGGAGCACACTTCACTACAAAAACTGAGGGAATGCCATCAGATCCAGCTCCTTTGTTTACATCAAGTCTTTTTAACACTTTAATCACTTGATCGTCTTTGAACTGAATTGATGTTAGGTAGTTATTTGTTAACTTTGTTACGGGGTCGCAGGTCCTGGAGGGAACGTTAATGAGGGAAGCGTTATAAACTGCAGAGAAACTTTGTGCGAAAAGATTGCAAATATCTATGCCGTTAGAGGCTATGTTATTATTTAGTGACATCTGCGCCGGGTAGTGACTTTGTGTTTTTTTCTTAGTCTTGACGAATGACCAAAAAAGCTTAGGGTTAGAGCGTAGGCTAGATTCAAGTCGTGAAATGTAGTTATTATAACAAGTAGTTAAAAGATGTTCAGAACGCTTTTTTGCCAGTTCATATGCTAACAAATCTAATGGATTATTGTTAAACTTGCGCAATTTTCTTCTGTATTTAAGTTTTTCTCTCAAACGATTAATTAAGTCACGAGAAAACCAAATAGGAATCTTTTTAGGCTTAGGCTTAGCTTTAGGAACGTATTTATTAATAACTTCTCGAAGGTGATTATAAAATACTGAGAGCATATCATCAACAGAGGCGCACTTCTCAAACTCTTCTGTGTATTATGTGATATAAATGAAATTTGGTACGAGGATAGTTTGAACCCTGAGGAAGGACATAGGATACTTTTAATCGCGATAAACTGTAGCCCACGCGGGTGAAACCGCGGGGAACAGCTAGTATAAATAATGTAGGCGGTTTTTATAACCTACCAGACATCCACAACCTGTACATATGCAAGGAGAGCATGAAATCTTCAAGAGGAAATAATATGCAGATAATATGCTTACCATTTAAATCAAACACTGCGCACCACTTCCTGGCTTCTAGAGTGGTGCACAACTGGAATAGACTACCAGGAGACATTGTGTCGGCACCTTCAGTGAATTCCTTTAAAAACAGACTGGACAAGTGGTTGCGAACGAACAACGCTTCCTTGCTACAGAATTGATTCTCTGCACTTTTGGACATTGCTATAACTCAACACAGCATGATATAGGCACATCAGCCTCTGGGCTGCTCGCCTATTACCAACATAAATAAAAGAAACCTCGAAAATTCGTACCTTTTTTACGTGGAATCCTTCTCTTCCTCTTATTTATGCCAGCGATGAATTTGTATTCATGCTTCGGTTGCAGAAGTATCCTCGGTGGCTGAGCAACTCTCTTACTCCTATCCGGATAATACTCCACATTGTGCGATATGAGCAAACTCCTTAGACAATCAAACTTTTTCACCTTCTTTTCTGAGCCATCCAACCTTGTTTGGTGAACATTTGTCTCTGGTCTCAACGGATTTTTATCTACTTCAACGAGTTTCGTGTTTTTGCCATTTATTAATGAAGTTTTTAATGTGTTGTTGGATTTCAAGACGAGCGGTTTTAATTTAGGCAACGTCAGGTTACTCTCTAGTTTTTTCTTGGCTGACTTGTTCCTTGTCATCATGGTGTTTTTGACATTTTTCTTTGGTACAGAGGCCATTGTCTTCATTTAAGAACTCCTTGATGGTTCTGAAAAGAGAATGTGCATAAAATTATTAAACTATAATGTTAAATTGTAAATGCGATGCAGCCAAATATGGCCAGCCGGTATTTCTAGCTTGTTCTTTTGCTGGTGTAAGGTTGGAATAGCTAAGCCATTATTTAAAAGTAATTGCATTTAGTATGCTAATACTAAAAGTAAAAAAATTAAGGATGTGTATCAAAAAACCAAGATAATATTTTCTTTAATAAAAATTAAAATTAATAAAAAATTACCTATATCCACCACCAATCAAAATACCTTACAGGCAAGAAATATTGATTTTTTTGCAAATAACTAATTACTTAGAACAAACTATACACTTCACATAGACATGCATTTATATATATTCCTTCACAGCTAATAAATTACAAAATTTAAATCTATTTTTAAACCATAATTTTCAATTTAAATATTTATTGTCACTAAGCCACAACTTCTCAACTCAAGGATTCAAATAACTGAATGAAAAAATCATGTAAAATAGCTTTAATAAATTAGAAACTATTTAAAAAAATCTCAACAGATAAAACAGAAGAAATTAAAAAGAAAAGTACCTACCATGATGAACCTACCTCTTTTCATCAAACAAATTGTTGTTTTTTTTTAGTTTCTACTTGCCAACTAGATGGCGCTTTTATAAATGTAGGCTTTGCCATATGTAGGTGGCAGGGTGGCTACATTGTGAAACAGAACAATATGGATATATATTCCACTGAATGACTAACATATTAAGAAATATACAAAAAACACAAGAGATCATGTAAATAAAAGCAGTAAGAGCTAAAACTAGCTTGTGGGGAACAAGTTTCAAAAATTGAATCAGTCCATCTCTTTCTAAGGTAGCCGAAAAAAAGCGACAGGTATACACGTGAGCCTTTCACGAGATAAAATTAATTCTAATATTTCATAGAATTTTTAAGCTAACCCTACGTATGCCACGGTGCAATAGCTTTAAAATATCAAAGTAATTTATTAAAACTAGTAACATAAAACAGGTAATATCAAAGTACACCTACCTTGTACAATGTAACCGATGTCATCAAGAGCAGACAAAACATAGGGAAGTGGCATTGATTTCATTGAAATGAGACACTAAAAACAAGTTGTGTTTATTCTATAGAGTATTTGGCTTCTATTTGAATAGAATTGTCCGTAATAAACTGGGCTAAGTACTGCCTACACCCAACCAGCTTACGGTACGGAAACCAATAACAGTGTTGCCAGCTCATGTGTCCAATATTAGCTAAATATTCAAGTAGTAGCCAAGACACATTAAATAATAAAACAACACACTTTAATATTGAAAATGCGAAAGTAACTCTGTATGTCTGTCTTTCACGCCCTAACTACTGAACCGATTTAAATTATTTATACAGACATAGTCTAGTCTAGAGCCTAAGAAAGGACATAATATGCTGCTTTTTATCGCGATAAACTGTTGCCCACGCGGGTGAAACCACGGGGAACAGCTAGTCATTAATATTTAACTACAAACTGATGCAAGTTGCTACAAACTTACACTTTTTGTATGATACTCATGGCCAAGCAAGTCAAAAAAAAAACTTGGTTATAAAATTCGGTACATCGTTACATATAAATACATATAAATTTTGTCAGTTATTGTTGTATCATCCAAATATTTATTTATTTTTAACAAAGACATTCGTGAACTATACTCTCGTCATTCTGGGATGTTAGTTTCTTTCATTTTTTTTTTTTTTTTTATTTGATAAAGTTTTCCACTACAAGCTCGAGGCCCGTACTATATCAAACACATAATATTATAGGTGGCGTGTCACAGGTACAAAGGTGATGTCAATAATGTGATGACCTAGAAAAACAGCTAAGTCTAGCTCACAAGTAATGTTGGCATCACTGTCTCATAGAGATGTGCATCTGTTGCCGTAACGAACGTGATGAATGACTTCGTATCGATTGTTTACTTCGGAGCATCCGTGCTATTTATTACCGAACGTCGACGGAGATTACAGCAAATACTTGTGTCATTACGTTATTATTTCTCCCGCACACTCTACAGACTCAGTTTTGTGCAACAAATAGTTTAAATATCGTATTTAAGGGTTTTTATTATTATATGTATATATCGACAATACAACAAATTATATACAGTCGTTTATAAGTATACATATTACATGCTGTGTGAAATGAGTTTTCATGAATGTCGAATGACTCAATTTAATATTTTGTCGTTCGTTTGTTTGTGCCATAGATTCCCGTTATTAAAAACACCCGCGTCAATGAGCCTTAATTAGGTTATGTAACTAAATTCTAAAGCACTGGAAATAAAATCAGCAATCACCACACATCATAATAATATTGTTTAACACAACCCTGCAAAACAAAATTTATAATTAACAGCTTAGATAAATATACGACAACGCCCATGGACGACATGACCTATCCAAAGAATATCGATAAAGTCCACATCTCTATTCCTTACATTATTGTCATAGATTAAATTTTAGATCAATATAGCGAAACTCCCCGGCCCCCGCCCGGTCTCGCCCGGGGCCAGTAATGCACAGATGTAGGCATATAATAAAAATCTTCTATTTCTACTAAATTGACCGTACAGCATCAAAGTTGTGACATCAATTTGTTTATTATTCTTGGAGAATTTTTTTACGCTGACCACTGACATCTTTTCTCCGTTGTAACTTGCCATTCGAGAGGGCGCGGGCAAAGCAGCGGGGGCGGGCGGGTCACTATAGAAAGTAGAAACTAATGATACATGCTTACATATTCTTAATTCCTATGTCACTCGGGAATCCGGGAATGGTACAAACAATTTTCAGAATCGAAGAGATACAAGATATAGATATGCACCTACATCGAGCATAATACCGCTTACAAAACGACTACTCAATACTTAAGGAGGCAGGAAAAAATGGAAAAAATATATATTCAGATACCACTAGCGCCATCTATCCATGGTCTTAGAAACTAAGTTTTTGCAGCTGTTTTAGATAAAAATAGCTCATAGAAATTCAGTAGATGGCATTAATTACATAATGATATATATATATGATTATGAAGATTTTTTACCTGAAGCAAGGTCAATTAAAAAGTCTGTTGTGTTCTGATTCTGATGCTATTGGTGACGAAAATAGATATTCATGGATAACTAGCGTCATCTTTCTAGAGGATTTGGAAAATACGTTTTGTTTTTTTTTTTGTTTTGTTATGGCGTCACACGATTAGTGTATTTGCCAGTGTCAAGTATAAAAGATTTCAAACTCAGAAAGTTGAATCAAGTTTAAATGATGATGGTGATGATGATGATGAGATGATGGGATGAGGATAGTGCTTAAGTAAAGTAGTGGCGCTTTACTTAAACTTTACACGGACTTTTTTGGAGCAACTAGAAAAGTCACTTTCACAACTTTATTTCAATTTCCCACACTCGTACACATTAACGAACACATAATGGTTAATAATCCACCATTGTTACACATTATCACTCGAAGAAACAAAAGTTTTGGAAATAAAAATAAAATTTTCACGTTGACAACTCAATTGCCGCCAAAAAAGAAAAAATACGTTTTAACAGCTGCCACAAAACTTCCTCTGCCTGACACCTGATTGACAGTGACAATTGACATGATATGACAATAACACGAGAGTAGAGAGTAACACAAAAAAAAGCATGCGCGTGTAATTTTTGTTTTGTTTTGTTTCCTGAGTTAGTTTTGTTTTATTTATTTACATTATTAGTAATTAGTACATCACTCTAAATTAATTTCTTTTGACTTGGTTTATTTAAAAACATCATGAAGAAAAATTGTGCCGTGAAAACAGAAATGAACAAAAAGGTCTTCGAGTGCAGCATATGCAACAAGTCTGGATTTTCCACCACATATAAGTTAAAAGCACATTTATTTCTGCACAAGGCGATCCCAGCCCGTTACAAATGTAGTTACTGTCCAAAAGAGTACTACAGATCTGATGAGTATACTAGGTATGCGTGTGTTCTCTTGCATCTATACTAAGTATTAGTGAGGTTGTACGCTCGTGGGCTTTAGTTTAACGCAATAAAAATATCTTGTGTCCTTCCCCAGAGTCGTCGTCGTTGTCCATACCAAATTTTATCAAGATTGGTTTGGAGGTTTAGGTTTGAAAAGATAATAAACAAAAGAGAGTGACGGAGAGAGTATTTTGGTACAAGTATTTTGTATTTTGCTCACTGCTTTATTTCCTTAATAACCAGCTGCACCCCGTGGTTTCCCCTGCGTAGACTGCGGTTTATCGTAATAAAACATAACCTAGAAAAAGCCTATTGAAAAAATCACTTTCCATTTTATCCAAATTTCAATACTTTCCTGGCAAATTTGTAAATTTTTCTCTTCATAAAAACCTTGCTAACAAGACGTCTTTGGGTAGTCTGTTCCAGTTGTGCACCACTCTAGAAGCCAGGAAGTGGTGTGCAGTGTTTGACTTAGGTGATGCATTATTTGCATCTTGTTTCCTCTAGAGGATTTCTGCTCTCCTTTCATATGTACAGGTTGTGGATATCTGGTAGGTTATAGAAGCATCCTAGAAAGAGTCTTTATTCGAGAGTAGTGAGGCACAATGCGCGGAGCCTGTCCTTATAGGGTCTATGTCTTAGTGTCTGTGGTATCCTGGTAGCCCTTCGCTGCACACTTTCTATAAGGTCAATGTCTTTTCGGAAGTAAGGACTCCAGACTTGGAAACTGTACTCCAACAGGGTATTTGTGGTATTTCCACCCTTAATTCAGCTATCTAGACCCATTGGAATTTGTTTGAAGCTCTCCCAAATCTGTCATTCCGACCCTTTCTTTTTCAGACATGTGTCAGCTCACAAGAAAAGTCAAAAGCTCCACTATTGCGATCACTGCGACCGTAGCTTCGTTTGCAAACGTAACCTCATCCGTCATCTGAGAATCCACGATGACTTACCCAGTCTGCTGAACCTTCGGTACGAGTGCTTTGCATGCGGAGTCGACTATTGCGAAGAACGACTACTGAAATACCACATACGTAAAGAACACCTCAACTTACAAGCCACCGAACCAGTGCACGTAAACAAACAACTGAATGATACATGGATCGAGAACGTGAAAGACACAAAAAACTGCGTACAGATAACTAAAGTCAACACTAATACGTTGGTTATAAAGAAATGTAAGATTAAACCCAAGAAAGATGTTAAATGTGTCGCTGAAAAGAACTTGTTTCAACAGTACATTGCGTCAGTATTCGCAATGAAAGATAATTATTATTCGAAAGCAATCTGTGATTATTGTGGTAAAGAAATGTTGAAGAAGAGTATTGTGACGCATATACGGGAACGGCATTTGAAACTGCGAAGGTTTCACTGTGAGGTATGTAACAGGACGTTCAAGAGGCACTATCAGCTGTGCTTGCATGTTTGTGGGCAAGCTAGGAGAAGGCGTAGGAAGAAAGACGTAGAGATTTTATAGGATTCTGATTTCTTACAGTCACATCTTTGTTTTTTTAAACATCAGCCTCAAGTCTGAAACTAATTTCAAAGTTTCAAAAAGGTCTAGTTGCGGGTCTCGCCGTGCGATCTGGATTTAAAGGCTACTGGTATGTAATTTGCTATTTATACATACAAGATGATAGGTTATACATAGAAATAAATACTGATTTATTGGTGTCGATTCGGTTTTGCATTCTCTAAAACTAAACTAAGTTTGACAGGTCTAAGAGTAATGCTGTCCTTTTTTTACTTCAGTGGTTAGAAAAAGACAGCAATACTATTAGACCTGTCAAACTTAGTTTAGTTTTAGAGAATGCAAAACCGAATCGACTCTATTTGCTATAATAGTTAATAGTGCACAAACTACATAAATTCATTTTTTTTAAATTTTTTATTGGTAGTATTATAATATTAACCACTAAGTCAAATGTATGTTTTTTAAGATAAATATTATCCATTATGTTAAATGGTAGGGTTACCATAAATGCCCGTATTTTTGGCCTTTTATTGGAACTTTGTCTGGTGTTTTAATATTTTAGAATTTATGACTGAGAATATAAAATGAATACGCACGGAATTTTATATTAATTTTTTTAGCCGACTCTCAATTGTTTTATTCTGTGGTCTTATAAATTTTGTAATGGTAACCCTGAGTGAACAAAAGAACTGTCAAAATCGTATCATTCTTCGAAGCTCTGTTTTTTGGCTATTGATATTTATTTTGTTCCCAGGTTATTCAGCATTATGGAATGCACAAAAAGACTGACAATATCAACAAGTGCCTTTCTATACACCTTATTGTACTTATATAAATTTTAATTGTTCTGTAGATATAGTTAATGTTAGTTATACAAGCATGTTATAGTTTTATTTGAGAATTTTCTCATAGGTACTTCCACATAAGTATAAAAACTTTTTGTTAAATTTCCATTATCAAGAAAAACTTCCTTGCCAGGAATTTAAAAAAAGAACTGGTAGATGGCGTTGACGATACATGATTACGAAGACTACAAAGGAATCATTGACAAAAGCACACGAAGAATCGTCAATAATTAGTTTTTTTTATTGTAACTGTCATACTTGGACATGGTCTATGTATAGACTGCAAAATATTATATCTTTAATCTATTGACTAGCAGTTTTTTGGGGTTGGACCTTATATGCGGTCCTGAAATAAGGTTGTGATTGTGACGTCACTCTGAGTGAATGACGTCACAATCACATGGAATCCAAAACAAGCCCAAAAATGATTTCTTATCTCGCGCAACAATAACTTATAGTATTGTTAAAACTAAAATTGCAGTGTAATGTAATTAATTATGAGTGAACTGCGTTGACGTACAAAGAAATGGACGACGGGTCCTTCGTTCAATCGCGTCTAAACCAAAAGAGGTCTAAAACGCGAAAAGAAGGCTAATCACACGCCATTCTCCGCTTAGTATGTGATAGGTCAAAAGCTGCACAAGCTGATAAATAGCTGCAAGCGAAATTATGCTGTATGTTATTGATACATGACATAAATTAAAATGTTTCTGACATATTTTAACCTCGATTATATAATAGGTTAACTCAGTAGTCAGTACACTGAGCCACTTGTCACGTTGGCATTAGACCCGACATCCATTCTTGTATGGTAACGGTAAATTACATTAAAAAAAAAATCGTTTTTGTCCTTCACAGTTTCTTGAAATTGGATTTATGCGGAAACAAACATGTGCCTTCTACTTCTTAAATGGTTATATAAGTTAGGCCCTATTCAGTGCGACGCGGACCATCCGCACGCGGACTAGGTTTTGCGTCCGTCGTGGATGAATTTTTCGTTCAGTGCGATGCGGATCGTGATCGAGTCGTACTTCTCGTATAACCCTCTCGGTTTGCACATTTGACGCAGCCGCCATGACAACGACTGTACTTTACATCCGCTCCACGCGACTGTCCGCCGAGCACTGAACAAATACATTAGAACCAAGCACCGTCCGCCCGCGGACGTCCGCGGCGCGGAGCGATTTTGACCGCGCGCGGATAGCTCTCCGCGACACGGACAGCTCCGCGTCGCTCTGAACGCGCTGTAAGGTTTCATACATTTTACCGTCCGTCGCGGACGTCCGCGTAGGTCATCCGCGTCGCACTGAATAGGCCCTTAGAATAGTATATTTTTTAAAGAGAGACAGCGAAATGTCGGATCTATTTTTAAGCATGCTATGTTGAATATTCATCTACGTCTTCCTAATAATAGTAAGTATTATTATATTTTAATGTATTATTATTATTATGACGTACCTATGGAATAATTAACTTATTTAATAATAATTATTCTAGTTAAAACTAATGGAGAGCCATATGCAAAGCTGTTTGTACATGGCGTTCTGATTGACTGTACAAGTGTACACACACACTTATATTCACACATACATGGCATACACAACGCACACATACTTCTTTTTGTAACTGAGCATAAGTGTTATACTTCCTCATAAATTAATTAAATTAATATCTCTTTTGTAATTTGTTGTATCCTGCTTTGGCCTAATCTTATAACAAAATTGTTTAATTATTTCTTTTGTATAATTGGAATGCTGTTCGATTGCCTAAATATATAAAAGCAAATAAATTTACCTCATTGTGCACATTCAGTTATGTGTGTGTATAATATTAAGGTTTTCATACCGGGACTTTCGGTCTCAGACATTTCGAAAGTCTCGACTATTTTTTTGTATTTTCGAGACCCGTGTGTAGGTGTGGGATATTACAAAAACAACAAATTGTTATCAATATAATGTTTTTGTTTACTCAGAATCTGAAATGTCATTAAGCATATGTTTTATGCTTGAGCAACTCGGATGCTTGTCAGGGTTGTGGTTATGTAAAAAATTACGATTCTGTTGAAAATTAAAGATGGCATCCATGCTGTTTAACTCTAGTTTTGATTTGAAATACTTCGCGCGCCCTTTCCGAGTAGTTAAGGCGGTAGTTGAATAAGTAACTGGAATTTCTTGCTGCGTTTTATCGTGCCTTTTATTTTTATTTCCATTAATTAAGTCGACTACCAAAGGGTTGCCAGTTTTCGTTACGCGTTTCGTGGTTGGATCAATTTTACCGCATTCTGTTACGCATGCGTAATTTTCTTTGCCGTTTTTCATTATTCTTGAGTAAAGGATGTGGTTTGAAGAGTTTATTATGCGGAATGACACGTATTCTCTGGTTATCTGAAATAAGTCAAAGTTATAGATAATAAAAAAAAATATATCGGGGACAATTGCACAAATTGACCTAGCCCCAAATTAAGCTCGAAACTTGTGTTATGGGTACTACGATATACATATTTATATAGAGAAATAAATACTTAAATAGATCCAAGACTCGGGTACAAACATTCGTGCTCATAGATCATCTGATACTTTGTGTTATATCTACTTAAATCATTTTAAAGGAACCAGACTGAGAGAGTAAGTCAATCTATGGAGTAAATTAACTCAAAAGCAAAAAATCAGCTCAGAACAAAAAAAAACACCGGATAAAACGCCCGCGAATTCCTCACTGTGCATTTTTTGAATTGCCTTCGTATTTTATAACTTATGGGCGTGGTTTATTCTGCAGCCTTTCCTATGTCTTATGATGAGTCAGTTCTCAGTCCAAAAAGCCATCGTCGCTTAGCGCTTAGCGCAAACCTTCAAATCCTTGAGACACTTATGAAAGATTAAGTATAAAAAAAATGTAAGAACTAGATGCAGTGTTCTAAAAATTTGTAAAAATTTAATTACAAAAGTTTGATCAATACACTACCCTGTAAGAAAGATTAATAGTCAAATAATTTTGTGACAATGAACTTTAGAAATCAAACTTCATCATCATCATTATCAGCCTTTCACGTTCCCACTGCTGGGACTCTGGCCTTCTCTCAGAGAGAGAGTATGGGCTGTAATCTACCACGCTGGCCCAGTGCGGGTTGGTAGATGTCGCATGCCTTTGAATGTTGCAGTTCTTGGGCATGCCGGTTTCCTCACGATGTTTTCCTTCACCGTTTTGAGCGATGGCAAATCCGCACATAACTTATTAAGTCATAGGTGCGAGGCTGAGAGGATTCGAACTCGGTGTCGGCGTCTTGTAAGTCGCATGCCTAACCGTTTGGCCACCATCTCTCAAACTTATCTAGTTCTATCTAAAATATGTACCAAATAAAGAGTTGAAAATTCGCAGTAATCCCGCCCGCCGCACAACATCGCAGGATAACGTTCAGAAACGCCTTTGTTGTAATCTTTCTGAATCCGGATGTTTGTTTCTATGGGATTATCGCACGTCGATGTAAGATCGCCAAATTGTATAACAGAAGGGCAGTGTTTATCTGTGGTCGTGGCGTTTGTTATATCGATTGCGCACAATTCTTCGTTGCTGATTTGAGACACTATCTCAAATGGACATGGTGGTGTTTGGTCTTCGATGGCCTGTGAACAGGTTTTAGAACGAAATTTATACAAATAAATATTTAGGTGTATTTGTAATTTCAAATTAACAGCTTTTCACTAAATGTATACGAAAGTATATATTATGGTACCAATAATAATTAACAATGAAATAAAAAAAATAATAGTAATAAACTAAAACCTAAACTAATAACTAAAATACATTATTAAAAGAAGTCCCTTTAGGCAAGGTACCGAAGATACTGGCAGCGTTCCCCCTTTGGATGGCTAGACTAATTCTTTGGCCGAGGTAGCTGCCAGCTCTTCGGTCTCCGGTGATGTCGACTAACCTTTTTGTTATTTCCTTTATGGTACCTACTTATTTCAAAAGAACAATTTAAATATTTTTTTGTCTGTCTGTCTGTTTGTAACGGCTGGACCGATTTGGACGGGACTTCCACTCGCAGATAGCTAATCTTATGAAAAGTAACATAAGCTACTTTTTTTTAGATTTCAAGTCTGGGGACGGTCATATGTAAGTATACTTTAAGGTATATCTAGGTTAAGAAAGTAAGTGCTTAAAAAATCCAATAGATGGATTTTTTTGAACACTTACACTGAAGCTTGCGTTGGAGATACTTTAATTAAAAAAAAAACATAAATAAACAACCGATCGCGTTTTCCGCGTAAAGGAATACGAAGTGATGGTTGGTGGCAAAGGGCGTGGATAAAGCCAAATATTTTTTTATTAGCCTTGAACTTTGCTCTTAGGTCAAAAAAAGAATTTAATACAATGCACTTTGCTCTTTAGCAAAAAAAAAAACGAGTTTAGCTGCGTGCTTCAACTTATTTGCTTTTTCATTGAATAAAAGAGAAACAAGGCCCATGTCTCGCCATCTATCCAAGTTTTTGGAGAACTAGTACAACCTACTTTTTTTTTAGCTGTCAGTTAATTCCTATGGGAAATGAGTGCGCGTGCGCCCCAATAAAACTTACCCAGTAACCACCATTCAGACAACTTGTACAATTTATACCGCTCTCGCATCGGTAGCAAACTATCTTGTCGCCATCGGGATAGTTGACCCTTCTCCAAGTACGCCAAAAGGTATCCCTTTTATACGTGTATTTTACACCTTTCATTTCAATTAAGTTTCGAAAAGCCTCTTCAAATTCCTTCACTCGATCAAGATGGACGTGTTTATCGTTAATTTTACAATGCGCTATGCCATCGACGAAAACGATGCCGTTTGATAAATATTGGTCGAGAAGTTTGACGCGTTTTGCAGTGGCAAGATTATTTTTTCTTCTGTCGAGTAATGCGTCTCTGAAATCGAATAAATCGATATTGACGTCCGAGTGCGTAGCGTAAAAGTAGTCGGGTGAATATCTCGGGTCTGTTATTAAGTAAGAATTAACTGACGCTACACAAATGGTGTGGAAAATGACTGATTTCCATTCTACAACCATTGTTTTTCCGGCGTATAATGGAACTGCGTTGCAACTACTAACTTGAGTGTGTAGTTTAGAAAAAAGTAGGTACAGAGTTTGTAAATATTATGCTTCCAACTCTGGTGTTTCAGAAAATTATGGTTTGTTTTTTTTCTAAGTTTTTTACGCGGGATCTTTGTGAATAAAATACTTTAATAGATAGTATGGATAATAAGTAAATATAAATAAATATCGGGGACACCTGCACACAAATTGACCTAGCCCCAAATTAAGCTAGAAACTTGTGTTATCGGTACTAGACAACGATATACATACTTATATGTATATAGAAATAAATACGTAAATACATAGAAATATCCAAGACTCAGGTACAAATATTCGTGCTCATCACACATATATTTGCCCTTACCGGGATTCGAACCCGGGACCGTTAGCTTCGCAGGCAGGAACACTACCAACTCGGCTACCGCGTCGTCTAGTGACCCTTGTCTTAATTTCATTAAGATATGTATATCGATGTTAATTAAAAATAGTTTAATAAATAGATAGGTAGAGGTACACATAATATTAGCTTGCCGTTAATAAATGATGTTGACCTACTTTAGAGGTCTGGTAAGAAGGTACCGTTGTATTTAAATAATAAGGTAGAACGCTCAAAAAGTAGCTAAATCCCTAGTTTGAAAAAAAAAACAACTAATGGATGTCTGTGTAGTATAGTATACCATAACGCAAGGAAGACGCCCTACCCTGCAAAGAGAATGTAAGGTTTACTACCCTGTACCTATCTTACTATAAAAAAATCTTTTATCATCTGTGGCTGTTATTATTAGTTCTAGGTTGCCAGTCTAAAGTTATTTCCGTCCAATTTTTAATAATTTAAGGGGACGTCTTGTTCATTCAATACACAATGTTTGTAGGGTTTATTTTCGTAATAGTTTGGTGAGCCATTAAAATGAATAAATCCACCATGATCATCACTAACCTAAACGAATTCATAGAAACTACGTAAGATGTGGAATGGAATTATAATACAATTCAAGCTAATAAAAGTGTTTTTAAAACAGAGTAGGACATGGCTAAAATACTTGAATCCAATGTGCTAAAAAAAGTAAAAGTTCAAGTTCAAAGTTACAAATTCATTCATTCGTTGCCATCAATCTATATCCATTTATAATCTGTGATCATGTCATCATTCATTCAAAAAACTCATTCCTCACAACATCATTCATAAATTATATTCATTCATTCTATGTGAAAATATGGGAGACAACGGTTGTCTTTCATTGAGTCACAACAAAATATTCCAATTATCCTAGCATTACATCGCTAGAAGTGACGAAGAAACGTGTGACATGAACCAGTGAGTTCACAAGTGTGTATTTGTGTCAGTTTTGTGGATTTATTTCGTAGTTTTCTACATTGTTATTGTGCGAGTGTTGAGTGCACAGCTGATGATTTTATCGTAAGTTTAAAGACTTTTGGATTGTCATTAACATTATTACTAAGCGTAAATTTGCATTGTTATGTTACATTTTACTTCCTCGAAACAAGTCTACCTAAACATGTCAATGACTGCATTTGAATCATTCAAAATGTCACAGAAAATCGTAAGATTACAAAGTATAACCAAGCTACGCGTTAAATACCAACGTTGTGCTCACCACACCTTTTTTAATGGCTCTGCTAACAATTTCGGGGCCTTGAAACGGGTATTAAATACAATAAATTATAATACTAGCTCATTTAGTGCATAAATAAGTTAATTACGACAGACATATACCTACTTGTTGATTGATAAGCTCTGATTGCTAAACAAATATTTACAATGGAATGGGACAGATAAGTCATAGATACCTACATAGATTAATTCTCTTTACTGGTACACCACAATACAGAGTTAGTATAAACTAGGTAGAACAATGATAAAACTTAATGGTAAGTGTTACAAAGATGTTCAGCACGTCTTGATGGAATGTGTCCGGAACGAGGCTCATCGTCAGGACATGAGAGGTGGTTCTGATTCGTGCGTAGGTGTATGTAATAGCATTCTGGCTTCCCCTCTGTCTGAGGAAGCCAGGATGCTAACAAAAATCTATTTGTATCTATTATAAAAGTTGTTGATTTTCATATACCTATATATGTATATATGTATACACATATATAATTATATTAATTACTTTTTGGACTACCATACGGGGGTGACATAGTCACTGCGTGACAAAACCCCTTTATAATAAATAAAGATTTAAAAAAAAAAAAAAAGTGTTACAAAAGTGACAAAAGGCGATCTTTTCGCTCAAAACGATCACTTCCAGACGACGTAAAAGCAGACAAATTGTACAACACTAAGGATGATAATCTTCTTCTTCTTCTTATATATAAAAATCAATTCTGCCCCCGTTGTTATAGTTACAGTAAGTCGTGTTACTGGTGTTATGACTTTTTTACAGTACTGTGATCTGTAAATCAAGTCCTACTTGGAAAATTTTTCTTATTAAAATCTACGCAAATTTAACTTTTGATATCCAATATCCAAGTTATCTGCTATAATCATTAAGATATACCATTTTTAAAATGTTAATTTTTTTTGACTTACTGTAATTATAATAACAGGGGCAGAATTGCTGTTTATTAGTCTTGCTAAAACTCGAGAACGGCTGGGCCGGTTTAGCTACATAATTTTGATCTTGAAATATTTGTGGAAGTTCAGGGAAGTTGACTTTTATTGGCAATACGAAGTTCGCCCGGTCAGCTAGTATACAAAAAAATAACTAGCGGATTGCAAATTAACATTTATTTATTTTGGTAATATGCGAGCAGCCCTGAGGCTGATGTGCCTATATCATGCTGTGTTGAATTATAGCAATGTCCAAAAGTGCAGAGAAAAGTCAATTCTGTAGCAAGGAAGCATTGTTCGTATATGCGACTTGCTATCATGTAAGCTACTGGTCTTTATTTTGTGTCTCATTTAACTTTGTCTTTGGATTACAAATCTACACTTAAGTATTTCCCATTCTGATATCCATTTACAAAAGCACATTTTAATGCCTCATTATATATATATAGTACATGTTTGGCTTATCGCCAGGACCAATTGGATACATTGGGGATTTCCCAGAACCAGAAATTATAAAAAGTGTTTTCCGGCCTGAATTTTTGTCGACACTTGCCCTTCGGCTTATACGTCACTGTTTATTTCATTAAAAAAAATGCCTTAGAATGTTGCGGTTATTGGACATGACGGTTTCCTCACAATGTATTCCTTTAAAAACAGAGTGGACAAGTGGTTGCGAACAAACAATGCTTCCTTGCTACAGAATTGACTTTTCTCTGCATTTTTGGACATTGCTATAATTCAACACAGCATGATATAGGCAAATCAGCCTCAGGCTGCTCGCCTATTACCAAGTAAATAAATAATAAATAAAGAAAGGTTTTCCTTCACCGTTTTGAGTGATGGTAGATCCGCACACCACTTATTAAGTCATAGGTGCCGGGCCGAGAGGAATCGAACTCGGTGTCAGCGTTGCCCTTCCACCATTCTGTTGGCTCGAGATAAAATATGTTTTCAATGATATCATTGAAATCTCCAGGCCTCATTCTCCTCCTTACCAATGAGTCATCTGTCGTAAAATCTCAAATTAGCATTTTGGATACTTCTGACTAGTTGCCATTCAATTTAAAGTCTTATATTGAGGTGAGTAAGGAAGATAATCTCGCGTTCTCATAACAAAAGAAAGGTAAATAAACTGAGAAATGAAACTGGTTGGGTGTTAGCACGTAATATAAACAGTATGGGCCGTTTCAGGCAAGAGGGAGATTATCTAAAGGTGGCACGTTCACAGTACTCACACCAAAGCAATTTCATTAGACAGTGTGGAAATAGTGTTGCCCAACTATCAATAGTTTTCATCTGTTTTCATCTGTTTCTATATATATATAAATATATATAACTCAAAGGTGACTGACTGATGACTGACTGACATAGTGATCTATCAACGCACAGCCCAAACCACTGGACGGATCGGGCTGAAATTTGGCATGCAGGTAGATGTTATGACGTAGGCATCCGCTAGGAAAGGATTTCGCGATAAACTGTAGCCCACGCGGGTGAAACCGCGGGGAACAGCTAGTTAATATTATAAATGCGAAAATTTATGTGTGTGTGTGAATGTTTGTTACCACGTATCACCGTAACTAATAAACCTTTGTTGAAATTTGGAATGGATATAGCTTATACCCTGGGTGAACACATAGGCTACTTGTTATTCCGGAAAAAGGAAAAGTGGAAGACGCGGAAAGACGCGGGCAGACAAGACTACTTACTTGGTTACTTTCGCATCTATAACATTAGTAGGGATAGGTATTTTACTAATTAGACTAGCTGTTCCCCACGGTTTCACCCGCGTGGGCTACAGCTGTATGCATGCAAAGTCTCGCGCGATCGGTTTAAAATTGACAAAGTTTCACACAAAGTTTCATCCCCAATTTATCCCCTTGGGGGTAGAATTAATCAAAATCCTTTCTTAGCGGATGCCTACGTCATAACATCTACCTGCATGCCAAATTTCAGCCCGATCCGTCCAGTGGTTTGGGCTGTGCCTTGATAGATCACTATGTCAGTCAGTCAGTCACCTTTGAGTTATACATATTATATTTAGATTTGGTTTCACATGGGCTTGACATTTAGCAATCGACAAATCTTGGATTCCACTCGGGATTTTTTGACATTCCTTACTGACTGTAAATGTACTGTACAGTGAACCACTCGTCTTGGCATGAGTTGATATAACAAGTGCTAATGCCTCCGAATGATCGAATACATTATTAGCGATGTTTATATAAATGGAACTGTGAATTATTATTTACTAGCTGCGCCCCGCGGTTTCACCCGCGTCTTCCCGTTATCCCGCAGGAGCCCTAAAAATTCCAAATTTTAATTTTCACTCAAATATTCTCTACATTCCAAATTTCACTCAAATCCGTTCAGTAGTTTTTGAGTGAAAGAGCCACAAACATCCATACATCCATCCATCCATCCATAGTCACAAAAATCAATTGCTGTTCGTTAGTCTCGCTAAAACTCGAGAACGGCTGCAACGATTTGGATAATTTTGATCTTGAAATATTTGTGGAAGTTCAGGGATGGTTTAAAAGGTGACTTTTATGGCGAAGTTCGTCGGGTCAGCTAGTCCAATATATAAACCTTCCTCTTGAATCACTCTTATCTATTGCTGAAAACTGCATCAAAATCCGTTGCGTAGTTTTAAAGATCTAAGCGTACATAGGGACAGCCAGCGAGAAGCGAACTTTGCTTTATACTATGTAGTGAAGATACCTAGCTGCTTTTTATCTGTTTTTGTTATCATTATTTCACGCAGTTCTAATTGATAGGCTGGTAATTCCCGCCGGGCGGGAACGATGTAATTACTTTGGGGAATGCCAATAATTTACTTTGAGTCGTCCATCTCCTTTGTCTTTTGGGACTTTCGTTTTTTTGTTGTTGTTTTTTTTTAAAACGGGACCCTATTACTTAGACTCCGCTGTCCGTCTGTCCGTCTGTCACCAGGCTGTATCTCATGAACCGTGATAGTTAGACAGCTGAAATTTTTACAGCCGATGTATTTCTGTTGCCGCTATAACAACAAATACTAAAAAACAGAACAAAATAAATATTTAAGGAGGCTCCCATTCACCAAACGTGTTTTTTTTGCCATTTTTAGATAATGGTACGGAACCCTTCGTCTGCGAGTCCGACTCGCATATGGCCGGTTTTTAAAAAGCTAAATATAGTTCGACTTTTGTCATTGCGGTACGTAAGCCATCAAGCAATTAGGGTATAGAGCAGTTTATTGATGATCAATTAACCTTTACCGCGCCGGATGCTCCCAATTAGGTTTCCCAACTGTCCTGAAAGTTCCGGGACGTCCCGCGTATATACAGATATAACTATTTTGGGCCCCGCGGTTTCGCTCGCGTTTTCCGGTTAAAATCAAAATCAATAGTATTTTATTCAATATTATACATTGTGATTACTTTAAAACGACAAACTTAAAACTAGCTAGACACCTGTTCCAACCTCCTTACGCCGGCAAAAGAACTGGCAAGGAACGCCCGGCAGGTAATTTTTTTGGCGCGATCACATTGACAATTTTATTCTTATTACTAATTGATTGAATTGGAGCAAGTTCGCCACAATCCCAAGCTTTTATGTCATAAATAAATAGTCCGATGCTATCCCGCAGGATCCTATTTCAAGGATAAGAAGGTTACAAAGAAAGTGAAGTGATGATGGCTCAGTGGTAGTGACGTTCGCTTGCGATCCGTAGGTCGTGGGTTGGAACCCTATAGGGATGAGCTTGATCTTTCGGTGAAGGAAAACATCGTGATGAAACCGTAACTTGGTGGTAGGGAATTTTCTTGTTCTCGCCTGGCTAGCTACCAGCCTCAAGTTAAGAATCTGTCGCCGTGCACCTATCAGTGTGTTCCGGCAGTCTCTCTTGAGAGCCAGTTCCCAGTCCAGTGTCCAGGTGTTAAGTGACGATGTGATCGAAGGTGGCGCCACCTTCGATCACATCGTCACTTAACATCAGGTGATTTGCGGTCAAACGCTACACTTCTAAATTATATATAACTCAAAGGTGACTGACTGACATAGTGATCTATCAACGCACAGCCCAAACCACTGGACGGATCGGGCTGAAATGTGGCATGCAGGTAGATGTTATGACGTAGGCATCCGCTAAGAAAGGATTTTGATTAATTCTACCCCCAAGGGGATAAAATAGGGGATGAAAGTTTGTATGAAACTTTGTCAATTTTAAACCGATCGGGCTGAGATTTTGCATGCATAAAGCTGTAGGTAACAGCTAGTAAAACATAAAAACAAACATTTTTGAGCTTGTTAGTTAAATATCTAGTTTTTATTTAACAGGTTTCGGATAATTTCCGGTTTTCAAAATCTTTGCCTACAAAAAGGTGGGTAGCTGTCGCTACGCCAGTATTTCATATCACACGTACTTACTGTAACATATTCTGTGGCGTTATCTCGAAACGGCCACACCTACATCGCCTACTGCTATCGGGCGGTTGACGACCGACGTAGTACAGACTACAGACTCAGATCGGTTTTTATAGTTACTATTGTACTAAGTAGGGGTTGCCACACCTTTTTAGGGTTCCGTACTCCAAAAGGAAAAAGGAACCCTTTAGCGTCACTTTGTTGTCTGTCAAGACCATTTTCCTCAAGAGCACGTTAAAATATCAAGTTTAAATTTGTTTTAAAATTGCGCCCCGCGGTTTACCCGCGCCTTCCCTACATCCCGCAGGAACCCTTTTTCGGGATAACAAGTAGCCTATGCGTTAATCCAGGGTATAAGCTATCTACATTCCAAATTTCACTCAAATCCGTTCAGTAGTTATTGCGTGAAAGAGCAACAAACATACATCTTACTTACACATATATATATACACTACAATTACATCTTATCTTACCCTATAATTAATTAGATAAGTAAGTAACTGGAACTTAGGATAAGTCTCTGTGTTATAGTGGCAATAAATTGTTTTTTTTTTAATACTATAAACGTGAAAGTTTGTGAGTATGGATGGATAGATGGATGTTTGTTACTCTTTCATGCAAAAACTACTGAACGGATCTGAATGACATTTGGAATGGAGATAGCTTAACCCTGGATTAACATAGGCTACTTTTATCCCGGAAAAGGTTTCCTGCGGGATAACGGGAAGACGTGGGGCGCAACTAGTACATATATAATATGTACAGACATACTCACAAACTTTCGCATTTATAATATCTCTGTATTATCTGTGTTGCTGTGGGGCATTAAGGACTTGAAGAATGTCTCCATGACGTCACCGTTTCTCCGCCTCGCGTCTTTATGAGGTCTTTATGGAATGCTCACAGGCTATTTAATAATCTTGTAGATGTTATAAAATTTACGACAGATATAACAGGATTTCGTTGGAATATCCTTGCGAGAACGCGATGTAGTGATGCCGAAGTATCGATAGCTTAAAACGAGGCGATAATATCGAGTCATCGATACTATTGTAAGTATTAATTTCTCTATTTGATCAAAATCAAAATCAAAATCAAAAATATGTTTATTCAATAGGATACATTGTGATCACTTTAAAACGTCAACTTAAAACTAGCTACGCCTGTTCCAACCTCCTTACGCCGGCAAAAGAACAGGCAAGAAACGCCCGGCAGGTAATTTTTTTGGCGCGATCACATTGACAATTTTATTCTTATTACTAATTGATTGAATTGGAGCAAGTTCACTAAAATCCCAAGCTTTTTTTTTTTGTCATCTAATAGTCCGATATTTTTTATTTAGCTTTACTAATAATAAGATTTCTATTGTTTGTTTGTTTGTTTGCATCGAATAGGCTCCGAAACTACTGAACCGATTTGAAAAATTCTTTCACTGTTGGAAAGCTACACTATCTGTGACGGACATAGGCTATATTATATTTCCAAAAAAAAATAGGGATCCGTAAGAAAATTGCTATTTTGTAACCCAAGGTGTGAAATCGATAACCTATTTTTGCGTGCGCTGCAAAAACTATTGACAATCGAACAAAATTATGCATTACGGGTTTGTAGGTCCCATTAAGATCTACAAAAAAGTTCCCAAGTGCATATATGTCTAACTATTATAGTTATGCCACAATAAGTGATCTTTTATTTTAAAAAAAAATTTAAATCCGCCGCTAGAAAAAGCTCTTTATTTGTATCTTGATAATAATCCTTACCAAAAATAAATTAGTTTTTATTCAAAACTGCTTCAATAAATATATATAACTTTTTGAATTATTCAATTCGGACATTCTTTTCGAAAGATATCACGAGTTTAAAAATGTAAGCATTAGAAAAAAGTTGTGTGGTAGCCTTATGTATGTAGGCGTCACTGGGGTACGGGCCCGTACGATCCATCCATACTCACAAACTTTCACGTTCATAATATTAGTAGGATTGATTGAATAAGTAACCTTTAAAAAAACTAAATCAAAATCGGTTCAATCTTTTAGTGGCTACGATTCTACAGACACACGCTACAAATCTATAAACCCCTCCCTCCTTTTCGTTTGGGGTTAAAAATGTTTTTAATTGACCCCAATTTCGATGCATGCGCTGACGCCGAGAGAACTCTAAAATAAAACACTTGTTGACCACGAACGAGATATAAAATCTTTGAAGCACATTTATGTCAAGAACTTCGAAGTAGTGATGCATCGAATGCATGCAACATTTACGAATACGAATAATAATTTTACTTCTCGGCGAATACGAATGAGTAGCGAGTTCGAGTAGCTGTTATTTCTTTTTAAAACAATTTTATTAGCTTGACTTGTAACTAACTAACTTTATATTATTTATTACTAGCTGTTCCCCGCGGTTTCACCCGCGTGGGCTACAGTTTATCGCGATAAAAAGTTTTCTATATCCTTCCCCAGGGCTCAAACTATCTCTATACCAAATTTTATTTAAATCGGTTCAGTAGTTTAGCCGCGAAAGCGTACATATTCCGTATACTCCAAAATTATTCCCGTACTTCGGTGCCCCCTCACCGCGTTATCTGCTGTATCCATTATCCTATTTATTATTTTATATATTTTAGAGCGTTTTAAAAGTGTTATTCTTAGTTTTTTTAAACCATATATTTTTCCTGATTTTTTGCACCAGGATTGGGATATTGGTCTCAATAGGGTATTTGTTGTTTGTTAGCGATATTGTTCTTTCATGTCAAAGGCAAAAATAAAAAATTAATGTGTTGTTATGTATATTATCGTAATCGTATGTCGACTTGAGAAATCCCTCCTTTTTAGAGTTCCATACGCAAAGGGTAAAACGGGACAGTATTACTAAGACTCCGCTGTCCGTCTGTCACCAGGCTGTATCTCATGAACCGTGATCGTTAGACAGTTGAAATTTTCACAGATGATGTATTTCTGTTGCCGCTATGACAGCAAATATTAAAAACAGAACGAAATAAATAGTTAAGGGGGCTCCGATACAATAAACGTGTTTTTTGCCGTTTTTATAGATAATGCTACGGAATTCTTCGTTTTTTGTACCACATATTTAATTTTTAATAGTCTGTCGGCCTGCCATTGACTGTTTTGACGAATACGAACATTCGTTTTTGTCCCATCACCATTCCAAAGCTATTCAGGTCAAGCGATCGGAATTGAAACCACATGATTGTGTGCAGTAATTGCTACGAATGGCTATCGTTAACAGTGAACACTGACCGTTTGTTTGTAGTAATAGTGGCTTGCCTAAGTTATGTGTGGACTAACTGCACCCCGCGGTTTCACCCGCGTCTTCCCGTTATCCCGCAGGAACCTTTTTCCGGGATAAGAAGTAGCCTATGTGTTTATCCACGGTATAAGCTATCTCCATTCCAAATTTCACTCAAATCCGTTCTGTTGTTTTTGCGTGAAAGAGTAACAAACATCCATCCATCCATACTCACAAAATTTCACGTTTATAATGTTAGTCGGAAGTAGGATTTACCATCGCTCAAAACGGTGAAGGAAAACATCGCGCGGAAACCGGCGTGTCCAAGAACTGCAACATTCAAGGGCATGCGACATCTACCAACCCGCACTGGGCCCGCGTGCTACATTACGGCCCATACTCTCTCTCTGAGAGAAGGTCAGGGTCCCAGCAGTGGGAACGTGAAAGGCTGATAATGATGATGAAACGAACAGATATTTTTATTCCTTTCTCTCCTATTAAATTGTCGACACAGTGGTGGGAGCGAGAAAGCAATATTGTTATTTCGTAAAAATAGGAACAACTTGAAGTCAAATCAAACTGCTGAAACTAATCTGCAAGATTTTAAGCTACCGGCATGTCCAAGAATCGCAATATTCGAGGGCATGCGACATCTACCAACCCGCACTGGGCCCGCGTGCTACATTACGGCGCGTACAGTCAGCTACAAAAGTAGCTGATCATACTTGATTTTCCAAGTATGTTTTTGATCAGTAATGTTTTGTTTTTAAAACACTTTTATTAGCTTGACTTGTAACTAACTAACTAACTAACTAACAATGTAATCAAATCTTAGAAGTCAATTTTCACCTACTTCTAATTGTCGTATCGACTTGAAACTTTGTATGTGTATGTAATCTCGGTGACAATGCAATAATTTGGTATCATCGACCTGATCTGATGATGCAGTCGGAAGATGGGTAGGGCATCTCTGCAGTGGCTACTAGTAAACCCCTCGTGTTTGGGCTCATATGTTTCATCTTGATGAGTCCAGTAGATTGAACTTGGTGACGAGGGTCTGATGATGCAACCGGAAGGTGGGTAGGGGATCTCTGCAGTGGCTACTAGTAAACCCCTCGAGTTTGGGCTCATATGATTCGTCTTGATGAGTCAAATATATTGGACTTGGTAACAAAAGACTAAAAAGTAAAAATATATAGTTTAAAAAATCTAAAAAAAAACACTTTAAAAACGCACTGAAAAATATAAAATAATGAAATTGAATTGTATTAGTTACGATATAATAGTTAATTCAAAAAGTGTGGAGCGCTTCTTTTACTAGGTAAATAAAAGTACACGCAACCAAAAAGCGCGCCACACTTTTTGAATTAACCATTATATCGTAACTAATACAAGTCAATTTCATTATTTTATATTTTTCAGCGCGTTTATAAAGTGTTTTTTTTAGTTTTTTTAAATTCTTTACAACTTACAAGTTGGCGTTTGGCCATAACACAACACAACTGATGTTTAGTGATGATGCGGTCAAAGGTTGGTGTTTACGATGATGTAGGCGATCGGAAAAGTTGCTATTGTTCAGCGACTTTTGTCGTTGACCGTACTCTCTCTGAGAGAAGGCCAGAGTCCCTGCAGTGGGAACGTAAAGGATGATGATGAGGTATACATTTTATAATGTTCGACGTTAGTGTTCTATTTATGACGGCATTAGAAAATGTGGTTCCATTACAAATTTATAGCGATGATGGCTCAGTGGTAGTGACGTCGGCTTGCGATCCGTAGGACGTGGGTTCGAATCCTACAATGAGCTTGAGCTTTCGGTGAAGGAAAACATCGTGATGAAGCCATAGCTTGGTGGTAGGGTATTTTCTAGTACTCGCCTGGCTAGCTACCACCCTCTTGTTAAGAATCTGTCGCCAAGCACCTATCGGTGTATTCCGGCAGCCTCACTTGAGAGCCAGTTCCCAGTCCAGGTGTAGCGTGGCGCCATCTTAGACCACATCGTCACTTAACATAAGGTGACTTGTGGTCAAACGCTACCCTGTAAAAAGTAAAAAAAAAAAAAGGCAGTCTTGTATGGAATACAAATGAAATGATTTGTATGCGGAACACTCAGCGTCGTGTGTACGATATTATCTAGGTATCTACATTTGCATACTATAAAGAACAAAACAGCCTCGCGGATGTATGAGGGCGGGCCGTTTTCACTGATTGAGATACTGAACCCTAAAAAGACAAACAAACTATGAACCACTAGTTGCGTCCCGCGGTTTTTCCCGCGTCTTCCCGTTATCCCGCAGGAACCTTTTTCCGGTGTAAACAGTAGCCTATGTGTTAATCCAGAGTATAAGCTATCTCCGTTCCGAATTTCATCAAAATCGGTTTAGTAGTGACGGCGTTACTTGGTAACAAACATTCACACACACACAAACATTCGCATTTATAATATAAGCAGGACTATAAAGTTGTTAACCTATCTATAAAGGTTTTCCGGTGTCTAGGGTATCAGAAACTACCGTGGGTTCTAGTGTTGCTGAACTATCGATAGTAAAACTATCGACAGTTTTCATCTGAAAAAGTCATACTTTCGATAGTATCGATGCTATTCGATAGTATTGCTTCGTTTTACGCCCGAAATGAACAATCATAATAATCATAATCAACTTTATTTGCAATCGATCCTGATCCGTTACCCGCGGTTTTGGATCGATATGTCATGTCATAATATGTAATTTTAGTAGTAATATGTCAAACATGACGACATATCGATCCGAAGCCGCGGATAAAGGATCAGGATCGATTATGACAGTATAGTCAGCACTATCGATAGACTACTGATTAACTATCGATAGATCACCAACGCTAGTCTCCACGTACATAAACGCGTAGCAACAATCAACGCGAATAAATACCTATTACCCGACCAATTAAATCCGCACGATAACTCGGCTGTCGTACGATTCTGTTTAATTATAAGATTACATTATCAATTAGTGGTGTCGATTCGGTTTTGCATTCTCTAAAACTAATCTAAGTTTGACAGGTCTAATAGTATTGCTGTCTTTTTCTAACCACTGAAGTAAATAAAAATTTATAGTTTTAAAAAACTAAAAAAAAACACTTTAAAAACGCACTGAAAAATATAAAATAATAAAATTGACTTGGTTGGTTGGAATGGTTAATTCAAAAAGTGTGGAGCGCTTTTTGGTTGTGTGTACTTTTATTTACCCAGTAAAAGAAGCGCTCCACACTTTTAGAATTAACCATTCCAACCAACCAAGTCAATTTTATTATTTTATATTTTTCAGTGCGTTTTTAAAGTGTTATTTTTAGTTTTTTAAAACTATAAATTTTTATTTTTTTTACTTTTTAGTCTTTTGTTACCAAGTTCAATCTATTAGACTCATCAAGACGAATCATATGAGCCCAAACACGAGGGGTTTACTAGTAGCCACTGCAGAGTTCCTCTACCCACCTTCCGGTTGCATCATCAGACCCTCGTCACCAAGTCCAATCTATTGTACTCATCAAGACGATTCATATGAGCCCAAACACGAGGGGTTTACTAGTAGCCAGCGAAGAGATGCCCTACCCACCTTCCGATTGCATCATCAGATCAGGTCGATGATACCAAATTATTGCATTGTCACCGAGATTACATACACATACAAAGTTTCAAGTCGATACGACAATTAGAAGTGGGTGAAAATTGACTTCCAAGATTTGATTACATTGTTAGTTAGTTAGTTAGTTACAAGTCAAGCTAATAAAAGTGTTTTAAAAATGAAGCACCGTCAAAAATTACATCTAGCTTGTCTACTTTTTGGCGTGCTTAAACACCAAGCTCCTAAAGTTTTGTATGAAAAGCTCGCCCAGATATAATACGTCTCATGAGTCCCGGCAAAGGGCAATTGAATTATCTACGCAGAGACATCGCACGGCCGCTTTTCGTGGTAGTTTCCGTTACTCAGCCACGAAGTGCTGGAATAACATTCCTCCTCCGATAAGGAACCTGCAAAATGTTCAAAGCTTCAAAATAAAAATTAAGAAAATTCTTTTCGATCACCAAAAAGCACAGGAAACTCTGAGAATTGATACAAGTGCCATGTAAGACGAAACAATCTCGCACACACTTACACACACGCACACACACACACACACACATGCACGTACGCACATACACCCACACACACACGCGCGCTCGCGCGCACCCTCGCACATTTCATTACATTTCTTACCTATACGCTAAGTATAGTTTCAACACCAATGCTCACTGATATTCTAACTTAAAAATGTATGTATTTGTTTTATTATCTAGTTATTTAAAAATACCTTCATGCCAGTGACGTCATCAAAAGCGGCTTCAACGGAAGACTAGCGCTGATCAAACGAACAGTACAACGCTGAGTTGAGGCCAGTTTGCAACAATACATTTTATGTTTCTTTTTTTCTTATTTCTACATAATGTGTTTGTCTTGTATAATTTGTTGCAAATAAATGATTCTTATTCTTATTATTGCTCGAAATTAATAATCGATCCTGATCCGCGGTTTTGGATCAATGTATTGTCATGTCATAATATGACATTTTAGTCGTAATAGGTCAAGCTCTAGCTCTACTAAAATGATGTATTATGACATGTCATATCGATCCAAAACCGCGGATTACGGTTCGGATAGATTGTTAATTTCGGGCAGATAACAATAAGAGTGTAGGTACATAGCTCCGTCCAGTTCAATTAATGATAGTAATTAGTCACCACGGATGAACAATGGGAAGTGTCGCGATCAATCTAACGTAGTGTAGCCTTGGGATGAGTTTCAACTGGATATTACTCTTACTAATTGTTCGGCGGCGGTAAACCCACCAGACAACATTTTTAGGGTTCCGTACCGCATAAGGAAAAACGGAACCCGCATAGGATCACTTTGTTGTTCGTCAATCTGTCAAGGCCTTTCTCGAAAACACGAATCCTACAATGAGCTTTCGGTGAAGGAAAACATCGTGATGAAACCATAGCTGACGCACCAACTGACTCCTTACATTTTCTTAAACAACGAAGACTAATTAATGCGCATAGTTACTTAATAGGTACGATATATTTACAGCTAGCTTCAACAAACATTCATGAAGCGAGATAAAAATATGAATCACAATGATACACACAAACACATAGCGTACAGTTGTTCTGAACAGAAACATGAGTAACATAAAACATTCGCCTTTGTTGCTGAGGAAAATAAAACGTGGTATCAGAGGATAGTGTTGCTACACTATCGACAGATTCAATATCGATGGATTTCATGTACAAAAACCATAACAAAAAAAACTTATCAACAGAAAATGTAAATGAATAGTGGAAAAATTTAAGCCAAACACAATAATCACAATATATCTACATGTCGACTTGCGTAATGCGATTCTAATTCACTCGGAAAGTTTCCGTTCCGTGTCGGATTCGACGTCACTTTCGGTTCACGGAAACGTTTTGCGAGGGCGAATAGGTGGTGGAAACTTTTCCGTGATTGAGCAGCTGGTTTGTCAAATTCTGTTCAAATTCAGATTAATGAATCGTGTCCTAAATATCCAGAAGGATTTTTTTCCGAATTCGTGGTCGGAAGAGTTTCCGTGTGAATTGGAATCGCACTGCTGGTCATCCAACCAAAATACTATTTCTATCGATCCGACCAGATTGAAATTGGTGCCGGATCGCAATCCCTACAAGCGAGCGAGAACTAGAAAACGCCATACCACCAAGCTATGGTTTTCATCGCGATACCCGATATTTCGTATCTGATATTCGCTCAACGGTGAAGGAAATCGTCGTTATGAAACCGGTGCGTAAATACCAGTATCTATTTCAAGGGCGTCTGATATCCACCCCGCACTAGGCCAGCGTGATTGATAAAGGGGTCTCGCGACGATTCTTCGAGGGCGTTGTGTCTGTCGTACTTTAGTTGAGTCAATTATGGGAACATACCCATAGCTTCAAAATCGATGATGGGACTATGAAGTACTGCGCTTCGCGGTTTCACCCGCGTCTTCCCGTTATCCCGCAGGAACCTTTTTCTGGGATAAAAAGTAGCCTAGGTGCCAATCCAGGATATAAGCTATCTCCATTCCAAATTTCATTCAGATCCGTTCAGTAGTTTTTGCGTGAAAGAATAACAAACATCCATACATCCATACTCGCGAACTTTCACGTTTATAATCTTAGTAGGATAGGAAGTTGAATTAACAATACATTTTCTTGGTTTCAGACTCCAGCCAAACCCGAAGACTGATAAAATAATAGCCTACATAGAACTATGTAGCATAGATTTACAAGCATTCCAAAGGATAATGTACTATTGAGTAGCGAGCCGGTGAAGGCGCCATTTTGTCGCGTCGGCCATTTTGTGATTGTATGAAGTCAAGATGGCGGCGCCGATCCGGTCGGTGATAGAGGAGACGGAGGGGGGTGATGACACGGATAAGTGGCTGCTGGAGGGTAACCAGGTGCTTATCGTCCCCCCCTCGGTGCAGGAAGACGGGGTGCTCTCCATCAAGTCTTCCAAGAAAGGTGAGCATTTGTAAGAATAAGAATAAGAATCATTTATTTGCAAAAAATTTAAAAAATTGTTGTAAACCGGCCTCAACTCAGCGTTGTGCCAATCGGTTGAACAGCGCTGGTCTTCCGTTGAAGCCGTTTTTGATGACGTCACTGGCATGAAGATAATTTTAAATAGGTAACAAAATATTAAAAGAAATACATGTTTATCCTTAAAACTATCAGTGGACCTATCAGTTTACCTATTACTACGAGTTCATTTTTTTTTTTACTTTTTTTTTTTTTTTTTTTTTTACTATTTACAGGGTAGCGTTTGACCACAAGTCACCTGATGTTAAGTGACGATGTGGTCGAGGATGGCGCCACGCTACACCTGGACTGGGAACTGGCTCTCAAGTGAGGCTGCCGGAACACACCGTTAGGTGCTTGGCGACAGATTCTTAACAAGAGAGTGGTAGCTAGCCAGGCGAGTACTAGAAAATACCCTACCACCAAGCGATACCCTACCACCAAGCAGTTCTTAGCACTTACTGCACCACTTGCCAGTCCTCCACCTGGAGTGAGCGCAAATTCTTCGTTACTTCGTCTCTCGTCAATTTGCTATCACTTGATTATAATTCAACATAGTGACTTTTTTAGTTGCTCCAAAAAAGTCCGTGTAAAGTCTAATGCCACTACTTTACTTAGACACTATCCTCTATGACCCGGCTTGTTGCCGGGTCCCATCATCTCATCATCATTAATACTTAATTCTAATCTCTTAGTTTGAAATGTTTAATACAATTTGCGCCCAGCGGTTTCACCCGCGTCTTCCCGTTATCCCGCAGGAGCCTTTTAGCCTATGTGTTAATCACCCTGGATAAGCTATCTCCGTTCCAAATTTCATTCAGAACCGTTAATTCATTTTATTTATTTATTTATTTAATTAAAACGGTAAAAAAACCAATTACATTAATTAATTAAAAACACAGAAAATTAATCATTACATAAAACATACATGAAGCAAAAACAAGGAAAACAGGAATACAGGACAACAAATACACATAAATAAAAAGATAAATACACGAAAATAAAATTATTAAAATTAACAAATTTACACATACATTCATACATTTCTCTCACAAAAACGCAAACATGCTAACAAAATATCCTGCCATCCATCCGCAAACAAGTCGCAGTCAGGGTTCATAATTCATTTATTCCAAGAATGTTGTACATATATATATATATGAGTTCTTAAAATAAAAATTTGCTCATACATTCTACCATAACAATGGTGTGGAATGTCAACTTAAGTTTACAATTTAAAATAATTAATAATAATGTGAATTAGGTACAATGTCACAATTAATATATGTCAGAACAGAACTAAAATTAAGATTGGATTGGAATGTCAAATTAAATTGTTTGTTTTAAATGTCATGTATTCATTGAGGTCAAAGAAACAATTATCTAGAAGTTCAGTAGTTTTTGCGTGAAAGAGTTACTCTTTCACGCAAAAACTAACAGTAACAGTAAAGTAATAAACATCCATCCGTCCATCTATACTCACAAACTTTCACGTTTATAATATTAGTAGGACTTGACACTGGCAAATACACTAATCATGTGACGCCATAAAAAAAAAGTCTGATGTTCACTAACCGTCATACCAATGTTACCAGTCTATAAAAAAATAGTATGCGAAACGAAAGATAAAAGCAATAGTTTTGCGGGTAGTTTTAAAACTTACGCGTGACTTTCCGTTCTGTCTCACAACTCTCACAATGTCGATTTGTCACGTTTCTATATAAACCAGCGCGATAAAATTGTGTTTTGTTTACGAAATGAAGAATCACAAGTACAAATGTTTGCGTAAACGTGAGTATATATAACGTTAATTAGCTTATCATTAAACGTTAGACTAATTAGGACGTGGGTTCGAATCCTACAATGAGCTTGAGCTTTCGGTAAAGGAAAACATCGTGATGAAACCTTAGCTTGGTGGTAGGGTATTTTCTAGTACTCGCCTGGCTAGCTACCAGCCTCGAGTTAAGAATCTGTCGCCGAGCACCTATCGGTGTGTTCCGCCTCACTTGAGAGCCAGTTCCCTGCCCAGGTGTAGCGTGACGCCATCTTCGACCGCATCGTCACTTAACATCAGGTGACTTGTGGTCAAACGCTACTCTGTAAGTAGTAAAAATAAAAAAAAAAATTAGATGGCAAAAGAAGTTTGCGATTGTAGTGAACTTGCTCCAATTCAATCCGATACCTAAAACTACGGAGATTTTTTTCCCTTTATGTTGTTCTAATTTTCTGTTGTTGTGGTGAAACAATAAAGCGTTATCTATCTATCTATCTACGGACTATTTACGCCCGAAATTAATAATCGATCCTGATCCGATATCCGCGGTTTTGGATCGATATGTTTTGTCATAATAATGTCAAGCCGTTGGCGGTAGACGTGTTCTTGAGTGGAGACCGCGACATGGCACACGTAGTGTAGGACGCGCTGCGACTAGGTGCAGCGACGACTTGCGCCGAGTGGCTGCCAGTAGTTGGATGAGAAGAGCCGAAGAGCGGGCTCAGTGACGTACCTTGGGAGAGGCATATGTCCAGCAGTTGATGATGATGATAATGAGTGCGTTATAAAAGCGTTTTTGTTTCTAAAACACTTTAATTATCTTAATATAATCAAATCTTAGAAGTCAATTTTCACCCACTTCTAATTGTCGTATCGACTTGAAACTTTGTATGTGTATGTAGTCTCGGTGACAATGCAATAATTTGGTATCATCGACCTGATCCGATGATGCAGCTGAAAGGTGGGTAGGGGATCTCTGCAGTGGCTACTAGTAAACCCCTCGTGTTTGGGCTCATATCATTCGTCTTGATGAGTCAAATAGATTGAACTTGGTGACGAGGATCTGATGATGCAGCCTGATGAAGGTGGGTAGGGAAGTCATTGATAGTAAACCCCTCGAGTTTGGGCTCATATGATTCGTTTTGATGAGGCCGATAGATTGGACTATTTTATATTTTTCAGTGCGTTTTTAGGGTGTTTTTTTTTTTTTGTTGTTTTTTAAACTATTATATATATCTTATTTTGTACTGGCCATCTTTATAAAAGTAGCGAGTAGATTTTCTTAGATACTGCAGTAGTTTTGCGGATACCTAGCAGTAGGTTCAGTTGGTTGGTACTCTGTCTCGTTATTATAATGACAGTAAGTCAAAAAAATTTAACATTTTAAAAATGGTATATCTTAATGATTATAGCAGATTACTTGGATATTGTAACTGACATCAAAAGTTAAATTTGCGTAGATTAAAAAGAAAAAAATTCCAAGTAGGACTTGACTTACACACACACACAAGGTACTCTAAAAAAGTCATAAAACCAGTAAAACGACTTACTGTAACTATAACAACGGGGGCAGTACTATAGTCGGTAGTTAGGTACCCAGTCGGGTGACGGTCGACAACAACAGAGAACCCAGATGCGTTTCCTGTGAAATGCATCATGCTGTACGTAAACATGATCGTTGAACTTTGTCACCGATAATATTGTTCAATCGATTACTATATCACTAAATAATGAGGTACTTATTCTACTAATATTATAAACACGAAAGTTTGTATGTATGGATGGATTGATGGATGGATGGATGGATGCACGGAGAAAAAAGACCTTCAGATGAACCGTTTTCCTTCCAAGTCATAAGGGAAGGAATTGTGATTCAGAAGGGAAACTAAGGTAAAATAAGGAAGGAATCGGTCTTGGAAGGTAAAGACTCAGAAGGAAAGTCAATAATTTTTTCTCAGTGTGGATGTATGGATGTTTGTTACACTTTCACTCAAAAACTACTGAACGGATCTGAATTAAATTTGGAATAGAGATAGCTCATACCCTGGATTAACGTATAGGCTACTTTTATCCAATTCAATCAATTAGTAATAAAAATTTAATTGTCAATGTGATCGCGCCAAAAAATTTACCTGCCGGGCGTTTCTGGCCTCTTCTTTTTTTTGCCTGCGTAAGGAGGTTGGAACAAGCGTAGCTAGTTTTAAGTTGATCACAATGTATCCTATTGATTGACTATTGACTATCCCGGAAAAGGGTTCCTGCGGGATAACGGGGAGATGGGTGGAACCGCGGGGTGCAACTAGTACGTTATATATATTATACTGACTGTTTTGTTGGTTCGGATGTGGGGCATAATCTAAACCAGCCTTTCCTAAAGTGGGCAATAACGCCCCCTTGTGGGCGCTGCAGGCCTAAAGGGGGGCGTTAAGAGACCCAGAGAAGATGGGGGCGTTGTGTAGAGGCTTAATGGAAGCGTTACAATTATTTTTAAGTGGGCAGTAGACAAAATAAGTTTGGGAACCCCTGGTGTAGAAGAATAGAGAATTATAGAAGTGTAGATAGATACTCCTCGTTAACCTAACATCCAACATCTTAATAATAAGAATAAGAATCATTTATTTGCAACGAATTATACAAAATACAAAACAAAATGCAATAAGAAATAACTACAAAAGATGTATTGTTGCAAACCGGTCTCAACTCAGCGTTGTGCTGCTCGTTTGATCAGCGCTGGTCTTCCATCTTACGCCTGAAATTAATAATCGATCCTGACATTTTTTTTAAATGTGTCACTGTCCCCCCACTGGGGGACGCGCTGGGGGTGGACAGCGGGAATGAACGTTTATTTACGTTTACGCAAAATTCAAAACTTTTTTATTTAATAGGATACATTGTGATCACTTTAAAACGTCAACTTAAAACTAGCTACGCCTGTTCTAAGTTCCTTACGCCGGCAAAAGAACAGGCAAGAAACGCCCGGCAGGTAATATTTTTTGCGCGATCACATTGACAATTTTATTCTTATTTACTAATTGATTGAATTGGAGCAGGTTCACTAAAATCCCAAGCTTTTTTTTTTGTCATCTAATAGTCCGATATTTTTTAATTAGCTTTACTAATAAGATTGCTCTTGTTTGGTTGTACACGTTGGGATATGGGAACATGAATATTAACGAGTTGCGGGATCACAACCAAAGCAGACCAGACCCCGCTCAGCTACTATACGGTATACATATATTATATATAATATATATCTAAGTCGTACACTCTTGTCAGAGTGGTCGTGATGCGGTAGTAACTTTAATTAAATCTGTGACCGCTTTGATCAACTCTCTTTGTTCGCAGCCGTGTAAATAATGCTAATGTAAAATTTAATTAACTCTGTAAACATTTTCGATAGAACGGGGAGTTTTGATTTTGTCACTGATGCCCGAAATTAATAATCGATCCGATCCGTTATCCGCGGTTTTGGATCAAAGTTCACAATTAAAAATAATTTATCTATCTATCTATACATATAATAAATCTGTAACTCATCACTGTCTGTACATTGAAGATAAATGAGAAATACTTTTACTGAGGGCCTTTATTAACGCAATAGAACCCAAAATAATGGTTTTTAGAATTTTTGTCTGTTTGTCTGTTTGTCTGTTTGTCTGTTTGTTTGTGCGCGCTAATCTCAGAAACGGCTCAACCGATTTGGATGCGGTTTTCATTATTATATTGCGGTTTTCTCCACTTAACATTTAGTGTTTGTTTTATTTCAATCGGTTCATAAATAAAAAAGTTATATCAATTTAAAGCATCACGTCCGAAAATTGGGCGGGTCCATTAGATTATTATAGCCCGGATAGCATATAGGTTCCTTTTTAACCCGGAAAAAGATTCTTGCGGGATAGTAGGGAAAACCAAGGGTGTAAACGCGAACCGCAGCTACCCCTATTGCCATCCCCATCCCCACATTTATGTAAATGCGAAAGTGTATTTTTCTGTTGGTTTGTTCGGCTTTCACGGCGTAACAAAACAACGAATCAGGGTAATTTCTTGCAGAAAGATAGTTTATGCGCCGGAGAGTATCATAGGCTACTTTTATCCCGGAATAATGCATGGGTTCCGTGGGAAAAACTAAAAAACCAAATTTTTCGAAATCTTTTACATGGTTGCTAGGCAACATTCTGTTGAATTGTTTACATGTCAGGAAGAATATTATTGGCATGATTATGATTATTGGTGTATACACACGTAACAATTTATAGTAGCGATGTATCTGTTCTAATTGCTAACCGATCTCCGGTTATATCGAAAGTGTGTCTGAAAAATCGTTGCAGTATTTCTGGTTTGCGCAGATGAGCGACGGCAGTAACATTTTCTGTTCGATAAATAATTGTTGATCGACTTGACCGTATTTGCATAATTTTGATAGTAGCGTGTGTTTTGCTGCAATAAAACTGACGTCGGACACGGGCAAACAAACAGGACTTCTTTGTAAGACGCGTTCGCGCGAAAGTTGAAAAATATTAGAAGATTTTATACAAAGCTACAAAAACGAATACCAAAGGATGATTGTGATTTGTGATGTTCGAAATCAAAAATCAACACACTGTTATAAAAAAATATAGAGCCATCTACTTAATCCTAAGTTAGTGATTATTATACTATACGCTCTAATTAAACGTTTAAATATGTAACGATATATCGTTACGTGTGTAGCAGACATGATCTTATTATACCTTATTATTTACTTAGAACTACTTGGTATTGACGTTGATGTTGCGGGCTACAATAAGGGTAAGCGTATGTTGAGACGCAGGCGACGGAAGCGCATGGCATAGTCCATGAGCGATGCTGTAAATTACACAGATACACTGTAGTAAAGTACAAAAAACTGGTATCAAGAACAGTATTCAAGTTGACGAGTAAACTGGGTTTAATATTAAACTTATACAACATTTAATCACTTTAAAACGTCAAACTAATAACTAGCTACGTCTGTTCTAACTTCCTTGCACCAGCAAAAGAAAAGGCAAGCAACGACCGGCAGGTACTTTTCTGGGCGCGATAACGTTTACTATTTCGGAGGAGGTTCTTTACCATCCTAAAGTTTTTTATTCAGTATTAGTGTCAGATTATGAAATTAATGAGTTATTGTTAGTTACAGTTTGTAATAGCGTTGTTTCTATGTTTTCATCCTTTTTTAAAATACGTGTTATGTATGAACATGTGATATAAATACTATCCTACGCATTGATTAATAGGCACTAACTTAATTTAGAAAAGTAGTCATTGTTGCCGCAAAAAGAAAAGAGAAAAAAGAAACATCGTACGCTGATCTTTGCTTATGCATATATTATATTTAAAAAAATCAGCGCTGCCCCGCACTGCATCGATTGCGTCTCAATATACGCTTAGCCTAAAGATTTGGACACGTGGGAACTTGGAAAGCAAAGAGTTTGCATAGATTTGTTTTTTTTTTTAAATAGTTTCGATAAGTAGTAGAAAAAAGTATTAATGGTGTGGATATATAGACCCAGAGCCCACGACAGCCAGACCTTCGTTTTTTAATGTAAACTAGCTGTTCCCCGCGGTTTCACCCGCGTGGGCTACAGTTTATCGCGATAAAAAGTATCCTATGTCCTTCCCCAGGGCTCAAACTATCTCTTTACCAAATTTCATTTAAATCGGTTCAGTAGTTTAGACGCGAAAGCGTATATATAATCCGTATAATCCAAAATTATTCCCGCACTTCGGTGCCCTCTCACCGCGTTACCTGCTGTATCCATTATCCATTATCTTAATTCTAAGCTTTTTTTTTCGGACCGCGCGTTTGAACTACGCAGCTAAAGGTCTTCCTGGTCCACGACCGCACTTTACCTATTTCATAGATTCTCCCGCCCCCCTCACCTCACCGCGTTTCCCGCTGCGCTGCGGTGCGACGCGCGGCGGGTTTGATTTTCGATTAGTTTGACATTTTTTAATTTCGTAATATCTTTCGAATAGAATGTCCGATTTGAACAATTCAAAAAGTAATCTACAACTATTGGAACAATTTTGAATACGAAACGAAATTTATTTTGATAAGGATTAATATAAAAGTATTGAAAACACGGTCCGATTTGATTCGGCCTTTTTATCAACTTTTAAAATGTAAAAAAGTAGTTATAGTATGTTATCCTTAAGAGATAGACATATGCCATTGGGGACTTTTTTGTAGACCTGTATAAGATACACAACTCCACAGTACATCATTTTGTTATATATAAAAGGGTTTAGGCAGTGTTTTTTCCCAGGCGGCTTATTTTTTTCCGACCTCTCCAACAAATATCGTTATATTTTAGCCAATGTATACAAAAACTTAACAAATTATATCTTAAAACCTTCCTCGAGAATTACTCTTTCTATTGGTGAAAACAGCATGAAATCGGTGCAGTAGTTTTTAAATTTATCGCGGACAGACAGACAGACAGACAGACAGACAGACGCGGCGCGAAGGACTTTGTTTTATAATAAGAAGTGATAGTGATAGTGATGCTGAAAGTTGTTCTGTGCATGCACTGAAAAATAATCTGACTTTCCTTCTGAGTCTTTACCTTCCAGGACCGATTCCTTCCTTATTTTTATCTTAGTTTTCCTGCTAAATAACAATTCCTTCCCTTTGGACTCAGAAGGAAAACGGTATTTCGGAAGTTCTTTTTTCTCCGTGTGCCCGTTATGTACAGGTAAGAATATCCTGCGAATATAGAGTTTGGGTTGTGGTTACTTGGGCAGATAACAGGAAGTTCAGGTGTATAAATTAGTACCCTAAATTCGTTAAAGTACAAAGCTCAATTTTTTTATATCTTCTTCGGGATAACTTCAGAAATTCATCTGGCTGAAATTTGGTACAGGAATAGATTATAGGACGGAATAATACATAGGCTACTTTTTATTCCTGGAATAGGTTCCCATGGGTTGCGGGAACGGGATCAAAATTTCTTGATTACTTTTGGTCACGACAACCAACATCCACGCGGGCGAAGCTGCGGGCACCAGCTAGTTAAGAATAAGAATCATTTATTTCCAACAAATTATACAAAATACAAAACAAAACAATATGCTATAAGAAATAACTACAAAATATATATAAATTTGTTTTTTTTTTTGATATATTTTATTCAATAGGATACATTGTGATCACTTTAAAACTTCACCTTAAAACTAGCTACGCCTGTTCCAACCTCCTTACGCCGGCATTCTTATTACTAATTGATTGAATTGGAGCAAGTTCACTAAAATCCCTAGATTTTTTTTTGTCATCTAATAGTCTTCTCTCGATATATGTATCATGTCATAATATGTCATTTTAGCAGTAATCTGACAAGTCCTAGTACTAAAATGACATACTTATTATGACATGACATATATATCGAAAACCGCGGATAACGTATCAGGATCGATTATTAATTTCTGGCATTAGTCATAGGTGCGGGGCCGAGAGGATTCGAACTCGGTGTCGGCGCGTTGTAAAGCGCACGCGGTGACAGTTCCTTCTTATTGCAGACTTATATATAGGAAAACTATTCGCATTTATTTCTCTATATATATATAAGTATGTTTATCGTTGTCTAGTACCCATAACACAAGTTTCGAGCTTAATTTGGGGCTAGCTCAATTTGTGTGCAATGGTCCCCCGATATTTATTTATTTATTCGGTAGACACGAGTGTTTGTTGACAAGCTGGCTAGCCACGACGCGTGTGTGCACCCATACAGTAAAGGTATGGGATAGTATGGCCCATTCTATCCCATACCAAACTTCCAGCTCCAGATTTGGCATCCGGCCAGCCCTCGGCGTTGCGGCACTAAATATACCGCACCGGCCGCGGGAGGTCATTGGGTTGCCCAGAACGTGGTATCACTTCATAGTATAAAACAAAGTCGCATTCTCTGTCCCTATATCTCTATGTCCTTCTTCTTCTTCTTCTTCTATTTAAGAGCCAAGCTCTTGTCGGTGGAGTATTTTCCATGCCGTTCTGTTTTCGGCCATCCTTTTGACCTCTTGGTACGACATGACGTCAATCCTTTCTTTAACTTGATCTATATATGTTCTTCTCGGTCTACCTCTCCCTCTCTTCCCTTCTACTTTTCCTTCTAATATGGTTTTTATATATTCGTCATGCCGTACCAAGTGGCCAAACATCTTTCCTCTTCTTATCTCTACTGTTGTTAATATCTCTCTTTTTTCTCCGACTAAGTCCAATACTTCTTGGTTGGTTTTTCTTTCTTTCCAGCTGATTTTCTCCATACGTCGCCAATGTCCTTATGTATGCTTAAATCTTTTAAAGTACTACAGGTAACTACAGGTGTAGCCGTGTAGCGTGGCGCCACCTTCGACCACATCGTCACTTAACAACAGGTGACTTGTGGTCAAATGCTAACCTCTAAGTAATAAAAAAAATCTTGATGGAATTTGGTATGAACATAGTTTGAACCCAGGGGAGGAACAAAGGATTTTACACAAACAATGTTGTTTTTGTATATTGAGAGCTTTCGGTTCAGCTTTCAGTGTAGGAAAACATCGTGATGAAACCGTAGCTTGGTGGTAGGGCATTCATTTTCTAGTGCACGTCTGACTACCAGCCTCGAGTTATGAATCTGTCGTCAAGCACCTATCGGTGTGTTCCGGCAGTCTCACTTTAGAGCCAGTTCCCATTCCAGGTGTAGCGTGGTGCCACTTTCGACCACTTCGTCACTTAACATCAGGTGACATGTGGTCAAAGACTAAAAGACGTAAAAAAATGTGAGTGACCGCTCGCGCGGGTCACCTGCCTTATACATATTCTATAGAAATAGGTCATGCCGTCTGGTATGACACATTAGACCAGCAGTCGTCAACGTTTTTACTGTCACGGGCCGCACAGTCGCAGTCGCAAAATTAAGGCGGGTCGCAGGTTTTAATGATTGATGTGGTACTAGCTGTTTCCGAGGATTCATTCAAAAGTATTTAAAACTAGTTGCGGGTGTAACTGCGGGGCGTAGCTAGGTATTATATACAATTTTACCATTCCAATTTACTTCCCCAAGGAACAATTAAAAAAAAATCCTAACGAAGTTAATATTGAAAATGTTTACCTGCGGCGTCCTAAAGTTTGCTCATCCATCAGCCTATTACGTTCCCACTGCTGGGACTCCGGCCTTCTCTCAGAGAAAGAGTATGAGCCGTAATCTACCACGCTGGCCCAGTGCGGGTTGGTAGATGTCGCAAAAGTCAAAAGTCAATTGTTTTTTATTCAATAGGATACATTGCGATCGCTTTAAAACGTCAAACTTAAAACTAGCTACGCCAACCTCCTTACGCCGGCGCTGGTAAAAGAACAGGTAAGAAACGCCCGGCAGGTAATTTTTTTGTCGCATGCACTTGTATGTAAGGTTGGCCACACCTATTGTAAACAGTCGCGGGTCGCATGCAGGAAGGCTGCGGGCCGCGGGTTGACGACCGCTCGTCTAGACCAACGTCCTGCTGTCTGGAAGAACTGATCGTATTCCCACAATCCGGTCGATGACACCGGGATTGACGACACGGTAGCCGAGTTGGTAGTGACCCTGCCTGCGAAGCTAGCGGTCCCGGGTTCGAATCCCGGTAAGGGCAAATATATGTGTGATGAGCACGAATATTTGTACCTGAGTCTTGGATATTTCTTCTATCTGTATAAGTATTTATTTCTCTATCGCCCGTCACCCAGTTGCATAAATAAAATAAACAAACAAAATAAATAAACAGGTCACCAGGCCCCACTCCACGGATCTGACATAAACACATAAAAACTCTTATTCTAGTATAATCATCATCGTCAACTAACTAACTAACAATCAAATCTTAGAAGTCAATTTTCACCTACTTCATACTTCTAATTATCGTATCGGCTTGAAACTTTGTATGTGTATGTAATCTCGGTGACAATGCAATAATTTGGTATCATCGACCTGATCTGATGATGCAGCCGGAAGGTGGGTAGGGGGATCTCTGCAGTGGCTTCTAGTAAACCCCTCGTGTTTGGGCTCATATGAATCGTCTTGAAGAGTCAAATAGATTGCACTTGGTGACGAGGGTCTGATGATGCAACCGGAAGGTGGGTAGGGGATCTCTGCAGTGGCTACTAGTAAACCCCTCGTGTTTGGGCTCATATGATTCGTCTTGATGAGTTAGATTGGACTTGGTAACAAAAGACCAAAAAGTAATAAATTAAAAATATATAGTTAAAAAAACTAAAAAAACACCTTAAAAACGCACTGAAAAATATAAAATAATTAATTTGACTTGTATTAGTTACGATATAATGGTTAATTCAAAAAGTGTGGAGTGCTTCTTTTACTGGGTAAATGTAAGTACACACAACCAATAAACATGGTATGTTTGTCATATTCCTAACCCAAGTGTTTCCTTGTCCACAGTGAAACTTCCCGAAGATGAAGGCGGCGCGGTCGGAACCGGTCGGTTCACCATCGGCCCTGCTCCCGAACCGGAGCAAGACTGGGAGATGGTCCCGCCTGACGGGAAGTGGGGCTGGTGGGTGCTCGTAGGTAAAACGCACTCTGTGTCCTTGCTTTTAGGGCTTAGATTGCTTTGAAACTGCCGCCGGTGGATTGGGTTCTCTGGATTAAAGCAGGACTAACTGATGCTCTTAGGGAAAATGGATCTTAGACTCTTGAAATAGTGTATACATTCCTATAACATTAGAAGCGGAGTGGTCGGTCCCAGGTTCACCATCGGCCCTGTTCCTGAACCGGATCAAGACTGGGAGATGGTCCGGCCTGATGGGAAGTGGGGCTGGTGGCTCGTAGGTAAAACGCACTCTGTGTCCTTGCTTTTAGGGCTTAGATTGCTTTGAGTATCTTTGTGTGAATCAGGTATATTGGACTTTCTGGTAGAAAATAGGCCATGCTGCATCCATGCTTGTAGGTTGAAAGCACCCTGTATCCTTGCTAAGTAAGTAGGCTTTATTAAGGTTTTGTGCTGACTTGCCATCGCTTAAAACGGTAAGGAAAACATCACTTGAAATACTGAGTATGTTCAGCTACCTTTGTCGTTTTAAGGGTTTATTGTCCGTCTGTCTGTATACCCCTTTTCTCCAGAACGCGTTGAGGTATCAAGTAGAAATGTATATGAAATACTTGGGTCTACGGTCTCTTTCAGCTGTGAAAGAATCCAACTTGAAAGTCAACGCCTTTAAATTTTAATGATATGATCGTTTATGTTGCATATTCTGCGATTTCATAATGGAACCAAAACCTATGGGGTACTTCTCTTTGAATTAGAGCCATGAAATTTGACATGAAGCAAGTCTTACAGCATGAAAAGGAACGTCTGAAAACTGTAAATACGCGAGTCTGGTGGCCGGTTTTTTGTACCAACCCCCCTTTCCCCTACTTCCAGGTGCAACGCTGGTGAACATCCTGATCCCGGGCACGATCAAGTCGTTCGGCGTACTGCTGGTGGAGTTCAACGACGTGTTCCAGTCGAGCGCTGCAGCGTCCTCCGGCATTGTGGCGCTTTGCTACTTCCTCTACAGCAGTTTGGGTAAGTACAGAAGTACCATCAAGTCGTTTGGCGTACTGCTGATGGAGTTCAAACGACGTGTTCCATCCAATCCAGTGCTGCAGCGTCCTCCGGCATTGTGGCGCTTTGTTGCTTCCTCTACAGCAGTTTGGGTAAGTCCTGAAGTACCATCAAGTCGTTTGGCGTACTGCTGGTGGAGTTCAAACGACGTGTTCTATCCAATCCAGTGCTGCAGCGTCCTCCGGCATTGTGGCGCTTTGCTACTTCCTCTACAGCAGTTTTGGTAAGAAGTTCCAGCAGTTGGAATTCCAGGTTTTACAGGCAAAAAACGCTCGGCAGGTGAATTTTTGACCGCGATCAAGGCGCCGACACCGTGTTCGAATCCTCTCGGCCCCGCATCTGTGACTTAATGAGTTATGTGAGGATTTACCATCGCTCAAAACGGTGAAGGTAAACATCGTGAGGAAACCGGCGTGTCCAAAAACAGCAACATTCAAGGGCGTGCGACATCTACCAACCTGCACTGGGCCCGCGTGGTACATTACGGCCCGTACTCTCTCTCTGAGAGAAGGCCAGAGTTCCAGCAATGGGGACGTAAAAGGCTGATTGATGATGATGTTATTTACAACACATTAACGCCCTCCTTTCTAACGCGTGTGTAACTTGTGTTCCAGGTCCCCTGTCCTCGATATTGTCAGTGAAATGGTCGTATAGAACGGTAACGCTGATCGGTGGCAGCCTATCCGCTTTCGGAATGATCTTCAGTTGCGGCGCTTTTTCTATATCCTATTTGTATTTTAGGTGAGTATTTAATTTTTCCCATTTCACTTCTCACAGGGTAACGTTTGACCATAAGTGACCTGATAAAAAGTGACGATGTGGTCGAAGATGGTGCCACGTCACACCTGGACAGGGGTCTGACTCACAAGAGAGACTGCCGGAACACACCGATAGGTGCTCGGCGACAGATTCTTGAGTCAAGCTGTGGTTTCATTACGATGTTTTCCTTCACCGAAAGCTCAAGCTCATTGTAGGATTTGAACCAACGACCTACGTCGCGGTCGCAAGCCGGCGTCACTACCACTGAGTCATGTGTGGTATTTTGCAGTGTTCGCCTGGTTAGCTACCAGCCTCGAGTTAAGAATCTGTCGCCAAGCACCTATCGGTGTGTTCTGACAGCCTCACTTGAGAGCCAGTAACAAATCCAGGTGCAGCGTGGTGCCACCTTCGACCACATCGTCACTTAACATCACGTTAAAGTGGCGTCACGCGACACCTGGAACTGAAAGGCTCTCGAGTGAGACTCCCAGAACACACCGACAGATCCCCACCACAGATCCCAACCTAACTGTCGAACCCGTCGTATCCCCAGCTTCGGCGCGATGGTAGGCGCTGGCGCGGGTCTCGCCTTCCCGCCCACCGTGTACATAGTGACGTCATACTTCGTGCGTCTCCGCGGCCTTGCGAATGGGATCTGCATGTCGGGGTCCGCCTTCGGCAGCATCGTGCTGCCGCCCGTGCTGCGGTATCTACTGAACACTTACGGATACAAGTGAGTACGCATCATCATCATCACCCATATACGCCACTGCCAGCCCAGTCTTCGGTGAGCTTATCATCTTATTTGCTCGGAGATGGAAACGTCTTCCTGTTATCCCGCAGGAACCTTTTCCGGGATAAAAAATACCCTGTGTGTTAATCCAGGGTATACGCTATCTCCATTCCAAATGTCAGTCAAATCTGTTCAGTAGTTTTTGCGTGAAAGAGTAGCAAACATCCATACATCCAGACATCCATACTCTCATACTTTCACGTTTATAATATTAGTAGGAGAAAACGTAATAATGTGCTTGATAATGTGTTTCAGTTTTCTCGCAGTTTACACAGTTTCTTTGGGGGGGACGGGGACATTACTTACGTGTTATTTGCCTAAACATGGGTACATAACGTGTCATATGCCTAGCTCCCCCTCCCACTTCTCGCCCACGTGACGTTTTTACACTGTTTTGGTGAAAAATAAAACGTGTCATTTGCCTAGACCCCCTCCCTCTCATGGCATTAGGTGAGATTCTGCTTGACCCCTCCTCCCCCTCCATAAATGCCTCACGTAACGTGCGTCTCCTAACGTTTTTACACTGTTGTTTTTGGGGAGATAAAGTGACTTGATATTTACCTAGACCCCCCTCCCTCTCATGATATTGGGTGAGATTTGGCTCGACCCCCTCCCCATAAACGCCTCACGTAATCAGCTCCTTACGCCAGTGCTATCTTTATTACAGAGGCGCAGTTCTCATCCTGGGCGGTATAATGCTGAACGTTTGGCCTGCGGCGCTGCTGTTCCAATCCGTCGAGGAACACATGGTGCGGAGGAGCAAGGACCCTGAGGAAGAAGAGGACGGGCCACAGGTCAGTTGTGGTTGCGATAGGTTGAGTGGTATCGCCAGGTTGCCACGGGTTTTGCCAGGTTGTCACGGGTTTCGCCAGGTGTGTAATGTTGCTTTATTGAGCGGTTTTGTGAACCACAAACCTGGGGTTTTGCCAGGTTTGATTTTGTCAGGTTGAAAGGTTTTGCCAGGTTAAGTGGTTTCGCCAGGTGTGTGATGACTGTGTGGTGTGTGGTGTGATTTTGTCATGTTAAGAGGTTTTGGTAGGTTTGTGATTTAACCAGGTTAAATGGTTTTTGCCAGCTTTGTGATTTTGTCAGGTTGAGTGGTTTCGCCAGGTTTGTGATGTTACTTTATTGAGTGGTTTTGTGACGTTTAGGGGGTTTTGCCAGGTTTGTGATTTTGTCAGGTTGAGAGGATCTGAAAGATTTGTGATTTTGTCAGGTTGAGTGGTTTTTTTCAGGTTTGTGATTTAATCTGGTTGAAAGATTTTGCCAGGTTTGTGATTTTGTGTGGTGCTGACAGATTGAGTCGTTTTTCCTGAATTATTGTTTGAGTGATTTCGCCAAGATATTGGCAATGTAGCCAATTTGACAGAGTGACATCGTAACTGTGTCTCATTGTTATTATAAACAAGTGTTATTTTGCTAAAGTTTATTTAATTTTGCTAACCTAAAAATGCAAGTTAGAAAACTCGCCGATTCTAGTCTATTGTCAAACTGGTTAAACTGTTGATAAAGTTGCCAGGCTGTGTCACGAATGTTAATTATGATATTAAGCGAAGTGATCTGGCATCGTTTCCTTTGATTTAAGTGAAAATGTTGCCAGATTATTCTAAAATCACTTAACTATTAGCAATTTACTTTCTGTTGTATTTATTTATCGAATATTGTGGTTTAGCTTTACTATCAAACCGGCCCCATTTCGTTATGACTATCTAACGGCCGTTCCCAATAACCGATCCATCCACGGTTTGCCCGGATCAGGATCGACTATTGATTTCGGGCGATAGCGAATAAGGGCCCGACTTGATTTGCCAAAACTACAGTTTGCTAGCATTCAATGTCTTTTCGTAACGTTGGCAACACGTTTTTCTCAGCATTATAGTTAAGCACCACATTTTTATGAAACGTATTTTTTATTGAACCGAAGTGTTGTTTTTGAAAATGAAACCAGTTGTCATTTCGCATCTTTAAATAAAAAAAGTGGGATCATAGCGGTGCATCGAAACATCGCGTAAAGTAAGCAAATTCATTTATTATATGTTACAAGTAGCACGTTATAAGTTACCGTTATTTTTAGCAGCATAACGGTATTTGGTGATACCGTTGTAATTTTTGTCGAAAATTATTAGCACGCTGTATTTTTTATTTTGATTACGTTGTTTCTTTTATTTGTTTAGTAGTTTTTTTTTCGTGATTTATTATATAACTAATAAGCTAGCGAAAATAGATTAAGCAAGCGAGTCAAAGCATTTTTTCTACTAGAATACCAAGTTTCCCTAGTTTTTTTTATCACGAATTTTGTTTGTAATATAACTTATAACGTGTTACGATATGTGTTGTTAATAATATCTGTAGCTTGTCCGTCTGTTTTATGTTTTAATCTTTTGAAGCTTCTAGCGCGTAAAAATGGCGTAACAGATCTAAAAGTAAGCCAATCACTCTATAATGTCATAACCCTCTTGTGTCTTGAGGTGTAAGTTCACTTTGAATAACAACGAACTGTGTATAACAAAAATAACGCAGTAACTCGCTCTTGCTTTAACCGCTATTTTAACCTATTAACACCTAACCGAAACTTTAAAGCTAAAACTTTCATTTAACATGAACAAAACTAACCATTGATTACCCTTGAAACTATTAAAATAATCACTTTCCTTACTTCAATTAACAAACGAGCGAATAAAATTAGTTTCATTTTCAAAAATACACAATAACTTTATAAGCTTTAAAAACGAAACAAAAATAACGTTATTATAAAATAACAGATAACGAAAGTGATTATGCGTTGTAGCTTAGTATGTGATTAAGGTGTTGCCACAATGGGGAGCCGCCGAAACTGCTTGTAGGTGGCGCTTCGACCGACTGTACCTTGTCGTTGTCAAGTTATAGCTGTGATAATCTATGGCGTCCATTCTGTTGTGCATTTCCTAAAACTAAACCAAAATTGACAGGTCTAAAAATATTGCTGTCCTTTTCGGACCACAGAAATGAAATAAGGACGAGCTGTCCAATTTTATTTTCGTCTCAGATAATGCACAGCATACGCCCGAAGTTAATAATCGATCCTGATCCGTTATCCGCGGTTTTGGATCGATAAGTCATGTCATTTTAGTGGTAAGGCTTGACATATTACTACTAAAATGACATAGACACTCATTGTCGAAGAGTGTTCGTGTTGACTTGTAGTTGACAGATGTCATCATTACATTGTCATGTCAAGTCAAGGTCCGGTAATAATGTAGGGTACGGTCGATCATGCGCCACCTAGCGTGAAAAAGAGTTTTCCTCCCCATTGAGAAATAATTAGTCGTGGTAGATGAATAAACGTAGTGGGTTTGTTTTCGTTGCTGTATTTAAAATTAGAGGCTGCGAGTGGAGCTTTTCTTTCGCATCATCCGGTTCGGCTCATTGAAACATCTCGGGTATATTGCAATAATAATAAAAAAATCTTGTCATTCTGTTTTATTTTTTTTGGTGTAATAGCTGGTCTTACAGGGAGCCCAGCCAAGATGCATACGTTTCTTTTTCTACAATCGGTAACGCCTAAACGTAAGCGAACACCGAACGCTCAGTCTAGAATTAAAAAAACCGTTTTTAGTCTATGGCATTTACAAACGTCAAAGTCAGAATAATAGTGACATAACGTTGAAATGTAGGGGTTTTTGGCGGAAATTGAATTGTCGACATGAAAACTTTATTTAAATTTATGAAACTGGTGTTTCTTTGAAGTGATAATGTTAAATTTTGGTGGATTATTGTGTACGAGTAAGAAATTGAATCAAAATTGTTAAAAGTGACTTTTTAGTTACTTTTTGGCTAAATACACTAAACGTGTGAAGCCGAAAAATAAATGCTATAAACGTCAACGTCAGAATAATAGTGACGTTGAAATATGTCAGGCGAACATATTTTTTTTAGTTTTTCATTAGCGTTTACGATTGTAGAATGCATCTTGGCTAGACCCTTGATAGTTATAAAATGGAAATTACATTAGCTTTAATTATCGCGCCCTCTAATTAACGTAATCTAAGCAAAACCATTAAGAAGTCACATTTAACAATAAGATAGAATCTCTCTTTTCAGGACGACATTTTGTTCGAAGAAGAAGAGCCGATCGAGTCGTTCAACATGTCGCCGGATCAAACGAGCGACAAATCGAACGGCATATTGGACGCCAAAAGCTCAGCTAAAAACCTCTCTCCGGTCCAAGTGCACAATCAAAACATCACACCTGTGCCGTCAGCGAATCAGTTGCGCCAAAACCACTCGAAAAGAAAGCTGTCTTACACGAGACCCATTCCTAAGACTGCGTATAGTTCGAATTCTATAGGTTCTGAAGTTAGGAAGTTGGGTTCGACAGAGGCGTTCGGTCGGCGACTCAGCACGGCTGGGCCGAAACGAAACTATTCCACGTCCAGTTTCGCTTACGTTCCCTCTACACCCTTCCACGGCTCAACGCTCTCAGCCTTCGAGCAGCCGAACCAGTTCGCGTCTCAGTTCTCTCTGAAATCCATCACAGACGGCGTTAACGAGGTAGCTTACTGCTGCTTCCGTTGCAAAAAAAAGCCAAAGAAAGAAAAGGAACAATCTAAGTTTTTCGACTTGACTTTGCTGTCTGACCCTGCTTATTTGATCATATTGCTTTCAAGCAGTACTGTAGCGATATCGGTTACAAATTTCATTATTTTGCTGCCGTTGCATGCTCAGAACATAGGCTTTGATAAGGCGAGAGGCGCTTACTTACTCAGTACGGTCTCAGCGCTCGACCTAGTCGGACGCATTGGCGGTTCCGCGCTGTGCGATCTGAATCTAATCCCCAAAACGGTTTACTTCGTAGGTGGGCTAGTGTTTTCTGGTATCGCTCTGATAATAGTACCGTTTTTCGAAACCTATTTGTCAATTAGCATTGTTTGCGCGTTCTTCGGTCTCGCTTCGGGCGTTAATAACAGCGTTACGACTTTAGTCATGGCCGAAGTATTAGGTGTTGAAAGGCTGATGTCGACTTACGGTATCAGCTTGTTCGTGAACGGTCTTCTGCAGCTGATCGGGCCGCCGATATGCGGTCTGTGGTTTCAAAGGGAAAAGAACTTTAAGTCTATGTTTATAACGTTCGGTTTTATATTCATAGCTGGGGCGTCGCTTTGGTTGTTCATGCCGATTGTTAATAGGAGAAGGAGGTTGGAAGCGGAGAAAGCGCAAAAGATTTAGTAACGAATTTCTAGGTAACTCTTTTAGGTTATTTTTTTGTTACCTAATACTTTTTAGTAAATAAATTAAAGTTACCATGTTTGTAACTATTAGGATTATTGTATTCGAAAGTTGAGTAACGAATTTTTAGGTTAAGTTTAACTGCTATTTTGTACTGCTAATTTTTTCCTTTTTTGTTCTAGCACGTAACGATAACGAATATTTTTATGACGTTATTTTTTGCACTATACGATATATCTTATATCAGTGAATAATAAGATGATAGGTTTTATTCATATATTTCTATAACCTTAACTACACGAATTTCGGTGTACACTTTAAAAAACTAGCTACGCCTGTTCCAACCTCCTCAAACTGGCAAAAGAACACACAAGAAACGCTTCGCAGCAAGGGGAAAGACTTCCCGGTGGTACACATTTTTCGTCCGGTTCGAACGGAATTTAAGTCCTACCGCGCCTATAAAAGTTTCACTTCTGAGTCTAACGCCTGAAAGATTTTTCTGATACATTTCTTGAAGCATTCAAATCAATTAAAAATATTTTTTTAATGATAAGTAAACTAAAGTTACCCTAGAGGCTTCCGTTGTAGGTTGTTAGCTGTAAGTATTAACTGTTATTACTGATATAACGTTATCAGCCTTTACGCTTTTTACAACGTTATTAGATCGAATAAGTTTTTATAACTTTTTAATAAAATTTATAGCTTTTTAAACTTTTGACTTATGAAAAGTAATTTTGTAGCTTAATTTTTTTTATGGTAACGCTGCTGTCGCTACCATAATTTGTAAGGCTCGGCCTACATATCGCACTTTAATCAGGGTTTTTTTTATTTCCATTAACAGTTCTTGCCAATTCTTTTGTACGCTATTTTTCGATTCATTTTCTAGATTAGTATATTGTGTTTTAGTTTACATATATTTTTCATATTTACATGAATTGAATACTTTTTTTTCATTAGTCGATGAAATGATTCAGCATTTCGGTTGGGTTTTTTAAGATTGTATTATAAGGTCCAGCGCATACTGTAGAATAGTACGAACTACATCCTCTAGTTTGTTTTTTGATAGTTTACGAAAACTGTAAAAGTTTTCTTTTCCATCCGTACAATTTTTAGAGAGTAGCAGTTCGGATCCACAACACTCGGTCACAGAACTAATACTTGCGTCTTTCTTTTAATGCACAAGTTTTAAATAAAGATTTTTTTGTATCTCACTTTTCAAATCTTACCTTGCTATCCGCCAGTATACGCTGATTCCATTAAAAATAGTAAGCGACAATGTGATAAAATTCCACCCTTTAAAATACGTTTTTACTTACTTTTTCTCCAATGGCAACTCAGCAGTGCGATCCTATTTTACTCGGAAAGATTCCGTGACGAATTCGACGTCACTCTCGCATCACAAAAACTTTCCGAGAGCAAATAGATGTCAGGAACATTTCCGTGATTGAACAGCTGGTTTTTCAAATTAAATGTCAGGAACTTTTCCGGATCCGTGGTCGGACGTGAATTAGAATTGCACTGCAGAAATGCAAAGTGAACTTGGCGTAATATATTCGTCAAACGTTATCGCTGTCTCTTTCCTATTTGGTAGTAAGAAGAAGATAGCAATAAAACGCAGCTCGGTTATCTAAAGCTGGCACGTACAACACACTCACACATGTGTCTGTGAACGAGCGCACGGCATGACGTGGCACTGCATACGCATCGTGAGAAGTCTCTCCGTCTCTCTCGCACGCGGGCGAGGTTACGAGCGCGACAGAGATAGTTACTGTTTTGATTTACAACTGTATAATGAAATTAATTTGGTGTGAGTACAACACATTGACACATATTTTGTCTGCGCGGCATGACGTCGCACTGCATACGCGTCGTGAGAAGTCTCTCCGTCTCTCTCGCACGCGGGCGAGGTTACGAGCGCGACAGAGATGGTTACTGTTTTGATTTACTACTGTATAATGAAATTGCCTTCGTGTGAGTACTGTGAACGTGCCAGATTTAGATACACTGTAAAATGTAATCAAAGTTTATGCAACTCGTTTTCCATCCACTTGGAAATCAAATCGTCCAATCGATTAAAAACTTTTTCATTCCAAACGTCATTCCTTTTGAATTTAGGCAATGAAAAGCGTAGCTAAATGTTTTATCTTGACTTTATTATTGATATTTATGGGGGCGTGGGCCTGGACGCAGGGAAACACGTGTTTAGAGTGAATACTTTACGTTTATTATACAAAATAAAAGTAATAAAAGTTCAAAAGGAAAATGGCGCGGGTGAGACAGAAACGCACGTGCGTTCTCGACCGGTGCCGTACGCTCACTGCCGCGCGTGCGCGGCGGATACCGATATATATAACAAACTTAACATTTAAAACGTTGGGGCATCTGGCCCCGGTTCGCGCGAGGGGGGACCCTACCGCAGGGAGGCGAACTCGAGTCACTTGCTACATATTACATTTATATACATTTTCATACTTCAAGAACGCTGTTTTTGTTTGAATCCAATTTGGGCTGCACCTTTGACTTAATAAGTTACGTGCAGACTTGCCATCGTTGAAAAACGGTGAAGGAAAACATCGTGCGGAAACCGGCGTGTCCAAGAACCGCAACATTCAAGGGCGTGCGACATCTACCAACCCGCACTGGGCCCGCGTGGTAGATAACAGCTCGTACTCTCTCTGAGAGAAGGTCAGAGTCCCAGCAGTGGGAACGTGATAGGCTGATGATGATGATGATAGCACGTTTTCGTATACAATTTGACACGTTGCTTTGTATACCTATTTTTATACCTTCCTAATTATTTCGTAGCAAAAGTGAAATTTCGTTTTGATGTATAAATCAAATAAACTTATTTTAATGATTGTTTACATTTAGTGACGGAACGTGCAGGTTATTGCAAGATGATAAGCGTTATAAACCGCAGCAATGCCATAGGTAAATAAAATTTTGTCGCTCGTATTTGTTTTTGTTTCATTCGTCAAATCGGAATTCTGCTATTGCTGATTTTATTTTAAAGTTTTTGTATTATAATTATTAACTTTTGAATTAATTATGTTTTCATAGTAGGTGATAGACGTATTAATAAATTGGCTCACATAAAAAACATTAGTAGTTATTTTAAAAATGAATTTCTGTTGCAGTCATAGGGATGGCAATCTGACATCGACTAAGTAAACGAAAAATCTGTTTTGTTGGTCATGAAAATCGATTTCAAACAATGGATCAATCTCGTGATCTCAGATACGTCGAAAATCGAGATTCATTTTAAAAACACTTTTATTACTTTCACTTGTATTTTCGATCTCGGTAAGAATGCAACCTTAAACATGATCCTTAACATGTCAAAGATGACATTTTGATACTCTAATGCTGGGGCCACACTAAGGTCAGCGTCAAGGGAAATATCAATGCCTATCTTCGCGATAAATATTCCGTTAATTATTAACGCAATTATGTGAGTGGCTTTCTTCTTCTTCATTCTAAACGTCAATCATCGCGCTATTGAACGGCATTTCCCGTTAGTGTGGCCCCAGCATAATAATTATAAACTCATTAAATGACAATACTGGTTTTAGTGCTAGCTTCGATAATGCTAATAAATGCCATCATAAAGTTATTATTTGATATTATAATCGAATGTAGTTACTTCTGTTGGATTCGAGAGAAAAATCGATTTGTGTTTTTATTAGATTTTTTTAACATTTGACTTTTGTTTTGAATCGATTGAAAAATCGATATTTTAAAGGAAGAATTGCCATCCCTTATCGCTCTGTTTTGCACTGTGAAAGTGGTAATATAATATACCCTCTAGAACAAGGTTTTACGTCTATCACCCACTATTTTAACTCGATTGTAAGCAATACTAAACGATGACGAGAAATTGTATTTTTATAAAAATAAATCATGTATTTTCTAGAATAAAATTGTTGTTTAATTTTGCCTTAGTCCACATACCCGAAGCGATGACGGCTCCGTGGCATGCGATCCGTAGGTCGTACAGTCGAATCCTGCAATGAGCTTGATCTTTCGGTGAAGGAAAACATCGTGATGAAACCATAGCTTGGTGGTAGGGCATTTTCTAGTGCTCGCCTGTCTGCTGTCTAGCTACTCACTCAAGTTGAGAATCTGTCGCCAAGCACCTATCGGTGTGTTCCGGCAGCCTCACTTGAGAGCCAGTTCCCAATACAGGTGTAGCGTGGCGCCATCTTCGACCACATCGTCACTCAATATCAGGTGACTTGTGGTCAAACGCTACCCTGTAAATATAAATTTTTAATCCCCGGACTATCATAGCTAAGAACCTGCTCGGTTAAGTCACCTTTCCAATTATAAAAACTAAATCAAAATCATCCGTTTGGAGCTACGATGCCACACACACTGTAAACTCATAGGTAGGTACAACATCCCTCTGTATTCGTCGGGGGTAAAAAAGGGTGTTTCACAACCATTGTCTATGAGCATTTATTAGTCCTTCACGGCATCGAATACAATAATTTTTGGCAAAAAAAAACCGACTTCAGCATTGCGATTTTAGTTCACTCGGAAACTCTTCCGACCACGAATACGGAAAACTTTTTGAATTTTCAAGACGCAAAGTGACGCGATACATTAATCTGAATACGGAAACTGATATTTGATTTGACAAACCAGCTGTTTCACGGTAATGTTTCCGACACCTAATCGCTCTCGGAAAACGTTTCCGTGAAGCGAAAGTGACGTCGAATCCGACACGGAAACTTTCCGAGTGAGTTAGAATCGCACTACAGGTTCATAAACCACATCCGCGAACATACATAAAAAAATATACGGTCGAATTGAGAAATCTCCTTTATTGAAGTCAGTTAAAAAAGAGTTACTGCTTTTGGGAAGAAAACATCGTGCTGATGCAACCATAGCATTTTGTTTCATTCAAGAAATAGTGTTGTACCGACTTCTAACTTTCGTCCACAGCTCGAGACGTTTGCCGAAGAGGCCGGCGACATGGAAGACTCGACCGTCCAGCCCAAGGTTATATTCACACCAGAGGACACACCCGGCGACAAACACTCGAACGGGTCACCTCCAATCTTCAAGAACAAGTCGAACGCGCAGTTAGACGAGCGGAACTCGCCAAGTAAAGACTTTGCACGGTCAGCGAGCGCGGCCCAAGTGTCCAACGTTGAGAGACCGAGAAAAATTTCAACACCTGTCGCGTCTAAAAACGCTCTGCACAACATAGCGAGCAAAGGTCACCTCCCGAGCAACCCGTCGTTGCTCGAATCTGTCCCAGAAGGGAAGAGAAGCAGCGTGAATTCGCAAGAAGCGTTCCTGAAGAAACTTCAAGTGCCGAAAACGCCGAAACGCAGCCCCTCGACCTCCAGTTTTCAGTACATGTCCACGCCGTTCCACGGCTCCACTCTGTCCGCCTTTGAAAAGCCGAGCGAGTTCGCGTCGCAGTTCAGTCTGAAATCCGTCACGGACAGCTTAGCGCCCATCAGTTACTGCTGCGGCTGCAAGAAACGGCCGAAAGACGAAAACAGTAAAAAGGAGTCCAATAAATACTTTGACGTGCAGCTGTTGAAGGACCCAATATATCTAGTTATTTTAATATCGAACTGTACGAGTGCCATTTCTTATACGAATTTTATAATATTAGTGCCGTCTTACGCTAAGGAATGTGGCTTTGATAAGTCGCTGGGTGCGTATTTGTTGTCGATAATTTCGGCGTTAGATTTGGTAGGCCGAATTGGCGGGTCGGCGTTGTCGGATGTAGTTTCGACGCCGAAGCGATACTTTTTCATTTTCGGCCTTCTGCTTTCGGGTGTTAGCTTGTCGATGATACCGTTGGTGTCTAGTTACCCGGCTATAAGTGTTTTTTGTTCGATTTTTGGTCTTGCGTCGGGTGTTATGACGGGCGTGACGGCGTTAGTGATGACGGAGATGCTCGGGACCGAAAGGCTTATGTCATCTTACGGCATAAGCCTGTTCGTTAACGGTATACTGCAGCTGATCGGACCGCCCATTTGCGGTTTCTGGTTCGAGTACACGCATTCGTACAAATCATTGTTTGTTACGTTAGGTTTCGTTTTGATAAGTGGCGCCGCCCTGTGGGGTTTTGTGCCGTTTATATTCAGAAGAAGAAAGTTAGCCGAGCTAAATAAAATGGGTGCGGAGAAAGCGTAGTTGGTCTCTCGACAAATATTGGAGAACAAAGTTGTGAGTTTATCTAACTCGGTCGGTACTGGTTACCAAATGTAAGTAAAAGGAAACAAATCTATTTCAATGCTCACAAGGATTATAAAGAGCTGTTATTTTTTACATAAAATTGAATTATTAAATTTCTTGCTTCTGGTCGAGCCTATAAATCTTTAGAGTGGGACGCCGATAAAGCATGCTCACTCGCTCTTGCACATCTTATGGCTAAAGGCTGTGGCGTTCTAGTGCACTTGATATTACTAAAATGCATATAAATTTGTAACATTTATTACTAAAACGAAAAATTAAATACATATATACATATTTACAACGGTAAAGAAGGGTAGTTACAGAAACCAATACGCTTAAAAATTAAACACATTATGATCGGTAATCGGAATTACAGACAAAGGTTTTCGGTTTATCGATACAATGTGTTACGCGCACGTGCGCATCTCTAGCATTCCTGTGATTTGTAACTCGACCGGCAGTAAAGAAAATAATTCAAAGTTTTGTATCTGTGGTTGTCCTCTCGTTGTTTGCGGTTGGCTTCTTAAGGTTTATGCATTCAGCCAGTGTTCATCTTTTTTTCTTAAAATTTCTTATAATCGTTTGTATAATCTTAATAAGCAAAAAAATATTTTCTTAAATATAGTTCTCGTTTTTTTACCACCTCAGATCCGTTTTGACCATTGTTCTTTGACATAAGCTCCATAAAAGTAACGTCACATTTATGTCAAACCGTGGATAGATCGGTTTTTGCAACCTGCCGTTATACAATCACAATTAGCCGTCAAAATTCGTTTCTAAACCAAGCACAGGTGGCGCTAAGAGCGCTTTTGTTTTTTTTCATTGCAAGTAAGCTTTGTTCTTGAATGTTTGTTGTAAAAGAGACAATAATGTTGTTTGTCACAAGACAGGCAAAGGTTTATGGGTACATAGTGTATAGATTTTTTAATTTTAATTTTTGCTGTTTTAAGAGACCATTATATATAATAGTGCTGGTTTTTTATAAATCAGTTTTAATACTTTCAGCGACAAAAGTAGCTGATGATAATCGATTTTCTAAATCGTCGGCTAGCTAACAACACCGCGCAAGTCAAATTTTGCAATTTCAGGAGAGAAAACTGTTTTCCTTGTATGTTTTTTATGTAAATTAAATAAATATATCGATGCTGAGTGATGATGCGGTGTATAATTGGTGTTTAACGCCCGAAATTAATAATCGATGTCATGTCATTTTAGTAGTAATATGTCAAGAGACCTAGCCCTAAAATGACATATCGATCCAAAACCGCGGATAACGGATCAGCTCCTCTAGCCAAGATGCATTCTGCAATCGTTGACGCTAATAGAAATCAAGAAAAAAGTATTGGTTTGACATATTTCTGACCACGTGACTTAGCGTTGAAATATGTCAAACCAATACTTTTTTTCTTGTTTTCTACTAGCGTCAACGATTGCAGAATGCATGTTGGCTAGGGGCCCTGGATCGATTATTAATTTCGGGCGTAAGACAATGAAGGACTTTTGTCGTTGACCGTACAATCAAGAACAATATACTTGTACTTATAAAGAAATATCTTGGAAAAATCTGTAAATGAAAAACTTTATATTTTATCAATTAACGTTTTAGTATTTACAGACAATTGCAAAAGTATATCCGCTGTTTTTCTATACTTATAATAAAATATATTCCTTAGTTATAAAATTAATAAATTTGCAATTGTCTGTAACTTTTGAATTTTTATACAGGATTTTTTGACATTGTTATGTAGAAGTTTTTTACATTCACTTTAAATATTAGTAGAGCACTATTATTAACTTAATACGATTTATAATTAGTTAATTTAAAACTAAACAACTTTTACTGTTTAATTATAATTATTAATAACTTGCCTACATCACTATCATTTTAACGTGAGTCATTTATTTTTAGTATAATTTGTATTATGTTGTAATATCTTTTTTATTATTTAAAAATGCCTAAGTAATCTTAATATTCCAGTTTCGAATTAAATACATATTATCAGTTGTCACTCACTACTTTATTTTATGATCATTAAATGAATTGATACTTTTGTGTTTTTTTTTATTATTACGTCTTTTCTAACGTGCACTCTCTAAAGCTAAACTTAACTTGACAGGTTAAAATCCTGATTACGGAAGTCAAAAAGGAAAATTTAATTCAGTTCCGGGAAATTTAGTTTAGTTTTAAAACATGAACATCAGAGAGGCGACCAATATTATTTTATTCTGTCTACTTACGATCAGTAAGCTGCTATAGCTAAATAACGAAAATCAAAATGGCGCCGACTGCGGCGTTAGAAGTATCAACTATATTCAAGGACATGCCTCGCCGTGTTGCAATTGGTCCACGCGACGCTGTGCCGTTCTGCTATTGGTCCGCGTGGCGCTGTCAACTGTGCCTCATACATCGCCTCCAATGCCTAATAAATAAATGCTAAATGCTGTAACTTGTAACTTTGAAACGTAAAGGTAATCAATCTCAAAATTATTATATCTATATAATTTTTCTACTTATTATAAAATAAAAACTTTTCGTTTTACGACGTTGGTGCTTTTTTGCTGTCAGTGCCACTATATCGTTAGACTGTCAAAAGTTACCTACAGACCAACCTTTTTATATTTTTGAATATACTCGACTTTTCTATAGCTATATTCATATAGCTATAGAAATATCGATTAGATGACAAAAAAAAAGCTTGGGATTTTAGTGAACTTGCTCCAATTCAATCAATTAGTAATAAGAATAAAATTGTCAATGTGATCGCGCCAAAAAAATTACCTGCCGGGCGTTTCTTGCCTGTTCTTTTGCCGGCGTAAGGAGGTTGGAACAGGCGTAGCTAGTTTTAAGGTGGATGATCCCAGAGCTCATCACGCTATGTTGTCAAGAGATGGCGCTGATGTCATTTTTTACCTAAATTATTTTTTTACGTCGAAAATAATAATCTTATTCGAACCAAACACTAAAGCGCGCGTTCTATAGCGTTACTCAATTGTAAATTACCCAAATCTTCATTTAATAAACTAATAAATTACTCGTAACGCTCCTCTTACTGCTGGTGTCACAAATTTACGTACTTACACACGCACACGTAGACATAAAGTATGTCATTAGAACGCATCTAAGGTGGTTGCTTGCGGTCCGCCTAGCAGCCCAGCGTCAATAGATGGTTTCTAATTAACGCATCTTATTTTATTATGAATGAACAGGTGCATATTATTTTAATAATAATTATGTTTACCGGTAATGGCGTAATATGTTTTATGTATCAAACAATATTTCAGATGTGTTTTAGTTTTCAAAACACTTTTATTTGTGCCAAACAATATCGCGGCGGTAGTGGTGAATGGCAGCTAAGCAACTATTCACGCACACATAGAAAATGGTTTTGTTGTACACGAAACCATTTGCTAATTTCGTTCTTTCGTTTACTGTATAGGTTAGACCAGTGGTCAAACCTCTCAGTAGTTCTTTACTGATAACGAGGTTCCGAGTTCGATCCCTGCCTCAGATTTTTGGTAATTTTCTTTGATTTGGATGAAATTTAGAATGGAGATGGCCTATACCCTTTATTACCTATACTCTCTACTCTCCTACCAATAAAGACATTGGCTATTGTAATACTTTATTATGAAACAATCAGGATTATTTATTATACATGTACATAGTGTCAAAATAAAAAACAGTCAATCACCAATAGTCTTTTTATTTACACATTCTTAAATATTCAATAATTCACAATTCTTCGTCAATATAAAGTCCTGCTGGTCGCACAGTTTTTTTCATTTTTTCCATGAACTATGTTCTGGCCACAGACTCATTGTGTTGGCCATATGCCATGTTATTGGTCAGAACATTGTTTTTATACAAAATGCTTTTGACGTGGTTGTGGCATGGTGTTGTCGCTTTTCGTTTACATATCTGCAACAAAGCTATAATTAAAGTATATTCTAATTTGTATCCCAACCTGGTCATACGAAAAACACGGATTTATGTCTACTAAACACTACTAAAAAACAAACATAACTTTGAAAAACGGTTAGTTTCCAAATCGGCTGGCTGGCCTGTCGCATTTATATGTAGTGTAAACATCATTTTCATGTTGCCCGATGGTCAGAAGTTCAATTCCTTTTATTTCCTCCGTTGTTTTTTGGAAGTCTCGAAGTTTCGAGAGACATGCTTATTTCAAATCTATTTCCACAATTGGTTCATTTGGTTTAGTAGTTACGTTGATACGTGGTAACAAACATTTAACATACACACACACAAATTTTTGCATTTATTATATTAGTAGAATAGAATTTCGTTTATTTCATGGTGTATCATATACGAAGTAAATAAGCGTAGGAAAATTATATGTTATCATATTGTGTAGTTCAAAGGTATTTGAATACACTTTCAGCTAGGGCAGTTGTAGAACAACGTCCTTGATCCTCCGAAAATTAGATTTGTGGTGTCAGCCAGCTAGCAGGGCTTTTCCGGTTATACAAAGGTACTCTGTGGCAAGGCTGTTGCTGGCCTCAGCTGGCGTAGTGGTGCACGATTGTATCTGCTGATTTCCATCAATAATTTTCCAACGTTGATCAACCTTTTTTACAGAGTAAAACTATAAACAACAACTTGCCTAGCAACGTAGCAACTAGTCAAAAATGCATTTTACGTGAATGACGTAACCAAAAAACTCATAGAACAGTCTGATTAGTTTATACTAGCTGCACCCCGCAGTTTCACTCACGTGTCCTACAGTTTATCGCGATATTTTTTTTTATAAAACTATTGAAGTAAAAGAAACACTAAATATTAAGTGAAGCTTACCACTTACCACACATACACATACATTAGTGAAAACCGCACCCTAATCGGTTAAGTCGTTTCTGGAATTAGCGCGCACAAATGCACAGACAAACAGACATACAGTCAAACAGACAAAAATTCTATTTATCATTGTTTTGGGTTCTATTGCGTTGATGATAAAGACCCCCAATAATAGCTTTTCTCATTTATCTTTCACTAGTTTTCAGCCGCGGTTTCACCCGCGTCTTCCCGTTATCCCGCAGGAACCTTTTTCCAGGATAAAAAGTAGCTATAAGCTATTTCCATTCCAAATTTGATCAAAATCAGTTTAGTAGTTACGGTGATACGTGGTAACAAACATTCACACACAAAAACTTTCGCATTTATAATATTAGTAGGATAGGATAGGATGTACAGACAGCGATCAGTCACAGTTTTATTACAAATGTAGGTAAATAGATTTTTACTGTCAATGTGGATTTGAATTCCGTCTTCTTTAGCGCTTAGACTGTCTCATTGAAAAATATACCATATTCCGTTTGATAACAATATATATAGCACTAGCTGTTCCCTGCGGTTTCACCCGCGTGGGCTACAGTTTATCGCGATAAAAATACCAAATTTCATTTAAATCGGTTCAGTAGTTTAGGCGCGAAAGCGTATATATTCCGTATACTCCAAAATTATTCCCGCACTTCGGTGCCCCTCACCGCGTTACCTGCTGTAGGTATCCATTATCCTATTTTAATTCTAATTTTTTTTTTGACCGCGCGTTTGTACAGCTAAAGGTCTTCCTGGTTCGTAAATTGCGACCGCAGTTTACCTATTTCATAGAATATTCTCCCGCCTTTCCCGCGGCACTGCGGTGCAGTGGGTTTATTTTTCTACTACTACTTACATTTTTAAACTCGTGATATCTTTCGAAAGGAATGTCCGAATTGAATAATTCAAAAAGTTATATGAAGGGATTGAAGCAGTTTTGAATGAGAAGTAATTTATTTTGATAAGGATTAATACCAAGATACAAATAAAGAGCCTTTCCTAGCGGAGGCATTAAAATTAATTTTTTTAAATAAAAAAACACTTATGGTGGCATAACTATAATAGTTAGACATATGCTCTCGCGGACTTTTTTGTAGATCTTAATAGGACCTACAAACCCGTGATACATTGTTTCGTTCTATTGTCAATAGTTTTTGCAGCGCACGCAAAAATAGGTTTTCGATTTCATACCTTGGGTTAAAAAATAGCAATTTTCTTACGGATCCCTAATTTTTTTGGAAATAAAATATAGCCTATAGCCTTCCTCGATAAATGGACTATCCAACACTGAAAGAATTTTTCAAATCGGATCAGTAGTTCCTGAGATTAGCGCGTTCAAACAAACAAACAAACAAACAAACAAACTCTGCAGCTTTATAATATTAAAATATTAGTATAGATTACATTGATAGATATCGGTTGATTTCGGTTTTGTTTTGACGTTTATGTTTTGAAGCGATGATAGCTCAGTCGGTTGCACATCGAACTTCCGTGCTGGAAAGCACATGTTCAAATACCAACAATAAGTATGAGGTTTCGGTGAAGAAAAATATCGTGTTTATTGACCTACCAAACATTTATTTGGTAGTGCGGTACCAACACACTAGGTATCAAATATAGGGGTGTGACTAGAAGGGGAAAAAATCGATTAAGAAATAATCGATTTTCATCTCTTTAGAATAAATCGATTTGTAAAAAACGATTCGATTATTTTTACTTAATCGATTTTTTACAATCGATTATTTTTTGATTTTTACAAATCGATTATTTTATTAAAAATATAATCGATTTTTTATAAAATAAATAATCGATTTTTAATACAATTAATAATCGATTTTTAATATAGTAAATAATTGATTTGTAATATTTGTTTATCGATTTTTTTAAATCGATTAAAAGAAAAAAATGATCGATTAATATAAAATCAATATTTTTTTCTCATCTCTAAACTATTAACTATTAACTATTTAACCGTGGTAGGCGACTTGCAAGGGCGATCTACCATTTCTAGTTCTACCGCCAAGTACCTAACTAACTATACATTATTATCAATAGTAGGTACCTACCTACGTAGGTATGAATCTAGAATTACGTTCTAATGTAATTATGTTGTCAGCTGGCTGGTTACCATAATACAAGTTCTGCCTATCTTGGGATCTATTGGCCGTGTGAGAAACTATCGCAATATATATATTTACTTCTTACCTATTTATTTACTAATTTTTCTACTTTGATTACCTGGGCGAAATTATATCACTTAGGTAATCAAAGTGGATTAGACCTCCACGACCTTGACTACCAACCCGTTTTGATTTACGTCTTCGGAACGGAAAGTAAAAATTGCCCCAAAGTCAACAACATCGTTCATGCACGATTTGGCAAGTCGCAATATCGTGGGCCGTGGCGAGCGAGACAGAAAATCATTCTTCACTAGTCATGCGCGATCTTGCAACGTCGCATAATTTTTAGCTATTTTGTGACCGAACCTAATACAAACTATAATTTCTTCTGTGGCAAAGTTGTAGCCACGCCACCACTACATCGCTCACTAAGGTCTACATCTAAATAGTTCATCGAAATTCAGGTAGATGGCAGGTAAAAATCACCTAATTCAAGTCCGTCAACTTCAATGCCACTCACGCACACATGTGTATAAAAATACGATTTTTCCGAAAGTTTTAAAGGTAAAATTTGATGGAAAACATAATTTTGGTAAGAGAAACTGATAGTCCGCGGATGGGTAATTAATTGAACAATTTAAGAAAATTTTCAAACTTCATTAAAATAGTTTGCGTGATCTATATTGCTCGGCTTGAGTTTGTATGGGAAATTGCCGGACCCATTCACCTTAAGTTGACGTTTTAAAGTGATCACAATGTATCCTATTAAATAAAAAAGTTTTTGATTTTGATTTTGATATATTATTTCTATTTTGTATCTGTCAAAGAAACGAAAAAAAATAACAATGTACAGTGAATAATGGTTAAATTTATGTTATTACTTAATATAAAAATAAATGCCTTGCAATAATTAATTATGTAATGGATCCGTATCATTTTTTTTATAGAAAGTGTTTATGGAAATTGTAAATAAACTTATTTTATAATGCATAAACTGAGTTTTATTTGACTTCATGGCTACCTAAAATGGATACCTAAATAAACCAAAAGCTCGTCCCAAAAATCCTACTAATATTATAAATGCCAAAGTTTGCGCGTGTGGAATGTTTGTTACCACGTATCACAGAAACTACAAAACCGATTTTGATGAAATTTGGAATGGAGATAGCTTATACCCTGGATTAACATATACCTAGGCAACTTTTTATCCCAGAAAAAGGTCCTGCGGGATAACGTGGGTGAAACCGCAGGAAGCAACTAGTATTGCCATCTTTTTCTTGAAAATTTCTGTTATTAAAATCGGTTGGTAAATTGAGAAAATTCGTAAAAATAACAGAGTGCTTTTTTCTAAGAGTATTTTTGCGGTAACCTAGTTTGGCATAAATAAGTTGTAAGTTACAGGAAAACTCTGGAGCAATGATATGTAATGAATCTTCTACCATGTTCTACCAACCGGGTTCGAATCCCGGTAAGGGCAAATATATGTGTGATGAGCACGAATATTTGTACCTGAGTCTTGGATATTTCTATCTATATAAGTATTTATTTCTCTATATAAGTATGTATATCGTTGTCTAGTACCCATAACACAAGTTTCGACCTTAATTTGGGGCTAGGTCAATTTGTGTGCAATTGGCCCAGATATTTATTTATGTAGATAAGTTCCGACGTCAAATAAAACAACATTATTATAGGAAACTTTTCAATATTATATTAAATTTTAAACTTAAATTGAGTATAAACATAGTAGAGTATATATCTAGCTGTGAACAGGAAAACATGAACAGTAACGTCCAATGCGTATTTTGTAATAATAAAGTGGAAGCAGTCTCAGTCCTGCAACAAAACATTAACGAGTTATTTAAAAAATCTGTTAACGAGCAATAATTCTTATGTCAGAATATAACTATAAAAAACATATAACAATTAGAATTCATAGTAACTTCATTCTCTTACTTAAATATTGCCATTATACTCATTAATCCATTTGATTATAATAATTATATCTGTGGCAGAATGTCTACGATTGTACACATTTTATGTGAATGGCAACTTTATATTCTTTCTATCAATCTTGATGGGGTAGATTTTGGCGGGAAATAGTAGTGACAGGTGACAGTCGATTGTATCGGGAGTTTTGGTAGGGCAAATATTTGGGTGGCTGGCTAGAGTGATTCATCGGGATCTGTGTGGGGTGCTATTTTTTCTCCTCCTGGCCTGAATTACAAATCACATTTCGTCGGCTAGCTAACAACACCGCGCATGTCAAATTTTGCAACTTTACAGGAGAAACAGAGTCAGTGTTAAAACCTTCTTCATAATAAGTAAATCGTTATTAGTTATGCAAGGCTGCAATGTTGTATTTTGGCGCGAGTTGAAACCTGAGCAAGCGAAGGATTCCAAAATTGAACCACTCGCTTCGCTCATGGTTCAATCATAGAATCCTGAGCATAGCGAGGGTTTCTAAGGTACAAGACGCAGAATAACTTTGCAGCCGAGCGAAACACACAACTTTTCACCTCACTACAGCGAGGAAAATGCTAGATGCAAGAAAAACAGATAAAATTGGTTTTTTTGTTTTTTCATGCAAGTGTTGCTGGCCAGTGCGATTATTCCAAAAAGAGGCACACCGACATGAAAGAAGTATTGTTGCATTTTAAGTGGACTGGCGGTATGGAAAATTATTGAATAGACAGTTTCGAAGTTGAAAAATACTTTCCACGCTAGCGCGCAAAATGCGCTTTTGCACTCAGATTTCGAATGACAAACAGACTCTTTCCGAGCTTGTGAGGTGAAAAAGTACCTTATGCTCTCGTCATCGGCAGACATTCCGTTTGTAGCCAGTCGTGGTCCGCCGTCAGTCCGCGCTGCCTCAGGACGGGACCCACCGTCTCCAGGACGCGTTTGTGGTACGCGTTTAAGTAGTTCAACTGGAAATTTAAGTATTGTTATATGTTATAAATTAATATCCTACTAATATTATAAACGTGAAAGTTTGTGAGTATGGATGGATGGATGTTTGTTACTGAGGTGTAGTAGTAAGTAAGTATGTATATTGCATTGTTTGATTTTGTTCGTCTATACGTTTTCTCTGTGCTCTAGTCATTACTAAAGTAATTTCGTCGTTCATCTTTTTTAACGTGTCACTTGTTATACTAATCCTAGATAATGCGTCTGCTACGCTATTTTCTTTCTTTCTTTTTATTATCTGCAGTCTATTATTTTTTATTCGTCCAATACATCCCGCAAGAAAAACATTACTACTAACTGTTTGCTATGTACTACGCAATCATCCTTTAAGTCTGTATTCAAAAGTAAATAGTGGATTGATTCACTTCGCGCTGGAATTTGTAAAACTTCATTGGAATAATCTATTGTGTCATGAAGTTCCAAAGAATATTCCATTCCACATTTGGTCAGTGTAATCATGTTTGTTTCCAAGTTGATATTCGAACCGTCCAAGCCTGTCCCCGCATTACTCTTTCACGCAAAAACTACTGAACCGATCTGAATGAAATTTGGAATGGAGCTTATACCCTGGATTAACACATAGGCAGTGCCGGATTAACCACGTAGCAACAGTAGCAATTGCTACGGGCCCCGCGCAAAGGGGGCCCCGCATATTTAAACCCACTCATCCCTGCCTGAGTGAATTTTTTTTAGTGCAACTTATTAAGATGTGGTGTATTATAAGGAATTTTATTGATGTCACAAATACAACTTTTTCTACTAAGAAAATCTAAGTCAGACATCCAGTAACCGAATATTTCCTTGGCGTAAATAAAAAACTGAATTTCATACGGTAAACACACAAATTGTACAAAAAGTTGCTTGTGAATCCATTGTTGATCGAGGGCTCTTTGAAAGAATTTGCTACGGGCCCCGCGCTTGCTTAATCCGGCACTGCACATAGGCTACTTTTCATCCCGGAAAAAGGGACAAAGGTTTTAATCCAGAGTATAGCGAGGAGCCTCGAGTGACTAGGTTTAAGATTAACTGGGCGGAACCCGACGCGACAGCGCCTGACTCTGGAGACGGTAACATAGAAACGCTGCACGCACCAAGCAATGATTCTTACGGACCATCTTTCAATGCTGACAGTATAATCAGCAACATTGAGTTTCATGGAAGCTTGAGCGGTTATGGGGACACCTCTAATTCCGCAGCTGCTATGGAATGCTGAGGTGAGAATTGTACAATACAAGGTGTGCTCTGCCCGCAGCCTTTTTCCGGGATAAAAAGTAGCCTATGTGTTAATCCAGGGCATAAGCTATCTCCATTCCACATTTCACTCAAATCTGTTCAGTAGTTTTTGCGTGAAAGAGTAACAAACATCCATCCATCCATACTCACAAACTTCCACGTTTATATGACGAACGTTTTGTATGACGTGTTGTGTTTTGGCTTAGGCTTTGAGCAATAATGTTTTTTATGAATAAACTAGCTATTCCCCGCGGTTTCACCCGCGTGGGCTACAGTTTATCGCGAAATCCTTAGCGGATGCCTACGTTATAACATCTACCGGCATGCCAAATTTCAGCCCGATCCGTCCAGTGGTTTGGGCTGTGCGTTGATAGATCACTATGTCAGTCAGTCATCAGACCTTTGAGTTATATATATATAAAAAAGAAAGTCGTGTTAGTTACACTACTTATAACTCAAGAACGGCTGAACCGCTTTGGTTGAAAATTGGTGGGGAGGTAGCTTAGAACCAGGAAACGGACATAGAATACTTTTTATCATCCCGGAAAAGGTTCCTACGGGATAACGGGAAGACGCGGGTGAAACCGCGGGGTGCAGCTAGTAAATTATGAAATTATAATATTAGTGGGATAACAAAGTGTGTATGTAGTGTTGACCTCAAAATCGTCCAGCAACCCGACGTCGATGCACTCCTTCTGGTGCGGGACCAGCGTCATCGTGCGGAAGCCGAGCACGCCGCGCCCCTCGTAGTCGCCTATCAGCTGCTTGGCCTGCAATTATTTCATTCAAAATACAAAATATATCTATTCAATAGGATACATTGTGATCACTTTAAAACGTCAAACTTAAAACTAGCTGTTCCAACCTCCTTACGCCGGCAAAAGAACAGGCAAGAAACGGCCGGCAGGTAATTTTTTTGGCGCGATAATTTTATTCTTATTACTAATTGATTGAATTGGAGCAAGTTCACTAAAATCCCAAGCTTTTTTTGTCATCTAATGGTCCGTTGTTTTTTAATTAGCTTTACTAATAAGATTTCTCTTGTTTGGTTGTACACATTGGGATATGGGAACATGAATATTAACGAGTTGCGGGATCACAACCAAAGCAGACCAGACCCTACAAGCAGTACCCGTTCCATTTGGAGTTGGTATAGTGAAGTTAGCGGTCCCGGGTTCGAATCCCGGTAAGGGTAAATATATGTGTGATGAGCACGAATGTTTGTTCTTGAGTCTTGGATATTTCTATCTATATAAGTATTTATTTCTCTATATAAGTATGTATATCGTTGTCTAGTACCCATAACACAAGTTTCGAGCTTAACTTGGGGCTAGCTCAATTTGTGTGCAATGGTCCCCCGATTTTAGTTAAGGGAATAACCCCGATCAAAACGCAAAAAACCGTGGTTTTCAATGATGTTATGTGCGGATTTACCATCGCTCAAAACGGTGAAGGAAAACATCGTGAGGAATCCGGCGTGTCCAAGAACTGCAACATTCAAGGGCATGCGACATCTACTAACCCGCACTGGGCCCGCGTGCTACATTACGGCGCGTATTCTCTCTGAGAGAAGGCCTGAGTCCCAACAGTGGGAACCTAATGTCAAAGTAAAGCCACTCACTCGCGGATGGTCAGAGTCCTTAGTGACTGCGATGGTTTCCACAAGGTCCTCGTGTCGGATCCCGTACGCGCCCACTTTGTAGTACCCTGGCTCTGAAATAAAGGAAAATACAATTCTACAAAAATAACGCTTGATTGATCATTTTATCATTAAAAATCGTCAATACAAGAAGTCGTCAATGACAGTCAGCTGTTCAGGTTGTTGTCAGGTTTCATTTCACAAATACACTCTCATTACACAAATACACTCTCATTACACAAATACACTTTCATTACACAAATACACATTCATTACATAAATACACTTTCATTTTGACCAAATTATCTGATACCCTTGACACAGGGAATCCTAGTTAGGGGTCAGTTTGCGTATGTAATATTTTGAACGTTATTTTGTAGTTTTTCTTTATTTTTTTTACTTAATTTTTGTACTAGTTGCGCCCCGCGGTTTCACCCGCGTCTTCCCGTTATACCGCTGGAACTTTTTTCCGGGATAAAAAAGTAGCCTATGTGTTGATCCAGGGTATAAGCTATCTCCATGCCAAATTCATAGCGATGATGACTCAGTGGTAGTGACGTCGGCTTGCGATCCGTAGGACGCGGGTTTGAATCCTACAATGAGTTTGAGCTTTCGGTGAAGGAAAACATTTTGATGAAACCATAGCATGGTGGTAGGGTATTTTCTAGTACTCGCCTGGCTAGCTACCACCCTCTTGTTAAGAATCTGTCGCCGAGCACCTATCGGTGTGTTCCGGCAGCCTCACTTGAGAGCCAGTTCCCAGTCCAGGTGTAGCGTGGCGCCATCTTCGACCACATCGTCACTTAACATCAGGTGACTTGTGGTCAAACGCTACCCTGTAAATAGTAAAAATAAAAAAACCATTCAGATCCGTTCAGTAGTTTTTACGTGAAAGAGTAACATCCATCCATCCATCCATCCATACTCACAAACTTTCACGTTTATAATATTAGTAGGATTGACTGACCGTTGCTGAGCACCTGCCGGGCCCCCAGGCCGGGGTCGTGCGGGTAGGGCCTCCAGGAGACCCCGGCGGGCCCCTCGTGCACGTTCAGGTAGTGCCCCACGCCGTGCCCCGTGCCGTGCGCGTAGTCCAGCCCCACGTCCCACAGCGCCTTGCGGGCGAAGCTGTCCAGCACGTTACCCTGGGGGGCGGCGAGAAAGACCTTCCGATATTTATCTATTTTACAAACAAACAGCTAGGATGACAAATATCAAAGTAGAATATATATATATGTATCATCATTATCAGCCTTTCACGTTCCCACTGCTGGGACTCTGGCCTTCTCTCAGAGAGAGTATGGGCCGTAATGTAGCACGCGGGCCCAGTGCGGGTTGGTAGATGTCACATGCCCTTGAATGTTACAGTTCTTGGGCATGCCGGTTTCCTCACGATGTTTTCCTTCACCGTTTTGAGCGATGGCAAATCCGCACATAACTTATTAAGTCATAGATGCGGAGCCGAGAGGATTCGAACTCGGTGTCGGCGTCTTGTAAGTCGCACGCCTAACCGTTCGGCCACCATCGCTATATATGTATATAGAAGGCCAATTAGAAGTTTCTACACATAGAAAACAAACAATTTCAAAGCAACAAGACGGACGCACACTAGTCAAAACTTAAACAATAATATATGAAACAAAATAACAATAACTCAAAGGTGACTCGCGTAGGAACCTTTACCGGGATAAAAAGTATCCTTATGTCTGTCTCCTGATTCTAAGCTACCTCCCCACCAATTTTCAGCCAAATCGGTTCAGCCGTTCTTGAGTTATAAGTAGTGTAACTAACACGACTTTCTTTTATAAATATATTTAGATATATATATATATATATAACTCAAAGGTGACTGTCTGATGTCTGACTGACATAGTGATCTATCAACGCACAGCCCAGACCACTGGACGGATCGGGCTGAAATGTGGCATGCAGGTAGATGTTATGACGTAGGCATCCGCTAAGAAAGAATTTTGATTTATTCTACCCCCAGGGGGATAAAATAAGGGATGAAAGTTTGTGTGAAACTTTGTCAATTGTAAACCGATCGGGCTGTAACTTTGCATGCATCACGCTGTAGCCCACGCGGGTGAAACCGTGGGGAACAGCTTATCCATCCATCCATCCATTCATACTCACAAACTTTCATGTTTATAATATTAGTAGGATTATTGTTACCTTAACCCCTTTAGGGAACAGAGCGCTGCCCAACATTATTTGCCCCTTCAGCACTCGGGTGAAAGCGTCCCTCTGCTCCGCGCTGGGCTGACCCATGTGGCGTGTCCGAGTGACGTCGGTGGTGCCATCTCTGGAGCAAACGCAAATATGTCATCATCCCGCAACTCATTAATATTCATGTTCCCATATCCCAATGTGTACAACCAAACAAGAGAAATCTTATTAGTAAAGCTTATTACAAAATATCGAACCATTAGATGACAAAAAAAAGCTTGGGATTTTAGTAAACTTGCTCCAATTCAATCAATTAGTAATAAGAATAAAATTGTCAATGTGATCGCGCCAAAAAAATTACCTGCCGGGCGTTTCTTGCCTGTTCTTTTGCCGGCGCAAGGAGGTTGGAACAGGCGTAGCTAGTTTTAAGTTTGACGTTTTAAAGTGATCACAATGTATCCTATTGAATAAATAAAAAAATTTACTAATTGACTTTGAATCATCATCAGCCGGAAGAAGAATGTGCGCCCCCCCCCCCCCCCCCCCGCCCTTAGGTCCCTGTGTACTATCTAGGAATGTAACGCCCCACCCTAGATCCCTGTGCACTATCTAGTGAAGTATTGCCCCCCAAACTAGATCCCTGTGTACCACCTAGGGATGTACAGTCAGCGACAAAAGTAGCGGATCGTTCTCGATTTTCCAAATGTGTTTCAAATCAGTAATTTTTTTTGTTTTTTTTACATTTTACTTGGTATCATTACCACAACATAATACACCTGATTTTAGGTGATGATGAGGTCACTGTATACTATCTAAGGATGTACTGCCCCTCTAGGTCCCTGCGTACTATCTAGGGATATTCTGCCCCCCTAGGTCCGTGTTTACTATCTAGGAATGTACTGCCCCGCCTAGGTCCGTGTTTACTATCTAGGGATGTACTGCCCCGCCTAGGTCCGTGTTTACTATCTAGGGATTTACTGCCCCGCCTAGGTCCGTGTTTACTATCAAGGGATTTACTGCCCCGCCTAGGTCCGTGTTTACTATCTAGGGATGTACTGCCCCCCCTAGGTCCCTGTGTACTACCTAGGGATGCCCACCTGTACTGGCCGCCGGAGTCCAGCAGGAACATGTCGTCCCCTCGCACTGCCCTCTGCGGCCCCTCCCTGTCCGGGCTGTAGTGTATGATGGCACCGTTCTCTCCCGCACTCGATATTGTAGCAAACGATGGCCCCATGAAGTCACTCTCATCTCTGTTGTGAAGAAAATATTACACTTAAGAGGACGCCGTGATAAACAATGAATCTGAAATAAGCTCCATACAAAAACGCAAGCGAGCTGACTAATGCCGTAAGGTGGTATGCGTAAAAAAAGGCTGCAGGGATCTCCTTTTTTCTCAGCAATTACAAAACATACAGAGCTAATATTTATGTACATTAAAGATCATGATTTTGACATCAAATTGTCGGAAGGATAACACGATTGGTTAACTTTCATAGCAGAGAAACAATGATCGAAAAAACCATCTAAAAAAATGATGTTCATTTTACAGGCATACAAAACCGATTTAAATTTTTTTTGTATGGTGTATACACATTCTTCAAAGAACTACAGATTTAGTTCTATAAAATTAACGATAGTTCTCATATTAAACGAAAAATACCTTTTTGTTTTGACGCATACGACCTTACGGCATTAGTCAGCTCGCTTGCGTTTTTGTATGGAGCTGTACCCCTAGTACAGGTTTTGATAGTTTACAAAAACTATAAAAGTTTTCGTTTCCATCCATACATACATATTTTTTTCAGCGATCTTACCGAGACTTGGAGGAACTGAAATCGTTAATACGGGTTATTTTAAATCGTTATAATCATATTCCAACAATGTTATTGAGTTACTTTTTGAATTTAAGCAGATCGAGTTGCCACTTTGACAAGTCGGCGGTGGTAAACGTCGACGTTTACCAAAACTTTTATCGTTTTCAAAACTTGTACTAGGGGTACAGATTTCAGCTTTATTAATTATCACCGCGTCCTCTTAGAAGGAACTCACTTGCGAAACTCCAGCAGCTTGTCCGCGACTTGTATCTCTGTGACGTCACGTGCCGCGTCGACCCGCCCGTGCAGCCACCGCAGCAGGCGCACTACTGCCACCCCGTCGCGCACGTGACACTGACGGAAGCCCTGACAAACGACGTTTTTTTTTAACTATTTACAGGGACTTTTCTGGCGGCAATCGAATTGTCAACGTGAAAATTTTGTTTTCATTTCCAAAACTTGTGTTTCTTCGAGTGATAATGGTGTCGATTCGGTTTTGCATTAAAACTAAACTAAGTTTGACAGATCTAATAGTAATGCCGTCCTTTTTTTACTTCAGTGGTTAGAAAAAGACAGCAATACTATTAGACCTGTCAAACTTAGTTTAGTTTAGGAGAATGTAAAACCGAATCGACACCAATGTGTGATATTGGTGGATTATTAACCAATAGGTGTTCGTTAATGTGTACGAGTGTGGGAAATTGAAATAAAGTTGTGAAAGTGACTTTTCTAGTTGCTCCAAAAAAGTCCGTGTAAAGTTTAAGTAAAGCGCCACTACTTAAACACTATCCTCATCCCATCATCTCATCATCATCATCATTTAAACTTGATTCAACTCTGAGTTTGAAATATTTTATACTTGACACTGGCAAATACACTAACCGTGTGACGCCATAACAAAAAAAACTATTTACATGGTAGCGTTTAACCACAAGTCACCTGATGCTAAGTGACGATGCGGTCGAAGATGATCTAGTAACACAAAGTTTATTCATCGACATCGATGTCGATGGAACAGTCGATAGCGTTGAATTCTCACCTCTATTTCGACATCGTTCTTCACTAGTTTCGCTAGAGCGACCGGCGACACTTCCGATATTAACGTCAGGGGCTTCTTCAAAATATCGTTCTGAAAAGAAAATTATTAAGATTAGCCTTCACGGTCCCACTGCTGGGACTCTGGCCTTCTCTCAGAGAGAGATTATGGGCTGTAATGTAGCACGCGGGCCCAGTGCGGGTTGGTACATGTCGCACGCCCTTGAATGTTGCGGTTCTTGGACACGCCGGTTTCCTCGCGATGTTTTCCTTCACCGTTTTGAGCGATGATAAATCCGCACATAACTTATTAATGCCCGAAATTAATCGATCTTGATCCGTTATCCGCGGTTTTGGATCGAAATGTCGCTTCAAAATATGTCAATTTAGTAGATGATATGTCAAGCCCTAGTACTAAAACGACATAATATGACTTGAAATATCGATCCAAAACCGCGGATCACGGATCAGGATCGATTATTAATGTCGGGCGTAAGTCATAGGTGCGGGGTGATAGGATTCGAACTCAGTATCGGTACCTTGTAAGGCGCAAGCTTTACCGCACGGAAAAAAAAGACCTTCCGATATACCGTTTTCCTTCTGAGTCAAAAGGGAAGGAATTGAAGGGAAACTAATACAAAATAAGGAAGGAAACGGTCTTGGAATGTAAAGACTCAGAAGGAAAGTCAGAATTTGTTTCTCAGTGCTATCGGCCATCATCGCTCTACGTGTACCTAGAAGGTGTGATATTTCGTGGATTACGGATTCGTTCTCTCTCTGATGCTGGGGCCACACTAAGGTCAACGTCAAGGGAAATGTCAATGCCTATCATCGCGATAAATACTGCGTTAATTATTAACGCTATTATGTGAGTGGCTACACTTGAACGGTCACGTGAATGTACTTGAGTTATCGGCTAACGTCAAACGACAATGTCAATGCCGTTGTCCAATGTCGTGGCCACACTTATGTCAAACGTCAATCATCGCGCTATTGAACGGCATTTCCCGTTAGCGTGGCCCCAGCATGAGAGATGGCCTGTGTCCCAGCAGTGGGAACGTGATAGGCTGATGATGATGATGATGACTTACGCCTGACGCCGCTCTATGAACAGCCTCGCTTGCATCGCTCGACAACCAAATGGAATGTTTGCCGTCTCCAATATTGGACAAGGATTTCTGAAAAGTAACATAGTAAATTAAAAAAAAAAAGTCAAATCAAAATCAAATCAATCATTAATTGCATTCATATGGTAGTATACATGAGATCTTAGTGGTTATCATTAGTGAACATATGGACCCGAATAGGGTATAGCAATGTAGGAGCTCACCAATCCATTCCAAATATGTAGTAGCAATTACAGACAAGTCGGGGGACCATTGCACACAAATTGAGCTAGCCCCAAATTAAGCTCGAAACTTGTGTTATGGGTACTAGACAACGATATACATACTTATATAGAGAAGTAAAAACTTATATAGATAGAAATATCCAAGACTCAGGTTCAGATAATTAATTCATAATATCATCATATAATCAAACAAGAGAAATCTTATTAGTAAAGCTAATTAAAAAATATCGAACTATTAGATGACAAAAAAGCTTGGGATTTTAGTGAACTTGCTCCAATTCAATCAATTAGTAATAAGAATAAAATTGTCAATGTGATCGCGCCAAAAAAATTACCTGCCGGGCGTTTCTTGCCTGTTCTTTTGCCGGCGTAAGGAGGTTAGAACAGGCGTAGCTAGTTTTAAGTTGACGTTTTAAAGTGATCACAGTGTATCCTATTGTATAAACAATATTGAATTTTGAATTTTTTTTAATTATCATAAAACAAAATTGTTCTCAAATCTCTAATCCATACTTCCATAGAAATAATATAAATGCAAAAGTAACTTTGTCTGTCTGTCTGTCTCGCTTTCACGCCTAAACTACTGAACCGATTTACATGAAATATGGTACGAAGACAGTTTGAACCCTGGGGAAGGACATGGGATACTTTTTAATGCGAAAAAGGGTCGTAAGGGGTTGAAGTAGTGGATGAAAGTTTGTATGGAAGTTTCGTCATTTTCAAGCTAGAAGCTTTAAACTTACAAGACTCTGGTACAAATATTCGTGCTTATCTATCTAAATATATATAACTCAAAGGTGACTGACTGACATAGTGATCTATCAATGCACAGCCCAAACCACTGGACGGATCTGGCTGATATTTGGCATGCAGGTAGATGTTATGACGTAGGCATCCGCTAAGAAAGGATTTTGATTAATTCTACCCCCAAGGGGATGAAATAGGGGATGAAAGTTTGTATGAAACTTTGTCAGTTTTAAACCGATCGGGCTGAGACTTGGCATGAATAAAGCTGTAGCCCACGCGCGGGGAACAGCTAGTCACGCATATATTCGCCATTACCGGGATTCGAACCTGGGACCGCTAGCTTCGCAGGCAGGGACACTGCCAACTCGGCTACCGTGTCGTCTTATCTTGCATTGAATTACAACTTATATACATACCGCTATCTCCTGTAAATGTTCCACCACGGCAGTGTAAGGTAGACCTTCGTAATTCTCAACGCCGTCGCTTCTCAAATGTTCCTTGAAAATAAACCCTGACATGAATTACGTCACAAAATAAGCGGGAGTCAAAAGTTGCTTGACGTGCCAGGTATAAATCATTTCTTTTCTGTTTTTTTTTTGATAATAGAATATAGTTTATTTGATATAAATATAACAAAAATCTTTACTAAAAAAACCTAAACTAATAACTACAATATATAATGACACTTTCTTGTAAATAAACATATAAATAACAGATTAGGGACGGGATTTTCCTAAAGTTACTACTCCTTTTAATAGCTTAGCCATTTGTATCCGTCGGCTTTTTTTTTACTTTTTACAGGGTAGCGTTTGACCACAAGTCGCCTGATGTTAAGTGACGATGTGGTCGAAGATGGCGCCACGCTACACCTGGACTGGGAACTGGCTCTCAATTGAGGCTGCCGGAACACACCGATAGGTGCTCGGCGACAGATTCTTAACACGAGGCTGGTAGCTAGCCAGGCGAGTACTAGAAAATACCCTACCACCAAGCTATGGTTTCATCGCGATGTTTTCTTTCACCGAAACCTCAAGCTCACTGTAGGATTCGAAGCCACATCCTACGGAGCGCAAGCCTGCGTCACTACCACTGAAAAGATGATGGTAGTTCTAATATTTTGCTTAATAAGTATTTATTAAGCAAGTTGAAGGGCAAAAACTACAAATCCATAATAAGACCTGTCACCATGTATGGATCGGAATGTTGGGCTGTGAAGATGGATGAGAGGAAACTCCATGTAGCAAAGATGAGAATGTTGAGATGGATGTGTGGAGTGACGAGAATAAGGAATGAGTATATTAGAAGAAAAACCAAGAGATCGAAGATCTAGTGGGCGAGCCTAACGTGGTCGGTGAAATTAAATCGCACCGACTACGTTGGCTTGGCCACGTAGTCCGCATGGGGGAGGATCGGGCGGCAAAGCGTTCTTATTTGGGACGACCGGATAGCCGTTGGCCGGTCGGACCTCTAGATACCGCTGGAAGGACGCGGTGGATGCGGACCGGGGCGCGAGCTCCACACTCTCAACTGGGCTGAAATAGCTCAAGATAGAGAAGAGTGGCGCTCTCTCGTTTCGGAGGCCAAGACACACTTTGGGTCGCTGAGCCATCGGAGTTAGTTAGTTAGTTATATTAGAGGAAGTATGAAAGTAGCACCAGTGACAGGTAAGGTGAAAGGGAATCGTTTGGCTTGGTATGGGCATGTTATGAGGAGGGATGATAGTCATATTACCAAAAAAAGGGATGAATATGAATGTTGATGGATGGAAGGGAAGAGGAAGACCAAAGAAAAGATAGTCAATAGTCAAATTTTATTTATTCAATAGGATACATTGTGATCACTATAAAACGTCAAACTTAAAACTAGCTACGCCTGTTCCAACCTCCTTACGCCGGCAAAAGAACAGGCAAGAAACGCCCGGCAGGTAATTTTTTTGGCGCGATCTCATTGACAATTTTATTCTTATTACTAATTGATTGAATTGGAGCAAAATCCCAAGCTTTTTTTTTGTCATCTAATGGTCCGATATTTTTCAATTAGCTTTACTAATAAGATTTCTCTTGTTTGGTACACATTGGGATATGGGAACATGAATATTGATTGTGTAAGGGTTGATATGAATGAAAGGGGAGTGAATGAAGCGATGACAGCTGATAGGGGAGAGTGGAAGAAGAATACGAGTACATGCTGCGCCGACCACAAATAGATGGGAACAGGGCAAGAAGAAGAATTACCTTGACGTCGTCCGACAGCCGACCGTCGCCCCAGAACAACTTGACGTCCGCGGCTGTCACGATAAGGTACGAAAAAAATACTGGATTGTACTCGATATCGCTCCCTCGCAGGTTCAGAGTGTCTGCAATACAAGGAATTTTTCATCATCCATCATCATCCATCATCATCATCATCAGCCGGAAGAAGTCCACTGCTAAACGACCGATGTGGCGCAATGGGCGGATAGCCGACTCTGAAGCGTGAGGTCGCGGGTTCGATTCCCGCTACAGGACAAGTATTTGTGCGTTGAAAAAAAAACAAGCGCAAGTATTTGTTCTGTGTCTGGGTGTTGTGGATCCCCGATCCTCGTAGTTTCTGATACCCTAGATACAGGGGATCCTATCATATTGAATAAAAATTTTGTGAATTTTTTAATGGTTCACTAGTACTATAAAATCATTTAAAAAATGGATGTAATGCCCTATTGGTTTGGACAAGAACTCACACGCCACTTCGTCCAAAGCTGTGATGACCAAAAGGGATGCCTTCTTTTCTGTCATCTTCTTCCTGAGCTCTTGGATCTTCTCGCCAGCTGTTTTACCTGAAACGTGGGAACAAGGTCCTCAACGTCAATATTCAAATGTTTTTTATTTAATAGGATGCATTGTGATCACTTTAAAACGTCAAACTAAAAACTAGCTACGCCTGTTCCAACCTCCTTACGCCGGCAAAAGAACAGGCAAGAAACGCTGAACCGATTTAAATGAAATTTGGCACAGAGATATTTTGAACCCTGAGGAAGGACATAGGATACATTTTATCGCAAAAAAATGCATTTCACGCCCGAGCAGGTGAAATGGCTGCGAACAGTAAGCCTGTTATAAAAAAAAAGATAGACACACAGACAAGAAAATATTTTTTTTATTTTTTTTATTTTTACTCTTTACAGGGTAGCGTTTGACCACAAGTCACCTGATGTGAAGTGACGATGTGGTCGAAGATGGCGCCACGCTACACCTGGACTGGGAACTGGCTCTCAAGTGAGGCTGCCGGAACACACCGATAGATGCTTGGCGACAGATTCTTAACAAGAGGGTGGTAGCTAGCCAGGCGAGTACTAGAAAATACCCTACCACCAAGCTATGGTTTCATCACGATGTTTTCCTTCACCGAAAGCTCAAGCTCATTGTAGGATTCGAACCCACGTCCTACGGATCGCAAGCCGACGTCACTACCACTGAGCCATCATCGCTATGAACAAGGGTTCCGTTTTTTCTTTATTTATTAATTAGAACGGATATACCATTTACACTAATCATAACATAACTTATAACAAAATGAATACCTAGGTCAAATAAATCGATGTCACATCATAAATAAACTTAACAACACAATAGAATTAAATTTGAGCAACAATAACAACAATAGGACAGAAAACAGTAGAAAATTAGAAAGTAAATTACATGTAAGGACACCGCTATCACGCATTCGCCTCGCAATACTTCAGGCATTCAGACAAAATTACTTTCCAATCATCAGCAAACATATCACAGTCGGGGTAGGCATTCAGTGCAGTGAGGGTTCGCGGTATCGGGGATCTGGCGCGAGCCACCGTACGGCTCGTGGGAATCGCAAACAACTTATGTTTTCGATTCCGACGGTAGTTGTCGGACGTGAAAAGCCGGCACAACTGATCATTGAGATCAGAAGCGTCCACTCTCCCACGAAGTATAAGAATAAAGAATAAGAATCTTTATTTGCGACAAATTATACAGAAAAAAAAAATGATATCTTCAAATTATAATAATATGAATAAGAATCATTTATTTGCAACAAATTATACAAGACAAATACATTACGTAGAAATAAGAAAGAATAAAAAGAAAATGTATTGTTGCAAACCGGCCTCAACTCAGCGTTGTGCTGCTCGTTTGATCAGCGCTGGTCTTCCGTTGAAGCCGCTTTTGTTTTTTTTTTTTCTTTAAATTATATTTTACACATCTTCATCTCACATCACACACACATCACATCACATCTCTTTGAGGTAGGGAACCCTAATAAAATTAAAACTCTCACCTGTATATTTGAGTGGTAGCGGTACGACGTCGTTGTTGGGTCGAGCCGGGGGCGGCTCGTTCAGTTGCACCCTAGCTTCGTCTATTAAGTTTTTGTACACTGGTACTATCTGCATGTTTGCTTTTGTGAGAGCGGTCTGTGGGAAACAGCTTTATATTATCGCGAAAAAAAGTAGCCATTGGTGTCGATTCGGTTTTGCATTCTCTAAAACTAAACTAAGTTTGACATGTCTAATAGTAATGCTGTCTTTTTCTAACCACTGTAGTAAAAAAAGGACAGCATTACCTATTATTTATTTATTTATTTGGGTAATAGGCGAGCAGGCCAGAGGCTGATGTGCCTATATCATGCTGTGTTGAATTATAGCAATGTCCAAAAGTGCAGAGAAAAGTCAATTCTGTAGCAAGGAAGCATTGTTCGTTCGCAACCACTTGTCCAGTCTGTTTTTAAAGGAATTCATTGAATGTGTCGACACAACGCTTCTGGTAGGTTGTGGATGTCTGGTAGGTTATAAAAACCTTGGTTTGGTTGTGTGTACTTTTTTTACCCAGTAAAAGAAGCGCTCCACACTTTTAGAAATAACCATTATATCGTAACTAATACAAGTCAATTTCATTATTTTATATTTTTCAGTGCGTTTTAAAAGTGTTTTATTTAGTTTTATATAAACTATATATTTTTATTTTTTTACTTTTTAGTCGTTTGTTAACAAGTCCAATCTATTTGACTCATCAAAACGAATCATATGAGCCCAAACACGAGGGGTTTACTGGTAGCCACTGCAGAGATCCCCTACCCACCTTCCGGCTGCATCATCAGATCAGTCCGATGATACCAAATTATTGCATTGTCACCGAGATTACAGACACATACAAAGTTTCAAGTCGATACGATAATTAGAAGTGGGTGAAAATTGACTTCTAAGATTTGATTACATTGTTAGTTAGTTAGTTAGTTACAAGTCAAGCTAATAATAAAAGTGTTTTAAAAATAAAACCTGCAGCGGCGTCCACTGCTCCCTAGTCATGGTGTGGGGGTCGACTCCCACGACGGCACCGTCGCTCAGGTTCGCCGCGAGCCACTTGTCCATCGACAGGGTGTCGGGCAGAGCTGGGGACAACAAATTATAGTTACGAACTAGCTGTTCCCCGCGGTTTCACCCGCGTGAACTAGAGTTTAAAAGTATCCTATGGTCATTGTATAGGCTAGATAGATGTGCAGCGGCTACCACCCCTTCCCGCGCCCCGTGCCCTCTCCCCTTCCCCTTCCCCCGCCGTTGGGTCGCCATTCTGAATCGCGCGCCCACGCATACAAGTCGACCCTTGACCCAATGAACTGTGAATTTGTGCGGTCCCCTGTGTGTTGTGTCCCAAAACTAGTGCACCCCCCTGGACCAGGACTGACGACCTGCGGTACGTACCCTATTCCTTTAATGGTTTGGTGAGCACCAAAAGTTCACCTGGTAGCAGAGCTGCGAAATTTGGCTTCCACGCGCCTACAGTCATCTATCTCTAGGTTACAGATTTCTAAAATAAAAGTAGGCTAAGTTACTCCTTATAACATCAGCTATCAGCGTGTGAAAGTCTCGTCATAATTGGTCCAGCCGTTTAGATAAACAAATAACTTGGAAATTGTTTTTTTGACCACCTGATGTTAAGTGACGATGTAGTCGAAGGTAGCGCCACGCAAGGGCGGATCCAGCTTTCAAAACAGGGGGGGGTCATATACAAGGGCGGATCACGGGGGTCATGACCCCCCCCCCCCTGGGCTGAGACTAGGTTGACTAGCATTGCTGCCAAGTGCAAATCAGCGGGGAATTCCCCGCATAGCAGGTAATAGAAGCAGGTAAAAAAATTGATAAAAGCAGGTTAATGCCAGTAATGGGAAATTCAATACATAAAAAATATCAGACAAAAGCCAGGCTTATTTTTGAACGCATCCATTTGTATAGCAAAATGTTGTTATACAATTTGTATGAATATTTGTTTGAATCTCTGCTTGAAATGGAACGGATCGCGCGTAAGGGAAGCAAAATTTTGGCGCCTTTATAAGTTTTGTGGTTTTTATACTAAATGAGAATAAAGGTCTCTTTTCTTTCGTTTTGCTAACTTACAGAGTAGAAACAATAAAAAAATGTCACGCTCGCTGCGCTCGCGCTTTTTAAGTTTTAGTATGTTTATGTAAATTGTGAAATGATGGTCTCATGTCCTTCGTTTTGCAACCTTTTAGAGTAGAAATACTTCAAAATTTTCGCGCTCGCTCCGCTCGCGCTTTTTAGCTTTCGTTATTTTTGTACTAATTGTGAAATGAAGGTCTCTTATCCCTCGTTTTGCTAACTTACAGAGTAGAAATGCTTCAAAATTTTTGCGCTCGCTATGCTTGCGCTTTTTAAGTTTTAATATATCTATAAAAATTGTGAAATGATGGTGGAGAGAGAGAGAGAGAGAGAGAGAGAGTACGAGTCGTAATTGTAGCCCACGCGGGTGAAACCGCAAGGAACGGCTAGTTAGTAATAAGAATAAAATTGTCAATGTGATCGCGCCAAAAAAATTACCTGCCGGGCGTTTCTTGCCTGTTCTTTTGCCGGCGTAAAGAGGTTGGAACAGGCGTAGCTAGTTTTAAGTTTGACGTTTTAAAGTGATCACAATGTATCCTATTGAATAAAGTACTATTGACTATATGCATAGATTCCTTTCTCCACGGATCTCTCATCGAAATCTTCCTTCCAAAGATTGTAGCAACTCATTGGTAATGACTTACATTGCTTCATGAGCGTCCAGAGCGAGAGGTCGGCCTCCTTTTCGAACTGCGTGTAGTACCGGCCGTCCGTCCAGAGTAGAGCCTGCGACGCCGTCACCACCGCCGTGCCCGCTGACCCAGTGAACGCACTGAGCCACTCGCGGCGAGCGTCGCACGACGCTATGTACTCCGACTGGCAGGAACGAATAGTAGATTGAAAGAAAGAAAGAATATCATATGTTTACTATAATATGCTTACTAGAGAGAGAGAGAGGGAGAGAGAGGGAGGGGGAGGGAGAGAGAGAGAGAGGGAGGGCGGGAGAGAGGGGGAGGGAGAGGGAGAGAGGGGGAGGGAGAAAGAGGGAAGGAGGGAGGGAGAGAGGGAGAGAAGAGAGAGGGGGGGTGAGAGGGAGAGAGAGGGGAGAGGGGTGTGAGAGAGAGAGACTTTATTTGGAAAAACTGCACACACAAGAGAAAGAAACGCACAGAAAAAAACAGTAACATTATACATAAACCACTAGTTACTAGTTATACGTACCAAATTTCATTTAAATCGGTTCAGTAGTTTAGGCGTGAAAGCGAGACATATACTTTTGCATTTATAATATTACTAGCTTCGCTCCGCGATTTCACCCGCGTCTTCTCGTTTTCTTAACCTTTTTCCGGGATAAAAAGCAGCATGTGTCAATCCAGGGTATAAGCTATCTCCATTCTAAATTTCATTCAGATCCGTTCAGTAGTTTTTGCGTGAAAGAGTAACAAACATCCACCCATCCGTACTCACAAACTTTCACGTTTATAATATTAGTAGAACAGTAAGGATAAAATTGTGAAACCTTAAGCCTGAAAACTTACATTATGTGCATCGGCAGTGGGTACAATGTAAGCAGACAGCGCTTGGGGCTGGCATGCCATCAGCGCACGAAGCGCTGACAGCCGCTGCAGCGACATGTTGGATAGTTCTGCAGACAGTTAATTTTTCTTTTACAGGGTTGCTTTTGACCATAAGTCACCTGTGTACCCCTAGGACAGGTGTTGATAGATTTCAAATACTACTATGCTAGCAGTCCCGGGTTCAAAGCCCGGTAAGGGCATTATATGTGTGATACAAATATATGTGTGATGAGCACGAATACTTGTTGCTGAGTTTTGGATGTTTCTATCTACCATCATTATCAGCTGGAAGAAGTCCACTGCTGAACATAGGCCTCTCCCCTTGAACGGCTATTAGCCATTTGCATCCATCAGCTCCCTGCAACTCTTACAATGTTGTCGGTCCACCTAGTGGGGGGGCCTACCTATGGAACGTCTTCTGGTTCGTGGTGGTTTTCTATGTATATAAGTATTTATTTCTCTATATATAAGTATAAGTATATATAAGTATGTATATTGTTGTCTAGTACCAAGTGTCAAGTTTCGAGCTTAATTTGGGGCTAGCTCATTTTGTGTGCAATGGTCCCCCCATATTTATTTATTTGCTAGCTGTTCCCCGCGGTGGCTACAGCTTTATGCATGCAAAGTCTCAGCCCGATTGGTTTAAAATTGACAAAGTTTCATTCAAACTTTCATCCCCTATTTTATCCCCTTGGGGGTAGAATTAATCAAAATCCTTTCTTAGCGGATGCCTACGTCATAACATCTACCTGCGTGCCAAGTTTCAGCCCGATCCATACAGTGGTTTGGGCTGTGCGTTGATAGATCACTATGTCAGTCAGTCACCTTTGAGTTAAATATTTAGATTTACTGTAAAAGTTTTTGTTTCCTTCAAAACATATTTTTAGCCTTACTGAAACTTGGAAGGTCTAAAATTAGTAATACAGGTAATTTTAAATCGTTTTATTCGTATTCCAACAAAGTTTTCGAGTTACTTTTTGCATTTAGTCAGTACAAGTTGCCACTTTGACATGTTGGCGGTAGTAATCACAACTTGTACTAGGGGTACTGATGTTAAGTGACGATGTGGACGAAGGTGGCGTCACGCTACACCTGGATTAGGAACTGGCTCTCAAGTGGGACCGCAGGAACACACTGATAGGTGCTTGGCGACAGATTCTTAACTCGAGGCTGGTAGCTAGCCAGGCGAGCACTTGAAAATGCCCTACCACCATGCTATGGTTTCCTCGCGATGTTTTCCTTCACCGAGAGCTCAACTATTCCGCAGACGAAGCGTTGTTGAAGCGTATACCGCACCGCTTGTTTGAAGATGTACCCCTACGTGCTTGTACTATTCTCGTACTACGCGCGTCTTATAATAATCTTACGCTACGACGCCGTGTGCGGAGACGTAATAGAGGCACAAAATACAAGACAGGAGGGTTATATTCAGGAGTAACTCGAGGAAACAACAACAGAGCGCACGTGATGGAAAACTTAGCAAATGAATACCTAATAGATAGTACGAAAGCTAGCCACGTGAGGCCTTTATAAATAAACTCTTCGTAAACATAATATTGTACTTTACCACTATTATTTGCCGGTGTTTCAATTAAAATTCCTTTATTTTTATTTTTTATTGTAATATCATCATTATCATCGAAGTTGACGGCTGGCGGCTGCTGATCTGTCAGACTGTCAGCACTTAACTGTCACTGTCACTGTCAGAGAGAATGTCACTGCTGTTTAGCAACATGTAGTATTACTCATTGAGATAAAAAAAACATGGAGATGCCGCGTTATTCTATACATACATTTACATATACAAATATGAGTGAAATACGATACAGAATGTGAAATATTGTTTTGTCTCATTCTTTCCAATATGATAATCGTATGTGTTAAAAGAGACAACAATATTTAGTTGTATGCTCTTTCTGACAACATTTTTTGGTGACGTAGGGACAATTGTAGGTAAGTGCCATTTCAGCCATTTTATGCGACGAATTTCGTGGTAGTTTAGCTGTCAAATGATTGTTTACTTTTTGTTTTAATGCGATTTGCGAGAAAATTACGACGAGTTTACCTTTAAAACTACATGTGAATGTTGGAAAACTGAAATTCAACATGCCTATGTGTTGTATTGTGAAGTGTGCTGCAAGAAAGAACAAAAATCAACCTCAATTGTCTTTTCACAGGTTATTAGCCGGTTTTCATGCAATAGTTCAAATAATCATGCACGTTCGATGAAAAAATGGCTACGCGATCATGAATTTATGGCTAAAGTATTGATATTTTGGTTCATTGCCGCATAACAGACCTTTATTATGAATTATTTCATTCGTTTTTGTTTACAATAATATGTACAGTGGAATAGTGTTGTACCGTAGCCGTATTATTGTCCGGACTAGTTCCTTCACTGAAACGATATCGGTATAATTATCGGTGCTATGTTAACATAAATCATTTTATTTTACGTGTCCTTATCGATCCTAGTGACCTTCCTAGGTCTGGCCCGTAATTCAGAGCACCCAGAGACTGGCCCACAGGGTTTAATGTGTTCCTAAAATGAGACGTCAGCCAATTTGTTATTTTACTTGAGTATAAAAAAATAGCTAGCTGTGTCCCGCGGTTTCACCCAGGTTGAATATGATGATGAAAAGTGATGACAATGATGAAAACTATCCTATGTGTTATTCTAGATTACAATCTACCTATCTTCCAAATTTTAGGTAAAGATTGGTACGTCTGATCACTTCACTTTGAAGAAAGTTTCATAATTAAGACCTTATATATAATAAATGAATACCTGTAGGACAGGTTTTTCAAAACCTATTTCAGGCACCAGCTCCTCATACAGTTAGATATCATCTTGTCAATCTTGCTTGTACCTACTTGTTTAATTATCTAATTATGAGGAGTAATAAATAAATATATCATTATTATTATTATTAATAGGTATATAGTTTTTATGATGTATATAAGCAATATTTAAAATAGTTAGCGTGTTGGTATTTTAACCGTAAGCTACTATTTGTTTTTATAAATAAATAAATAAATCATAGTCATAAATCATATAATAACCGCTTTTGTAAGCCTATTATCACACAAATAAACAAAGTTAACAAAATAGTTTTTATTTAATTTTACTCCACCCTTCAAGTAATACGTAAGCAGATTTTCTTACTATTATTACCCTCCCGACTCAAACCTGATTGACAAACTAATTTTGGATTTGGAGCCTAACCCGGGATTCGAACCTACGACTTTACGAATGGAGGGCATGCGTTTTCCCAACTATCTTTTGTTTCCGATCAAGAAAAACTCCTATCTAGTATCGATATTCGTTGTAGTATCACATATTATATTCCTTGATTGCTACAGCCCTAGCATTGGCAGCCATTTTATGCGACTAAATGAGTTGTAGGTATACACCTTTTTTTTGTAGGTATTTCTAGTCCATTAATTATAGGTCAATGAGTATTACTACAGTATTGGTAGAGTTCAAAGTTGCTTATAGGCAAGAACATGCTTTTGTGCTATTGCTTTTTCTTATATGTGTATTGTTACTTGATAAACATGCTTTTTAATAGCATACGCTTTATAACAAGCACGGTAATTTTTTTGCTATTACGGTATATTAACCACCACACGACACGCGCGTTATCCTCTTTCGCATGCTATTGAAAAGCACATAAAACAACATGCTATAATGAACAAAACAACAGTAGCACAAAAGCACGTTAATGTCTTATAGCAACTTAGAAACTTTGAACAATAATATTACCCTAGAGAGAGCAAAACAACCTCCTTGTCGAAACATTTAAAACCACAGAATCAACATACCTGGCTCAAAACTCAGTTGCCATTAAATAAAAAGCATAGGGCGTTCACACTTTTTTTATTGTGTTGACTGTTGAATGCTCAGACTCGTATGATTAGGAGTCATATAAATGATGAAAGAAAGATAAATTCTTCTTCTATATATCAATGGGGTTGAATGATTGTTTTGGAGCGAAGAGAATTACTGAAATCTCGAAAATATGGAATAATGGAAATGCTACTTGTTTACGAAAACCACTGTGCGAACGAAACTGCAATCCACAGTCCCAAAATAGCTACAGCCTACACGACTGGAGGGTCAATGGTCGTGGGTTATGTATGGTAGCCGCTACCAGCTGGGTACCTAAATATATTCTTTGGTACTTAGCAAATACCAGAATATATTTTGGTGATGATTTTTCTAATTAAGTATAAAAAATACTTTATATAAGCGAACCTAGCTATCTTATTACTTTAAAATAGTTTGGTAAATCCGCTAAGTGTTCAGCACTAGCAAATTATTTAGTAGAAGCATAAATCCGTCATGTGGCGAAAAGTCAGATAGCGGTAACCAAAAAAAAACCGACATGTGCCCAAATTCACGTTAAAAATTCTAGCATGTAGAATATCGTAGTAAACAGCAAAAAAAGATATTTCTGGATGTCCCAACATAAAGCATATGGTAACAGACTGCACAAAAGATAACACATGAATAACGCATTCAGCGATCACTACACGCAAAATTCTATTGTCCCTCCTTAAATTCCTACTAATATTTATAAATGCGAAAGTAACTCGGTCTGGCTATCTCGCTTCCACGCCTAAACTGCGAAAGGATACTTTTTATCGTGATAAACTGTAGCCCACGCGGGTGAAACCGCGGGGAACAGCTAGTACCACAATATAAGCGTACACGGAGAAAAAAGACCTTCCGAAATACAGAAGGAATTTCCTTCCCTTTTGACTCAGAAGGAAAACCAAGGTAAAATGAGGAAGGAAAGGTTACATTCTGGCAGGAATCGGTCTTGATAGGTAAGACTCAAAGAGAAAAAAACAAAAAAAAAACAGGAAACAAAAAAAAAGAAAACGAAGAACTTTTTTTGAAACAAACTCAGGATTTTTTTCTCTGTGTACCAGAAGTTTCCGGGAATAATTAACAAGGAAAAAATTCTACAGCTAATCGCCCTTACACAATCATGAGTCATCATCCCAACCATCAAGGAAGGGTAAAATAAACTGCGACGAAAGTTGACACATCACATTGCAGTTATTTTTCTGCGAAATAGAGATTTTAGTCATGTTATAAATATTCTACAAACGCCTAACTGCAGATAGGTATATCCGGATACGGTAGCGTAGAAGGATTATTCATATTCTAGGTATCCACGTTTTACGTTTGACGTTTTAAAGTGATTACAATGTATCCATTTATGTTTCATTGTTTCATTTCACCCACTCGTGTACCTTCATAAGTACACGAGTGGGTGAAATGAAACATAAATGTGTATATTTAAAATTAGATAAAAAAAAACAAAACTAAATATTCAGATTTTATTACCAATACTAACTTACTATACATTTATTAATAACTAAATTTTTAGTGCTACATCAAAAATATATTTTTTTAACATTTACAAGATTTTCAACTAAACAATTCCCGGCGAGCTTTAGGAAGCGTTTTGACGTGACAACGTCTTATAATTCGATAGAGCCGGCTGCACGCACGAAAAAACATGACTCATGCGGCGTTACCTCGCTCTGCGGCGTTACTTCGCTCTGAGGCGTTCCATGTAAGGCTTGAAATGCAAGCGAGAGCGCGGAACGAGCGACAAAGAAGCACAATCGGCCAATCGACGTTGTCACGTTCAACTATCGTCAGTAAACCGACTTTACAGACAACCAATTTTTTTTAGAGCATATCGTCTAGCTAGCCATCTCGGTCACACATTTCCAAACTTTAAAAGATAATAAATGACCATTTAACATGTTTAACGAACGAAATTAATAATCGATCCTAATCCGTTATTCGCGGTTTTGGATCGATTTGTCAATCAATATGTCAAGCTTTACCCCTAAAATGACATATGATTACATGACATATCAATCCAAAACCGCGAAAAATGTACGACACCTGTATTTTTTAAGTAAAATCCATACTTTTATATCTTATATAAAAGATTGATATATGTGCGAGCGAGACAGGTAGCTAGGGCTCGTAACGTCACTTTTAACTTGAGGCAAAATAGTGCTGAAAACATTTGTAGTATCGAAACTTAAAAATAACATCTATTAGTGTTACCAACGAAAAATTAGTTAGTTTTAGTTTTAATAAATAAAAATGAAATGAATAAGTGTTTTCAAAAAAATCGAACCGAATGCTTATTCTGGAAACTGTTGCCGTTTTTTTCTAAACTAGATTTTTATGGGGTTTCGAAAAAAATAGTTCAGCTCGATTTTTTCTTCACCACTTTTATAAAAATTGCTTAGAGCCACCTCTTGGTTACCAGTGTGCGGCAAAACGTTAGTTAATCTATCTTTAAAAAAAACGTACAATGCATGGCGGAGGGAGGCACGAAAACAGCCATAAAAATTGGCTTCTAAGATTTGATTACATTGTTAGTTACAAGTCAAGCTAATAAAAGTGTTTTAAAAAACTGTCATATCATTTATCCAGTTCGGATAAATGATATGAGTTTTTTTAAAGAGTGTCTGTCAGAAAACAAACTATTTTTTATACAGAACTATTTTCATTTCGTCGTTAAGTAAATAAAGACAATTTTTTTTAATAATTTAGATTTTTTATTACACTTATCATCATATTCATGCTAGGCACGGCACGGAGGATTATTATTTATCTCTAAGTATATAACACTTTTTCTGTAACGTAAGGCTCCCGGTTTTGAGCTTAGGTCAAAAATAAACAGTGTCCATTATTGTGCATTTTCTAAAACTAAATTAATTTTGACAGGTCTAAAAGTATTACTGTCATTTTCTCATCACGGAAGTAAAAAACCGTCAGCATAACTTTTAGAAAGGACTTTTTTGGTGGCAATCGAACTGTCAACGTGAAAATTTTGTTTTTATTTCCAAAACTTGTGTTTCTTCGAGTGATAATGTGTAATATTGGTGGATTATTAACCATTATATGTTCGTTAATGTGTACGAGTGTGGGAAATTGAAATAAAGTTGTGAAAGTGACTTTTCGAGTTGCTCCAAAAATGTCCGTGTAAAGTTTAAGTAAAGCGCCACTACTTTACTTAAACACTATCCTCATCCCATCATCTCATCATCATCATTTAAACTTGATTCAACTCTGAGTTTGAAATATTTTATACTTGACACTGGCAAATACACTAATCGTGTGACGCCATAACAAAACAAAAAAAAACACTTTTAGAAATGTCAAATTAAAAATTTTTTTTAGAAAATGCATAGGTAACAGAATTGACGTAAATATCTAAATTAAAACTATAATCTTCGGTTTAACATATTTTTAAACTTTCATGGTCGTTGGAACAACACAAAAACATGTATACATTTCATAACATTATCTTCAGTTCAATACAAAAAAAAGGTTTGAATCGTATTTGGCCAAGCATTTAACATAGGTAATATAAGAAAGTACTAAGAGCGCATCCAGGGTAAGGACACAGGGCACGCCAAAGACAGATGAAATAAAACAAAAAAAAAACCATGATCCGCCTTTACACAATAACAAATCACCACAAAAAAATCAAGCGCCAAATTTCCATCAAACAAAATGATATTGGAAAAATCAAAATGGCGGACAGAACGTATGGCGCCAAAAGTTTCAAACCTTTTCAGTATTACCTTACGAGTTTCATCAACTCATCAACAAGTTATTTAGCAAATTATTTGTATGAGAACTAAAAGTAACTTAAATTTTTATATTATTTTTTTTTTTGACAGAGCGATTACTGCAGTTGGGCTTTAACAAACAAACAAACAGTCAAACACCCTACGGTTAGTTACAAAACAACACAGATACTACAGATTGTTTGCCAACCATGAAATGTAAAACGATGTATCGGTCCGAAATCCCCTCAAAAAAAAAATTCTCTACCGCCCGAAATTAATAATCGATCCTGATCCGTTATCCGGTTTTGGATCGATATGTCATGTCATAATATGTCAATAAATAATCTATCAAGCCCTAGTACTGAAATGACATATTATGACATGACATTTCCACCCAAAACCACGGATAACGGATCGGATCGATTATTAATTTCGGGCATAAATCCAGCCCTGAGCGATCATCGCTTCAACGAAACACCACAGTACAGATAGGTAGTTGACGTTACGTTCGCCTTAAGCCATGAAGTAGGTCGAACAAACAGAGGTCTTTCGTAATTTCAACATTTTCGTTTCGCAGAACAATTTTCATGGCTACATTAAAAAAAAACCAAACGAAAAATGTCAATAAACTAACTATATTCAAATTAAAACTAATCGATCGTTTCGTTTTCGTCATGTAACAGGCACAACAATCGTTTTTTTTTAATCCCAGATCAATGGCCAATTTTCTTGCATTTTTTCAAACATAAAAAAAAAAGATTTGGCACGATGCACGGCCCGCATGATTCGGATTCTTCACCATATCGTAAACAACTATTTATTTTGCGGTGCACTCACCTCATTATCAGCCTTTCACGTTCCCACAGCTGGGACTCTGGCCTTCTCTCAGAGAGAGAGTATGGGCTGTAATCTACCACGCGGGCCCAGTGCGGGTTGGTAGATGTCGCATGCCCTTGAATGTTGCAGTTCTTGGACACGCCGGTTTCCTCACGATGTTTTCCTTCACCGTTTTGAGCGATGGCAAATCCGCACGTGACTTATTAAGCCTAACCGTTCGGCCGCCATCGCTCACTACGCTGCACTCAAGTGTTCAGAAAAATTTCCAAAAAAAAAACCGACTGTAAAGTGCAGTATAAGTTTCAGTCACGCTGCTTCTTCGGTATCTCTCGTTTAATGTCGCGTTTTAATAACCGGCCGTAAAAAGGCTGATTGTCTTACGGCCGGTTTCAAAAACCGATCTATCCACGGTTTGACATAAATTTGACATTACTTCTATGGAGCTTATGACATAGCCAAAACGGACCCGAGGTCGTATGAAAACGATCTATGTACGATAAATATTGTAATTTTTTGTGTATTATACAAACGATATTTTTTATAGAAAGTGTAGAAAAAATTGAAAAATTGAAAAGATATTGATTTTTTAACTTCGTAGTTTCTTAGGACATTTTTTAACTTACACGATACTTGGATGTTTTGAACGCACTCGCATTTTCTTTTTCATTCCGTTTCACGCTTTGGAAGTCGGCCCTACTTAAATTAAGTCGTTAAAATCAACATCATTTACCAAATATGAACAAAAACTAAGTGACATTGACAGAAACGAAAATTTTCATACAAAATATATTGCGTTCAGGTCCAGGGCTTTCTCCAGTAGGGCAATTTACTTCTATGGAGCATAGGACAATTTCTATTTCCATTCTCCAGTAGGGCAATTTTCTCGAGCTTTTGAATTGAATTGAATTTGTTTATTGTGATAAGAACGGCATGCCATTTACACTCATTACACAAAAATTACTGAATAACTTAACGAGTCATATTCACATAAAAATATTAGTCATCATAAGAATAATAAACAATATAAGGGAAAAATTACAGACGCTCACAATAGCCTAAACATGTAGCTAAAACTGTTTTCCAACTATCAACAAATAAATCAATATCAGTGTTGGTATCCAGGAGTGCATTGAGATGGTGCAAGGATCGACAGAGAGGGGACTCAGCTCGGGCCACAGTACGACATCCGGGAACGTCAAAAAGTATGCGTCGTCGGCTAGGTCTATGCCGCCAGAGGTTGTTTGGGACGGACAACCTGCACAAGTTATTGTGCAGGTCAGGGGTCTTTTAGCGTGCGATATCAAATTGTAGGGGTCAGAGGGGGCGGCATAGTCTCAACCAATAACAGCTTTCGGGCGGCAAATGTGTAAATCCGCTACTGCTGTTTACGCGAAGTGACGTCACTCTTGGCATGCATTAACATTCATCCAATACGGATACGAAAAGCACTTTGAAATATCATTCGTTTTGGGTTCCGTACCCAAACGGTAAAACGGGACCATAGTACGGTCAACGACAAAAGTCGCTGAACAAAAACAATTTTTCCGATTCTCTCTATCATCTTAAACACCAACCTTCAAACGCAACAATGTACAAGTTGTAAGAAAGAACATTACTGATCTAATACGCATTTGGAAAATCGAGTATGATCAGCTACTTTTGTCGCTGACTGTACTAACTCCGCTGTCCGTCCGTCTGTCACCAGGCTGTATCTCAAGAACCGTGATAGTTAGACAGTTGAAATTTTTACAGCCGATGTATTTCTGTTGCCGCTGTAACATTAAATACTAAAAACACAATAAAATAAATATTTAAGGGGGCCTTCAATACAACAGACATGATTTCGTTCGTTTTTGATAACGGCAATTACAGGTTGAAATATTCACAAAAAATTTAGTTAAATATTCATTTTAACAATAAAAACATAATTAGAAATAACAGCAGACATGATTTTTTTGCCGTTTTCATAGATAACTAGCTATTTCCTGCGCTACACCCGCGTGGGCTACAGTTTATCGCGATAAAAAGTATCCTCAAGGTTCCAACTATCTCCGTACAAAATTTCATTTAAATCGGTTCGGTAGTTTAGGCGTGAAAGCGACATAGCCAGACGGACAGAGTTACTTTCGCATTTATAATATTAAGTAGGGAGTTTAATAGGGATGGTACGGAACCCTTCGTGCGCGAGTCCGAGTCGCACTTGGCCGGTTTTTTTAATGCAGCTGCGAGACAAGACTGAACAAGTCTCTCGAGCGGTATGCGTCACGTATGCCCATTACAGTTCAACAGCATTAAGATAATAGACAAATAGTGTGATTGTTCAGCGACTTTTGTCGTTGACTGTACTAAAATGACATTATGACATGACACTTTAAAAAAGCCGCCCTCTTACCGAAATTTTGCATAAAATGGATATAGATTTGATATACATATATAATTATTATTTTAGATCTCGTAATTTAAATATGTTTTTTGTTAAATATGTAGTATGTAGTTCTTTTGTAATTACCAATCTATGGAACACGCTAGTTTACTCTATGGTTGGAAGAGAATGTACCGAATGTCAAATTAGTTATATATATGTCAAAAGTAGATTCAAATTGAGCATAATAAAAAAACAATAAATGGATGGCAGCATTCACTAAAAGTAAAATAACTGTTTTCTTGTGATCCCTTGAAGAATCAACACCTATCTAATCTCAACATTTTTAACACGATTACAATTTTTAAAGCATTTTTTATAACGCAAAGATTTTTTTTTTCTCTCCTTCCGAATTTTGCCGCCAATAGCACAGTTGCCTGTCACCAATGACTAGAAACGTTAGAGGCGCAAAATATTACTTCACTCCCACAGTTTTTGTGGAATCAACCGTAGACGAACGCTCAATTTGCCTCAATTGACTTTAATCTCAATTTCGGTACTAAAATTGTGCATTTGATCACTCTATTTTTTTTTATTAGTTTAAAAGGACCGTTCCACATCCACCGAGATAACTAGCCAGTTTGATTTGTGTGCTATATTGGCACTTAAGGCTTCGCCAAATAGAATGCGTACTTGGCGCGCGTCAAAGTGCTGGCTAGCATGACGCCGCGCTATAGCGCCGGTTGTGTTGTACATTCAACGACAAAAGTCGCTGAACAAAATCAAATTTTACGATTCTCTTTATCATCTTAAACACCAACCTTCGAATGAATCATCACTTAACATCAGGTGTGTTGTATTTGATTAGCAAATGAGCCAATTTCAAGAATTAAGACACTGTAGGCTTAGTGATTAGGCAAAGAATAGAGGTTCGATAAAAAAAATCGGGGTTCATTGCACCCAAATTGAGCTAGCCCCAAATTAAGCTCGAAACTTGTGTTATGGGTACTAGACAACGATATACATACTTATATAGAGAAATAAATACTTATATAGATAGATCCAAGACTCGGGAACAAAATATTCGTGCTCATATCACACATATATTTGCCCTTACCGGGATTCGAACCCGGGACCGCTAGCTTCGCAGGCAGGGACACTACCAACTCGGCCACCGCGTCGTCATGTTCATGTTCCATCATTATCGATATCGTCTCCCAAGACACACCACTGACTCCGGCCTAGTGCCCGGTTTACATTATTCTAGTCCAGCGATCGAATACAGGGCTGGATTGCTTACTGGAAAGATGTGAACCGGCACTGGAATGTACTGAAGCTAGGAGTCACTGTTTTTTTTTTGTTTTTTGTTTTGTTATGGCGTCACACGATTAGTGTATTTGCCAGTGTCAAGTATAAAATATTTCAAACTCAGAGTTGAATCAAGTTTAAATGGTGATGATGATGATGATGATGATGATGATGAGATGAAGGGATGAGGATAGTGTTTAAGTAAAGTAGTGGCGCTTTACTTAAACTTTACACGGACATTTTTGGAGCAACTCGAAAAGTCACTTTCACAACTTTATTTCAATTTCCCACACTCATACACATTAACGAACACATAATGGTTAATAATCCACCAATATTACACATTATCACTCGAAGAAACACAAGTTTTGGAAACAAAAACAAAATTTTCACGTTGACAATTCGATTGCCGCCAAAAAAGTCCGTCACTGTAGTTCAAAACTAGATCATATTGTCATAGTACAGTCAGCGACAAAAGTAACTGATCATACTTTATTTTCCAAATTGCGTACTAGATCTGTAATGTTGGTATTTGTTTTACAACCCACAAGGTAGCGTTTGACCACAATACAACACACCTGATGTTAAGTGATGATTCATTCGAAGGTTGGTGTTTAAGATGATAAAGAGAATCGTAAAATTTGATTTTGTTCAGCGACTTTTGTCGTTGGATGTACAACACAATCCGGCGCTATAGCGCGGCGTCATGCTAGCTAGCACTTTGACGCGCGCCAAGTACGCATTCTATTTGGCGAAGCCTTAAGTGCCAACATAGCACACAAATCAAACTGGCTAGTTACCTCGGTGGATGTGGAACGGTCCTTTTAAACTAATAAAAAAAAAATAGAGTGATCAAATGCACAATTTTAGTACCGAATATTTGGAACATGTTAACGTCTACAGGAATACAAAATGTTAAATGGTTGTTAATACGTCTACAGGAATACAAAACGTTAAATGGTTGTTAATAACTGTCGATATCTTACTCAGTACGCGTTCTATTTGGCGAAGCTTTTAATTTTGGTTCCCTACGCTACAGGATAAATTTCAGAATACATAATTATTAAATTAAAAAAATACCGAACATTTAGAACATGCCTAAATGTTAACGTCTACAGGAATACAAAATGTTAAATGGTGGTAAAAAACTATCGATATCTTACTAAGTACGAGCTCTATTTGACGAAGCCTTTCGATTCCTACGCTACGGGATATATATAAGCATATTAAAAAAAAAACTATACATAATATATCAATTTGTCTAAAAAAAAGGCGCAAGTATTTATTTCTAGTCAGGGTGTGGTGGATCCTAGATCCGCCTAATTTCTGACACCTTACAGGGAATCCGAGTTAGGGGTCAGAGCTATATAATATACTCGTATTTGTATATGTGAGACTGTGTGAGCGTTATTATTATTATTATAATAAAGTTATCTAATAAGGACGCGTTTCCGATGAGCAGAGGATGAGCGAAAGCGAAATGCTCGATATTTTACAAGCTTTTATTTAACTTGCAATTTATATATGTATGTAACTAGATAATATGTATGTTTGCTCGGGTGGAATCTTGCATCTCAATTTTGAGCTGAAATTTTGTATAGGTACATGTTTAGTTTGGAAGACAATGCTATGTGACGTCATTGTAAATCCAACATGGCGGACAAGTTATTTTTAATGCACTTATAAGCTTTTATATCATACAAATTGTGTAATGACGTTATAAGGTGATGGTTAAAGTTTTAAATGAAAGGTTAATTTATTATTTTAGCGCATTTAAATAAAAGCTTGTTTTTAAAAAGTTTTTATTTTTTTGAAGGAGCGTATTTAGTTTTGCTCCACTCATCCGCTGCTCATTAAAACTGCAGTCTAAGTATTGGCCTACAGCGTAAAACAGATAGGATGCTTAGGGCTCTACAAAGACTAGCAAGGGATGTCAATGGTACTGTCAACTGGTCAAGTTGACACTTGACACTAGGCTAGTACTTAATAAACGCAGATTACAGTCGGAATAAATTTATTCCAAGTATTTAACAATAGCAGATTAAAGTCGGAATAAATTTATTCCAAGTATTAAATAAACGCAGATTAATGTGTGACTAATTCTAAGTACTCCAAGTATTTAACAATTGCAGATTAAAGTCGGAATGAATTAAAAGTATTAACTTGGAATACATTTATTCCGACTTTAAACGCAGACTAAAGTCGGACTAATTCTACTCCAAGTATTTAATAAACATAGACTAACTTCAATTCAAGTAAAATAATATTAATATTAATAAATTATACATATGTATATATATATTGTATTATTTAAATTATTTTTATTTTGTTTAATATTTATTATTACTCTTTAATTTCAAGTATTTAATAAACGCAGACTAAAGTCTTACTAACTTTACTTCAAGCGTTTATGAAGGAGCTTAGGGGAAGGAGCGAGGGAGGGCACTTAAGGCCGGTTGCAATAACCGATCTATCCACGGTTTGCCCTACTGGAGATTGAAATTTGACACAAGCTCCATAGAAGTTATGTCACATTTCTATCTCTAGTAGCACAAAGCGTGGATATAGATAGGTTATTGAAACTGATCGATAATCACATCACCTGCTCGCCTATAGAAATATATAAATAATTTCTTAAACAATTTTTTTTATCTCGACGGATGTTTATTATTGTTTGTTCTATACTTTTTAAATCTAGTATAGGTACTTCTTAATATTTTTTCGTTTCAATTTTCCTATTAAATTTAATTATTTATACCTACTTATAACTAAAATTACTACTACAGATATTAATAAACCCGGCAACGTTGCCATAGCACTATAATTACTAATTTTACTAATTATTTATCTACTTACTACACATTTACAGATGAGATTTTTTTAAATTATAATAAAATAATCAGGGTGAGAATTTATATCAATACAGTGATTATCTGCTTGTTTCGTTTGATGTTTGCAATTAATTAATTATTGCAATCACTTCCAATAACTATTTTGGAGGTCGGACGGTGTTCAAACCAAATTACAGCCACGTGCAAGGTTCTTCATGAGATAATGAAAGCTTGAAACAGGAATGTTATGGAGCTCCGTTACCGTAACCGAAACTATCGGATATCCGAAATAAAAATATATCCGTAACCGTATCCGTTTCACAAGTTTCGGATAGTTTCGTATAATTAACTAGATAAAATTTATGAATAAAATAATATTATTACACACTATTTGTGTTTATTTTTTACTTCAATATAATATCCGTAAATGAAACTATCCGAAACCGTATCCGATATAATTTTATTCCTATATCGATATCCGTATCCGAAATATCATATCCATAACACCCCTAGCTTGAAATATGCATGCAAGCATGAAATATGTATGGAAACGTCAAATCAAAATACGCTACATTAAATAATAAAAAAAGAATAGTACTTTTTAGTTTTTTTTTAAAAATTTCATATCACTGACCTACAATTAGCAAGATATCGACAGTTAATTAACAACTATTTAACATTTTGTATTCCTGTAGACATTAACAATTAGGCACGTACCAAATGTTCGTTATTAAAATTGTACCTTCGATCGCTCAATTTTTTTTTGTGAAAAAGGACTATTGCACATCTACCGAGGTAGCTGGGCAGTATTTTGGGTTCCATGTTGGCACTTAAGGCAAGAACTGCAACATTCAAGGGCATACGGCATCTACCACCCCGCACTGGGCCCGCGTGCTACATTACAGCCCATACTCTCTCTCTGAGAGAAGGCCAGAGTACCAGCAGTGGGAACGTGGAAGGCTGATAATGATGATGACCGATCCTCAATCTTAGTTTAATGTGTTTGTTTTTAAGTTTGTATATATTTATTGTAATTCTAATAGTTACTAACATACTTTAAGTTTTTAGCATTCATACTAACCCAAGGATTTTTGTGGACCAAAATTAAAACTTTGAATTTGAATTGAAAAACCGCAAATTCCACCACAAGAACTTCCGATCTGAATCACATCGCATTGCAGTTTTGTGTGGGAGGGAGCACTAACACCAATCCAGTAACGCAGGAAATCTTTTTCAAAAAATCCTTGATAGGTATTAGGTACAGTCAGCGACAAAAGTAGCTGATCATTCTGAATTTACCAAATGCGTGCGTAGATCAGTTATGTTTGTTTTTTCAACAACTTACAAGGTTGCGTTTGACCATAACACAACACACGTGATGTTAAGTGACGGTTCGTTCGAAGGTTTGTGTTTAAGATGATTTTAGAGAATCGGAAAATATGTTTTTGTTCAACGACTTTTGTCGTTGACTGTACGTATTTGGCAAAGTTTGACCTTTTTTATTATTTTCTAACGGGTCCCAAAATGTTGTGTGCGCAAGGACTCTTATGTGACTGAACATATTATAGTGAAATTTTGTACATAGCAAAAGTTCAACTCGGCATGATATAGGCCAGGGATGCACAGACCGCGGCCCGCGGGCCGCATGCGGCCCGCCGGTGGATTACTGGTGGCCCGCCGACAGCAAAAATAATACTCTCGAAAATATTGAATTCTATTCCAGAATAAAACAAAAAAAAATTTGTTCGAAAAGTAATTTGAATCTCAAATATAAAAAGATTGTAAGCACTATTCACGCCACGCTTCAAATTAATAAATTCTTTTTCAATTTTAATACATTATTATCAATTCTTTATTGTCTTTAATTACCTATACTTCTGGCGGCCCGCCATCAGTTCATGATTTGCCCGAGTGGCCCCTAGTCTTAATAAGTCTGTGCATCCCTGATATAGGCACATCAGCCTCAAGCTGCTCGCCTGTTATTCAATCAATATATAAAAATAGCTTAGAAAAATAAGTATTTTTAACTTTAGTTACACTAATAGGCATTAATTTGTATTTTTTGTCTCATGGGTTCCATTAATTACGTGACACGTTTAGGGGAGACGGAGAGGCCCTGCCCCCGTTATTATAATAACAGTAAGTCAAAAAATTTAACATTTTTAAAATGGTATATCTTAATGATTATAGCAGATAACTTGGATATTGTAACGGACATCAAAAGTTAAATTTGCGTAGATAAAAAAAGAAAAAAAATTCCAAGTAGGACTTGATTTACAGATCACAGTTACTGTTTTTTTTTTTTTTACTATTTACAGGGTAGCGTTTGACCACAAGTCGCCTGATGTTAAGTGACGATGTGGTCGAAGATGGCGCCACGCTACACCTGGACTGGGAACTGGCTCTCAAGTGAAGCTGCCGGAACACACCAATAGGTGTTTGGCGACAGATTCTTAACGAGAGGGTGGTAGCTAGCCAGGCGAGTACTAGAAAATACCCTACCACCAAGCTATGGTTTCATCACGATGTTTTCCTTCACCGAAAGCTCAAGCTCATTGCAGGATTCGAACCCACGTCCTACGGATCGCAAGCCGACGTCACTACCACTGAGCCATCATCGCTATAAACTGTGATCTGTACCTACTGTAGGTACTGTAAAAAAGTCATAACACCAGTAACACGACTTACTGTAACTATAACAACGGGGGCAGAACTATGTAGTTAACAAAATGTTTACGCAAATTTAAAAGAAATAAAAAATAGTTTATGTTTAGAAATATATCTCGCGTGACATTTGGAGGGGATTGGGATATGTTGAGACAGCGGGAGGCGATATTGTGCGGCCTAATAATGCACTACCTGATAATGCACGGCCTGATAATGCACGACCTGATAATGCACGGCCTGATAATGCACTACCTGATAATGCACGGCCTGATAATGCACGACCTGATAATGCACGACCTGATAATGCACGGCCTGATAATGCACGACCTGATAATGCACGGCCTGATAAATCTATATAGTCAGCAACAAAAGTAGCTGATCATACTTGACGACGTGGTAGCCGAGTTGGTAGTGTCCCTGCCTGCGAAGCTAACGGTCCTGGGTTCGAATCCCGGTAATGGCAAATATATGTGTGATGAGCACCAATATTTGTACCTGAGTCTTGGATATTTCTATCTATGTATATAAGTATTTATTTCTCTATATAAGTATGTATATCGTTGTCTAATACCCACCCATAACACAAGTTTCGAGCTTAACTTGGGGCTAGGTCAATTTGTAAAAAAAAAAAAAATACTTGATGTTCCAAATGAGTATAGGATTGTTAGGGACCTAACTATTGTAGGTCTTCAAAATATAAACAATAGTGGACTGTAGAAACTGGTATATTATGATTATGTACGAAATATATAAAAGGTGTGACAAAGAGAGAGCGAATCAGCGCGACTGGTGCCGTCGGTGGCGGTGCGATGAATGAGGAGACCCCCCGCGCCGCGCTTCAGGCCGATAGCGCTCGAACAGGATTAGTAATATTTGTTTTTTTCTCACAACTTAAATTTGCATTTGACTATAACATTAAACGCCTAATGTTAAGTGATGATTCGGTTGAAGGTTGGTGTTTATGATGGTTAGGAGGATCGAAAAATGTGTTATTATTCAGCAACTTTTGTCGCTGACTGTACATGGGATTCAAAATATCATTGTTTTATCAGGTCGGAAATTATTGGCTGAACATTATCAGGCGGGGAATTATTGGTCGTACAATATAGGATCCCGAGCCAACTCTCACAAAATCTCATCAAGAGGGGAACATGGGGTAAACCAAACTCGCCGAAACGGTTTCACATAAGTAATGGACACCCTTTACAATGTTATTTATAACGTTTTGTAATAATTTCTGTATGTGTATATGTGTGCTAGCTTAGAACATTCATAATTTTCTAATATGCAATTGTTTTCCCAACCTTTGAGTAGGTACGTTGTCAAATATCTCCATCTTATTCTGTTCCTTTGCGTTAGAGCGAGACGGTATTCATGCACTCGGTTATGTCCAGTATATTCATTGTTTTTCCTCTAATACGCTTACACCACATTGATATCATTATCTGAAACACAATTTTAAATGTTGCAATTAGTCATTAGAGAGAGGGAGAGAAAGAGATGGAAAGACTTTACTTGGGAAAAACGGCACACAAAAACGAAACAAAAAATAAAGAAACGCACAAAAAACAGTAACATTGTACATGATGCAATTAGTCATTAGGTTTCTTTTGGACAGAAATAAGTTGTTACACACTTTTTTTACTCAACCTCTGTCCCACTGCTGGGCAAAGGCCATAGACAATCCTCCAGACGAAACAAATTGCAAATAAAACGCGCACCATCTAAATCGAACACTGCGCACCACTTCCTCGCTTCTAGAGTGGTGACCAGTGGCGGATTTACACATTTGCCGCCAGTCGGCTAAGTATTCAAATTTTGCCGCCCCTACCAACCTCTATAACCTCTACGGCCTCTGCCTTTCCTTTTTAAATGTGTCATTTTATTATGCATCAGACAAAAATTTAAGAAAATTCAAGTGGTGAACAATGTTCAATTGTTTGTGTGCACATAATAATATTTTAATACATATATACGACTCTTTTAATATCTTTAAAACATTTTTTTAAATTGACACTAAATTTGCCGCCCCTAAAATCTGCCGCCCTAGGCTCCAGCCTACTCAGCCTGCTGCTAAATCCACCACTGGTGGTGACAACTGGAACAGACTACCAGAAGCCATTGTGTTGGCACCTTCAGTGAATTTCTTTAAAAAAAAGCTGTATCAGTGGTCGTGAACAATGCTTCCTTGCTACAGAATTGACTTTTCTCTGCACATTTGGTCATTGCTATAATTCAACACAGTATGATATAGACACATCAGCCTCAAGCTGCTCGCCTTTTACTATGTCCTGCTCATATTATAAATGTGAAACTTTGTGAGTATAGATGGATGGATGTTTGTTACTCTTTCACGCAAAAACTACTGAACGGATTTGAATGATATTTGGAATGGAGATAGCTTATGCCCTGGATTAACACATAGGCTACTTTTTATCCCGGAAAAAGGCTGCGGGCAGAGCACACCTTGTATTGTACAATTCTCACCTCAGCATTCCATAGCAGCTGCGGAATTAGAGGTGTCCCCATAACCACTCAAGCTTCCTTGAAACTCAATGTTGCTGATTATACTGTCAGCATTGAAAGATGGTCCGTAAGAATCATTGCTTGGTGCGTGCAGCGTTTCTATGTTACCGTCTCCAGAGTCAGGCGCTGTCGCGTCGGGTTCCGCCCAGTTAATCTTAAACCTAGTCACTCGAGGCTCCGAGGCCAGTATGTTTCTCACAACTTTGTCGAACTGGGGTTTCGCAGGCGGATTCTCGCGCAACTCTGGTTCTGTATCATTATATTCATTGTTTATAAAGTAACCCACACGGACAAACTCTTGGCTTCGGTACGAGCACGTCAATAGAACCACTGTCACACCTAAAGCGTCGTTTTCGGGTATGCGGGAAACGTCAGGCGGTGGCGCCTGGAATACAAACATGTGACGGCCCTCCGGTATGGGCCCGACGTATATCGTGTCCAAGACTTGGTCATGCTCTTCCGTTTCCGCCGAGCCTACGTATATCATCTTCCACTCGAGGTCCTCCTTCAATTCCTCGATGCATTCGAAAGTTAATTCGAACTGGAACGAGTTCAGGAACGGGCTAGGATTGTCTAGCACAACAACATTGGTTATGTGTACTTTGGCCATTATACACGCGGCCTAATGCCTCGTGTAGTGAAGTATTTAACATGTACAATGGAGCGGTGTTCCTTACGATATTTTTAAAGTTGACGGGTTGTTCAACTGTTATTCGTGCGGTGGTGGTTGTATTTTAAACTGTGACACTCATAGAAAAATATGCGATGTATACGGTGATTTTCCGCTGGCCTTTTTCCGTAACAATCTTGAACATTTATGCTTAAAAAAATATTTTTGTTCCTTCTTGAATGAAAGTCAAACGAATAGGTTACACGCCAAACGGTTGATTTTGGTTTGATTACTTCAGTGCTGCCAACCCTTAATACAATTTCCCGGCTTTTCGGATCTAAATAAAACACCCCTTTTGACAGGTCTGGTGACGTTTCCGACTTCCGGTGCTAGTGTGCAAGCTGATAGCTGCTAGTGTTGCCGAACTATCGGTATTAAAACTATCGATAGTTTTACAATCGTTTCATCGTATCGTTTTATCGTTTTCATCTGAAAAAGCCATACTATCGATGGTGTCGAAACTATAGAATCGATAGTTTATGCTATGCGGGCAGCAATACTATCGATAGCATCGTTAGTATTGCCTATTGATAGTACCGATAGGCCTATCGATAGTGTTTCGATTGGTTGGCTATCGATAGACTATCGATTAACCATTGTTAGAAGACTATCGATCGGCAACGATAATTGCTGCAATCTGCTACCCACGAGCATGGTAACATTGGTAACTTATAACTTTAAGTTAGGGAAATCTTTGGTGGTCTTTGGCGCCCTGTTTTTTTAAATTTAATTTAGCCCGGAAGTACCCTACGCTTATCCACTATCCGCAGATTCCACACTCTACCTGCACAGGATTTAATTCCCCGCAATGCGGAGAACTCCGCGCCGAATGGCAACACTGCTAACCATCTCTACTTGCTTGTTCCAATCTTATGCCATTCCAAACAAACCAGTACCACAGACTATTAATCCACAATAAAGTCTAGGGTCCGTAACGGCCGGTTTCAATAACCGATCTATCCACGGTTTGACATAAATCTGACATTACTTCTATGGAACTTATGTCAAATTTCCATCTCCAGTAGGACAAATCGTGGATATATCAGTTATTGGAACCGGCCGTAAGTCCATAATATCCACTATTCATAATCCGTATCATACCCAAATAATCCGTTTTATTACACTAGTCACATTCACATCACACCACACCACACTATGCAACGTCCTTGGCGTCCTTACACCACACCAATCATATGACACCAATAGACACCAATGATAAAAGAAGAGAAAGTATGCACTTCTTAATTGTCTATGCGGAGTTGCGAACTGAACTGTCAATGTCAATTCAACTGACTTATGCCAAAATAACCATGTAAAGGCGTGACCAGGCTTGATAAATTTCTATTTTTTTAGTAGATTTAGGCCCCTGAAAAAACATATCGATGGTAGTTTTAGATATATGAAAATATTGAAAATCTTCATAATCATGTAACATCAACGCCTTTTACTCGTTTATAATGTATTTTCCTTTACATTAAACACATTATAACAGTAATATTTGTTTTTATGTTTTCATCGCACTAATTTGTAATTTTAGGTATATGTATTTCTTATATGTTATTTTTGTATTATTTACAGTAATTCTAGCATCCATATTTTCAGATTTACGTCATTAATTTGGTTCCCAAATTTTTGCAAAATATATATTTTTTTTTTAATAATTGGTGAAAAATGACCTAATTTTGCTTATAAATTCCAGATAAACATGGGCGCTATCAGCAATTTCTGACAACGGCTATGTAACTGATGTTTGGTTTCAATAGCGATACTGATAACCGTTGCCGTTGCCGAACATCGGCATAAAAGTGGGTTTTCAACTAAGGTTTCAGGGAGAGCAAGGTAAAAAAAAAAAAAAAAAAGGTCTTCACAACTAACTGAACTATAATACTAGCGCTAACTGTTACCACACACCGCAGACGTGATGACAGCTGCTCTCACTGAGTTCGCTTGCTGAGGCAGGTCGTCTTCATTATTTTGAAGACCTGGCGTCAGTTAGTTGCGCCGAAAAAATTGACGGATAAGCCTTTTTCAGACGAGAATTAAATGTTATAATTGACAAAGTTTGCTTGCAATATTTACAAATGGCAAAAAAAAAACTTTTTTTCTCAAAACGAGTCCACAACTCCACACCATACCCTTTCTAACAGACATTTTTCATAATCACAGAAACGTTTAATAGAACAAAGATTTGCACAACAATAATAAATAACATTTACCTATACCTACTTATGTACTTACCTAAACTAAAACTACTAAAACTTTCTTTTATAAATTTTCACTTTTATAACACTCAACTTACTATTTTTTTAAATTAGTCACAATCAATGTCATTTGGGTGGACCAAATTAATTCTAAACTATAACAATGCGAAAAACAGAAAACTTTATGAAACACACCGCTCAAGAAAACCAAACAAACTTCTAGCGGTCTAATAATTCCACCTGCGCGCGCATGTTTCTTAATAAACCAATTCTATATATCATGAATATCGTAAACTTCGTAACGTAATCACGACCTTATATAAATAGACACAAAGTTTAACTCTAGTAATCCTATAGAGGTCAAACTATAATGAACGGTTCCCGGCTTCCAGCGCATGCGCTCTAGCAACAAACCACTGTCCATTATAGTTTGATCTATCAATATTCAATTCCTCTCTGTTTTAACATATCACGAATGATAGAGAGGGCATGGTTATTGGCGTTCGGTTGCCGCAACGTAGCGAAACGAGAATAACTGAATGAAACCAACTAGCCAACAACTGTGATATTGTCAGTTAGTTGCCGCGTCACCGTCAGTTGATAAAATGGATATCTGATAGCCGTTGCTAACTATGTCAATATCGGTTGGGTACGTTAGAGGCACGGCAACCGTTTTCAGTTACGTTTCGCTATAGCGGACACATGTCTAATTCCAGATATTAACATGATGAAATGATGATAACTGTGTAGATTTTATGTAACATTAAATAAATATTTTATACGCATAAATGAATGGATAGAAAACGCTACAAGATATTGATGTAAACTGAAATACAAAAAATATAAATTTCTTATATATTTTATTGTAGAATTTGATCATAATTTTACTGATGGTATATCTGTAAATTTGCATATAATATGTATTCACTTTCCATTTATATAATACGCTTTTTATAAAACAGGTTATACCATGCTGTATATCTATTACATATTGGGTAAGAAATAGTTATAAGTTCGTAGTATTTAGTTTTTAATGTATTTCTGGTTTTTTAGTAGATTTGTGAAATGAAATCTGGCCACTTGGCCAGTCCAAGCTGGTATAATGGTGTTGCTTGGACTTTTTTGGCGGCAATTGAGTTGTCAACGTGAAAATTTTATTTTTATTTCCAAAACTTGTGTTTCTTCGAGTGATAATGTGTAATATTGGTGGATTATTAACCATTATGTGTTCGTTAATGTGTACGAGTGTGGGAAATTGAAATAAAGTTGTGAAAGTGACTTTTCAAGTTGCTCCAAAAAAGTCCGTGTAAAGTTTAATTAAAGCACAACTACTTTACTTAAACACTATCCTCATCTCATCATCTCATCATCATCATCACCATCATCATTTAAACTTGATTCAACTCTCTGAGTTTGAAATCTTTTACACTTGACACTGGCAAATACACTAATCATGTGACGCCTTAACGAAACGAAAAAAAAAAAAAAAACGGTGTTGCTATTGCTGAATGCTGACAGTGTTTGTTGACTTGACACTAAACATGGGCGCTATCAGCAATTTCTGGCAACGGCTATCTAACCGTTAATTGGTTTTAATATCGATACTGATAACCGTTGCCGGATATCCGGATCAAAGCGGGTTTTTTTTTTTGTTTTGTTATGGCGTCACACGATTAGTGTATTTGCCAGTGTCAAGTATAAATATTTCAAACTCAGAGAGTTGAATCAAGTTTAAATGATGATGATGATGATGATGAGATGATGGGATGAGGATAGTGTTTAAGTAAAGTAGTGGCGCTTTACTTAAACTTCACACGGACTTTTTTGGAGCAATTAGAAAAGTCACTTTCACAACTTTATTTCAATTTCCCACACTCGTACACATTAACGAACACATAATGGTTAATAATCCACCAATATTACACATTATCACTCGAAGAAACACAAGTTTTGGAAATAAAAACAAAATTTTCACCTTGACAATTCGATTGCCGCCAAAAAAGTCCCAAAGCGGGTTTTCAACTAACGAATGCGATCGTTTTCGTTAACTCGATAATGTAAATAATTATATGCCTTACTGTCTTGTCGAACTAAAGTACCTACTCGTATTACTCGACGTGTGAGTGCACAGATTAGAATAAGACCTTTCCCTGACATTTTTCTAAATCACAGAAAAGTTCAATAATAAATAGTTTTGTACACGACTTATAAATAACACTAACCCTACTTAACTACTTTCTAAAATAAAACTTTTTTTATATTTACACTCTATCACAACCTAACTTACTATTTTTTTAAATTAAATCAACTCAATGCGAAGAACAAAAAACTTTAAGGAACGCACAAGAAAAAAAAGTAAACAAACTTAACTTCTATCTAGCGGTCTAATAATTCCACCTGCGCGCGGTTGTTTCATAATAAACCAATTCTACATGTCATGAATATCGCATATTTTGTAAAGTAATCACGACCTTAAATCAATGAGCACAAAGTTTAACTATATTAACCCTTTAGAGGTCAAATTATAATGAACGGTTCCCGGCTTCCAGCGCATGCGCTCTAGCAACAAACCACTGTCCATTATAGTTTGATCTATCAATATTCAATTCCTCTCTGTTTTACATATCACGAATGATAGAGAGGGCATGGTTATTGGTCGTTCGGTTACCGCAACCTAGCGAAACTAGCGATAGCGAAACGTCACGAGAATCGAAACCAACTAGCCAACAAAACAACTGTGTGATGGCAACGTCGCGTCCCCGTCAGTTGATAAAATGGATATCTGATAGCCGCTGCTAACCATATCAATATTGGTTGGGTACGTTAGAGGCACGGCAACCGTTTTCAGTTACGTTTCGCTATAGCGGACACATGTTTACTTGACACTGCTATTGGACTTTTGTTGCTCGTGTGCTTGTGTTGAACTTATAATGAAGAGTTAGTTTAATTTTTTAGTTTGTTTATACAGTTTGCTGTGTTTGCATGCAATCCGAATATTCCGAAACAAAACTTTCTACCGATGAAACAGGTAAATTCTGTCCGTTCCGAAACTTTATTAACAATCCAGTGATTGCAACAGTATTTCGAATGTATTTACAACTTCAGCTATGAAATTATCGAAGGACAAAAGTTGAAAGTGTACACAGTACAAGTTTTTACGCACGTAAGTAATTTAATCATCGACCTATCCTATCGTAACTCTGTACAAAGAAACTGCAAGTTTTTGTTATTACAGACAAACAATAGAGTAATAAATAAGTAGTTTACACGATTATCGACGCGAGTTACGTATACTAATTACTTATTGTGTTTGTTGATCCAAGTTCACCGTGACTGTAATGATTATTAATATTCCAGTGACTTTCTAAAGTTAATTTTTCGCGTGCTATAAAAGGGATGTTCTGAAATAGCTGATAGGTGAGTCACGGGCCACTGTTATGCGTCCTCGATCATACTAATTAGTCCTGACGAGTTACGACACTAGAGCCGCGCTATATTGTGTCTTGTGGCCTGTCACTTATATATTAATCAACTAGCTGTTCCCCGCGGTTTCACCCGCGTGGGCTACAGTTTATCGCGATAAAAAGTATCCTATGTGCTTTCTCAGGTTCTAGACTATCTCTGTACCAAATTTCATTTAAATTGGTTCAGTAGTTTAGGCGTGAAAGCGAGACAGACAGAGTCACTTTCGCATTTATAATATTAGTAAGCAAGTAGTGATTGTAGTGTGTTGTAATTTAAAAGTAAAGTTTTAAAAGCAATGACGGCTCAGTGGTAGTAAAGTCGACTTGAATCCGTTGTGGATTGAAATCCTACAATGAGCTTGAGCTATCGGTGAAGGAAAACAGTCATAAAACCAATTGCAACTGTCTTACTATCACAGTTCATGAGATACAGCCTGGTGACAGACAGACAGACAGCGGAGTCTTAGTAATAGGGTTCCGTTTTACTTTTTGAGTACAGAACCCTAAAGAAGCAAACAGGATCATAATCGTTGTTAATCCTACTAATATTATAAATGCAAAAGTTTGTCAGTATGTATGTTTGTTGCTCTTTCACGCAAAAACTACTGAACAGATTTGAGTGAAATTTGGAATGGATATAGCTTATACTCTGGATTAACACATAGGCTAGTTTTTATCCCGGTAAAAGGTTTCAGCGGGATAACGGGAAGACGCGGGTGAAAGTGCAGGGCGCAGAGTCTAAATAATTTTCGTTGATTTTTTCAAAATTTTAATAGCCTAAAATGTGTAAAATCAAAAAGTTTTTTATTCAATAGGATACATTGTGATCACTTTAAAACGTCAAACTTAAAAGTAGCAACGCCTGTTCCAACCTTACACCGGCAAAAGTACAGGCAAGAAACGCCCGGGAGGTAATTTTTTTGGCGCGATTCTTATTATTACTAATTGATTGTATTGGAGCAAGTTTACTAAAATTTATTTGTCATCTAAATAGTCCAATATTTTTTAATAAGCTTTACTAATAAGATTTCTCTTGGTTGGTTGTGCACATTGGGATATGAAAACATGAATATTAACGAGTTGCAGGATTACAACCAAAGCAGAGTAGACCCCGCGAGAAAAATGTTTATCCGCCTTTGTCATTGCAGGCCCACAGATGTCTTGAGCCAACATGTCGTACAACAGAGATGCTAGCCCGGTGTACTACAGAGAGATACAGAAGAATGCATATCTTAAACGGGTACCTGACGATGCTAGCGGGAGCAAGCTGAGACCTTTAGGACTTAAGGTTTGTAAAGATTCTGACTTCTTTTTTAACATAGGGTGAAAAAAAAAACCCCAAAGGTTGTCAGTTCTGCGGCTTAAATGACCAGCCTGTTGCCACTACAGCTTCAGCCTTGTCTAACAATCTACTACTACATAAAAATAATATGCAGATATGCAGATTATACGCGCACCATCTAAATCAAACACTGCACCACTTCCTGGCTTCTAGAGGGGTGCACAACTGGAACAGACTACCAGAAGACGTTGTGTCGGCACCTTCAGTGAATTCCTTTAAAAAAAGACTGGACAAGTGGTTGTGAACGTGCTTCCTTGCTTCAGAATTGACTTTTATCTGCACTTTTGGACATTGCTATAATTCAACACAGCATGATATAGGCACATCAGCCTCAGGCTGCTCGCCTATTACCAAGTAAATAAATATTCGTGCTCATCACACATATATTTGCCCTTACCGTGATTCAAACCAGAAACTGCTAGCTTCTTCTTTGTAGGCAGGATCACTACCAACTCGGCTACCGTGACGTCAATCTACTACTGCTTGTGGGGTCTGGTCTGCTTTGGTTGTGATCCCGCAACTCGTTAATATTCATGTTCCCATATCCCAATGTGTACAACCAAACAAGAGAAATCTTATTAGCAAAGCTAATTAAAAAATATCGGATCATTAGATGGCAAAAAAAAGCTTGCGATTTTAGTCAACTTGCTCCAATTTAATCGATTAGTAATAAGAATAAAATTGTCAATGTGATCGCGCCAAAAAAATTACCTGCCGGGCGTTTCTTGCCAGTTCTTTTGCCGGCGTAAGGAGGTTGGAACAGGCGTAGCTAGTTTTAAGTTGACGTTTTAAAGTGATCACAATGTATCCTATTGAATAATTTTTTTTTTTTATTTTGAGTTTTACTAACCTTTGTTCATTCTCATCAGAGACCTCCGTTGAAACCCCTCTGGACGCAGCTGTGCGTGCACAACGGCAGGACTCCGTACCTGGAACAGTACCGGGACCCTACTTCGTCGAGAGCCCACAGGCCGGTGTGGAGGGCCAGCCTCCTGACCGCGAGGCATGTGACCGCCAGCGTCACACCGAGGGACAACGAGTATGATTTCCTCATCGATACCAATCAGGGGCCTGTACGGATGCTCGCACCGGACTGGTAAGTTTTAATTTCTTATGTAATCCTACTTTATTTAATATTGTAAACTTATAGGCAAAGACTGTCATAATTTTCACTTTTATCGTCTTGAGAAGTTCCATCCATCCATCCATCCAGTCAGTCAGTCAGTCACCATTTGGACTAGTAGAAAATAGATCTCCATTCTACAATGAAAATAATTGTTACTAAAGGCGACCGGAGCGAGCGAAAATTTTTTTGAATTTCACAATTGTTAAAAACATATAAAAGTTAAAAAAGCGCGAGAGTAGCAATCGCGAAAATTTTAACGTAATTAAAAAAAAAACTACCGAACGGATCTGAAACCATGGTGGGATTTTGACTAGTAATTTTTACTTCCCCAGGGACTCGATGCTAGACTGGGTCACTACCCTCCGGAGCAAGCTGCACGAGTTGAAGATACTCCCACTGTGTGAGAATCTGTACGCGGCGCCCCCCGCCGCGCCCCCTCCCCGAGCTGCCGCGAGGGACCCCACCTCCCCGCTACCTCCCACGCCCCCAGTACCGCCTGACAGGTAACATATCATGCAAAATACTCAAATTAGGTAGTAATTATTAAATATAATCCGAAACGTAAACTCTCAGTTAAAATCTTAGGTATAATCACCAAACAATACCTAAAAAAGGTTCCCAATAGCAGTGAGGGGAAAGTGGCATAAAAAAATAAAGAGGAAAGGTAAATATTAAGCAAGCACTGCTAACGGTGTGATATAAGATATAATATGTCATTTATATAACTAGCGTCATCTCCATCGTCGATCACACACGGGTGGGCAAAGGTTTCGACAGCCGGAACTTTTTCACGGGGGAAGTTTATATAAATATATACATTACAGTATTTGTCATTGAGCTGTGACATCTCGGAGATATCAGGTATTGACTATAATCTTTATTTATGTACACATAGCATATATCAACTTCCATGTTCACAGAGTACCTGGTATAGACCTAACTCCGATCGTCAGGTCGAACACAGCCCCACATCCCACGGAACCCGTGCCAGCCGAAGAACCAGAGCTACCCGCGGCGCCTACCGAACTACCCCCAGCATCACCGACCGTCGCAGCGCCTGAAAACATCGACATATCCTCCTGGGATGTAGCCGAGTCGACATTCACGTCACTACCTAGTACAAGTCAAGTGCCAAAGAGTGTCGCCAAGATCTGCGGTCAAAACATTTGCCTAGACGACTCGATCTTCAAAAGGACTAGAGATAGTGATGATGAGGACTTCTTGTCGGAAGACGCGAGCAGTGTGGGTAGTAGAGATCGGGGTAGTGCGGGGAGTAATGACAGGGGTGTAGCGGGTAGTCAGTACAGGGGTGCAGTGGGTAGTGAAGTGAACAACTATAAACAGACTGTTGTGGTTAGTGATTGTAAACGGGCTGATGCAGCGGAGAATGGACCGAGGTAAGACCATTTGCTTAACTGATGTTTGCTTGGGGGTAGGGCATTTTCTAGTGCTCACCTGGTTAGCTACCATCCTCAAGTTAAGAATCTGTCGCCAAGCATCTATCGGTGTGTTCTGGCAACCCCACTTGAGAGTCAGTTTAAAATACAGGTGTAGCATGGTGCCATCTTCGACCACATTGCCATTGAACATTGTGACATAGGTGTTAAACGCTACCTGCTAGAAAAAAGAACTGTTTTTGTGAGAAGGTCATTCATTTGGGTAGTGCAGTCTGCTTCGATTTTGGATGGATGGATGGATGTTTGTTACTCTTTCACGAAAAAGTAATGAACGGATCTGAATGAAATTTGGAATGGAGATAGCTTATACCGTAGATTAACGCATAGGCTACTTTTTATCCCGCACAAAGGTTCCTGCGGGATAACGGGAAGACGCGGGTAAAACCGCGGGGCGCAACTGGTTACTAAATAAATAAATATATTACTGTCTATTTCCAGTGACCGGTCGTCCAACATAACAGTGATCCAAGTATCGAACAAGCAACCCCCGCACACAGCCATCCCAGTCATCGGTCCAGAGACAGACGTCTTCGACTTTGACTTCAAAACCACCCCAAACACCTCGCAGAACCCTAATTTTGTCAACATCGTGAATACAGAAGTGAACGTCCAAAACTCCAACGAGTACGGAACGGTGTTCGCTAAAAACGAGCCGGAGTACGGCCACTTGAGCTTGACAACGACTGTCAGTTTGACGGGGGACGTCAAACTGACAGATGTCAATGTCAAAAATGAGAATGAGGGTTTGTATGAAAGGTTGTGCTTGGCTTCGACGTCTAATAATTCCAAACCGTCTCCGCTATCAATAAGGAGGTTGAAAAGTCAAGAGAAAGTGAGGAAATCATCGTTGCCTAACTTGGATTCAATTAATTCGGATTCTACATACGAATATCTATTTTTAAGTCAAAACAACAACAGTGGAGACAGTGTTGTTTCGAGTTCTACCAATATCACACCTGTATCTACCAATACGACATCAATTTCTACCAATATGACACAAGTTTCTACCACATCTTACAATATTACAAATACATCGACGAATATCACAACAACGGCAGCTAACGTTACGAATATATCGACGAATACCACTTGCATGACGAATGTGACGTTGAATTCGGAAATGAACTCGAGAGTACACGTTAATTCTGTGTCGATTGTAGACTCTAATTCGAGTGCAGTAAGGTCGAATGTACAACGGTCGAATAGTCAGAATACTTGTGATATATCGCCGAGAAGAGATTGCAGAGTAGACCAGAGTGGTGGTCCGAAGAGAAACGGAAGAGTCGGTAAGCACTTTTTCTTTTAATCCTACTTCCTACTAATATTATAAGGGCGAAAGTTTGTCTGAAAAAAAATTCCGCTCCCTCCGCTCGCGCTCTTGTACGTTTTGTGCTTTCTGAATTAATTGTGAATTTTTTCCTTCGTTTTGCTAACATGTAAAGTAGAAATAAGTAGGTACTTCTAAATTTTCGCGCTCGCTGTCCTCTTGCTTTTGTAAATATTGTGGCTTTTATATTTATTGTGAAATGAAAGTCTCTTGTCTTAAATTTTGTGGACTTACGGAGTAAAAATACTTATAGATTTTCGTGCTCGCTCTGCTCGCGCTTTAGTAACTTTATATTAATCGTGAAATGAAGATCTCTTGTCTTTCATTTGTTAACTTACGGAGTAAAAATATAATGTAATGTGTATAATATACTTAAAATTTCGCGCTCGCTCTGCTCGCGCTTTTATAACTTTTGTATTTATAGTGAATTGAAGGTCTCTTGTGAGTTTGTTAACTTACATAGTAGAAATACTTTAAAATTCGCGCTCGCTTCGCTCGCGTTTTTGTACATTTTATATTCATGGTGAAATGAAGATCTCTTGTCCTTCATTTTGCAACTTACAGAGAAGAAATACTTTCAAAAATGTGCGCTCGCTCCGCTCGCGTTTTAGTAACAATTATTGCTATTGTACAATGGAGGTTGGCAAGGGAAAAAAGTTGTTTTGTACTATAAATCATCTTCATTAAATTTATTATTGTTATCCCCCCCCCCCCTTTAAGTTGGATCATCCTTTGCATAGGGCCGTGAATGCACCCTGGCCCGGGGCGCTAAATCTGTTAATACGACACTGGCTGATAATGAGAATGATGATGAATGTTTTTACTGTTTGCAGAGAGGCTGGAACCCACGCAGCCGAAGCCTATATGGAAGCGGGGCCTGACTGAGCTGTCTCTATTGACGAGGCTGAGGGGCCTCGGGCAGGGCAAGCGGCACGACAGCCCTCAGAGGAACGGCGGCGAACACGACAGGTGAGGGGTTTTTTTATATTTTTAAGGATACATACCTCAAAAGAAGTAACGGAACCTTTATAGGATCATTTTGTCGTGAGTCTGTCATTTACTCAAGAACGCGTTATATGCCTGAAATTAATAATCGATCCTGATCCGTTATCGTCGGTTTTGGGTCGATTTGTCATGTCGTAATATGTCAGTTTTGGCTTGACAGATTACTACTAAAATGATATATTATGACATCATCATCATTATCAGCCTTTCACGTTCCCACTGCTGGGACTCTGGCCTTCTCTCAGAGAGAGAGTATGGGCTGTAATGTAGCACGCGGGCCCAGTGCGGGTTGGTAGATAAGTTTATAATATTGTTAGGATGTGACTGCAATCAATTATTATTTATTTTATTCGATTTTTTTTAATAATTGAGTAATTAAAAAATCATTTCAGGAGTCCTGTGACGTCACCAGCTAAAGTGGTGCACCGATCGAGGCCGGAAGTGAGAGTCGATAGAAACAGGCGGAGAAGCAGCTCGCTTAGCAATGGTAAGCGCAAAACTGGGACTAAATTTATTTGTGTCTTTTTTTTGTTTTTTCTAGTCGAAACCAACTGCTGAACGGATATGAGTGAAATTTGGAATGTAGATGGCTCGTCATCATCATCATCATCATCAGCCTTTGCGTTCCCACTGCTGGGACTCTGGCCTTCTCTCAGAGAGAGAGAGAGTATAATATATTGTAGTAAATAGCTTATACCCTGGATTAACACATAGGTTACTTTTTATCCCGGAAATAGTGTCCTGCGGGATGACGGGAAGACACGGGTGAAACCACGTGGCGCAGCTAGTTAAGAAATATCTATATACTAGCTGTTCCCCGCGGTTTCACCCGCGTGGGCTACAGCTTTACGCATGCAAAGTCTCAGCCCGATCGGTTTAAAATTGACAAAGTTTCACACAAACTTTCATCCCCTATTTTATTCCCTTAGAGGCAGAATTAATCAAAATCCTTTCTTAGCGGATGCCTACGTCATAACATCTACCTGCATGCCAAATTTCAGCCCGATCCGTCCAGTGGTTTGGGCTGTGCGTTGATAGATCACTATGTCAGTCAGTCACCTTTGAGTTATATATAATGTTTTTTTTTTACTATTTACAGGTTAGCGTTTCACCACAAGTCACCTGATGTTAAATGACGATGTGGTCGAAGATGGCGCCACGCTACACCTGGACTGGGAACTGGCTCTCAAGTGAGGCTGCCGGAACACACCGATAGGTGCTCGGCGACAGATTCTCAACAAGAGGGTGGTAGCTAGCCAGGCGAGTACTAGAAAATACCCTACCACCAAGCGATGGTTTCATCACGATGTTTTCCTTCACCGATAGCTCAAGCTCATTGTAGGATTCGAGCCCACGTCCTACGGATCGCAAGCCGACGTCACTACCACTGAGCCATCATCGCTGTGTTGCAGGTCAATCCCCCCCGTCCACGTCGATCCCCCCCGCCTTGCAGCCTCTGCGCGCGAGGCAGGCGGCCGCGTTGCGGAGCGAGCAGCGCCGCGGCGCAGCGCTAGTCGCGGCCGTCAGGTCCGCCGACCCACCTATATTCGCAGACTATAACAAGCAGGTTTGGTATGTATTGTATCATCATCATCATCAGCCTTTCACGTTCCCACTGCTGGGACTCCGGCCTTCTCTCAGAGAGAGAGTAAAATTCAAAATTCAATAATTTTCATTCAATAGGATACATTGTGATCACTTTAAAACGTCAACTTAAAACTAGCTACGCCTGTTCCAACCTCCTTACGCCGGCAAAAGAACAGGCAAGAAACGCCCGGCAGGTAATTTTTTTGGCGCGATCACATTGACACGTTTATTCTTATTACTAATTGATTGAATTGGAGCAAGTTCACTAAAATCGCAAGCTTTTTTTTGTCATCTAATGGTCCGATATTTTTTAATTAGCTTTACTAATAAGATTTCTCTTGTTTGGTTGTGCACATTGGGATATGGGAACATGAATATTAACGAGGTGCGGGATCACAACCAAAGCAGACCAGGCCTCACAAGCAGCACCCGTTCACGAGTTGACGCATGTGCCAGCCATCGCTCTCCTCGACCATATGAGAGGGAAGAGGGCGACCCGACACACGACGCCGCCGCAAGCAGTCACTTTCGTGAGCATGACTGCTACTAGTACAACTAGTTTTCGTCGAAAATGTGCAGGGACGAACTTGTGATTGCAGGGTGGCTTGGTGGGGGGGCAGCGGGGCCAGGTGTGCCGGGCGAGCGGGGGACCGCGTCTGCGGAGTGCGGGCCGCCGCGCCGAGAGACGCGGCACACGCACGTCTGCTACTAGCCGGGGCCAGGGGGCATGCGGTAAGTGGGGGGAGGGGGGGGAGGGGAGAGGACGAGTGGAGGGTAGGCATGGTGGAACATACTCTTAATTTGTCAATTTTATTAATGGTTTTTTGACAGCTCGACGAGTGACAAATTAGTGATGTCTTAGACAGTAATATCGATAAATGTCCATTTTGATTTTGCCAGTACTTCCTTGCTGCAGAGTTGACTTTTCTCAGCACTTTTGTACATTGCTATAATTCAACACAGCACGATAAAGGCACACATCAGCCTCAAGCTGCTCGCCTATTACCAAATAAATCAAAATATATATAACTCAAGGTTGACTGACTGACATAGTGATCTATCAACGCACAGCCCAAACCACTGGACGGATCGGGCTGAAATTTGGTATGCAGGTAGATGTTATGACGTAGGCATCCGCTAAGAAAGGATTTTGATTAATTCTACCCCCAAGGGGATAAAATAGGGGATGAAAGTTTGTATGAAACTTTGTCAATTTTAAACCGATCGGGCTGAGACTTTGCATGCATAAAGCTGTAGCCCACGCGGGTGAAACCGCGGGGAATAGCTAGTAAATAAATAATGGAGCAAGTTCACTATAACTTGCCTGTTCTTTCCCGGTGCAAGGAGGATGGAACAGGAGTGACTACTTTTAAAATTATCAAATGTCGTGTCCCAATAAGTAAATTAATAATTGTAATTACGTTTATTTTTGTTGCAGGTCGATTTACTATTTCATCGCGTGCCTTTAGGGAAGATATATGTAGTGAGCAAGAGGGATCAAGAAAGCATAGGTTGGTATCTATTTGACGACCGATATGGCGCCGCCGACTGTGAAGCGTGAGGTCGCGGGTTCGATTCCCGCTACAGGACGAATATTTGTGCATTGGAAAAAAAAGCGCAAGTATTTGTTCTGTGTCTGGGTGTTGTAGATCCCCAATCCTCGTAGTTTATGATACCCTAGATCTATCCGTCGCCAAGCACCTATTGGTGTGTTCCGGCAGCCTCACTTGAGAGCCAGTTCCCAGTCCAGGTGTAGCATGGCGCCACCTTTGACCACATCATCACTTAACATCAGGTGACTTGTAGTCAAAAGCTACACTGTAAAGAGTAAAAAAAAAAGATACAGGGAAACCTAGTTAGGGGTCAGAGCCTATGGATGTGATTGTGCGGGCATTATTATTATTTTTTTTTATCAATCGGCCATTCCCAATAACCGATCTATCCACAGTTTGCGCTTTAAAGATAAAAAATGACATAACTTCTAATATGGAGCTTGTGTCAAATTTCTATCTCTAGGAGGGCAAACCGTGGATAGATCGGTTATTTGGAACGGCCGTTAATCTATCTTCTTACTAATATCCTACTAATATTGTAAACGTGAAAGTTTGTGAGTATGGATGGATGTTTGTTACTCTTTCACGCAAAAACTACTGAACGGATCTGATTGAAATTTGGAATGGAGATAGCTTATACCCTGGATTAACACATAGGCTACTTTTTATCCCGGAAAAGGTTCCTGCGGGATAACGGGAAGACTCGGGTGAAACCGCGACGCGCAGCTAGTTTATAGTACTAGAAGGATAGGATTTGTGTGTTTATTTCCATAATTAATTTATTCCAGGCATAAAGCTGGACAACGAGTGCAATATAACGTCGGTTGAAGGGGAATCCCCGGCTGCGATCGCGGGTATTCCCCCGCCGGGGAAATGGGCGGTCACTGAGGTCAACAACCGACCTGTCAACTTAGTCAAGGTAACATTATCATCGTCAGCCTATCACGTTCCCACTGCTGGGACTCTGGCCTTCTCTCAGAGAGAGTACGGGCCGTAATCTACCACGCGGGCCCAGTGCGGGTTGGTAGATAGTCTAGTAGCCAACTCTAGTGAATGACTTTTAAGACCACCTGAATCTCCCGACATATACTAGTCTAACAACTTTTTTTTATGGCTTATAGGGTAGCGTTTGACCACAAGTCACCTGATGTTAAGTGACGATGAAGTAGAAGGTGGCGCCACGCTACACCTGGACTGGGAACTGGCTCTCAAGTGAGGCTACGTCCCATACTCTCTCATAAGCCAGTTTTAATAAGCTATCTATCCACGGTTTGCGCTACTGGAGACAGAAATTTGACTTATGGCAGAAGTTAATAATCGATCCTGATCCGTTATCCGCGGTTTCGGATCGATATATCAAATCATAATATGCCATTTTACTACGGCTTGACAGATTATTACGAAAATGGCATATTTGTTATCCCGCAGGAACCCTTTTCCGGGATAAAAAGTAGCCTAAGTAAAGTAGTCTAAGTGTTAATCCAGGGTATACGCTATCTCCATTCCAAATTTCACTCTGATCCGTTCAGTAGTTTTTGCGTGAAAGAGTTACAAACATCCATCCATCCATACATACAAAATTTCACGTTTATAATATTAGTAGGAATCCTCACTTAGACATAATTCATTTGTCAATTCTTCATTCATTCATTCATTAAATTTGTTCATTCATTCATACGTTCATTGCTTCATTCATTTCGTTCACTCCACAGGGTGGCGAAGAAGACATGAATCGACTCAGCCTCCACGGTACAGAGGCGTCAGTGCTGATACAACCATCGGCACTGGTGAAGAAACTACGCACCGCCATCAAAGGAAACAAGACTCTATTGGGACTGAGATAAGATACAATTCAGTTTCTTACTGGCAGGGAACATTTAGTTTGTCTAACTGATGTATTAAGGGAATAACGTCCCTTTCGCGATTTAAAATAAGAACTAATTTCGTGTGACTGAGGCAGGGAATATAAGACTAATGATATATTTATATGACTGTTTCTTGAAGTGTTTTTATCGAAACGAGACTCTATTGGGATGTGTTTAAGGACGAGTTTTGTGTGAATTTGAAAGGGAACAAGTCTTTCTACTTATTTATATTAGGTACCTTTGCCGTTTTCGGCTGTGGTTACCTCTTTTTATTGCGTTTGTTATCGTGAGATAAAGGAAACTAGACTCTGTTGGGACGAAGATAAGGATCAATTTTGTATGGATCTGATGTGAAAATCTCGTTGAAACTATTTTAAGACTTGTTAATATCATCAGCATAATAAGAAATATCAATATCAAGAACTATAACAAAAAAAATTAGAATCGATCGATTAGACAGCAGTGCGATCCTAATTCACTCGGAAAGTTTCCGTGTCGGATTCGACGTCACTTTCGCTTCACCGAAACGTTTCCGAGAGCGAATAGGTGGTGGAAACTTTTCCGTGATTGAGCAGCTGAGCAGATTAAGGGGCAGATTAAGGGGGCGTCCATAAATTACGTGATTTGTTCTAGGGGGGGGAGGGGATCAAGTAAAATATTTCCAAATCTCACTTAGGAGGGAGAGGGGGTCTTGGCAAATATCACGTAATTATTATTCTCGCAGAATACGGTGCAAAATTGCGTGAAAAATATATTTCTTTCTTTTCTTTTTAATCCAACACGTTTAGAAGAATAGAAGTTTTGAAGGATCTCGCGTGAGATTAGGGGAGGGGGGAGGGAGTTGTGGAAAATCTTACGATATCTCACCAAGGGGGGAGGAGGGGGTCGAAAAATTCTCAAAAATGCCTCATGTAATTAATGAAAGCCCCCTTTACTGTACCCATAGTCTAAAAAAATACAAATTATGGCTTCTATATCTATCTAATCTATCTATTGCTATCGATATATCTACTAATAACATATATCTAAGAGGAAAGTCTGTTTGTTTGTCAGAGAAAACTCAAAATGGCTGGACCAGTTTTGTTATAGTTTTGAATGTTATAAAATAATGTAGATCTCTGATACCAGTAAAGCTAAGTTTGTTTTTTGTTCGGGAAATCTTTTAATTTCTTCAGATTTATAGAAAACTTAAGGCTGATGCAATATATGTTTGGCCAATGAGCAATCGAGGCAAGTACATATTTTTTTTGTTTATATGTATATGTAAAAATACAATTTTGACGCTTACTTTGCAGGCTTCACTCATTTTGATGAACTTTAACCGTATATACTGGTGTCGATTCGGTTTTGCATTCTCTAAAACTAAACTAAGTTTGACAGGTCTAATAGTATTTTGCTGTCTTTTTCTAATCGTTTTCGTTCTAATCGTCACTCAATAGGGTCTTGGCTGAAAATCAGGGCTGTGGATTCGTCCATAGCATATGCTGAGCCAAGACCTTTTTGGGAGGTACTGCACACAGCAGCAGTGTTCGTACCATCGCGTAGTTTAATGATTTATGTATAATAATTTTACTGTTTTTTTTGTGTGTGCTTCTTTCTTTTGTTATTGTGTGCAGTTTTGCCAAATAAAGTCTTTCTCTCTCTCTCTCTCTCTCTCTAATCAATGAAATAAAATAAAAAAACTAAAAAAAAACACTTTAAAAACGCACTGAAAAATATAAAGAATTTATTACTGGGTAAATAAAAGTACACACAACCAAAAAGCGCTCCGCACTTTTTGAATTAACCATTATATCGTAACAGTTAATTTAATTCTTTATATTTTTCAGTGCGTTTTTAAAGTGTTTTTTTTTTAGTTTTTTTTTATTTTATTTCAGTGATTAGAAAAAGACAGCAAAATACTATTAGACATGTCAAACAGTTTAGTTTTAGAGAATGCGAAACAGAATCGACACCAATATGTTTCTTAAATAGGATGCTATAGTTTATTAAGGATAAAACAATTTTTATATTATGACTTTTACACATAATTATTTTCTATCACACTAATAATAGAGATAGTTTGTCTGTTTGTCCTTCACGCCGCAACGGCTGAACGTGTTTGAATGAAATTTGGAATGGAGATAGCTGGATGAACACATAAGTTACTTTTTATTCTGGATAACGGAAAAATCGCGGGTGCTTTACAATGCAGCTTGTTTTTTTTATATACAGAAACACTTAAGACTAAACGGTTTTTGATGTGATTGTGTTAAAAAGATCGGTTATCTAAAGCTGGCACTTACAACACATTTGCACATCTGGGGTCGTCCGTTAACGCCCGTAATTAATAATCGATCCTGATCCGTTATCCGCGGTTTGGATCGATATATCATGTCATAATATGTCTTTTTAGTACTAGGGCTTGACGTATTACTACTAAAATGACATATGATGACTTATGACATGACATATCGATCCAAAACCGCGGATAAAAGATCAGGATCGATTATACATTCGGGCATAAGTTCGTTATTTGTGAAAGGCCCCTTGTCTATGAATGAGCGCACGGCATGACGTCAGCTAGGCCCTAGTGTCGAAGACTTATGCTGGGGCCACACTAACGGGAAATGCCGTTAAATAGCGCGATGATTGACGTTTGACATAAATGAGACCACGACTGACATTGGACAACGGCATTCACATTGGCGTTTGACGTTAGCCGATAACTCAAGTGCATTCACGTTGACCGTTCAAGTGTAGCCACTCACATAATAGCGTTAATAATTAACGCAATATTTATCGCGATGATAGGCATTGACATATCCCTCGAGTCCCTTGACGTCGGCCTTAGTGTGGTTCCAGCATTAGTGTTGAAAATATGATTGTGATTTTCTTATTAAATAAATGTTAATAACTTAGTTTACTGCTATTTTGTCGGATCTCAGATATAGATTGAACAAGCCGAGCTTAGCGAAGCTTCACTTAACATCGGTACCCCTAGTTTTTGTTTCCTTCCATACATAGCGATGATGGCTCAGTGGTAGTGACGTCGGCTTGCGATCCGTAGGACGTGGGTTCGAATCCTGCAATGAGCTTGAGCTTTCGGTGAAGGAAAACATCGTGATGAAACCAAAGCTTGGTGGTAGGGTATTTTCTAGTACTCGCCTGGCTAGCTACCACCCTCTTGTTAAGAATCTGTCGCCAAACACCTATCGGTGTGTTCCGGCAGCCTCACTTGAGAGCCAGTTCCCAGTCCAGGTGTAGCGTGACGCCATCTTCGACCGCATCGTCACTTAACATCAGGCGACTTGTGGTCAAACGCTACCCTGTAAATAGTAAAAAAAAAAAAAAAACATTTTTTGAGCACGCCTTACTGTGATTTGGAGGAAGTAAAATCGCTAATACGGGTTATTTCAAATCCTTTTACGCGAGGATTCAAACTCAATATCGGCGCCTTGTACGAGTTACCGCGTTACCGTAATTTGTTAGTTCCGATGAGCGCTTCATTGATTTCGTTGCCGAGATCGGACTGCGTAAGGGTGTTACCAGACCAATCGATCGATTGTCGATCGACGGCATAGGTCAACGTCGATCGAAGTTGATCAACTTCGTTCGACTAACCAATCGAACGATTGCCGTTCGATGGTACCGGTCGACGTTGATCGATTATGGTGAGCGTTCGGCGCGGCTGATCAAGCAGCTCGATCGACGTCGACTATTCCATTCTACCATCGATCGATGACGTCGATCGATTGGTCTAGTAACACCCTAATGCGTCGTAAAAGACTGGAGCTATGCCAGTGGCGTAGCTAGGTACAAAGGCCCTGGGGCAAAAATAAACTGGGGCCCCAAATATAAACTATCTCCGGTAGCTACGCCACTGAGCTATGCTCAAACGTCACTCTCGACAGTTGGTGAACTTGCGCTATCTTGTTCAATCTATATCTTTGTATCAGTAACACGTACATACATACATATCTTACAATCTTGTGATCATTTATTGTAATTTGTAAGTTATAAAATAAACCATATTGTGAAAAAGATTTTGTTGTAAATTTATATTGGTATACCTTTCAAATAGTGCATTGCTGTCGCGGCTGCTATTTCAGGCGACAGGTGTGGATGCAGGATTTCGTTTAGGGGCCATCCAAAAATTACGTCACACTTGTGTAGGTCCTTAATCCATCTTCCTTTCCTTTAACAACTAAATATATTTTTTTAAGTTTTTTTTTTGTTGTAGCTTTCATGCTTTAGATTTATACGATACCTACATGTGACGTCACGAAGCTTATGACTTGCCTTCCGCCTTTTCACACGATTATATTGTCATTTTTTCTTACGTTTAACGTAATTTATGGATGACCTCTTAGGACGCCTTGTGATTGGTCAAAATAAAGAGCTTCGGACGTGAGTTAGCCAATGAGATATAGTGAATGCGTGAGTGGAGCCATGTGCATAAGCTAGTGTATAAATACTGTTTCTTTATCTGATACGTTAACTGAATTAACTACTGATATATTATTATGTCCTTAATTCCTTATTGATGTTAATCTAAGTCTAAGTTTTATCTTAAATAATAATGATAAGCGTGGGCGTACTCAGTTATTAATCAAAGGGGGCAAATCAAAATCCTAGGGGGGCGTTTTGGCTTGAAGAGGGTTAAATCTGATGGAAAGGATATTCAAGCATAAATTGGATATCATGCATTAGTAATTACTAATATTTTTATTTTTAATGTTGGCATTTTCATAGTTGTTTTAGGTAACATTTAGATATTGTGTCAAATATTGTATTTTTGTTACAAACGAGGCTGATGAGTCCTTAGTTCCATATTTGAGATCTACTCGTATATAATGCTTCCACAGTTTGACAATACATGATTTGATCAATTCAAATCAAGATTTTTGACATAGATAGCCACTTGAAAGTATGGGAGTCAAGGCTGACAGACACAACTAGCAACCCAGTCCCAAGGGGGCTGTTGCCCCCGCTCTATCCTACTTGAGTACGTCTGAAATTTAAATAATTCTTGATAGAGTCACAACGATAACGTCGATCGTATAGTCAAAATGGCGTCGAAGTGTTCTGTGTTTTTATTATGTTACTTGTAAGTATATATTAATTATTATTTATTTAAACGATTAAAGACCTGCGCCTCTAGCCTAGATGCATTCTACAATCGTTAACCCTAATAGAAAATTAGAAAAATGTATGGGAATGAAATAAAAAAAAATTAAAAAGGAATATGATGAAAAAATGTCAAATTTCATTTCGACATCACAGGAGACCGAAGAGCTGCCAGCTACCTCGGACAATGAATTACTCTAGCCATCCAAAGGGGGAACGCTGCCAGTATCTTCGGTACCTTGCCTAAAGGGACTTCTTTTATTAATATCTTGCAGTTAATAGATTAGGTTTTTTAGTTCATTGTTATCTATCTACTATATAAAAATAAGTCGGGTTTTCCTTCCTGACGCTATAACTCCAGAACGCACGAACCGATTTCCACGGTTTTGCATTCGTTGGAAAGGTCTCGGGCTCCGTGAGGTTTATAGCAAAGAAAATTCAGGAAAAATTTCAACAGAAAAGCGGGAAAATCTTTTTTCAGATACAGCGCCATCTCTGATACATAGCATGTACTACACCGTATTCTTCAACAAATGATTGTTTGCAATTACAGATACAAGGACAAATTTATGAATTGCATGGTACAAAAAAAAAAAACAAAAACAAAAATTTCTTCTTCTTTAATCACACAAACACAAACGAAATTTATTTATTTATTTATTTATTGGAAAACCAATAGCTTTTTATAGTAACAAAAAATATATGTATAAAAAAAAATATAAATAAAATCTTACATAAAACGAAGCCATATCTGGTGGCGAAACGGAGTTCGCCGAGTTTGCTAGTAGTATATATTTTTGTTATATTATATCAAATAAATAATTTATTTCATTTCATATTATTATTAGAGATCAAAGATCTAGTGGGCGAGCCTAACGTGGTCGCTGAAATTAAATCGCACCGACTACGTTGGCTTGGCCACGTAGTCCGCATGGGGGAGGATCGGGCGGCAAAGCGTTCTTATTTGGGACGACCGAGTGGCCGTAGGCCGGTCGGACGCCCTAGATACCGCTGGAAGGACGCGGTGGATGCAGACCTGCGCGAGCTCCACACTCTCAGCTGGGCTGAAATAGCTCAAGATAGAGAAGAGTGGCGCTCTCTCGTTTCGGAGGCCAAGACATACTTTGGGTCGCTGAGCCATCGGAGTTAGTTTAGTTCATATTATTATATCAACGTTACGTCACGTGGTCAGAACAAACGTCTACAATGACTATCGCTACATACCATACAAAATGGTAGCCAAGATGCATTATGGCAAGCTCAAACGAAACGTCACGATTTAAGAAAAGGAATCGTTTGCATCTTGGCTAGGTCTCATTTATACGACTCTGCGGTCATACAAAAATAATGAAGTTAATAGTTTAGATAAATAACAGTTTTCCGATTTGCCTCTCACTATGGAAGCTAATGACCTATTCGCATCAGCACAACTTTTTGAATTGTGTCTTAAATTATTCGCAGGTTAGTGGATGTCGCTTTAGGTCATATACCTATGCGATACTTCGATTCAGCCGAGCCTGATGCTCCTATTTACAGTAAGTATATAGTAGGTATAAAATCCCTACTAATATTAATATGCGAAACTAACTCTGTCTGTTTTAAATTAAATTTGACACAGATATAGTCTAGAGGACATAGGCTACTTTTCATCGCGATAAACTGTAGCCCACGCGGGTGAAACCGCGAGGAACAGCTAGTAGTATATCTATACTAATATCTTAAAGAGGATAGATTTGATTCTTTGTTTGTTTGTTTGTTTGCATCGAATAGGCTCCGAAACTACTGAACCGATATGAAAAATTCTTTCACTGTTGGATAGCTACACTATCCCCGGTGGACATAGGCTATATTATATTTTCAAAAAATATATTATACGCTTATGACAGCATTGGGTTCGAATCCTCTCGGCCCCCTGGATTTACCATTAATCGAAACTTTGAAAGAACCGGCATGTCCAACGCCCACAACATTCAAGGGTATGCGACAACTACCATCCCTTTCAATGCCACCATGAACAGCTCTCATTTGAATCTCTCTGGTCCTTGCGACTCTTACAATGTCCCCGCTGCACCTAGTGGGACGCCTACCTACAGAACGTGTTCCGGCTCGTGGTCGCCACTCGAGAACCTTTCTTCCCCATCGGTTATCGGTTCGTCGAGCGATGTGCCCTGGTTATAGCCACTTCAAGTTGGAATTTCTGATAGCTATGTCGGTGGTTTTAGTTCTAGGCGAATTTTCCTGTTTTGGATGAGTTTGATTTCTCAGTTCCAGACTTTCCAATCGCCAAGCTGAGTCATCAAACCAGTTTGGAGCGGCTCACGGCAGTTCGAAGCGTTTTAACCCAGCGGGGAATAGACGCTTACATCGTTCCCACTGCTGATGCCCATAATGTAAGTACATTCAACGACAAAGTTAGTAATATTTGGGATTTTTTATCAACTTACAAGGTAGAGTTTGAGCGCAATACAACACAGCTTTTATGTTAAGTGATGATGCGGTCAAAGGTTGGTTTTTAAGATGATGAAGGTAATCGGAAAATAGGTTATTGTTCTGGGACTTTTGTCGAGGATTGTACCAATATACAATGGCAATGAGTGTGAAAGGAGTTCTTATGGGTCAGCAACTATAGTATTACAAATGTCCATAGATAACGGTGAACGCTTACCATCAGTACCAGCGTCTGTACATAAAAAGGTCACTCCACGTTTCTTCCCCAGTCCCAGTACATTTCACCGGCGGACGCTCGCCGCGAGTGGGTGTCTGGGCTGGGCGGCTCGTCCGGTACTGCTGTGGTGACCGCGGCTCCAGACCGGGCGCTGCTGTGGACCGACGCTCGGTACTTCACGCAGTTCTACGTCCAAGTCGACACCACGCTGTGGGAGCTCATGAGACAAGGTACAGTAGCGACGTGATTAGGACAAGGTGCTGTGTGTAGTGACGTGATTGGGACTAGGTATAGTGTGTTGCGACGTGATTGGGACTAGGTATAGTGTGTAGCGTAGTGGTTGGGACAAGGCGCAGTGTGTAGCGTCGTGATTGGGACAAGGTATAGTCACGAGCATAAATATGTGACTATGAACAACTTGACAACAAAATGGCAACAGAAATATGTGCTGATTCAAGCTTTTGTATTTATTTAAGAGAAGTTTTTGTTTCAGGCATAGACGCATCGCTCCAACAGTGGCTGGTAGACAACATACCACCGAACTCTACAGTGGGGGTGGACCCCACCACTTACACTAGAAGCACTTGGACCCCTTTAGAGGTTAGTCAAGTCAAGACGTCCCCCACTTTTGATAACCGAGGTATCAAAAACTGGCACGTAACACATTCACACCCACACACAAGCGCGGATCCATATCGATCCAAAACCGCGGATAACGGATCAGGATCGATTATTGATTTCTGGCGTTAGGCATGCCTACAACGGGAAGTTTTCTGACTGTCATTTAATGAAAAAGCACTGGGATCAGATCAAGGTGTCATATTGTAAACGTCTCTTTTATAGGAATTCAATGTATCAATTGTGAGCGAGTCTGTAATCCGACTCGCATTTTGCCGATTTTCGTGTGATAACCTTTTTAGAGGGCTGGATCCGCGCCTCTGTTATGTAAAGCTGGCACGTAGCTCACACTCACACATGTGTCTGTGCTGTGAATGAGCACACGAGGTGACGTCGCACTGCATACGCATCGTAAGAAGTCTCTCGGTCTCTCTCGCACGCGGGCGAGGTTACGAGCGCGACAGAGATTGTTATTGTTTTGTCTTTGCTACTGTATAATGAAATTGCTTTGGTGTGAGTACTGTGAACGTGCCAGTTTTAGATAACCGACCAGTAGTACAACTAAAAGTTTTCGTAAACGTCAAGTTTACTCCCACCAACTTGTCAAAGTGGCAACTCGTACTGCCTAAATTGAAAAAGTAGCTCGAAAACTTTGTTGGAATACGAATGAAACGATGTAAAATAGCCCGTTTTAGCAATTTTAGACCCTGCAAGTTTCGGTAAGGCGCGCTAAAAAAAATATTTATAAAATGTATAAACTATGAAAACCTGTGCTAGGCTGTACCTGTCATTTATTATCTTGACCCATTGGCTAGCGATATCTTTGCTGGATAGAGTTGCCATACTTAAAAAAGTGTTTTTTTGTTTTTACCTTTCAGAATGCTCTGAGACAAGCCAACATAACTCTGGTAGCTACTTCAGAAAACCTGGTAGACTTGGCGAGAACCAGCCTTGATGACGGACCACCGAGCAGGCCTAGCAACGCTCTGCTGCCACTCACCGTCGACTTTACAGGTGAGGGACGAGTTTTAGGGTCCAAAAGGTCTCCACGATACAGGCTGAGCTTAGTGTGGGGATCACTAGACATATGTGTAAGTGTGTTTCAATCTCTCTGCATTAATTTATAGGAATAATGTATTATGTATTTTTGGTTAAGCCTAAAATTGTTTTTTTTTTTTTTTTTTTTTTACTTTTTTTGATTTTTATTACATAGGCTCTGACCCTTAACTAGGTTTCCCTGTATCTAAGGGATCAGAAACTACGAGGATCGGGGATCCACAACACCCAGACACGGACCAAATACTTGCGCTTTTTTTTTTGTTATTTTATGCAGCATATAAATAATTTTCATTTTTCATTTTCAAAAGTATGCTAATGGAACGTTATGGTTCTCATAGACTAGTAGCACAGTATATAAAGAACAGTAGGTTAGCTAAGGTCGCTCGACGAGTTAATTGCCTACTCTTGCGGTGTGACGCATAGGCGGCGCGTTCCGTACTGAGCGCATGGCCGCGGCCCCGGCCGCCTCCTTTCGTTTATGTGTGCGTGTGCGTGAAAAGTGCGTGCGTACACGGTGCCGCTACTCACGCACACATTCAAACCGGCGACGGCCGATTTATATAAAGCTGAACTCTTTTACTATGCTAGTAGCTAAAGATGCTTCATTTCTTACCGTATTCAAAAGAATTTAAAAAACTCTGTTTTTTGTCAGTTAAAAAGGAAGAGGTTTCGCAATTCGACGTGTGTGTTCGCAGATAACTTTGTCGTTTATGAACCGATTTTGATGATTATTTCTTTGTTGGAAGGAGATATCCCAAGGGTGGGTGCCATGATAAGGAAACCAGAATCTGATGATGGCATCCCAAAGAAATCGAGAGTAACCTCAATACAGTTTTTTTTTTGTTAAAAATTATACCAGTATCAAGTTAGCTAGCAACCCTCAAGTTAAGAATCTGTCGCCAAGCACCTATCGGTGTGTTCCGGCTGTCTCACTTGAGAGCCAGTTCCAGGCCAGGTGTAGCGTGGCGCTTTCTTCGACCACATCATCACTTAACATCAGGTGACTTGTGGTCAAACGCTACCCACTAAAAAGTACCTAAAACAAAAATAAAATTAACATAGACACCTTTTTGTCTATCGTTAACCTGTCTTAAGAGAGCACTGTGAGTGCCTCGGAAGACTTGCAATGCTCTCTAGATAGCATTGCTTGTGTTTGTTTCAGGAAGACCTTCCAACCAGAAGATAGCTGAGCTTCTAACCCAGATACAGGCTCGAGGGGCTGCGGCGTTGATATTGACAGCGTTGGATGAAGTAGCCTGTAAGTAAAGATGTGATAAACGGCTTAAAATTGACAATACGTTTTAAACGCTTTTGCTTATTTTTTACCACTTAAAAAAGGCTTGAACGCTTATTTTTAAGAGCTACGATTTTGAGTTGTATTTGTATCGAGATATGGTTTGCATTTGTTTGGACTTTGGAAAAAAGCCGTCAACGTTTAAACGGAGTCGGCTTAGTTTCATCAGCCCGCTTATGCGCTTATTTTGAAGAGCGACGATTTTGAGTTGTACCTGTATTGGAATAAGGTTTGCATTTGTTTGGACTTTGGAAAAAAGCCGTCAACGTTTAAACGGACGCTTAGGCGCTTATTTTGAAGAGCGACGATTTTGAGTTGTACCTATATTGGAATAAGGTTTGCATTTGTTTGGACTTTGGAAAAAAGCCCGCAACGTTTAAACAGAGTCTGCTTATTTTAGTAAGCCCGCTTATGCGCTTATTTTTAAAAGCGGCTTTTGTAAACCGCTTTTCGTTTAAACACCCACCTCTACCTGTAAGTACAGTCTAGCTAGTACAGTCAACGACAAAAGTAGATGGTAACACTCGATTTTCTAAATGATTTTATAAGATCAGTAATGTTTGTTTATTGCTAACAATTTACAAGGAAGCGTTTGACCATAACACAAAACACCTGATATTAAGTGATGATTCGGTCGAGGCTTGGTGTTTAGGATGATAAATAAAATCGGAAAAGAACATTGGCCACTTTTCATACTGCCCTGGACCTGACCGCAAAATATTTTGTATGAAAATTTTCGTTTCTGTCAATGTCACTTAGTTTTTGTTCATATTTGGTAAATGATGTTGATTTTAATGACTTAATTTAAGTATGGCCGACTTCCAAAGCGTGAAACGGAATGAAAAAGAAAATGCGGGGTGCGCTCAAAACATCCAAGCATTGTGTAAGTTAAAGAATGTCCTAAGAAACTGCGAAGTTAAAAATCGATATTATTTTTTTCCACACTTTCTTTAAAATATCGTTTGTATAATCTTATTAGGCAAAAAATTTAAATTTTTATCGTATATAAATCGTTTTCATACGACCTCGGGTCCGTTTTGGCCATTGTTCTTTGTCATTGTTCAGCGACTTTTGTCGTTGACCGTACTATCGATAGTTTTATCATCGATAGTTCGGCAACACTAGTACAGTCAGCGATGCAATTAGCTGAAAATTTTCACTTTTGCGATTACCTTAATTATTTATTTACTTATTTGCTTTTTTTTATAGGGTAGCGTTTGTCCTCAAGTCACCATGACATGTTTCAGACACATTGAATCTCCGTGGGTCAGACATACCGTACAATCCCGTATTCTTCGCGTACCTTGTCATCAGGACGGATTTGGTAAGATTCTATTACGTTCTAAGTTCATAATAAATAATAAATAAATAAATATCGGGGACAATTGCACACAAATTGAGCTAGCCCCAAATTAAGCTCGAAACTTGTGTTATGGGTACTAGACAACGATATACATACTTATATAGAGAAATAAATACTTATATAGATAGAAATATCCAAGACTCAGGTACAAATATTCGTGCTCATCACACATATATTTTGCCCTTACCGGGATTCGAACCCAGGACCGCTAGCTTCGCAGGCAGGGATACTACCAACTCGGCTACCGCGTCGTCAGTTCATCATTCAAGGCTGGTTATTCTAGAATGACGCTCAAGTGTAGATCAGTACTTGAGGAGCGATTTAGGGCCGCTTTTATAAACGTTCGTAAGTTAATTAATGTCATACCAAATTTCGGTAAGTTATTGTCACATTTTAGTACGGAAAAAGTTCAAATTTACCGAAATAAGGTCTGACAGAGTCTAGTATAACTATTTGTAAGGACTTTTATTTACTTCTTACAGTTGTAGCGTTTGACTGCAAGTCACCTGATGTTAAGTGACGATGTGGTCGAAGTTGGCGTAACGCTAGGACTAGGAACTGACTGACGCCCGAAATTAATAATCGATCCTGATCCGTTATCCGCGGTCTTGGATCGATATGTCATGTCATAATATGTCATTTTAGTAGTAATACGTCAAGCCTTATTGATTTCGAGCGTAAACGGATCATATAGGCAAGTTATCTAAAAATGGCACGTTCATAGTACTCACTCCAAAGCAATTTCATTATACAGTAGTAAAAACAAAACGGTAACAATCTCTGTCGCGCTCGTAACCTCGCCCGCGTGCGAGAGAGACGGAGAGACTTCTCACGATGCGTATGCAGTGCGACGTCATGTCATGCGCTCATTCACAGACACACGTGTGAGTGTGTTGTACGTGCCAGATTTAGATAACCGATCGTTAGCTTAGAGAAAACAAAACGCGTTTCATGTTTTCGTTCACAAACTGTCAATTACTTTGCTTTATTTCCTTTCATTAAAACTATTTTATTAACTTCACTTGTAAGTAACTAATTAACAATGTAATCAAATCTTAGAAGTCAATATTAACCACTACACTTTTTGATGATTTTATCGTAACTGATACAAGTCAATTTTACATTATTTTATTGTTTTTAGTGCGTTATAAAAGTGTCTTTTTTAGTTTTTTTTTTAACTGTGTTTTTTTTACATTGTAGGCGGCACCAGACAATGTCATTCTATTCTGGAACGAAGGAGTTCTGTCTTCTGACATTGAGCAACACCTGGCTTCTGAAGGCCTGCAGATACGAGCCAGACCTTATGCCGAGATCTTCAGCTATTTGAGGAATATAACGGTACGTTCAAGGAATATAAAGTCACTGTGTAATTCAGGTTTTTAAACTATAGGTCTACCAGGATCTGATGGCAAAAAAAAAGTTGAATAAATAGCGATTTTCATATGGCAACGAAAAAAAAGTCATCTGTCAACTAAAATTTCACGGAATTTTTTTTGGTTTGGCTTCAAATTAGTAGGAATGACAAGTCTTGATACTTTGGTTTATTGCATCTTTCGTGTGAACTGAAGATGCTTTCTCTCGAATAGGGATCGATGAATGGCGAAAATCTTGTGAACATTTAATAAAAACTGAAAATCAGTTCATAGAACAAGATCGATTGAGATGCAGGAGGAAAGGTTTATCATAAATACTGCGTCTTCCTCGTCTTCCTCTTCCGTTGAAGACTTTTTTATGGATGTGCAGTATTTGGAACCATTTTCAAGTTCTGATAGCCTTTAATTAATTAATAAACTCATGGAAATAATTGGAGTTTTCATCTAAATTTCGAACCCCACATTCGCCACAGTAAGATTTTCAAAAATTATCCTTGATCATTGGATACATTTTTATATTTGCATGTATCACACACAGAATCAGCCACTATAGGGGGAAAAAAGTACCAAAACGTTTTACTCCAATTTCCCCCGGTATTGCTAGCGTCAATTTCTTTTTTCCCTTTTTGCCATCAGATTCTGGTAGACCTATAATTGCAATATTTAAGTATGGGCATGAAGTTACTATGACTTCTAATTGTTGCATGTTTTTAAAAGTTATATTGTGATATAAGACGTATTGCTCGTTAACACTATATTTCAGAGTGAGTTACCCACCGGCGGTTCAGTGTGGTTGTCTGAAGACGGGAGCCACGCTATTTACTTAGCCGTTGAAAATGTAAGTAACACAGTATCCACTCATACTTCCAGACCCCCGGCTGTGCGTGTTTGTCAGATAATGTCAGGTATATAAAGCTAGTTCACAGTACTCACACTAAAGCAATTTCATTACACAGTAGTAAAAACAAAACAGTAACTATCTCTGTCGCGCTCGTAACCTCGCCCGCGTGCGAGAGAGACGGAGAGACTTCTCACGACGCGTATGCAGTGCGACGTCATGCCGTGCGCTCATTCACCGACACATGTGTGAGTGTGTTGTACGTGCCAGCTCCAGATAACAGAGGTAGAAGTTTTACTTCTCTTTTGCTACTTGCATGGTTGGTTTTTTTAATCATATGTTTATGATTTTGGTCATTGATTCTAGGATGGACAAAATGGGAACATCAGAGTAATATCTTCAGTGTCTCCCGTTGCTCTTACGAAGGTTACCAAGAATCAAGTGGAATTACAGGTAAGTCATGTTTTTAAAACACTTTTATTAGCTTCACTTGTAACTAACTAACTAACTAACAATGTAATCAAATTATAGAAGTCAATTTTCACCTACTTCTAATTATCGTATCGACTTGAAACTTTGTATGTGTATGTAATCTCGGTGACAGTGCAATAATTTGGTATCATCGACCTGATCTGATGATGCAGTCAGAAGGTGAATAGAGGATCTCTGCAGTCATTGATAGTAAACCCCTCGAGTTTGGGCTCATATGATTCGTTTTGTGAGAGTAAGAGTCCGATAGATTGGACTTGGTAACAAAAGACTAAAAAGTAAAAAAATAAAAATATATAGTTTAAAAAAACTAAAAAAAACACTTTAATAACGCACTGAAAAATTTAATATATAATGGTTAATTCAAAAAGTGTTGAGCGCTTCTTTACCGAGTAAAAGTACACACAACCAAAAAGCGCTCCACACTTTTTGAACTAACCATTATATCGTAACAAGTTAATTCAATTATTTTACATTTTTCAGTGCGTTTTCAAAGTGTTTTTTTAGTTTTTTTAAACTATATTTTTAAGTAAATAACTTTATTAGGTCTCCGGGGCTATTTAAATACATAAACTTGAAACGACTTGGGGCAGAAATGAGCCGTCTCCTTTTGAATGCTTAAACTCTGGAATAGCACTTAAAATAAACCTTTTAAACTTCGTCAGGGTTTCCGTAATGCGCACATCAAAGATGGAGTGGCTGTAGTTCGCTCCCTCCACTGGGTGCACACTCAAGTGGATGCCGGAGTTGAGGTCACCGAGGTACAGCTGTCGGACAAGATGGAACAGCTCAGAGGGTAGGTTGAAAACTTGTGGCTGGCACATGCGTCAACTCGTGAACGGGTGCTGTTTGTGGGGTCTGGTCTGCTTTGGTTGTGATCCCGTAACTCGTTAATATTCATGTTCTCATATCCCAATGTGCACAACCAACTACACTGAGAAAAAAAATCGGACTTTCTCTCTGAGTCTTACCTTCCAAGACCGATTCCTTCCCTCTTTTACCTTAGATTTCCTTCTGAATAGCAAATCCTCCCCTTTTGAGTCAGGTCTTTTTTCTCTGTGCAGGAGAAATCTTATTAGCAAAGCTTATTAAAAAATATCGGACTCTTAGATCACAAAAAAAGCTTGGGATTTAGTGAACTTGCTCCAATTAAATCAATAAGTAATAAGAATAAAATTGTCGATGTGATCGCGCCAAAAAAATTACCTACCAACCTACCTACCTACTTTTGTTTGGTGGTAGGGTATTTTCTAGTACTCGCCTGGCTAGCTACCACCCTCTTGTTAAGAATCTGTCGCCGTGTACCTATCGGTGTGTTCCGGCAGCCTCACTTGAGAGCCAGTTCCCTGTCCAGGTGTAGCGTGGTGCCATCCTCGACCACATCGTCACTTTACATCGGGTGACTTGTGGTCAAACGCTACCCTATAAATAGTAAAAAAAAAAACCTACCGGCCGTTTCTTGCCTCTTCCTTTGCCGGCGTAAGGAGGTTGGAACAGGCGTAGCTAGTTTTAAGTTTGACGTTTTAAAGTGATCACAATGTATCCTATTGAATAGAACAAATTTTGACTTTTGACTTTTTAAATCAATGCTGGTATTATGCCGGATGCTAACATTATATAAAAATTCTATCACAGCGAGGAACAAGATTTCATGGGACCATCGTTCGCGACGATCGCTGGTGCGGGCGAGAATGGTGCCATTATACACTACAAACCCTCAGTAGAGGGCCCGCAGAGAGTCATAGCTAAAGAGGACATGCTGTTGGTTGACTCTGGAGGGCAGTACAAGTAAGTCGTGTCGTACAGTCAGCGACAAAAGTAGCTGATCGTTCTCGATTTTCCAAATGTGTTTCAAATCAGTAATTATTATTGTTTTTTTTACATTTTACATGGTATCATTTTGACCGCAACATAAGACACCTGGTTTTAGGTGATGATGAGATCAAAAATTGGTGTCTAAGATGATGAGGATAATAGAAAATCCGAATTACGTAAATGGTTAGTGGACAGGTGTTTTTATACAATTGACGAATATATTAATTTTAAATCTATACTAATATTTTTTTTTAATATTATAAAGCTGCAGAGTTTGTTTGTTTGTTTGTTTGTTTGTTTGTTTGTTTGTTTGTTTGTTTGAACGCGCTAATCTCAGGAACTACTGGTCTGATTTGAAAAATTCTTTCAGTGTTGGATAGCCCATTTATCGAGGAAGGCTATAGGCTATATTTTATTTCCAAAAAAATTAGGGATCCGTAAGAAAATTGCTATTTTGCAACCCAAGGTGTGAAATTGAAAATCTATTTTTGCTTGCGCTGCAAAAACTATTGACACTAGACCAAAACAATGTATTGCGGGTTTGTAGGTCTCATTAAGATCTACAAAAAAGTCCGCGAGAGCATATGTCTAACTATTATAGTTATGCCACAATAAGTGATCTTTTGTTTTAAAATTTTAATTTTTAATGCCACCGCTAGAAAAGGCTCTTTATTTGTATCTTGGTATTAATCCTTATCAAAATAAATTACTTCTTATTCAAAACTGCTTCAATGCCTTTATATAACTTTTTGAATCATTCAATTCGGACATTCCATTCGAAAGATATTACGAGTTTAAAAATGTAAGTAGTAGTAGAAAAATAAAACCGCCGCACCGCAGCACAGCGGGAAACGCGGTGAGGGGAGGGGGGGCACCGGGAGAATCTATGAAATAGGTAAAGTGCGATCAGGAAGACCTTTACCTGCGCGGTTCAAACGTGCGGCCCAAGAAAAATTTACTTAGAATTAAAATAGGATAATGGGTACCTACAGCAGGTAACGCGGTGAGGGGGCACCGAAGTGCGGGAATAATTTTGGAGTATATGGAATATATACGCTTTCGCGCCTAAACTACTGAACCGATTTAAATGAAATTTGGTATAGAGATAATTTGAGCCCCGGGGAAGGACATAGGATACTTTTTATCGCGATAAACTGTAGTCCACGCGGGTGAAACCGCAGGGAACAGCTAGTAATCTATATACATAATTATGTAATATTTGTAATTATAAATAATTTTTGTTTAATTAATTTTGATTTGTTTTGTTACTTGATATGTTTTTCTAATTTTATGTTTTATTAATTGTATTATGATTTATGACATTTGCACGCCTGCTTGCAGGCTGAATACATTGCCTACGTATATTTTTAAGACCTATTGTAATAATAATAATTATGTATTCCAGCAAATAAACCATTTGATTTGATTTGATTTGATTTGAAAAATGTGTGATTGTTCAGCGACTTTTGTCGTTTACTGTACCTACCTCTGAGTTCGGTGATGGAAAACATCGTGATGAAACCATAGCTTGGTGGTAGGGTATTTTCTAGTACTCGCCTGGCTAGCTACCACCCTCTCGTTAAGAATCTGTCGCCAAACACCTATCGGTGTGTTCCGGCAGCCTCGCTTGAGAGCCAGTTCCCAGTCCAGGTGTAGCGTGGCGCCACCTTCGACCACATCGTCACTTAACATCAGGTGACTTGTGGTCAAACGCTACCCTGTAAGTAGTAAAAATAAAGTACAAGATTTGTAATAGCTTACAAAAACTATAAAACTTTGTTCCAAGTTTAAATAAGGCGCGCTGAAAAAAAATGTTTGGAAAGAAACGAAAACTTTTATAGTTTCTGTAAACTATCAATACTTGTACCAGGGGTACAGGTGACTTGTGGTCAAACGCTACCATGTAATGAGTAAAAACGATAAAGCCCTACTCAAAATAATGAAAATCGACTATTTCCCTAGAGATGGTACGACGGACATCACTCGTACGCGGCACCTAAGCTCGTCTCCCACTGCGGCGCAGCGGCTTGCCTTCACGCGCGTCTTGAAGGGACAAATCAACCTGGCCACCGCCGTGTTCCCGGCTGGGACCCTGGTAACTATAACGAACAACATAACTAACTAGCATGATGAAGCGATGATAGCTCAGTCGTAGTGACGTCGGCTTGCGATCCGTAGGACGTGGGTTCGAATCCTACAATGAGCTTGAGCTTTCGGTGAAGGAAAACATCGTGATGAAACCATCGCTTGGTGGTAGAGTATTTTCTAGTACTCGCCTGGCTAGCTACCACACTCAAGTTAAGAATCTGTCGCCAAGCACCTATCGGTGTGTTCCGGCAGCCTCACTTGAGAGCCAGTTCTCAGTCCAGGTGTAGCGTGGCGCCATCTTCGACCACATCGTCACTTAACATCAGGTGACTTGTGGTCAAACGCTACCCTGTAAATAGTAAAAAAAAAAAAAAACTTACTGAGATGTCGCAACGACCCAAAGTGAGTCTTGTCCTCCGATAACAAAAGACGCCACTTCGCTCTGTCCTGCGCCACCTCCCGCCAGTCCTCCACCTGGAGCTCGCGCAAATCCTTCGTGACTTCGTCTCTCCAGCGACACCTGGGACGGCCGACAGGGCGACGGCCACTCGGCCGTCCACTGTATGCTCGTTTAACCGCACGAATCACATCTGAGGATGTTTTGGATATAACATTTTAATCTATACTAATATTATAAAGCTGCAGAGTTTGTTTGTTTGTTTGTTTGTTTGTTTGTTTGTTTGAACGCGCTAATCTCGGGAACTACTGGTTCGATTTGAAAAATTCTTTCAGTGTTGGATGGTCCATTTATCGAGGAAGGCTATAGGCTATATTTTATTTCCAAAAAATTTAGGGATCCGTAAGAAAATTGCTATTTTGCAACCCAAGGTGTGAAATCGAAAACCTATTTTTGCGTGCGCTGCAAAAACTATTGACATTAGAACAAAATAATGTATTACGAGTTTGTAGGTCTCAGTTAGATCTACAAAAAAGTCCGCGAGAGCATATGTCTAACTATTATAGTTATGCCACAATAAGTGATCTTTTATTTAAAAAAAATAATTTTTAATGCCGCCGCTAGAAAAGGCTCTTTATATGTATCTTGGTATTAATCCTTATCAAAATAAATTACTTCTTATTCAAAACTGCTTCAATGCCTTTATATAACTTTTTGAATCATTCAATTCGGACATTCCATTCGAAAGATATCACGAGTTTAAAAATGTAAGTGTAGTAGAAAAATAAAACCGCCGCACCGCAGCGCAGCGGGAAACGCGATGAGGTGAGGGCACCGGGAGAATCTATAAAATAGGTAAAGTACGGTCGCGGACCAGAAAGACCTTTAACTGCGCGGTTCAAACGTGCGGTCCAAGAAAAATTAACTTAAAATTAAAATAGGATAATGGGTACCTACAGCGCGTTGAGGGGGCACCGAAGTGCGGGAATAATTTTGGAGTATACGGAATATATACGCTATCGCGCCTAAACTACTGAATCGATTTAAATGAAATTTGGTATAGAGATAATTTGAGCCCCGGGGAAGGGACATAGGATACTTTTTAACGCGATAAACTGTAGCCCACGCGGGTGAAACCGCGAGGAACAGCTAGTAGACAATATACACTGGAAAAACTTTTAGACAGCCGATATTAAAATAACTTTAATTTGATGGTTGATTTTTCATAACAATCTTATACTTATAAATATAAAAGAAAGTCGTGTTAGTTACACTATTTATAACTCAAGAACGGCTGAACCGATTTGGCTGAAAATTGGTGGGGAGCTTGGGACCAGGAAACGGACATAGGATACTTTTTATCCCGGAAAAGGTTCCTACGAGATAACGGGAAGACGCGGGTGATACCTCGGGGTGCAGCTAGTTATATATGTTTTACAAAAATATTCATTGTTTTTGTTTCTTTTTACTCTTTGCAAAAATTTAAATGAAAAATTTAAAGTATTACAACACTAGTGTGGTAATTATAAAGTGAAAAGCACGCGTGCGTAATAAACTGAATTATGAATCTCAATACATGGCTCTAAGGGTCAAATTTACGAGCAAGTGTGTTGAAAAACTAATATTGTAAAAGAGCAGCTTCAAGAATTTTAGTTTGTCTGTCTGTCTGTTTGTATGTTTTTGCATGAATCACGCAAAAATTGTAGTTTTCACCGATGTATTGCTAAATTAAAATTGTACAGCAGGAAAATATATTCTTTTGTATCGTCTCCAAAAATCAAAAATGTAGCTAGGTAGCTATTTGATTGTAAATTCTAATAATTAAGTACTCATCCAGGGTCACGTGATAGAAGTCCTAGCCCGCAAGTCCCTCTGGGACGTGGGACTGAACTACGGGCACGGGACGGGGCACGGCGTGGGGCACTTCCTGAACGTGCACGAGGGGCCCGCGTGGATACTGAGTGGCCCTGCCGCGAACGATCCGGGGATCAGACCGAATATGATCTATAGTAACGGTGGGTTTAGCTGGCTACCACTTTGTTATCACACTATCGCACAAATTATACCACACTATCAAATTAAAATACGACTAATAATCAAATCACACTATCACAAGAATCATATCACCTTTTTTTTAACCTATACTGTCCCACTGCTGGGCAAAGGTCTCCCCCATTTTCTTCCAGATATCTCTATCCCCCGCACATATCACCTATTACACTAAAATACAAATCAAACACTAACTAAATCGCACTACATATTTAATTAATCAAATTTCACTATAACACTAACGATTCATATCACACTATTACACTAATCAAACCGCACTATTACACTAATCAAATTACACTATCACACGAATAATATCACCCTAAAATACGAATCATATCAAACTAATCAAATCGTACTATCAAACTAATCAAATTGTACTATCAAACTAATCAAATCGTACTATCAAACTAATCAAATTGTACTATCAAAATAATCAAATCGTACTATCAAACTAATCAAATTGCACTATCACACTAAACAAATTGCACTATCACACATCAAATTACACTATACACACACTAATGCATTAAACACATCACACTAATATTATAAACGCCAAAGTTTGCAAGTTAGTGTGTGTGTTTATTACTTACTTCTTCACGTTAAAACTGCTCAACAGATTTGATTGCAATTGGGAATTCACGTTTAGCAATAAATCAAGTTTATGTTACAGAGCCTGGTTACTACGAAGTGGACCACTACGGCATCCGTCACGAAGACCTTGTGGAGACGATACAGATAACCAAAGACGCGGACCATCAGCTTGTATGTTGTCTCTTACTATCGCTCCCCTTATTCGGTATGACCATCAAGATTCCTTGCCAATAACGCGTGACGTCATTGCGTACTTTACGGCCAGTTTCAATAACCTATCTATCCACGGTTGCTTTACTAGAGATTGAAATTTGACATTACTTCTATGGAGTTTTTGTCAATTTTCTATCTCCAGGCAAAGTTTGTGAGGATGTGTTGTGTGAATGTTTGTTACACTTTCACGCAAAAACTACACTATATAATATAAAGTGTGGTAATTATAACGAAAAAGCACGTGTGTGGTAATTATTTGAATTACAAAGCCCCGCGGTTTCACCCGCGACTTCCCGTCCCGTTATCCCGCAGGAACCCTTTTCCGGGATAGAAAGTAGCCTATGTGTTAATCCAAGGTATAAGCTATCTCCATTCCAAATTTCATTCAGATCCGTTCAGTAGTTTTTGCGTGAAAGTGAAACATCCATCCATCCATCCATCCATCCATCCATCCATCTATCCATCCATCCATCCATCCATCCAGCCATCCATCCACACTCACAAACTTTCACGTTTATAATATTAGTAGGCAGAACAAGAACTCTTTTTTGTGGTAATATTTTTTTTTTTCGCACAGGCAGATGGCATGGTGGCTGACTTTGAAGGGCGAGGTGCGGTGGGTTTCTATACCATATCGCTTGCGCCGCACCAAACGGCGTGCTTGGACGTCGAGCTGCTCAGTGACTTTGAGGTAATCTAAGGCACTCAAAGTTATGACACTGCCTAGAAACAAAAAAATTATTAAAATCATTTATTTTATGTATGTACTCCAACTTAATAGTTTAGTTTAAATTGAAATTCAAAACATGGAAATTCTGAAGTTGGCAACAATTTGTCGTCAAACTTGCTCCAACTGAAAAGCAATTTAGCAAAATGGCGAAACTTTCTAGGTTTAGGAGTTTATAGGGTTCCTATGGCTCTATATAGATGGAACTGACTAAATCCATATTATAATCATTATTATTTGTTTTATTTCCAGATTAAATACATCAATGATTACCACGCGAGAGTTTTTTCCACTTTAGGACCTATTCTTCAAGAGAGAGGTCTGACGGAAGAATACGAATGGCTTGAAAACGAGTGTGCGCCGATTCAAAGAAGTGCCGCCATTTTCATTAAATCTTCGCCCATTTTGGCGGTAGTCGCCGTTTTGAGGGTTTGGTTAGCTTAAGAAAATAAAAATTTTTAATTTTCTAAAGTTGAGTTTCATTTTAACAATTAAGTAAAGTCGTGTCGTCGTTGTTAAGATTGTATTACAAATTATTTTAGAAAACTACTGAACAAGTTAAATTTACTACACTGGCAACATTAAATTTTCATATAAATAGTGCTGTTCCTACCCTAAAGACCCTATAGTTTCGTTTTAGATTGAATCGATTTCAAAATTGTTTAGTCGATTTTTAGTTTTAGTTTTTTTTATTGAGGACGTTAACTCCAGCTTTTTTAACAACGCTATACTATACAAATTACAAAAGAAAATGTAATAAAAACTATCTTCAGAACGCGGATATTATTATCAGCAATATGTTGTTCGATAAGTATAAGTCGACTAAAAGTTAAAACTACTTTTTTGTATTCACATTGTGAATTTCACATCCCTATTCCATCAATCGATTTTGCAAGAAAACCACTTCAGTGTTTCAGTTCAATCAGTTTTCGGATTATAAATCAACAAGGAAAATTTACAGTGATACAAAATGCTGGGGATTAGGAGCCTACTCAGACCAGCCAACCAGATCTTCAAAAATGTGGCTCAACAAAGGCCTATGAGCGTAATTTCTGTTCCTCCCAAAAACAAAGTTTCCAAGGGTGTAAGTTTTATTTAGTTTTTATCATATTTCTGTTACACTGTAGTCTTTCTATAAATTTTTAATGTAATTACTAACTCTCCTGTTCAAACAAGATACATTTCATTCACGAATTATGTTTGAAAATTGTGTTATGGCGATCTAAATATTACGTAATTTAGGACCAAAAGTTAGGTTAGAAGATTGGATATCCTAAAGATAAGGTTTATATTTAGGTCACATTATATTTCCATGATAGAAACATTATGTTTTTAATGAAACCCATAATTGGAAAGCAATGTACATATAAAATGACCTTAAAATTTACGTCAAGTGATTTTTGTTTACCATCACTTCAATTCTCATCTTCTTTTCTAGTAGTACTGTGACTTCATGAGCCTAGCCAGTGGTTCAATACCAGCTCAACAACATTAGCCATTCCCACTGATAAATGACACATTCATAACATCCTATTAGTGCAGGTTTTTAGTGATTGCATGTTAGTTATTGACATTTATTTATTCATTTAGTAATAGGCGAGCAGCCTGAGGCTGATGTGCCTATATCATGCTGTGTTGAGTTATAGCAATGTCCAAAAGTGCAGAGAAAAGTCAATTCTGTAGCAAGGAAGCGTTGTTCGTTCGCAACCACTTGTCCAGTCTGTTTCTAAAGGAATTCACTGAAGGTGCCGACACAATGTCTTCTGGTAGTCTGTTTCAGTTGTGCACCACTCTAGAGGCAAGGAAGTGGTGCGCTGTGTTTGTTTTAGATAGTACACATATTATCTTCATAATATTGTTTCCTCTGGAAGACTTCATGCTCTCCTTCCATATGTCCATGTGTATGTATGTATTATGATGATGATATAAATGAATTCTTACAGGAGATCGTTGTCCTAGCAACTCTGATGGTCATCGGGTGGAGCGTGGTCCCGGCCTGGGTCCTGGTCAACATCAAACATTACCGCGACAAGGATTAAAGAAATCCGTTCAAAAGTTACCGTAGATAATGTATTATGAATAAATGTTAATTTAATCAGTTTAATTTGTTTCATTTTCCTTTATGCTGTACTAGGTTTCACCCGCGTGGGCTACAGTTTATCGCGATAAAAAGTATCCTATGTCCTTCCTCGGGTTTCAAACTGTCTGGGTACCAAATTTCATTTAAATCGGTTCAGTAGTTAGACGTGAAAGTGAGACAGAGTTACTTTCGCAATTATCATATTAGGTAGGGATTTTCGGAGCCAATTCAGACTAGCGTTTTATACGCGCGTATGCGCTCGTTTTTGGAAGCGCATATAGGCGCGCCTTTTGTCACACGCTCGATCCATGTTGATACTGACACGACACCACCGGTTCGAGCGAACACGCCGAAATATGCCCGTTTACGCGAGTGTGGTTTTTAGACATAGATTAAGTAGACTATGTACTGTTTTTAGAAGCGCGTAATGTAGCGCGCGTATAAGAGCGTATGCTGAAATGACAGTATACGCGCAAAAAAATACGCTAGTCTGAAACCGCTCTAACATAGGCCGAACCCAATAACCGATCTATCCACATTTTGCCCTACTCAAGATAAAAATTTGACATTACTTCTATGGAGCTTAGGTCGAATTTCTATCTCCATTATGGCAAACTGGATAGATTGGTTATTATAAAAGGACGTTAGTAATTAGTCAGCTTAAGTTACATTTATATATTTGCACTTGATGTTACCTGTGTGGACTACAGTTTACAGTTCATCGCATTGTATAATATCTATGTCCATGCCCAACTATCTCTACATCAAGATCGTTTATATAGTCAAAAAGTTTATCCAGAACAAACAAAGAATTATTTTCTCTATAAATATTAGTAAAGATATAGATTACAGTAATACATCCCATGATATTCCCAGGATTTAGGAAAGCTGTGTTTTTATGAGTCTGTAACAAGCATTACAATAAAAGCACGTGAAATGAAACGTTGTGACCCGACCTATACAATTTGTCGTCAGAAGCCATTGAGATAGAAAAAAACATGGAGATGCCGCGTTATTCTATACATACATTTACATAGACAAATATGAGTGAAATACGATACAGAATGTGAAATATTGTTTTGTCTCATTCTTTCCAATATAGTAATCGTATGTGTTAAAAGAGACAACAATATTTAGTTGTATGCTCTTTCTGACAACATTTTTTGGTGACGTAGGGACAATTGTAGGTAAGTGCCATTTCAGCCATTTTATGCGACGAATTTCGTGGTAGTTTAGCTGTCAAATGATTGTTTACTTTTTGTGTTATTGCGATTTGCGAGAAAATTACGACGAGTTTACCTTTAAAACTACACGTGAATGTTGGACAACTGAAATTCAACATGCCTATGTGTTGTATTGTGAAGTGTGCTGCAAGAAAGATCAAAAATCAACCTCAATTGTCTTTTCACAGGTTAGTAGCCGGTTTTCATGCAAAAGTTCAAATAATCATGCACGTTCGATGAAAAAATTGCTACGCGATCATGAATTTATGGCTAAAGTATTGATATTTTGGTTCATTGCCGCATAACAGACCTTTATTATGAATTATTCCATTCGTTTTTGTTTACAATAATATGTACAGTGGAATAGTGTTGTACCGTAGCCGTATTAGTGTCCGGACTAGTTCCTTCACTGAAACGATATCGGTATAATCTGCTATGTTAACATAAATCATTTTATTCCACGTGTCCTTAGATCCTAGTGACCTTGCTAGGTCTGGCCCATAATTCGGAGCATCCAGAGACTAGCTCACAGAGTTTTAATGTGTTCCTAAAATGAGACGTCAGCCAATTTGTCATTTTGCTTGAGTATAATACTAGCTGTGTCCCGCGGTTTCACCCAGGTTGACTATGATGATGAAAAGTGATGACAATGATGATGAAAACTATCCTATTGGTTATTCTAGTTTACAATCTACCTATCTTCTAAATTTCAGGCAAATCGATTCGAATTTGGTTTTTGCGTGAAAGCGGAACAAACATCCATACATACAAACTTCCGCGTTTATAATATTAGTAATAGAGTAAGGGTGAGCAGCTTTAGCCAAAATGATTTTTGCATAAAAATACATATTTTTTTATAGGTTTCCTAAAAATGAAGCATTAAGGAAAAAGTGGTCAAAGGCTATTGGTGAAGAAAATATTAATCCGCGACATAAAGATTGGTACGTCTGTTCACTTCACTTTGAAGAAAGCTGCTTCAATAGAACACTTGATGTAATGAGACTACATGATAACTCTGTTCCCACAGTATTTTTGGTAAGTGTCTGTTATAAATAATGATTGAATACTAATAGCCTGGCCCTTTGACCTGAAATAAATATACCTATTAATTTTTTTTATTTTTTTTATATTTTAAATAATTTTTATTTTGTTTTATTTATTTTATTTTAATTATACCTATTAATTACATTTAAGAAAACCATATTATGTATATTGCTGGTCATAATATTAGTACATATTTTTTCAGGCACTCGACAATAAAAAACAACAGCGAGAGTCACCTGTTTTGTGTGAAACGAGCAACATTATAAAATCTGATGTTTGTAATACATCTACTGTAATGCTTCCATTGCAGTTACCCCATCAAATTGAGGAGACAGTGCACAAAGAGGTACGTATCTAGTTAGGAGTTGTTTCTATAACGGTTTGCTGGCTTTCTTGCAAAGTACTACATTTTTAAAGTTAAAAACTATTGGAGGTTCTTACGAACATTTTGGATAACAAATGACACTAGAATAATGTTACTAATTTTCTTCAAAAAACGTTGGAATCCAAATGAGTCACGTATAAGCACACATGACACAATGTAGAAAAGGAATATAATTATATATAATATTCCATAAATACTTCCTATCTATAATATATTGATAGATATATCTATAAGTTTATTATAATGTATGCTGTTTACTGTTCCAAATAAAGAAAATAAAATAAAATATTTAAAGGTAGCAGTATAATGTAATATAATATAAATAATGTATTTAATATGTATCATATAATTTTTTTTTTCAGGTTGTACAAATTGAAAAAATAAGGGTTTTAAAAGAAAATTATGTCAAGCAACGTCAAAAAATTAAACGCCTCAACGAAAGGATTCGAAAGAGAAACAAAAAAATCGCCAATTTGATAGATATTATCGAAGACCTTCGAAGAAAAAATTGTATAAACGTAGAACAGACTGTTCTGTTAGAAGAATTAGCGGGACCAAAAGACTTCTTAAAAAGACAAATTATTAAGTCCAAAGGTTTACCTGTACCAAACAAATACTCTGAAGAGATCAGGAAGTTCGCGTTAACGTTGCATTTCTTATCCCCCAAGGCCTATAATTATATAAGGCGCACTTACAATACATGTTTACCTCATACAAGAACTTTGTGCAAATGGTACCAACATGTTAATTGCGAACCGGGATTTACGAAAGAAGCATTTGATACATTAAAAATTAAAGTGCAGGGAAGCGCACAGCCTGTGATATGCTCCTTGGTTTTTGACGAAATGGCCATAAGAAAGTCTCTGACTTGGGAACCAAGAGCTCAGAAATATTATGGTAGAATTGATTATGGCCATAACCTACATACTGATAGCGTCGAAGAAGCTAATCAAGCCCTAGTGCTTCTGTTAACGTCTATCAACGGTACATGGAAAATACCGATTGGTTATTTTTTAATAACATCCCTCACCGGCGAGCAAAAGAGTATTATTATGGGCACAGCTCTAAAATTGTGCGAAGACGTGGGTGTAAAAGTTGTCAGCATTACATGCGATGGACCAGCCGCAAATTTCAGCATGTTCACTTCTCTTGGCTGCGATATTTTAAAAAACCAAGACGGTACTAGTTTTGAGAGCGGTAATACTCGCATCCACGCTTTTATAGACCCATGCCACACTATCAAATTGATTCGAAACGCATTTGGCGAATTAAGAGTATTTATTGACTCATTTGAACGAAAGGTTGATTTTACATTTTTAGAAGCATTGCTGGAACTTCAAGAAAAACAGGGCCTACATCTCGCAAACAAAATTAAAAAGCCGCATGTATTTTATCATAAACAAAAGATGAAAGTGAAGCTGGCGACACAATTGTTAAGTAGGTCAGTAGCAGATGCCCTGCGGGCTTACCGCGGATCACAAAACGACATAAACTTTATCGTAAACTCTTTTAATTTGACACAATTGGTACCGCCGAACTATCACGTGGTCCATCGACTAGCCATTTCCATTATGGCTACATTGAATGAACAAAAAGGTACGTAGTTTGAGCAAAAATAAACAATAGACGATAAATTTCGTACCGCGGAAACACTTTTACATTTCAAAACGATGGTAAAAGTCAACGGTGAAAAAGGTAAGTCTCGGGCAACGTTTTACACCATATTTCCGCCAAATTTGCTTGTGTTACAACACTTGCATTTTTAAACTAGTGATATCTTTCGAATTAAATGTCCGAATTGAATAAATCAAAAAGTCATAATAAGGTATTGAAACAGTCTTGAATATGAAGTAATTTATTTTGTTAGGGATTAACACCAAGATACAATTATTTTTTTTGAAAATATTTTATAACCATTACACCAGGAGATAGTGTAGCTTTTCCCAACAGTCAAAGAATTTCTCAAATCGGTCCACTAGTTAATGAAAACAAACAAACAAATAATCTGATTTTTCTTATAGATATATAATTATTCTTGTTTTACGTCATTTGTTTTCTGTATGTCTTATTACGAAAATAGTGTTGCCAAACTATCTATAGTAAAACTATCGATAGTTTTCAACTGAATAAGCCACACTATCGAAAGGCCTATAAATACTACCAATAGCTCAAAATGAGGCAATAGTACCTATCGAGTGAGTACAATACTATCGATAGTGTTTTTGCTCGCGAAGAATAAACTATGGATAGTATACCTACTGCTCGTAAATAAAAAAACTATCGATAGTATCGATTATTTTAGTCTATCGATACTATCGATAGTTTATACTTCGCGAGCAACAACAATATCGATACTATCGATAGTATTGTACTCACTTATAGTATTGCTTCGTTTTGAGCTATTGATAGGATCGATAACATCGATTGTATCGATACTATCGACAGTGTTTCGATTGGTTGGCTATCGATAATTAATAAATAAATAAATAAATAACGGGGGACTATTGAACACAAATTGATTAATCATCGATAGTCTACTAGCGATCGGCAACACTAGTTGAAAAACATTTGACATTTCGTTGGTTCAATTAACCATTACAATACGATGTCTCATCGCGGTACCAATTTTTATACTGGCGTAAATGACAATTGTAAATGTAAACGAAAATAAAACCATTACGATCGGGCAACCGCGGTCGGCCTGCTGGAGTATTGCCGCAGTGAATTAAAATTGAAACAATTTGAAGAATGTAGTGGCACTGTCAATTTTATAAATATTATGAACGACGTCTTTGATGTGTTAAACAGCCATTCCATCCGCCCACCAGGATTTAAAAAAGCGATGTGTCCTGCCAATATTGGTTTCATATCAGCTCTGTTTGAATGTGCGACTAATTATCTCAGAAGTTTAAAACTACCTTCAGGTGAACTTGTGATCAATACCCGCAGAAAAACCGGTTTCATTGGATTGTTGCTAAACATGAAAAGCGCATTGGCTCTGTACAGCTACTTGGTGGAAGATACCAAAATGCTTAAATACATCCCATTATACAAGATCAGTCAAGATCATATCGAGCTCTTTTTCTCGGCTGTGAGAGCAAGAGGAGGTTTTAACAATAATCCCAATGCCATTCAATTTCGGGCGGCATATAAAAAGTTGCTTGTGAGAGCTGAAATCAGAGATGATGGCGCTGGGAATTGTACTCCACTGGAACAAGTCAATATATTGACTTGCTCCAGCAAAAATCCTATTTCAGCTTTAAACGAGCTAACAGACAAAAAAAGTTTTGTAGAGATCACAGAGGATCACAGTGATTTGTACGATGCATATATGGAATGCATTTTAAGTACAGGGGCCGATACGTACACAGAAAGGGTCATAGAATATATATCTGGATTCGTTACGAAAAAGTTAATGCGTACTATTAAATGCGATTTCTGTATATCGTTGTTGATCGGTGAAGAAGACATCAATAGCCTGATTTACATAAAATCAAGAGGAGGACTTAAATATGCTTCTTCTAGTGTCATAGATATACTTAAAAAGACTGAAAAAATAATAAAAACTAACTTTGAAAAAAAATCGAAACCGGAGGTGTATTATCTGTACATTTTAAAATTCATGTGTGAATTGTACGATGTAAAGATTTTTTTCCCTGAGGACTCTGATCCTGAGCATAACAGTAACCACAAGTTACTCCTCATTAAATCCATAATTAAAACCTTCTTAGATATAAGGTTTAGATATCACGGTCGAAGAACATGTGAAAAAGTGTCACATAGACAATTTTTTAACAAGCTAATATTGTTTAGAAATGAATAGGTAATATAATAACCGCTTTTGTAAGCCTACTTTATTGATCAAACGTTATTATACTTTTATCATTATCACACAAATAAACAAAGGTATGAAAATAGTTCTTATTTAATTTTACTCCACCCTTCAAGTAATAAGCAAATTTTTACCCCCCCCCCCCCCCCTTTCCCCTCGTCATCAAAAGTAAGCAAACCTTTTCCCCAATGCTTACGTAATCATTGGTACCTATATGATTTTTTCTTTTAATGTATGCTGTTTTATTATTGATTCGGCAGCAGTTAGCAAATATGCATAAGATAGGGGAATTTAACGATTTGTGGGCTGCCATTTGTGTAAAAAAGTAAATAAAAACTGCTGACGTAAACACGATTTTGACCAAAAGAATATTAACTCCACTGCTGGACATAGGCCTCTCCCATGATACGCCACTGAGCCCGGTCTTCGGATTTTCTCATCCAACCACTGCCAGCCACTCGGTGCAAGTCGTCGTTCCACCTCCATATTAAAAGTACGATGGGACATTTGAGTTTTATTTTCGCCGGTTCATTGTGTATTATACATCTCTAGAAAATCAAAGTTCTAGTTCACACGTCCAAACCACGAAATACGTTCTAGTGGCCTTTGGCAAATGCATTACATGTAAAATGTAATGCACGAACGTCACAGCTGGAGCGGCGCGGAGGACTTCGTTTTATAATAAGTAGTGATAGTGATGTAATGCACAGACAGTCAACGTGTTATAGCGGACTCTAAGTAAGTACCTATATAATTATGACTCAAACCTGATTGACAAACTAATTTTGGATTTAGAGCGTAACCCGGAATTCGGACCTACGACTTTACGAATGGAGGGCATGCGTTTTCCCAACTGTATCTTTCCGATTAGATATAATCCAGTAAAGCTGGTACCTATCAAGAAAAACTCCTATCTAGTATCGATACTCGTTGTAGTATCACATTATATTCCTTCATTGATACAGCCCTAGCAATGGCAGCCATTTTATGCGACATAATGAGTTGTAGGTATACACCTTTTTTTTGTAGGTATTTCTAGTCCATTACATATAGGTCAATGTCAGAAGCGAATACATAGATAAAAAATTGAATGACCTTGTTTTCTGATTAATTGTCAGTGTCAACTGTCATGTCAACTCATTATCACTCATCTGTCAAACCAATGTCAATAAAAAACAAATTTGTTTTAAATTGTTTTTGTGTTGCGAAGCGACAAAAAATACAGGCGTTTTGTTCGAATTTTACTTCCTCTTTTACTTTTGAGAGTTTTAGTGCACCTTTGGAGAGAAAATGGCTGTAAGTATCTTAATTACAATGAAAACTAAGGATGTAAAACAACTGCATCTGAAATCATGCCGGTCGCCAATCATAACCTCAAACACCCGTGAAATTTATTCAAATTATTCTAAAACTTCCGAAATCCACTGATCAAATGCAGATAACACTTAAATTATGTATTCAAAAGCTTAAATAACGCCAATACAATGTATTTACTTACGTGTTTAACAAAAAAAAAGAGTAAAACAGAAGTCTATTTTTGTCGCTCACTATAGTAATGTGGTGAAAATATTCATTTTAGTCAATAGCGGCAGCTCAAGTGCAGGAGGTCCGTTCAATAACGCGGATCGAGAGAATTGGCGCCCATTCTCACATCCGAGGCCTTGGTCTAGATGACTCCCTCGAGCCCCGAGCTGTGTCTCAGGGCATGGTCGGCCAGAAGATGGCTAGGAAAGCTGCCGGCGTGATACTGCAGATGATTCGAGAAGGTAAGTTGTTTTGGTTGTCATGGTAACAATGATACGGGTTTTTTGAGCTTGATTATTTATTATTTTTTGTGTTTGTCGTGTCTCCTGTTATCCCGCAGGAACCTGTTATCTCTGGAATAAAAAGTAGCCTCTGTGTTAATCCAGGGTATAATCTATCTCCATTCCAAATTCCATCAAAATCGGTTTAGTAGTTACGATGATACATGGTGACAAACATTCACACACACAACACATAACAAAACACAACCTTCCGTATTTATAGTGTTGGTAGGATAACTTCCAAAAAAATTACAGGTAAAATAGCTGGTCGGGCTGTGCTGCTAGCCGGACAGCCGGGCACGGGCAAGACGGCTATTGCCATGGGACTGGCACAAGCATTGGGCCCCGATACACCTTTCACCAGCATGGCAGGTAAGTGAAAAGCATCGTGGAGATTTTAAATAAATAAACATCTTTTGAATTGGATTGAATTGACAAAAAAACTTGAGATTGCAGTGAACTTCCAAGTGTGAAGTGTTGATAAAATTAATCTTTAATTTATCTTTTCAGGTTCTGAAATCTATTCATTGGAAATGAGCAAAACTGAAGCGTTGACACAAGCTATCAGGAAGTCTATCGGTATTAGGATCAAGTAAGTTGTGTGCGTTGATAGATCACTATGTCAGTCAGTCACCTTTGAGTTATATATATTTAGACTGGTTGCGCCCCGCGTCTTCCCGGTGAAATTTCTGGATTAATTTAATACATACTACTTTTTATCTCGGAAAAAGGTTCCTGCGGGATAACGGGAAGACGCGGCTGGCGGGGCGTAACTAGTATTAAATTAAGAATTTTTGAACTTTGATGATGATGATACTAATCTGTGGTCACCTGTACATATGCAAGGAGAGCATGAAATCTTCAAGAGGAAATAGTATGCAGATAGTACGCGCACCATCTTAATCAAACACTGCGCACCACTTCCTGGCTTCTAGAGTGGTGCACAACTGGAATAGACTGCCAGAAGACGTTGTGTCAGCTCCTTCAGTGAATTCCTTTAAAAACAGACTGGACAAGTGGTTGCGAACGAACAATGCTTCCTTGCTACAGAATTGACTTTTCTCTGCACTTTTGGACATTGCTATATTCAACACAGCATGATATAGGCACATCAGCCTCTGGGCTGCTCGCCTATTACCAAATAAATAAATTAATAATAAATCCTCCAGGGAAGAGTCCGAGATCATCGAGGGTGAAGTTGTGGAGGTGGTCATAGAGAGAGGAGCGGGGGGAGGCGGCGCGCGCGTTGGCCGCCTCACACTCAAGACTAGCGATATGGAGACTAACTACGACATGGGATCCAAGATGGCGGACGCTTTGCTCAAGGAAAAGGTATGTTACTCATCATCATCATCAGCCTTGTATTTTCTTATAATAAAAACACGGTTTAATGTTTTTATTAATTGTAGGTGCAAGCAGGCGACGTCATCACCATTGACAAAGCGACCGGCAAGATCAACAAACTTGGCAGGAGCTTCGCCCGCGCCCGCGACTATGACGCTACGGGTAACATACACTCTTCCCCCTCACCCCTCCAAACCCCCCAACTGTTTCCCCCCTTCCAACCCCTAAATTCTCTCCCTTCTCACCAAATTTGACCTTATTCCATACAAATTTTAACTAGATGACTAGACTAGATTTTCTAACAGTGAATAAGATATGTTATATGATCACTTTCAACAACTGGAATAGACTACCAGAAGACGTTGTGTCGGCACCTTCAGTGAATTCTTTTTGCAAATGAACAATGTTTCCTTGCTACAGAATTGACTTTTCTCTGCACTTTTGGAAATTGCTATAATTCAACACAGCATGATATAGGCACATCAGCCTCTGGGCTGCTCGCCTATTACCAAAATAAAATTAATAAATAAAACATCAAACTTAAGACTAGCGCCTGTTCCAACCTCCTTACGCCGGAAAAAGAATTTGGGGCGACGCCCTTCCCGAGACCTCACACTGAGAAAAAAATTCTGACTTTCCTTCTGAGTCTTACCTTCCGAGACCGATTCCTTCCTTATTTTACCATAGTTTTCCTTCTGAATTACAATTCCTTCCCTATTGACTCAGAAGGAAAACGGTATTTCGGAAGGTCTATTTTCTCCGTGCACGTAAATAACGGACGGATCGGGCTGATCGGGTTGTGATCCCGCAACTCGTTAATATTCATGTTCCCATATCCCAATGTGTACAACCAAACAAGAGAAATCTTATTAGTAAAGCTAATTAAAAAATATCGGACCATTAGATGACAAAAAAAAAAGCTTGGGATTTTAGTGAACTTGCTCCAATTCAATCAATTAGTAATAAGAATAAAATTGTCAATGTGATCGCGCCAAAAAAATTACCTGCCGGGCGTTTCTTGCCTGTTCTTTTGCCGGCGTAAGGAGGTTGGAACAGGCGTAGCTAGTTTTAAGTTGACGTTTTAGAGTGATCACAATGTATCCTATTGAATAAAAATGTTTTGAATTTTTTGAAGTTTTTGACGCCCCCTATGATGCATCTTGCAGGGCAGCAGGCCCGCTTCGTGCAGTGTCCGGAGGGCGAGCTGCAGAAGCGCAAGGAGGTGGTGCACACGGTCACCCTGCACGAGGTGGACGTTATCAACTCGCGCACCCACGGCTTCCTCGCCCTGTTCTCCGGTAAGCTGGACGATTAACAAACATCTTCTATTGTAATTACAGTGTAATCTCACTAATCCGTCACTATTAAAAACCGGAGGGTGCCGGATTATTGGAATGTTCGGATTACTGGGTTATACTGAAAAAGTCATCGGTAATAAATAAATTTTATTATCTCCGTTTTATAATTTAAATCGGGTGTTTTGTGTTTGCGTTTATTTGACATTTTTAACTATAAACTAGTCTCACTTGAATGAAACAATACCTTAGCACGTGCACGTGATAAGTTTTGAGGTTAGACTGCTAGTCGATGACGCAGCGACCTGGTATAGAGGGGAAAGGGAGGTGTGGGCGGAGGGTGCCGGATTATTGGACGTGCCGATCTATCGAAGTGCCGGATTAGTGAGATTATACTGTATGTACTTTACAGCTGCCTTTCCCGTAGCGGGCGAAAAGTTGGAAGGTTTGTTGTTTAAAAAATCTTTGAATGCCTATCACCTTCATCATCATCATCAGCCCCAAGAAGTGCACTGCTGAACAGTGCAAAGGTTCCTGCGGGATAACGGGAAGACGCGGACCGTAGTTCATCATAACAAAATGTTTCAGGCGACACCGGCGAGATAAAGTCCGAGATTCGCGAGCAGATCAACAGCAAAGTGGCGGAGTGGCGCGAGGAGGGCAAGTCCGAGATGATACCGGGCGTCCTGTTCATTGACGAGGTAACTTGTAAACTAAAAACCGACTCCCCCCCTCCCCCTCTCCCCGGTTCCCCTTAGTTTCTCTGGTCTGCCATCATGAAACCTTGATTTCCTTATCATGGGACCTCCTTTGAAATATCTTCTTTCCAACAAAAGAATAATTTTGCAAAACCGTCTATATTTGATGGAGTTTTGCCCGAACATACATTAAAAAAAAATACAAACATCCGAATTGAGAACCTCTTCCTTTTTTGGAAGTCGGTTAGAAATGTTTCATCGTCATCATCAGCCTTTCGCGTTCCCACTGCTGGGACTCTGGCCTTCTCTCAGAGAGAGAGTACGGGCGGTAATGTAGCACGCGGGCCCAGTGCGGGTTGGTAGATGTCGCATGCCCTTGAATGTTAACGTGTGCGACTTACAAAGCGCCGACACCGAGTTCGAATCCTCTCGGCCCCGCACCTATGACTCGATAAGCTATGTGCGGATTTGCCATCGCTCGAAACGGCGAAGGAAAACATCGTGAGGAAATCGGCGTGTCCAAGAACTGTAACATTCCAGGGCATGCGACATCTACCAACCCGCACTGGGCGCGCGTGCTACATTACGGCGCGTACTCTCTCTCTGAGAGAAGGCCAGAGTCCCAGCAGTGGGAACGTGAAAGGCTGATGATGACTGACTGACCGATATGTTGTAACGTGTTGTGTACAGGCACATATGCTGGACATCGAGTGCTTCTCGTTCCTGAACCGTGCTCTGGAGTCGGAGACGGCGCCCGTGGTCATCATGGCGACCAACCGCGGCATCACCAGGATCCGCGGCACCAACTACCGCAGGTTTAATGCCCGCACAATCACATACATAAGCTCTGACCCCTAACTAGGTTTCCCTGTATCTAGGGTATCAGAAACTACGAGGATCGGGGATCCACAACACCCGGACACAGAACAAATACTAGCGCTTTTATTTTTTCAATGCATAAATATTTGTCCTGTAGCGGGAATCGAACCCGCGACCTCACGCTTCACAGTCGGCTATCTGCCCATTGCGCCACATCGGTCGTCAATTGTAAATGTGATCGCGCCCAAAAAAATATCTGCCGGGCGTTTCTTGCCTGTTCTTATGCCGGCGTAAGGAGGTTGGAACAGGCGTAGCTAGCTATCTAGTCTTAAGTTTGACGTTTCAAAGTGATCATATTATGTATCATATAAAATAAAGAATTTTGATATTGATTTTGATTTTACTAATTAGGTATTTTTCGATTTAATTTGGTCTTCCTAAGAAGAATAAATGAAGTAAACCAATTTTATCCATTTTCAGTCCGCACGGAATCCCGCTCGACTTGCTGGATCGAATGATCATAGTGCCCACTGCGCCGTACAGCCATCAGGAGCTCCGGGAGATACTCAACATCAGGTGAATATACCACGACACCGACGCAGATGGATTAAACAACGTGTCATCATCATCATTATCAGCCTTTCACGTTCCCACTGCTGGGACTCAGGCCTTCTCTCAGAGAGAGAGCACGCGCCATAATGTAGCACGCGGGCCCAGTGCGGGTTGGTACATGTCGCATGCCCTTGAATGTTGCGGTTCGTGGACACGCCGGTTTCCTCACGATGTTTTCCTTCACCGTTTTGAGCGATGACAACGTTTAACATAACCATACTAACTACTAATATTGTAAACGCGAAAGTTTGTGTGTGTGAATGTTTGTTACCACGTAAATACTACTACATTTTATGAAATTTGGTATGTAGATAGCTTATACCCTGGATTAACACATAAAAAAAATATCCAAGAATAGTACCTTTTTTTTTGTTCTATTTACAGGGTAGCGTTTGACCTGACGTCACCTGATGTTAAGTGACGATGTGGTCGAAGGTGGCGCCACGCTACACCTGGACTGGGAACTGGCTCTCAAGTGAGGCTGCCGGAACACACCGATAGGTGCTCGGCGACAGATTCTTAACAAGAGGGTGGTAGCTAGCCAGGCGAGTACTAGAAAATACCCTACCACCAAGCGATGGTTTCATCACGATGTTTTCCTTCACCGAAAGCTCAAGCTCATTGTAGGATTCGAACCCACGTCCTACGGATCGCAAGCCGACGTCACTACCACTGAGCCATCATCGCAATAAACCACGACACCGACGCAGATGGAACGTGTCTTCATCATCATTATCAGCCTTGTATTTGTATTTCTTTACTATAACAAGAACGGCATGCCATTTACACTCATTAGTCTCATTACACAATTAATCAATAATATCATATAGAACATTAGTCATCACATAAAATAAGTCAAAAACATAAAAAGTAGGTACAATATTTGAAAAAATTAAAGACTTTCACAATAATCTAAACATATAGCCAAAACTCGTCACATCACACACGTCGTCGTCGTGATCATCAACATCGTCGTCGTGTCGTGTGATCTCGTCTCGTCATCGTCACTTAACATCAGGTGACATGTGGTCAAACGCTACCCTGTAAATAGTAAAAAAAAAAATCAAAAAATTGGTTGTCTGTAAATCGGTTTACTGACGATAGTTGAACGTGACAACGTCGATTGGCCGATTGTGCTTCTTTGTCGCTCGTTCCGCGCTCTCGCTTGCACTTCAAGCCTTACATGGAACGCCTCAGAGCGAGGTAACGCCGCTGAGCGAGGTAACGCCGCATGAGTCATGTTTTATCGTGCGTGCAGCCGGCTCTATCGAATTATAAGACGTTGTCACGTCAAAACAAAAACTGTCTTCCAACTGTCAACAAATAATCAATATCAGTGTTGGTGTCCAGGAGTGCATTGAGATGGCGCAAGGATCGATAAAGAGAGAACTCAGATCGGGCCACAGTACGACATCCGGGAACGTCAAACAGTATGCGTCGTTGGCTAGGTCTATGCCGCCAGAGGTTGTTTGCGACGAACAACCTTTCACGGGGACTCTGGCCTTCTCTCAGAGAGAGAGTATGGGCTGTAATCTACCACGCTGGCCCAGTGCGGGTTGGTAGATGTCGCATGCCCTTGAAAATGTTGCAGTTCAATACAACACATTACATACATTAAAATAGAATCCAATTCTGAAGTTTTCGCACCGCATCCGTGTGCTGATCTCAATATGCTGACGCGTTAAACCCGTTCCAGATGCGAGGAGGAAGACTGCCAGATGTCCAACGACGCCCTGACGGTGCTGACCCGCGTGGCCACCGAGACCTCGCTGCGGTACGCGATACAGCTGATCACCACCGCCTCGCTCGTCGCCAAGCGCAGGAAGGCGGACGAGGTACACACATACACACACATAGAGAGAGAGAGAGAGAGAGAGAAAGACTTTATTTAGGGAAACTTCTCACAATAACAAGAGAAAAAAGAGTAGTAACATTATACATATAATGAGCGACGCTGGCCGAACGGTCAGGCGTGCGACTTACAAGACGCCGACACCGAGTTCGAATCAAATTTCAAATTTCAAAAGTTTTTTATTTTATAGTATACATTGTGATCACTTTAAAACGTCAACTTAAAACTAGCTACGCCTGTTCCAACCTCCTTACGCCGGCAAAAGAACAGGCAAGAAACGCCCGGCAGGTAATTTTTTTGGCGCGATCACATTGACAATTTTATTCTTATTACTAATTGATTGAATTGGAGCAAGTTCACTAAAATCCCAAGCTTTTTCTTTGTCATCTAATGGTCCGATATTTTTTAATTAGCTTTACTAATAAGAAGATTTCTCTTGTTTGGTTGTACACATTGGGATATGGGAACATGAATATTAACGAGTTGCGGGATCACAACCAAAGCAGACCAGACCCCACAAGCAGCACCCTCTCGGTCCCGCACCTTTGACTCAATAAGTTATGTGCGGATTTGCCATCGCTCAAAACGGTGAAGGAAAACATCTTGAGGAAACCGGCGTATACAAGAACTGCAACATTCAAGGGCATGCGACATCTACCAACCCGCACTGGGCCAGCGTGGTAGATTACAGCCCATACTCTCTCTCTGAGAGAAGGCCAGAGTCCCAGCAGTGGGAACGTGAAAGACTAATAATGATGATGATGATACATATTATGACGACGCGGTAGCCAAGTTGGTAGTGTCCCTGCCTGCGAAGCTAGTGGTCCCGGGTTCGAATCCCGGTAAGGGCAAATATATGTGTGATGAGCACGAATATTTGTACCTGAGTCTTGGATATTTCTATCTATATAAGTATTTATTTCTCTATATAAGTATGTATATCGTTGTCTAGTACCCATAACACAAGTTTCGAGCTTAATTTGGGGCTAGCTCAATTTGTGTGCAATTGTCACCGATATTTTTTTATTAGTTTTTTATATGACGACGCGGTAGACGAGTTGGTAGGGGGTCCATTAATTACGTGAGCCATTTTTGAGTTTTTTTTTGTGTGTTTTTTTTTCTTATTAATCCAACACGAAGGAGAAGAAGAAGAGAAGTTTTGAAGAATCTTGCGTGAGATTAAGAGGGGGGAGGGTGTTGAAGAGAATCTTACGATATCTCAAGGGGGGAGGGGTCGAAAAATTCTCAAAAATGCCTCGCGTAATTAATGGACGCCCCCATATCTGTGAACATTTACGTATTCGTATATTTTAGTTGTTGACTAATTATCCCCCCCCCCCCCTTCCTACCCCCCAGGTGAGCATGGAGGACGTGAAGAAGGTGTACTCCCTGTTCCTGGACGAACACCGCTCGGAGCAGTTCCTCAAGGAGTACCAGGACGAGTTTATGTTCAGTGACGGCTCGGGAGGTAAGCGCGGTACACTACGGAAGCAGAGGAAGGAGTGAGATAGGAGAGAGAGAGAGAGATAGGAGAAAGAAAGATTAGAGGGAGAGAGAAAGATAGGAGAGAGATAGAGAGAACGATAGGATAGAGAGAGAACGATAGGAGAGAGAGAGAGATAAAGATTAGAGGAAAAGAGAGAAAGATAGGAGAGAGATAGAGAGAACGATAGGATAGAGAGAGAACGATAGGAGAGAGAGATAAAGATTAGAGGAAAAGAGAGAAATATAGGAGAGAGATAGAGAGAGAGAGAGATAGAGAGAGAGAGAGATAGAGAGAACGATAGGAGAGAGAGATAGAGAGAACGATAGGAGAGAGAGATAGAGAGAACGATAGGAGAGAGATAGAGAGAACGATAGGAGAGAGAGATAGAGAGAACGATAGGAGAGAGAGAGATAAAGATTAGAGGAAAAGAGAGAAAGATAGGAGAGAGATAGATAGAGAGAACGATAGGAGAGAGAGATAGAGAGAACGATAGGAGAGAGAGAGAGAGAGAAAGATTAGAGGAAAAGAGAGAGATAGGAGAGAGAGAGATAGAGAGAACGATAGGAGAGAGAGATAAAGAGAACGATAGGAGAGAGAGAGAGATAAAGATTAGAGGAAAAGAGAGAAAGATAGGAGAGAGAGAGATAGAGAGAACGATAGGAGAGAGAGAGAAAGATTAGAGGAAAAGAGAGAGAGATAGGAGAGAGAGAGATAGAGAGAACGATAGGAGAGAGAGAGAAAGATTAGAGGAAAAGAGAGAGAGATAGGAGAGAGAGAGATAGAGAGAACGATAGGAGAGAGAGAGAGAGAGAAAGATAGGAGAAAGAGAGAAGACGCCTAAACTACTGAACCGATTTAAATGAAATTTGGTACAGAGATAGTCTAAAGCCTGAGAAATGACATAGGCTACTTTTTATCGCGATAAACTGTAGCCCACGCGGGTGAAACCGCGGGGAACAGCTGGTTATTGTATATACCTACATAACGTGTTATTTGTTACAGACGCACCGCAACTGATGGAGGTGTCGCAGTGAATGTTTCGCCAAATGTTGTAAAAAAAAAAATATGTTCAAAAAATTTCGTAAAATCTACTTGGAAGTTTCTAAAGAGATACAAGGATGTCTTATTAGTCGTTCCCAGGAGAGGAATGTCTTGTTTTGTGACGTGTCATAGTGCAGGTCACAGGTAACATATTGCTTGAGTAACACTGTGACATTACAATATTGCTTGAGTAACCTTGTGACACTACAATAGTTCTGGAATAACTTTGTGACAGTAACATTGTGAGACGATAATATTGCTTTTAAGTAACATTGGCTATAATATTGCTTGAGTAAGATTATGACCACAATATTGCTTGAGTAACCTTGTGACACTACAATATTGTATGAGTAACCTTGTGACACTACAATCATTGTGTGAGTAACATTGTGACACTGCAATAATTCTGGAATTACATTGTGAGACCACGATATTGCTTGAGTTAAACATTGTCACACAACAATATTGCCAGTGTAACACTGTGAAACAACGCAACATTTCCCCTGTTGTGTAACACTGTAACAACAGAAATGTATAGCGTTGTCAATATAGTTTGACAGTACAAATATTTTTTACTAAAGTTATTGCTAGTAAAAAAAAATTAGTACTACTACAACTAGAATCTACAATAGTAGCCAGAATATTGTTATGTTCGAGGTATTGTAATGTTTACTTTATACTTATCGTCGAGGATAATTTAGGATATGTTGTTTGTTTGTATGAGAGAGTATGTTTAAGTTAATTTTAAGTTGCAGTTTTGAATAAAACTAATGGTATTGATTATCTAATTTGTGTTTTATTTACTTAAAAGTAGGTACTGTGATAACTTAGCTTAGCTTTATTTTTACTCGAGTACAGTGGGCGGTCTTATCGCTAAAACGTCACCGAGTGCTTATTGGTCCAAACAACCAATAAAAATATATTTTTGTAAAAAAAAATGGTTGGGGACATTTTTTTTCATAGTTTTAAAATGAAATAGGTTTTTGTTACAATACAAGAGAGCCCAGTTTGGGAAACTGTTCGTTGCATAAATTTTCTTATTCCATGAGCTTGGGCCCTCTTTTATTGTAATTATATAACAAAAACATATTTCCTTTTGAACAGAAACAAAACTAGAAAACAACCCTTATAAAAGTTATAAATCAATTTCCATGACATAACCCTGACACTGACAGTACATAGTAAGTCACTGCACTGACATTTTTATAAATTAAATTTTTGGATTTGGTTTGGGTTTATTTGTCTGTCCGTGTCCGTGTGTGGGGCGGGTGGTTTTGGTTTATGTATTCATCGCACGTAAAATCAATAATAACTTAGCTTAAGTTAACTTTACGTAAAAGTTTGAATTTCTCCTCTAACTTAAATCTGTAGCATCACAAATTTCAATTATTTTATTTATAAAATATACCTACTCTTGTTTAGCATCACAAAACGTAAACGAAACCTCATCACAACAAATGTAAACATTTTATACTACACCACAAAAGTGTACGGCGTTTTAAAATACTTGAAAACGAGCAAAACTTCATCACAAATTGAATAAAACCTGTGTTTTAACACTGAAGAAGTGTCCAGTATTATCCCTCTTCCGTTCTCTCCATGTTGGCTTCCGAGTTCATCAGGCCTAAATAGTAACGTCATGGGTACCACTAGTGTCTATAAACATTATAACGGACAGAGGAAGCTGACGAAAAGTGCATTTATAACAGTGGACTGCTTAGGCCATAAAAAAATCCGGTGTATCTTTTAAAAACTGTTTTTAAAGTGAAAAACCTTGGTGTTTTGAGAGAATTTAAGTGAAACTACGATAAGTGTACTGAGATAACAATTCACTGAGCAGTTTAACTTAAAAGTACAATATATTTATCAGATCGCAATAATGTTACAATTAAATAATCTCAGAGAACTACAGAAGAAGTAGTAGTGGCAGTACCTTCTAAATCAAACACAGCGCACCACCTCCTGGCTTCTAGAGTTGTGCACAACTGGAACAGACTACCAGAAGACGTTGTGTCGACACCTTCAGTGAATTCCTTTAAAAACAGACTGGACAAGTGGTTGCAAACAATGCCTCCTTGCTACTTCACTGAACTTTGGGCATTGCTATAATTCAACACAGCATACAGTGTGTATGACACTGAAGCCTCAAGCATACGTAGTGTAGGACGTCCTCTGGCTAGATAGGCATTCAACACAGCATGACATAGGCACGTCAGCCTCAAGCTTTCGCCTCTTACTAAATAAACAAATAGACAACGTGTCAACAAACACAAAGTGGCTCTCAGCGGTTCGACGAGAGAAACCGAAGATCGGGGTTCAGTGACGTAATTTAGGAGAGAACTAATAAATAAATAATGGAAGAAGAAATAAAGGTAGACGTCAGCCTTATCAACACCTGCCACGGCTGTTTGAGTACGGACCGTACGTTGTCACCGTTGGGAGAGAACTTGGACATGTTTCTAACTTTGCTCGACCGTCATAAGCATTGTTTGATTTATGTAAGTACTAATTGCGTTTTCACCCCCGTTATCCTGCAGGAACCTGTTTCCGGGATAAAAAGTAGCCTATGTGTTAATTCAGGGTATAAGCTATCTCCATTCCAAATTTCATTTAGATCTGGTCTCCTAAGGGGGTCGCTATTCAATCTCATCCCTCCATCACGGTTCTACCACCGATCATCTCATCATCGGTACAAAACTCATCCACACATTATCTAGTCCTGGAAATCCCACACCTCGCGATTTATGCGCTCCTTTCTCCCGCATACTTGCAATATGTGGAATGAGCTTCCCCCACAAGTGTTTCCGCTGTGCTACAGATTGCAATCCTTCAAGATGGGTGTGAAAAGAGTTCTTAAAGGTCGGCAACGCCTCGGCAACTCCCCTGGTGTTGCAAATGTCCATAGGCGACGGTGACCGCTTTCCATCAGGTGGGCTGTCTGCTTGTTTGTTAATGTATTACATAATAAAAGTGTTTTAAAAAAAGAAGGTAAAAATGGGAAACCGTAGCCCACGTGGGTGAAACCGCGGGAAACGCAACTTTTAGTATATATATGGTATAAATAAATAAATATAAATATCGGGGGACCGTTGTACACAAATTGAGCTAGCCCCAAATTAAGCTCGAAACTTGTGTTATGGGTACTGGACAACGATATACATACAAATATAGACAAATAAATACTTATATAGATAGAAATATCCAAGACTCAGGAACAAATATACGTCCTCATCACACATATATTTGCCCTCACCGGGATTTGAACACGGGACCGCTAGCTTCGAAGGCAGGGTCACTACCAACTCGGCTACAGCGTCGTCGTGTAGATTTACATTGTGATTAAATTAATTTCAGGGCGTTGAAGATATAAAGATCTGTTGGGAGTGCATGGCTATGCTCAAAAGAAGCAAAGCGTTTCAAAACAGAGTGAGGAAAGCACAGGCCGAGTTGATGAAAATGCTTTGCGAAATGGTGAGTATTAAACATAAGACTATCCTATCCTATATCCTATGAATATTATAAACGTGAAAGTTTGAGTATGGATGGCTGGATGTTTGTTACTCTTTCACGCAAAAACTACTGAACGGATCTTAATTAATTAATTTATTTATTTATTAGCTCACCAACACAGTGTACACTCATACATTCGCAGAATGTCACAGCATTGACAGGTGAGGACAGCATGCATTACAATAATAATGAAAATTAAGTTTTCATTTGAGCGAGTAACAAAGAATGTGTGTTGTTAAAATGGTTAATACAGCGGATATAAAAATTACAACAAAAAAAAATAATTATTTTAAAGATGACAGTAGAAATTAGATTGAATTTAATGTTTGGAACAGAGATAGCTTATACCCTGGATTAACACACAGGCCACTTTTTATCCCAGAAAAAGGTTCTTGCGTGATAACGAGAAGACGCGGGGGAAACCGCGGAGCGCAACTACATAGTAATCATAATTTCTTTTCAGGACCCCCAAGCCAGTAGTCTGTCAAAACTGTCCGTCGTCAACAAATATTATTTCGACCAAGACATCCAATTCAATGCGCATACAAAGCCAAAGAAAAACAAAGAACTAGAAAACTTTGCTATTGTGAAAACTGAGTTCGAAGACATCCGCTCATACACTGATGATGATGATGATGATGATCTACTGACTCTAGTGATCGATACTAAATGTGATGATGAGAAAAGTGATGAAGCCGATACTAAAAAACTCGATAGTAAAGTGGAATTCGATACAAAAGTAACTAATGCTGATAATGCAACAGTACCTGATAGTAAAGATTTGAGGATAGAGACAAAAGATGAGACGGATATAGATTTCACGTTCGATGTCAAAGAGGAATGGGTGAAATCTGATGCCGTGGTTAAGGTGAAGAAGCCTAGAAGAAGGAAAGACACTAAATGTGTGAACAATGTTGTTGGTTACTACAAGAGATACGCCAAGTTGGTGAAAACTGAGAAGAGGGATTGGGGCAGGTATTTCCACTTAGTTTGGATCGATATGTCATGTCATAATGTGACATTTTAGTAGTAATATGTCAAGCCCTAGTACTTAAATGACATCTTATGACATGACATATCGATCTAAAACCGCTGATAAGGGATTGGATCGATTATTGTTTCGGGCAATAGGCTGAGCGTTGATATCAGTCAGTCAGGACTTTGATTCACATATATATATAGAAAATAGGCGAGCATTTGACCCCAGTCACACCTGATGGTAAGTGATGATGATGTTGATGAAAGAACATCAGCCACTATTCATACTGCCTTGGACCTGACCGCAATATATTTTGTATAAAAATTACGAATAGTCTATTGAAGTTCTACGACCGGTCTATAACAGTGTTTGGTGTGTGAGATTTAGTCAGGTTCAGAAAAAGAAAAAGGAGTACAAACAAAAATAGTATTGTAGCAAAAGCAAACACAGGTTAGGGTTAGGGTTGCCTGATCTGAATCGATCTTCCAGATGATCAATGTTGAAAAATCTATTTCATTTTTTCTGGACTCGCCTTGAAATATCATTTGCATAATTTTATTTAGGACTAAAAATTTTTTTTTTTTCATACGTAGCTAGTTTTCATACAAGCTCTGGGCCCGTAGCCAAGATGCATTCTGCAATCGTTGACGCTAATAGAAAACAAGAAAAAAGTATTGGTTTGACATATGTATATCTGACCACGTGACTTAGCGTTGAAATATGTCAAACCAATACTTTTTTCTTGTTTTCTATCAGCGTCAACGATTGCAGAATGCATCTTGGCTAGAGGCGCAGGTCCGTTTTAACCATTGTTTTTTGACATTTTTATCCTTTTTTTTTAGCTGGGAGAACGTCCGTGGCCACTTCAAGTTGGTACAGTTTACCGAGAAAGAGATGGAAGATCATTTCTTCACGAAGGACAGGCGAAACACGTCCTACCACCGGCTCCCTCACAAGTGCCTCGCCTGCACTCTGGGCTATACGAAGGAGGACGACCTGAAGAGGCATAAGGATTTGAACCATCATAAAGTGAGTATTTTTAAGCGATGGTGGCTGAACTGTAACCGCGTGCGCTTTACAACGCGCTGACATCGAGTTCGAATCCTCTCGGCCCCGCACCTATGACTAAGCTATGTGCGGATTTACCATCGCTCAAAACGGTGAAGGAAAACATCGTGAGGAAACCGGCGTGTCCAAGAACCGCAACATTCAAGGGCATGCGACATCTACCAACCCGCACTGGGCCAGCGTGGTAGATAACAGCCCGTACTCTCTCTGAGAGAAGGCCAGAGTCCCAGCAGTGGGAACGTGAAGGTTGATGATGATGGCTCAGTAGTAATGGCGTCGGGTTGCGATTCGTAGGTCGTTGAGCTTCCGGTGAAGGAAAACATCGTGATGAAACCATAGCTTGGTGGTAGGGTATTTTCTAGTACTCGCCTGGCTAGCTACCAGCCTCGTGTTAAGAATCTGTCGCCGTGCACCTATCGGTGTGTTCCGGCAGCCTCACTTGAGAGCCAGTTCCTAGTCCAGGTGTAGCGTGGCGCCATCCTCGACCACATCGTCACTTAACATCAGGTGACTTGTCGTCAAAGGCTACCCTGTAAATTTAAAAAAAAATTGGTTGTCTGTAAAGTCGGTTTACTGACGATAGTTGAACGTGAGAACGTCGATTGGCCGATTGTGCTTCTTTGTCGCTCGTTCCGCGCTCTCGCTTGCACTTCAAGCCTTACATGGAACGCCTCAGAGCGAGGTAACGCCGCAGAGCGAGGTAACGCCGCATGAGTCATGTTTTTTCGTGCGTGCAGCCGGCTCTATCGAATTATAAGACGTTGTCACGTCAAAAAATGTACGCTGTTACAGGAAGGCTCTCCCTACAAATGCACTTTATGCAACAAGCGTCAGTCGTCCCACGAAGCGCTGGAGAAACACTGGCGTTCCCACTCGATCGTGTTCAGATGCAAGACTTGTTCGGAAGTGTGCAAGGAGAACTTCATGAGGAAGCATTTGGACCACGCCCATACGAAAACTTACGATTGTAGCGTGTGTCATATGAAATTTGGGTAAGCATTTCATATATATTTTTTTTTTAACCAGCATTTTGCTGAGTTGGGGCCGATTTGCGACACTGACATTTTTGTGTACTGACACTGAGTTCTGTTACTGTATATAGTTTCTCTTTTTTTTTTTATATAATTTGTACAAAGAAATTCAAAATTCAAAACTTTTTTATTTAATAGGATACATTGTGATCACTTTAAAACGTCAACTTAAAACTAGCTACGCCTGTTCCAACCTCCTTACACCGGCAAAAGAACAGGCAAGAAACGCCCGGCAGGTAATTTTTTTGGCGCGATCACATTGACAATTTTATTCTTATTACTAATTGATTGAATTGGAGCAAGTTCACTAAAATCCCAAGCTTTTTTTTTTGTCATCTAATAGTCCGATATTTTTTAATTAGCTTTACTAATAAGAAGATTTCTCTTGTTTGGTTGCAAATAAACATATATTCTTTCTTTCTTTCTTTATATATACTTGTTGCGCCCCGCGGTTTCACACGCGTCTTCTCGTTATCCCGTAGGAACCTTTTCCAGAATGAAAAGTATCCTATGTCTGTCTCCTGTCAAGAGAAATCTTATTAGTAAAGCTAATTAAAAAATATCGGACCATTAGATGACAAAAAAAAGCTTGGGATTTTAGTGAAATTGCTCCAATTCAATCAATTAGTAATAAGAATAAAATTGTCAATGTGATCGCGCCAAAAAAATTACCTGCCGGGCGTTTCTTGCCTGTTCTTTTGCCGGCGTAAGGAGGTTGGAACAGGCGTAGCTAGTTTTAAGTTTGACGTTTTAAAGTGATCACAATGTATCCTATTGAATAAATAAATAAATTGAAATTGAAATTGGTTCTAAGCTACCTCCCCACTAATTTTCAGCCAAATCGGTTCAGCCGTTCTTGGGTTATAAATAGTGTAACTAACACGACTTTCTTTTGGTGGGAGGTAGCTTAGGACCAGGAAACGGACATAGGGTACTTTTAAATAAATAGATACATATAAGGTAACTCAAAGGCGACTGACTGACATAGTGATCTATCAACGCACAGCCCAAACCACTGGACGGATCGGGCGGATAAAATTTGGAATGGAGATAGCTTATACCCTGGATTAACACATAGGCTCCTTTTTATCCCGGAAAAAGGTTCCTGCGGGATAACGGGAAGACGCGGGTGAAACTAGTTTGACACAAGCTCCATAGAAGTTATGGCAAACTATCTCTAGTAGGGCAAACCGTGGATAGATCGGTTATTGGGAACGGCCGTTAATGACTGTGTTTACGTTTCTTTTGTTTCTTTTGTCTAAATTAAATCTAAAATTATATTTTCCTTAAAATTCAAGTAAATCTATCATTTCTATCTTACTATCGTTCACGGCCCACAACTGTTTCTTGCCTGTTCTTTTGCCGGCGTAAGGAGGTTGGAACAGGCGTAGCTAGTTTTAAGTTTGACGTTTTAAAGTGATCATTTATGTACTTAATCCTACTAAAGAAATATATTTGACTTTTGAATTTTACTTTAGAGAAGAAATTAATCAGTGTAAATTAATTTTTCAGAACTCTGAAAGCGTTCACAATACACTATAAAGAGATGCACATGACCTACGTCTGTGACCACTGTGGTCACACTTTGACCACTAAAAAGAAAATGGAGAAGCACATCAGGTTTGTAACAGATAGTCGTGGGTTTGAATCCTACAATATAGCTTAAAAAACTAAAAATCACTTTTATAATGCACCAAAAAAATATAAAATAATTAAATTGACATGTATTAGTTACGATATAATGGTTAATTCAAAAAGTGTGGAGCACATTTTGGTTGTGTGTACAGTTATTTACACAGTAAAAGAAGCGCTCCACACTTTTTGAATTAACCATTATATCGTAACTAATACAAGTCAATTTAATTATTTTATATTTTTCAGTGCGTTTTTGAAGTGTTTTTTTTAGTATTTTTTTAACCTATATATTATTATTTTTTTACTTTTAGTCGTTTGTTACCAAGACGAATCATATGAGCCCAAACTCGAGGGGTTTACTAGAAGCCACAGTAGAGATCCCCTACCCACCTTCCGGCTGCATCATCAGATCAGGTCGATGATACCGAATTATTGCATTGTCACCGATATTACATACACATACAAAGTTTCAAGTCGATACGACAATTAGAAGTAGGTGGAAATTGACTTCTAAGATTTGATTACATAGTTAGTTAGTTACAAGTCAAGCTAATAAAAGTGTTTTAAAATCGCTATAAAACTGTTACTGTTTAGCAATATTTGATGAAAATCGGTCCAAGATGTCGGGGATTTTTTTTAACAATATCTAAATTTTCAGTGAACATCATATGACGTACACTTGTAAAGACTGCAACCGACCATACAAGAATTATATTTACTACAAGAAGCATTGCTACGCACTTCATCCGGACAAGGTATGTAATATTTCGGCCAAGACCAACCAAGACTATACTACACTGCGTCCCGCGTCTCCCCGTTATCCCGCAGGAACCTTTTCCGGGATAAACAGTAGCCTATGTGTTAATCCAGGGTATAAGCTATCTCCATTCCAAATTTCATTCAGATCCGTTCAGTAGTTTTTGCGTGAAAGAGTAACAAACATCCATCCATCCGTACTCACAAACTTTCACGTTTATAATATTAAGTAGGATGGTTGACATTGACGTGACAATAAGCACGCTGGCAGCCGAGGTGGTAGCAACCCTGCCTGCGAAGCTAGCGGTCCCGGGTTCGAATCCCGGTATGGGCAAACATACGTGCGAAGAGCTCGAATATTTGTTCCTGAGTCTTGGATATTTTCTATCTATATAAGTATTTATTTCTCTATATAAGTATGTATATCGTTGTCTAGTACCCATAACACAAGTTTCGAGCTTAATTTGGGGCTAGGTCAATTTGTGTGCAATGGTCCCCCGATATTTATTTATTTATGTATCATCCCGATCTGTCAGGTGAAATCTCAGAACAACCCGGAGCTGTCGTTCTGCGTTGAGTGCAATAAACAGTTCCCGAGTGTAGACAAGTACAAAACACATCTGCGGGTGTCGTCGAGGCATAACAAGAAGAAAAATATCACGTGAGTATGTGCAGCTTGTTTGTTTGTCTGTACTTCAAAGTCAAAGTCAATTGTACTTTATTCAATAGGATACATTGTGATCACTTTAAAACGTCAAACTTAAAACTAGCTACGCCTATTCCAACCTCCTTACGCCGGCTAAAGAAAAGGCAAGAAACGCCCGGCAGGTAATTTTTTTGGCGCGATCACTTTGACAATTTTTAACTTATAATGGCGACCCGACCTGGCATCGCGCGGGTTTGATTTATAGTCCAAAAAGTCTAATAAAATTCATAGTCAATAAAAAATAAAAAAACACAAGGATTTCCATTGAAGTAGCCACTGAAGTTCGACTTACCACCTCCTGGCTTTATCAGCAGACCCAAGTTATCAACTTCAATTTATTGGACTCATTAAGACGAATCATTTTACATTTTTTCCTTGTATTGTGGTGTGCCAATAAAGAGTTACAGGGTAGCGTATGACCACAAGTCACCTGATGTTAAGTGACGATGTGGTCGAAGGTGGCGCCACGCTACACCTGGACTGGGAACTGGCTCTCAAGTGAGACTGCCGGAACACACCAATAGGTGCACGGCCACAGATTCTTAACAAGAGGGTGGTAGCTAGCCAGGCGAGCACTGTACGCCTTGTATCACTGGTTTTTTGGCCGTAAAACTATTTTGAAACACTTTTATTAGCTTCACTTGTAACTAACTAACAATTTAATAAAATCATAGAAGTCAATTTTAACCTAATTCTAAGTGTCGAATTTGAAATTTTCGTATTTATTTGTAATCCCGGTGACGATGCAATAATTTGATATCATCGACCTGATCTGATGATGGAGCCAGGAGGTGGATAGCGGAACTCTTCAGTGGGTACTAGGAAACCCCTCGAATTTGGGCTCATTAGATTCGTTTTAACGAGTCCAATAGGATGGGGGTTTAGCTACGAGGGTCTGATGATGAAGCCAGGAGGAGGATAGGGGAACTCTTCAGTGGCTACTAGGAAACCCCTCGAGTTTGGGCTCATATATGATTCGTTTCGGCGAGTTTTTAAACTAAATATATATTTTTATCATCTACGACGCGGTAGCCGAGTGACGACGCGGTAGCCGAGTTGGTAGTGTCCCTGCCTGCAAAGCTAGCGGTCCCGGGTTCGAATCCCGGTAAGGGCAAATATATGTGTGATGAGCACGAATGTTTGTACCTGAGTCTTGGATATTTCTATCTATATAAGTATTTATTTCTCTATATAAGTATGTATATCGTTGTCTAGTACCCGTAACACAAGTTTCGAGCTTAATTTGGGGCTAGGTAGGTCAATTTGTGTGCAATGGTCCCCGATATTTTTTTTTTTTTTTTTTTTTTTTTTTTGTAACGTGGCGCCATCTTAGTCCACATCGTCACTTAACATCAGGTGACTTGTGGTCAAACGCTACCCTGTAAAAAGTAAAAAAAAAAAAAAAAAAAAATTATCTATATTTTTTATGCATTTACAAAAGTGACCTTGTTTCAGTCTGCCGTGTCCTGAATGTGGCAAAATCTTTGGACGAAAGAAGAATCTCAACTACCACTACAATTTGTTCCATCTGAAGAAGACGCAGTACTACTGCGACATTTGTGATAAGGTGAGGCGATCGGGCATCGTATCCTACTAACATTAACGTGAATGTTTGTTACCAGTACTAAACCGATTTTGATGGAATTTAGAATGGAGATAGATTATACTCTGGATTAACACATAGGCTACTTTTGAACCCGGAAAAAGGTTCCTGCGGGATAACGGGAAGACGCGGGTGAAACCGCGGCGTGCAGTTAGTGTATAATGTTAGCAAGTTTATTGTGACGTGATATTAATATAACCTTTTTCGGGCATCAAAAGTAGCCTATGTGTTAATCCAGGGTATAAGCTGTCTCCATTCCGAATTTCACTCAAAACGGTTCAGTAGTTTTTGCGTGAAAGAGTAACAAACATTCATACAACTGCAAATGTCATCGTTCCTAAAAAATTACTCGCCGCTTGTCTCTTTCTTGTTCTTTTGCCGGCGCAAGGAGGTTGGAACAGGCGTAGCTAGTTTTAACTTTGACTTTTCGACTTTGTTACAGTATTTCGCAAGACCGTCCGGGCTGAGAACACATCGTGAAAACGTCCATCTGAAGGTCGAGAAGGTTAAGGATAAAATATGCGACTTGTGCGGACGAGCATTCGCTGTACGTATTCGTTTAAAACATTAACCACATACACACACTCACATACACACACTCACACACACACACACACACGCACACACATACGCACACATAGCGAAATGACAAAAATCTTTGACCTTAGAAAAATAGAAAAAGAAAACCCAAGGTGTAAGCTATCTATATCCCTAATTTTATCCAGATCCGTTGTTACGTGAAAGAGTTATAAACAGTCATACATCCATCCGTACATCATCCATACATCCATACAACCATGCATACATCCATACATCTATACATCCATAGTATGGATGGATTCCATACATCCATCCTACTAATATTATAAACGTGTTTGTGAATTGTGAGTATGGATGGAGGGATGTTTGTTACTCTTTCACGAAATAACTACAGAACGGATCTGAATGAAAATTGGAATGGAGATAGCTTATACCGTGGATTAACACATAGGCTACTTTTTATAGAAATAAAAAATAATTGAAAAAGGTTCCTGCGGGATAACGGGAAGACGCTGGTGAAACCGCGGGGCGCAACTCTTACATCCATACATCCAGACATCCATACATCTACACATCCATGCTTACAAACTTTCACGTTTACAATATTAGTAGGACTTAATAACACAGTTCCGTCGTTCCAGAGTCACGTGGTGCTGCGGCACCACCGCCGCACCCACACAGGCGAACGTCCGCACAAGTGTCCCCACTGCGCCGCCGAGTTCATACAGAAGTACGCGATGCAGACGCATGTGCGGACCCAGCACAAGGAGTTCGTTAAAGATGGCGACCGTGTAGCCGGTCCGGCGTACTTGAAGGACTCGGCGGCGGCTAAGAGGACGAATGTGGTGCCGCCGTGGCCTGAGGCTGGATATTTTGTTTAAAAGAGACAGTTTTTGTAGGTTTTTGGTACAAGGAGGTCGTTAAAGATGGCGACCGTGTAGCCGGTCCGGCGTACTTGAAGAACTCAGCGGTGGCTAAGAGGACGAATGTGGTGTCGCCGTGGCCTGAGGCTGGATATTTTGTTTAAAAGAGACAGTTTTTGTAGGTTTTTGGTACAAGGAGGTCGTTAAAGGTGGCGACCGGGTAGCCGGTCCGGCGTACTTGAAGAACTCAGCGGTGGCTAAGAGGACGAATGTGGTGTCGCCGTGGCCTGAGGCTGGATATTTTGTTTAAAAAGACAGTATTTGGTACGCACATGCAAAAAAAAACTAAAAAGTCAAAAGTCAAAAATATTTATTCAATAGGATTACATTGTGATCACTTTAAAACGTCAACTTAAAACTAGCTACTAAATTGAAATCGCTTCATCCGTTCGCGAGCTACGGTGCCACAGACAGACAGACAGACAAACAGATAGACAAAAAGACAGACAGACACGTCAAACTTATAACTCCCCTCTTTTTGCGTCGGGGGTATGTCAGTCTCCACTTAAGGGACAAATGTGCTCAAAGCACATTTTTATAGGTTTTCATCTGAATTAAACGAGGTAGGTTGATATTAATCGATCCTGATCTCTTTTTTAGCAGTTTCGGATCGATATGTCAATCAATATGTCAAGCTTTACCCCTAAAATGACATATGATGACAAGACATATCAATCCAAAAGCGCGAAAAACGGATCGATTATTAGTTTTAGCATAATTATGCATACCGCTAAAGATGGCGAACGCGTGACTGGCGCCTTATATAAGTGAAAGGCTGAGTCTATTAATACGGGTACTGTACGAACAATTTATTATTATTCGTACAGAAGTCGGACGAATAATTTTATTTTATCAATTGGAGTGCAGATTAAAAAAAAATTGCTTTTCTATTTGTTTTTAATTTAAACCAAAAAATGGTAAATGTTTGCCGATTTTAATACCGTAAAATATTGAATTTATTTTTTATTATTAAATATAATAAATGCTCTTTAATAAATTAAATTTATAGGCATTAAATATATTGGCGGCTTATATTGGCCGCCGCACCCTAACCTACTGTGACACTATATTTTATTTACCTATTACATAGATACTAACAATAAAAAAAAATTAAATAAATGTACGAATAAATATAATTTATTCGTCCAGTACCCGTACAAATAGTCACATCGTAAGTGAAATTTGAAATGCAAATAGGTACTTTTAATTCTGGAAAACCCGCGGGGCGAAGCTAGTCTTACTTAGATGTCATAATTATAGTTTTAATAATTCATATTAAATTAATCGCTAATATAGGTACCTACTATAAAAATACTAGCTGTTCCCTGCGGTTTCACCCGCGTGGGCTACAGTTTATCGCGATAAAAAGTATCCTATGTCCTTCCCCGGGGCTCAAATTATCTCAATACCAAATTTCATTTAAATCGGTTCAGTAGTTTAAGCGCGAAAGCGTATATATTCCGTATACTCCAAAATTATTCCCGCACTTCGGTGAGGGGGGTCACCGCGTTACCTGCTGTAGGTACCCATTATCCTATTTTAAGTAGGTATCCATTATCCTATTTTAATTCTAGGTAAATTTTGTTTCGGACCACGCGTTTGAATCGTGCTGTTAAGGTCTTCCTGGTCCGCGACCGCACTTTACCTATTTCATAGATTCTCCCTCACCTCGCCGCGTTTCCCGCTGCGCTGGGGTGCGGCGGGTTTATATTTCTACTACTACTTACATTTTTAAACTCGTGATATCTTTCGAATGGAATGTCCGAATTGAATGATTCAAAAAGTTTTATAAAGGTATTGAAGCAGTTTTGCATTAGAAGTAATTTATTTTGATAAGGATTAATACCAAGAGACAAATAAAGAGCCTTTTCTAGAGGCGGCATTAAAAATTAAATTTTTTAAATAAAATATCACTTATTGCGGCATAACTATAATAGTTAGACATATGCTCTCGCGGACTTTTTTGTAGATCTTAATGAGACCTACAAACTCGTAATACATCATTTTGTTCTAGTGTCAATAGTTTTTGCAGCGCACGCAAAAATAGGTTTTCGATTTCACACCTTGGGTTGCAAAATAGCAATTTTCTTACGGATCCCTAATTTTTTTGGAAATAAAATATAGCCTATAGCCTTCCTCAATAAATGGGCTATCTAACACTGAAAGAATTTTTCAAATCGGACCAGTAGTTTCTGAGATTAGCGCGTTCAAACAAACAAACAAACAAACAAACAAACTCTGCAGCTTTATAATATTATTAGTATAGATAATGAACTTCAATGAAATAAAGAGTTGTATGTACATATACGTTGATTTATTGTTTATAATGTAATGTAAAACCTATATTTATTGAATTACCATAGTATTATATAATTATTTAAAAAAATTAAATAAAAGACGTTGTCATTTTATTCTTTTGTTTTTATTTAAACAAAGAAACTCCATTATTTAGGTGTTTTATTAGAAACCCAACAGCTTCATACAGACCAACAAACGAATAAATGTGAAATCTTAATCTCAGATTAGATATAGATATTTTTTGAAAAACAAATCCATGAATGTTCAATGTTTCGGTTCAGCAACGATTTTTCCTTTACCACATCCCAAAACTGTCAAATCACTAGTGTCACTTGGAGGAAAAATGGTGTCAGGTGTCACTTAAGTAAAAACCATAGAGTATGTACTGTGTAAGTTTGGCGTAAGTCATAGTAAAAGCTCTGTCAGCTTTAAATGAAACTTCAATATTTCACAGCAAACATCCATCCATTTTATACCACTAGTAAAATGTATGCTATACGAATATTATTACAATAGTGTGTCCCTCATGATGAGCACATTGTAAGTTTTAACAAAAACGAAACGCAAAATTTACGTTTCATTTCTCGCAGTAGATACTCAATGAAAACGTCAAAAGTTGCGACTTCGCAAAAGGGCTTTTTAAGCTGAAATCGGTCACTTATCTATCCAAGGTTAGTCTTTTGGTTAGTCTTACGCCCGAAAATAAATTATCGCCCGGTTTTGGATCGACATGTCTATCAAATATGTCAAGCTTTACCCCTAAAATGACATATTATGATGACATGACACATCAATCCAAACCGCGAAAAATGGATCAGGATCGATTATTAATTTCGGGCGCTATTAGGAAGTGATTGTTCTTTAGAAATAGAAAATTGACATTGAAGTAATGTCAAATGTCTATCTGTAGAATAATTTTATTTCTAGTGTTCTACAAAATGAAAAAGATACGTGAAAAGAAACGTTACAATTCATTCGTAGAGGATTGGCTGGTGGCCTAGCTTAATTTAATTTCATGTAATGAGTGTATATTGGCAAAAATGGCCCAGTATTGTGAATTAAACTCACAATCGTATCAAAATGTCTTGAACACAACATCGTCAGACAATCTATGCATCTGTTGTTTATTGCGAACCGAAACAATGATAAATGTCACCAATTGTAAACACAATGGATTTTTACAACAACATTTTGCGGTGAGTCTTTACAATGTATTTAGGAAACTTGATATTTCAATCGTTTCGTTTGTTAAAATTGTAAATTAATTAATATCTTTAGAACGTTTCTCTGCATAGTTGTATCAGCGTGAATTGGTGTATTTTGTTTTTGTTGTGAAAACAAGATGGCTGACAATTTAGCAACATAGTTTTATTTTTTAGCTTTCTATGTGATTTTTACGAGTCTAGAAGCAAGTCTTATTAGCAAAGCTTATTATATAATATTAGACTGTTTAGATAAAAAAATAAGTTAGTTAGTTACAAGTCAAGCTAATAATAGTACATTACTGCAAAGGCCACAAAAGTAGGCATTGAGGGACGAAGGTTTAAATATGGGCCGAGGCGAAGCCGAGGCACACATACCTGAGTCCATCAATGCCTAGTTGTGGCCAAGGCTTGTATAGTACTTTTCTCAAATAATGCGCGGAAATTAAAACTAAGTAGTACCTGGGCAGAGATTTTTTCTTTTGATTTTGGCAGTAACATGTTTTCTATTACGGCTCTTGCTCTTGTCTCTTGAATTTTAGGTGGTGTTAAAGTAACTTAATCAAGTGTGATTAAGTTACTTTAGTTACGTTACTTTTTGTGAAGTGTCACTCATTGTCTTCACTTGAACAAATATTGTCAAATAACAATTATGTACTTTTCAAAACCTATGACGAACAAAAAAAAACCCGCGTTAAAGTGTTCATTTGTTTTTTTTCAATAAACAGTTTTCTATGAGCAAACCGGTTCGGATTTAAATAAAACCTTTGATAAGTTACCTCCTTGGTTGGTATGTTTCGGAGCAAAAATCGTTCAATTTTTAAATAATACTACAGATATGAGTTTACTATGTAATTTATTTGGCCGCTAAACACGACAGATATGAGTTTAATATGTAATTTATTTTGTCGCTAAACACGACAGAGATGGATTTTCATACAACTTTTGCCGGCCGCTGCTCGCATATATTTGGGCAGTGCAGCAAGTTCAATTTATCTCGAAGAAGGTTGTCAAAATAATGCTCATATTTCCAAGCATGTTTGAGAAAAAGTGTTTTATAAAAGGTTCGGGATTGTAGTGAACTTGCTCAAATTCAATCCAGTACATAGGTAATGAGAAGAAAATTGTAAATGTGATCACGCCAAAAAATACCCGCCAAAAGCTTTTTATCTAACTAAATAAGTAAATACACATGCTTTCATGCTTTGTGTTTACTATAAACGTGAAAGTTTGTGAGTATGGATATGTATTGTGTACCTACGGATGTTTGTTACGGGATAACGGGAAGACGCGGGTGAAACCGCGGGGTGCAGCTAGTTAGTTCATATATTTTTACTTGTTGAAAATGTGTTTTTTATAACAAACCTTTTATACTTTTAGACGGAATACCCAAAAACTACAATGGTGTGCAATTTTTGCCATAACATGTTGAAGAAAATTACAATTTTCAAGAAGCAAGTCGAGGAATGTTCCAGAATTTTACAACAACAGGTGAGTCGTTCCCGTACCCTTCTATCTAGGATTATGATCATATAGATCATCAGCCTTTACGTTCCCACTGCTGGTACCTGGCCTTCTTTCAGAGAGAGTACGGGCCGTAATGTAGCACGCGGGCCCAGTGCGGGTTGGTAGATGTCGCATGCCCTTGAATGTTGCGGTTCTTGGACATGCCGATGTCCTCACGATGTTTTCCTTCACCGTTTTGAGCGATGGCAAATCCGCACATAACATAGGGTGAAGTTCACCGACAAAATTAACGGTTGATTATATCTTAAACGGTCGGTTCTAGTGTTCACCATAATCTAACCAATGTTCGCTTAAACGGCCGATTATTTTAACTGAGCTGGTTATAAATTTTGTAAAATAGATTAAGTATAATTTATTCGGTGCTAGTGGTATTTTCGAAATTAATAATGCAGTCAAGTCAATGATTAATCAAATCTGTGAAAGTTTGTGAGTATGGATGGATGGATGGATGTTTGTTACACTTTCACGCAAAAACTACTGAACGGATCTGAATGAAATTTGGAATGAAGATAGCTTATACCCTGGATTAACACATATGCTACTTTTTATTCCCGAAAGAGTTCCTGCAGGATAACGGGAAGACTCATAATTATGTGATTATGTTTTAGGCATTGAAGAATACAACAAACAAATTATATAACTTACAACAATCTAACACGACAATTACGTCTACTTTATCCGACACCGAAGAAATAGATTCCGACATGAAACACGAATCGGAATTGGTTCAAAACAATAACAACGCAAAATCAAACCTAAAAGAAGAATCGGCCACCAATCACGACGTCGCATTTCAAATGACGACAGACGTTAAAATAGAACACGAGAGTTCCGATTTCGAAAACGATTTGCCACTGGCACAGATTAAAAAGAGAAAGAAGAAACAGAAGGGCGCGAAAAAAGTGCAAGTGGCGAATTTGGACGAGAAATACGATGGGAAGATAAGAGTTGTAGTGTTGAGTAGAGAAGAGTTAATGGATGAAAGAGAAAGGGAATCAAAGAAGGACGCGTATTTGAAACTGCCTTTCAAATGTGACAGCTGTATCAAAGGTTTTGATCACGAAAATACTTTGAAGACTCATATTGAAAAACAACACACAGTAAGAAATTCTTTTGTTTCCATACAGGGCCTTTTTCGCTATGACCATCAAGATTTGTTGCTTATAACGTGTGACGTCATTACGGGCTTTAGCGGTCATTCGGTTTGTACAAGTTGTGAAAACTATAAAAGTTTTCGTAAACGTCATAGTTTACTACCGCCAACTTGTCAAAGTGGCAACTAGTATTGCCTAACGCCTGAAATTAATAATCGATCTCGATCCGTTATCCGCGGTTTTGGATCGTATTGACTATTGATATTAATGGTTTTTCATTGCAGAAGGAGGGCACATATCGGTGCGATATATGCATGTCGGTTCTTGGCTCTGAACCGTCATACAAGGAACATGCCAGGAGGCATGTCAGAAGGTACTTTAATACACTAAGGGCCGGTTTTAACGTCTCTAAGTTAAATGTCATACCAAATTTCGGTAAAGACATTATTGTCGAATTTTCCGTACTAAAAGAACAATGGCCAAAACGGACCCGAGGTCGTATGAAACCGATTTATATACAATAAAAATTTAATTTTTTTGCCTACTAAGATTATACAAACGATATTTTAAAGAAAGTGTAGAAAAAAAAGATATCGATATTTTTACTTCGGAGTTTCTTAGGACATTTTTTAACTTACACAATGCTTGGATGTTTTGAACGCACTCCGCATTTTTTTTTTCATTCCGTTTCACGCTTTGGAAATCGGCCCTACTTAAATTAAGTCATTAAAATCAACATCATTTACCAATTATGAACAAAAACTAAGTGACATTGACAGAAACGAAAATTTTCATACAAAATATATTGCGTTCAGGTCCAGGGCAATATGAGAAGTGGCCAATGTTCTTTGACAATAAGATCAAAACCGATGACATTTAACTTAACGGATGTTTATAAAACCGGCCCTAAAATTACCCATTTTAACCCCCGACGCAAAAACGACGGAGTGTTTTAAGTTTGACGTGTCTGTGTGTATATGTGTCTATGGCATCTTAGCTCTCGATCGGATGAACCGATTTTGATATTATTATTGTTTACACACAACAAAAAAATAATTTTTAAAATTTGTTTGTCTGTCTGTTTGTCCCGGCTAATCTCTGATACGGCTGGAGCGATTTTGACGGCACTTTCACTCGCAGATAGCTAATGTTGTCTATCTATATATTATATAAAATAAAGTCGTGTTAGTAACACTACTTATAACTCAAGAACGGCTGAACCGATTTGGCTGAAAATTGGTGGGGAGGTAGCTTAGGACCAGGAAACGGACATAGAATACTTTTTATCCCGGAAAAGATTCCTACGGGACAACGGGAAGACGCGGGGCGCAGCTAGTAACTTAGGCTACTTTTAAGTATTTTAGACATTTGAACCCGGGGGAAGGCCATAGGATACATAACATGCATATCATACATATCTCATATCACACACACACATACACATACATATTGCATATCGCGATAAACTGTAGCCCACGCAGGGACAGCAAGTTTTATATAGGCGCGTGTAAGCCAAATTTTGACGACCTGCGGTACGTAGGTAGGTATGGTCGAGGAGATCACTTTAAAACGTCAAACTTAAAACTAGCTACGCCTGTTCCAACCTCCTTACGCCGGCAAAAGAACAGGCAAGATACGCCCGGCAGGTAATTTTTTTGGCGCGATCACATTGACAATTTTATTCTTATTACTATTGGATTGAATTGGAGCAAGTTCACTAAAATCCCAAGCTTTTTATGTCATCTAATGGTCCGATATTTTTTAATTAAAATAAATAAAATAAAAATAAAATAGCCTTTATTTATTCCTCCTTTAGATTTCTAAACATTAAATTATTACATTTATGTATATTAATTATTAAAATTATTGTATGTATGTATCTATATTATTATTGTTATTTCTAGTATCCTTTGTATCAATTTTTTATATAAATATTTTTACTATACAATTCTATTTAGATAATTCAAATTTATTTTCATTTAATGCTATATAATTATACAATAATATCATTATATATGTACATATTTTTATTACATAGTTTTTATTTTTTGAGGACCCCTCTTTGGGTGAAGGCCTCCTCCAGAGCTTTCCATGCGTCTCTATCTTTCGCCTTCCTCATCCAGTCTTTCCCCGCCGTTGCCACTATCTCATCAGCCCAACGTTCAAGTGGTCTTCCTCTGGCTCGTGTTCCCTTTGGACCCTTCCACTCTGTGACGGTTTTTGTCCACCTTTGGTCCATAGTGCGTTCTAGGTGACCTGCCCATTTCCATTTTAATTTTTGTGCATGTTCGGTTGCATCAGTAATTTTGGTTTTATTTCGCACTTCTGTACTTCTTATTTTATCTGTTAGTCTTATGTTTAAAATACTTCTCTCCATAGCTCGTTGGCATTTCTCTATTTTTTCCCTTGGTTTTCTCTTGAAGGTCCAAGTCTGGGAACCATAGATAAGGCTTGGTAAGATACAGGTGTCCAAAATAGTTGTTTTATTCTTTATTGGTAAATTTGATTTTAGTATTTCTTTATAGCACCAGAATTTTCCCCAGCTTGATGATATTCTTCTTTGTATTTCATCTAAGTTTCTTGTTTTTTTGAATGATATAAGTTTTCCTAGGTATATGTATTGATCTACATAGTCTAGAGGGGCATTGTTTACTATTATTGATGTTTGTTTGTAGTTTGTCATTACCTTAGTTTTGAAAGTGTTGAGTTCTAGCCCAATGGTTTTGCTAACTTCTCGTAGGTCATTGATCATAGATTCTAGTTGGTTCGCAGATTCTGAAAACAGCACAATATCGTCAGCAAACCTTAAATGGCTTAGATGTTTTCCATCGATGAGGATGCCCTTATAGCACCAATCCAAGTCCTTCATGATATGCTGCATGACTGCGATAAATATTTTTGGTGAGAGAGGATCTCCTTGTTTGACTCCTCTACAAATTTTTATGGGTGGGCCTGTTTGATCTAGTTTGATTCTGCTTGTGCTTTTTCTGTAAATATCTTTTAGAATATCGATGTAGATATGAGGGACGCTTTGGTCTTCAAGAGCATTCCAAATGCTTTGATGGGAAATGGAGTCAAATGCTTTTGCATAATCTATGAAGGCCAAATATAATGGTTTTTTGAACTCTTCATATTTCTCTATGATTTGTTCCAAGACTTGTATGTGATCAATAGTACAGTATCCTTTTCTGAAACCAGCTTGCTCTATGGGTTGGTGGATGTCAATTATTGGAGTCAGCCTTTCTTCCAGACATGAAGCAAAAAGTTTGTACAGTGTGGGCAGTAGACTAATGGGGCGATAGTTGCCAACATCAGTTGGGTCCCCTTTCTTGTATAGTAGTATGATATTAGATTCTGTCCACGCTTGTGGAACCTCTCTGTCTTCTAGTATTTTGTTGAACAGCCTGGTTAATGGCGTGGCCAACACAAATTTGCCTGATTTTATAATTTCGTTAGATATATTGTCTGGTCCTGGGCTCTTACGATCTTTTAACCTAATAATTCTTCTGATAATTTCCATCTCGTCAAAGAGAGTAGCTTCTTGAACTGTGCTGGGACATGTTGACTGACGAATATATGTTTGTGTGCTCGCTAGTGGGTCACTATAAAGTTTTTGGTAGAAGTCTGTTGCGGTGTTCACTACTTCACTTCTTGTCTGGGGTTTGGTTGCGTTTGATGGGGTGCGAAGGTGTTGAATCCAATTCTTATCAGTGTTCAGTTCTTTAAAGGCTCTCTTTGCACTGTTGGACGCTGTAACATGTTTGTTTATGATTTGTAGTCTGTGTTCTCTATAGTCATGTTTTATGTGTTTATGAACTGATTTATAGAGTTTTGTGAGCTCTTTTTTATCATCTCTTGTTAGTGGTCTTTTTTTCTGTAAGTCGCTGCGTCTCTTTATTAGAGTTTTAGTTTGTTCTGTTAAAATCTGTTTCTCATCTTGACCTTGTCGATTTATTGCAGCTTTTATACTGGTTTCGATGTTTTTCAGTAATTTCTTGTAATAAGATTCCGTGTTGTCCTTGCTCTCTAGGGAAAAGTCACATTGTTGCATCTTATCGATAAAATTGTTAATTTCTGTATCAGTTTTTAATAGGCTTGGTGTACTTTTGTATTTTATTCTACTCCTCTTCATTTTTCTCACTATGATTGTGGCCCTCAGGAGTCTGTGGTCACTAGGGTAGTTGAGATTGTTTATCACTTCGAAATTTGTAAATTGTTTAGGTATATTTGAGAGAATAAAGTCGATTTCATTTTTTGATTTCTTATCAGGTGAAATCCAGGTCCATCTAGTCTTTAAGTTTTTCTTGAAAATAGTGTTCATGATTGTGAAGTTATTTTGAAGAGCATAATCAATTAGCATTTGGCCTCTGTGGTTTCTTTCACCATAGCCATACTTGCCTGTGATCATTTTTTCAGATGGTTTTGTTTTCCCAATTTTTGAGTTAAAGTCTCCCATCACGACTATGTTTTTTCCACAAAGATTTATGGCTTTCTCTATTTGCATATAAAACAATTCTACTTCTTCGTTTTTTGCATTGTTGGTTGGAGCATATACTTGTATTATTGACATAGAGAGATTTTCCATTTTGAAATTTAATAAACATACTCTTTCTGAAATGCCAATAAAGTTTTCAATATTATTTCTATATATTTTCTTTATTAGGAAACCTACTCCATGGAGACCGGATTTTTCTCCTATGTAACAGAAAATGTGGTCTGTATCTTCAGTTATTGAGTTTCCATTTCTTCGCACTTCTGCCAAGCCTATTATGTCGTATTTAAGGGTTTTGATTGCTTCTTTAAATTCTATCATTCTTTCGTTTGACAGCAAAGATCTTATGTTGTATGTGCATATGTAGAGTTTTTGCTCTGGAGGGTTGTTGTCAGTTTTTTCCGCGGTGACAAGCCGTATTGGTAAGGGAAGAGGGGCGGCTAGTTGCTATTCTGTGTCGTAGCATGCTGTGCTCTCATGTTCTCTTGTTTTTTGGACAAAATATTTCTTTATATTGCCCTTATTCTTTTTTGATGGATGTACATTTCTACTGTTATTGTATTTGTATTCTTCGTTAGTTACAATTGGATCTGGGGATTTCGATAGGTTCCTTTTGTTCGGGTTGTTGTCGAAACTTCTCGCATCCCTTTTTTGGTTTTCATCGATGATTATAATTTTGTCATATTTTAATATTGCTCGCAAGCCTTGTTCTTTTGCCTCTTGCAGTTTTCCTTGTAATTCTCTTCTTTTGTTCAGGACTTCTAATGGAAAATCTTCTTTAATGTAAAATGAAGTTCCGTTGAGATTTTTCTTATTTCTTAGTATTTCTATCTTCTTCCCCAGTGTTGTAAATGTTATTTGCACTGGTCTGATTTTTTCGCTTTTTTTTCCAATTCTTCTGACATATTCTATATTGGTAGTTGTACAATTTGTTTTTATTTGTGTGTTAATAAATTCTGAAATTGATTTTTCGAGATCGTGGTAACTTTTTTCTTCTTCTCTGATACCAAAAAATATCAGGTTTTTCCTTCTCATAGCTCTATCAAAATGATCCAAAGCAATTTGTTGTTTTTCAATTTTTTCTTCCAAAAGAGTATTTTTTACTTCCAAATTATTAAATTTTTCTTTTAAGCTTTCATTAATTGTTCTTGTTAGGTCTTCCTTCATATCTTTTATGTCCTGTTTTTGCTGTTTCATTTCTTCCTGGATGCTCAACAATATTTTTGTTATTGATTCCATGTTTTCTTTTTATTTTTTATTTAGGCGACCTTAGTCGGGAGTATCCGGAACTTAAGTAGTAGTGTCACACAAATATAGATGGCGCTGTGCGTCTCGTTTATTTCTCTTTGAATGAATCATCCAATGCAAAATTTGAGGTTGTAAAATAATGAAATAAAACTCAAAAGGGCAAGATACTGTTTCTTCGCACTGCGTTATTGATAATTTTGACTATTTTTCATGGCACTTTAACGTTCAATATGTATATTGGTTTATTTCACTGTAACTTTGAGCTTTGCGACCAGTTTGTTTGCACCGTATATTTTGATGTTTATTCACTGTCTTTTGATTTTCCACTTGCGACTGAATGTTTTCTTAGGGAGACCCCAACTTATTGTTATGATGACACTATTTACACTGTATTTAGAGCACTTTACATAGATTTATAGCAATTTGATTACGGACTCGAAGTGAACATCGCCAAGGTGGCGCCCTCTCTTTTTTAATTAGCTTTACTAATAAGATTTCTCTTGTTTGGTTGTACACATTGGGATATGGGAACATGAATATTAATGAGTTGCGGGATCACAACCAAAGCAGACCAGACCCCACAAGCAGCACCCGTTCACAAGTTGACGCATGTGCCAGCCATCGCTCTCCTCGACCATATGAGAGGGAAGAGGGCATGACATGACGCCGCTGCAAGCAAAGTCACTTTCGTGAGCATGACTGTTTTGGCTGTTTACCGAAAATGGTTAGGGGAAATAGGGAGAATAGATAGATAGAAAGAAAGATTAATAGATTAACTACTATCCCAAGCTTGTTTGTCATCTAGATAGTCCGATATTTTATAATAAGCTTTACTAATGGGATTTCTCTTTATACGGACTTGAAATTTTGTTATAGACAAGTCTTGGTAGCAGAGCTGCGAAATTTGGCTTCCACGCGCCTACATTTTATAATAAGTAATAAATAAGCATTAAAAGCAAAGCATTTAAGCATTAAATTATTACATTAAAAAAAAATTATAAAAAAAAATTATTATTATTTTATTTTTTTTTCAAGCATTTTGTAATAAATGAGTTTTTCCAATAACAATTCAGATTATGATGGCTGTTTGTCACGTTTGCAGGTTTGAATGCATGGTCTGCGGCAAGCGCACGACAGATATCTACTCAATATCTCAGCACTTTAACCAACAGCACGACGACGGTTCCAATGGAATAGGCATGCACTTTAACTGCGACATCTGCGATTATACCACTGAGTAAGTACCTAGTATTGTCAGCATCTTTACCTAAAGGTCACTGCATACGTAACGAGCTAATGCCTCGGACGGGAAGTGAACGAGACAGGGACGTGACTGCCTCGTTCAAAACGGGATCGTGGTGTAAATGCAATGCATACGCACCGTGACAGTGACTCGGATCTAAGGTCACTGCATACGTAACGAGCTAATGCCTCGGACGGGAAGTGAAGGAGACAGGGACGTGACTGCCTCGTTCAAAACGGGATCGTGGTGTAAATGCAATGCATACGCACCGTGACAGTGACTCGGATCTAAGGTCACTGCATACGTAACGAGCTAATGCCTCGGACGGGAAGTGAACGAGACAGGGACGTGACTGCCTCGTTCAAAACGGGATCGTGGTGTAAATGCAATGCATACGCACCGTGACAGTGACTCGGATCTAAGGTCACGGCATACGTAACGAGCTAATGCCTCGGACGGGAAGTGAAGGAGACAGGGACGTGACTGCCTCGTTCAAAACGGGATCGTGGTGTAAATGCAATGCATACGCACCGTGACAGTGACTCGGATCTAAGGTCACTGCATACGTAACGAGCTAATGCCTCGGACGGGAAGTGAACGAGACAGGGACGTGACTGCCTCGTTCAAAACGGGATCGTGGTGTAAATGCAATGCATACGCACCGTGACAGTGACTCGGATCTAAGGTCACGGCATACGTAACGAGCTAATGCCTCGGACGGGAAGTGAAGGAGACAGGGACGTGACTGCCTCGTTCAAAACGGGATCGTGGTGTAAATGCAATGCATACGCACCGTGACAGTGACTCGGATCTAAGGTCACGGCATACGTAACGAGCTAATGCCTCGGACGGGAAGTGAAGAAATACATACGAATGAATGCATACGTACCGTGACAGTGACTCAGATATAGCATGCTAGTGTTGTGAACATGGGACGGGACACGCCCGATCGAGCTCATCGATTTTAATACATAATTTGGTATGTTCTCCCGAGAAAAACATGAAAAAACGATGTTCCGAAGAAACAACCATTAAGACTCGCAAGACGCCTCTCCGAGTTTGGTTGGTAGTGATTCTAGTGATTATGAAGACTAAAGGTCGCTGCATACGTGACGGGTTTTTATACGGACGGGACGGGACGGAAAGTTTTGGAAATATCGTTTCATACAAAATGTACGTGAGTGCCACGTTCCCGTCCCGTCCGTGTCTCCGCGACATATGTACATCATGTAAAAATGACATCGAAAAAAAAATAATTTTAATTTTAATTTATTGTTTTTGCAATGGGTGGCCGTCGCTTAGAAGCTATTTCAGACAACCTTTGGACGGGCAGAAGTTTTATAAAATGTATTAATTGGTTGTAAAAGCTATACTTCTTGTTCTTCTTCCCACCAGATCACACCGCACCTACCGTTACCACCGCGAGAAACATAAACAGAAGCAACAGTGTACCGTCTGCGGGAACACGTTTGTGAGCACCAGCGGCCTGAGGGTTCACATGAAGTAATTAATTGATTATCTCTTCCTAACAAAACACCTGTCGTACATTACTACAGCAGCCAGCAAAAGAGGTATTGATGGGCGAAGTAATTAAAACAACTACTTTTCAATATAACAATAGTTTTTCCCGCGTTAGAGTGGTAATTTGTTTTTTTTTCCAATAAACAGCTTTATATTTGCAAGCCAGGTCGAAATTTAAATAAAACCTTTGATAAGTTACATTTTTTAAATACACCACAGATATGAGTTTAATAGGTTATTGGAAGCTAAACACGACACACATATGAATTTCATACAAATTTGCCGGCCGCTGCTCGCATGTATTTGTCCAGTACAGCAATTTCGATTTATCTCGAAGAAGGATGTCAAAATAATGCTCAAATTTCCGAGCACGTTCGAGAACGTTTTCAAATCTGTTTTAGATCAGTAAGGTTTGGTTTATTATTATAACAGTATTTTTACAGCTTACAATGTAGTGTTTGACCAGAACACAACGCACCTGATTATAAGTGATAATGTGGTCAAAGGTCGGTGTTTAAGATGATGAACGCAATCGGAAAGTTTGCAATTGTTCAGTGACTTTTGTCGTTGACTGTACGTTGTTGCAGCGGCCAGCAAAAGAGGTATTGATGGACGTCCATCATCGATTAAAAATTTCAGCACGGTGCACAAGCAGTCGTCTCGCGTGTACAAATGCTCAACGTGCGACAAGACGTACAAGTGCAAGTCCGGCTTGTTCAACCACACGGCGTGCGTGCACGGCGGCTCGCAGGGCGCCTACTGCGCTAAGTGTCGGACCCACTACGCCACTAGAAACAACCTGGTTCATCATCTGAGGACTCACTCGGCGCACGTCACGGATGAGAGCAAAAAGTAAGTTTTTATTAATTTTGATTTCAATTCAAAGTGTTTGCATAAAACCTTTCGAATGGAATGTCCGAATTGAATGATTCATAAAGTTATATAAAGGCATTGAAGCAGTTTTGAATATAAAGTAATTTATTTTGATAAGGATTAATACCAAGATACAAATAAAGAGCCTTTTCTAGCGGCGGCATTAAAAATTAAATTTTAATAATAAAATATCACTTATTGCGGCATAACTATAATAGTTAGACATATGCTCTCGCGGACTTTTTTGTAGATCTTAATGGGATCTACAAACCCGTAACACATTATTTTGTTCTAGTGTCAATAGTTTTTACAGCGCACGCAAAAATAGGTTTTCAATTTCACACCTTGGGTTGCAAAATAGCAATTTTCTTACGGGTCCCTATTTTTTTTTGAAATAAAATATAGCCTATAGCCTTCCTCGATAAATAGGCTATCTAACACTGAAAGAATTTTTCAAATCGGACCAGTAGTTCCTGAGATTAGCGCGTTCAAACAAACAAACAAACAAACTCTGCAGCTTTATAATATTAGTATAGATTATATTTCTTCAGGTTTATCTGCGAGGAGTGCGATGCCAAGTTCCTGACCAGGGCAGCGCTTCAAGCGCACATCGACTGGGACCATCTGAAGTGCGTCAAGTATGAATGCAGCAAGTGCTCAAAGGTGAAGCTTCTATTTCCTTTTTTTTTATAGCGGTAATGGCTCAGTGGTAGTGACGTCGACTTGCGATCCGTAGGACGTGGGTTCAAATCCTACAATGAGCTTGAGTTTTCGGTGAAGGAAAACATCGTGATGAAACTATAGCTTGGTGGGGGTATTTTCTAGTACTCGCCTGGCTAGCTACCAGCCTCGAGTTAAGAATCTGTCGCCGAGCACCTATCGGTGTGTTCCGGCAGCCTCACTTGAGAGCCAGTTCCCAGTCCAGGTGTAGCGTGGCGCCATCTTCGACCACATCGTCACGTAACATCAGGTGACTTGTGGTCAAACGCTACCCTGTAAATAGTAAAAAAAAAAATATAACCTACACCTTTAAAAAAAAGCTTTATTTAATAGGATACTATGATCACTTTCAAACGTCAAACTAGGACTAGACTTAAGGAGGAGTTCTGTGACATACACACGTACAGTAGAATTTTATACATAGAAAAAGATTAACAAACAACAATTAAACTTACTACATATTTTGCCGCAGGTCTTTAAAACTGCTGTCACTCTGAAGAAACACCATAGCTTTGTCCATGAGAAGAAGAGACCGCCGAGAGACAAGATCTGTGACTACTGTGGAAGGGCTTTTACGGTATATATGGATAGACTAGCTGTTCCCCGCGGTTTCACCCGCGTGGGCTACAGCTTTATGCATGCAAAGTCTCAGCCCGATCGGTTTAAAATTGACAAAGTTTCACACAAACTTTCATCCCCTATTTTATCCCCTTGGGGGTAGAATTAATCAAAATCCTTTCTTAGCTGATGCCTACGTCATAACATCTACCTGCATGCCAAATTTCAGCCCGATCCGTCCAGTGGTTTGGGCTGTGCGTTGATTGATCACTATGTAAGTCAGTCAGTCACCTTTGAGTTATATATATTTAGTTAACCAAGAAAACAAGTTTACCTCTAGTACAGGTTTTGATAGTTGACAAAAACTATAAAAGTTTTCGTTTCCTTCCATGCATTTTATTTTCAGCGCACCTTACCGGGACTTGGAAGGAACTAAATCGTCAATGCGGGTTATTTCAAATTCCAATAAAGTTGTCAAGTTACTTTTTGAATTTAAGCAGTACGAGTTGCCACTTTGACAAGTTGGTGGGAGTAAACTTTGACGTTTACGAAAACTAGTTTTCAAAACTTGTTCTAAGGGTACGCGGAAACCTCGGTTCGAGAGTCGACCTCGCACTTGGCCGGTTTTTTTAAACGTTTTGGTTTCCTGTTGTTTTTTTTTATCTAAGTATATAATAATATGTACCTATATATGTTGTTGATTATGTGTGTTACAGACTACGTCTATACTAGTGTCGCACATCCGTACGCACACGGGCGAGCGGCCGCTGCAGTGTACGCACTGCGCGGCGAGCTTCGCGCACGGCGCCGCGCTCTACACGCACAACAAGCTCATACACAACAAATAAATATACCTTACTGATACATACTGCTACCTTTTATTTATAAAAGGTCGAACGTATGTTGGGGCGAGATACAAGCCTGCGAACTTACTTGGGACTCGCCGGTCGGCTCTCGCCTTTTACTCCTCCACGGTGTGCAGTCAGCGTTGTTCGAAGGGTTTATTGTATGTTGGCTATTAGGCATGAAAGTCTCAAATCCATAGGACGCTGGGGTTCCTTGTTTTCCGTCCCAATCACCAACCACCAGTATGGCGGCGTGACAAGGCACAATAAAAGTTAGGACGATACACAGACACAAACACACAAATAGCACGACTAAATGTCTCTTCCGGGAGCTCGTCTCCGAGGAACAGCAACGTCCACGTAGTGGAGCGCTATCGCGACGCGGTGCGGGAGATGCTTTCACGGCGAAGCCACGTCGACGACCTATTAATTTATAAGAATAAGCAGGCATGTAATGTAATGTAATGTAATGTAATAATATATTTATAAATATTTGTACAACTGTAAAGTTGAACATAGAGAAACTTTAGCTAAGCGACCAACCAATGTAACCTATGTTCCAGCAAATATATAAACATTCATTCATTCATTCATTCATTCATTCATTCATTCATTAAAACACTCCTTATTTTTATTTTTAACTAACTAACATGGGACTCCTTTGTGCTCAAGTAAAGTAGTGGCACTTGTAAGTCGCACTCATTAGGCTGGCCATACATGACCGCTTGCATAGTGAACTACTGCAACAGCTCGTTCGTACATACACGAACCGCTCGAGCAGTCGCAGTACTTCACTATGCAGTCGCAGCTTGAAGCAGTCGATCCTGACTGCTTGAAGCTGCGACTGCATAGTGAACTACAGACTTGTACGTACATACATACACGAACCGCTCGAGCTGTTGCAGTACTTCACTATGCAGTCGCAGCTTGAAGCAGTCGAGCCTGACTGCGACTGCATAGTGAACTACAGACTTATACGTAAGTACATACACGAACCGCTCGAGCAGTTGCAGTACTTCACTATGCAGTCGCAGCTTGAAGCAGTCGAGCCTGACTGCTTGAAGCTGCGACTGCATAGTGAACTACAGACTTGTACGTACATACATACACGAACCGCTCGAGCTGTTGCAGTACTTCACTATGCAGTCGCAGCTTGAAGCAGTCGAGCCTGACTGCGACTGCATAGTGAACTACAGACTTATACGTAAGTACATACACGAACCGCTTGAGCTGTTGCAGTACTTCACTTGCATAGTGCATGCTGCATGCCTAAAACAGTCAGGCTCGACCAACAACGGGGCCAAGAGGATTCGAACTGTGTCGACGTCTTGTAAGACGCATGCGTGAATCATAGAAATAACGGAAGCGTTATTAAAAAAATATTTCTTTGAAGAAAATGGTTATTAACATTAAGTATCATTTATTTGCAACCTACGAATTACATCAAACATATGGAATATGTACATAGTAACTACATAAGATGTATTGTTGCAAACCGACCTCAGCTCAGCGTTGTGCTTTTTTTTTTTTTTTTACTATTTACAGGGTAGCGTTTGACCACAAGTCGCCTGATGTTAAGTGACGATGCGGTCGAAGATGGCGTCACGCTACACCTGGACTGGGAATTGGCTCTCAAGTGAGGCTGCCGGAACACACCGATAGGTGTTTGGCGACAGATTCTTAACGAGAGGGTGGTAGCTAGCCAGGCGAGTACTAGAAAATACCCTACCACCAAGCTATGGTTTCATCACGATGTTTTCCTTCACCGAAAGCTCAAGCTCATTGCAGGATTCGAACCCACGTCCTACGGATCGCAAGCCGACGTCACTACCACTGAGCCATCATCGCTATAAATATGCTGCTCGTTTGATCAGCGCTGGTCAAACTCAAACTCAAAAATATGTTTATTCAATAGGATACATTGTGATCACTTTAAAACGTCAACTTAAAACTAGCTACGTCTGTTCCAACCTCCTTTCGCCGGCAAAAGAACAGGCAAGAAACGCCCGGAAGGTAATTTTTTTGGCGCGATCACATTGACAATTTTATTCTTATTACTAATTGATTGAATTCGAGCAAGTTCACTAAAATCCCAAGCTTTTTTTGTCATCTAATAGTACGATATGGTCTTCCGTTGAAGTCGTTTTTGATGACATCACTGGCTTTAAAATAAATTTATTTTTGACCTAAAGTCGATCAGTGAGCATCCTAATGCTGGAAAAAAAAGAGACTGCCCCTGTGTTTAATATTTTATCTACGTTACTTTGTTTAGAGTTGAAAATCGCGTGACCGCGTACAGTTGACGATAATGATGGATTCGAGCTCCAAGCTATAATTTTATTTAATTATTCAAAATATAAGCATGAAATAAAAAAACTAATCGATTACTCGAGTAGAACATTAGTTTGGCTATGTAATTTGTAAAAAAAAAATGTATGATTAACTTTGATAATATAGAACATTTGAAATAAAACAGTTTATTTTTCGTACAAGTTTTGTAATTTTTTTTAAAGACACCAGATTTTTTTTCAAAATTCTATGTGATTACTCGGCTTTTACGGGTTTTACCCCTATCTATAGTATTTTTTTAATTTCAGCATTTACATTCTTTACCATTAAACTATGTGTTTAAAAATACACCTTTTGGGATTGATCGCCCCCTTAAGCATTATTTTTTTAGCTACCTACTTATCAAATTTTTGGGTTGAAAGTCAAGAAAGCAAGAGATTAAAAACAAAAACTTGAACTCGAATTTCGGGTTAAAAGTCAGAAAAACAAACGATAAGCAAGTTGACATAACGCCATCTACACAAAATAAGCATATGATTTAACAAAACAATAATAAATTACCTATAATAATAATAGGTAGCTGTGTTCCGTGGTTTCACCCTAATTTTTTTAGGTAACATACGCTCGAAATTGATAATCGATCCTGTACCCCTAATACAAGTTTTGAAAACGATAAAAGTTTTGGTAAACGTCGACGTTTACCACCGCCGACATGTCAAAGTGGCAATTCGATCTGCTTTTAAATTCAAAAAGTATCTCAATAACATTGTTGGAATATGATTATAACGATTTAAAATAACCCGCATTAACGATTTCAGTTCCTCCAAGTCTCGGTAAAATTCGCTGGAAAAAATATGTATGGATGGAAACGAAAACTTTTATAGTTTTTGTAAACTATCAAAACCTGTACTAGGGGTACCGATCCGTTAATCAAGTCATTTTAGTAGTAATATGTCAAGCCTTTACTTACTACTAAAATGACATATTATGACATGACATATCCAAAACCGCGAAATGGACTTTTTTGGCGGCAATTGAACTGTCAACATGAAGATTTTGTTTTTATTTCCAAAACTTGTGTTTCTTCGGGTGATAATGTGTAATATTGGTGGATTATTAACCATTATGTGTTCGTTAATGTGTACGAGTGTGGGAAATTGAAATAAAGTTGTGAAAGTGACTTAAAGATAAAGATAAAGATTATTTATTGTAAAACATGGGTAAAAACATAGAAGATGAAGGTGGTAAAAATAAATAATAAGTAGCACACATGTTTGGCCTGGTTTGGCGTACAAAAAGCAATGGTCAAAATAGTCATGCAAATAAGAGTATTGTCACAACTAGGTAAGTATTGCATGCATAATATACTCAATTAATATTATAAAAACCAAAGAAATAAAATAACATCATTAGGTACAGTTATGTCAGAATGCTATAAACATTGTTAGAAATAAAATTAAATTAAAGTATGATGTCATATAAAAAGAAATTGAAAATTATTATTGTTGGTCATGCAGGGTCATGTTTGATAAAATTAAAAGTCAATCTATTAAGGTCGTCATTATGTCTTTAAGATAGTATTACTAAAATTTGTCATTTAAAAAGTCCTCTATTGAATAGTAGCATTTATTACTTAATAATCTCTTCAATGTCTTTTTAAATAACATTGTATTCATATCTTTAATATATGTAGGTATCTTATTGTATATAATGGGAGCCATGCATAAAACACTTTTACGCATTAGTGCAGTCTTGGAGCGATGTATGCACAATTTATTGTGTCGCCTATTTCGCTGTACAATATCTGATAACTGTGGGAAGAGATCAGGGTTACCTCTTACGAATAGAGCTACTTCAAAGATGTAGAGCGACGGAAGTGAGAGAATGCCGTACTTTCTGAGGTATGGTTCACAGCTATCCGTTGTTTGCAAGCCAAACATGGAACGGATGCAGCGTTTTTGTGCTTTAAACGCTAATTCTTTATCCGTTGAGTTTCCCCAAAAGATAATTCCGTACCGCAGAACCGAAGCTGTCAAACCGTGATAAGCTGTGAGCAAAGCATCTATATTGACTATTGGGGCTATTTTGAAAAGTGCATATGCTGAACTACTCATTTTTTTACAAAGTTCAGCAATATGTGCCTTCCAGTTTAATTGCTTATCGATGACTAAACCTAAAAACTTTGCAGTATCCACTTCATGTAAACAATTATTTTGGAAGTGAACATTAAGGTTCTGTGATTGTTGCCTTTGACTGAAATGCATGAGTTGGGTTTTGTTTAAATTAATATTTAAATTATTATTGTTCAACCATGTAATTATTGAAGCTAATGCTTGGTTAATGTCTGATTCGTATAGCTCTTTTCTGTTGCAAGTTATTGTCACAGTGCTATCATCAGCAAAGAGTGACATTGGATGATCAGTGACATTAGGCAAATCATTTATGTAGACTAAGAATAAAAGAGGTCCCAGCACGCTGCCTTGTGGCACTCCATACCTAACAGAGCGTGCTCCTGACCTATGAGACTCTTCACGTTTTGTACTAATATTTACTCTACAAATTTCGGTAACTTGTGATCTATTGGATAGATATGACTGCAATAGCTCCAGAATATTACCTCTGACACCGTACGACTCTAGCTTGCGAATGAGTATGTTGTGATCGACGTAATCAAATGCTTGCGTCATATCACAGTATATAGCACACGCACGAGTTCCTTTATCTACGTTTGTCAGTACCGTATTGTAGAAATCATATATTGCCATATTTATTGTTTTGTTTTGCCTGAAACCTTTTTGTTCACTACATAAAATATTGTTGCGTTCTAGGTATCTATTTAATTCTCTATAAATGTATTTTTCAAAGATTTTTGAAAATATAGAAATCAAAGCAATAGGCCTATAAAACTGCATTTGTTCCTTGTCTTCCCTTTTGAACAGTGGTTTCAATATGAAAGTTTTCAAACTATCTGGGAACACGCCTCTACAAATGCATAAATTCATTAAATAACTCAAATGTCCGCAGATTACAACAGATATGGATTTTATTACCTTAGTCGATATGTCATCGATACCTACACTATTTGTGTTTTTAAGTCCATTAATAATTTTTGCAATGTCAAGTGGTATACAAGGGGCCATGAACATAGAATTAACCATATTATTATTTAATAATTGTGATGTTATATTATTGTCAGTACATGTTAGAGGTATGATTTTGTCAATGAAAAAATTATTAAATGCAGTTGCGATGTCAGTTGGGTCAGTGATAAATTCATTATTTACAGTAATTCTAGAAATAGAGTCACGGGGGGTATTAAACCTGGTGTTATTAATTATTTGCCATGTACTTTTTGATTGATTGTCCGACGTTTTAATTTTATAATTATTTTGAGCGCGCTGTGTCAATTTAATAATTTTCTTAAATAATTTGGAATAATTTATATATAGCCGTTTGTTCTGCACTGATGGCTTTAAACGTAATTTCCATAAAAGATGCCTCTTTTTTTTGCTACATTTTCTAATGCCCCGGGAAATCCATCTTGATCTTTTATTGACTTTAATGGTAATATTTTTAACCGGAAAGCATAAGTCATAGAAAAGTTTAAACAAAGTGAAGAAATGATTATACGCTTCATTGGGGTCTTCCTCATCATACATTTCAGAAAACGACAAACTACTCATGTATGATTTAAATTTTAAAATATTTTCTGTGCTATAGTCACGGATTTGTTTACGCCAATAATTTAAGACACAGGTTTTTTTTACAGGTACTTTTATCAGTTGAGCAGTGTGATCAGATAGAGCTAATTCAATCACTTCAGTCTTACACGGTTTCGAAAAATCATGAATAAAGTTATCAATGCATGTATTGCACGCTAATCTAGTGGGTACTTTCAAGGCTAGAGACATATTGTAATTTAATAACAAGCATTCAAAGTCTAGTGTTACCCTATTTTGTTTTAAAACATCTATGTTAAAGTCACCTGCTACTATTACATGCGCAAAATTCTTTTTTTTTAACATATTTAAAAGTTTTTCCAATTTACAAAAAAATAAATTCAGGTTCTCTACTTTAGGAACTCTATACACACATGCAATCACAATGTTATGTCTAATAAGCTCGATCGCACAACACTCAAAAGTACCAGATATTGAAAGCTTCTCTATCTCAGGCAATGTTCTCCACTGGTGTTCTTTTTTGACAAGTATACAGGCGCCACCTCTTTTACTATCATTTCTGCTAAAACATGCAGCTAAATTATAGTTGGGCATAGATAGGTATGTTTCATAGCCAGCCCTAATAAAATGTTCAGTAATGCATAAAATATCCACATTTATTTTTTTCTCTGAGAGTTCCTCTAGACATACTAATAACGAATCAGATTTATTCAGTAATCCTGCTATATTCTGATGAAGTATATACAAGTATTTACTCAAGAAAAAACTGCTGCAGATTGTCGTTGTTATTGGCGTTTTGATTTCCGCTAGGTTTGTCAAATTCATGTCTATTCATGCCATTAAACTGTTGTATTTCAGATATTAAAATAGTTAGTTTTTCAAAGATGGTCCGTATTCCCTGGTTATTTATTCTACCTGAGTGTCTTCGAAACATTTCTAGTACTTTAGACTTTTCTAGTTGCTCCAAAAAAGTCCGTGTAAAGTTTAAGTAAAGCGCCACTACTTTACTTAATCTCTATCCTCATCCCATCATCTCATCATCATCATCATTTAAACTTGATTCAACTCTCTGAGTTTGAAATATATTATACTTGACACTGGCAAATTTACTAATACACTTGAGCTTAACCTGTGTTTAAGTCACCTAAATGTTATGTGAAGAGTTGGTCAAAGGTGGGGCGCCACGCTACAACATGGTTCATAAAGTAAATTATATTTATCGATCAATGGTGTCGATTCGGTTTTGCATTCTCTAAAACTATTGCTGTTTTTTCTAACCATTCATCATCACCATCATCGACAATGTTCGCGGAAGCGCGCGTCGATTGCTTCTTTATCACCCTGCGCAAACAAGGCGCGTCGCTGGTGCAACATCATGCTGGCTACGCTCGCGGATCGGTTGGATTGCCCTTACATCAATCACTGTTGTCAGCTGCACATTGTACACAGAGAATAAGACAATCTGGGCCGGTTTGGACTTAATTATAATATTTAGCAATGTGTGTGTGTTGTTGTATCGATTATTTTAATGTGACTGTGATTATAATGATGAGATGAGTCTTTGTAACTTAAAATAAATGATTAATAATAATAATTATAGTAAAAAAAGGACAGCATTACTATTAGACCTGCCAAACTTACTTAGTTTAGTTTTAGAGAATGCAAAATCGAATCGACACCAATGTAAAACTAAGATGTTTGAAAATCGACGAAATAAAAATGTTCGAATACCTTCCACACGTCGCGTCGCTTCAAAATGATAGATATATGTATATATTATATTACTAGATGTGCCGCGCGGTTTCACCCGCGCCTTCCCGTTATCCCGCAGGAACCTTTTTCCCGGAATAAAAAGTAGCCTATGTGTTAATCCAGGGTATAAGCTATCTCCATTCAAAATTTCATTCAGATCCGTCCTGTAGTTTTTGCGTGAAAGAGTAACAAACATCCATCCATCCATACTCACAAAATTTCACGTTTATAATGTTAGTAGTATTTATTGATAACGCTCGGTATATAATGCGTATGATATACATACATAAAATACAGTGATAAATTGTAACTCTAATCACCAAGACGTCAATTGATCAAGAAACAAAAAATCGTGATAAAAAATTATTTAGAAAAAGTGCTCGCGTCGTCACGATGTTTAGACACAACAAAGTGCTAATGGTTCTAATCGCCAGCTTCATTGTAAAATTGTGCGATGCCGGTCATATCAACACTGCGCTTGGAGGAGTTTCAGTTGATGATCAAAAGGTGAAATTTGCCGCTTCTGCAGTCATGTACAGAATAAGAGAAGCATACAAAGGTGACAGAGCACTCGTTCTGATAAAGATTGTAGACGCAACCAAAGAGGGCGTGACGGTCCATCCAAAATACACCCTTCAATTAGAAGTTGGCGAGAGTTCTTGCCCAAAAGACGAATACACTGAAAATTGTAAGGTGGATGTTGGACGCGGTCGTTGGGTGTGCAATGCTTCGTATCAGGCGGATTGCTTTCTGCCGACGCGCATTTCCGTGTCGTGTCCTCATGAAGACGAGGGAAAAGCTATTTTTGTCTATGGCCATCGATTTGGTTATTAAATCTTTAATAATGAATATTGTAATTAGTAAAATGCTCAATTTTATTCTTGACATGTTTAACCCCCGACGCAAAAATGTTATAAGTTTGTCTGTCTGTCTATCTGTGGCACCGTACCGTAGCTCGCGAACGGATGAAGCGATTTCAATTTAGTTTTTTTTTGTACGAAAGGTGGAGTTACGGGCGAGTGTTGATGAAAATCGGTCCAATACGTCGAGGGTTTTTTAAATTTTAAATTTATAGTCAGATATTTATTGCACCATGTTTCTTCAACACCTTGCCTGTGACTTTGTATGCAAGTATTTTTCTTTGAGGGTTATGTATTCTTTTTTTGATCATTGATTGTTTCTGTATTTGTTTTCTGAACTGTTTCATTTTTGTGTTATATTTTTTGGTTCATTTTTTTCTCGTTTGTGACGTCACCTACCGGTACCAACGGAAGACCACCGCTGGTTTGTAAGAACCAGCATCTTGCTGTGTTGGTGCCGGTGGGCAAACAACTCGTAATTGTCTTTGTATTATGATTTAAGTTTATTTGTTTTGTTTTAATTGTGTGAAGTGTATTATGTAACTGTTTTTGCCACAAATAAACGCTTTGTTGAACTTGGACTTGAAGTATAGATTTTTAGTTATTTTTTTCCTCACATAACTTTAAAAATATAGAATAACGGGTAAACCACAGGATTAATTGCGAGCGCAGTTTATAGGCAACTAATCTATACTAATATTATAAAGCTGCAGAGTTAGTTTGTTTGTTTGTTTGAACGCGCTAATCTCAGGAACTACTGGTCCGATTTGAAAAATTCTTTCAGTGTTGGATAGTCCATTTATCGAGGAAGGTTATATTTTATTTCCAAAAAAATTAGGGATCCGTAAGAAAATTGCTATTAAGTGTGGAGCGCGTTTCGGTTGTACATTATATGTACTTTTATTTACCCAGTTATAGAAGCGCTCGTCAATAAAAAAAATGATAACGTACAATATAAATAATGTGTATGACACATGTAAAAATACAGTGATAACTTTTAACTCTCACCGTAAACACATCAACCGTTCGAGACAAACATAAAATCTTATGTATAAAAATCAATTGCTGTTCGTTAGTCTCGCTAAAACTCAAGAATGGCTGGACCGATTTGAATAATTTTGATCTTGAAATATTTGTGGAAGTTCAGCGAAGGTTTAAAAGGTGACTTTTATTGGCGACACGAAGTGCGCCGAGTCAGCTAGTTCGTGATAAAAAACTAAAAACGTCACAATGTCCGGACAAAAAAAAGTACTATGGACTCTAACGGTTTTTATGATTGTAGAATTGTACACAGTGAGCGCAAGTTCTTTATTTAGAACATCAACAAGATCAATAATTGAACCTCCAAGATCAAAAGACGGCAATCGCCAAGTCGACATGCCCGTCGACGCTGTGGAAAATGCCGCTGCAGAAGTCATGGACATCATAAAAAGTGAATACGGGGGTGCCAGAGCACCTGTACTGGCTAAAATTACACATGCAACGATACACGACGGCGGCTACCCTTACTATAATCTTGAATTCGCGATTGGTGAAAGTTCTTGTTCAAAGGAAAATTACACTGAAGAATGTGTATTAGATCAAAAAGGTCCGCATTTCATGTGCTCTGCTGTTCTCGGAATATATTATAATAATATATCGGGGGCGAGGCTCGTTCTCGTTTCTTGCCCTCGTGCAGAAATTAAATATTATTATGTATACTTTTTAGTGAGATAAACTGTAATCAAACTGAGGTGAACAGCTATCACTTATATAAAACTGAATCGCCTAATTGCCGTTCAACGCGGCAATGCGGCCAGCATTTTGGGAACTGGTAGTGGTTTATTAGATTGAGCAGTTGTATTGTTTAGTTTGAAAATGAAAAAAAAAGGAAGTTTGATAGGTAGTTTTATTATTAAAACACTTTCATTAGCTTGACTTGTAACTAACTAACAATGTAATCAAATCTTAGAAGTCAATTTTCACCTACTTCTAATTGTCGTATCGACTTGAAACTTTGTATGTGTACCACACACCACACTTTTTGAATTAACCATTATATCGTGACTAATACAAGTCAATTTAATTATTTTATATTTTTCAGTGCGTTTTTAAAGTGTTTTTTTAGTTTTTTATTTATTATTAGTTACAGGGTAGCGTTTGACCACAAGTCACCTGATGTTAAGTGACGATGTGGTCGAAGATGGCGCCACGCTACACCTGGACTGGGAACTGGCTCTCAAGTGAGGCTGCCGGAACACACCGATAGGTGCTTGGTGACAGATTCTTAACATGAGGGTGGTAGCTAAACAGGTGAGTACTAGAAAATACCCTACCACCAAGCTATATATATGGTTTCATCACGATATTTTCCTTCACCGAAAGCTCAGTCATTGTAGGATTTGAACCCACGTCCTACGGATCGCAAGCCGACGTCACTACCACTGAGCCATCATCGCTATACAACTATCACGGTTCATAAGATACAGCCTGGTGACAGACGGACGGACGGACAGCGAAGTTTTAGTAATAGCCTTCTGTTTTTTTTTCAACAGCTTGCTATTATGGTATAGAAATAAAACATCATAGGGTTTAATCAAAATCCTTTTATTTCACCCGCGTCTTCCCGTTATACCGTAGGAACTTTTTTCCGGGATACAAAGTAGCCTGTTTTAATCAGGGATGTAAGTTATCTATATTACAAATTTCATCGAGATCCGTTCGGTAGTGTTTGCGTGAAAGAGTAACAAACATCTATACATCCATACTCACAAACTTTCACGTTTATAATATTAGTAGGATAGTAAAATACTGATTTTAAAAAGTTCTCTTTCAAATACAAAAATACATTTCCTTACAAGTAATTATCATAATAAAAATTGGTTGTCTGTAAAGTCGGTTTACTGACGATAGTTGAACGTGACAACGTCGATTGGCCGATTGTGTTTCTTTGTCGCTCGTTCCGCGCTCTCGCTTGCACTTCAAGCCTTACATGGAACGCCTCAGAGCGAGGTAACGCCGCAGAGCGAGGTAACGCCGCATGAGTCATGTTTTTTCGTGCGTGCAGCCGGCTCTATCGAATTATAAGACGTTGTCACGTCAAAAAATGTATGCTTGTGTATGTATACTTTCCCACTGCTGGGACTCTGGCCTTCTCTCAGAGAGAGAGTACGGGCCGTAATGTAGCACGCCGGCCCAGTGCGGGTTGGTAGATGTCGCATGCGCTTGAATGTTGCAGTTCTTGGACACGCGGGTTTCCTCACGATGTTTTCCTTCACCGTTTGGGACCATCCATAAATTACGTCACACGTTAAGGGGGAGGGAGGGGGTCGACGAAGTGTGACATTGTGTGACAAGAGGCGGGGAGGGGTCTCAAATTTTGTGACATCACATTTTTTCAAAATATAATATTAAATATTAAGACACGAAATTTCAAAATATGTGACATCACACTAGGTAGGGGGGGCTCACAAATGTGACCAGCTGTGACAAGGACGGGGGAGGGGTAAAAAAATCATCAAATTGGTGTGACGTAATTTATGGATGGCCCCTTTTGAGCGATGGCAAATCCGCACATAACTTATTGAGTCACAGGTGCGAGAGGATTCCGCCTTGTAAGTCGGCCACTATCCTCTAAAATCGTTTAGAACCTATGTAGTTTCCAGCCTTCGATTATTGGCCCCCCCTAGGACCCGTCACTCGGCGGGTCCCGTACGCTTTTATTATGCACCCTTCTAACATGTCGCGACAAGCACGAGTGCCAGCCGAACCGGGCCGAGCAAACGTCGCATTTGTACGGGGAGTCGCGGGTGTGGATCGCGATTATGTGCGAACGAAGCTTCGTGCTGTTCTGAAACAATAAAAAATCGATTATTAATTGCGGGCGTTAGTCTCTCAAGTCGAGAGTGAACAGGTATCTTCTAGGCAAGCATGCTCCATCAACGACCACGTCATCACTTACCATCAGATGAGACTGGGGTTAAATGCTTACCTAACGGCGCTTTGCCGTCGGTCGTTATCTAAATATATATAACTCAAAGGTGACTGACTGACATAGTGATCTATCAACGCACAGCCCAAACCACTGGACGGATCGGGCTGAAATTTGGCATGCAGGTAGATGTTATGACGTAGGCATCCGCTAAGAAAGGATTTTGATTAATTCTACCCCCAAGGGGATAAAATAGGGGATGAAAGTTTGTATGAAACTTTGTCAATTTTAAACCGATCGGGCTGAGAATTTGCATGCATAAAGCTGTAGCCCACGCGGGTGAAACCGCGGGGAACAGCTAGTTTTTTATATAATTTTTCTGACACTCGGTATCGTGTACAAGTACCAAGACTCACCGGAAACGCGTTCCCGCAATGGTGGCACAGATGCTCCGCGTTGGTCATCTTGTGCACGACCTGTCTATGCAGGTACAGAGACGTGTGCGTCTTGTACACCTTCTGACACTCGGTACACGTGTGCGTGTATTTCTTCAGATGCTCCCAGTCGATGTGGTCGCGCAACTTCATCTTGTTCGCGAAACGCTTGCCGCAATCGCTGCACATGTATCTGAAACGAGAAGTTCGGAGCGTGTAATATAAGTCAAAAGTCAAAATTTGTTTTATTCAATAGAATACATTGTGATCACTTTAAAATGTCAACTTAAAACTAGCTACGCCTGTTCCAACCTCCTTACGCCGGCAAAAGAACAGGCAAGAAACGCCCGGCAGGCTTCATCAACACATCAGGTCGATGATATCAAATTATTGCATTGTCACCGAGATAACATTCATGTGTATACAAAGTTTCAAGTCGACACGACAGTTAGAAGTAGATTTTAATTGTACTTCTAAGATTTGATTACATTGTTAGTTAGTTAGTTACATGTGAAGCTAATAAAAGTGTTTTAAAAAGGGTTAAGGTGGGCTGGTCATATAAGCCGCAGAACCGACAACCGTAGACGTGTTGTTGAGTGGAGACCGCGACTTGGCGCACGCAGTGTAGGACGCGCTGCGACTAGGTGGAGCGACGACTTGCGCCGAGTGGCTGGCAGTAGTCGGATGAGAAAAGCCGAAGACCGGGCTCAGTAGCGTATCATTAGAAAGGGGCCATCCATAAATTACGTCAAACCAATTTGATGATTTTGACGTGACAACGTCTTATAATTCGATAGTGCCGGCTGCACGCACGAAAAAACATGACTCGTGCGGCGTTACCTCGCTCTGAGGCGTTCCATGTAAGGCTTGAAGTGCAAGCGAGAGCGCGGAACGAGCGACAAAGAAGCACAATCGGCCAATCGACGTTGTCACGTTCAACTATCGTCAGTAAACCGACTTTACAGACAACCAATTTTTTTTACCCCTCCCCCGTCCTTGTCACAGCTGGTCACATTTGTGAGACCCTACCTAGTGTGATGTCACATATTTTGAAATTTCGTGTTGTAATATTTAATATTATATTTTGAAAAAATGTGATGTCACAAAATTTGAGACCCGTCCCCGCCCCTTGTCACACAATGTCACACTTCGTCGACCCCCTCCCTCCCCCTTAACTTAATAGGGATCGATGAATGGCGAAAATCTTGTGAACATGTAATAAAAATTGAAAATCAGTTCATAAAACAAGATCGATTGAGATGCAGGAGGAAAGGTTTATCATAAATACTGCGTCTTCCTCGTCTTCCTCTTCCGTTGAAGACTTTTTTATGGATGTGCAGTATTTGGAACCATTTTCAAGTCCTGATAGCCTTTAATTAATTAATAAACTCATGGACAGAGTAATTGGAGTTTTCATCTAAATTTCGAACCCCACATCCGCCACAGTAAGATTTTCAAAAATTATCCTTGGTCATTGGATAAATTTTTATATTTGCACGTGTCACACACAGAATCAGCCACTATAGGGAAAAAAAGTATCAAAACGTTTTACTCCAATTTCCCCCAGTATTGCTAGCGTCAATTTCTTTTTTCCCTTTTTGCCATCAGATTCTGGTAGACCTATACAAGATAAAGATGCTCACTTGAACTCGTGCTCGGAGACGTGTTTCTTGCTATTCGCCATGTGTTGCTTGTAGGTGGCTATCGAGGCGAAAGTGCGGTTGCAAGGTTCGCACACCAGGTCACCGCTGGCCCTGGAACAAGAAGACGGCGTCAGAACACCAGCAGTGAAATTTAAATTCACTAGGAAACTCTTCCGATCACGGAATCGGAAAAGTTTCCGCGAGTTTTTTTTTCGCGCCGCTGTCCCTGGAACAAGACGGCGTCAGAACACCAGCAGAGAGATTCTAATTCACTCGGAAACTCTTCCGATCACGGAATCGGAAAAGTTTCCGCGAGAATTTTTTTTTCGCCATTAATTTTGTGAGGCATTTTTGAGAATTTTCGACCAACCCTTCCCCTTGGTGAGATATCGCAACATTTTCCTCAACTCCCTCCCCCCTCACCAAATTTTATTAAACTTTTTTATTAAACAAACAAGAATTAAAGGTAGGGTGGGGGTACATAAGAAAACTAAATGCTAGGAAGTTTAAATTATCCTATAGCTACCCTCAGTGTATCAAATCAGTAGCCTTCACACTAGGCAGAGCCTGTATCGTGAAAAAATCTCACGCGAGATTCTTCAAAACTTCTACTTGGGCTGTAAACGTGTTGGTTTAATATTGAGAAAAATGAACAAAAACACAACTTGTTCTATTACTTTTATTGAAGACTAACAAGACTATCATTTGTGAATATTACCGTAACAAAATTAATTAATGAATAATATCAAACAATAGTTATCTGTTATGCAAGGCTGCAAAGTTGTATTTTGGCGCGAGTACTTGTATTGAAACCTGAGCAAGCGAAGGATTCTAGGATTGAACCATGAGCGAAACGAGTGGTTCAAATGTAGAATCCTGAGCGTAGCGAGGGTTTCAAAGGTACGAGACGCAGAATGACTTTGCAGCCGAGCGAAACACACAACTTTTCACCTCACTACAGCGAGGTAAATGCTAGAAGCAAGAAAAACAGATAAATTAAGTTTATTTGAGGACTTTTTTGGCGGCAATCGAATTGTCAACGTGAAAATTTTGTTTTTGTTTCCAAAACTTGTGTTTCTTCGAGTGATAATGTGTAATATTGGTGGATTATTAACCATTATGTGTTCGTTAATGTGTACGAGTGTGGGAAATTGAAATAAAGTTGTGAAAGTGACTTTTCGAGTTGCTCCAAAAATGTCCGTGTAAAGTTTAAGTAAAGCGCCACTACTTTACTTAAACACTATCCTCATCCCTTCATCTCATCATCATCATCATCATCACCATTTACACTTGATTCAACTCTGAGTTTGAAATATTTTATACTTGACACTGGCAAATACACTAATCGTGTGACGCCATAACAAAACAAAAAAAAAAAAGTTTATTTGTTTTTTCATGCAATAGTCATGCTGGCCAGTGCGATTATTCCAAAAAGAGGTTGGCACACTTACATTATTGTACATTATTGTTGCATTTTAAGTGGACTGGCGGTATGGAAAAATATTGAATAGAATGTTTCGAAGTTTAAAAATATTTTCCACGCTAGCGCACAAAATGCGCTTTTGCACTCAGATTTCGAATGACAAACAGACTCTTTCCGAGCTTGTGAGGTGAAAAAAATATTTTCACGCCATTTCACACGGTTTTATGCGTGATATTTGCCCGGAAAAAGGTTCCCGCGGGTAAATAGTGGTAAACAGTGAGAGGTGATAAACAGGAAAATGAGGTGTTATAGGAAAATGGAGGAAGAAGAAGATGAGATACAGGAAATAAGAGAAGAGAAGAGTGTAGTGTCGTTACCTCGCAGCGTGACTGTTCCAATGCCTCAGCATGTTCCCCTTGCTCTGGAACTTCTTCTCGCACTGCGGGCACGGGTACTGCTGCTTCAGGCTGAAGACCTTCGACTTGATGCTCTCTATGTCCTTCGCTTGCTGCTTCGGGTCCGGCGCTTCTACTGGTAGGACTTCTTTTAACTTCCTGAAATATATACGACAATAAGACATGACATGATTCATTTTGTATTATAAATTAATAGGTGCGCTCCCGTCTTCCCGTTATCCCGTAGGAACCTATTCCGGGCTAAAAAGTAGCCTATGGTTTAATCCAGGGTATATTCTAAATTTCATCCAGATCAAATCAAATCAAATCAAATATTTATGGACATAAAAGTGGGATACAATTATAAATGAGTCCATGGACTCCTGAACTAGTTAAAACTCTATTTTAGGAGCCAAGGCTTCTTCCATCATATGACAAATAATACTTCACCCACTCTCAACTTGGGTGCGTATCGATACGCTCACTCAGCGTCACCTACACGGAGAAAAACACCTTCCGAAAAACATTTTAACTCAGAAGAATCTATTCCAGATTAAATTTTGGAAGGAATCGGTCTAGGAAGGTAACACTCAGTAGGAAAGTCAGATTTTTTTCTCAGTGTACCTCAGCTTCAACTGTATCTGGTGGTTGGAGCTGGTCTTCACGTGCTTGTGCAAGTTGCATGTGTTGGTGAAGGTCAGCCCGCACGGCTCGCAGTACGGCTTGCGCTTCTGTCCCGCCTCTATGCTGTGCTTCTCCATGTGCTTGCGGAGCGACGTCTTCCACTTGAAGGTCTTGCTGCAGAACTCGCAAGAGACTTGGTCGGTCGATTTTTTTCTGGAATATAGAAAGGTACATTTTTTTGTTTGCATTAACTTTTTTTTAATCAAAAACAGATAGATAGAAATGAAATGAATGAAAAAAATGAAATGAATGCAATGGATGAAATGAACGAAATGAGCGAAATGAACGAAATGAGCGAAATGAGCGAAATGAGCGAAATTAACGAAATGAACGAAATGAACGCAATGAACGAAATGCACGAAATGAACGCAATGAACGAAATGAACGAAATGAGCGAAATGAACGAAATGAGCGAAATTAACGAAATGAGTGAAATGAGTGAAATGAGCGAAATGAACGAAATGAACGAAATGAGCGAAATTAACGAAATTAACGAAATGAACGAAATGAACGAAATGAGCGAAATGAACGAAATGAGCGAAATTAACGAAATGAGTGAAATGAGTGAAATGAGCGAAATGAGCGAAATGAGTGAAATGAGTGGAATGAACGAAATGAGTGGAATGAACGAAATGAACGAAATGAACAAAATGAACGAAATGAACGAAATGAACGAAATGAACGAAATGAACGAAATGAACGAAATGAACGAAATGAACGAAATGAACGAAATGAACGAAATGAACGAAATGAATGAAATGAATGAAATGAATGAAATGAATGAAATGAACGAAATGAGCGAAATGAACGAAATGAGCGAAATGAGCGAAATGAACGAAATGAGCGAAATTAACGAAATGAACGAAATGAACGCAATGAACGAAATGAACGAAATGAGCGAAATGAACGAAATGAGCGAAATTAACGAAATGAGCGAAATGAGTGAAATGAGCGAAATGAGCGAAATGAGCGGAATGAACGAAATGAGTGGAATGAACGAAATGAGTGAAATGAGTTAAATGAACGAAATGAGTCATTTCATTTCATTCATTTCGTTCATTTCGTTCATTTCGCTCATTTCGTTCATTTCATTCATTTCATTCATTTCGTTCATTTCGTTCATTTCGTTCATTTCGTTCATTCCACTTATTTCACTTATTTCGCTCATTTCGCTCATTTCACTCATTTCACTCATTTCGCTCATTTCACTCATTTCGCTCATTTCGTTCATTTCGTTCATTCCACTCATTTCACTCATTTCGCTCATTTCACTCATTTCACTCATTTCATTCATTTCATTCATTTCATTCATTTCGTTCATTTCGTTCATTTCGTTCATTTCACTCATTTCGCTCATTTCACTCATTTCGCTCATTTCGTTCATTGCGTTCATTTCGTTCATTTCGTTAATTTCGTTAATTTCGCTTATTTCGTTCATTTCGTTCATTTCGTTCATTTCATTCATTTCATTCATTTCATTCATTTCGTTAATTTCGTTAATTTCGCTCATTTCGTTCATTTCATTCATTTCATTCATTTCGTTCATTTCGTTCATTTCGTTCATTTCGTTCATTCCACTTATTTCACTTATTTCGCTCATTTCGCTCATTTCACTCATTTCACTCATTTCGCTCATTTCACTCATTTCGCTCATTTCGTTCATTCCACTCATTTCACTCATTTCGCTCATTTCACTCATTTCACTCATTTCATTCATTTCATTCATTTCATTCATTTCATTCATTTCGTTCATTTCGTTCATTTCGTTCATTTCGTTCATTTCACTCATTTCGCTCATTTCACTCATTTCGCTCATTTCGTTCATTGCGTTCATTTCGTTCATTTCGTTAATTTCGTTAATTTCGCTTATTTCGTTCATTTCGTTCATTTCGTTCATTTCATTCATTTCATTCATTTCATTCATTTCGTTCATTTCGTTCATTTCGTTCATTTCGTTCATTTCGCTCATTTCGTTCATTTCGTTCATTTCGCTCATTTCGTTCATTTCATTCATTTCATTCATTGCATTCATTTCATTCATTGCATTCATTTCGTTCATTTCGTTCATTTCGTTCATTTCATTCATTTCATTCATTTCGTTCATTTCGCTCATTTCGCTCATTTCGTTCATTTCGTTCATTCCACTCATTTCACTCATTTCACTCATATCGCTCATTTCGTTCATTTCGTTCATTTCGTTCATTTCATTCATTTCGTTAATTTCGTTAATTTAGCTCATTTCGTTAATTTCGCTCATTTCGTTAATTTCGCTCATTTCGTTTATTTCATTCATTTCGTTCATTTCGTTCATTTCATTCATTTCGTTCATTTCGTTCATTTCGTTCATTTCGTTCATTTCGTTCATTTCGTTCATTTCGTTCATTTCGCTCATTTCGTTCATTTCATTCATTTCATTCATTTCGTTCATTTCGTTCATTTCGTTCATTTCGTTCATTTCGTTCATTTCGTTCATTTCGTTCATTGCGTTCATTTCGTTCATTTCGTTCATTGCGTTCATTTCGTTAGTTTCGTTCATTTCATTCATTTCATTCATTTCATTCATTTCATTCATTTCATTCATTTCATTCATTTCATTCATTTCATTCATTTCATTCATTTCATTCATTTCATTCATTTCATTCATTTCATTCATTTCATTCATTTCATTCATTTCATTCATTTCATTCATTTCATTCATTTCATTCATTTCATTCATTTCATTCATTTCATTCATTTCATTCATTTCATTCATTTCATTCATTTCATTCATTTCATTCATTTCATTCATTTCATTCATTTCATTCATTTCATTCATTTCATTCATTTCATTCATTTCATTCATTTCATTCATTTCATTCATTTCATTCATTTCATTCATTTCATTCATTTCGTTCATTTCATTCATTTCATTCATTGCATTCATTTCATTCATTGCATTCATTTCGTTCATTTCGTTCATTTCGTTCATTTCGTTCATTTCAATCATTTCATTCATTTCATTCATTTCGTTCATTTCGCTCATTTCGCTCATTTCGTTCATTTCGTTCATTCCACTCATTTCACTCATTTCACTCATATCGCTCATTTCGTTCATTTCGTTCATTTCGTTCATTTCATTCATTTCGTTAATTTCGTTAATTTCGCTCATTTCGTTAATTTCGCTCATTTCGTTAATTTCGTTAATTTCGTTAATTTCGCTCATTTCGTTTATTTCATTCATTTCGTTCATTTCGTTCATTTCGTTCATTTCATTCATTTCGTTCATTTCGTTCATTTCGTTCATTTCGTTCATTTCGTTCATTTCGTTCATTTCATTCATTTCGTTCATTTCGTTCATTTCGTTCATTTCGTTCATTTCGTTCATTCTACTCATTTCACTCATTTCGCTCATTTCACTCATTTCACTCATTTCGCTCATTTCACTCATTTCGCTCATTTCGTTCATTTCGTTAATTTCGTTAATTTCGTTAATTTCGTTAATTTCGCTCATTTCGTTTATTTCATTCATTTCTTTCATTTCGTTAATTTCATTCATTTCGCTCATTTCACCCATTTCACTCATTTCACTCATTTCACTCATTTCGCTCATTTCACTCATTTCGCTCATTTCGTTCATTTCGTTAATTTCGTTAATTTCGCTCATTTCGTTTATTTCATTCATTTCGTTCATTTCTTTCATTTCGTTAATTTCATTCATTTCGCTCATTTCACCCATTTCACTCATTTCACTCATTTCACTCATTTCGCTCATTTCACTCATTTCGCTCATTTCGTTCATTTCGTTCATTTCATTCATTTCATTCATTTCATTTATTTCGTTCATTTCGTTCATTTCGTTCATTTCGTTCATTTCGTTCATTCCACTCATTTCACTCATTTCGCTCATTTCACTCATTCCACTCATTTCGCTCATTTCACTCATTTCGCTCATTTCGTTCATTTCGTTAATTTCGTTTATTTCATTCGAATGAACGAAATGAACGAAATGAACGAAATGAATGAAATGAATGAAATGAATGAAATGAATGAAATGAACGAAATGAACGAAATGAGCGAAATGAGTGAAATGAGCGAAATGAGTGAAATGAGTGAAATGAGTGAAATGAACGAAATGAGTGGAATGAACGAAATGAACGAAATGAACGAAATGAACGAAATGAACAAAATGAACAAAATGAACAAAATGAACGAAATGAATGAAATGAATGAAATGAATGAAATGAACGAAATGAACGAAATGAGTGAAATGAGCGAAATGAGTGAAATGAGTGGAATGAGTGAAATGAGCGAAATGAGTGAAATGAGTGGAATGAACGAAATGAACGAAATTAACGAAATGAGCGAAATGAGTGAAATGAGCGAAATGAGTGAAATGAGTGAAATGAGCGAAATGAACGAAATGAACGAAATGAACGAAATGAACGAAATGAATGAAATGAATGAAATGAATGAAATGAACGAAATGAACGAAATGAGCGAAATGAGTGAAATGAGCGAAATGAGTGAAATGAGTGAAATGAACGAAATGAGTGGAATGAACGAAATGAACGAAATGAACAAAATGAACAAAATGAACGAAATGAACGAAATGAACGAAATGAACGAAATGAACGAAATGAATGAAATGAACGAAATGAGCGAAATTAACGAAATGAACGCAATGAACGAAATGAACGAAATGAGCGAAATTAACGAAATGAACGAAATGAACGCAATGAACGAAATGAGCGAAATGAACGAAATGAGCGAAATGAGCGAAATGAGCGAAATTAACGAAATGAACGAAATGAACGCAATGAACGAAATGAACGAAATGAGCGAAATGAACGAAATGAGCGAAATTAACGAAATGAGCGAAATTAACGAAATGAGTGAAATGAGCGAAATGAGTGGAATGAACGAAATGAGTGGAATGAACGAAATGAACGAAATGAATGAAATGAATGCAATGAATGAAATGAATGAAATGAATGAAATGAACGAAATGAACGCAATGAACGAAATGAACGAAATGAACGAAATGAACGCAATGAACGAAATGAACGAAATGAACGAAATGAACGAAACTAACGAAATGAACGCAATGAACGAAATGAACGAAATGAGCGAAATGAGTGAAATGAGCGAAATGAGTGAAATGAGTGAAATGAGCGAAATGAGTGAAATGAGTGGAATGAACGAAATGAACGAAATGAGTGGAATGAACGAAATGAACGAAATGAGTGGAATGAACGAAATGAACGAAATGAGCGAAATGAGTGAAATGGGTGAAATGAGTGAAATGAGTGAAATGAGCGAAATGAGTGAAATGAGTGGAATGAACGAAATTAACGAAATTAGCGAAATAAGTGAAATGAGTGAAATGAGTGAAATGAGTGAAATGAGCGAAATGAGTGAAATGAGTGGAATGAACGAAATGAACGAAATGAGTGGAATAAACGAAATGAACGAAATGAACGAAATGAACGAAATGAATGAAATGAATGAAATGAACGAAATGAACGAAATGAGCGAAATGAGTGAAATGAGCGAAATGAGTGAAATGAGTCATTTATTGATTTGAGTCACTCATTTCGTTAATTTCGTTAATTTCGTTAATTTCGCTCATTTCGTTTATTTCATTCATTTCGTTCATTTCGTTCATTTCATTCATTTCATTCATTTCGTTCATTTCGTTCATTTCGTTCATTTCGTTCATTTCGTTCATTTCATTCATTTCGTTCATTTCGTTCATTTCGTTCATTTCGTTCATTTCGTTCATTCCACTCATTTCACTCATTTCGCTCATTTCACTCATTTCACTCATTTCGCTCATTTCACTCATTTCGCTCATTTCGTTCATTTCGTTAATTTCGTTAATTTCGTTAATTTCGTTAATTTCGTTAATTTCGCTCATTTCGTTTATTTCATTCATTTCGTTCATTTCTTTCATTTCGTTAATTTCATTCATTTCGCTCATTTCACCCATTTCACTCATTTCACTCATTTCGCTCATTTCACTCATTTCGCTCATTTCGTTCATTTCGTTAATTTCGTTAATTTCGCTCATTTCGTTTATTTCATTCATTTCGTTCATTTCGTTCATTTCGTTCATTTCATTCATTTCATTCATTTCGTTCATTTCGTTCATTTCGTTCATTTCGCTCATTTCGTTCATTTCATTCATTTCGTTCATTTCGTTCTTTTCGTTCATTTCGTTCATTTCGTTCATTTCGTTCATTTCGTTCATTTCGTTCATTGCGTTCATTTCGTTCATTGCGTTCATTTCGTTAGTTTCGTTCATTTCATTCATTTCATTCATTTCATTCATTTCATTCATTTCATTCATTTCATTCATTTCATTCATTTCATTCATTTCATTCATTTCATTCATTTCGTTCATTTCGTTCATTTCGTTCATTTCGTTCATTTCGTTCATTCGAATGAAATAAACGAAATGAGCGAAATTAACGAAATTAACGAAATTAACGAAATTAACGAAATGAACGAAATGAGCGAAATGAGTGAAATGAGCGAAATGAGTGGAATGAGTGAAATGAGCGAAATGAGTGAAATGAGTGGAATGAACGAAATGAACGAAATGAACGAAATGAACGAAATGAATGAAATGAATGAAATGAATGAAATGAATGAAATGAACGAAATGAACGAAATGAGCGAAATGAGTGAAATGAGCGAAATGAGTGAAATGAGTGAAATGAGTGAAATGGGTGAAATGAGCGAAATGAATGAAATTAACGAAATGAAAGAAATGAACGAAATGAATGAAATGAATGAAATAAACGAAATGAGCGAAATTAACGAAATTAACGAAATGAACGAAATGAGCGAAATGAGTGAAATGAGCGAAATGAGTGAAATGAGTGAAATGGGTGAAATGAGCGAAATGAATGAAATTAACGAAATGAAAGAAATGAACGAAATGAATGAAATGAATGAAATGAATGCAATAAATGAAATGAATGAAATGAATGAAATTAACGAAATTAACGAAATTAACGAAATGAACGAAATGAGCGAATTTCTTTCATTTCGTTAATTTCATTCATTTCATTCATTTCATTCATTTCATTCATTTCATTCATTTCATTCATTTCGTTCATTTCGTTCATTTCGTTCATTTCGTTCATTCCACTCATTTCACTCATTTCGCTCATTTCGCTCATTTCACTCATTCCACTCATTTCGCTCATTTCGTTCATTTCGTTAATTTCTTTAATTTCGTTAATTTCGTTAATTTCGTTAATTTCGCTCATTTCGTTTATTTCATTCGAATGAACGAAATGAACGAAATGAACGAAATGAATGAAATGAATGAAATGAATAAAATGAACGAAATGAGCGAAATGAGTGAAATGAGCGAAATGAGTGAAATGAGTGAAATGAGTGAAATGAACGAAATGAGTGGAATGAACGAAATGAACGAAATGAACGAAATGAGCGAAATGAGTGAAATGAGTGAAATGAGCGAAATGAACGAAATGAACGAAATGAACGAAATGAACGAAATGAATGAAATGAATGAAATGAATGAAATGAATGAAATGAACGAAATGAACGAAATGAGCGAAATGAGTGAAATGAGCGAAATGAGTGAAATGAGTGAAATGAGTGAAATGAACGAAATGAGTGGAATGAACGAAATGAACGAAATGAACGAAATGAACAAAATGAACAAAATGAACAAAATGAACGAAATGAACGAAATGAATGAAATGAATGAAATGAATGAAATGAACGAAATGAACGAAATGAGCGAAATGAGTGAAATGAGCGAAATGAGTGAAATGAGTGAAATGAGTGAAATGAACGAAATGAGCGAAATGAGCGAAATTAACGAAATAAACGAAATGAACGCAATGAACGAAATGAACGAAATGAGCGAAATGAACGAAATGAGCGAAATTAACGAAATGAGCGAAATTAACGAAATGAGTGAAATGAGCGAAATGAGTGGAATGAACGAAATGAGTGGAATGAACGAAATGAACGAAATGAACGAAATGAATGAAATGAACGAAATGAGCGAAATGAGTGAAATGAGCGAAATAAGTGAAATGAGTGAAATGAGTGAAATGAGCGAAATGAGTGAAATGAGTGGAATGAACGAAATGAACGAAATTAACGAAATTAGCGAAATAAGTGAAATGAGTGAAATGAGTGAAATGAGTGAAATGAGCGAAATGAGTGAAATGAGTGGAATGAACGAAATGAACGAAATGAGTGGAATAAACGAAATGAACGAAATGAATCAAATGAATGAAATGAATGAAATGAACGAAATGAACGAAATGAACGAAATGAATGAAATGAACGAAATGAGCGAAATTAACGAAATTAACGAAATGAACGAAATGAACGAAATGAACGAAATGAACGAAATGAATGAAATGAATGAAATGAGTGAAATGAGCGAATTGCGTTCATTTCGTTCATTTCGTTCATTTCGTTCATTGCGTTCATTTCGTTCATTTCGTTAATTTCGTTAATTTCGCTCATTTCGTTCATTTCATTCATTTCGTTCATTTCGTTCATTTCGTTCATTTCGTTCATTTCATTCATTTCATTCATTTGATTCATTTCGTTCATTTCGTTTATTCCACTCATTTCGTTCATTTCGTTCATTCCACTCATTTCACTCATTTCGCTCATTTCACTCATTTCACTCATTTCACTCATTTCACTTATTTCGCTCATTTCGTTAATTTCGTTCATTCCACTCATTTCACTCATTTCGCTCATTTCACTCATTTCGCTCATTTCACTCATTTCGCTCATTTCGTTCATTTCGTTCATTCCACTCATTTCGTTCATTTCGTTCATTCCACTCATTTCGTTCATTTCGTTCATTCCACTCATTTCACTCATTTCGCTCATTTCACTCATTTCACTCATTTCGCTCATTTCACTCATTTCGCTCATTTCGTTCATTTCGTTCATTGCGTTCATTTCGTTCATTTCGTTCATTTCGTTCATTGCGTTCATTTCGTTCATTTCATTCATTTCATTCATTTCATTCATTTCATTCATTTCATTCATTTCATTCATTTCATTCATTTCGTTCATTTCGTTCATTCCACTCATTTCGTTCATTCCACTCATTTCGCTCATTTCACTCATTTCGTTAATTTCGCTCATTTCGTTAATTTCGCTCATTTCGTTCATTTCGCTCATTTCGTTCATTTCGTTCATTGCGTTCATTTCGTTCATTTCGTTCATTGCGTTCATTTCGTTCATTTCGTTCATTTCGTTCATTGCGTTCATTTCGTTCATTTCATTCATTTCATTCATTTCATTCATTTCATTCATTTCATTCATTTCGTTCATTTCGTTCATTCCACTCATTTCGTTCATTCCACTCATTTCGCTCATTTCACTCATTTCGTTAATTTCGCTCATTTCGTTAATTTCGCTCATTTCGTTCATTTCGCTCATTTCGTTCATTTCGTTCATTGCGTTCATTTCGTTCATTTCGTTAATTTCGCTCATTTCGCTCATTTCGTTAATTTCGCTCATTTCGTTCATTTCGCTCATTTCGTTCATTGCGTTCATTTCGTTCATTTCGTTAATTTCGCTCATTTCGTTCATTTCGTTCATTGCGTTCATTTCGTTAATTTCGCTCATTTCGTTCATTTCATTCATTTCGTTCATTCGAATGAAATAAACGAAATTAACGAAATGAACGAAATGAGCGAAATGAGTGAAATGAGCGAAATGAGTGGAATGAGTGAAATGAGCGAAATGAGTGAAATGAGTGGAATGAACGAAATGAACGAAATGAACGAAATGAACGAAATGAATGAAATGAATGAAATGAATGAAATGAATGAAATGAACGAAATGAACGAAATGAGCGAAATGAGTGAAATGAGCGAAATGAGTGAAATGAGTGAAATGGGTGAAATGAGCGAAATGAATGAAATTAACGAAATGAAAGAAATGAACGAAATGAATGAAATAAACGAAATGAGCGAAATTAACGAAATTAACGAAATGAACGAAATGAGCGAAATGAGTGAAATGAGCGAAATGAGTGAAATGAGTGAAATGGGTGAAATGAGCGAAATGAATGAAATTAACGAAATGAAAGAAATGAACGAAATGAATGAAATAAACGAAATGAGCGAAATGAGTGAAATGAGCGAAATGAGTGAAATGAGCGAAATGAGCGAAATGAGTGAAATGAGTGGAATGAACGAAATGAACGAAATGAGTGGAATGAACGAAATGAACGAAATGAACGAAATGAGTGGAATGAACGAAATGAACGAAATGAGCGAAATGAGTGAAATGAGCGAAATGAGTGAAATGAGTGAAATGAGTGAAATGAGCGAAATGAGTGAAATGAGTGGAATGAACGAAATGAACGAAATTAACGAAATTAGCGAAATAAGTGAAATGAGTGAAATGAGTGAAATGAGTGAAATGAGCGAAATGAGTGAAATGAGTGGAATGAACGAAATGAACGAAATGAGTGGAATAAACGAAATGAACGAAATGAATCAAATGAATGAAATGAATGAAATGAATGAAATGAACGAAATGAACGAAATGAACGCAATGAACGAAATGAACGAAATGAACGAAATGAACGAAATGAACGCAATTCGCTCATTTCACTCATTTCATTCATTTCATTCATTTCGTTCATTTCGTTCATTTCGTTCATTTCGTTCATTTCGTTCATTTCGTTCATTGCGTTCATTTCGTTCATTTCGTTAATTTCGTTAATTTCGCTTATTTCGTTCATTTCGTTCATTTCGTTAATTTCGTTAATTTCGTTAATTTCGTTCATTTCGTTTATTTCATTCATTTCGTTTATTTCTTTCATTTCGTTAATTTCATTCATTTCATTCATTTCATTCATTTCATTTATTGCATTCATTTCATTCATTTCATTCATTTCGTTCATTTCTTTCATTTCGTTAATTTCATTCATTTCGCTCATTTCACCCATTTCACTCATTTCACTCATTTCGCTCATTTCACTCATTTCGCTCATTTCGTTCATTTCGTTAATTTCGTTAATTTCGTTAATTACGCTCATTTCGTTTATTTCATTCATTTCATTCATTTCGTTCATTTCTTTCATTTCGTTAATTTCATTCATTTCGCTCATTTCACCCATTTCACTCATTTCGCTCATTTCACTCATTTCGCTCATTTCGTTCATTTCGTTCATTTCATTCATTTCATTCATTTCATTCATTTCATTCATTTCGTTCATTTCGTTCATTTCGTTCATTTCGTTCATTTCGTTCATTCCACTCATTTCACTCATTTCGCTCATTTCACTCATTCCACTCATTTCGCTCATTTCACTCATTTCGCTCATTTCGTTCATTTCGTTAATTTCGTTAATTTCGTTAATTTCGCTCATTTCGTTTATTTCATTCGAATGAACGAAATGAACGAAATGAACGAAATGAACGAAATGAATGAAATGAATGAAATGAATGAAATGAATGAAATGAATGAAATGAACGAAACTAACGAAATGAACGCAATGAACGAAATGAACGCAATGAACGAAATGAACGAAATGAACGAAATGAACGAAATGAACGAAATGAACGAAATGAATGAAATGAATGAAATGAACGAAATGAGCGAAATGAACGAAATGAACGAAATGAACGAAATGAATGAAATGAACGAAATGAACGAAATGAACGAAATGAACGAAATGAATGAAATAAACGAAATGAGCGAAATTAACGAAATTAACGAAATGAACGAAATGAGCGAAATGAGTGAAATGAGCGAAATGAGTGAAATGAGTGAAATGAGTGAAATGAGTGAAATGGGTGAAATGAGCGAAATGAATGAAATTAACGAAATGAAAGAAATGAACGAAATGAATGAAATAAACGAAATGAGCGAAATTAACGAAATTAACGAAATTAACGAAATTAACGAAATGAACGAAATGAGCGAAATGAGTGAAATGAGCGAAATGAGTGAAATGAGTGAAATGAGCGAAATGAGTGAAATGAGTGGAATGAACGAAATGAACGAAATGAACGAAATGAACGAAATGAATGAAATGAACAAAATGAACGAAATGAACGAAATGAACGAAATGAACGAAATGAATGAAATGAATGAAATGAACGAAATGAACGAAATGAACGAAATGAATGAAATAAACGAAATGAGCGAAATTAACGAAATTAACGAAATGAGCGAAATTAACGAAATGAGCGAAATTAACGAAATTAACGAAATGAATGAAATGAACGAAATGAACGAAATGAACGAAATGAGCGATATGAGTGAAATGAGTGAAATGAGTGGAATGAACGAAATGAACGAAATGAGCGAAATGAACGAAATGAATGAAATGAATGAAATGAACGAAATGAACGAAATGAACGAAATGAATGAAATGAACGAAATGAACGAAATGAACGAAATGAACGAAATGAATGAAATAAACGAAATGAGCGAAATTAACGAAATTAACGAAATTAACGAAATGAGCGAAATTAACGAAATGAGCGAAATTAACGAAATGAATGAAATGAACGAAATGAACGAAATGAACGAAATGAGCGATATGAGTGAAATGAGTGAAATGAGTGGAATGAACGAAATGAACGAAATGAACGCAATTCGCTCATTTCACTCATTTCATTCATTTCATTCATTTCGTTCATTTCATTCATTTCATTCATTTCGTTCATTTCGTTCATTTCATTCATTTCACTCATTTCGTTCATTCCACTCATTTCACTCATTTCGCTCATTTCACTCATTTCACTCATTTCACTCAATAGTCAATAGTCAATAGTCAATAGTCAATTTTATTTATTCAATAGGATACATTGTGATCACTTTAAAACGTCAAACTTAAAACTAGCTACGCCTGTTCCAAACTCATTTCACTTATTTCGCTAATTTCGTTAATTTCGTTCATTTCGTTCATTCCACTCATTTCACTCATTTCGCTCATTTCACTCATTTCACTCACTTCACTCATTTCGCTCATTTCACTCATTTCGCTCATTTCGTTCATTCCACTCATTTCGTTCATTTCGTTCATTTCGTTCATTCCACTCATTTCGTTCATTTCGTTCATTCCACTCATTTCACTCATTTCGCTCATTTCACTCATTTCACTCATTTCACTCATTTCGCTCATTTCACTCATTTCGCTCATTTCGTTCATTTCGTTCATTTCGCTCATTTCGCTCATTTCGTTCATTTCGTTCATTCCACTCATTTCACTCATTTCACTCATTTCGCTCATTTCACTCATTTCGCTCATTTCGTTCATTGCGTTCATTTCGTTAATTTCGTTAATTTCGCTCATTTCGTTAATTTCGCTCATTTCGTTCATTTCATTCATTTCGTTCATTTCGTTCATTTCGTTCATTTCGTTCATTTCGTTCATTTTGTTCATTTTGTTCATTTCGTTCATTTCGTTCATTTCGTTCATTTCGTTCATTTCGTTCATTTCGTTCATTTCGTTCATTTCGTTCATTGCGTTCATTTCGTTCATTTCGTTCATTTCGTTCATTTCGTTCATTGCGTTCATTTCGTTAGTTTCGTTCATTTCATTCATTTCATTCATTTCATTCATTTCATTCATTTCACTCATTTCGCTCATTTCACTCATTTCACTCATTTCACTCAATAGTCAATAGTCAATAGTCAATAGTCAATTTTATTTATTCAATAGGATACATTGTGATCACTTTAAAACGTCAAACTTAAAACTAGCTACGCCTGTTCCAAACTCATTTCACTTATTTCGCTAATTTCATTCATTTCATTCATTTCACTCATTTCGCTCATTTCACTCATTTCACTCATTTCGCTCATTTCACTCATTTCGCTCATTTCGTTAATTTCGTTAATTTCGTTAATTTCGTTAATTTCGTTAATTTCGCTCATTTCGTTTATTTCATTCATTTCATTCATTTCGTTCATTTCGTTCATTGCGTTCATTTCGTTCATTTCGTTCATTTCACCCATTTCACTCATTTCACTCATTTCGCTCATTTCACTCATTTCGCTCATTTCGTTCATTTCGTTAATTTCGTTTATTTCGTTCATTCCACTCATTTCGTTCATTTCGTTCATTCCACTCATTTCACTCATTTCGCTCATTTCACTCATTTCGCTCATTTCACTCATTTCGCTCATTTCGTTCATTTCGTTCATTTCGTTAATTTCGTTAATTTCGCTCATTTCGTTTATTTCATTCATTTCATTCATTTCGTTCATTTCGTTCATTTCGTTCATTTCGTTCATTTCGTTCATTTCGTTCATTTCGTTCATTTCATTCATTTCATTCATTTCATTCATTTCATTCATTTCATTCATTTCGTTCATTTCGTTCATTTCGCTCATTTTGCTCATTTCACTCATTTCACTCATTTCGTTAATTTCGCTCATTTCGTTCATTTCGTTCATTCCACTCATTTCGTTCATTCCACTCATTTCGCTCATTTCACTCATTTCGCTCATTTCACTCATTTCGCTCATTTCGTTAATTTCATTCATTTCGTTCATTTCGTTCATTTCGTTCATTCCACTCATTTCGTTCATTTCGTTCATTTCGTTCATTTCGTTCATTTCGTTCATTTCGTTCATTTCGTTCATTTCGTTCATTTCGTTCATTTCATTCATTTCATTCATTTCATTCATTTCATTCATTTCATTCATTTCATTCATTTCATTCATTTCATTCATTTCATTCATTTCATTCATTTCGTTCATTTCGTTCATTTCGCTCATTTCGCTCATTTCACTCATTTCGTTAATTTCGCTCATTTCGTTCATTTCGTTCATTTCGTTCATTTCGTTCATTCCACTCATTTCGTTCATTTCGTTCATTCCACTCATTTCACTCATTTCGCTCATTTCGCTCATTTCGAAATGAACGAAATGAACGAAATGAATGAAATGAATGAAATGAATGAAATGAATGAAATGAATGAAATGAATGAAATGAATGAAATACGAAATGAGCGAAATGAGTGAAATGAGCGAAATGAGTGAAATGAGTGAAATGAGCGAAATGAGTGAAATGAGTGGAATGAACGAAATGAACGAAATGAGCGAAATGAGTAAAATGAGCGAAATGAGTGAAATGAGTGAAATGAACGAAATGAGTGGAATGAACGAAATGAACGAAATGAACAAAATGAACAAAATGAACGAAATGAACGAAATGAACGATATGAACGAAATGAACGAAATGAACGAAATGAACGAAATGAACGAAATGAACGAAATGAACGAAATGAACGAAATGAACGAAATGAATGAAATGAATGAAATGAATGAAATGAATGAAATGAATGAAATGAATGAAATGAATGAAATGAATGAAATGAATGAAATGAATGAAATGAATGAAATGAATGAAATGAATGATATGAATGAAATGAATGAAATGAATGAAATGAATGACATGAATGAAATGAAATATCGATCCAAAACCAGCGACGGATCAGGATCGATTACTAATTTCGGGCGATAGAGGTAGTGCTCGCGAGAACACCATTTTGGCGGCCGGTAGGTGCTTGGCGACAGATTCTTAACTTGATGATGGTAGCTAGCCAGACGAGTACCAGAAAATACCCTACCACCAAGCTATGGTTTCATCATGATGTATAATAATACGAATAGAGAGAGATGCCCTACCCACCTTCCGGCTGCATCATCAGATCAGGTCGATGATACCAAATTATTGCATTGTCATCGAGATTACATACACATACAAAGTTTCAAGTCGATACGACAATTAGAAGTAGGTGAAAATTGACTTCTAAGATTTGATTACATTGTTAGTTAGTTAGTTACAAATCAAGCTAATAAAAGTGTTTTAAAAATGACATACTAACTTATTGGCTTCGGCGTCCGGCACTTTGTCGCCGTAAGTCTGGTAGGCTTTCTTAGCCAAATCGGACAGCTTACTGTAATAGAAAAAAAAACCATTTTAACATTTCATTCGCTGATAACGTGGTTTTGTTATTTATGTCTTGTTTACCGGCGCTTACCAGTACCCCTAGTACAATGCATATATAGCATATGCTCAAATCCCTACTAATATTAGAAATGCGAAAGTAACTCTGTCTGTCTGTCTCGCTTTCACGCCTAAACTACTGAACCGATTTAAATCAAATTTGGTACCGAGATACACTCCCCCCACCTACTACCGTGCACCCCTCTACCTACCAGTTTGCAGCCCCCTTCCCCCCTCACACCACGAGGTGGTCGCAGGTCACCCTCCCTACCGATCTGTGTGCCCCCTCCCTCATACCTTCTAGCATGCATCCCCTCCCCACTACCTACAAGCATGCACCCCCCCTCTTCACCAGTATGCTTTCTGTTCACCTGCCCATATGCACTTCCCGTGAAGTCTCACGACGGCTCCCTCAGTGACCGCAAGGTGGTCGCTGGCCACGCATCGCGTGTCACCCCCCTACCAACCAGCGACCTCCTCCTCCTCCCCACTACCTACAAGCATGCACGCCCCCTCACCTGCCCACGTGCACTTCCCCGTGATGTCTGACGACGGCTCGCCACCGCAACGTGTGTCACCCCCCTCCCCACCAGCATAAAGCGTGCACCCCTCCCTCCCAGCATGCTCCCGTTCTCCCCACCAGTATGCTCCCCCCCCTCATCTGCCTACATGCACTTCCCCGTGGTGTCTCACGACGGCTCCCTCAGTGATCGCGAGGTGGTCGCAAGCCTAGCACCGCCACCTCAGCGTACTCCCCTCTCCCTACTAGCATGAGGCCCCCTTACCTTACCTCTACCTACCAGCGACCTCCCCCTCACCTGTCAACATGTACCCCTCTCACCTGCCCCCTACGTCCACTTGCCACTACCTAAGAGCATGCATCCCCCACCCTCACCAGCAGTATACTCCCCCCCTCACCTGCCCACATGCACTTCCCCGTGATGTCTCACGACGGCTCCCTCAGTGACCGCAAGATGGTCGCAGGCCGCGCACCGCCACCTCAGCGCGTGTCGCCGCCGGTGGTAGCTGAGGGACAGTGCCGTACTAAACGTACGGTCACAGGTCTCGCAGCTATGCTTTGAAGAGTGCTGCGGACCAGTCATTCATCATCATCAGACCAGCGCTGGTTTACAAGAACCAGCATCATGCTGAGCTGGTGCCGGTTTTTGACAAAAAAAACAGTAACAGTTTTGGTTTGGTACATAAGGATATTTTATTAGTTCGTTTGTATATATATATTTAATGATCTGTTGTCTTTTGGTGTCGATTCGCATTCTCTAAGACTAAACTAAGTTTGACAGGTCTAAAACTAAGGCTGTCCTTTTTTTACTTCTGTGGTTAGAAAATGGCAGTAATACTTTTAGACCTGTCAAACTTAGTTTAGTTTAAGAGAATGTAAAACAAAATCGATTACATTGTCTTTTGTCATCAGCATCAGCGGAACCTTCTTCCGGGATAAAAGTAGCCTATGTGTTAATCCAGGGTATAAGCTATCTCCATTTCACATTTCATTTAGATCCGTTCAGTAGTTTTTGCGTGAAAGAGTAACAAACATCCATACATACAAACTTTTGCATTTATAATATTAGTAGGAAGTAGGAATACTCACTAACTCATGTTTTGTCAGCACATGTTCCTTGAAATCGTCTTCGTTCGGGAACGGCACAATACATTTCTGGCATTTAAACATTGAATTTACATACTCCTCCTTTAACTCCATCTGTTTTCTTTCGTTTTCAATCTCTTCCTGATTAAGTTCTATCTGTAAGAAAATCAGACGTTACTCAAAACTCAAGTACATTTCTTTAGTTGGATACAATATTCCTACCTCTATACCTCTTCTCTCTCATATGGTCGAGGAGAGCGATGGCTGGCACATGCGTCGACTCGTGAACGGGTGCTGCTTGTGGGGTCTGGTCTGCTTTGGTTGTGATCCCGCAACTCGTTAATATTCATGTTCCCATATCCCAATGTGTACAACCAAACAAGAGAAATCTTATTACTAAAGCTAATTAAAAAATATCGGACCATTAGATGACAAAAAAAACCTTGGGATTTTAGTGAACTTGCTCCAATTGATTCAATCAATTAGTAATAAGAATAAAATTGTCAATGTGATCGCACCAAAAAAATTACCTGCCGGGCGTTTCTTGCCTGTTCTTTAGCCGGCGTAAGGAGGTTGGAACAGGCGTAGCTAGTTTTAAGTTTGACGTTTTAAAGTGATCACAATATATCCTATTGAATAAAGAAAAATTGACTTTTGACTTTATTATTATGTGATCACTTTAAAACGTCAAAAATAAACTAGCTACACCTGGGGCCCAATTCTCGCGGAGATCTGATATATTAAACATCGCAATAACTGTCAAAATTCAATACATATTTTGGCAGTTATTGCGATGTTTATCGAACGTGATAATGTATCACGCCGCGAGAATTAGGCCCCTATCCTAAACTATTTTCAGATAGTTGTGCCACGCGCTTTCACCCGCGTCTTCCCGTTATCCCGCAGGAACTTTTTGCCGGGATAAAAAGTAGCCAATGCGTTATTCTATCTCTATATAAGTATTTATTTCTCTATGTAAGTAATTAAGTATGTATATCGTTGTCTAGTACCCATAACACAAGTTTCGAGCTTAATTTGGGGCTAGGTCCATTTGTGTGCACTGGTCCCCTGATATTTATTATTATTTATTCATTCAAATCTGTAAAGTTACTCACCTTTTCATAGAGCGCATTCTGTTTCTTCTTACATTTAATTTTTCCCTTACTTCGCTCATTCTTCACTGCTTCATTTCCACTTATTTCTGGTTCGCCCAATTCCTTAGTCCTCTTACTGAGTATATCTACCAGTGATCTGTCATCATCTGAATACGTCTCCAATTCGTTTTTAACCTTCACTTCTATGCCGATGTCGTAGACATCCTGTTCACGTTTTATGTCCTGGTTGTTGACCTCGTCCCGAGTTAACATTGTGTTGGAAGCTTGCACAGTGCACACTTGTAGTTTTGACACAGTGACAGGATGATGTTTATGATTCTGGAATGAATATTTAGTTTGATTAGTGAGGAAAGACGTCTTCGTGGTGACCTCATTGAGACATACAAGATTTTAGGGGGTTTTTATAACCTACAAGACATCCACAACCTGTACATATGCAAGGAGAGCATGAAATCTTCAAAAGGAAATAATATGCAGACAATATGCTCCTGGCTTCTAGAGTGGTGCACAACTGGAATAGACTACCAGAAGACGTTGTGTGGGCACCTTCAGTGAATTCCTTTAAAAACAGACTGGACAAGTGGTTGCGAACAAACAATCCTTCCTTGCTACAGAATTGACTTTTCTCTGCACTTTTGGACATAGACACAATAATATACAGTGTAAACTCTATATAGCGACACTGAAGGGACTATGCATTTTATGGCGTTATAGAGAGTTGTCGTTAAATGGAGAGAAGAAACATCAGAATTAGAAAAAGAAAAAGTTTATTTCCGACTATTGTTAGTAGTTATGTGCATAAAAAAGAATGTTATTTGAACGCTATTGCGTATAGTCTGTTATTTTTGTCTGAAGTCTTTTGCTGCACCAGTAATTTTGTTGTAGTTTTTTACTTATTTTATTCATATTTAGCAATATTTCTTTTATTAGCCATGTTTACAGTTTGAAAGTTTGTGAGCAACTAAGAATATGATAAGGTATAGATAATACATGACTCCTACTTATGAGTCATGGTCAACAACAGTCTACACGTACAAGCAATCCCAATTTGTAAACAAAAGAACGAATTTCTTAGAAAGTTCGGTATGCATGATGCCGACAGTCGAGTTTATTGCGGGCTAGGATAATAAAGCGACAATAGATCGTACACAGCTGCGCAGTTTTTACTAATTTTAGCAACTTAAAAGGTCGTTATTGAGAGTGGGTGTAATGCTATGTAGAGTGAAACATTGTATGAAAGACAAGCTAAACCAACCAAAGCCAATTGATTTCGACGCTTAAGGGAGTTTGTCGTTAAATAGAGTGACGTTACATGGAGTTTACACTGTAATTCAACACAGCATGATATAGGCACATCAGCCTCAGGCTGCTTGCCTATGACCAAATAAATAAATTAGTTATTTGTAGTGTCCGACGAATAGAATTTTGCTTGACTGTGCTCCATCCCCAGCAGTTGTTGTCAACATGGTGGATGCTTGTGCTAGCAACTGACTTGTAATGTAACATTCAAAGGTTTTCACCAAATAACCGACAGCATAGCCAGGTGGAGCACGCTCAGGTGCTCGGCCCCCCGTACGGACATGTCGAATATTTTACTTGTAACGTGCTCACATCGAGTGAATGCTCATGTCAGTCTCCACCTCTAGACAACGTTGTGAAACCCGTGACTGCAAAAAGGTTACATACAGACTACTGCCTAAAACACTTAGTGTCGGTTTTATAAACGTCTGTAAGTTAAAAATTTCAACTTTTTTGGTAAATTATCCGTGCTAAAATTTGACAATTACATCAAAATTATCGAAATTTGATATGACATTTGACTTACGGATGTTTATAAAACCGGCCCTTAGAGCAGATTTGATGGCATTTTGCATTTGGTGGGCATTTTGTAAAGTTGCCAATGTGAAACATTCAAAACTTGCAACTTACATTTTCAACGTAATCCCGTAGCATTTCACTGCAGCATTTGAGTTGCTTTTTAAACTTAACAAAATTAGCTATGCGTGCTTCGCATTCCCAGCACATCCACAACGAGGAGGCAGCTGCTGAGGGCATCTGGAAAATAAATGTATTTATTTATTTATTACTAGCTGTTCTCTGCGGTTTTACCTGTATGGGTTAGTTTATCGCGATAATAAGTATCCTATGTCCGTACCAAATTTCATTTAAATCGGTTCAGTAGTTTTTTCGTAAAAGCGCGATAGACAGACAGACAGGCAGATATACAGTAGGGATTATTTTTTCCATCGTAATCACCAGCAGCAGCCTTTTACGTTCCCATAGCTGGGACACTGGCCTTTTCAATCATTTTCATCAATTAAGACACAATTTTAGGCCTTTTAGGAAAGGTTTAAAATGATATCTTACCAAATTTTCGGTCAATATTTGGAAGAATGCTTGGTCTGACCAGTAGTCGTGTATATGTTTCATTTTACGGTCACTGCTGAGGCAGCCACAGCACAGTTCTTGTGTTTCAACCTCCATGATTGTATTTCACCTCCGTTTGCACAAGACATTTGAATTTTTCATTCAGAAAACAGCTAAACAAATACTTCGTATTAGAATAGAAGTAGAAAAGCCGACGCCATCCATTGCAAGCCAATGCAAGCCTAAAATCTATAATCTAGTGTCAACTGTCAACACTGTCAACTGTCAGTTTGACTCTGACGGCTGACGTTTGAATTCTTTCTTTTTTTTTATTAATGCTTTGAATGCTAGTTCTTGAGCCACATGTTTTTGTCATAGTTTTACCAGCTGCTTCAAAGCAAAACCAACTCCAGTAGGTACAGCCAAACATAATATCTCGAAAACGAACGAGATGTAAAGCCAGTCCTTAGCAAAATCACCTGTAGAAGACTGAAGGAAGACCGTAGAAAACTCAAGCCGATGAAAGTTGCGAAAACGTTAAAAAATTGCCAAAAATAGGATAATACATTTTCACATTAATTTACATAACTCAAGGGAATTCAATGAATATTGTTTTTTTTTCATAATGGGTAACAACTTGTCTTTTTCAGGGAAGTAAAACATTGTGTTGAGAGTTTCATCATAAGATGAAACTATGGCTTGTTGGTAGCATTATGTACTAGGTAGATACATAATGGTGAGCAGGGAATTTTTCAATGCTCGCCTCGCCGCCCTCGCCTGGCTAGCTACCTCACTTGAGGACCAGTTTCTAAATTTTTACCTGCATCCACTGTGGGCTTTTTGAATAAGCTCAGAGTCACACAACGAGCAACTTAGAGAGCCATGCTTGGGAGTTACCTACTATCCGTGATGAAATTCGAAACGAGGAAAATTCGCCGAAAAATTTAAGATCGGCGACATAACAAAAAAAAAAAAAAAATTGTATCATCGAATTGAACGAAGTACATAAAAATCGTTACCTTGCAGTCCTTGCACCATAGTTCATTAGCCTCTAATTTTTGACGAGCCGTAAAAAAAGTGAATTCATATTTATGCTAAGTACTACAAAGTTAAATGCCTAGGTACTTATTATTCTTTTATAAAAAAAATTCTATACGTTTACGTTGTTGGACATAATGCAATATTATTGTATTATGATCATAACAACACAATATCTTCAAATAATAATTAGCATATTAATTGATATAAAAGACGTTGAACTGACTGACTGTGGCAAACCTATAGTTTTATTGTAAACTAGCTGCACCCTGCGGTTTCACCCGCGTCTTCCAGTTATCCCGCAGGAACCTTTTTCCGGGATAAAAAGTAGCCTATATGTGTTAATTCAGGGTATAAGCTATCTCCATTCCAAATTTCCAGCGATCAATGCAATTCAATTCAAATCTTTATTTAACAGGATACATAATATGATTACTTTAAAACGTCAAACTTAAGACTAGCGACGCCTGTTCCACCTCCTTACACCGGCAAAAGAACAGGCAAGAAACGTAAGGCAGGTAATTTCTTGGGCGCGATCAGATTTACAATTTTAATCTTACTAGGTACTAATTGATTGAATTGAAGCAAGTTCACTACATACAATCCCAAGCTATTTATGTCATCTAAATAGTCTGATATTTTCTAATAAGCTAATAAGATTTCTCTTTTTGACTTTTTTGGCGGCAACCGAACTGTCAACGTGAAAATTTTGTTTTTATTTCCTAAACTTGTGTTTCTTCGAGTGATAATGTGTAATATTGGTGGATTATTAACCATTATGTGTTCGTTAATGTGTACGAGTGTGGGAAATTGAAATAAAGTTGTGAAAGTGACTTTTCTAGTTGCTCCAAAAAAGTCCGTGTAAAGTTTAAGTAAAGCGCCACTACTTTACTTAGACACTGTCCTTATCCCATCATCTGATCATCATCATCATATAAACTTGATTCAACTCTGAAGTTTAAAATATTTTATACTTGACACTGGCAAATACACTAATCGTGTGACGACATAACAAAACAAAACAAAAAAAAAAAGATTTCTTTTGGTTGGCTGTGTACATTGGAATATGGATCAAAAAATATGACCGTTTATGTCTCATATTTTGCGATTTCACAAGGGAATTATCACCTACAGGGTACTTCCCGTCGACCTAGAATCATGACAACACAAAAAAGTTTGTACGGAATTTTCCATCACGGTTCTACCACCGATCATCTCGTCATCGGAACAAAGCTCATCCACACACTACCGAGTCCTGGAAATCCCACACCTCGCGATTTATGCGCTCCTTTCTCCCGCATACTTGCAAAATGTGGAACGAGCTTCCCCCACAAGTCTTTCCGCAGTGCTACAGATTGCAATCCTTCAAGATGGGTGTGAAGTGTCCTTAAGGGTCGGCAACTCCCCTGGTGTTGCAAATGTCCATAGGCAACGGTGACCGCTTTCCATCAGGCGGGCCGTCTGCTTGTTTGCCAATCTATTACATTAAAAAAACCCTCGGTTTTCAATTCCGACGCGCACTTGGCCCGTTTTTATGTATTGGTAGTGAGGTTTAAGAGATCTAGTTCCACGAAATAAATCTATTGCTTAAACAATTAGTAAAGGTAGGTACTGATTGCTAGTTAATTAAGTAGATACCCAATTAGATTATTAACTTTAAAGAGAAATTTATAAAAACTATCATTGTACAAAAGGTAGGTTGGTATCGTTTGTTTGTTTGGATTTACGCCCGAAATTAATAACAATCGATCCTGATCCGTTATCCACGGTTTTGGATATCGATATGTCATGTCATAAAATGTCAATTTAGTACCTACTAGGGCTTGACATATACTAAAATAACATATCGATCCAAAACAGCAAATAACTCAAAAAATTAATAACAAGTCTTATAAGATTGGATTCAAATGTCACAGTATTTACAGGTAAGGATAGCATGCGTTACGATAATTATGAAAAATTAGTTTTCATAAGTAACATACCTACAATATGTGTGTATGTAGTTGAAATGGTAACAAAAACAGTAAAAATAAAAATTACAATCAAGTGTACTTATTCATACTTTGAGTAACGATTTACGGCCGTTCCCAATAACCGATCTATCCACAGTTTGCCCTACTAGAGATAGAAAGAAACCAAACGGACCTGAGCTTGTATGTAAAACGAGCTATGTATGATTTTTACTAATTTTAGTCCTAAAAAGATTATACAAACGATATTTCAAGGCGAGTCCAGAAAAAATTAAGTTGATTAAATTGAAATTGATCTTCTTGAAGATCGATTCAGATCAGGCAACCCTAACCCTAACCTTTGTTATCTTTTGCTACGATACTATTCTACTATTTCTGTTTGTACTCCTTTTTCTTTTTCTGAAAACCTGACTAAATGTCATACACCAAAAACTGTTATAGACCGGTCGTAGAACTTCAATAGACTATTCGTAATTTTTATACAAAATATATTGTGGTCAGGTCCAAGGCAGTATGAAACGTGGCCGATGTTCTTTTCGCATCTACGAGTATAATATTAGTAGGATTAGTAGAATCGAGATTTAGTAGTTTCCTAGTTAGTAAGGTTTGTTAAATAGGAACTAGTTTGTCTCCGTAATGTCTGGTCTGATCTGATTTCAATAACTCTACTCTATCCCTGAGCTTAGGCTGAATTTCATTCTGATAATCCAAAAATCCCGTGGAACTGGCTCTCAAGTGAGCCATCTATTTCATGCTGGTATATTAGAATGACAATCAAGTGTTGATCAATAATTCGGCCGTTCCCAATAACCGATCTATCCGCAGTTTGCCCTAATAAGTAGAAACATGGAAATTTGACGTTACTTCTATGGAGCTTGTTTCAAGTTTCTATCTCCAGTACCTAGGGCAAACCGTGAATAGATCGGTTTTTGGGAACAGCTGTAAGAATTTTATCCCAGGAAAGGGTTCTTGCGGATTAAGGCGCAGGTTTCCAAAAATGGGGTTATTTAAAGATATCTTTCTGTGTAATTCTGGTCTAAAAAAAATCTAATAAAAATATATGTTAATCTACTTGATATATAGCAGGACACCTTCAGGCCTCACCTTCAGACATTCACACACACACAAACTTTCGCATTTATAATATTATAGTAGGATGTTGCTACTGTGTATATGTAGATACGGCGGGCTCGATTAGTAGAGGTACCACGCCGCGCCGCATGGCGAGAGCGTCGCTTCGGGCGCGTTGGCCGCAGATCGCGTAATTTTGGTGAGGGGATGCGCGGAGTGCGCGGAGCAGTTTCACTTGATCAAGCAAGGTCAACGACGTTATGCAGGCTCTTAATTCTGTTTACTCACCAAACTTAGATCTATTTATGATGAGGCATAATGGTTTTAAGCTTATTGTTAATAATACTTTCTTTAATGAACCATATTAGAAATGTATTATTGTTTTAAATGTATGGTGTTTATTTGGCAATTATTATAATTTATTTTTTTTATTTCTATTGGGTATCATTATTTATCTTTATTTCAAGGCTGTATTATTTATTATTTGTATCGTATTATTTATTGTATTGTTAATTATGTACTTCATTTGTATGTATTGTCTTTGGACATATAGCATAAATACCTACCTATATGTGAAAACTGTTAAAGGCCAACTGTACTCACTTTAGTATTCTAACTTTGTTAATTAAGGCTGTTTGTTTTCCCTAAGAGTAAAATAAAATAAAATAAAATAAAATAAAGGGAAAATCTTGGGTGTAACCGAGAGGCGTTGCTAGCTTTCAATAAATTAGATGCGTCGCATGTTTTGCTGTCTCAGTTACAGTTTTGTGCTCCAAGAAACAGGTGCAAGGTAAGTTGATCTTCTTTTCATAAGCAAGTTAATTAAAACAAGTACCTAGCTGTACATATTTGGAGCGGTCGTAGCGACGCAAACATGAAATTAGGCGTCAGTTAAAACCTTTTTACTCTGTAAATATGATAGTGAAATATTTGTAAAAAATATATGTTAATCTTTGTGATATTTAGCAGGGTTTTAGGAGAAAAAAAATGCAAAAAAAAATAATTTAATAGTACTGAAAAAAGTAGTGAAAAGTGCCGCTTTTTTAACATCGCTTGTAGAGCTCAAAATTGGAGTTCATTAAAACATTTTTATTCTGCAACTACGATAGTGAAATATTTGTAAACGAATTATGTTTTAATCTACATGATACTTAGCAGAGTTTTAGAAGAAAATATCCATAGATATATATTTGCTAAAAAAATTACTACTTTTCCAACAAAAAAAGAATCATGTAACGAGGTGTACACAGAGGTCGTTCAAATCTCCCGCGCTATCGACGGCTGTGACATTTGACAGCTGCGGTCAAATGTCAGGCGCGAGTGTGTGGCAGGTGCGGGAACGTCAAAACAAATGTCAAAAGAGGACTGCGTGGACTTTAATGGCGGCAAACAGTGTGATCATTGTCGAAACTTTTATTTGTGTTCCCTGTGCTTGTAATTTGAGTAGAATAATAAAGATATTTTCCTCAAAATCATCTTGATGAAACCATAGCTTGGTGGTAGCATAGTAAAATATATTTTTACTATAGTGGTAGGGTATTTTCTAGTACTCGCCCGGCTAGCTACCACCCTCTTGTTAAGAATCTGTCGCCAAGCACCTTTCGGTGTGTTCCGGCAGCCTCACTTGAGAGCCAGTTCCCAGTCCAGGTGTAGCGTGGCGCCATCTTCGGTCACATCGTCACTTAACATCAGGTGACTTGTGGTCAAACGCTACCCTGTAAATAGAGAAAAAAAAAGTTATCCGCGAACATACATAAAAAAGCATGTAATACATATACGGTCGAATTGAGAAACCTTCTCCTTTTTTGAAGTCGGTTAAAAATTAACTTTATTTATTTAATTTTCCTTTAGACAGTCGCGCCTGATACAAGATGGAGGATATGCAAGAAAAAACAACAGCACAAACTATACATTTCGGAAACGACGAGTTCAAATGGAAACCGTTCCTGAGACAAGTCAGTTTTATTACTTCTAGTCATCATCATCATCATCGTCATCATCAGCCGGAAGAAGTTCACTGCTGAATATAGGCTTCCGCCTTTGAACATCACCATGAACGGCTATTAGCCATGGCATCCATCGGCTCCCTGCGACTCTTACAATGTCGTCGCTCCACCTAGCGGGACGCCTACCTACAGAACGTCTTCCGGTTCGTGATTGCCACTCGAGAACCTTCCCCACCGGTTATCAGTACCCCTAGTACAGGTTTTGATAGTTTACAAAAACTATAAAAGTTTTCGTTTCCATCCATACATATTTTTTTCAGCGAATCTTACCGAGACTTGGAGGAACTGAAATCGTTAACGGGTTATTTTCAATCGTTATAATCATATTCCAACAATGTTATTGAGTTACTTTTTGAATTTAAGCTGATCGAGTTGCCACTTTGACAAGTCGGCGGTGGTAAACGTCGACGTTTATGAAAACTTTTATCGTTTTCAAAACTTGTACTAGGGGTACGGTTCGTCGAGCGATGTGTATACTGTGTACTGATATGGAGCTTATTGTCAAATTTCTATATCCTGTAGAGCAAACAGTGGATAGATAGGTTATAGGGAACGGCCGTTAGACAACTCCGTTTTTTAAAACGCTTTTATTAGCTTCATTTGTAATTAACTAACAATGTAATCAAATCTTAGAAGTCAATTTTCACCTACTTCTAATTGTCGTATCGACTTGAAACTTTATATGTGTATGTAATCTCGGTGACAATGCAATAATTTAGTCATTGAAAAAAATTACAGTTTATTTTCCGCTTTTTTGTTTCTTTTATCGACACTTTTTTTCTCAAACAGTTTTTGTTTGTTGAGACTTACTTTTGTTACATGGGTGTCGACTCGGTTTTGTATTCTCTACAAGTTTGACAGGTCTAAAATTAATGCTGTCCTTGTTTTACTTCAGTGGTTAGAAAAAGACAGCAATACTATTAGAGATGTCAAACTCAGTTTAGTTTTAGAGAATGCGAAACCGAATCGACACCGTTTCCTTTATTTCTGTTAATATTTAAGTTTCTTGAAATAAAATCATTGTACAGTCAACGACAAAAGTCGCTGAACAATTAGTCGCTTTTTTATATTATCCTCATCATCTTAGACACCAATTTTTGACCTCATCATCACCTAAAATCAGGTGTGTTATGTTGTGGTAAAAATGATACCATGTAAAATGTAAAAAAACAATAATAATTACTGATTTGAAACACTTTTGGGAAATCGAGAACGATCAGCTACTTTTGTCGCTGACTGTACATGGCAACACTTTACTTCCAGATGCTCATAGCAAGCAGCTCGTGGAGCATGTACTTCTCATTGGGTCTCAGTCTTGGAAGCCCAACGGTAATCATCCCTCAAATGAGACGCAACGCCAACTCTACAGCGGCGGTGTCGGATGAAATGGCTTCATGGCTCGGTGAGTAGGTACCTTTTCAGTTCTTCCGCGACCGATCGATGTGCGCAATGGGCGAATAGCCGACTATTCGTGAGGTCACGGGTTCGATTCCCGGTACTACTACAGAATAGTATTGTGGTTACTTTTTCAGAATGCCTAGCAGAGCATGTTATTGTTTGATTTAAGGACTGACCCTGTACTGTTTCATAAACTACATAAGGTACATTTAAATAAAGAGATGCTGTTAGACCCCCAGGGCATCTTTCATCATCAGCCTATTACGTTCCCACTACTGGGACTCTGGCCTTCTCTCAGAGAGAGAGTACGGGCCGTATCTACAACGCTGTCCCAGTGCGGGTTGGTAGTCGTCGCATGCCCTTGAATGTTGTGGTACTTGGACATGCCGGTTTCCTCACGATGTTTCCTTCACCACCAGGCTATCTTTAACAATGTTTTATTCCAATTCCAGCTTCAGCATTCTCCTACAGCGCAATCCCCTGGGTCTTCATCTTACCAAACCTGGTACGCGTCTTCGGCAGAAAGAAGACCATAATGAGCGTTTGTCTCACCACCATCGCCAGTTTTCTCGTATTCAACTTCAGTTATACAACAACCCACTTGCTGATCTCAGAGATCATCATGGGTATCACCCATGCTAGCGTATGCACAATCAATATCATGATCATATCGGAGTACACATCGCCGAAATACCGCGGCCTGTTTCTGACAATCAAATCGGCTAGCTTGTTCTGGGGTGTTTGGGTCGCTAACACTATAGGAACCTTTGCGGATTGGACTTACATTCCTCAGTTTGGTTTGGTATGTTCTTTGCAATATTTAACCGTGTTTTTCTGGCCTGAATCACCGCATTGGCTTGCTAGTAAGAAAAGATTGGTCGAATGCAGGAAAGCCCATCGGTGGTTGAAAGGTACTGGGGAGAATTCGGAAAGAGAGTTGGAGCAAATGATTAATTCTCAATATAAAAGCGAGGAGTTTTCTAGATCTGATTTGAAATTTATAACAACCAAAGCGTTTTATATGCCCCTTCTGCTGTCTATTTTAGCTGTAAGCCAGTACCATTTCTCTGGCAAATTCGTTTTTACAGTTTACGCCATTGATATTATGAAGAAATTTATGGATGATGAGAGATCTGTTTACAAATGTATGTTAATTCTAGACGGTGTTACAGTTTTTAGTTCTTATGTTGGCTGCGTTTTGACCAAACTTTTTAAGCGTCGGACTGTTTTGTTAACATCATCAGGGATAGCCATTGTATTTCTGTTCTCGATGTCTTTGTATTTGTACCTAATCAAGTTATCTTTGGTATCTGAAAACATATATTTGTCGCTGTTATTTCTTGCTGGGTTTTGCTTGTCCATCAGCTGTGGACCCATGATCATGGCCACGTCTCTCTATGGCGAATTGATACCGGTTAAATTTAAATGCTTGTCTATTATTCTAATAAGCTTAGTTTTTGTTTCGCTTCACGGGAGCTTGTTAAAGATGTCACCTTTAATTTTTAAGGCGTTAACGATGCCCGGAACGTTTTTGTTTTATGGTCTGTCGTCTTTGTTTTGCGCTGTGTTAATGTACGTTTATTTGCCAGAAACAAAGGATAAGACTATGTTGGATATCGAATTGTATTTTCAAGAAAGTGTAGAGGCTAAGAAATTGGTGAAGTGAAACCGTGGTTCCAATTGTTGGGATTTATGAAATCGATTCCACGATTAAGCTTGGCTTTTGAGCTGGAACATTAGGTATATTTTATAGATTTGTTATTGTGTAAAAATAAATCTAAGTTTAAAATTGTAAATGTGGCGGCGGCGCCCAAAAAATGACCTCCCAGCGTTTCTTGCCTGTTCTTTTGCCGGCGCGGCGTAAGAAGGTTAGAACTGGCGCAGTTAAAAGCTATCACATAATATATGAATGCCATAAATAATTGAGTAGGTAGGTATGTATTAAAAAAATAAATGGTTTAGATATTAAGTAAAACGTTTTTTTAATTTGATTTTATTCCTTTTGCATGAGTTTCGTTCCGGAATATGTTTTGTGTTAATCCAGGGTATGAGGTACAATAAGCTACATCATTATCAGCCTTCCACGTTCCCGCTGCTGGGACTCTGGCCTTCTCTCAGAGAGAGAGAGTATGGGCTATAATCTACCACGCTGGCCCAGTGCGGGTTGGTAGATGTCACATGCCCTTGAAAATGTTGCAGTTCTTGGGCATGCCGGTTTCCTCACGATGTTTTCTTTCACCGTTTTGAGCGATAGCAAATCCGCACATAACTTATTAAGTCATAGGTACGAGGCCGAGAGGATTCGAACTCGGTGTCGGCGTCTTGTAAGTCGCACGCCAAACCGTTCGGCCACCATCTCTCTCATAAGCTACATAGTATGTTATAATATGATCCTCGTTTAGTAGTGACAGGAACATAATCGATAGGACTGAAAAAAAAATTTTTTTTTTTGAAGACCAGCCACCAGTTTGATTTATCGCAACTATAATCAGAGTCCAACCAATATGTCAAAATCACATTTCCATCATCCCCGCTTGTCTCCCTTTCTTATTTCAAAAACCTTTCGTTTAAAAGTTTGAATCTTCCTTGCTGCCTACCTGCCAGTCCTATCGATTATGTTCCCGTCACTACTAAACGAGGATCATTAAAATGTAGCTTATAGTAGTATTACCTACTACTTGCCCGTGTTATGTCGCGTTTTGAATATCACTAAAATCCGTTGAACCGTTCCAGCGCGAAAAAGAAACAAACATACAGACACGCTCACAAAATTATGCTTATAAAGTAATTTAGAAAGTTGTTTTACAGGGTAGCGGTTGACCACAATGTCACCTGAAATTAAGTGACAATGTGGACCAAAGTGTCACCGTGATACGCCTGGAATGACAATTGGCTCGCAAATGAGGCTGCCAGAACACACCGATAGGTGTTTGGCGAAAGATTTTTAACTTCAGGATAGTAGCTAGCCTGACGAGCACTGGAAAACCCTACCACCAAGCAATGGTTTCAAGCTCAAGCTCACTGCAGGGTTCGAACCCACGACCTACGGGTCGCAAGTCAACGCTGCTACCACTGAGCGGACATCGTTTTAAATCGAGCGATCATCATCTTGTATATTTGCCATGTGTGTATTATAATTAACAAACTAGCTGTTCCCCGTGGTTTCACCCGCGTAAACAACAGTTTATAGCGATGAAAAGTATCATATGTCCTTTCCCGCACAGTTTCAATTTCAATTTATTTATTTATTCAATAGGATACATTGTGATCACTTTAAAACGTCAAACTTAAAACTAGCTACGCCTGTTCCAACCTCCTTACGCCGGCAAAAGAACAGGCAAGAAACGCCCGGCAGGTAATTTTTTTGGCGCGATCACATTGACAATTTTATTCTTATTACTAATTGATTGAATTGGAGCAAGTTCACTAAAATCCCAAGCTTTTTTTTTGTCATCTAATGGTCCGATATTTTTAAAACACTTTTATTAGCTTGACTTGTAACTAACTAACTAACTAACTAACTAACTAACTAACTAACTAACTAACTAACTAACTAACTAACTAACTAACTAACTAACTAACTAACTAACTAACTAACTAACTAACTAACTAACTAACTAACTAACTAACTAACTAACTAACTAACTAACTAACTAACAATGTAATCAAATCTTAGAAGTCAATTTTCACCTACTTCTAATTGTCGTATCGACTTGAAACTTTGTATGTGTATGTAATCTTGGTGACAATGCAATAATTTGGTACCATCGACCTGATCTGATGATGCAGCCGGAAGGTGGGTAGGGCATCTCTGCAGTGGCTACTAGTAAACCCCTCGTGTTTGGGCTCATATGATTGGTCTTGATGAGCCCAATAGATTGAACTTGGTGACGAGGGTCTGATGATGCAACCGGAAGGTGGGTAGGGGATCTCTGCAGTGGCTAGTAGTAAACCCCTCGTGTTTGGGCTCATATGATTCGTCTTGATGAGTCTAATAGATTGAACTTGGTAACAAAAGACTAAAAAGTAAAAAAAAAAATTTATAGTTATAAAAAACTAAAAAAAACACTTTAAAAACGCACTGAAAAATATAAAATAATAAAATTGACTTGGTTGGTTGGAATGGTTAATTCTAAAAGTGTGGAGCGCTTCTTTTACTGGGTAAATAAAAGTACACACAACCAAAGAGCGCTCCACAATTTTTGAATTAACCATTCCAACCAACCAAGTCAATTTTATTATTTTATATTTTTCAGTGCGTTTTTAAAGTGTTTTTTTTAGTTTTTTATAATTTAATTAGCTTTACTAATAAGATTTCTCTTGTTTGGTTGTACACATTGGGATATGGGAACATGAATATTAATGAGTTGCGGGATCACAACCAAAGCAGACCAGATCCCACAAGCAGCACCCGTTCACGAGTTGACGCATGTGCCAGCCATCGCTCTCCTCGACCATATGAGAGGGAAGAGGGCGACCCGACACACGACGCCGCCGCAAGCAAAGTCACTTTCGTGAGTATGACTGTTTTGGCTGTTTACCGAAAATGGTTAGAATAGGGGAAATAGGGAGAATAGATAGATAGAAAGAAAGATAGATAGATTAACTACAATCCCAAGCTTGTTTGTCATCTAAATAGTCCGATATTTTATAATAAGCTTTACTAATAAGATTTCTCAGTTTAAACTATCTCACCAAAATCCATCAAGATCGGTTCTGCAGTTTAAGACTACCAGACAGAGTTACTTTTTTATGCATTTGTAATGTTATTTTAAATAAATCCAATCTCATATAACATAGAGGACTTGCTATAAAAACTTCCTTATCAGAACGACGAATAAAATTTGCGTTTTATTACGTAAACAATATGGAAGACCAAAACTTTGGTTATTTTATGCACAACCTATTATTCTTTTCTACTTTGTTTGGTATGTATTTTAGATGAAAGTTATTAGAATTAGGTTTTATAACGGGATAATTACCATTTATTTGTTTTTGTTTGAGTTCTCGATATTTCGGCACTGTTGCAAGCGCCATGATCACGAGAATACCAACCCATATATATATTGTTATTATTTTTATTATTATTATTTTTTTTTATTCCCATATATTATTTTGACCATGGTAGTTTAAAACAGTATATAGATTAAAGTTGTGTATAATAATAATAACATTAACAAATACCCGCGCCCCGCGGTATCACCCGCGTCTTCCTTTTATCCCGCAGTTTCCTTTTTCTGGGTATAAGCAATCTGCATTCCAATTATTTCATATGCTTTCACTAATTCTAGTACAAGTTTTAATAATATACGAACACTTTTAGTAAGTAGGTAGGTATATCGTTATCTTTTTTTTTCCATAAGTAAGTGCATGGATCGCTCAATGACGTAGGTAATGACAAGTTGTTTTCTACTAAACTATAAAACGAAATCATTGGCCGACTTTCATCAAACATAGCTAATTTAAGAACAACCGCAAGGAAACAGGTTTTCAAATAAGAAAACCGCATCAAAATCGGTCCATCTGTTTGAGAGCTACGATGCCACAGTAACAGATTGCGCAACGACTCAAAGTAAGTGCCAGTTCCCAATCCAGCGCGCGATGTCACCTTCGACCACATCGCCGTATACTTACGGTGAAACGCTTCCCAGACGTGTCACAACGAAAGTTTCTATCACATAAAACAAAAATTAATGAAGCAATTGATTTCAGTTTCATCCCAATCCTTACAAGCAAGAAGCGTAAATCTAGCTCTCGAAACCTCATTCCTATTCGATCCACAAGACATCAAAGAAAACGCCACTTTCATAACTAACGTTCAAGGAGTTTTAGATAAACTGAAAAAGGTTCTAGCTCCAAATACACCAGTTTTCAGAGAAGCCACTTCTGAGAAAGACGACGATGTTCTAACAAAATTCTTAACTGAAGTTGGTAGCTCTATGGTTCAGCTTGAAGATGCTGATATAGTTAAACTCACAAGTGACTTAAGCGATGTCGTGCATAAATACGCGAAAAACAATACAGATTTCAATGAAATATTCGAAGATAAAAGGTTGAAATTGTTTATAAAGAACACGGTCAAGGAATGGGCAGTCACAAATCCTAAGGTTCTTAAAGTAGAGATCGCGAAGTACATTATAAACAAAGACACAGATTCCGTCGTGAAACTAGTAAGGATTGTAAACAAATTCTTCGATTCCAACGACGAAGCAAAGTTCAAGAAGCTAGCGAAGAAATTCACAAAGGCGAAACAGAAGAAAAATTACACGAAATTCCTGTCAAAAACTTTAAACTTCATCATATTCAAACGCTTTAAGAAGATTAATTATTTACTCAAACAAATACTGAAGGATGAGTTAAAGAAGTTTACTGTTTACATAAGTGAAAAGTACCCAAGTCGCTTGCAAGGTGGCTCTAAGGAGTCTAGACGTATTGGTCGTGCCGAAGAATTCTCAGCTAGCAGTCATGGCGATACAACTGAGAGTATGGAATCGCCTCTAGAAACTGAGAATCTTGCGATAAACACTGAAAAAAGTATAGTTTTAAGCAATGATTTACGAGTAAACGTGCGTACTGATGATAACAATGAAATAACATTAAATGTTAATTGATTTAAAAGAAAAAGTTTTCGTTCAAAAATGTTTTATTTAGGCGGCCCGTAAACCTACAATTACATTGTGCAATACATTTTATTGGGCAATGAGATTGAAAGGGGCTTGAATCCAAACAATCAATTATATTGCACAATAATACGAACTGCACAACGTTTTCGTGTTTCATCGGAGAATAGTATTGATAAAAATCAATGAAATAATATGGAACAATAAAAATTTGACTCTCTCAAACTTTCGTTCAATCATTGCGCTATATTAATTAGCCCCAAATGGTCAATAATATTGCACAATTTGCAATATTGCGCAATATGATTGATCGTCTAGAGGCGGCCTTAGAGGACTTGGTGTGACCCAGCTAGAAGCCAAGAGCGGTAGTCCCCTTGTGTTTATATAAAGTAGCAAGTGACACTTTACATAAACTTTGTATATCACTTTTAACAACATAGTTTCAATGCTTAATAATCAACACGTTATCACCCGAAGAAACACAAGTTTTGGAAAAACAAAATTTTCATCTTGACAGTCAATTTAACGTTTAAGCACACACTTGAGAGCCAGTTCCCAGACCAGGTGTAGCGTGACGCCATCTTCGACCGCATCGTCACTTAACATCAGGCGACTTGTGGTCAAACGCTACCCTGTAAATAGTAAAAAAAAAGTTTCAAAACACCCATAAAATCGCATACATAGGCTCTGGTAGTGGTAGTGACGTCGACTTGCGATCCGTAAGACGTAGGTTCGAATCCTACAATGAGCTTGAGCTTTCGGTGAAGGAAAACATCGTGATGAAACCATAGCTTGGTGGTAGGGTATTTTCTAGTGCTCGCCTGGCTAGCTACCACCCTCTTGCTAAGAATCTGTCGTCAAGCACCTATCGGTGTGTTCCGGCAGCCTCACTTGAGAGCCAGTTCCCAGTCCAGGTGTAGCGTGGCGCCATCTTCGACCACATCGTCACTTAACATCAGGTGACTTGTGGTCAAACGCTACCCTGTAACTAATAAAGAAAGACAGCCTTTACGTTTCCACTGCTGGGACTCTGGCCTTCTCTCAGAGAGAGAGAGAGAGTACGGGCCGTAATGTAGCACGCTGGCCCAGTGCGGGTTGGTAGATGTCGCATGCCCTTGAATGTTGCGGTTCTTGGACACGCCGGTTTCCTCGCGATGTTTTCCTTCACAGTTTTGTGCAAAAAATACATAAAAAGGTGTCATGTAATTGTATACTTACTGCAAGATATTTATCTGCGAGGATTCTAATTTATTATGCCATATCGTGCAGTCAGTTCCTTAGATAGTGTCGTGGGCTAAGAGTCATAATTAAGGTAAGTCATTTTTATATTAATCACACTTATAGTGCAAACTAGCTTCGCCCTGCGGTTTCTCCCGCGTGGACAACAGTTTATCGCGATAAAAAGTATCTTTTATCCTTCTCTAGGGTTCAAACTATATCCATACCAAATTTCATCAAGATTGGTTCAGTACGGTACGGCGCGGAAAGGTAAATATAAAGAGAGTTGCTTTCGTATTTTTACTATTAAGTAGGTACAGTCAGCGACAAAAGTAGCTGATCGTTCTCGATTTTCCAAATGAGTTTCAATTCAGTAATAATTATTGTTTTTTTTATATTTTACATTATATCATTTTGACCACAACATAACACACCTGATTTTAGGTGATGATGAGGTCAAAAATTGGTGTCTACGATGATAAGGATAATAGAAAAAAGAGCGTTCAGCGACTTTTGTCGTTGACTGTACTAGTTCCGCCCCTCGGTTTCACTCGCGATCTTCCTGTAAGAACTTATTTCCGGGGTAAAAAGTATCCCATGTTTTAATCCAGGGTATAAGCTATCTTCGTTCCGAATTCCACTCAAATCCGTTCAGTAGTTTTTGCGTGAATGAGTAACAATTTAAACATTCATACTCACAAACTTTCACGTTTATAATATTAGTACTTAGTGCTAGCTTCGCCCCGCGGTTGCACCTGGTTGTACTACAGTTTATCGCGATAAAAAGTATTCCATGTTCTTCTCCAGGGATCAAATGATCGCCATACTTAAGAATTTTAAGCAACATCGGTTCAGCCAAGTTGAGGCGCGGAAATGTAACAACCAACAGAAAATAAACGCTACCGGATTTTTTCGATATTTGAATAAGAGTACGCCGTGTTAAACAATTAATCTGAAATCAGCTCCATACAAAAACGCAAGCGAGCTGACTAATGCCGTAAGGTCGTATGCGTTAAAAACAGGTATTATTCGTTTAAAATGAAAACTATCGTTAATTTTATAGAACTAAACCTGTAGTTCTTTAAAGAATGTGTACCTACCTATAAACCATACAAAAAAAAAAATCAACTCTTAAATCGGTTTCGTATGACTGTAAAATGAAAATCTTGTTTTTTTAGATGGCATTTTTCGATCATTGTTTCTCTGCTATGAAAGTTAACCAATCGTGTTGTCCTTCCGACAATTTGATGTCAAAAACATGACCTTTGATGTACATAAATATTGGTGTCGAATTGTCGATTCGGTTTTGCATTCTCTAAAACTAAACTAAGTTTGACAGGTCTAATAGTATTGCTGTCTTTTTCTAACCACTGAAGTAAAATTTAAAAAACTAAAAAAAAACACTTTAAAAACGCACTGAAAAATATAAAATAATTAAATTGACTTGTATATAATGGTTAATTCAAAAAGTGTGGAGCGCTTTTTGGTTGTGTGTACTTTTATTTATCCAGTAAAAGAAGCGCTCCACACTTTTTGAATTAACCATTATATCGTAATACAAGTCAATTTAATTATTTTATATTTTTCAGTGCGTTTTTAAAGTGTTTTTTTTTTAGTTTTTTAAACTATATATTTTTTTTTTTTAGTTTTTAGTCTTTTGTTACCAAGTCCAATCTATTTGACTCATCAAGACGAATCATATGAGCCCTAACACGAGGGGTTTACTAGTAGCCACTGCAGAGATGCCCTACCCACCTTCCGGTTGCATCATCAGACCCTCGTCACCAAGTTCAATCTATTGGACTCATCAAGACGAATCATATGAGCCCAAACACGAGTGGTTTACTAGTAGCCACTGCAGAGATGCCCTACCCACCTTCCGGCTGCATCATCAGATCAGGTCGATGATACCATATTATTGCATTGTCACCGAGATTAGGTACACATACCAAGTTTCAAGTCGATACGACAATTAGAACTGGGTGAAAATTCACTTCTAAGATTTGATTACATTGTTAGTTAGTTAGTTAGTTAGTTAGTTAGTTAGTTAGTTAGTTAGTTAGTTAGTTAGTTAGTTAGTTAGTTAGTTAGTTAGTTAGTTAGTTAGTTAGTTAGTTAGTTACAAGTCAAGCTAATAAAAGTGTTTTAAAAAAAGGACTGCATTACTATTAGACCTGTCAAACTTAGTTTAGTTTTAGAGAATGCAAACCGAATCGACACCAATATTTATGTACCTACATCAAAGATCAAGAAGAAGAGAGAATCTTCTCTTCTGTATCTAACAAGCCCCAAGCCCCCAATATTATCAATTTAATACCAAAGTCCCATAATAGAAAAAAAGCATGCAAAAATGATTGTTATCTTGACCCTGGTCGAATGCACGTTTCGTGCGCGAAATGAAGCGAAATAAAAACAATTGAGGTTGGAGCTATTAAAATTAAACTGCTACTTATTTTAATAATAATTGATACAATAATAACGACTAACTGGTATCGTTTGTGACGCGAATTATCTAAAATTAATCGAATTATTTCGAGTGGCCGTCGCCCTGTCGGCCGTCCCAGATATCGCTGGAAAGACGAAGTCACGAAGGATTTGCGCGAGCTCCAGGTGGAGGACTGGCAGGAGGTGGCGCAGGACAGACCGAAGTGGCGTCTTTTGTTATCAGAGGCCAAGACTCACTTTGGGTCGTTGCGCCATCTCAGTTAGTTAGTTAATTTACCAATTTATGGTAAATAAGTTCAGTTTAAGATCCAAGAGGGGATTTTGGGATGAAATCAATATCTGACACGCTTGACTAGGTATTTCCATGTCATTGTTATCGTTAGGATTCCGTGCTCATAGGGTAAAACAGGACACTTAACGGGAAATGCCGCTATATAGCAGGCAGGCGCAACTCGGAACAAAAATTTTTAAAACACTTTTATTAGCTTGACTTGTAACTAACTAACTAACTAACTAACTAACTAACTAACTAACTAACTAACTAACTAACTAACTAACTAACTAACAATGTAATCAAATCTTAGAAGTCAATTTTCACCCACTTGTAATTGTCGTATCGACTTGAAACTTTGTATGTGTATGTAATCTCGGTGACAATGCAATAATTTGGTATCATCGACCTAATCTGATGATGCAATCGGAAGGTGGGTAGGGCATCTCTTCGCTGGCTACTAGTAAACCCCTCGTGTTTGGGCTCATATGAATCGTCTTGATGAGTACAATAAATTGGACTTGGTGACGAGGGTCTGATGATGCAACCGGAAGGTGGGTAGGGCATCTCTGCAGTGGCTACTAGTAAACCCCTCGTGTTTGGGCTCATATGAATCGTCTTGATGAGTCCAATATATTGAACTTGGTGACGAGGGTCTGATGATGCAACCGGAAGGTGGGTAGAGGAACTCTGCAGTGGCTACTAGTAAACCCCTCGTGTTTGGGCTCATATGATTCGTCTTGATGAGTCCAATAGATTGAACTTGGTGACGAGGGTCTGATGATGCAGCCAGAAGGTGGGTAGGAGATCTCTGCAGTGGCTACTAGTAAACCCCTCGAGTTTGGGCTCATATGATTCCTTTTGATGAGTCCGATAGATTGGACTTGGTAACAAAAGACTAAAAAGTAAAAAAATAAAAATATATAGTTTAAAAAACTAAAAAAAACACTTTAAAAAGCACTCAAAAATATAAAATAATGAAATTGACTTGTATTAGTTACGATATAATGGTTAATTCAAAAAGTGTGGAGCGCTTCTTTTACTAGGTAAATAAAAGTACACACAACCAAAAAGCGCTCCACACTTTTTGAATTAACCATTATATCGTAACTAATACAAGTCAATTTCATTATTTTATATTTTTGAGTGCTTTTTAAAGTGTTTTTTTTTAGTTTTTTAAACTATATATTTTTTTTGTATGGAGGTTACAGCGCAAATAATGGCGGATATTGCTATCACACTCCCTCAGTGCGGTTTCTCTTTCATGCAATACTTCTCTCAAGTGTCAGCCATGTTGTCTATCAACAAAACTACATTTCGTACCGTGTGTTAGGAATGTAAATGCTTGTTTGATTGTGGATTTTAATTGTTTGAAGGGTAGTTTCTCCTAAAAATTAGTGACGGGTGATCAGAGGTGTACTTTGAGTCAAAATGCCACCGAAAAGATGGCTTATTTCTTGTGAAATTTGTTAAACTCGAGCAAGTCATTCGAATCGTAAAAAAAGGATGTTTAAGGCGAGACTTCCTTTAGATGAAGCCCGGTAAGCACATAAATATGATACTTTCCAGCCATATGTAAGTAGCAGGCTAAAAACAAAATTAACCTATTTTTCTCATATAAATTGTGTGCTAGTGATGTACTGCAACTGTAATATCGATATATCGATAGCAACATTATTGATTTATCATTGAAAAAAATAAGGAATATAATATTGGGTGAAAGAGTAGGCGCACAATGTTTTACATATTTCAATGGCGTGCCTACATAAATGAACAAGGATCGGAATAGGTTGTGCAATTTTTCAGGACTTAGAAACAATCTTTATAAAATTGATATGCCACACAATGGATTACGTGTGCCGAGTACACAAAAAAACGCAAAGCCTGGCCATTATGTGTTTATGCCTAATACTCCTGATACCAACAATGTGGCGATGCTAAGCACAATTTTTTTTTGATCCGGACATTTGGGTGGAGCGAAGGTGCATCTATAAGTTTTATATTAATATTAATGTTTTTTAGATTCTAAAATTCCTGTTCTACACCTACCCGAAGTTGATGATGCTGTCCTGCCTGATGTTTTCGAATTTCCAGACGATGATGCGGAATATGTTCACATGGAAAACAATTTGTTCGATTCGATCGAAAAGCAGCGTACTGTATATGTTGCAGGATATTTATAGCCTCAATGGTGCTAAAAAAACTGCGGCAATGTAAGAATTGTGAGCAAACCTTAAAAATAAAAGACCCAGAACGATGTGAGTCATCAACTGTTTACAATGGAATGTTTCATTTTCGTTTCGCTGAATAATTTAATTTCTGTAATAAAAAATTAATTAGCAGAAACAGTTTTTTATTTAATTCGGGCCCGCATTTAAGTCCAATCTTGTATTAGAATTTAGTATCAAATATTCCTCATCAACATTGGACTCATTAATACAGATTCGATACCTATCTAAAATCAATATAAAAATATTAATATTTAGCAACCTAGGTTTCTGCATTGCATATTTTATCGATATCGATAAAAGGCTATTGGTTATGCACTATTTGGTTCGTTAGGTTGGTACTCTGTGGTTTGACGTCTTTGTGGTATCTGTTGGTAATGTTGGTATTGGAATGCGCCGTAAATTGATTCTATCGGCTAGTATGGAAGTCCCGTCTCTTAAACCTTACATTCTCTTGGCTATATAGCGCGATGATTGACGTTTGATATAAGAGTGGCCACAAAATTTGAAAACGGCATTCACATTGGCGTTTGACGTTAGCCGATAATTCAAGTGCATTCACGTTGACCGTTCAAGTGTAGCCACTCACATAATAGCACCAGTGGCACCACATAATGTCACCAATAGCACCACTTACCGGGATTCGAACCCGGGACCGCTAGCTTTGCAGGCAGGGACACTACCAACTCGGCTACCATATCACTCAGTTGCGTCTTTTCAGAATGGACTGCAGTTACGAAGAGGTAAACAATGTTGAAGATGACTGCAAAAACACTCGGCAGCCTCTATTGAGACAGGTAAGCGAATCTCTAATTCTAGGATTCCGGAAAACCCGATAATATTTCTTTATAAAATCTCTTTTGGGGTATTTCTTATTTTCACAAGGAATTTAATCACTGCGCGGTGCTCCAAATTGCGTGAGTTTCCAGTTTCAGTTGACATGTTGATGTTTTTCGTCCGAAAGCTCGAAAGATAATAAAACAATTTTTTTTAATCCTAATATTTATTCTGCCACTATTAAGTACTACTACAAGTATAATAATATATTAGGATTTTTTTGGCGGCAATTGAGTTGTCAACGTGAAAATTTTATTTTTATTTCCAAAACTTGTGTTTCTTCGAGTGATAATGTGTAATATTGGTGGATTATTAACTATTATGTGTTCGTTAATGTGTACGAGTGTGGGAAATTGAAATAAAGTTGTGAAAGTGACTTTTCAAGTTGCTCCAAAAAAGTCCGTGTAAAGTTTAAGTAAAGCGCCACTACTTTACTTAAACACTATCCTCATCCCATCATCTCATCATCATCATCATCATTATTTAAACTTGATTCAACTCTCTGAGTTTGAAATCTTTTATACTTGACACTGGCAAATACACTAATCGTGTGACGCCATAACAAAACGATTAACACATAGGCTACTTTTAATCCCGGAAAAAGGTTAACGGGAAGACGCGGGTGAAACCGCGGGGCGCAACTAGTATGTATATATATGTACTTGTTTCGTCCCGCGGTTCCAGCCATCCACCCGCATCTATCCATACTCACAAACTATCACGTTTATAATATTTTAGTAGGATATTCTGATTTTGACGAATAATAAAGGTTTTCCTAATTGAGTCAGGCTCGTGGGTTTAACCACAGTATATAAAGAACAGTAGGTTAGCTAAGGCCGCTCGACGAGTTAATTGCCTACTCTTGCGGTGACGCATAGGCGGCGCGTTCCGTACTGAGTGCATGGCCGCGGCCCCGGCCGCCTCCTTTCGTTTATGTGATTGTGTGCGTGAAAAGTGCGTGCGTACACGGTGGCGCTACTCACGCACACATTCAAACCGGCGACGGCCGATTTATATGAAGCTGAACTACTACTCCTTTACTATGGTTTAACTTCCAGCTGTTCGTGTGCTCGAGCGCTTGGCTGGTGTACTTCCTGAGCGGGCTGTCCTTCGGGGTGCCGACCGTGATGGTCCCGCAGCTGCGGGCGGCCGCCAACTCCTCGGCCGCTGTCAGCGACGAGATGGCCAGCTGGCTCTGTGAGTTACCTTGGCTATAAAGTAGAGGTATATTATATACTAGCGGACAAACCCCTTTAAGTAACAAAAAAAAACAAGTTAGCCAAAGCAAGGCAAGTACAGGTTTTGATAGTTTACAAAAACTATAAAAGTTTTCGTTTCCATCCATACATATTTTTTTCAGCGAATCTTACCGGGACTGGGAGGAACTGAAATCGTTAATACGGGTTATTTTAAATCGTTATAATAATATTCCAACAATGTTATTGAGTTACTTTTTGAATTTAAGCTGATCGAGTTGCCACTTTGACAAGTCGGCGGTGGTAAACGTCGACGTTTACCAAAACTTTTATCGTTTTCAAAACTTGTACTAGGGGTACAGGACCGGTGTGTGAGTTCAACAAGCGCTTAAACCAGTTATTTGTTATGTTTTTTTTTCAGATTCCGTATTCGGCTACAGCGCGCTACCCTGGGTTGTCATCATTTGCGTATTTACCCGACATTTCGGCAGAAAACTCTCTTTCGCTATAGTCTGCGTCAACACCTTCTCCTACTACACACTCCTATATTTTAGTATTAACACACGACAGATCTTAATCAGTGAAATAATGCAAGGCATGAACCACGCGTCTAATGTGACACTTTCTGTCATAATTGTCACGGAGTACAGCTCTCCTAAGTACAGGGGTTTGTTCTTGGCAATCAAATCCGCTACAATATTCTGGGGAGTTTGGGTTGCTAATGCTTTGGGAACTTTTTTCTATTGGAAGTATATACCTTTACTCGGATTAGTTCTATCTCCCTACACAGTTACCGTCCTGTTTTGGCCTGAATCGCCTCAATGGTTAGCTAGTAGAGGGAGATTTGAAGAGTGCAAACGAGCGCACAGGTGGCTTAGGGGTACGGATAGGGAATCTGAGAAGGAATTAGAAATCCTACTGCAATCGCAAACAGATTTGAAGACTACTGAAAAGAAAAAAAGCAGTCTGTGTTACCACAGAGAAATATTGGTGACAGTTTCCCAAAAGGCGTTTTACAAACCTCTGTTTTTATCTGTGGTAATGCTGATGCAGTATCAGTTTTCTGGCAAAATCGTGTGCATGGTGTATGCCATAGATATCATTAAGAAGATAACTGACAGCGAGTCTACAGCTTATACAGCCATGCTGGTACTTGATGGTGTTACTGTGGTCGGAATGTACACAGGCTGTGTGTTATCTAGAATTTTAAAGCGGAGATTGTTGCTGTTCACATCATCAGCTTTTGCGATAGCGTTTTTGTTTCTAATAGCGTTATATTTGTACTTGCTGGAGTTAGGAGTTTTGGTGGAAAGCAAAACTGTCACTATATCTTTGTTGACACTTTTCTCGGTATCTGTTAGCTGTGGTCCCATGATTCTGTCAACGTCAATCTACGGAGAGTTATTACCGCTACGTTACAAAAGTTCTTGTACCATGATATCAGCGTTCATTTTTGTAAGTACGACATCAACAATGCTAAAGATTTTTCCTTACATTTCAACAGTTTTTCACATGTCCGGCGCGTTTTTGTTTTACGCGGTAACATCGATGCTTTGCGCGATTGTCTCTTTCATTTATTTGCCAGAGACGAAAGATCGGACTTTGCAAGAAATCGAAGAGGATTTTGACGGGAAGAGGAAGTTCGACGAGGGAAAGGAATGTACGGCTATTAACCGAAAGCTTAGCACCACAACATAGCTTAGCAAAAAAATGACTACTTTATGTGGGCAGATCAATAACGGCCAGTTTCAATAACCGATCTATCCACAGTTTGCCCTACTGGAGTTGGAAATTTGACATAAGCTCGATAGAAGTAATGTCAAACTGTGGATAGATCGGTTATTGCAACCCGACCTATCTTTTAGGCATACACATGGCTGTATGAGCTCGAATGCCTCTGCTTGTTTAATTGAGCAAATGCGAAATAATGTAGGTATAGCTAGCGCCATCTATCTAAGATTTAGGAACTACATTTTTCAGCTGTCAGAAAACCACCTAGCAGAGTTCTCCAATCGCGTTTTTAAAGCCAACTGACAGTAGCTAATGTCACTTTGTATAATTATGTTGCCAAATTTAAAGTAACAGTGATGCGTTCAGTTCTCGTTCAATCAGATGAATGAACAATGTGTGTGAATTTTTAATCATTGCAAACTATAAAAGAATATTGTTCATTCATTCAGTTTTTTTAATCGTTCACTTTGTCACAACACTATTTTTATTTTATCAAAAACTGACAACACTGTAAACGTCAGTTGACTTAACGTCAGTTGACTTAACGTCAGTTGACTTAACGTCAGTTTTATGTAACTTTTATCTGTGTAAACTGTAAATACATTGTAAATTGAAATAAATGTGATGAAAACAGCAAAAACGGTGTTTTTAAAAAAATATTTATTATGTAACTTTTATTACAAATATCTTACAGCTAGGATACATCACTACACTTAAAATTATCGATGGATTGTTAGGCCCGCACAGATTTGAGCTGTTTGTGTCACATTATAAATGTTTTATGTCCCACATTGGCATCATCATCATCAGCCGGAAGAAGTCCACTGCTGAACATAGGCCTCCCCCTTTGAACGGCTATTAGCCATTTGCACCCATCGGCTCCCTGCGACTCTTACAATGTTCCCCGCTCCACCTAGTGGGACGCCTACCTACAGAACGTGTTCCGGTTCGTGGTCGCCACTCGAGAACCTTTCTTCCCCATCGGTAATAAGCTCAGAGTACAGTCCATAACGCCCGAAATTAATAATCGATCCTGATCCGTTATCCGCGGTTTTGGATCGATACGTCATGTCATAATATGACATTTTAGTAGTAATATGTCAAGCCCTAGTACTAAAATGACATTATGACATGACATACCAAAACCAACATGTAACGAACCAAAATGTAATTAACGACAATCATGCATGTTTACCTACTCATGTTTTGTGCAAATAAATTATCTTATCTTATCATATCGATCCAAAACCGCGGATTACGGATCGGATCGATTAATAACGGGCGTTAGTCGCACATAACCGATCTATCCACGGTTTTCCCTACTGAAGATGGAAAGGACATCATCGGGATTTCATACATTTTTGGTCCAAGTATGAAAGTGCCGGCCAATAAAAAAATATGCTGTATTCCGTTAGAACTTGAGTATTTATTATTATGACACCAAAGCTATAGGGTCATTGTCCTTGGTTTTATTGGAGTTCAAAAATTCAACATCTCCATACATTTTCAGTGCCTTCTCTCAGAGAGAGAGTACGCGCCGTAATGTACCACGCGGGCCCAGTGCGGGTTGGTACATGTCGCATGCCCTTGAATGTTGCAGTTTTTGGACACGCCGGTTTCCTCACGATGTTTTCCTTTACCGTTTTGAGCGATGGCGAATAAATCAACACTTCAGCGTAATTCTGCACGGGCCTTAGACTAGTAATGCGCAGCGTAGACGCATAATATAATATTTACATACTAGATACGCCCCGCGGTTTCACCCGCGTCTTCCCGTTATCCCTCAGGAACCCTTTTCCGGTATAAAAAGTAGCCTATGTGTTAATCCAGGGTATAAGCTACATTAGGGGTGTATCCGGGCGGTAGAAGGAGGCGTTTTGCTCGCCTCCTCCCGCCCCTCTAACGACGTTGTATCTGGGGGGTGTCGCTTATGAGCTGGACACCCCCCCTTGGTATTTGGTGTGTTGTGGGGCCCGGAACGAAGGAGTTCCGGGCCTTTCCGCCGCGGCGGGTTGGTAGTCTGATACAGTGACCCCTTCCCGCCCCTCCAAAAATGACGGCGGTCTGACGTAGTAAAAAAAAAGGATATAAGCTATCTCCATTCCAAATTTCATTCACATCCGTTCAGTAGTTTTTGCGTGAAAGAGTAACAAATCAAATCAAATCAAATCAAAAATATGTTTATTCAATAGGATACATTGTGATCACTTTAAAACGTCAACTTAAAACTAGCTACGCCTGTTCCAACCTCCTTACGCCGGCAAAAGAACAGGCAAGAAACGCCCGGCAGGTAATTTTTTTGGCGCGATCACATTGACAATTTTATTCTTATTACTAATTGATTGAATTGGAGCAAGTTCACTAAAATCCCAAGGTTTTTTTTTGTCATCTAATAGTCCGATATTTTTTATTTAGCTTTACTAATAAGAAGATTTCTCTTGTTTGGTTGTACACATTGGGATATGGGAACATGAATATTAACGAGTTGCGGGATCACAACCAAAGCAGACCAGACCCCACAAGCAGCACCCGTTCACGAGTTGACGCATGTGCCAGCCATCGCTCTCCTAACAAACATCCAACCATCCATACTCACAAACTTTCGCGTTTATAATATTAGTAGGATATGATTAAAAAGTCATCATCAGATACCATTCTTCATAAAACAGTACTGTGACTGACTCACAGTGGAACAGAGACTGGCGTGTGATTAGCCCTCTTCGCGCGTTTTGGTACTCTTTTGGTTTGGACGCTTTTGAGCGAAAAGCCCGACGTCCATCAGTCCATCACTATCACTTGGTCCGTCACTGTTTCGACAGTGATTGAATGCTCAAACTACAGACGGTATATCCGTTGTTTGTAGACTAAGTTTGTTTTGTTCTATTCTGAAACAATAAAGAATGCAATTTGTAATGCTGGGGCCTAAAGATGTGATAAACGGCTTAAAATTGACCGATGAAAAAAGCGGCTGGAACGCTTATTTTTAAGAGCTACGATTTTGAGTTGTATCTGTATTGAAATAAGGTTTGCATTTGTTTGGACTTTGGAAAAAAGCCATCAACGTTTAAACGGACTCTTAAGCGCTTATTTTGAAGAGCGACGATTTTGAGTTGTATGTGTATTGGAATAAGATTTGCATTTGTTTGGACTTTGGAAAAAAGCCGTCAACGCTTAAACGGGGTCGGCTTATTTTAAACAGCCCGTTTATGTGCTTATTTTGCAACGTTTAAACGGACGCTTAAGCGCTTATTTTGAAGAGCGACGGTTTAGAGTTGTATCTGTATTGGAATAAGGTTTGCATTTGTTTGGACTTTTTCAAACCGCTTTTCGTTTAAACGCCCACCTCTAGGCCACACTAACGGGAAATGCCGTTCAATAGCGCGATGATTGACGTTTGACATAAGTGTGGCCACGACATTGGACAACGGCATTCACATTGGCGTTTGACGTTAGCCGATAACTCAAGTGCATTCACGTTGACCGTTCAAGTGTAGCCACTCACGTAATAGCGTTAATAATGAACGCAATATTTATCGCGATGATAGGCATTGACATTGACGTTAGTGTGGCCCCAGCATAAGTCCCGCGTGGACTACAGTTTATCGCGTTAAAATGTATGTTGAGTTACATTGGGGCCATTCAAGTATTACGAAAGCAGGTTTTTTTACAATTATTCAAAAGTAAGCAAACCTCCCCCCCCCCCCTTCCATGCTTACGTAATCATTGGTACCTATATGCAATGTATTCTGTTGTTTTATTGATTAGTGAGCAGCAGTTAGCAAATAGGCATAAAATAGAGGAATTTAACGATTTGTGGGTTTCCATTTGTGTAAAATAGTAAATAGTAACTGCTGACGTAATCACGATATCGACCCCTTCCCCCCACCCACCCACCATGTCATCAAAAATAAGCAAAGCAAAGACCCCCCGCCCCCTCAAGCGCTTACGTAATACTTGAATGGCCCCATTCGCATTTCAAGCCATGCATAGGTGCTTGGCGACAGATTCTTAACAAGAGGGCGGTAGTTAGCCAGGCGAGTATTAGTAAATACCCCACCACCAAGCTATGGTTTCATCACGATGTTTTCCTTCACCGAAAGCTCAAGCTCATTGTAGGATTCGAACCGATTCGGATATGTAAATATACTGTCACTGCATTTGTTTACATAGCCGACTGACGTCATGACCACAGAGCAATATGGCGTCCACTGCGACTGGCGTTTTCGTCAAATTACGCGCGAAATTCGAAAATGCAATATTTTAAACGCATTTTTATGGCACATGACGATTGAATAAAATTTTTGTGAATTTTTTAGTGTTTCACTAATACTATAAAATCTGATTGAAACACTTTTTAATAAAAAAAAAACTAAAAATAACCCTTTGAAAACGCTCTAAAAAATATTAAATAATGAAATTTACTTGTAACAGTTACGATATAATGGTTAATTCAAAAAGTGTGGAGCGCTTTTGTGGCATTATGTACTTTTATTTACCCAGTTAAAGGTGATGATACCAAATTGTTGCATTGTCACCGAGATTACATACACATACAAAGTTTCAAGTTGACACGACAATTAGAAGTGGGTGAAAATTGACTTCTAAGATTTGATTACATTGTTAGTTAGTTAGTTACAAGTCAAGCTAATAAAAGTGTTTTAAAAATGGGTGTTATAATTGAACATCGTGATACCTGTTTTGATGTCTCTCTAGTGCGGAGTTCATGCTGAACACCCTGTCGCAACCAGAGCAGGGAAACACTTCTTTAGATCTGAAAAGATGTAAAAATTTAAATTAAAAATTGGTTGTCTGTAAAGTCGGTTTACTGACGATAGTTGAACGTGACAACGTCGATTGGCCGATTGTGAAATGTATAAATTTCCTAGGAAATGTGTCTAATATAATTTGTTAAGCACATTTCCGTGCGATTTTAGGAATTGCATACGTTTCCTAGGAATTGTATACAATGGCGTCGATTCGGTTTTGCATTCTTTAAAACTAAACTAAGTTTAACAGGTCTAAACGTAATGCTGTCCTTTTTTTACTTCAGTGGTTAGAAAAAGACAGCAACACTATAAGACCTGTCAAACTTAGTTTAGTTTTAGAGAATGCAAAACCGAATCGACACCATTGACGGATTACATACATTTCCGGTAACACATACATACATACATACACTCGCACTCAAGATTTAGTTTTTCATTTCGAGATACAGAACTCTATAATATTTTTGACGTGACAACGTCTTATAATTCGATAGAGCCGGCTGCACGCACGAAAAAACATGACTCATGCGACGTTACCTCGCTCTGAGGCGTTCCATGTAAGGCTTGAAGTGCAAGCGAGAGCGCGGAACGAGCGACAAAGAAGCACAGCCGGCCAATCGACGTTGTCACGTTCAACTATCGTCAGTTAACCGACTTTACAGACAACCAATTTTTTTTTTTTACTAACCTTGGTATTAGGTCCAACAATACTTCGGGATGATGCACCATTATATGGCGTTTGAACAAGCCCATGACCAAGAATCTCTTCCTACAAATACGGCAATGGTGAGATCTGTGAAAGGAAAATCCATATTCATATTTCAATTATTTATTGAGAGAGAGAGAGAGAGAGAGAGAGAAATAATTATTAGAAAGATTTATTGCATTCATATGTTAGTATACAAGAGATCTTAATGGTTAAGATTAGCGAACATATGGACCCGAATAGGGTATAGCAATGTAGGAGCGGACCGATGCATTCTAATCATTTCTAAAAGTCGTCGTTGAGGAATTCATCCTTCGTGACTTCGTCAGAACCCTACAAGTTTACACTGTAATAGACGGACAATAGTCATTTTCACCTCACAAGCTCGGAAAGAGTCTGTTTGTCATTCGAAATCGGAGTGCAAAAGTGCATTTTGCGCGCTAGCGTGTAAAGTATTTTTAAACTTCGAAACTTTCTATTCAATAATTTTCCATACCGCCAGTCCACTTAAAATGCAACAACAATTATTTCATGTCAGTGTGCCAACCTCTTTTTGAAATAATCGCACTGGCCAGTAAGACTACTGCATGAAAAAAACAAATAAACCTATTTTATCTGTTTTTCTTGCATCTAGCAATTTCCTCGCTGTAGTGAGGTGAAAAGTTCACATAGTTATTTGTTATGCACGGCTGCAAAGTTATATTTTGGCGCGAGTACTTGTATTGAAACCTGAGCAAGCGAAGGATTCTAGGATTGAACGATGCGCGAAGCGAATGGTTCAAATATAGAATCCTGAGCGTAGCGAGGGTTTCAAAGGTACGAGACGCAGATAACTTTGCAGCCGAGCGAAACACAACTTTTCACCTCACTACAGCGAGGAAACTGCTAGATGCAAGAAAAACAGATAAAATATGTTTGTTTTTTTATTACAATGTTGTTTTGTTCCTTTAAATACATATGTATTTGGATTTTGCATAGAACTTGGCACTCATTTAGATCTCCATTCTTTTTGCTGCGAATCCCACGGCCAAGCATAATTTTTGTATTGAACTTTTTTACATATAAATTTGTGAGAAAATATCCGCAGTTCTTCATAAAACAAGCTGACCAATCACGACGCTACGCAACCAGGTTTATGTATAAACTAGAATTACCACCGTCAAAATTAAAATTACACAGTTCCGGACCAAACATAATTTCAATAAAGATATTTAATAAACTACCCGACGAATTAAAATCCGAAGAAAAAAATCACGTATTTTTAAATAACTTAAAAACGTTTTTAATCGACAAATGCTACTACAGCCTAGATGAATTCCTCAACGACGACTTCTCGAAATGATTAGAATGGATCGGTTCGCTCCTACATTGCTATACCCTATTCGGGTCCATATGTTCGCTAATCTTAACCATTAAGATCTCTTGTATACTAACATATGAATGCAATAAACGATTGAATATGAATACCTATATATATTTATGTTTTTGGTGGGATTTCAATTACCTGTAATGCGTTGATATGTGGTTTTCAATTTGATACACATATTTGAAGCGGCATTCGCAAATATCGCACATATGGGCGCCTGAAGTCTGAAATTCAAATGAGCTACTTTAAAATGCTGCACCAATTAGTTATTAGTTTATAGTCGAGGAGAGCGATGGCTGGCACATGCGTCGACTCGTGAACGGGTGCTGCTTCTGGGGTCTCGTGGTCGGAAGAGTTTCCGTGTCGGATTCGACGTCACTTTCGCTTCACGGAAACGTTTCCCGAGAGCAAATAGGTGGCGGAAACTTTTCCGTGATTGAGCAGCTGGTTTGTCAAATTAAATATCAGTTTTCAGATTGATGAATAGAATCTAAAAAATTAAATTAAATCGTGTCGACTGCGTTGGCATGGCCACGTAGTGCGCATGGGGGAGGATCGGGCGTCAAAGCGTTTTTATTTGGGACGACCGAATGGCCGTAGACCGGTCGGACGCCCTAGATACCGCTGGAAGGACGCGCGGACTTGCTCGAACTCCATCCAGGCTCTGAACCGGGCTGAAATCGCTCAAGATAGAGAAGAGTGGCGCTCTCTCGTTTCGGAGGCCAAGACACACATTAGGTCGCTGAGCCATCGGAGTTAGTTAGTTTTTTTAGTTAGTCTAAAAAATTATCAAGGAAACTTTTCCAAATCCATGGTCGGAGGAGTTTCGGTGTGATTTGGAATCGCACTGCTGGTCTGCTTTAATTGTGATCCCGTAACTCGTTAATATTCATGTTTCCATATCCCAATGTGCACAACCAACTAAGAGAAATCTTATTAGTAAAGATTAAGATTATTATAAAATATCGGGATTATTTAGATGACAAAAAAGCTTGGGATTGTAGTAAAACTGCTTTTTAAAATATATTACTCGTTTTTTTACATCCTCAGGTCCATTTTGGCCATAAAATAAACATCGGGGGACCATTGCACACAAATTGACCTAGCCCCAAATTAAGAACTTGTTACTTAAAACTTGTGTTAGGGGTACTAGACAACGATATACATACTTAAATAGAGAAATAAATACATATTGATAGAAATATCCAAGACTCAGGAACTTATATTCGTGCTCATCACACATATATTTGCCCTTACCGGGATTTGAACCCGGGACCGCTAGCTTCGAAGGCAGGGTCACTACTAACTCGGCTACCGCGTCGTCACACATTGGGAACGGCCGTGAGTCAGCCCCTTTTTTTTAACGTGGGAAATCCTAATGGGTACCATTCGGCCGAATGGTTATGTGGGACTTGCACCCTAACTAAAACCACCACGATGAGCAATCAGAGGCCGCTGCAGATGTTAAGAGGTACGGGATCGGTTAGCGTTTGCATTCACTCTCCCGCCCCCCAGTGGCAGACCCTGGGGGCTGGGCCGCAGGTCTGCGGAGAAGCGTCCTGGCTCAGAGGAGGACGCCCCTCGCAGACAAGCGGGGCTATACAAGCTGGCGGGGCCCCCTTTCCCCCCAGCTAGCCATCGCCTAACTTCACAGTGCTCACTTACCGTTTCATGAAACTTTTTATTATGCGCCTCTAACGTCATATCATTTTTAAACTGTTTAACACACTTGAAGCACTTCCATTTGGCATTCCGGAACCGGCTTTGCTTTGCCGACCGTTCTCTCACTTTAATTACTTGATTGTCTCTGAGAATACGAGTGTTACAGATTTTTTTCATATCACAGAGTGGGAACTTGCTCAATTTTTTTCTTGTTTTTTCGTTGTCATCCAGTTCATCTGTGGCCGTGTTTGTGAGTGAAATTTGAGTGCGATCGGTTCTCGGTTTGCGTTTCGCGACCGTCTTTCCGTTTTCGACTTTAGTTTGATCTGAGACGGATACGGTTTCATCGGGGCCTGTGGTTTTCGTTATTTCAGAGGATTTACAATTTTTCAATTTGTTATCATCACAATTGTTATTTGTGTTTTCGCCGTGTTTCTCTATTATGATCTTTTCTAATAGCACAATGGGACGCATCAGCAATTTTGTGCAATTTATTTGTTTAAGTCTATCCTCTCTCTCTTCACTTTCTGGTAAACAATTTGTTAACTCTTTGACTAACACATTATTTTTCCCTTTACATTCTGTTGAGTCGTTTGCTAGTAATTTTTCAAACCCATTCTCATCATATTCTGCTGGATTAACTTTGTCTAACACATTGTTTTCCTCGTCACTTTCAAGTGAATCATTTGTAGACAGTTCTTCTAACTCATTATCTACCTCTTCGCATACTGGTGAATCTCTTGATAGCACGTTTTCTAACTCATTCTCACTTGTAGGTGATTCTCTGGATAACATGTTTTCTAACTCATTCGCTGCCTTGCTGCTCTCCGGTGAAACATTTGTTAGCAATGTTTCTAACTCATTCTCTCCTTTACTTGCTGGAGGATGTTTTGTTAGCACTTCCGATACAAATCTCAATTTGTTTTTATTTTTTTCACATACATAACCCTCTTCAGGTTCTATTCGCGGTGGATCTGAAACTTTCTGTTTCTTCCTCTTTGGGGGGACAGGATTTCGGAATTGGTCGTCACAGTTAGCTTCTTCGCATTCTGTTTGCGATGGATTAAACATTTTCTTTTTTCTTCTTTTTCTGCGGGCAGTGTTTCTGTATTCAGTGCCATAGTTTCCTTCAATTAGTGGATTTAAATGTTTAATTTTCTTCCTTTTTGCATGGACAGGTTTTCTGATATTGTTCTGTTCGTGGCTTTCTATTTGGGATGGCTCTAAGTCTTTCTTTTTCTTCCTATTTGGGAGGGCAAGATTACTGGATTGGATGTCACAGTTTCCATCTCCAGAGTCTATTCGTGGTGGATCTAAATGTGACCTTTTCTTCCTTTTTATTGTGCCGGAATTTCTGAAATTGTTGTCCCAGTTTCCTATGTGAGTAGCCATCGCTTTAGCTTTTTTGGATTGAACATAGTTTTTCTTATTGTTACTTTTATTTGGTACATTGATCTGATAACTTGATTGAGGTGGGTGAGTTTCTTCATTCCATATTGTAAAATAAAGAGGTTCAAGCAGGTCTGGTGATGTATTTCTGTTGTCTTGATCAAGCTTATTGTTGTCTGATGTTGAATTCGTTTGTTCATCTCTATTATTATGTTCACTTGCTGTCTCTGTCGTCTCGTCATTGTCATTTGGACTAATATCGAATATAGAACTCGAAAAACTTACAGTTATGTTATGAGTTTCAAAATCATTCGACGCGTGACTAGTAGTGTTTGTATTAGATTCACTTTTTGTGTTATTCTCATCACATTTTCTGGATGCATTTTCATAAGCGGATTCTAGAGTTTCGTCATCATAATCTCTATCTTCGGAGTAATCCCTTGCGGCACGATAATTTTCGGAATAATAATTATTTGAATTTGGTTGACTTGTTTTGTTACCAAAATGCTCTGTTTCTGATTCAGTTTCTGTTGAACTATCGTCTTCATTTAATGAAAGTTCTGGTCTTGAATGTATCTCTTCTTGTTCGATTTCACCTGAAAGAGGATAACATGTTTTTTCTACTTTATTTATTACTTTTATACATATAAAGGGAGGAGTTTGAATATTTTGGCGTAACACATTGACCGCTAATTAAATAGTTAATTATGAACAAAATCTACTTTAAAACTTACACGTTTCATCTCTATCATAGTCATGAATATCATGAGCAGAGTCTAGGTCGCCTTTTGCAACTTTCATTTTTACTAACATTGAGTTAGTTGTATCAGTTTTAGTGATTTCTTGTACTCTTTCTATTTCCAAATCACTCGCATCTAGATCTTTGTCTAAATTGTCTATTATATTCTGAATCATATCTTGAGTAACATTATAGCTCATTACTTCTTTTAAAGAGAACTCTCGTCTCATTTTGTCTTCTCTTATCCGTTTTCGCTCTACCTTCGCTGATTCGCGTTGTTCTTTAATTCCCTTCCAAATTTGATCGTATCCCGTGCACTTATAATAGCTATGATCTAGCAAAAAATTTGTGTTAGCTTGTGAAAGTCTCGTAGAAATATTGCCTTTCTTTAAAAAATATGGTTGAGCTATTGGCTGCTCCAGAAGGGTTCTAAGGTGCTTATTTTTGTCTTGTACTGGTGTGATGATCGGCGTGCTATCTATGGAGTATACCGCGGGCCCATCAGCTGTGACTCTGTTAATTACCAAAGGTTGTATCTCCTTAAAGATTTTTTCCTGTAACATTTCCTCTTCATTTGTAAAATTATCTTCTCTTAGTAAAGACTCTTTATTGGAGCAATTTTTCCTGCTAACTTTTGTAATGGGTATAATGTCTGATGATTTTTGAACACCTAGTTGTTCAAAGTGCGTTTGGTCATGCTCTTCGAAATTATCCACGTATTCAAGAATATCTTCATTAACTATAATAACTTCTTTACCTTGTACAGTTTCTTTATTGGAGCAATTTTTCCTGCTAACTTTTGTAATGGGTATAATGTCTGATGATATTTGAACACCTAGTTGTTCAAAGTGCGTTTGGTCATGCTCTTCGAAATTATCCACGTATTCAGGAATATCTTCGTTAACTATAATAACTTTTTTACTTAGTACAGTTTCTTTAGTGAAGCACTTTTTGCTGCTAACTTTTGTAATGGGTAAACGTTCACCTTTAAGCAAAAGGTCTGATGTTATTTGAACATATTGTTGTTCAAAGTTCGTTTTGTCATGTTCCTCGTAATTATCAGTACATATAGGAATATCGTAATTAAATATAATAACTTCTTCACTTAGTACAGAATCTCTATTGGAGGATTTGCTGCTAACTTTTGTAATGGGAAAACGTTCACCTTTAGGTAAAATGTCTGTTGTTATTTGAACACATTGTTGATCTAAGTTCATTTCATGACTTTCTTGAGTTGGAGTTTCATTATTATCATCATCGTCACTATTTGTCATAACTTCTTCACTTAGTAGAGAATCTTTATTGGTGTATTTTTCGCTGCTAACTTCTGTAATAGGTACATGTTGAGTTTCCGGTAAAATATCTGATATTGTTTGAACACATTGTTGTTCTAAGTTCATTTCATAATTATCTTGAGTTGGAGTTTCATTATAATCGTCATCCTCACTATTTGTTGTAGCTTCTTTACTTAGTAAAGACTCTTCATTTGAGCAGTTTTCGTTGCTAACTTCTGTAACAGGTACATCTTCAGCTTCCGGTAAAATATCTGATATTGTTTGAACACATTGTTGTTCTAAGTTCATTTCATAATTATCCTGAGTTGGAGTTTCATTATTATCTTCATCCTCACTATTTGTTGTAACTTCTTTACTTAGTATTGTTAGTATAGACTCTTCATTTGTGCAGTTTTCGTTGTTAACTTCGGTAATTGGTACATTTTCAGCGTCCGGTAAAATATCTGATATTATTTGAACACATTGTTGTTCTAAGCTCATTTCATGACTTTCTTGAGTTGGAGTTTCATTATTTTCGTCATCCGTACTATTTGTTATAACTTCTTCACTTAGTATAGACTCTTCAATTGTGCAGTTTTCGTTGGTAACTTCTGTAACAGGTACATGTTCAGCTTCCGGTAAAATATCTGATGTTATTTGAACACATTGCTGTTCTAAGTTAAAATCGTGATTTTCTTGAGTTGCAGTTTCATTATTATCGTCCTCCTCACTATTTGGTGTAACTTCTTCACTTGGTATAGACTCTTCATTTGCGCAGTTTTCGTTGCTAACTTCTGTAACAGGTACATGTTCAGCTTCCGGTAAAATATCTGATATTATTTGAACACATTGTTGTTCTAAGTTCATTTCATGATTCTCTTGAGTCTGAGTTTCATTATTATCATCATCTTTACTATTTGTAATAGCTTCTTCACTTAGTACAGACTCTTTATTGGTGCACTTTGAGTTGATAACTTTTTTAATAATTATACATTTACTCTTAAATAAAACATCTAATATCGTTTGAACACGTTGTTGTTCAAAATTGTTTTTATCATTTTCTCGAGTTTGATTTTTTTCATTATCACCAGTTCTCGGAATATTACTATCATCACTCGTTTCTGAAACACAGTGACTTTCTACATTTTGAGAAATAGTGTGCGGTACTTCTTTTGGCGTTTCTTGTTTTGTATCGGAACTGTCGGTGAATGTTCGAATATTATCACCAGAGTTATTGGTCAAATCACTAATTGGAATATCAGTACCTTTTCTCGTTAGATTTCTCCCATCTGATAGTGAATCGTTACACGCTACCAATTTCTTTGTACACATCAACTGTATGACTGGGGCAGACTTATTAGTTGCATTTATGACGTGAAGCAACTGCGGTTTACTGGAATCTTGCACAAAATATCTGGTACCTGTATTTTCAACCCCATTGGGTGTTACATTCCGATCATTTTCAATTTCCACGCACTGCTCTTCATCACTAAGATCATCCTCAGACATTGTGTCTGAGGAATATTCAAAGTGCACATCGTCCTCAGTTTCACTTAGGGGATCAATTTCATCATCATTGATTGAACCTTCGAGCAGGTGTTCGGCTGTTTCAGTAATTACTTCATTGTTTCTTAAAAAATCGTCTATTTCCAGTAATGGAGTACTTTGGTTATCAATTACATTGTCTGGGGGTAATTCTGCTGGCATTGTTTTCATGTCCGCAGTAGCATTGACTTCTTTAGAGCTATTTTCATTTAAAATTTCTGTTTTAGGTATTACCATTTTGCCTGTGGGAACGATTTTTACCTGTATTTTGGTGCCTGACGTAGATAGTGGGTGTAAGGCTGGTATATGTAAACTTTTTGTAGTTTCACTTTGTTTTTCTGCTGCGGCTGAAAACGCAGGAGGATCAGCCAGTGCTTTTCGTGATATAAAAACTGTAGTTTTATCTTCCTTTGGTTCTATTGCTAGTATTCTAACTTTCGTTCTTTTTAAGCTGGAGACGTTTAGTGGAGATAGCATTGCTTTCTGAAATGCAAAGTGGTTTATTTTTAAAGAACTGAGAGAATGAACTTAAGTAATGTTGTAAGTTTATTCGTTGCTGATTTTTCCATTGTTCCGGGGAAAAACTTAAGATCAATAACTGACGCATATTGTTCTTGGTCTCTCACATTTATGTAAACACTAGTTGCGCTCTGCGGTTCCACCCGCGTTTTCCCGTTATCCCGCAGGAACCTTTTTCCGGGATAAAAGTAGCCTATGTGTTAATCCAGGGTATAAGCTATCGGAACATTCCAAATTTCATTCAGATCCGTTCAGTAGTTTTGCGTGAAAGAGTAACAAACATCCATCCATCCATCCATCCATACTAACAAACTTTCACGTTTAGGCTACATCTTGAGAGAAGAAAATGCTTTTTATATTACTTCATGGTGGCAAAATAACTGAAAAACTGTCCGCCATTGAGTAAAAAGGTATATTTTATCATTAAACACATAAAATTATGTATAACGAGATAACACGGTGACCCACAAATTGATCTTTTGGGTTTTCCCTTTCTTTCAAACCACAACAAGGTGCGAGGAGTCATTTCATCGCTATGTGGCAGATTTACTATCGTTCCACACCAAGCGTTTCATTGATTCCTTCATTTTGTAGGCTGCAAGGGTCTAGAATTTGCTCCTTGCTATTTTGTTTCCTGAAGAATACAATCTGGGTCTCTTAAAGTGGTCTCTTTAAGTCTAGAGTGAATAGGCACCTCATGGGCCAGCATGATCCACCCTCGACTGCATCGTCACTTACCATCAGGTCAGATGTGGTCCCTAAAAAAGAAAACTAAATTTCAATTAGTCAATTATTTTTGAGTTTTAGCAAGACTATCAAACAGTACTTAATTGGTGTTTATCCCTAACAATATTATAAATGCGAAAGTATGTTTGTTTGTCTGTTTGTCTGACTCGCTTTCAAGCCCAAACTACTGAACCGATTTAAATGAAATTTGGTAGGGATATAGTTTGAACCCTGAGGTAGGACTAGGGATACTTTTTATCGCGATAAACTATAGCCCACGAAGGGAGAAACCGCAGGGAACACCTAGTATAAATTTATAGAGAGATTTAATTTTATATACATACCATATCTTTTCCGAACAGTACAAGCTGAGCTAGCTCTGCGGAGCGTTTGAATCGGCTTAATTTTTTTAATATAGCACGGCACTCCCAGCATATGGTTGATCTGTTTCTAATCTGTATCGAGACAATATATGATGTTAGAACACATTATTTATTTATTTAGTAATAGGCGAGCAGCTTGAGGCTGATGTGCCTATATTATGCTGTGTTGAATTATAGCAATGTGGCTAACGGCTTCAACGGAAGACCAGCGCTGATCAAACGAGCAGCACAACACTGAGTTGAGGCCGGTTTGCAACAATACATAGTAGTTATTTCTTATTGCATTTTGTTTTGTTTTGTATTTTGTATAATTCGTTGCAAATAAATGATTCTTTTTCTTATTCTTATTCAATGTCCAAAAGTGCCGAGAAAAGTCAATTCTGTAGCAAGGGAGCATTGTCCGTTCGCAACCACTTGTCCATTCTGTTTTTAAAGGAATTCACTGAAGGTGCCAACGCAACGTCTTCTGGTAGTCTGTTCCAGTTGTGCACCGCTCTAGAAGCAAGGAAGTGGTGCGCAGTGTTTGATTTGGATGGTGCGCTGATGGATTATCTGTAATCTGTCACGGTCAATCTAATGTGTAACTTTAGGTTACACACACACATGGCCTTAGACGTTTGTGAAAGATGGTTCAAAATGTGTCAGTGGGGTTTAAAGAACACTTGGGGGCTATCGGTTAGTTTCAATAACCTATCTTACCACAGTTTACCTTACTAGAGATAGCAATTTGACGTTACTTCTATGAAGTTTGTGTCACATTTCTATCTACAGTAGCGAAAACAGTGGATTGATAGGTTATTGAAACGGGCTGTATATGGACCTAACGAGAACAGCAGGCTCGTCCACACTTAGTGCAGATATGTTGTGCATTAGTATTTCTATTTCTTCAGCGAGTCTGTCAAACCAGACTATCATGGAGCCTCTGACGTTTGTGTGTGGACATTAACCTTTGGTTAGTACAGAAGTACCGCAGTCGCAGAATAGGTTAACTCAATTCTGTGACAGCGGATACTCAATATAGGTACATAAATTAGTTATATGATTTAATGGATTGACTAAACACAGTACCTATATGGGATATGGGTATGTGAGCTTTTTTTTCTCTCAGAGCAGGACCATAGTGTTTACTGTGTTTTATTTGTGTTTATGTTGGCAATAAATGGGTTATTATTACTATGATTCACTTTTAATTCACATTAAACTTCTAAACACTAAAATGTAGTGTGTAAGGTATGTTATGGCTAATCTCTGACACTACAGATTCAATATTGAAATTTCTTTCAAGTTGAACTAGCTATACTATCTTTGAGTGTCATAGGTTATGTTTTTTTGTGGTGAAAGTTTTGTGTGAATACCAACGCGGGTGAAACGGCGTTGATACGCTAGTTGATAGTATTTCATTTGGATTAGAGGTCTTGTGTTTTACGTTTGGATGACAACAACAAAATTTCTAACCTAAAATATTTCATCTCAATTAGCATGGTTTATTTTCGTTTGCCAATGCTTCATTTAGGGTTATTTCTTGATTCTGTAACGCTTTAATTTTAACCTAACCTAAAATATCAATATATACTCTGTAAATGACACAAAATACAATCTGCTAGCGGGCTGGGGTTTTGTAAAAAAATTGAAAAGAAATTTGGAAATTGGTTAAAATTAGGGTTGCATTTAGAACCATAGTCAGAGATTCATAGTCCTTTAGGGACATAATAACATTGAATTTGGCTATAGGGTGCCAACGATAAGGTTCCAAAAATCCTGGGACAGGACTTCTCGCTATGTCTATGTTACCACTTAAATACAAAATGAACTATTTGCATTCAATTTCTTGGGCAAAACTAGGGTCTGAGCCTCCGCCATACCTATTATAAGATAACTTAGATATCTTGACAAACTAACTCATAAAATCAGAATATTCATAGACAATTCAATATTTTGTGAAGCGCGGCACTGAACACAAAAGAAAATTAGAATTAGGTTTTATAACGGGATAATTCATGGTAATTTTCCCGTTATAAAACCTAATTCTAATGTTATTGACCATGGTAGTTTAAAACAGTACAAAAGAAAATGTCTGGAGTTTCAGTCCCTTTCCTAAGTAGGCACAATAAGACATAGCCTATGAAAATCTGGGCTGTGTTCAGAAACTACCAACAACTTCTCGGGTGAGGGTAAGGTAATGTCAGGTAATATCTGAACCTTCTGTTCTGAACGAGTTAGGACAAATTTTACCCAACCTGGAACGTTTTCTGATAACTTTCCGAGTCTCTGAACGGTCTTCGGTAGCATTTGAATGCGTTAGATTTCCCATCTTTCTGAACATGTTGGGTTAAATTTTACCCTACCTGGAACATTTCTGAACGCAGCCCAGGGATTGTGCATTTTTCTGTTAGAGCCAGGTATGTATTGAATATTTTTATTTATCAACGGCGCAGTTACTGAAGCTCGCACCACTCGCAAACAAACTACGTATATTATCAATACCTTCATCGTAGCGTACATGCGATAGCTGGTATACAATAAACATGTTCAACAAAAATGGTAGCGAGTTCAGTAGGGAAACGGAAAGTTAGTAGTTTTTTGGCTTACAGCGGGACAAATTCACCATTCTTTATAAACCTTTTTGGTTCAGCGAGCATATTTTTTCATGACCTAAGAAAGAAGGTTAGCCGGTCAGCCTGGGTGTTCTGTGCCATATCAACAAAGCTGCTTTAGAAATGGTATGAAGGTGATCCGCGACCATAGACAATTTTGACATGATCAGAAATGGAGGGGGGGGCTTGTACATCATTATTGAGGAATATTTTTAATATTTACCAAAAGCTTCAACTGAACCATCAGACTCCATATTTCACTGTCGGGCACATATAGATTCCGGTCGCTGGACAAACATGTTCCGCATATAATCGGAGAAGTGTTCAGGGCGTTTACAGTATCTCTAATAAAATCATCGTAACTGAACACTTGCTCTTCTTCCATAACCGCCTCAACGCAAATTATTCAAAAGGTTTTCAACCACTGCTATTGTATCAAAAACAAACAAGCTTTTGAATGAAGCTTCCGATTTTCGACCTGAGTTTGACACTTTTGACATTGACTTGCCTCCATTTTTTTTTCCGAAAATGACTTTGACTAGTTTGACTACCGCTGAACTTTGTTCGTTTTGAAAATGACATTGGCCAAATTACATTTTTGACAGTGGCATACAGACACACTACTTTTTAAAACTCTTTCAGCAGCAAAGAAACTGATTGCTATTACTTGCTATTGCACAACGCATACTAACCAGAGAAAATAATGATAGATTGTTTATTGATGCTTAGCGTTACCAGTTTAAGGAGTTTGTTCATCATTGGGATTAATCTACGCTATGGACAGATGTAAAGACTATCTGTCTTATAATACATCTATCATTTTTTGATTTTTAAAATTGTGCTTTCTACAAAATATGAGAGTAAAATTTATAAATCGGCATAGATATGCTGAAAATAAATTGTAAAATAATCAGTCTTCAATCCTGTGTATCTCAGCAAATAGATGGATTATATCCAAAACCCCAAAACTTGATAACAACGAAAGTGAAATACCATTTCGCTAACCACAAGTTTTCGTACAAAATCGACATCAAAGGCGCATTTAAAACTAAAAACTCAGCGGACAAGCCGCAGACACCCAAAGAGCTATGAAAAAGAACCCAGTGAAATTCCAATCGTACTTTTTCAGTACACAGAGAAATGTTTTAGCGAAAAATGTACTCAAACCTGAGAGCGTGAGCTATGTACACGAATTAATTCTAAAGTTAACTTTCAACCTAGCCATTACACTTATCTTCATTCTCGTCGTTTACTGTACGTTCTCATATTTACTGCCGTTTGTAAAAATCAGACGTAGATAGATTAACGGTCAGTTTCAATAACCTTTAACCTTTAACCACGGTTTAAATTGCTCGAGAAATAGGATCTAAATTAACTAGAAATATAAATTTGACATTACTTCTATACTTTCATGGTACAATCTTTAAGGAGCCTATGTAAGACTAGCTGTTCCCCACGGTTTCAGCCGCGTGGGCTACTGTTTCCTATTTTTACCCCCTTAGGGGTTAAATTTCAACTACCTATGCATCAAGATAAACATAAACATACGCTCCAAATTTCAAGTCTACGACCAGCGGTTTAGGCTGTGCCTTGATATCAGTCAGTCAGGCCTTTCATTCTTATATATATAGATTTCTATGTCCAGTGGATCACCGTAGATAGAGAAGGCGATGTCTTTTGATACGGAGCATTCAACTGACGTATTTGGTCGCTTGACGTGGCCGCTGAATTAAATGGGCTGCGCGCTCTGGCCGCGCCGACACAGCCGCGCGGCCAACGGCATAATGCGAAGGGGCACTAAGCAATAGAGGAGGCGTAAAGGGAAATGAATCCTGTGACTATGACAAAAAAAAACACAAATATAGTAAAATATAAACTTTATTTTAACTTTAAACCAGGTTAGTTTAATTTTGCTCTCGCTAAGGTTGCTTGCTAGATGGATTTCAAACTAAAGGCGCGACACGATACGCTACCACACGTGCTGTCAGGTGAAGTCCGTTGACCTTTATGTGTCGTTGTTGACCTTTTTGTGTCGTTGTTGACCTTTTTGTGTCGTTGTTGACCTTTCTGTGTCATTGTTGACCTTTGTGTCGTATCGTATCGCGCTACAATGGTTTCCGATACACTATTTTAACTTAGGTTAGGGCTCGTTGTTTCACGCGTGTTCAAAGTAAACAATAGTCAAAAACAGTTCCCAATTTAAGTAATTAAACCTTCAACCACATAAACATTTATATAATTAAGTGACATTTTTACCCAGAAAGAGATAAAAATAATAATTTGGAGTTGCCATACTACGATTCTCCCCTAATAGTGGTAAACCAACGAATCAGGGAAAATTTTCACATAGAAAAATTATCAGTAAGTATGTATGTATATTACAGTAATTTTAAAGGAGTACATACATTTTTTACATCAGTTTACTTTGACTAGGCTTGAAACAATTGATTGATCTCTAAATAAATAATAGGCCCGAAATTAATAATCGATCCTGATCCGTTTTTCGCGGTTTTGGATTGATGTGTCATGTCATCATATGTCATTTTAGTAGTAAAGTTTGACATGAGTGTTGATTCGGTTTTGCATTCTCTAAAACTAAACTAAGTTTGACAGATCTAATAGTATCGCTGTTTTTTTCTAACCACTGAAGTAAAAAGGGACAGCATTACTATTAGACCTGTCAAACTTAGTTTAGCTTTAGAGAGCTAAATAAAAAAAATATCGGACTATTAGACGACAAAAAAAAGCTTGGGATTTTAGTGAACTTGCTCCAATTCAATCTCTGTGATCGCGCCAAAAAGATTACCTGCCGGGCGTTTCTTGCCTGTTCTTTTGACGGTGTAAGGAGGTTGGAACAGGCGTAGTTGACGTTTTAAAGTGATCACAATGTATCCTATTGAATAACAACATTTGACTTTTGACTTTTGAGAATGAAAAACCGAATCTATACCATTGATTGACACACCGCGGATAACGGATCAGGATCGATTATTAATTTCGGGCGTAAAAGACTTTCATAAAATCGACTCGCCATCGACTATCGTACATTTTTGGTATGAACATTTTAGTTACGTGTTATTACCGCTAGAGGGCGTTGTGCTGGTTTTCACACAAAAGTTCTATGATAGTCAATAGCGAGTCTGGATCTAATCTTACAGGCCCCTAACGGCCAGTTTCAATAACCGATCTATCCACGGTTTGCCCACTGGAGATAGAAATTTGACACAAGCTCCGTAGAAGTAACGTCAAATTTCGTCAAAAATGTCCCGCATTGATAAAACATTCCATCTGATTTCCTTTTATTAGAACAAACGAGACGTTAGAAAATGTACGGAGAATCCGAGCCAACCTTTTGTACACCATACTAAAAGATTCCATAATTCAATCAAAAACGTTTTGGGCGATTTATTTTTTATAACAGAACTTATTTTAGTGTTTCAAAAGAAAATCATATCTTTAGAATGGCAATACACAACAAAAAAAAACCATCATGGCGCCGATAACGTCATTTTGACGTATGTTAAGAAACAAGTAGACATCTTTGCAATACCCAATACTAGATGGCGTTATTAAATTCGCCTACAGATGACAAAGCTCAATTTTAGCATATAGTATTTAGAGTAAGGCGCCACCGCCATATTGAATACTATCATAAAATCGATTCAATTTTTGTACACAAATGTACACAAAAAAACAATTTCAACTTAAACAAAAATTAACAACTTTTTTTCAAAAAATACAATTTTTTATGAGAGTACATAAATACCTGTACAGTCATGAGAGAAATTGTCGACACATTTCTTATTTTTTTTTTACATACATTGCTGTAAGAAGGTAACTTATAATTGTTGCGACGCGACCCTTTTTTTTGACTGTACAATTTTAATTTTAATTTTTTTTTTCACCACATTTGCAGACGCAATCGAATCAAATAGTATCTTAAATACATTTCAAAATTTGAATACTAGAAAGAAAAAATAAGTAAGACAAATCATTGGAATATAACTTCTATTCTTTACTAGCCTCTATTATGACTTTCATCAACTAGACAACTAGACTCGCTACTGAGTATCGTAAAATATTTGTGTGAAAATCAGCACAGCGCTTCTAGCGGTAACTACACGTAACTAAGAATCGATTTTTCCAAATCGATCTCGAGTCACTAGAACTTTGAGATTAGATTTTTCAATCAACGTAACGAATTCTTCGATCCTTTAGCTATCGAGTGGCGTAATTAAATTACGGATGTAGATGATAGATTTGTAGCTGCAGCACCAAACTGTATCCCCGATTTTGTTATCGCAAGTTTTCTGAATTGGCTGAATCCTACTGCGGTAGCAAATTGAAAGATGTATTTCCATCAAGAGAACCTAAATTTTTATTTAAAATTTTACGATCCCTACTACATTCTGTGTGTATTTACAGCTAGTTGGTGTAATTCATAATAGAGTTACTAATGATAGAGTCCCTTAGTAGGCTATCAAGCCGCAATCAAAAGGGATCTCAAATAGACATTTACAAAAACTAGTAGATTTCATCAAAACCACAGTCCAATCAAATTCAAGAACTTGTTTTTAATAATTCAAAGCAAATGTGGCGCGTTTTAATTATTTTTACATTTATTTAAATTGGATTGTTTTTTTTTCTTATATTTATTTTTATATAAATAGAGTGTGCGTGAACACTGCACAATAATAAACGGTGGTGTTCAGAATATTTATTGACATTGCTCATCTGATCAAAGGTGAATGACCGCGCGCAACACGGTAGGTCAGTGGCCGCGCGGACGTTGACCCGGCGAGACAGTTCACAGGGTGTATTTATCGCGAAACTTCAAAGGACGTAGAACTAAAGTTGTTCAGTTATGTATTTTGAACACCCGTTCAGTATTATGCACTATTTATGGGTCACTCTATATTTAGTATACAACCATTTAGCTAACTTATCATAGTGCAATGACGATGTTGATTCTACTACAAGCCTAGAAGGAAATACGTACTAAATATTTCATATTCGACAACTTGACAAGAAACGAAATATGTCCAGCGTCAATAAATTGAACAACTATCGTTTAGTAGAATTCAAAAATAACCGTCCAAACTACAAACCAAGAAATGTTGTTAAGATATAACAATGGTGCCAAGTTGTGCATTTCCTAAAACTAAACTAAGTTTGACAGGTCCAAAAGCATTGCTGTCCTTTTTTGACTACGAAAGAACGAAAAGGACAGCACTACTACTTTTACTGCACTACTTTTAGATCTGTCAAATTTAGTTCTGTTTCAGAAAATGCACAACAGAATCGACACTAACATCTCTTTGATACAGAGCTGGATTTTCTATACGAAAAACACAACTCTCTTGCAACTTTTCCATTTCAGATCTTTAAAATTCTTTATTGACATTTTCGTGAAACTCTCTCTCAGCATTTCATAACGAGCTTCTAGCGCAGGGGTTCCCAAGCTTATTTTTTGTCTAATGCCCACTTTGGGTACTTTTGGCTTTGAGAATAAATTATTTTAAGCGTCCCATTAAGCTTCTACACAACGCTCCCATTTTTTAAACGGACGTGGGTCAAGATGGTGTTGTCGCCCACTTTGGGAAAGGCTGGTCTAGCGTTATACAGGTTGGAATACATAACTAATCCGATCAATACCACAAACCCATCTAAAGAAGATAAAAAAACAACATCTCTGAGTTTTACCAAACAATTTGTATAAAGAACATTGGCCACTTTTTTCATACTGCCTTGGACCTGATCGCAATATATTTTGTATAAAAATTACGAATAGTCTATTGGAGTTATACGACCGGCCTAGAACAGTTTTTGGTGTGCGAGATTTAGTCAGGTTCAGAAAAAGAAAAAGGAGTACAAACAAAAATAGTAACAAAAGCAAACAAAGGTTAGGGTGAGGGTTGCCTGATCTGAATCGATCTTTCGGAAGATCAATATCGAAAAAATCAATTTCATTTTTTCTGGACTCACCTTGAAAAATATCGTTTGTATAATCTTTTTAGGAATAAAATTACAATTTTTTTTCATACATAACTCGTTTTCATACAAGCTCAGGTCCGTTTTGGCCATTGTTCTTTCAAACTGAATGTTTTTTTACTTGGCATTTAATAGAATTTGAATATGACTACGACATAATCAAAACTCGTTCAGTATCGGGATATAAACAACTTTTTTTATTCAAAACCTTGGCTTTTTGAAACCATTGACGTAACAAGGAGATGGACGTCGGGCTCATTGCTCAAAATCGTTCAAAACAAAAGAGGGCTAATCACACGCCAGTCTCCGCTTGGTCGCGTGTGTGAGACACAGTCAGTCGAAGCTGCACAAGCTGATAAATAGTTGCAAGGCAAATTATGCTGTATGCTATTGACATATGACTTAAATTAACATGTTTTAGTTTGCGTACAATGATATACATGAAACCTCGTTTAGAGGTTAACTCAGTACTGACTCAGCCACTTTTTAGTCACAGTTCCTTTAAATCTTTTAGAATCCTTACTTGAGAGCCAGTTCGACACCACCTTCGACCACGTGCCACTTAATATCAAGTGACTTGTGGTCTAACGCTACCCTGCGAGAAGTAAAAAAAAAACCCGTCGTCCATTCTTTTCTACGCTAATGAATATAATGTAGGTATTCGTTATACTTTTAACATGAATTCTTCACAGATTAAATATTTAGGCCCTATTCAGTGCGACGCGGACCATCCGCACGCGGGCTAGGTTTTGCGTCCGCCGCGGATGAATTTGTCGTTCAATGCGATGCGGACCGTGATCGAGTCGTACTTCTGGTATAACCCTCTCGGTTTGCACATTTGACGCAGCCGCCATGACAACGACAGTACTTTACATCCGCTCCGCGCGACTGAACAAATACATTAGAAGCAAGCACCGTCCGCGGCGCGTAGGAGCGGCGCGGAGCGATGTCGACCGCGCGCGGATAGCTCTCCGCGACACGGACAGCTCCGCGTCGCTCTGAACGCGCTGTAAGGTTTCATACATTTTACCGTCCGTCGCGGACGTCCGCGTAGGTCATCCGCGTCGCACTGAACAGGGCTTTATGTAGCGGTGCCGGTTTTTGTGCAAAAAACATATACGGTTTTTTTAAACTCTATTAAACAAAAGTTGTTTAGTTTGACACTGAACTAGTGAATTCAATAAATAAGCTACAACTTTATCCCATTTTTTTTTTGCCTAATAACCTAGTGTAGTCAAAATCACGTACTACTTTTCTTTCGTTTATAATTTATATTTTTATTTTAATCAGTTACATGTTTATTACGAATATTACATTGAATATTATATTTTAATAATAGTCTTGAGTTTTCTATTCATATATACATGTTTTTTTGTCATCACGTGCCCCTGCGGCTTGTCGATGGATAATCTAGGGAAAAAAATTGAAAATAAATGTATTAAATACAAAAAAATAAAAAGTCTTTCCCAACTACAAAATGGTGTCGATTCGGTTGTACATTTTTTTTTTCTTTTGTTATGGCGTCACACGATTAGTGTATTTGCCAGTGTCAAGTATAAAATATTTCAAACTCAGAGAGTTGAATCAAGTTTAAATGATGATGATGATGAGATGATGGGATGAGGATAGTGTTTAAGTAAAGTAGTGGCGCTTTACTTAAACTTTACACGGACTTTTTTGGAGCAACTAGAAAAGTCACTTTCACAACTTTATTTCAATTTCCCACACTCGTACACATTAACGAACACATAATGGTTAATAATCCACCAATTACACACATTATCACTCGAAGAAACACAAGTTTTGGAAATAAAAACAAAATTTTCACGTTGACAATTTGATTGCCGCCAAAAAAGTCAGTACATTCTTTATAACTAAACTAAGTTTGACAGGTCTAATAGTATTGCTGTCTAGTTTAGTTTTAGAGAATGCAAAACCGAATCGACACCATTTTCATGTATTTTTATCCTGCCTAGTTCCCAGTCCAGGTGTAGTGTGGCGCCATCTTCGACCGCATCGTCACTTTACATCAGTAGTGCGATTCTAATTCGCTCGGAAAGTTTCCGTGTCGGATTCAACGTCACTTTCGCTTCACGGAAACGTTTTCCGAGAGCGAATAGGTGGCGGAAACTTTTCCGTGATTGAACGGCTGCTTGGCGTCAAAATAAATGTCATTTTCCGAATACAGATTAATGAATCGAGTCTAAAAAATTCTCGCGGAAACTTTTCCGAATCCGAGGTCGATAGAGTTTCCGAGTGAATTACAACCGCACTGCTGGTGACTTGAATCAAGCAAGTATGATGGTACATGAACATTTTGAGACAATTTCTTTCCTTACCTTTTTCATTGATGCCCACTTCTTCATCCTGGAAAAATAATTAACATTTCGTTATTAACGCCCGAAATTATTAATCGATCCTGATCCGTTATCCGCAGTTTTGGATCGATATGTCATGTCATAATATGTCATTTTTAGTAGTAATATGTCAAGCCTTACTACTAAAATGGTATATTAAGGCCAGAGTCCCAGCAGTGGGAACATGAAAGGCTGATTATGATGACTCAGTAGTAGTGACGTTAGCTTGCGATGTTTAGGTCGTGGGTTTGAATTCTACAATAAGCTTGAGCTTGAAAAACATCGTGATGAAACCATAGCTTGGTGGAAGGGCATTATCTAGTGCTCGCCAGCCTCTAGTTAAGAATCTGTCGCCAAGCACCCATCACTGTGTTCCGGCAGCCTCACTTGAGAGCCAGTTCCCAGTCCAGGTGTAGCGTGGCGCCATCTTCGACCACATCGTCACTTAACATCAGGTGACTTGTGGTCAAAGGCTACCCTGCATGTTGTAAAAAATACTGCTGCTTACCTCAATTCCAAGTGTCCTCGTGCGTTGAACGGTCATGCTTTGCTGCGGCACTGTGGAGTCAGGTTGCACGCCCAAAGCAGAATAGATCTCTCTAAGCATCAGTAGCATTGTATCTTCGGATTCCCTGGAGATTGACAAAAGGGTCATAGCTACAGATATGTATGTACAATCAGCGACAAAAGTAGCTGATCGTACTCGATTTTCCAAATAAGTTTCAAATCAGTAATTATTATTGTTTTTTTTACATTTTACATGGTATCATTTTGACCACAACATAACACACCTGATTTTAGGTGATGATGAGGTCAAAAATTGGTGTCTAAGATGATGAGGATAATAGAAAAATAGTGTGATTGTTCAGCGACTTTTGTCGTTGACTGTACATGTCGGTTATTTGAAGCTGACAAATTCACTAAAGTCTGAAATTCATTATCGATCCTGATCCGTTATCCGCGGTTTTGGATGGATTTGTCATGTCATAATAACATGTCGTTTCAGTACTAGCGCTTGACATATTACTACTAAAATGAGATATTATGCCATGACATATCGATTCAAAATCGCGGATAACGGATCAGGATCGATTATTAATTCCGGGCGTAAAGCAATTTCCCTTGAATGTTGCAGTTCTTGGACACGCCGGTTTCCTCACGATGTTTTCCTTCACCGGGTTGAGCGATGGTAAATCCGCACATAACTTTAAGTCATAGGTGCGGGGCCGAAAGGATTCGAATTTGGTGTCGGCGACTTGTTTCAAGGCGCACGCATTACCGTCGGCCACCATCGCTTTTACAGCAGTAAGAACAAAAACCCTAGCAATCTCTGTTACGCTCATAGCTTTGACCGCGTGCGAGAGAGACGGAGAGACTTCTCACGATGCGTATGCAGTGCGACGTCATGCCGTGCGCTCATTTACAGACACCTGTGTGAGCGTGTTGTACGTGCCAGCTTTAGATTACAGCGTGAAATGAATCGCTACGCTGACAAAAACGCAGCTGAGGTGGAAGCATGTGTAGTACTGTGGGAGTTGAAATAAATACCAGTATCCAACATGGCTGCTCATGGCGAACAAGTACTCGTTGATCATTTCAAGAGGTGCCTCTTGCAGCACGTAGTCGATGCGACGGCCGCTGTTGAGGTGGCCGAGCATATCGGGGGTTGTTTGCTGGGAAAAAAATATCTACTTAATAAAATTCTTAAGACCTTATTTTTCATTTATTACTTTATTAGTTACAGAGTAGCGTTTGATCGGAAGTCACTTGTACCCCTAGTACAAGTTTTGAAAACGATAATAGTTTTGGTAAACGTCGACGTTTACCACTGCCGACATGCAAAGTGGCAACTCGATCTGCTTAAATTCAAAAAGTAACTCAATAACATTGTTGGAATATGATTATAACGATTTAAAATAACCCGTATTAACGATTTCAGTTCCTCCATGTCTCGGTAAGATTCGCTGAAAAAAATATGTATGGATGGAAACGAAAACTTTTATAGTTTTTGTAAATTATCAAAACCTGTACTAGGGATACTGATGTTAAGTGAAGACGTGATCGACGGTGGCGTGAAAGTGTATGTATTGTTTTTTTCTACAAATAAAAATATTGTCTAACTTACCACTTCATTCGCTTCGTCTTTGCCTTCCTCGCATAGGTGATCTTTCTCCAATTCCTCTTCTACAACCTAAAACAATATTAACATATAAAGATCAGATAATTTATTCGTGGGACACTATGAAGTTATGGACCCATTGTGCAGGCCTATTGGCTGAAAGTGGGATGGCTAGCTATAAAAATTCCAATCGGGGAGATTGAGCAGCAATCCTTGTCAATGTAATCGCGCCAAAAATATTATCTGCCAAGCGTTTCTAGCCTGTTCTTTTGCCGGCGTAAGGAGGTTGGCACAGGCGTAGCTAGTCTTAAGTTTGACGTTTTAAAGTGATCACATGTTGTACCTCACTAAATAAATATATTTTGAAATTTAAATAATCTAGGTACTAAACATTTGCAATAGTAAAAATTGTCATGAGACTATGTAAACTGTAAATACCATTATCGATGTTTTCCAAACAAAACCTACGACAAAAAGACAGATGAATAAAAAGATCAGTTAATGGTGTCGGTTCGACAGGTCTAATAGTATTGCTGTCTTTTTCTAACTACTGAAGTAAAAAAAGGACAGCATTACTTTTAGACCTGTCAAACTTAATTTAGTTTTGGCGATTGCAAAACCGAATCAACACCATTACGTTATTATTAGAAAACTATGAAATATCATGGGTCCACTGTGGGCCCACTAGGATTATTATGGGCCCACATGGTGGGAAAAGTTACCTTTTCTAGCTGCCGATCGGTGGGGGGGCTAGCCTTCCACTTGTTCCAAGTGGTACGCAGTGATTCTATCAACTTCTGCTTCAGGTCCGCGCCGACTCGCGCCATGGTGTCTTTTAGTTCTGAAATTATTGAATTTCACTAGTTTTACTACTTACAGGGTAGCGTTTGATCACAAGTCACCTGATGTTAAGTGACGATGTGACCGAAGATGGCGCCACGCTACACCTGGATTGGGAACTGGCTCTCAAGTGAGGCTGCCAGAACACACCGATAGGTGCATGGCGACAGATTCTTGAATGTGGTAGCTAGCCAGACGAGCACTAGAAAATTCCCTACCACCAAACTATGGTTTCATCACGAAGTTTTCCTTCACCGAAAGCTCAAGCTCATTGTAGGATTCGAACCCACATCCTACGGATCGCAAGTCGACGTCACTGAGCCATCATCGCTATAAAATTGGTTCCGTACATCAAAAGGAAAAACGTAATCCTTATAGGATCACTTTGTTTTCCGTCTTTCAAGATCTTTCTTAATTACGCGTTGAGATATCAAGTTTCAGCTGTAAAAAAATCAACTCAAAATCAATGCGATCAAAATATATCACCGTTTATTCTGCATATTTTGCGCTTTCACAAGATAATCAAAACCTATACGTACTTCCCGTTGACCGTGAGCACAGTATATAAATAACAGTAGGTTAGCTAAGGCCGCTCGACGAGTTAATTGCCTACTCTTGCGGTGACGCATAGGCGGCGCGTTCCGTACTGAGTGCATGGCCGCGGCCCCGGCCGCCTCCTTTCGTTTATGTGTGCGTGTGCGGGAAAAGTGCGTGCGTACACGGTGCCGCTACTCACGCACACATTCATCCGATTTATATGAAGCTGAACTACTACTCCTTTACTATGCCTAGAGTCATGAAATTAGGCATGTGAATATGTAGTTTACAAACAAAAAAAACATGTTAATACGGATCGTACGTGCGCGAATTCAACTCGTACTGGGTCGTTTTTTTACATATTACAAGTTTAGCGGTAACAAAAGATAAAATAACTTACCAAGATGCATTCTCTTCCTCCCTTTGTGATGCGGTATCTGAGACGGCTTCACTTCTTGCAGTTGCGGATTGATCAGCGGTTCGATTCTGGGAAATTAAATTTTGTTATAACACTATATTCAGTTATGAGCGATGGTGGCCGAACGGTTAGGCGTGACGCCGACACCAAGTTCGAATCTTCTCGGCCCCGCACCTATGACTTAATGAGTTATGTGCGCAGCTCAAAACGGTAAAGGAAAAAAAACATCGTGAGGAAACCGGCATGTCCCAGAACTGCAACATTCAAGGGCATGCGACATCTACCAACCCGCACTGGGCCAGCGTGGTAGATTACAGCCCATACTATTTCTCTGAGAGAAGGCCAGAGTCCCAGCAGTGGGAACGTGAAAGGCTGATAATGACATTCAGTTATCTAAAGAGACCGATACTGGTATTTATTTCAACTTCCACAGCATTAGACACGCTGCTATCTCAGCTGCGCTATTTTTATAGCTGTCACGTACAACACACTCACACATGTGTCTGTGAATGAGCACACGGCATGACGTCGCACTGCATACGCATCGTGGGAAGTTTCTTCGTCTCTCTCGCACGCGGGCGAGGTTACGAGCGCGACAGAGGTAGTTATCGTTTTGTTTTTACTTCTGTATAATGAAATTGCTTTGGCGCGAGTACTGTAAACGTGCCAGATTTAGATAATAGAGGTACAAGGTTATTGAAAAAAATCCTAATAAGTATGTTGTGTATAAGAATTTTGTGAGTCGTGAGTCGCGTATTTTCGGCCGCACATTTTACGTTCAGCTGAATTTCTGTTGAGTTGCCAGACGAACTTAATTTATTTATTCAGTATTGAGAGTTGGTACGGGCTGTTCGTGTCGTCGAGCACGATGGATCCATCAAAAATATTGTGTATTTACGAAGAGGAGGCCAGAAAAAGAAGCTGGGTAAACCCACTCAATAGTCAGAGACAGTGGACAGTTTCATACTTTATTTGCCCTTCCCTCACCACGACCGAAATTCGGTCGAGTTCACGCGCATTGAGTCGGCAGACAACTCATTTTGCGTCGTCGTGTGGCACCAACTGCCTTTTTGTATGAAACCGAATGAAGCAGAATTTATGCTGCCGAAATTCTGCGACTCACAAAATTACGCTCGTTTGGTTTCATCCTTACAGTCTGCTTGTGGAAGCGTCACATCTGTGGCGTATCTATTTTGTTTTCGTACCAGAACCAATATTGTAAGGACTTGTCCCATTCACCAAAAATAGTTAAAACGCTTCCTCTTGAGCAACTCGGGCCAGCTCCTTACAATACAGGTTTTGGTACGGCGCGTAGTAACTACGCGCTATTCTGTGCCCCGCTCGTCTCGTGACAGCTGAGGGCGGGGGTCAGTCCTCTCGCGACTGCGCGCGATATTCCCTTGCCTACCTTACCATTCATTGTTTTTGTTATTTTTACGTTTCTTTTGTTACTTTTGTCTAAATTAAATGTAAAATTATAGTTTCCTTAAAATTCAAGTAAATCTATCATTTCTATCTTACTATCGTTCACCGGCCCACACATCTTTTGCCAGTTACTTAACCTACAAGCGCAAGATTAAAAAGAAAAACCCGCCAACTTACCTATAAGCTATAGGATCGTAGGGATGGAAAATGTTGAAGAAATTTTTGCACGTCGGCAGAGCGAAGTCCATCCCTAGTGACTCCACGCCGCGAATACACTCGAATATAGCTGAGGCAGATGAAAAAAACATGTAATTTTTTTTAACAAAGATAACTACTTGATTTATGGTTGAAACTAAGGCGGGAAATTGAAATACCCTATGTGTTAATCCAGGGTATAAGCTATCTTCATTCCAAAGAACAATGGCCAAAACGGACCCGAGGTCGTATGAAAACGATTTATATCCGATAAAAATTGTGATTTTTTTCCTGTTAAGATTTTACAAATGATATTTTACAGAATGAGTAGAAAAAAAAGATATAAATTTTTAACTTCGGAGTTTCATTTCATGTCATTTTTTAACTTACACGATGTTTGGATGCTTTGAACGCACTCCGCATCTTCTTTGTCATTCCATTTCACGCTTTGGAAGTCTACTTAAATTAAGTGATTAAAATCAACATTATTTTCAAATTATTTACCAAACATGAACAAAAACTAATCTTTATAATCTATGTACTAGCAAATTGATTGTCACTGTCAATTGACATTGACAGAAACAAAAATTTTTCTACAAAACATATTGCGGTCAGGTCCAGGGCAGTATGAAAAGGGGCCAATGTTCTTTCATCAAAATCGGTTTAGTGGTTACGGTGATACGTGGTAACAAACATCCACATCGACTTTTTTGGCGGCAATTGAGATGTCAACGTGAAAATTTTATTTTTATTTCTAAAACTTGTGTTTCTTCGAGTGATAATGTGTAATATTGGTGGATTATTAACTATTATGTGTTCGTTAATGTGTACGAGTGTGGGAAATTGAAATAAACTTGTGAAAGTGACTTTTCAAGTTGCTCCAAAAAAGTCCGTGTAAAGTTTAAGTAAAGCGCCACTACTTTACTTAAACACTATCCTCATCCCATCATCTCATCATCATCATCACCATCATCATTTAAACTTGATTCAACTCTCTGAGTTTGAAATCTTTTATACTTGACACTGGCAAATACACTAATCGTGTGACGCCATAACAAAACAAAAAAAAAAAAAAACAAACATCCACACACACACACAAACTTTCGCATTTACATTATAAGTAGGATAGGAAGCATGATTTTCTTCTAACAATGGGTAGGCCATATCGCTCGACGAACCGCCTTCGTTCAGCGGTGGACTTCTTGCGACGGATGATGATGCTCAAAAGTCAAAAGTCAATTTTTCTTTATTCAATAGTATACATTGTGATCACTTTAAAACGTCAAACTTAAAACTAGCTACGCCTGTTCCAACCTCCTTACGCCGGCAAAAGAACAGGCAAGAAACGCCCGGCAGGTAATTTTTTTGGCGCAATCACATTGACAACTTTATTCTTATTACTAATTGATTGAATTGGAGCAAGTTCACTAAAATACCAAGCTTTTTTTTTGTCATCTAATGGTCCGATATTTTTTAATTAGCTTTACTAATAAGACTTCTCTTGTTTGGTTGTACACTGATCTGATCATTTACTTACCAATAGGGCTGCCCAAAGCGTAGAGCGCGGCCGGTGGGAAGACAAGTTGGGGGTACTCGACAGAGGCTTGCTCAGCGCCAGCCTTGCCGGGGACGTAGATCTTCTCAGACGGGGACTTTTGGGTAAGGTTCGTTGGAGACTGAAACGCGGTTCAAAATGTCATGTTTTTAACATTATCTTTATCTATTATTTCTCGGCCCCGCACCTATGATTAATAAGTTATGTGCGGATTCGCCATCGCTCAAAACGGTGACGGAAAACATCGCGAGGAAACCGGCGTGTCCAAGAACCGCAACATTCAAGGGCATGCGACATCTACCAACCCGCACTGGGCCCGCGTGCTACATTACAGCCCATACTCTCTCTCTGAGAGAAGGCCAGAGTCACAGCAGTGGGAACGTGAAAGGATGATAATGATTTTTGATGATTGTTAAATTTTTAGTTCTTTTTATTATCAAGAACATAATAATAGCTTGTGTTAACAAAAAATATATCCGGTGCCTAAACAAGCAAGTAAATAATAGCGCATTATGATACAAGTGTTTAATCATCAATGCACGTGCGTTTCATACGACGGCGACGACCGATGTGGCGCAATGGGCGGATAGCCGACTGTGAAGCGTGAGGTCGCGGGTTCGATTCCCGCTACAGAACAAAAATTTGATCCGATCCTCGCAGTTTCTGATACCCTAGATACAGGGAAACCTAGTTAGGGGTCAGAGCCTATGTATGTGATTGTGCGGGCATTATTAAAGACAACAAAAAAACAAAACCGGATGGTTTGGACGCAGCTGTTGTGCGTCCAAACAGTCCATCCCATAGATAGTATTTAGTTTGTAAGCAAAATTGACTGTACCGTGATGGGGTGCCCATCTGCAAAGTTCCATGCCCTGTGGATGGGTACTTTCATCTCACTCGTCTCGATACTTCTTTACCTTGTTTTTATGTTTACACATATTTTTGAGTTGCAATCCAGTTCAGATTTTGTCTATGTTATATTTTGTTTAAGAAATTGATTGTAATTTGTCTTGTGTATTAAATAAATAAATAAAATAAATAAATAAAATAAATAAATAAAATAAATAAATAAAATAAATAAATAAAATAAATAAATAAAATAAATAAATAAAATAAAAATAAACGACGTTTTTCAACACACTAGGAAAAAATCAGATTTATTGCAGGATTTTTATAATTTCTTCTTACACTACATGTATCTCTTTACAAAAAAAGTAAGATAATCTTTTTTTTTTTAATTAAACTACCCTATCCCACTGCTGGGCAAAGGTATCCCCCATTTCCTTCCAGATATCTCTATCCCCCGCAACCTCAGGCCACCGCTCCTTAAATGAGTCAAGGACATCACGCCATCTTTCTCGGGGCCTGCCTAGGGGACGTCGCCCGTCCTCAGATAATCTTACCTTAGGTAACTGGTGACACAGCAAATCGTACAGTATGACGCTTCCTAGAGAGTGTCCGCCCAGCGACACGTTTCCCTTGAACAGCGGGTTCCGTTGAATGAACATATCGTAGATGCGATTGAGCTCGGAGCATACCGTTTCTATTATAGTCTGAAAGTTGAAAAGTCACAAGGTAAAAGCTAATCCCTTATCCCTTACTTATTATAAATGCGAAAGTAACTCTGTCTGTCTGTCTGTTACTCTTTCACGCCTAAACTACTGAACCGATTTAAATGAAACTTGGTACGGAGATAGTTTGAATCCTGAGGAAGGACATAGGATACTTTTTATCGCGATAAACTGTAGCCCACGCGGGTGAAACCGCGGGGAACAGCTAGTAATAAATAATAATAAATATCGAGGGACCATTGCACACAAATTGACCTAGTCCCAAATTAAGCTCGAAACTTGTGTTATGGGTACTAGACAACGATATAAATACTTATATAGAGAAATAAATACTTATATAGATAGAAATATCCAAGACTCAGGTACAAACATTCGTGCTCATCACACATATATTTGTCCTTACCGGGATTCGAACCTGGGACCGCTAGCTGTGGTTTATTTAGCTTTTTACGCCCGAAATTAATAATAATCGATCCTGATCCGTAATATGTCAAGCCCTAGTATTAAATGACATATTATGACGACATATCGATCCAAAACCGCGGATAAAGGATCAGGATCGATTATTACTTTCATGCGTTAGCGGAGACTGAAAAAAAAAAACGTATATTACAGCACTAGTGTCATCATTATAATGAAAAAGCACACGCGCGTAATAAGCTGAATTACGAACAAGTGTGTTAAAAAAGATAATCTACCTGATGAAAAACGGGGCTGGTGTAGAACAGCACGTCTAGAACAGTGTGGTTGGTGAAGGCCCGCAGGCGCGGTATACTATCCAGGGTGACCCTGGACAGGCGGCGGTCCACGCCTGTCTCCCCGGAGTGAAGCTGGTCGTGCCAGGATACCGGGAGCACCTGAATTCGAGGTGGGTCTGTTTTACAATTCTTTTTCAGACGTGCGACTTACAAGATGCCCCCACCGAGTTCGAATCCTCTCGGCCCCGCACCTATGACTCAATAAGTTATGTGCGGAGCTCAAAACGGTGAAGGAAAACATCGTGAGGAAACCGGCGTGTCCAAGAACCGCAACATTCAAGGGCATGCGACATCTACCAACCCGCACTGGGCCCGCGTGGTACATTACCGCCCGTACTCTCTCTCTCTGAGAGAAGGCCACAGTCCCAGCACTGGGAACGTGAAAGGCTGATAATGATGATGAGTTCTTTTTCTGATTTTTTTTTGTAGTATTGGCAATCCTACCTCCACTCGACTGACGATCCCATTGTCGTAGGAGTTCTTGTAATGAGATTGCAGAAGCTGAAGACTGGTCGCTCTAAAGTCCTCCACTGTAAAAAAAAAAATATATTATCAGAACTCGCTATAATGAGACCATTTCACAGCGTAGTGGTAATTTTCTTCTGATGCATCTTACATGGTAGCGTTTGACTACAAGTCACCTGATGTTAAGTGACGATGTGGTCGAAGGTGGCGCCACGCTACACCTGGACTGGGACCTGGCTCTCAAGTGAGGCTGCCGGAACACACCGATAAGTGGAGATTCTTAGCTTGAGTGTGGTAGCTAGCCAGCCGAGGACTAGAAAATGCCTTAACACCAAGCTATTGGCTTCATCACGACGTTTTACTTTTTTGCAACAGTGCCGAAATATCGAAATTCAAACATAAATAAATGCATGGAAAAAATATCTCGTTTCAAAACACTATTTGCTTCCTTTTTCACTACATCAACCTTTTTCTCACTACATCACCACCTTTTATCACTACATCACCACCTTTGCTCCCTATATCACCACCTTTCATCACTACATCACCCCTTTCCTCCCCACATCACCACCTTACCTCCCTACATCACCACCATTCCTCCCCACATCACCACCTTTCCTCCCTAAATCACCCCTTTCCTCCCCACATCACCACCTTTCCTCCCTGCGCAACCCCGTAGTCACTCACCGACTTCCTCGACGGATCTGAACCGCATGTCGCAGGCTGAGCCGACTCCGTGGCACAGCAACAGCAGATGGTCGATGCCGGACGGTTCGCAGTCTTCTATTTCTGACTCCTCACAGCCGCGGCGGACCACGCGCGGGCGGGACGTTGCTTGCTGCACATTCAAGTTTAATTTATGGGTATAAAAAGTCAATTAGACGACCGATGTGGCGCAATGGGCGGATAGCCGACTGTGAAGCGTGAGGTCGCGGGTTCGATTCCCGCTACAGGACAAATATTTGTGCATTGAAAAAAAAAAGCGCAAGTATTTGTTCTGTGTCTGGGTGTTGTGGATCCCCGATCCTCGTAGTTTCTGATACACTAGATACAGGGAAACCTAGTTAGGGGTCAGAGCCTATGTGATTGTGCAAAAAAAAAACATTCGGTCTAATCAAATGCACTGATTTCCCTACAATACTGTATGCATGTCTGATTAATAATAAATAGTCAATAAGCAATATATATATATAATTATATACTTACATACAAGTCAAGCTAATAGAAAGCGTGTAAAAAAAAAAGATAACATTTTATTTTTTTACTACTTACAGGGTGGCGTTTGACCACAAGTCACCTGATGGTAGGTGACGATTTGGTCGAAGGTGGCGTTACGCTACACCTGTATTGGGAACTTACTCTCAACTGAGGCTGCCGGAACACACCGATAGGTGCTTGGCGACAGATTCTCAACATGAGGGTGGTAGCTAGCCAGCCGAGCACTAGAAAATGCCCTACCACCAAGCTATGGTTTCATCACGATGTTTTCCTTCACCGAGAGCTCAAGCTCATTCGAACCCACGTCCTAGGGATCGCAAGCCGACGTCACTACCACTGAGCTATCATCGCTTCAAAAATGATAATGATGATGATCAACTAACAATATTCGCGTAAGGGAACCGCTTGTACTCTCCCGCTCCATGCACCAGCAGTATCAAGTGATCAATGGCTGGTGACTGGTCGCGCGCCACCTTGATCTTCGGAGGGTTACGGTACACAGTCTTGCCGAGGAGGAACTGTGAGGAAACGAGGGCTAGGATAGGGAAATGAGAGCTAGGATAGGGAAATGAGGGCTAGGATAGGCAAATGAGGGCTAGGATAGAGAAATGAGGGCTATGGTAAATCCCTACTAATCCTACTAATATTATAAACGTGAAAGTTTGTGAGTATGGATGGATGGATGTTTGTTACTCTTTCACGCAAAAACTATTGAGTGAGTGGCTACACTTGAACGGTCAACGTGAATGCACTTGAGTTATCCGCTAACGTCAAACGCCAATGTGAATGCCGTTGTCAAATTTCGTGGCCACACTTATGTCAAACGTCAATCATCGCGCTATTTAACGGCATTTCCCGTTAGTGTGGCCCCAGCACAGCATGAGAGTCGCAGGGAGCCGATGGATGCAAATGGCTAATAGCCGTTCATGGTGGCGTTCGAAGGGGGAGGCCTATGTTCAGCAGTGGACTTCTTCCGGCTGATGATGATGATGGTGATGAAAGTGACTTACAGGGGGCGTGCTGAAAGCGTCAGTGGCGCCCGAGTGCAGGAAGTGGACCATTACTGAGGGGCCGTGCATGATGACCATCTCGCTGTTGGGCAGGGCCAGCTTCCGATGCCACTCGCCTGTCGTCACGCCGTGCCGGTACTCTTCCTGGAGGGGACGAAGATATGAAGTTAAGACAAAAGGTAAAACAGGCCTGACTAAGATGCAAACGTTAATTTTTCTACAATCAATACAATCAGACAGACGGACGGACAACAAAGAAATCCTATAAGGATTCCGTTTTTCCTTTTGAGGCACGGAACTCTAAAAATGTTAACCAAGATGAAACGAGTAGATACGCCGAACGCTCATGAGCGCTGTTAAAAACACAGCATTTTAAGCGACAATAAAGCAGCAGGTTCACAAGTCGAGATATATGCCTGCATTCGAAGCTAGCGGGTTACTTGCCTGACATTTATATCCACATTTTTTCGGTAGAGTTCTGTGCCTCTTCCGCGCTGTGTGTGTGTGTGTGTGTGTGTGTGTGTGTGAGTGTGTGTGTGTGTGTGTGTGTGTGTGTGTGTGTGTGTGAGTGTGTGTGTGAGTGTGTGTGTGTGTGTGAGTGTGTGTGAGTGTGTGTGAGTGAGTGTGAGTGTGTGTGTGTGTGTGTGTGTGAGTGTGTGTGTGTGTGTGTGAGTGTGTGTGTGTGTGTGTGTGAGAGAGAGAGAGAGAGAGAGTGTGTGTGTGTGCGTTACTTGCCTCGAGTTTTTCAGCCACTGCCTCTGTGTAGGGCACGTAGCGAGCGTCTGTAGTGCCTTTATAGAACCAGCTGCATCTGAAATGCAGTTCAGTCGAAAGGTTGATAGATTGCAACTTGAGATGATTGTAACATTACACTGTTTAAACTACCATGGTCAATAACATTAGAATTGGGTTTTGTAACGGGATAAAAGGCGAGACGAAAGATTTTGAAATCCTCTTCCATAATTACCGCCATATTTACTTTTTACGGAAAACCTTTATTTCGGTAATAAACTTGAGTTTAACGAAGTATAAAACCTTTTTTATCATATTTTTCAAATAGTGCGCCATAACAGCTCGCCGGTGTCATGGCGTCGGCTCTGACGTCACGCTTAGGTAAACATGTCATTGTGTCTATGCGTTACGAAGAATGTAAACAAAACAATGACAGTATTATCAGCTGAGTTTACTTAAGCGTGACGTCATTGGTAATTCAATCAAAATGGCCGATTGCAATATTTTAATGATTCATTTTATTGAAATCTTAATAATCTGATTATTTTATATAAAAACTAAACCAGTCTTTTAAATTTTTTTAGTAGTAAATCGCCCTATAATTATTAAATCGACGATTCTTTGATACTTTCGTCACGCCTAATTGTAACATTGTTGGCCGGTTGTTACATTGGCCGGTTGAAACATTTTCCGGTTGTAACATTGGCCGGTTGAAACATTGGCCGGTAGAAACATTTTCCGGGTGTAACATTGGCCGGTTGAAACATTGGCAGGTATATAGTAACATGGGTTGTTTCCTTACCTCCGAACGTTGGTAGGTTTTTCCTTCCAATACACGGCAATCCTGAGTCTCCCCAGCACATTGACGTCATACCGTCCACCATCGGTCGCCACCAACGTGCCCTCGTTGAGGCCAGCTGGAACGGAATCATAAGATCATATTAATAACAAGCTCCGGGTTCGCATGGATAGGCAAAGGTTTTGACAGCCAAAAGTTTTCTATAACCGTTAAACATAAAGGAAGAACGAAGGTTTTGCGCGAGCTCCAGGTGGAGTACTGGCGGGAGGAGGCGCAGGACAGAGTGAAGCGGCGTCTTTTGTTATCGGAGGACAATACTACTTTAGATCAATGCACAATCTTAGTAAGTTTATCCTACTAATATTATAAATGCGAAAGTTTGTTTGTGTGTGAATGTTTGTTACTAAGTATCACCGAAACTACTAAACCCATTTTGATGAAATTTAGTCAAAATGTCAAAAGTCAATTTTTCTTTTTTAATAGGATACATTGTGGTCACTTTAAAACGTCAAACTTACTAGCTACGCCTGTTCCAACCTCCTTACGCCGGCAAAAGAACAGGCAAGAAACGCCCGGCAGGTAATTTTTTTGGCGCGATCACATTGACAATTTAATTCTTATTACTAATTGATTGAATTGGAGCAAGTTCACTAAAATCCCAAGTTTTTTTTTGTCATCTAATGGTCCGATATTTTTTAATTAGCTTTACTAATAAGATTTATCTTGTTTGGTTTTACACATTGGGATAGGGGAACATGAATATTAATGAGTTGCGGGATCACAACCAAAACAGACCAGACCCCACAAGCTGGAGATGACTTTACTACTGACCCCGGGTTAACACATAGGCCATTTTTATCCCGGAAAAAGGTTCCTGCGGGATGACGGAAAGACGCGGGTGACAATTAATTTAACTAAAACACAACAACAAAAATACTCACTGCTACGATACGCGTCCTCGAGAGCTCTCGAGTCGGTGATCGAGAATCCTCGCCACACCGACTTCTCCTCGACGTCTACTCGGTAGAACCAGTGATGCTTCACTGGAGTATACTCCGACGCCAACCGGTTCTAGAACATCATCGTAGACCGTTACAGACGCGGAACAAACAACTGTTGTTCTAAGAGTTTTGAAGCGATCATCATCATCATCATCATTTTCTATTTGCTCGTCTCCTTCGACCATATCATCGCTTTCCCATCGTCAAACGCTGGAATTATTCATCAATCACTCCAAGTGGCTGTCTCTAACTTCCTACACTACACGTGGCAAACAGTACTAGAATCATCATCATCATTATCAGCCTTCCACGTTCCCACTGCTGGGACTCTGGCCTTCTCTCAGAGAGAGAGTATGGGCTATAATCTACCACGCTGGCCTAGTGCGGGTTGGTAGATGTCACATGCCCTTGAAAATGTTGCAGTTCTTGGGCATGCCGGTTTCCTCACGATGTTTTCCTTCACCGTTTTGAGCGATAGCAAATCCGCACATAATTTATTAAGTCATAGGTACGAGGCCGAGAGGATTCGAACTCGGTGTCATCAGCATTATTATTATCATCATCGGCCAGTATCAGTCCACTGCTGGACATAGGCCTCTCCCAAGGCACGCCACTGAGCCCGGTCTGTGGATCCTCTCCCTCTACTGGCAGCCACTCGGCGCAAGTCGTCGCTCAACCTAATCGCAGCGCGTCCTACACACCGCTTGCCAAGTCACGGTCTCCATTCAAGAACACGTTTACCCCAAAAATTATTAGTTCTGGGAGTTATATGGCAAATCTAGCTAGTGATATTCACATCGGCATGAGTTTGAGCTATCGAAGAAGGAAAACATCGTGATGAAACCATAGCTTAGCCGTAGGGCATTTTCTAGTGCACGCCTAGCTAGCTACCACACTCAAGAATCTGTCGCCAAGCATATACCGGTGTGTTTCGGCAGCCTAACTTAAGAGCCAGTTCCCAGTTTAGGTTGTTGCGTGGCGTCGCCTTCGACCACGTCGTCACTTAACATCGGGAGACGCGTGGTGAAACGCTAACCTGTATGTGAACAATCAAAAGTGCTGGCATGTGTTCATGAGATAAAGCTGACAGTAGGTTAGTCGTTTTAATAGTTATATGAAAATGCATATGAAAATCTATAAACATACAATTCATCCTTAGGAGGCGTCCATTAAGTACGTGAGGTGTTCTAAGGGGGGAGGGGATCAAGTTAAATATTTCCAAATCTCACTTAGAGGAGACGGGGGGTCTTGGCAAATATCACGTAATTATTTTACTCGCGGAAATCGGTGAAAAATTGCGGGATTTTTTTTTCTTATTAATCCAACACGTTTAGAAGAATAATACATTTGGAGGAATCTCGCGTGAGATTAGGGGAGGGAGGGAGTTGAGGCAAATCTTACGATATCTCACCAAGCGGGGTCGAAAAATTCTCAAAATGCCTCACGTAATTAATGAACGCCCCCTCATCAGCCCGTGTCAGTTCACTGCTAGACATAGGCCTTTAAGAATCAAATACCTCGTTTGCAACAGTAACGCTGTCTTGCGTTTGTCCTTCCAAATCGTAATTTTCAAAATTCACCGTAGTCGTTTTTCTCCTGGTATTTTCCTTTTCAGTAGTCATGTTCGCATCAGTGTGAGCTTCAGAAGTCTCATTAATGGCTGTCCTAACTTTGAAGTTTTTTATATCAATCCCAGGTATGTTACTAAGACAAAATTTACAGTTTATTAGAGGGTCAAAATCTTTGCTTTCGGTATTAACCGGTTCATTAGTATTTATATTCTTGGCAACGTCAATTTTTGCATCTATATTGGTATCGTCGTGTATTTTTAAGGTTATTGGCGCGGCATTGGTATAAAATTTAGTATCGTTGTCGTATTCTACGGTGAAATAGTTGACCGTCCTAACAACTTGTTCTTGAATATTTTGAGGTGAAGTTAAGTCCTTCATCAAATTCGTGATGTTTGTTGCGACGACATTTATGTAGCGGTTCTCGCTTTGGCTCAATTCAATAGGTTTTGGTACGTTTTTGTTGTCACTTTCTAGCGCTTTGCTCTCATGTCTATAATGGTTTTGACTTTCGCGCAACTCAAAAAAAGATTTGGAATGTTCCGGTTGGACTGCTGGCATTGAGAAGTAGCTTGCTAGTCTACTGAAGTTTTCTGGAGCAGATTCTGTTTCAGGTTTGGTCTCTTCCGTGCTGGCTGAGAAGAAATTCATCGGATCCGACAAGTTTTGTACATTTTGCGAAGGAATTTCTTGTTGTACAGAAATTGGATTAGCAGTTACAAGACTTTGTGTAGGATCAGCAACGACAATTGCACTGCCTGTAGTTTTTATAGGCTCAGACATTAAATGATTCTTTGTTTCCGTTTTGGTTTCAGGGAAAAAATCTGCAAAATCTTCAATATTCTCCTTTTTGCGCATTTCAAAACCGATAACATTTTCATTTGCATCGTGGGGAGTGGTATATGTTTCCGTCGAGATTGGTCGCGTTTGTGTCGAAGTATCAGGTATGTATGGTTCGTTTCTTTTATCTCCGGAGATTAAAGACATACTACTCAGTTTTCTAGCATATTCTTCTTCGAAACCTGGTGGAATTCTCATGACGTTGGCTGACATTTGCAAAGTTTGGATGGCTGTAAGACAGGATAGAGAGTTCTTATAGTGTGATTCCACAGCATAATTCCCCGTATCGAAATAGGAAGCCATGGAAATCGGTGGACTATGATATACTTGAGATCCTTTTAGTTCAAAAGCGTCATCGTTCGGATTATCCGCTGCCTTTTTGAATCTTTCAACTCTATTTGTAAAAGTGTCATTGGAAGTTGATTCTTCAGTGCTTCTATTGCGTTCTCTGAACTCCATTTTATCATCATCTGTTTCCGATGGTTCTATTATAAATTCTTCTTCAAGTGGAAAATCTTTTTTCGCATCCTGTTCTATAGAATGCACATCGAGACCAGTTTCTTCTGATTTTCTATCATCTTCTGCGGGAGGAGCAGTTGGAATACTCATCTGTCGTGGCAGGACAATGTCTTCATTAGAATGTTTGATTTCTGCCTTTATTTCATCGCTAGCATTAGTCGTTAGGGTATCGAAAAATAGTGAGTTATTACCGAAAAATCCTATAGTATTTGGATCGAGTTTAAAGTCATAGTCGTTATCAGCTGTTGTTTTTGCAGAATCGACATCTAATTGGAAGCCAGAGTCTTGCACTTGGGGGACAGTAGCTTTTAAATCAACTTTGCTGCCATAGTCATGATCTACGTGAGCTGTAGCCGAATAAGCAGCATCTTCAGTGGCCCATCCGTAATTTTTAACATCACTGGTCGTGATTTCCTCATCTAAAAGGTCAATGGCAGACTGCACTTGCAACGTTTCAATGGTATCTTCTGCAATTTGTGTAATGTCTTCCAATTGTTGATCATCAAATCGAGACCTCTCATCTACCACCACATCCTTCTCTGTTAGTGGGACTGTCAGTGGATTTGACAGCTGCATCCGTGATGTTAGGTTGTCAATCATTTGCTTAGTCATATCTTCTGACTCTTTGTGCTTCTGCTCCTGTAAGTCAGGTGTGTTGACTTCTCTACACGTCTCGCAAATACTCAATTCTGTTACTACTTCACCTTCCTTACTATCTACATTGGAATCTTTTGGCAAATCTTTATCTTCACCTTCATTGTCAGCTGAATGTGAATGTTCAAAAAAGATTTTGCTTGTTTTTTCATCAAACTTTATATTGACTACATTATCTTTGAATACTGTACTAGGTAAAATATCATTTTGCCGTTTAAAATGATCAGGCGACACTTTTTCCGTTTTAATAAGGCTGTCGAGTTTATTAGAGCTAGCGTTTCTTATTAATAACGCTCCAATATGTTCTTGTGGAGGTTCAATTACTAATACGTTCTTCACATCGGTAATGCTCAATCCAGTGATATCCAATGGGATATCTTTCAACCGACTTTCACTTATTAATTTGTTCTCTGGTGGTACATTTTCAAAGAAGCTCCCACCAGTGTTCCCTTCAAATGGTTTGGTGGTATTAAATAGAGATACATTTTTCGATGTACTTTCTAATTCAGTTATTTCTTTAGATTCATCAGCAACTGTAGCAGATAAGCCAAATAATGGAACAGTAGGATCTGCTAGCATAGGAATAACATCTTTAGCAAGGGATTGCAGTAAATCCCTTTCCTTTAAAAGCAGCTCTTTTTCTATTTCTTTGTCTCTGTTATAGTCGCTGGTTTTTGTATCTTTAATACCAAAAGGTTTAATTACAGTTTCAGTTATAATTTCATTTATGTCTAGATGTTGAGATATAGCCGCATTAGATTCATTTTTCATCAAATCATGTGAAGACATTATGTAATCGTGTGACAGTGGCAAATTAACCAACTGAGGGTTATCAAAGAAAGTGGCAGCCGGTAACATCGGTACTCTTGGTGGTTCATTTTGACGTGGTATACATGGCATATTGTACTTGTTAGTATTTAGCGCGGAATCACAAGTGGCTGGATAGCAAATTTGCGCTTTCATAGCGGCTTTATGAACATTAGATGTGAAATCTTCATTTATCTGGTAAGTTTTTTGCTGCGTATCGTTTCCGAAGAGATCTAGAGGTTGCTGCTTAGTTATTTGTTGATTTTCAATAGTATACGTTTTAGGATTATAAAATCTTGGTTCTTGACTCTTATCTGATGCGGCAACAGGTATTGTATTTTCCCTGAGTTGCGGAAAACTTGAAGGTATTTGTCGGTTTTCTTGCACATATGCGTTAGGATTGTAAAATGTAATATTTTCAAGAGACTTTTCTGATGAAACAATAGAAGTCGCGGGTTCATTCTGTGGCGAGTTATTTTTTAAACTGGAGTAATTATCATGTTGTTGACTCCCTGTGATAATGGTAGTAGTCGCATCGGTTTTCACTTGATCTTTACTTTGAGATGTTACATCAGAAGTCGATTGCTGTTGATCGACAGTCTTCGTCATGGTTGGTTTTGTCATGCTTTCCTGCGTAATCACATTCGGGTTATATATTTGAGGATTGTCTACACCTAATGTTTTTGTGTTCTCTGCAATGCGTTCTTGAGTATGGCTAGTACTCGCTGGCATCTGTACTTGACTATAGTCGTACAAAGGATTGCTAGAATACACTTGATCCGTTGAATAATTTGGATTTGAAAAATAGCTTGACGTGGAATAAACATTTTGGCCCTGGTTTAGAGCGTAGGCACCTTGTGTTTGATAATACTGACTATTGGGATTATAATCGCTGCCAACATGTTTAATTTGGCTGTACTGATTTTGTTCGACGTTCGGTACAAATATATCAAAACTTCTTTGATCTTGCGGGTTCTGTCCAAATTGTTGCTGTCCATAAGTTGGATTGTCTTTTGCAACCAAATCTGCGACTTTAGGCTCATTGTAGGCTGGATCAAAAAACGTTGTCACACTACTTTGTATTTTATTTATGTCAATTGAACTTAGCTTTGATTTCAGGGAGCCTATGATACCGAACCCTTTGGATTCCTGTCTAGGTGGGTCATACGTATCGTTTGGTGCCCTGCTCATATCAAAAGCCGTATTGTATTCCTGGACGTAGTTTTGACTTTCTGGCTGACTTATGTTAAAGTACGAGCCATAAGCTTGTTCGTTAGGTTTGCTTATATCAAATGGCGGAAGTGAGGTCACATTTTCCACCGGTCTGCCAATATCAAACGGCACTGACGCTTGTTCAATATTAGGAGCTGCATATTGTTCTGAAATTGGCTGAATTGTCTGTTTTGGAGTAAACAGAGCACCTTGGAAATCACTTGTTTCAGCTGCCATTGAAGGTATGACCGGAGCCATCATTGGTTTAACGTTATTACTTATAGCTCCAACACCTTCGATTGGGCCAGCATAATACTGAGGTCGTTTGTTTGTCATTCTGAAGCTAATATTACCAGCTGCTTTAGGTGGTTCTATTGCAGGTTTCGGAGGCTCTGCAGTTAGAGGCATCTGTGTAATTGGGTGCGGCACATCTTTAGATAATTCTGCTTGTTTAGGGTTGACCATTGTCAAATATGGTGGAGCATTTGGTATTTTCCCGTCAACACTTCCTGGCGTAAAAATGGACGAAGCATATGGTGCATTCATTGATGTAACATTTGAGCCAGGAATGTTAGATGATGTTGGTCCAAACATCGAGTCGTTTGCAGGTGGATATGCTGCCATTGAAACTGCTGGTGGTAAAGTCGGAATGGCCGAAGCAGGAATGACTGATAAAGGCACGCTTTTAGATGTGCTAGCAACTGGTGGTGTTCCTTCTTTAGACGTCAAGAACGTCGGAACTTCTGTTGATGTTTGAGACTTCTCTTCGTTCGATGGAACGAAATATTGAAAAGGAGCGCTATCTTCCAACGCCACTGGAGCTGGTGGTGCAAAACTTGGAGGCGCAACATTAGTTGGTGGTCCAATTGGAACTGATTTGAATGCAGTAGTATTTGCTGATACAAATGCTGATGTAGGCAATCCAGTAGCAAATATATTTTCCGCTTGACCAGAACTTTCTTTTGTAGCCTCTAAGACTGGGGCTGGTACAAAAATGTTTTCCGAGAACGATGGAGTAGAAACTGATGGTTTGATTATAGGTTGATTTGCAGAAATACGTCTTGCAACCGATGGTGGTAAGATCGATTTTCCAACTGATGCTTGACCGTCTTTTCTAGGTAGGTTTGAGAACATCGGAGGTGGTGGTATAATAGAAGCTCCTCCTGGTGCATTTGGGTTTGGTGGAATGTTTTGTGGTGTTGTTTGATCTTTGTGCTGAATCGGAGTGAAAAAGCCTTGACTATCTTTAGTGTCTGCGGATAAACTCTTCAGGCTTGCAGGTATATCTATAGCACGTGTCACACTTGGACTTTCTGTAGCTGGATTAAATATATACTGCGAATGTGATTCAGCAACAAATTGAGTATTTTCATGACATTTCCAAATTTCGGCAGCTGGGTCAATAGGTTTAGGTGGATCGATTACGTTAACTTCATTAGGGTTGAAGATTTTTTGCACGCTCTGTCTGACAGCTGGAATATTCAGACCAAACGCTGGTATTTCTTTCCCAATAGGTATATTATGTCCTATAGGTGGTACACCTGGCAGTTTTTGGCCGATTGGTGGAATATTTGGAGTGGCATGAGGTATATTCTGGCCTATAGGCGGTACATTCTGGCTGTAAGATGGTACAGGCTGGCCGATAGGTGGAATATCCTGGCTGAAAGATGGGATACGCTGGCCGATAGGTGGAATATCCTGGCTGAAAGATAGGATACGCTGGCCGATAGGTGGAATATCCTGGCTGAAAGATGGTAAAGGCTGGCCGATAGGTGGAATATTCTGGCTAAAAGATTGTATAGGCTGGCCTATAGGTGGAATATCCTGGCTGGAAGATGGTAAAGGCAGGCCTATAGGTGGTATATTCTGGCTGTATGATGGTATAGGCTGGCCTATTGGTGGTATATTCTGGCTATATGATGGTATAGGCTGGCCGATAGGTGGTATATCCTGCCCAATAGGTATATTTGAACCCGGAGCATTGTATGCCAAGGTTTGCGCTGCGTCTCCGGAACTGAGACCCGGTATCTGAGCGTATTTCTTCTTTGTAGTTATCCGGAAATTGCCCATACCTGGAACAGAAGAAATTACATTTTTAAATGCTTACATATATTAAACCTGATATGAAGTTTTCAATGATGGCTGTTGATGTTAGTGACGTCGACTTGCGACCCGTAGATCGTGGGTTCGAATCCTACAATGAGCTCAAACTTTCAGTGGAGGGAACCATAACTTGGTGGTAGGGCATTTTCTACTGCTCGCCTGGCTACCACTACCCTGAAGTTAAGAATCCATGGTCAAGCCTGTGTATGTTCCGACAGCCTCACTTGAGATCCAGTTCCCAATACAAGTGTAGCGTTGCGCCATCTTTGACCACATCGTCTCCAAACATCAGGTGACTTGTAGTCAAACGCTATCCTTTAAGATATTGCCGTAAAGAACGCGCAAGTCATGGATACATCCGCAAGGCGGAGCTGGTTCAACTACCTGAATATCGAGTAAGCACTACGATTATTAAATAAATCCTACGTTACAACAATAATCCTCGGAAGGAACACATGAATCAATTTGATTGGCAAATAATAATGATTGTTATTATTATGCCTCAGGCTAAAGGCAAAATAAATAATATTGTACAGTAGATCAGAACGAGATTTTACGCCATAAAGTATACTAGAATTAGTTTTTGAATGTATGGTATTAGTTTTTCTGTGTTCTCGATATTTCGGCCCTCTTGTAAGCGCCACGATCACGACAGTACTACTGGCGTATACTCTCATGTCCAGTCACTAGAATGGACTAAACCAGAGGTTCAGCCGTCCGTGTAGGAGACACATCATATTAGAACGAAACTAAACCCGCGGATTAGTTGTCCTCTCTAGGTTTATCATGACGCCTGAAAACACGCAGCTGAAACCCTTTACTGCTCCGTTCGATATATGTCGAATGTTTTTGTTTTCTATTAGCTTAAAAGATTGGAGAATGCATCTTGGCTAGGGGTGCAGGAAAGCAGAAGTAAATAAGAAACACAACATAATTATTAGAAAGAGACTAAACATGAGGCTGAGTCGTCTACTCATAGGTTTAGCATGATGCCATTACACGCGCAAGTGAAACCCCTTACTGCTACATTTACCGGTTAATTCATCATCATCATTATCAGCCTTCCACGTTCCCACTGCTGGGACTCAGGCCTTCTCTCAGAGAGAGAGTATGGACTATAATCTACCACGCTGGCCCAATGCGGGTTGGTAGATGTCACATGCCCTTGAAAATGTTGCAGTTCTTGGGCATGCCGGTTTCCTCACGATATGTTTTCCTTCACCGTTTTGAGCGATGGCAAATCCGCACATAACTTATTAAGTCATAGGTACGAGGCCGAGAGGATTCGAACTCGGTGTCGGCATCTTGTAAGTCGCACGCCAAACCGTTCGGCCACCATCGCTCCACCGGTTAATTAAATGGGCCATAAATCGTAAACGGTAAGTTCAACTAAAAAGTTCACATGCAAAAATAGATGCGAAATTTTATTCTCTACAATGATGGTTGCCTTTTGCCCTATATAAAGTGCATGGTTTCCGAGATAACAGCCAAACACTTTTGTTCAAGATTGACTTAAAGTTCCACCTGGATCAATAGTCAATAGTATTTTATTTAATAAGATACATTGTGATCACTTTAAAACTAGATACGCCTGTTCCAACCTCCTTATTAGGGCAAAAGAACAGGCATGGAACGGCCTTCATCACATTCTTATTACTGATTGATTGAATTGATGCAAGTTTTACTTTAATCTAATCCCAAGCTTTATTGTCATCTAAGTAGCCTGATATATTTTTATACTAAGCTTTACGACTAGTCTTGGCTTTTCTTTGGGTTTTTGTTGAAAAAACGTACACATTGACCTTTGAAGAGAGTTCCTGACTTAGGTTTAGCAAGCCTTTACACGCGCAGCTGAAAACCCTTACTGCGCTGTTCGCTATTGTTGTACTTGTAACCACTATCATTTTCCATTGACCTTACATGATGGCAGCAAAGGTTGCGCACCGTGGGAATACGCCATTATCTAATGTGCGGACTAATAGACTTGTTACTTACCACTTAAATACCGAAATGTATATAGTAGGGGAGCCCAAGAGGGATTTTTGGGATTTGCTCGAGCGCGTCAGATTTTTTTTTTTAACTATTTACAGGGGAGCGTTTGACCACAAGTCACCTGATGTTAAGTGACGATGTGGTCGAAGATGGCGCCACGCTACACCTGGACTGAGAACTGGCTCTCAAGTGAGGCTGCCGGAACACACCGATAGGTGCTTGGCGACAGATTCTTAACAAGAAGATGGTAGCTAGCCAGGCGAGTACTAGAAAATACTCTACCACCAAGCTATGGTTTCATCACGATGTTTTCCTTCACCGAAAGCTCAAGCTCATTGTAGGATTCGAACCCACGTCCTACGGATCGCAAGCCGACGTCACTACCACTGAGCCATCATCGCTTCAAAGATTAAAATAAGGGAGGATACCTTACATATGCACCTCCAGCAATTATGAGCTCTTAACATTGATGGGTACGCTCAGGGGAACCTTTTAGATTCGCTGAGAGCTGGTGTCACTTTCAAATAGCCAGTCTATGAAATGGGAGCATTTGTGGAGTTCACTGAACATCCCCCACTCTGAAAATTTGTCACGGCAGAGTATTTTTTTTTTACCCCCTTGTGGTTAGCCACCCACACCACGCAAACCGGTTGTTTATTATGTTATATTTCATATCAGAACCATGCTGGAGCATGAAAAATATCAGTATCTGACACACTTGAGTCCATGTCATTGTTTTTTTTAACCTTAAAAGTCTTTGGAAGCTTCCCCCACCGCTGAAAGTGGAAACATTATAGGACATTTATTCTTCTTAATATCTAATCTACCAAATCTAATAGGTTTCCGCGACGCTCGAGTAAATCCACATTTAGCATCATGGGCTCCCCTACTAAGTGAGTCATCATCATCCATAGTTCACTTAACTAACTAACTAATTGAGATGGCGCAACGACCCAAAGTGAGTCTTGGCCTCCGATAACAAAAGACGCCACTTCGGTCTGTCCTGCGCCACCTCCCGCCAGTCCTCCACCCGGAGCTCGCGCAAGTCCTTCGTGACTTCGTCTTTCCAGCGATACCTGGGACGGCCGACCGGGCGACGGCCACTCGGCCGTCCACTGTATGCACGTTTGACTGCACGATCCTCTCCCATTCTTTCAGTCTTTTTTTTCATTTGTTTTTCCCCCATTTTCACTTCACTACATTCATACTAAGGTCAACGTTAAGGGAAATGTCAATGCCTATCTTCGCGATAAATATTGCGTTATTAATTATGTATTAACGCTATTATGTGAGTGGCTACACTTAAACGGTCAACGTGAATGCACTTGAGTTATCGGCTAACGTCAAACGCCAATGTGAATGCCGTTGTCAAATATCGTTGCCACACTTATGTCAAACGTCAATCATTGCGCTATTGAACGGCATTTCCCGTTAGTGCGGCCCCAGCATTACGCTTTCACGCCTCTACAGAACCGATTTAAATAAAATTTTGTACCTACAGAGATAGGAGAAAGGACATAGGCTACATTTTATTGCGATAAACTGTACAGCTAGTTTCTTAAATAATTCAACATACAATAGCAATGGGCAAGCGTAACGCTTACCATCAGCCGAACGTCTTGCTCGTTACATCACTGTTACATAAAAAAACACAATCTCACAACACTATTATTAATATAATTTGAACGATAAACAACATTCATGTTTATGTTTTTTTTTATTTACATTGTTACAACACTGCTTGCTACAAAGGTCACGCGGGGTCATTGTCATTTTTTGTAAATCATTCTTTGTTATCACGATCTTATCGTGCATGTTTATGCCGAGAGAAATTTTATCTCATTTTAGGCGCACGATGAAGATTTTTTTATGGCGCCTGCGTGGATTTCCAGAATAAATAAATAAATATCTGGGGATCATTGCACACAAATCGAGCTAATCCCAAAAATAAGCTCGAAACTTGTGTTATGGGACAACGATATACATACTTATATAGAGAAATAAATACTTATAAAGATACAAAATATATATCCAAGACTTCATCCAAGCTTGAGCTTTCGGTGGAGGAAAACATCGTGATGAAATCATAGACCACAAGTCATCTGATGTTAAGTGACGATGTGGTCGAAGGTGGGAAGCTCTCAAGTGAGGCTGCCGGAACACACCAATGGGTGCTTGGCGACAGATTCTTAACTTGAGGCTGGTAGCTAGCCAGGCGATTACTAGAAAATACCCTACCACCAAGCTATGGTTTCATCACAATGTTTTCCTTCACCGAAAGCTCAAGCTCGTTGTAGGATTCGAGCCCACGTCCTGGGGTTCGCAAGCCGACGTCACTACCACTGAGCCAGCATCGCTATAATATTTGTATACATTCATCATCATCAACAGCCGGAAGAAGTCCACTGCTGAACATAGGCCTCCCCCCTTGAACGCCACCATGAACGGCTATTAGCCATTTGCATCCATCGGCTCCCTGCGACTCTTACAATGTCGTCGGTCCACCTAGTGGGGGGCCTACCTACAGAATGTCTTCCAGTTCGTGGTCGCCACTCCAGAACCTTTCTTCCCCATCGGTTATCGGTTCGTCGAGCGATGTGGCCTGCCCATTGCCACTTCAACTTGCAAATTCTGAGAGCTATGTCGGTGACCTTGGTCCTTCGGCGAATTGCCTCATTACGGATTCTATCACGCAAAGAAACTCCAAGCATAGCTTGTATACATTAGTATAAATATAATTCACCACCTTATGTACAACACTGTCCCCTAGGTATTTTCCACTGTCCTATCGGTTTGCAATCAACAAACAGGTACCAGTTACCACCGATGCTTGTGCCGCGAGTTGTGAATGGGACCGGTCCGTGAGCGTATCCATTGTTGTGTTTTCATCGTCACTACTTATTATAAAACAAAGTCCCCGCGCCGCATCTGTCTGTCTGTTCGCGATAAACTCAAAAACTGCTGCACCGATTTTCATGCTGTTTTCACCAATAGATAGAGTGGTTCTCGAGGAAGGTTTTAGGATATAATTTGTCAAGTTTTTGGATACATTGGCTAAAATATAACGATAAGTGCGGGAGTAATTTTGGAGTAGGTATACAGAATATATACGCCTTTCACGCCTAAACTACTAATAAGATTGAAATGTAATTTGGTACATAGATAGTTTGAACCCTGGGGAAGGACATAGGATACTTTTTACAGCTAGTTGAATATAAACAACTGGCTGCGCCCCGCGGTTTCACTCGCGTCTTGCCGTTATCCCCGGATAAAAAAGTAGCCTATGTGTAAATCCAGGCTGTGAGCTATCCAAATTTCACTCAAATCCGTTCAGTAGTTTTTGCGTGAAAGAGTAACAAACATCCATACATACATGCTCAGTACTCACAAACTTTCACGTTCACAATATTAGTAGGACTAGCTGCCGCCCCGCGGTTTCACGTGCGTGAACTACATACACGTTATCGCGATAAAAAGTATCCTATGTCCTTGAAAAAGAAACAAACATACACACATTCATACATCCATACACAGTACACACAAACTTTCACGTTTATAATATTAGTTGGACTTTATCGCGATAAACAAGTATCCTACGCCGTTGTTCATGGTTTGAATTATCTCCACACCAAATTATAACAAAATCCGTTCAGTAATTTTTACGTGAGCGATGGTGGCCGAACGGTGTAGGCGTGCGACTTACAAGACGCCGACACCGAGTTCGAATCCTCTCGGCCCCGCACCTATGACTTAATAAGTTATGTGCGGATTTGCCATCGCTCAAACCGGTGAAGGAAAACATCGTGAGGAAACCGGCATGTCCAAGAACTGCAATATTCAAGGGCATGCGACATCTACCAACCCGCACTGGGCCAGCGTGGTAGATTACAGCCCATACTCTCTCTCTGAGAGAAGGCCAGAGTCCCAGCAGTGGGAACGTGAAAGGCTGATGATGATGATGATGAATTTTTACGTGAAGGAGTAACAAACATCCATACTCACACACTTTCACATCCTAATAATATTATAAATGCAAAAGTTTGAGTGTGTGTGTGTGAATGTTTGTTACCACGTATCAACGTAACATCTAAACAGATTTTGATGAAATTTGGAATGGAGATAGCTTATATCCTGGATTAACACATTTTTAATCCCGGAAAAAGGTTCCTGCGGGATAACGGGAAGACGCGGTGCGCAACTAGTTCTAATACTAATTAGAAGGATAAATTCCACAGATTATGACGACTGACAATGGAAACAAGCCTCGTGTCCTAACGTCAAGCTATAATTTACTATGCACATCAGAATTGACACTAGTACAGTATTCTCGGTAATATTTAACGTGACTGCTGTGACAGATGACGTTAGGTCCGTGACAACCAAAGCTTTATGACATCGGAACCATAAGTCACCTGGTAAGGTTCTCGAGTGGCGACCACGAAACGGAAGACGTTCTGTAGGTAGGCGTCTGACTAGGTGGGCCGACGACATTTGAAGAGTCGCAGGGAGCCGATGTAAATGGCTAATAGCCGTTCATGGTGGCGTTCAAAGGGCCTATGTTCAGCAGTGAACTTCTTCCGGCTGATGATGAAAAATCACCTGATGTTAAGTGATAATGTGATCGAAGATGGAGCCAAGCTACGCTTGGATTGGGGACTGGCTCTCTTGTTAGTCTGCCGGAACACACCTATAGGTGCTTGGTGACAGATTCTTAACTTAGAATGTAACTAACCAGGCGAGCATTCACTAGAAAATGCTCTTATCGTCATCATCAGCCTTTATACGTTCCCACTGCTGGGACTTTGGCCTTCTCTCAGAGAGAGAGTATGGGCCGTAATCTATCGCTGGCCCAGTGCGGCTTTGCAGATGTCGCATGCCCTTAATTTTTTTCTGGCTCTTTGACATGCCGGTTTCCTCACGATGTTTTCCTTCACCGTTTTTGAGCGATGGCAAATCCACACGTAACTTATTAGATATAAGTGCGGGGTCGAGAGGATTCAAACTCGGTTTTCGCGCGTTGTCAAGCGCACGCGTTAACAATTAATCAAAAGAAAATATTCAAAATACTCACCACCCATTGGAGGCTCCTTAGGCGGCGGCGCTACTTCTTTCTGAGCTCCATAATCCTCCATTCCCATCATTGGAACTCCAACATCAGGCCTTTGAAACTGAACATCGTCATATCCACCCTTTGTCGGGTCACTTTGTGGGATCACATTAGGATGATCAGGAGTCTGTTCTCTGCTCTTATAGTTCAACATATTTGAAAATGAGCTGAACACAGCGCTTGCTACGTGAGGCAAGACCGTCGGTAGCTGGGAGAAGTTCTGAGCTATACCCGCCGTCAGACTCTGCTGAACTCCCTGTACGGGACTTTGGGATTCGTTCAAGTTTATCTCCTCCAAATTCTCTTCCGTAGCGTCCAAATTAGCATTCCGGTCGTCTTTCAGATGACTGTGTAAAGGGGCGCTAACGTACCTAGAGCCTTGAAGACGCGCAATGTACTCATTAACGTCAAAATCATCGTCAGACTTAGCTGAAGCTTTAGACTGTGTCGCGCTCGGCGTATCTTTGTTTTTTTCTAGTTTTAAATTATTTTGGCTATCTAATACGTTTGTGTTAGGGTTTCGAGTGATATGTGAGACTGTGATGTTTGAAAATGCGTCGCCAGATGGGAATATGGGCGGTTCCTGGTCGGAGTGCACCAGGGTGCCAGCTTGGGGCCCTTGTTGTTGATCTGTAACAAAAAGAAAGTAAACATTAATACCTGATACGTTGCTTAGCACTGCTGATACGGCGAAGGTTTTTTTTAAATGAGATAAACTAGCCTGAAAGTAAGCTGTCATTTTCGCCTATGGACATTTGCAATACTAAGAGCGTTGCCAATGCGTTTCCGACTTTAAAGAACTCTTGACGACACATATCTAAAAGGAGTGCCTTTTGTAAATATAATAATCTGTCCAATTTTTAAAGTCTCATATTAAGTTCTGGTATTTATTTATTTAGTTACTGAAGTTTCTTTGCGGGTTGAAACGAGAAAATGAACCGACCAAAATCACCGATAGCTCTCAGAATGTGCGAGTTGAAGTGGCAACGGGCAGGCCACATCGCTCGACGAACCGATAACTAATGGGGAAGAAAGGTTCACGAGTGGCTACCCCGAACCGGAACACGTTCTGTAGGTAGGTTCTGTATTAGGTGAGTCGCGGGGAGCCGATGGATGCAAATGGCTATCACCATACAAAAGGGGAGGCCTATTTTCAGCAATGGACATTCTGGCTGATAATGATGATGATGATGATAATGATGTTTTTGGCAAATCCAATCCAAATGAGCACAAGCAAACCCTCGGAGAGAAGGCTACTTCATTTAACAAACCAATCAGCCTTGTAATGAATACATTAGCAACACACATACTTTAAAAGGAAACGTGAATATTTGCAAAGAGCCCGGTCCAGTGCGACACCTAAAGTTTGCGAAGCTGATGGATGTACAATCAACGACAAAAGTCGCTGTACAATATACAAACTTTCCGATTACGTTCCTCGTCTTACGCCCGAAATTAATAATCGACCCTTATCCGTTATCCGCGGTTTTGGATCGATATGTCATGTCATAATATGTCAATTTAGTACTAGGGCTTGACATATTACTACTAAAATGACATATTATCGATTAGGATCGATTATTAATTTCAGGCGTTAAACCCTAACCTTTAACCGCATCATCACTTAACACTAGTTGTATTGTGTTGTGGTCAAACGCTACTTTGCAAGTTGTAGAGGAAACCAACCAAACTGATTTAAGGCACAATAGCAAAATTGAGTAATCAAAAATCAATTATTTTTAAATTCAATAGGATACATTGTGATCACTTTAAAACGTCAAACTTAAAACTAGCTACGCCTGTTCCAACCTCCTTACGCCGGCAAAAGAACAGGCAAGAAACGCCCGGCAGGTAATTTATTGGGCACGATCACATTGACAATTTTAATCTTACTACTAATTGATTGAATTGGAGCAAGTCCACTTAAATCCCAAGCTTTTTTTGTCATCTAAATAGTACGATATTTTATAATAAGCTTTACTAATAAGATTTCTCATATACTGTTTTAAACTACCAAGGTCAATTACATTAGAATTAGGGTTTAAAAAAGAATAATTACCATGTATTAGAAAGAAGATTCTTAAGATTCCTCTTGGTTGGTTGTGCACATTGGGACATGGAAACATGAATATTAACGAGTTACGGGATCAAAACCAAAGCAGACCAGTATGATCCGCTGCTGTTGTCGCTGACTGTACATAAATAGTTTATGTAACCAAACACGACCATCTTTAGATAACAGTGTCACTTTGTGGAAACATAAAAAGGTGACCAGCTCGATAGGGATTTTTGGGTGTTGCACACTTTGTACAAATCACACACAATTGAGCACCATTTGGGAAAGTTTTGGGACTTTCTTTCAAATCACTACTTATTATGAAACAAAGTCCCCGCGCCGCGTCTGTCTGTCTGTCTGTTCGCGATAAACTCGAAAACTACTCGATTTTCATGCTGTTTTCACCAATAGATAGAGTGGTTCTAGAGGAAGGTTTTAGAATATAATTTGTCAAGTTTTTGTATACATTCGCTAAAATATAACGATATTTGTTGGAGAGGTCGGAAGAAAATAAGCCGTCTGGGAGCTTTCAACGAAAACGCTGCCTAAACCCTTTGAGATATAACAAAATGATGTATGGTGGGATTGTGTATCTTATATAGGTCTACAAAAAAGTCCGCGATGGCATATGTCTATCTCTTAAGGATAACAAACTATAACTACTTATTTACATTTTGAAAGTTGATAAAAATGCCGACTAAAATCAGACCGTGTTATCCATACTTTAATATTAATCCTTATCCAAATAAATCATTGCGTTTTTAAGATTGTTTCAATACCTGTAGATTACATTACCCTAAAAAAACTACTACCACTACTCTACTGTACATATGGAGGGAGAGCATGAAATCTTCCAGAGGAAACAATACGCAAATAATACACGCACCATCTAAATCGAACACTGCGCACCACTTCCTCGCTTCTAGAGTGGTGCACAACTGGAACAGACTACCAGAAGACGTTGTGTCGGCACCTTCAGTGAATTCCTTTAAAAACAGACTGGACAAGTGGTTGCGAACGAACAATGCTCCCTTGCTACAGAATTGACTTTTCTCTGCTCTTTTGCGCATTGCTATAATTCAACACAGCATGATATAGGCACATCAGCCTCAGGCTGCTCGCGTATCACCAAATAAATTTATGAAACAAGTTTTTTACGGACTTTACGATTTCGCAAGGGAATAAAAACCTATAGGGTACTTTCCATTGACCTAGAGTCATGAAATTTGGCATGAAGCTAGGTCTTACAGCACATATATAGGAAAAATTCTGAACACCGGAAATATGTAGATTAATAACAAAGAAAAACAAGTTTGAACGGAACCCTCGGTGCGCACTTGGTCGGTTATTTTGTTTTAAAAGTGAATTAGTCGGGAATGTTCCTATGTCGGGGGTTTTGAAACAACTAACAATGTAACCAAAAAATCTTAGAAGTCAATTTTAACCTACTTCTAATTGTATCGACTTGAAACTTTGTATGTATTTGTAATCCTGATGACAATGCAATAATTTGATACCATCGACCTGATCTGATGATGGAGCCACGAGATGGATAGTGGAACTCTTCAATGGCTATTAGTGAACCTATCGAGTTTGGGCTCATTTGATTCGTTTTAAAGAGTCCAATAGATTGGGCTTGGTTACGAAGGTCTGGTGATGAAGCCAGGAGGTAGATAGTGGAACTCTTCAGTGGCTACTAGTAAACCCCTCGAGTTTGGGCTCATTTGATTCGTTTTGACGAGTCCTATGAATTGAGCTGGGTTACATAGACTAATAAGTAAAAACTAAAACACAAAGCGTGAGTGTGATTTTTAGTTTTTAATGGTATATATATATTTTAATTTGAGTTGGTAATACATAAAGTCCGTTCTCAGTTCCATCCCGATTATAATCAATTATTGGAAAGTGCGATAATCCACAAACCTACAGACACATTACAACACACGTCAGATAAAGTGTGGCCACATTCGTGACTCAGTAAGGAGTTATTTACGTGATGACACCGCGAGACGTTGCATTTTGAGCTCTACCAACGTACACATAAAGCCTTGCTACAGCACGCTGCGACGTGCCCAATGTCGAGGCTTGTGCAAAACTTTTGTAATGCACCCAAAACAAACGTTATTGGTTACGAAATAGGTGTCATTATCGTATGTTTATGAAGTGGGCAGCTTGGTGAGTTGAGTAAGTAATACTGAGGAGTAAGGAGCGCCGCTTTTGTACTTATTTGGTGAAAAATCAATTACATATATGAATTTAAGGTCCTGCTATCCACAGCCTCATCCCGCAAGCAACAGAGGGGGGTCTGGGACCTCACATCGATCTGGGGAGTCCCGCGACCTGATAATGTACAGCCAATAATGCACGGCCTGATAATAATCCATGTACATGGCCTCCAATTATAAAGCTGTACAATAGTTGTACACGGTGTACATTATCAACACGGACCAATTTTGTACAGCCAATAATTGCCGACCATAATATAATTAAAGTAATATTTTAAAATAGCGTATGTTTCCCCTTAGACGCCTAAACTACGAGTTTAAATATCATTATCAGCCTTTCACGTTCCCACTGCTGGGACTCTGGCCTTCTCTCAGAGAGAGAGTATGGGCTGTAATCTACCACGCGGGCCCAGTACGGGTTGGTAGATGTCGCATGCCCTTGAATGTTGCAGTTCTTGGGCATGCCGGTTTCCTCACGATGTCTTCCTTGACCGTTTTGAGCGATGGCATACGAGTTTAAATATCTTTGCAAAAAATCACGTTGATCCGTTGTTAAGTTACGCCGTGAAAGAAAAACAAACCAACCAACACACCAACAAACACACTTTCGCATTTATATAACTGTGAGGATAATAATTTTGTTATAACCATAAAATTTTAAAATTTCTAGGCTTTTTTTTCCATTTTTTCCCCCCTAAAAACTTTAATTTGCTACGCTTTTGAAATTTATCTCAAAGACCTCCATCTTTTGATAAATAAAACAAGACTGATCAAAAGTAAAATCTATTCAATAATCTACACCATGTCACTCAACCTTTAAATGCCCTTTAAGTGCTGGCAATAATTTTTTGCAAGCATGAATAAGACCCATTAAGGCGAAGATCAAGATTGCCATCGCTCAAAACGGTGAAGGAAAACATCGTGAGGAAACCGGCATGTCCAAGAACCATAAAATTCAAGGGCATGCGACATCTACCAACCCGCACTGGGCCAGCGTGGTAGATAACGGCCCATACTCTCTCTGAGAGAAGGCCAGAGTCCCAACAGTGAGAACGTAATAGATGATGATGATGATGTCTTAAATATTTTAGGTTTGTTTTTTTTAATCTTTTCGTTATTCCCGGCATGAGGTACCCCTCTATGCAAGCGGGGTAAGGTTAGTGATGTCCGCGCCTTAAATAACGACAACTGGTAAGGGCTCGCCCTATCTGGTAAATCTTGTACAGGCAAACAGAAAAGCTTTAGAGACTTTGTCATTATTCCAAGTTTAGGATTCCTAGCAAATTAACAACAGCAAATAGCTATGCAAAATTTGACTTAGTTCAATATTTACAAAAACTTCACCTTCCTTTTGAGCAACAAGGGAAAAAAATTACATCAATGTATTTTAAGTTTTTGACGTGACAACGTCTTATAATTCGATAGAGCCGGCTGCACGCACGAAAAAATATGACTCATGCGGCGTTACCTCGCTCTGCGGCGATACCTCGCTCTGCGGCGTAACCTCGCTCTGAGGCGTTCCATGTAAGGCTTGAAGTGCAAGCGAGAGCGCGGAACGAGCGACAAAGAAGCACAATCGGCCAATCGACGTTGTCACGTTCAACTATCGTCAGTAAACCGACTTTACAGACAACCAATTTTTTTTTTAATTTCTATATTTTAGTTTTTTTTTAAGTTTTGTGTATCTTTTGTGTAGTCACCTGATGCTTAGTGATAATGTGGTCGAAGTTTTGTGTTTAAGATGACTGCGAAAATCGGAAAGTTTGTTATTGTTCCGGGAGTTCTGTCGCTGACTGTACATGGTACAAATTACCAACGCCACGTAGAAAGTGGTCCAGTCAATCACGCATACTACACGCACCTGGTTTCACTTTGCTAATGATAATGACGGAGACGATTTGTCTGCCGGTAGGTACAAGCAAGGATAGCACGTCGGTAGTGACGTCGGCTTGCGTATCAGAGGTCGTGGGTTCGAAAGGAACAATGACTAACGTTTATTGTTTTCGGTGAAGGAATAAACCATCGTCACTTTTTGTTACTACTTTACTAATTACAGGGTAGCGTTTGACTACAAGTCCCCTGATGTTAAGTGACGATGTGGTCGAAGGTAGCACCTACACCTGGACTGGGAACTGGCTCTCAAGTGAGGCTTCCGGATCGCCGATGACATTCTTCTCGGCCACCCGGAGACCGTGGCGTAGGTTAGACTACCTACTACAGCAATATGCTTTAGCTTTCGGTGAAGGGATACAACATCAATATCATCATCGTCATCATCAGCCCTCATCACTCCACTGTTGGACATAAGCCGGAGAGGCTACACAGTTGGATCTTCAGCTCTTCTCACTCAACTCCTGGCAGCCACTCGGCGCAAGTCGTCGCTCCCCCTAGTCGCAGGGCGTCCTACACTACGTTTGCCAAGTCGCAGTCTCCACTCAAGAACACGTCTACACCAACGGTTGTCGGTTCTGCGGCTTATATGACCAGCCCACTGCCACTTCAGCTTGCTAATTCTGTAAGCTATGTCGGTGACCTTAGTTATCTGTCGGATCACCTCATTTCTGCTTAGCCCACTGCCACTTCATTTCTGATTAGCCCACTGCCACTTCAGCTTGCTAATTCTGTGAGCTATGTCGGTGTCCTTAGTTCTCTGTCGGATCACCTCATTTCTGATTCGATCCATCAGAGAAACTCCAAGACTTTCCAAATGGGCACCTTTCAATCGTGGACAAAGCCAGATAGGTCAGTAGTATAAAATAAACCTTGGACCTTTAGAAACAGTAAGAAAATTTATATTAAAGTACGGGCTTTGAGCCTGTAGGAGCAACATTGTAAGGGAGGGGGTTTTAGTCCGGAAGGTCGCACACACCACCTGGCGACGTCGGACATCACCAAGGGCCCGTGCTCTTGGTATCCATGAGTTTTTCCCCCTCCAACGGAAAAAAATAATAAAATAAAAATCTTGGAAATCCATAAACGGTTTTTATATTCTTACTAGCTGACCGGGCGAACTTCGTATCGGCAATAAAAGTCACCTTTTAAACCTTCCCTGAATTTCCACAAATATTTCAAGATCAAAATTATCCAAATCGGTCCAGCCATTTTCGAGTTTTAGCGAGACTAACGAACAGCAATTGATTTTTATATATAAGATATGGGTATTTACGTGTCTTGTTTCTTCAGAAACATTTTTTACTATTATACCACAAGCATGTAATCAGTATTTTTATTTTAATTACAGTCCTTAGGACTTTCCATTGAAAAAAAACTTTTTCATCATCATCGGTCGATTAAGATCCCACTACTGGGCCAGGCCCAGTGCGGGTTGGTAGATGTCGTATGCCCTCGAATGTTGTGGTTCTTGGACATGGTCATGCCGAATGCGGATGTCTTCACAATGTTTCCCCTCATCGCGTATCGAGCGATTTTGTTATAAATTCACCTTTCTCTAATATGCCCGAGCACAGGGGTAAACTGAAAACCAGCGCTGTGTGCACATGCAAATGTAAACACAGCACAAGCTGAGTTTTTTACCGTTATATTGTAAATTATCATTTATTTTTCTATAAAATGTATGCGTTTTTTAATGGCAATAAATTGATTGATGATAGGTGCGACAGGTCTAGGATTCCAATTCTGCAATGGGCTTCATTTTTGGTGAAGGAAAACATCGTGATGAAACCATAGAGCTTGGCGGTGGAGCATTTTCTAAAGCTCGCCTAGCCAAGATGCATTCTGCAATCGTTGACGCTAATAGAAAACAAGAAAAAAGCATTGGTTTGACATATTTCAACGCTAAGTCACGTGGTCAGAAATATGTCAAACCAATACTTTTTCTTATTTTCTATTAGCGTCAACGATTGCAGAATGCATCTTGGCTAGGGGCGCTGGTTAGCTACCTCGTCAGCACTTGTTTGTAATAGTTAAACTCAAAAACGGCTCAACCAATTTTGAAAAATTGTTTTATATGTTTGTGTGTGTGTGTGTGTGTGAATGTTTGTTACCGCGTATCACCGTAACTACTTAACCGATTTTGATGAAATTCGGAATGGAAATAGCTTATACCCTGGATTAACGCATAGGCTACTTTTTATTCCGGAAAAAGGTTCCTGCGGGATAACGGGAAGGCGCGGGTGAAACCGCGGGGCACAGCTAGTATTTTATATAGATAAGATGCATTACGAGTATTGCAAACGTGCGAAGCCGGGGCGGTTCTCTAGTAGATAATACAAAAGAGCCTGCTGATTAGCTAACCACAGAAACGTTTTTACCAACGCCCCGGTTCCTCGGACTAAGGTGCGATTTTTTTAATCTAATCTTTAACTATTGGACACCACAAAATGAGCATGTTTTTTCAAACATGAGCAAGTGGTTAGTTATTTTAATGAGTTAGGGTAGGCGCGCACTACCGGTTCTCTGCCGCGCGGCAAAAAAGCGCCGCGGCATGATGTCTCGCCGCTGTTTGTAACATTTTTAGTTTTCATGAGGCGTTTCCTTGCGTTAAATTAAAAAAAAAACAAATCGTCGCGATACCGAGGGCCTAGCCAAGATGCTAACGTTTTTACTACAATCCTTAACGCTTATGCGTAACCGAAACGAAAAGGGTTAACTTGGTAACGAGTAGGTGCGCTGATCACACATTCTACGATGAAAAAAACAACAGCTTTCAATCTATGGTGAGTGTTTATTACAAAAAATTATAAACGTTAAAGTCAGAATAATAGAGATTTAATGTTTTAATTGTGTCATTTTAATATTTTTTTTTTAGTTTTCTATTAGCGTAAACAATTTTACAATGCATCATGACAGGCCCCCAAATATAAAACTTTCAGCTTTTAGAGAGACTGGGATACGCATTGCCGAATATCACGAAATCAGCGTATGCACCTAACGCCGCAGCGCTTTCGTGCCGTGCGGCGGAAAGCTTGTGGTGTGCGCCTAGGCTTAGCCAGACAAGGAGTGTTACGTTATGACACTTTTGAAACGATAATGATGACAATTTTATTGCTTATTTCCGTTGAACGGACATTATTGAGTGTAAATACTGTAATTAGGTGCGCCTACTTAGATCATTAAGAAGGTGCTTACTTTTGAGATTGTACAGGGTAGCGTTCGACCACCAGTTAGTTACGAGTGTCATCGAAAATGTATGTATGAGAACAAGCAAAGCATATCATAATCATCAGCTCATGACATTCCCACTGCTGGGACTCTGGTCTTCTCTCAGAGAGAGAGTATATTCCGGATTCTACCACGCGGGCCCAGTGCGGGTTGGTAGATGTCGCATACCCTTGAATGTTGCGGTTCTTGGACAAGCCGGTTTCCTCACGATGTTTTTCTTCACCGCCTCTTCCCTATAGCGGTACCTAACTACACGAAACTAGAAATTTTCATCTGTTTATAACACTAGAGATGCGACTAAACACATCCTACGGATCGCAAGCCGATGTCACTACCGTTGAGCCATCATCGCTATAAATAAAATTATAACGCTCTTAATTACAATATTAGTATAAGAAATAGATTATTATAAACCATTGAATAACATAACACACAACACGGTCACGGGCGTCAACCGACTCGACTTTGAACTGGACCAGTTCAACTTGAGACAGCAGCTCTCTCGTTTACAACGCGCACGTGGTCACACTGGTCGTGTGGTCAGCTAATAAGGCATTTAAGGCCGCAGAGTAAGGCTCGGCGCAGTTTGGATGACGCGTTTTGTTTTTGGAAAAGCATTATAGTTATCATCATTCATTTATTCTATTACGATTCTACTGCTACTCATTATAATCACCATCAGTCTATTACATTTCTACTGTTTCTTTTTATCATCATCATCACCATTCTGTACATTTCCTTTTGACATTTCATGAAAGGAAATATAATATTTGTACACCAGAAACGGTAGAATATTTGAAACTCTGTACTCACTAGTACATTATCATAAGCACAATATTCTGACAAATAAATATTTTTAATTTTAATTTAATTTTCTACTGTTACTCATTATAATCATCATCAGTACACATACACATTTCCACTGTCACTCAATTTTATCATCATCACCGTTTACACTGTCACTCATCATTATAATAACTATTCTGTATATTCTATTGCTACTCATCATCGCCATTAGGCGATTACGTTTTCACTATTACTCATTATAACCACTATCAGTCTATCTAATTTCCACTATTATTAAATATTATTATCATCAGTCTATTACATTTCCACTGTTACTCAATTATATCATCATCAGTCTATTACATTTCTACTGCTGCTCATTATAATCATCATCAGCCTACTACACTTCCACTGCTTATCGTTATTATAATCATCATCAGTCTATTACATTTCCACTGCTACTCATTATAATCACCATCAGACTTTTACAATTTTACTATCACTAACTATAATCATCATCAGTCTACTCTACTCACTTCCACTGCTTATCGGTATTATAATCATCATCAGTCTGCAATATTTGCAGTGCTATTCATTATCATTAATCATCATAAGACTATTAAGTCATCATCAGAGGTGGGACCTCCGTTTTTAAGATGTTTTAGTGATGATATCTCAAAATATTTCAAAGAGCAATTCAATTAACACTCTTATTTATCAAAGCTATTGGATTTCCCCTATTATTAATCAAAAGCCCCAACTCTTTAATGCAAGTCACTATTAGAACATCATTTTATAGCGATGATGGCTCAGTGGTAGTGACGTCGGCTTGCGATCCATAATGAGCTTAAGCTTTCGGTGAAGGAAAACATCGTGATGAAACCTCAGCTTGGTGGTAGGGTATTTTCTAGTGCTCGCCTGACTCGCTACCACACTCGAGTTAAGAATCTGTCGCCGAGCACCTATCGGTGTGTTCCGGCAGCCTCACTTGAGAGCCAGTTTCCCAGTCCAGGTATAACGTGGCGCCATCTTCGACCACATCGTCACTTAACATCAGGCGACTTGTGGTCAAACGCTACCCTGTAAATAGTAAAAAAAACCATTGAGATTTGTGAAGTGTGTGTGTGTGTGTGTGTGTGTGTGTGTGTGTGTGTGTGTGTGTGTGTGTGTGTGTGTAAGTGTGTGTATGTTGTGTGTACAACAGAATTTGAAAATGCACGACATTGGACAACGGCATTCACATTGGCGTTTGACGTTAGCTGATAACTCAAGTGCATTCACGTTGACCGTTCAAGTGTAGCCACTCTGGTATTGACATTTCCCTTGACGTTGACCTTAGTGTGGCCCGGACATTACAGAATAGCGTTTGACCACAACTCACCTGTACGGCCTGTAGTAGGTATAGGTACCCTTAGTACAAGTTTTGAAAACTATAAAAGTTTTCGTAAACGTAAATGTTTGCGACCGTCAACTTGTCAAATCGTACTGCCTAAATTCAAAAGATAACTCGAAAACTTTGTTGGAATTCCAATACAACGAGTTGAAATAACTCGTATTACCGATTTTAGTTCTTACAACTTTTTTCAGCGCACCTTACCGAAACTTTGAAGAATTTAAAATCTGTAATACGGGTTAGTTTAAATCGTTTATTCGTATTCCAACAAAGTTTCCAAGTTACTTTTTGCATTTAGGCAGTACGGGTTGCCACTTTGACAAGTTCGCGGTAGTAAACTCTGACGTTTACGAAAACTTTTATAGTTTTCAAAACTTGTACTAGGGGTACTGATGTTAAGTGACGATGTGGTCGAAGGTGGCGCCACGCTACACCTGGATTGGGAGCTGGCTCTCATGTGAGGCTGCCGGAACACAACGACATTACTTTATCCGGCAGATCTTTTACGAGTATGACAATACTCATTGCATTATTTTAATAGTGTGCGTTAAGAAACACTCTTAACACATGTTTGATTAGCAAAGAGATATTAATAATCAATGAGTACGTGCTTATGTTAATATTTGTATTTCCAAACCAACTGCTGTTGCCAAACAAAGCGTTTTTGTTCTATGCAATAAAAGAGGGTGTCCGAAAATTTGCGCTGAATTTTGCGCCATTAGTGTTGCTGGCGCAAAAACAGCAAGCATCACAGCTGACAACGATAGGGTCGTTGAAAGTGGAGCGCACACGGAGTATTTTAATAAAAATTAAAATATGCCGTTTTGATGGTGATCATAATTGGCTGCACAGATCATGCGAATTAAAGCCGTTACACTTTTTTCTTTACAGTTTTATGAAGTCTAAGGTGTATGCTAATTAGGATATGATCAAGCACGCTTTGAAGGAGAAAATTGAGCGGTATATATACAAAACTCATGGAAACCTTCATGGTGTTAACATTTTGGTCCACAATGAATAGACATTTCCTTTTCGTGTACTTTTTTTGTTAATAACACTTCACAGGCGCAAAATTTAAATCTTGCGTGTTTTTTGCGACACCTTTTATATGCGAAGAAGAGGTTGTAAACCTGCTTGACCCTCTAGTACCAGAGTCAAAAACTTATGTGAATTTAAAATAAACCTAAAACTACGGAATAGATTAACACGTGTCATCACGGTCCGTTTTTATGCAGCAGCAATATTCTTATCAGTGTATAATTTTTTTTGTCTTTGTTAGATATATTTCATAGGTCATATTTTCAAGACTTGGTCAGAATACGGCGGTTTATATTAATATGGCACGACGGGTTCATGACTTACGACCGGTTTAAATTAAAATTCGGCAGTACCTACTTCTATGGCGCTTATATCAAATTCCTAGCTCTAGTAGAGAGAGAGATGGAAAGAAATAAAGAGAGAGAGAAAAAAAAAAGATTCATTGGCACAAAATGTACACATTAACAAAAAAAAATCTGTGGTTAGACAGATTATTGAAACGGAACATAAATAAAACGATACACATGATATATCAGAACACGAATAAAATGATGAAATGAGAGAGAAGAATGGTGGAACTCAGAACCAAAGGAAGGCCTAAGCTCAGCTAACAGGCTGTGAACAACAATGATCTCAATCCTCTATAATGTTAGATTGTCATTACATTTCAAATAAAAATAGACAGAATGTACGGTAAATGGTATAATATAAGATTTTGACGTTGACATCTGTTTGTAAATTGATTATGTTACTGTGTCAATGGTCCGGTCGTACTTCCTCTTTTTGGTTAGTCTGTGGTTTTTAGAAGGCAGTCTATGGCATAGATTTTATCTTGACTACGGGAAGAAAAAGAAAAAAAGGGGGTACGACTCGAGACCAGAAATCGTTGAGCTGTGGAACCGAAAATACAAAAAGATTATCATATTCTCGGCGTTTTATTTGTATTATCCAACAATAATAATAATAATGCCCGCACAATCACATACATAGGCTTTGATCTCTAACTAGGTTTCCCTGTATGTAGGGTATCAGAAACTATGGATCGAAGATAAAAGAAATATACATAAATCAACACTCTCTGATAACATAGTGTAAAAGAAGGCAAAGTGGAAAACCCTGCCAGCGTCTTTGTAACCCAACAATAGAATTAATTTGAGAGCCTTCAAGTCAAGAGAGACCTTCTAGGCAAGCAATAAGCATGCTCCATCATCAACCACGTCATCACTTACCATGAAGTGGGAGAGTCAATGCTCGAAACAAAATGTCAACCTTTACACATTACGATTTGGTTCCAACTTTGTATTTGTTTGTGTAATAAAAGTAATTAATTAATAATTCATGTTGGATGACATCAACACCAATACCATAGCGCATAAACAATGTTGAAGCATGAGGATTTGAATCAGAACAAAGCAGTAATAAACCAGCAATTATTTTTTTAATACATTTTAAGTCACCAGAGAAAGGTAAAGATGTAGGCGCAAGTGGCGCCACTCTACAGCTGACTGGTGAGAATTCTGGAGCACACCAATAGATGCTTGGCGACAGATTCTTAACATGAAGTTGGTAGCTAGCTAGAGGAGCACTCTAGTAGCTACCAGCCATAGCTTTGTGGCCACCATCTATGGCTTCATCAGAGAGAAAGAGAAAGACTTTATTTCGGAAAACTGCACACAATAACAAGAAAAAGAAGCGCACAAAAAACAGCAACATCTAAACATATATAACTCAAAGGTGACTGACTGACTGACATAGTGATCTATCAACGCACAGCCCAAACCACTGGACGGATCGGGCTGAAATTTGGCATGCAGGTAGATGTTATGACGTAGGCATCCGCTAAGAAAGGATTTTGATTAATTCTACCCCCAAGGGGATAGAATAGGGGTGAAAGTTTGTATGAAACTTTGTCAATTTTAAACCGATCGGGCTGAGACTTTGCATGCATAAAGCTGTAGCCCACGCGGGTGAAACCGCGGGGAACAACTAGTTATACTTATGCCATTAATACTACGTGATGGTGCGAACACTTCTGCTGAGTACAGTACCTCCCAAAAAGGACTTGGCTTGACATCACGTTTTATACCTTTTGCAGTTTACCTGTTGACAAGTCACCTGATGTTAAGTGACGATGTGGTCGAAAGTGGCGCCACGCTACACCTGGATTGAGAACTGGCTCTCAAATGAGGTTGCCGTAACACACCGATAGGTGCTTGGCGACGGATTCCATCTTAATCTCTATTTCTTCTTTCCAACCATTACATTGTTTTTTAAATATATTTTTTTAACTCGTCAAAGTGCTTACTGCAACAATGACATGACAGCATTGAAAACCTGTCGAGCTCAACAATGCAATACAAAATAATATAAAAAAAACATCATAATGTTAATTTAATATCGTTATACGAAAGAGACCGGCTGTACCAATAATATACATTGTTATTATACATCAATAAGGTAAGGACTCAAGGTTAATAAGGTTTTTGCAAGTCCAAGATATTACATTACTTACTCACTTAACTACCTATACTTTGTCACTAGCTAGAGTTGACGGTGCCATAAATTAATTTGATTTAAAACAATTTTTTGTCGAACTCGCTTGTTAGTATGCGAGACACTAGTTCTGAGAAGTAATATGAAGTACTAGCGCCGCGGTTTCAACCGCGTCTTCCCATTATCGTGTAGTCCGGGATAAAAAGTGGCCTATAAATATCAGGCACACAAATTGAGCTAGCCCCAAATTAAGCTCGAAACTTGTGTTACGGGTACTAGACAACGCTATACATACTTATATAGAGAAATAAATACTTATATAGATAGAAATATCCAAGACTCAATTACTCAATTATAATATTCGTGCTCATCACACATATATTTGCCCTTACCAGGATTCGAACCCGGGACCGCTAGCTTCGCAGGCAGGGACACTACTAACTCGGCTACCGCGTCGTCAATGTTTTAACGTTACGTTGTTTTTACGTTTTGTTTTTACGTTATGTTTTGTTGTTTTTCAATGTTTGTTGTTTTGAGTATCTCCGTTCCAAATTTCATCAAAATCGTTACGTTACGGTGATACGTGGTAACAAACATTCACACACACACACGCGCAAACTTTCGCGTTTATAATTTTAAAAGGATATGATTCTTACCTACGCTTACATGAAATGCAAAACTGTCTTTGTTGGTTTATCCTTCTTCTTTCTCACACAGCAACGAATCAAAATGCTTTTTGCATAGAAATAGCTTTTAGGCCGAAGAGTGATATAAGCTACATTGTATCTCGGGAAAATTCACGGGCCTTGTGAGAATCTCCACGCGGGTGAAAGCGCGGGGCACAGGTAGTATTCATTAAAGTATAACCACAATAGGTTAAGCAAGGCTTCTACTAAGAAATACAATGAACACACCGGATATTGCAACACTCATTCCTACACTATCTTTGAGCCCTGCCCATACGCTTTCCATTTTCCACGAAAACTTTTCAACCATAATCGCAGAGCAAACAGATAAAAAAGAAACAGAACGGAAAAGCTATCGCGAAAAATTTTTAGTGACTTCATGTTGCATGAACCGGTCCAAGTTTGATCTATGACATAAAGAACACCTGCGTAAGCGCCGACACCAGTCCGCGTTTGACCGTCGCGAGAGCGGGACGTTCTTTAAATTCGTAATTCAAATTCGGAACCGACATCGAAAGTGTTTTATTTCGTTCGCCTTTTTTTTGTGGACGACATTTTTGTGCCAGTGCCTTGTGTTTTTTTGTTTTTAAAAGCGTTTTTTTTTTGTGCCAGTTCAATGTAAGTTGGTGTATGTAATCTGTGCTTTCAAAAGCTGTACTTGCGACTTACCTAATTGAAAGTAACGATTAGAAAACCCGCGATGAATGTGTAATACATTTTTCTAGAGTTGAGAAACTACTTTGTATATACTGATCTTTCTATTGAAAGCTTCAAAAATAAAAGTGATTATCACATTTTTAATATTATGAATATAGATAAAATTACCATACCCTTACTAGGCTCCATAAAATTAGCAATATAATGTGTGTTTATCGATAAAATTCCAAGTTAATATCAAGATTTATCGATAGCTAAGTTTCAAGTCCATATAAAAACGAAATGTTATATACCTAAGTAGGTAATAAAGCTTATTATAAAATATCAAACTATCTTTATATTAAAATAGTTAATGTGATCGTGCCAAAAAAATTACCTGCCGGGCGTTTCTTGCCTGTTCTTTTGCCGGCGGCGTAAGGAGGTTGGAACAGACGTAGCTAGTCTTAAGTTTGGCGTTTTAAAGTGATCATATTATATGTATCCTGTTAAGTTAAGATTTTGAATTTTGTTTTTTTTTTTTTTTTTAATTTTTGGATTTAGACAAAAAAAAACTTGGGATTGTATTGAACATTTGGTGTAAATAAATTTGCTATGTGAAAACATTTTCTTTTTGTACAATTTAAAAATTAATTATTTTTTTTTAACATATTTTTGTCCCGAAATTTTCATATTTCCTCCAGATATTTGAACTATTGATCTGGCAACCATAATTACCTGCCTACCTAGTTAAGTTGACAAATATAATATTCGCCAAAATATATAGCCTTCCGAATATAATATGCACACATAACTTCGGAGTCTTGCACCAATTTAAATAAAATATTAGCTCAATGCCTCAATGTCACGAGACGAAATAATAAGGGCAAATAGTACAACATAATAAAAATATATACATATATAATATGTATATGTTATTAAAATCAATTGCCGTGCGTATAGACAACGCAAGTTGATTTAAAAGCATCTCATTTTTCATTCACTCATTTTTTTTCATAAAAGCTTGGGATTTTAGTGAACAAGCTCCATTTCATTCAATCACCATCAATCTAAATATATATAACTCAAAGGTGACTGACTGACATAGTGATCTATCAACGCACAGCCCAAACCACTGGACGGATCGGGCTGAAATTTGGCATGCAGGTAGATGTTATGACGTAGGCATCCGCTAAGAAAGGATTTTGATTAATTCTACCCTCAAGGGGATAAAATAGGGGATGAAAGTTTGTATGAAACTTTGTCAATTTTAAACCGATCGGACTGAGACTTAGCATACATAAAGCTGTAGCTAGTAATATGAATATATATTATTAAAATCAATTGCCATGCGTATAGACAACGTAAGTTGATTTACGCTCGAAATTAATAATCGATCCCGATCCGTTATCCGCGGTTTTGGATCGATATTTCATGTCATAATATGTCATTGACACTACTAAAATGATATATTATGACATGACATATCGATCCGCGGATAACGGATTAGGACAACGATTATTAATTTCAGGCGTAAAATGGATTGACATGCCGATCTAAAACCGCGAAAAGCGGATCAGGATCGATTATTATTGCGGGCGTTACTGGATAAGCGTTTGACCACAAGCCACAAGTCACCTGAAGTTAAGTGACGATGTGTTTGTTTTTGGGTGGCGTCACGCTACACCTTGATTGGGAATTTATTTAATACAAAAACAGTACAACAAACTCGTCCGCAAATTTATTGATATGTTAAAAACTGTTTGTTTGTTTTGTAGATCGTGTTTGTAAACAAAATTTTGGGACGGTGATGTCATTTAGTATAGTGTAAGACGCCCTGCGACAAGGTGGAGCGACGACTTGCGCCGAGTGGCTGCACTGAGAAAGAAATTCTGACTTTCCTTCTGAGTCTTTACCTTCCAAGACCGTTTCCTTCCTTATTTTGTATTAGTTTTCCTTCTGAATCACAAGTCCTTCCCTTTTGACTCAGAAGGAAAACGGTATTTCGGAAGGTCTTTTTTTCTCCGTGTGGCAGTGGTTGGATGAGAAGAGCCGAAGACCGAGTTCAGTGGCGTACCTTGGGAGAGACCTATGTCCAGCAGTGGACTGATACAGGTTGATGATGATGATGATGATGATGTCATTTAAATTGTATTTAGGTAGAGCCATTTCCCAGTCCAGGTGTAGTATGGCACCATCTTAGACCACATCGTCACTTAACATCAGGTGACTTGTGGTCAAACAATATCACGTAAAAAGTAAATCTTACCAATATTATAAATGCGAAAGTTTGCGTGTGTGAATGTTTGTTACCACGTATCACCGTAACTACTAAACCGATTTTGATGAAATTTGGAATCGAGATAGCTTATACCCTGGATAACACTTTTATCCGGGAAAAAATATAAACAAATAAAAGTGAGAGGAATATACAGCTTTTTTATTTTTATTACATATTTATTTATTTATCCCGGAATAAGGTTTCTGCGGGATAATGGGAAGACGCGGGTGAAGCCGCGGGGCGCAACAAGTTAAAAATGAAATGCATATTTCTCCTTTGCTACGGTATCACGTAGAATCTACATTGTAGATCAATCTTATATATAAAAATGAATCGCAAAATGTGTTGGTAAGCGCATAACTCAACAACGCCTGGACCAATTTTGCCAATTCTTTTTTTAAAATGTTCGTTGAAGCCCAATAATGGTTTTTACGGGAAAAGTCTGAATAATTGCCGGGAAACCCCTAAAAACAGCTCTTTTCTTTTTCCCATACAAACGTTTTCTTCCTAAAATGTAGAGCCAATTTGAACTTTAATACCATACCATAAAGTTTAAGTGTTAGTGGAGAGGTTCCGGGAAGGCAAAACAATTGAGTGACGTTAGTATCGTATAAATATTAATGTCAATTTGGAATGGAGATAGCTTATACTCTGGATTAATAAATAGGCTACTTTTTATCTCGGATAAGGTTCTGGGATAACGGGAAGACGCGGGTGAAACCGCGGGGCGCAGCTAGTATATTAATAAATCAGTAACTGAGGCTGGTGTACAGCCTCAGTTGTATGCTGAGCCGGGACCTATTTCTGACATCGCGCAATGTCGCACCTGTGTATTTTATGTGTAATTGTTACTTTTTGTTCTTGTCCCTAATTTGTGCGATATTGTGTGTGTCAGAAATATATGTATTTTCATTTCATTTCATTTTCATATTATACTTTTTGCAGGTTATTTACAAACGAAGGTGCAGAGAAAAATGGTTTTACAATTTTAATTACTTAACCCCAATTTTGAGTTAAATTTTGTAATTAGCGCCTTAGGTCGTCTGTCACAGACGCGTAAGGTCATGTAACTATTTATGTAATATATATTTCACCTTGTGACAGAAGATGGTAAACAGTCATGTAAAGCCTAGTCGCTTCAAGGACTACTACCGGATAGGGTTGGGCAAAACAATATCGACATAAATCGAAATATCGATAGTTTTGCTCATCAAGTCATCGACTTGTTAACTATCTACTTACTCTATTGCAGTGTTTCCCAATTAGTGGTACGCGTACCCCCAGGGGTACGTGAAGTTGCATCAAGGGGTACGTGCGGCTATCAGTAAAAACAAGAACAATTTCCAAAATATTTTTTTATTACAATCATTATTCATTACCCGCGGTTTAAGCCTATCTGTTAATCCAGGGTGTCAACTACCTGTGTACCAAATTTCATCAAAATTGGTCCAGGCGTTTGAGCGTGAAGAAGTAACAAACATACACACACACTCACAAACTTTCGCATTTATAATATTAGTGTGATTGCTACAATAAGGGGTACGCAGGTTTGAGGTCTTTTTTGAAGTGGTACGCAGCAAAAACTAATTGGGAACCACTGGTCTATTGTATAGATAGAATTATAGATACTAGTATATTATATTTCATAATTATATTTGTTTAGTTTCTGTATGATTTATGTTTTGTCTAGTTTTTAAGGTATTTGTTAGGTTACGATGGGGCTGGCATAAACGCCATATTTAAAAGTCCCTAAAAAATATACGATTTAAAAAAATCATCGACAAATATCGTCAATATTTTAAATTGTGGTATCGTCAATATTTTAAATTGTGGTATTTTTAGATTTTTACCCGACTCCGAAATAGGGTTATATTTTTCGAGTGTATGTATGTATATTTCTTTGGCACGGCCTGTAGCCTAAATGGCGTGACGGATTTTAAGTGGGCAACAATTTATCACCGAAAAAAAGTCCTGCGGGATGGCGGAAAAAGCGCGAGTGTAAACGCGACGCGCATCTATTGTTTATCGATATGTTTCTTCCCCTTGCCCATCCCTACAACCGGAACACAAATATTGCTATTTGGCGACAAAAATATATAAATACAAATCTTGTTATGTATTGAATCCATTATTTAATTTTTTTGTTCAGTAATGTTAATGATCAAAACCTGTCTAGCACCCGAGACACGACAGGTGTTAAAAGCATAACAAAAAAAAGCGTTGTATTTCTATCTATACGTATTTAAAAACATACTCTTAACAAAAACCCGGACAAGTGCCGTATCTGACTGACGCTCAGAGGGTTCCGTACAATACGAAGCAATGATGGAACCGCGCGGAGAACCGCGGGGCGAACCTAGTAATATAAATGCGAAAACTTGCGAGTGAGTGTGTATGCTTTGTTTTTTTGTTTTTTTGCTACTTACAGGGTAGCGTTTGACAACAAGTCACCTGATGTTAAGTGACGATGTGGTCGAAGATGGCACCACGCTACACCTAAACTGGGAACTGGCTCTCAAGTGAGGCTGCCGGAACACACCGATAGGTGCTTGGCGACAGATTCTTAACTCGAGGCTGGTAGCTAGCCAGGCGAGTACTAGAAAACACCCTAACCCCAAGCTATGTTTTCATCACGATGGTTTCCTTCACTGAAAGCTCAAGCTCATTGTAGGATTCGAACCTACGTCCTACGGACCGCAAGCCGACGTCACTACCACTGAGCCATCATCGCTATGAAGCTTGTCACTACTTTACGCTGAAACGGCTAAACGGATTAGAGTGAAAGAACAATGGTCAAAACGGACCCGAGGTCGTATGAATACGATCTATGGACGATAAAAATTGTACTTTTTTGCCTATTAAAATTATACAAACGATATTTTAAAGAAAGTGTAGAAAAAAAAGATATTGATTTTTTTACTTCGGAGTTTCTTAGGACAATTTTTAACTTACACAATACTTGGATGTTTTGAACGCACTCCGCAATTTATTTGTCATTCCGTTTCACGCTTTGGAAGTCGGCCCTACATCTATCTATTCTCCCTATTTCCCCTATTCTAACCATTTTCGGTAAACAGCCAAAACAGTCATGCTCACGAAAGTGACTTTGCTTGCGGCGCGGCGGCGTCATGTGTCGGGTCGCCCTCTTCCCTCTCATATGGTCGAGGAGAGCGATGGCTGGCACATGCGTCAACTCGTGAACGGGTGCTGCTTGTGGGGTCTGGTCTGCTTTGGTTGTGATCCCGCAACTCGTTAATATTCATGTTCCCATATCCCAATGTGTACAACCAAACAAGAGAAATCTTCTTATTAGTAAAGCTAATTAAAAAATATCGGACTATTAGATGACAAAAAAAAAGCTTGGGATTTTAGTGAACTTGCTCCAATTCAATCAATTAGTAATAAGAATAAAATTGTCAAAGTGATCGCGCCAAAAAAATTACCTGCCGGGCGTTTCTTGCCTGTTCTTTTGCCGGCGTAAGGAGGTTGGAACAGGCGTAGCTAGTTTTAAGTTGACGTTTTAAAGTGATCACAATGTATCCTATTAAATAAAAAAGTTTTGAAATTTGAAATTTGAAATAAATTAAGTCATTAAAATCAATTTACCAAACTTGAACAAAAACTAATCTTTTTAATCTATGTACTAGCAAATTGACTGTCACTGTCAAGTGACATTGGCAGAAACGAAAATTTTTACACAAAATATATTGCGGTCAGGTCCAGGGCAGTATTTTTTTTTTTTTTTTTTTACTATTTACAGGGTAGCGTTTGACCGCAAGTCGCCTGATGTTAAGTGACGATGCGGTCGAAGATGGCATCAAGCTACACCTGGACTGGGAACTGGCTCTCAAGTGAGGCTGCCGGAACACACCGATAGGTGTTTGGCGACAGATTCTTAACGAGAGGGTGGTAGCTAGCCAGGCGAGTACTAGAAAATACCCTACCACCAAGCTATGGTTTCATCACGATGTTTTCCTTCACCGAAAGCTCAAGCTCATTGCAGGATTCGAACCCACGTCCTACGGATCGCAAGCCGACGTCACTACCACTGAGCCATCATCGCTATATGAAAAGTGTACTGTACTAGTATGAAAAGTGGCCAATGTTCTTTGGAACGGAGATACTCGTAGCTTATAGTCTTTCTATCAAAGATAACTGTGGGAAAAGGGAATACCGCGCGGCGCGGCTCGTTTACGACATTAGTGTGATATCGAGTTCAAGGCATGGGGCGTAATCGAGACATATTTCAATTTATATTTGTATAGTTTTTGTCCTCGACTCGGTTCAAGTGAAAACGTGTATTGATTCAAACCATTCGCTTAGCAAATCGTATCGGAGTAAACACTTGAACGCAGCTTGTAGTGATGAAATTTGAAATCGGACTGGGAATCTTATTTTTTATTTTACTTCTTACAGGGTAGAGTTAGACCAAAAGTCAACCCAGTATAACTAACTAACTGAGATGGCGCAACGACCCAAAAAGACTCATCTCCTCCGATAACAAAAGACGCCACTTTGGTCTGTCCCGCGCCACCTCCCGCCAGTCCTCCACCCAATTTTTATTTATTCAATAGGATACATTGTGATCACTTTAAAACGTCAACTTAAAACTAGCTACGCCTGTTCCAACCTCCTTACGCCGGCAAAAGAACAGGCAACAAACGCCCGGCAGGTCATTTTTTTGGCGTGATCACATTGACAATTTTATTCTTATTACTAATTGATTGAATTGGAGCAAGTTCACTAAAATCCCAAGCTTTTTTTGTCATCTAATGGTCCGATATTTTTTAATTAGCTTTACTAATAAGATTTCTCTTGTTTGGTTGTACACATTGGGATATGGGAACATGAATATTAATGAGTTGCGGGATCACAACCAAAGCAGACCAGACCCCACAAGCAGCACCCGTTCACGAGTTGACGCATGTGCCAGCCATCGCTCTCCTCGACCTTCGTGACTTCGTCTTTCCAGCGATACCTGGGACGGCCGACAGGGCGACGCCCACTCGGCCGTCCACTGTATGCTAGTTTGACCGCACGATCCTCCCCCATTCTTTCAAGGTGGCCGAGCCAGCGAAGTTTGTGCACTTTCATCTCGCCGATGACATTCGACTCGGCCACCAGTTCTTCGATTTCTCAAAAGTCTAACAAAAAAACGATATTTTATTTTAATCCAATACTATCATCGCTTAATGCCCGAAATTAATAATCGATACTGATCCATTATCCGCGGTTATGAATCGTAGTAGTAATACGTCAAGCCCTGGTACTAAAATGACATATTATGACATGACATATTATGACATGACATATTATGACATGACATATTATGACATGACATATCAATCCGAAACCTCGGATAACGGATCAGGATCGATCATTAATTTCGGGCGTTAATCTCACCTGTGCGGTGAAGGTTTCTTTAACTGGTCTTTTATAACTTTTGTCACAATGATCCATGATGCTATATATAAATATATTATGTATGTATGTTTATACGTCCGTAATGCGCATGCGCATTAAGTGTAACGCTCCCGGAAAGCTCGACAGTTGCATACTTAAGTGCGTCCTTGACTGACGGCGGTGGACGGTGCCGACACATCGACGGGTTCAAGTGAAAACCGCGTAAGCCGAAAAATTATTAAAACAGAGATAAGAAGATAAAGATGGAAATATGAGGTTAATTTACAACTGTTATCGAGAATATGATAAAACAATTTTTTTGTTGGTAGGTGACGATGTGGTCGAAATTGGCGCCGCGCTACGACTGGACTGGGAACTGGCTCTCAAGTGAGGCTGCCGGAACACACCGATAGGTGCTTGGCGACAGATTGAGTATGGTAGCCGGGCAGGCACTAGAAATTGCTCTAACATCAAGCTATGCTACTATATAAGCTAATCTACATGATATTATAACTATAACCAAATGACATCTTTGGAAGAATTTAAAATAGATAACGCTTTATTGCTATCTTGTTTGAAAACATTAAAATCAAAACTAAACATTAAAACAATCATGAATCAAAAAAAAAACTTTAAAAAAATAATATCACGACTCTATTTTAATATTCACAAATCAAAATCACACATGATATTGAATTAAAAATAACTTAAATTAAGTTTTAAGTACGCCTCAGCCTCAAATATAATCAAAAATTCGAGAAATCAACGTGTTCACTTTTCCTCCAAACCGTCGACCGATCGTCCATTGACATGCAAGAGGCACACCTCCGCGGTACAAATGTCAATAACAATACGATAAATCTAGAGAGCACACGTGTTTTCTTCTATTTTACCTGTTTTACAAGGTGTTATTTATTATTATTTATTTATTTTGGTAATAGGCGAGCAGCCCAGAGAGAGATCAGAGGCTGATGGCTGATCTTAGTTTCACTTTAATTCCTGTAAATGAAATGAAATGAAAATACATTTATTACTGCCACACACAATATCGCACAAATTAGGGACAAGAACAATCACACATAAAATATACAGGTGCGACATTGCGCGATGTCAGAAATAGGCTGTAAGTATATATAGGACTAGTTGCACCCCGCGGTTTCACCCACGTCTTCTCGTTATCCCGCAGGAACCTCTTTCCGGGATAAAAAGTAGCCTATGTGTTACTCCAGGATATAAGCTACCTCCATGCCAAATTTGATAATTATTTTTTGCGAATTTTTTACGTATTTCATACTCGCAAATCGGCACGCAGTCGCCCATAAAGTCAGTGCGGGATGCTTTCACCTGATCAAGCAAGGTCAACAACGGCGTATGGCAGGGCCTTAACATCAGCTGACTTTGGTCAACGCTACCGTGTAAATAGAAAAAAAAAGTCGACTTCACTGCCACTGAATCATCATCGCTTCATTAATGATGGAAATCGAATCCGCGACCTTACGTTGCTCGCCCATTGCACCACTTCGGTCGTCAAATGGATCAATGTTTATTTCATTAGATACGTGCATTATAAAAAAATGCTAAGCTTATTCACGGCAACAGGAAGTCGGTTCGTGCACAAGGCAACGATTCAGGGTTCCGCACGCAAAGGATACTAACGGAACCATATTACACCGATTACAACTGATGCGGAGCGATGGTGGACGAACGGTTAGGCTTGCGACTTGCAAGACGCCGACACCGAGTTCGAATCCTCTCGGCCCCGCACCTATGACTTAATAAGTTATGTGCGGATTTGCCATCGCTCAAAACGGTGAAGGAAAACCTCTTGAGGTCAAAAGTCATAAGTCACTTTTTATTTATTCAATAGGATACATTGTGATCACTTTAAAACGTCAAACTTAAAACTAGCTACGCCTGTTCCAACCTCCTTACGCCGGCAAAAGAACCGGCAAGAAACGCCCCGGCAGGTACTTTTTTTGGCGCGATCACATTGACAATTTTATTCTTATTAATAATTGATTGAATTGGAGCAAGTTCACTAAAATCCCAAGCTTTTTTTTTGTCATCTAATGGTCCGATATTTTTTAATTAGCTTTACTAATAAGATTTCTCTTGTTTGGTTGTACACATTGGGATATGGGAACATGAATATTAAACCGAAATGCCCAAGAACTGTAGAGTATGACCAGCTACTTTTGTCGCTGACTGTGCGGAACCCTCAGCGCGCGACTACGATTCGCACTTGACCGGTTTTTTCATACAATACTATTAGTTGATTGGTTCCAATTATAGCTAGTTATACGGTGGAACAATGGATTGTCACTGTCATGGAACGGATTTAAAAAAAAAACAATTGATAAGAGATATAATTTAAAAAAGGCCCTGCTGCAAAAGGTTGTTCATTAATTTTAGTATATATCGACAAAAATAATCCATATTATATATATATTTTATATATATAAATAAAATAAAAAAATGTCGTACGTTAGTCACGCAAAAACCCCGGATATAGCTATAAAACAAATGTTTTTTTCAACGGGACGGTTTGGGAAAAATATTGCTAAAACGATAGAAAAAAATATAGAATAGAATAGCTTACAACCTGGATTAAATCATAGGCTACGTTTTATCCAGTTCCTACGGTATAACAAGAAGACGCGGGTGAAACCGCAGGGAACAGTTAGGTATAACTCCCGCAACTCGTTAATATTCATGTTCCCATATCCCAATGTGTACAACCAAACAAGAGAAATCTTATTAGTAAACCTAATTAAAAAATATCGGACTATTAGATGACAAAAAAAAAGCTTGGGATTTTAGTGAACTTGCTCCAATTCAATCAATTAGTAATAAGAATAAAATTGTCAATATGATCGCGCCAAAAAAATTACCTGCCGGGCGTTTCTTGCCTGTTCTTTTGCCGGCGTAAGGAGGTTGGAACAGGCGTAGCTAGTTTTAAGTTGACGTTTTAAAGTGATCACAATGTATCCTATTAAATAAAAAAGTTTTGAGTTTGAGTTTTGAGTTTGAGATAAATATATTCGCGCAGGAAAGCAGGGTAACCGTTGAGAGAAATGGCAGACCGCAGCTGGCGTCAATAAAAAAGTCTACCAGACACACGATAGCATGTGGTATAAAAACATTTTGAAACTCGTGACTCATCCACGGTGACGTAAGAAAGTGGACCCTCGGCTTTTTGAACGTGCAGAGATATTTAGGAGCCCGTGGGGAATAAGTGAAAACGATTTTGGAAAAAAGTATTTTTCACAAAAACTGGTATTTTTGTAAACATTGACACATTTTTCATTGTTCCCCGCGGCCCGATCAGTTTAAAATTGACAAAGTTTCATACAAACTTTCATCACCTATTTTATCCCCTTGGGGGTAGAAATAATCAAAATTCTTTCTTAGCGGATGCTTACGTTATAACATCTACCTGCATGCCAAATTTCAGCCCGATCCGTCCAGTGGTTTGGGCTGTGCGTTGATAGATCACTATGTCAGTCAGTCACTTTTGAGTTATATATTCAGACTAGCTGTTCCCTGCGGTTTCACCCGCGTGGGCTACAGTTTGTCGCGATAAAAAGTATCCTATGTCCTTCCCCGGAGCTCAAATTATCTCTATACCAAATTTCATTTAAATCGGTTCAGTAGTTTAGGCGCGAAAGCGTATATATTCCGTATACTCCAAAATTATTCCCGCACTTCGGTGTCCCCTCACCGCGTTACCTGCTGTAGGTATCCATTATCCTATTTTAATTCTAGGTTAATTTTTTTTCTGACCACGCGTTTGAATCGTGCTGTTAAAGGTCTTCGTGGTCCGCGACCGCACTTTACCTATTTCATAGATTCTCCCTCACCTCGCCGCGTTTCCCGCTGCGCTGGGGTGCGGCGGGTTTATTTTTCTACTACTACTTACATTTTTAAACTCGTGATATCTTTCGAATGGAATGTCCGAATTAAATGATTCAAAAAGTTTTATAAAGGTATTGAAGCATTTTTGAATAAGAAGTAATTTATTTTGATAAGGATTAATACCAAGATACAAATAAAGAGCCTTTTCTAGAGGCAGCATTAAAAATTAAATTTTTTATATAAAATATCACTTATTGCGGCATAACTATAATAGTTAGACATATGCTCTCGCGGACTTTTTTGTAGATCTTAATGAGACCTACAAACCCGTAATACATTATTTTGTTCTAGTGTCAATAGTTTTTGCAGCGCACGCAAAAATAGGTTTTCGATTTCACACCTTGGGTTGCAAAATAGCAATTTTCTTACGGATCCCTAATTTTTTTGGAAATAAAATATAGCCTAAAGCCTTCCTCGATAAATGGACTATCCAACACTGAAAGAATTTTTCAAATCGGACCAGTAGTTCCTGAGATTAGCGCGTTCAAACAAACAAACAAACAAACAAACAAACAAACAAACAAACAAACAAACAAACAAACTCTGCAGCTTTATAATATTAGTATAGATTACTCTGCGCTTTGTCCATCAAGATTACATTTTAATAAACAATTATATATATATCTGGAAATCTCTTGCGCATGGAGAATTTCATAAAATAAGCGCGACAGTAGAATTCGCGATAAAAATATAGTATTTTTCGCACTGCCTAACTAACTGAGATGGCGCAACGACCCAAAGTGAGTACTGGGCTCCGATAACAAAAGACGCCACTTCGGTCTGTCCTGCGCCACCTCCTGCCAGTCCTCCACCTGGAGCTCACCTTCGCAAATCCTTCGTGACTTTGTCTTTCGACTTTTTTTAGCACTATGTTTTTTTTTTTTTCTACAGTATGTACAATTGACTGATACATAATATATAGTACGATACTATATAATACAGTACGGGTGCTAGGCTGAGAGCCACTTCCTAGTCCAAGCGTAGAATAGTTGGCCACATCGTCACTCTGCATCATGCTTGTTGCTAACTGCCTACTGCCGTGCGTACTGCGCTCGCGATTTAATCGTTCACCTACCGCCACAGGCTGCTTATTTTAATAATTAAAGTTTTATGCTATAACTAAAGCTTACATATTTTTGTACCCCAACATTGCGTAATAATTACGCACGTTAGATATTTGTCAAGTTTACATAATAATAATAAGTACATGATATAAGTTTTATAAAAGTGTTACTAGCTTACGAAACGCACTATTTAATTTACTTTTGTCAATTCTAGGATTAAATTCACACTAGAACTGTACATTTAATTATTAAGCTAATAAAGATACTTTGAAATTGAAATTGACTCTGCATCAGCTGACAGAGCAATCAAAATGTACGGAACCATTCGTGACCGATCTAAAAAAAAAGCTGGTCCATTTTTCATTGGATCCAAATCTACCATCTTAATTGACCACGTGCGGGATGTGACGAAGCCAAATTCCTAACATTTCGTTTTTACAACATTCTTTGACTTTTTGTTTTGGATAAAGTTATACGTAGTAGGTCACAAGACACACAACAAGCCATGGAGATAACCATGCTTGGAGTTTTTTTGCGTGATAAAATACTAAAGGACCAAAATCACCGACATAGCTCTCAGAATTTGCAACTTGAAGTGGCAATGGACGCCACATCGCTCGACGAACCGATAACCGATGGGGAAGAAAGGTTCTCGAGTGGCGACCACGAACCGGAACACGTTCGTAGGTAGGCGTCCCACTAGGTGGAGCGGTGACGTTGTAAGAGTCGGAGGGAGCCAATGGATGCAAATGGCTAATAGCTGTTCATGGTAGCGTTCAAAGGGGGAGGCCTATGTTCAGCAGTGGACTTCTTCCGGCTGATGATGATGATCTAGACACGCGGCAGCGTGTCAAGGCAAGTTCAAGCAAAGGAACTGGCTAGCCAGCACCAAATGTGTTATTACACGAACCACTTGGTGCCACTTTTGACTCTTTAGAAATGTCTTTGTTTGTTTTGCTTCAACAAAACAGCTAAGCTGATTTGGATGAAACATTTCATCCCGCAAATATGTTTGAGAACTAATTTCCTACAATAACTATTGCAAAAAATATCATATATCTTGATAAAATATACGCAAATTTATAACAATGTTCGTATAAATAAAATCTCTCAATATACATTTCTGTTTAATATTCACAGTATTACAAAACAAAGCGATAAGAATAAAATTCAAACACTAACATAACATATATATAAAGATAAACATATATTATATATGTGCATATAATAATAAAATAACGAACACATACATTCCTACGACCGAACCGGTTATGTAAAACATTACAAACATATTTGTGAGTAGCCAGCATATTGTGTTATGTTAGTATTTGCAGTTATTCAGTACAATCAAATCATTCGTGATATATTGAGTCTTAGATATTTCTATCTACATATATATAAGGATCATCACGCAGTGGGTGCCTGAGGACGGGCGACGACGCCGAGGCAGGCCCCGAAAAAGATGGCGTGATGACCTTGACTCGTTTGAGGAGCGGTGGCCTGAGGTTGCGAGGGATAGAGATGTCTGGAAGAAAGTGGGGGAGACCTTTGCCCAGCAGTGGGACAGTATAGGTTAAAAAAAAAATATACAAGATAATAAGTGTATCTTTCGTGATCACCAAATTAAACTATGTGTTGCTCTGTAAATCAAAGGTTTTTATTTTCATTTTCGTACTCAGAAATAAAACAACAAAGTTATAAACATTACCTGTAAATCAAAGAAACGACATTTAAAGTTTATTTGTCGATCTTTCTTTAACTAACCAAACTAAACTGTTTCTCTTATTATTTTGACCCTTTTAATGACAGCCATTACGTGAAAAAATCTAATGCTGTTCTACCATCTTCCACAGCTGGCGCCACCCATTGAGTTAGTTATGTCAACACACCATGACATTTGAAAAGCGCGCCATAATTCAAACTTAAAGGAATCCTAGACATTATTTCTAGGTATTTCTTTACATCTATATAAGTATATTTATTTCTCTATATACGAGTAGGTATGTATATCGTTGTGTAGTACACATAACACAAGTTTTGAGCTTGATTTGGGTCAATTTAATTTCATCAAAATCGGTTTAGTAGTTACGGTGACACGTGGTAAGAAACATTCACACACACACACACACACACAAACTTTCGCATTTATAATATTAGTAGGATATAGATAGGTTATTGATTGATAGCAGTCTTCTCGCTTGTTGTTGTACCCAACAGGGTCCATAACGATCTTGATGTATCCTATTATGACCAATTATTGTACATTTTGGAATGCAACAAAATTCTTCGAATCTTTGAAAAACTTAACTAACGCCCAATTCCTCTCCTTCCAGATACAAACCGCGCAAAAAAAGATGCTACCAACCCTCAAGTGATCAAACATCCAAAATGGCGTCAATAAGTAGAAGGACAAAAGTTACACTAGTGCTTCTAATAATAAACTTTATCAGTGTTAAAAGTGAAGACGATATCGAAAGTGAACTCAGTTTAGACGATTCCAAGACAGAACAAATACTTAAAGGCGGCGACGATGTCATCGAAGACACAAATGTGCAGAATTACGAATCGCTCGACAATGTAGAAAGAGAAGTGACCGAGGCTGTACAAACTTCAACGGTTGCACCTGATTTCAAATACGATTCCAGAGAAGTAAGTGAAGGTGTGCCGACAACGGACACTACAGAAGCAACCGAGGACTACACATTGTCTATGACCGACAGCTATGTTTATAAACATAGGGACCCGACAGAGGATGGTTATTCAAGCAACAATGATGAGAAGGTTAGTGTAAACGTTTACAGTGATCTAATCGGTTGTTTTGTTGATGATCTAGACCAGGGGGTAGCCAACCGGTCGATCGCGATCGACCAGTCGATCTTGGCTATTATTTCAGTCGATCGTAGCACGGCAAAAAACATAAGTTAATATACCTAGTGGTCATAATTATTTACATACAGAATGATAAAAATACGTAGAACAGACTAAACAACCTGATTTTTCTAATCTAGCAAAAGATGTTCACAATAAAATACTATCTACATAATTGTACTCGTATATACTGAACAAAAAGTGCAATGTTGCTGGCAGCGGTTGGATGATAGGAGCCGAAGATTGGGCTTAGTAGCGTACTTTGGGAGAGGCCTATGTCCAGCAGTGGACTGAAACAGGTTGATTATGATGATGTATACATTGAACATTTCATGAAGTCTAAAGTTGGTAGATCGCATGGGGTTTCTTTAGTAAGTAGATCTTGGGTAAAACCAAGTTGGCCACCCCTGATCAAGACTATTTGGTTTGGTCGGACGCAATACAAATATGCGTAGAAAAATAAACATACATAGTATCCTCCAATGGGCTTTCTGTCTTCTGCCATAAGCAATTACAAAATCATTGTTCATAAGAATCCGGGAGATGGCGTCAACGATACTTAAAGATTTATGATTTACTAGTTGCGACCCGCGTCTTCCCGTTATCCCGCAGGAACCTTTACCGAGATAAAAAGTAGCCTATGCTATAATCCAGGGTATAAGCTATCTGCATTCCAAATTTCAATCAGATACGTTCAGTAGTTTTTGCGTGAAAGAGTAACAAACATCCATCCATCCATCCATATTCACAAACTTTCACGTTGATAATATTAGTAGGATAGGATATGAAGATTTTCAAGAAGCAATCAGAGCAAATTCAAAAAAAATATCTTTAAAGTACATTTTAATTTTCCCTGATTCTATTTGGAAACCTTCAAAGCAATAGGGAACTGCATCCGTCTAGATGTAAATGATACATCGTCGACCGCATCATCATTTGGCAACGGGCGAGATAGCGGTAAAATGCATGCCTATTTCTGATTCAAAAAAAGAAATACTATGCTTGTGTTTTCTATACATTGCATCATACCTAAGAACTACAAAAAGAAAGAAAGACGAACTGACGTTTTGCTTCGTCTAGAAACACGTAGCAACAGTTGGTTGGTAGCAAGACTGGAAAGTGACGTGACTGATAGACAAACATTTATTACAGACTGAAGCAACGCCTCTACTGGTAACAAGAGCGGTAGAAGACTCAGAAGATCACATGCAAGAACATGAAGAATTGGATGTACCTGGGCAGAGGAGTCCAAAGACTGACAACTGTGAGTTTGGATTCACCGATTTAGTAGAAGCTTAATGTAAAGTGCCTCCGTGCTTTGGAGGGCACGTTAAGACACCCGATTGTTGTCTTAGGATGGCAGTCGGTAGAGTATGTCGGAGGCCTTCGGGTGGTCTGAAAGTTCCAACACTAAATGAAATACATTTATTTCTATCGACTATGATCCATACTCTTCGAGAGAAGGCCTCAGTCCAGCAGCGGGAACGTAATGGGCTGATGATGATGATGATGATGATAATGATGATGATGATGACAGTGTTAAGAAGCAAACTGTGAGCCAACGCCTATGATGAAAGTTATTCTACTAAAATTAGAAATGTGAAAGTTTGTGAGTATGGATGAATGGATGGATGGATGTTTGTGACTATTTCACGCAAAAACTACTGAACGGATCTGAATGAAATTGGGAATAGAGATAGCTTATATCCTGGATTACCACATAGGCTACTTTTTATCCCGGAAAAAGGTTCCTGCGGGATAAATGGAAGACGCGGGTGAAACCGCGGGGCGCAACAAGTAAAAACTATTTGTCAAAACAAACACACGATAAACCTTGGTTTTATCACGCTCTTATATACATGCACATTTTATTCAGATGCTTATCAGATACATTCAGGGTTTGAGGCTTTAAGCGATTCTTTTAATGTGCCATCATTATTTTTTTATTATATAAATGCGAAATTGTGTTTGCTGGTTTGTTCACCTTCCACGCTGATTTTTGAGATAGTTTTTGGACTTGAGAGTGACATAGGCTACTTTTTATCTCTGAAAAGGATCCTGCCACGAACTTCGAACTACCAGGCTCTCATAACGACAAAACACGTCTAATTCCAGCCGAGCACCAGCAGCCCGACCTGCGAACCTTCGAAGTGAAGCCTCCACCACAAGCGGCCGCTAACAAGAGCTCAACCCTCAGGGGTTGGCTAGAAGACTCCTGGCTCCGACCGCCCGCTGGTGTCCTGGTACCCCTGAGGCCTATCGCCTTGAACAGAGCTCTTGAAGTGTGGAAGGACTTGACAGTTGAAGGCTTGAACGTGTCAGATATCGTCATTGTTGGATACGATTCGAATGGTAAGTTTTTGTTTATCATCTGTAATGGGGTAGCATTTTTGTAGTGGAAGAACTCTCTTGCAGAGTCCGCCTGGGGAAGTACCACCACCTTTGCCAATAATTCAACCGCCAAAAAAAAAAAAAAAAAAAAATGCCCCACCACGCACCAATGTTTTCCTTCACCGAAAGCTCAAACTCATTGCAGGATTCGAACTCAAGACCTACGGGTCCTAAGCCGACGTCACTACCACTGAGCCATCGCTTCAATACATTTACGCCTGGATTTGGTACTGGCTCTCAATTGAGGACAGTACGAAGATGACTTATGCCTTTCCCAAGCCCATGAACCCCGATTTCACTGGGTCAGATCTGATCAATCAAAACATTCCGACAGTTATCTTTCTATTTGATTGAGCCATACTTAATTATCGTTTAACACTTTATTAGAGGTAGCAATTCCCGCTAACGAATCGTAACGACCACACTCAACGTCCATAAAAGCCACCGTAAAAAGTTTTTGTATACTGGCAATATCGTGAATGGTGGAATAGTATCATAGGAGGAACCGCGGCGAATTTCCTTCCGACCAGCCCTATTTCTTACCCGAATTTTGACGCTAGAGACAGAAAATAATAATAATAACAGAATAAATAATAAAAGTCAGTGTATATAATTCAAAGGTGGCTGACTGATGGCTGACTGAAATAGTGATCTATCAACGCACAGTCCAAACCACTGGACGAATCGGGCTGAAATTTGGCATGCAGGTAGATGTTGTGACGTAGGCATCCGCTAAGAAAGGATTTCGCGATAAACTGTAGCCCACGCGGGTGAAACCGCGGGGACCAGCTAGTTAATATTATGAATATATGTTTGTGAGTATGTATGTATGTTTGTTGCTCTTTCACGCAAAAACTACTGAACGGATTTGAGTAAAATTTGGAATGGAGATAGTTTAAACCCTGGATTAACACACAACTTTTTATCCCGGAATAGGGTTCCTGCGAGATAACGGGAAGACGCGGGTGAATCCGCGGGGCGTAACTAGTAAGAAATAAAAACAATCCTTCCTTATAACTGTGACCGTCATAAATTAATTTTTTTTCCTACAATTTTCGCAATGATCGCGTGATATCAGAGTAACGGAACACCGTTTTATATACAAGTAACTGTTCCCCGCGGTTTCACCCGCGTGGGCTACAGCTTTATGCATGCAAAGTCTCAGCCCGATCGGTTTAAAATTGACAAAGTTTCATACAAACTTTCATCCCTTATATTATCCCCTCGGGGGTAGAATTAATCAAAATCCTTTCTTAGCGGATGCCTACGTCATAACATCTACCTGCATGCCAAATTTCAGCCCGATCCGTCCAGTGGTTTGGGTTGTGCGTTGATAGATCACTATGTCAGTCAGTCAGTCACTTTTGAGTTATGTATATTTAATTTTAGAAGATAATAATACATTATTCTTCTGAGAATTTCATTGTGATAGACAAATTGGTTTCAGCATTGGTGATGAAAAGGTGATTGTTTCAAATAGTGATCTATCAACGCACAGTCCAAACCACTGGACGAATCGGGCTGAAATTTGGCATGCAGGTAGATGTTGTGACGTAGGCATCCGCTAAGAAAGGATTTCGCGATAAACTGTAGCCCACGCGGGTGAAACCGCGGGGACCAGCTAGTTAATATTATGAATATATGTTTGTGAGTATGTATGTATGTTTGTTGCTCTTTCACGCAAAAACTACTGAACGGATTTGAGTAAAATTTGGAATGGAGATAGTTTAAACCCTGGATTAACACACAACTTTTTATCCCGGAATAGGGTTCCTGCGAGATAACGGGAAGACGCGGGTGAATCCGCGGGGCGTAACTAGTAAGAAATAAAAACAATCCTTCCTTATAACTGTGACCGTCATAAATTAATTTTTTTTCCTACAATTTTCGCAATGATCGCGTGATATCAGAGTAACGGAACACCGTTTTATATACAAGTAACTGTTCCCCGCGGTTTCACCCGCGTGGGCTACAGCTTTATGCATGCAAAGTCTCAGCCCGATCGGTTTAAAATTGACAAAGTTTCATACAAACTTTCATCCCTTATATTATCCCCTCGGGGGTAGAATTAATCAAAATCCTTTCTTAGCGGATGCCTACGTCATAACATCTACCTGCATGCCAAATTTCAGCCCGATCCGTCCAGTGGTTTGGGTTGTGCGTTGATAGATCACTATGTCAGTCAGTCAGTCACTTTTGAGTTATGTATATTTAATTTTAGAAGATAATAATACATTATTCTTCTGAGAATTTCATTGTGATAGACAAATTGGTTTCAGCATTGGTGATGAAAAGGTGATTGTTTCAAAATTGTTGACGAGTAGTAGACGATGGCGAGCCATTGTTGTGACTTTGTGAATGAATATTTTTGATGTTAACTCTACAGGGAACCCTCGTTAGGGGCCAGAGCCTATATATATATATATATATATAATTATGTATGTGATTGTACGGGCTTTATTATTGTACAATTTTATCTTTTTGTAATCGTATATATAGAAATCAATTGCTGTTCGTTAGTCTCGCTAAAACTCGAGAACGTCTGGACCGATTTATTATTTATTTATAAAGACAAATAGTAGCTTACAGCTAAACACCAACACGCTAACTATTTTAAATATGGCTTATATATATCATACAATTCTTACAAACTATGTTTAGATTGTCAGCAAACAAGTCTATATGTTGGCACTCGCGTGTAAACGCATTAAGGAGGGCCAGCGCCCGCAGCGTAGGTGCATTTGGCTAATTTTGATCTTGAAATATTTGTGGATGTTCAGGGAAGGTTTAGAAGGTGACTTATTAGCGATACAAAGTTCGCCGGGTCAGCTAGTATTAGTATAGAGAAGGTATATATTAGATTTATGGTCTCTAAACAGCATATTTTATAAGCTACCATAAACTTTATAGCACGAGCTCCTAGTCTCAACATTGTAAATGGTTTGTTACCATGGTATTAATTAAGACTGTCTTAAACTACCATGGTCATAAATATTAGAATTAGGTTGTTTTTTATTTTATTTTATTTATTTCCAAAATCCTTACAGTTATTTGTTTAGCTTGTTTGTTCAGCAAACAAGAGAAATCTTATTAATAAAGCTAATTAAAAAATATCGGACCATTAGATGACAAAAAAAGCTTGGGATTTTAGTGAACTTGCTCCAATTCAATCAATTAGTAATAAGAATAAAATTGTCAATGTGATCGCGCCAAAAAAATTACCTGCCGGGCGTTTCTTGCCTGTTCTTTTGCCGGCGTAAGGAGGTTGGAACAGGCGTAGCTAGTTTTAAGTTTGACGTTTTAAAGTGATCACAATGTATCCTATTGAATAAATAAAATTGACTATTGACTATTGACTATCCATCATCACAAACTTATAAATATTAGTAGGATGAATTTTCGTGGCCTTAACCAATCGTGCAAGGTGCAATTGGACCTCCGAGATGACCAAACGTTTCATTAATAAGACAGGTCATGTCAAGCATACATAACAGGCTGCGTCTGACGTTTAGCCTTTAATTGCCATTGTCAATATGCGCGGAGCGTTTTCCTGATTCGGGGGTTTCCTATAAGTTTTTATTCAAAGGTGCACACGTCGATTCGTTTCCTTAGAATCATCAAGGGGATATGCACGGTCAAAACGCAAAAAACCGTTGTATTAGGAGATGAATATAGAAGAATCCCACCTCCTTGTTTAAAAAAAATATTTGTATAAAACAAGGTGTTAGACGTAGATTTTCAAAAATCGAAAAAATTAGCGTGTAATACTTGATACTATCTGAGTTATCACCCGAAGAAACACAAGTTTAGGTAATAAAAACAAAATTTTCGTGTTGAAAGTTCAATTGCCGCCAAAAAAGTGTCAACTTGGGTCCTTTCTACCTGCTCAGAATTCTCGTAAATGTACACTCTGATAAAAAATATTGTAAAAACCAATGATATTCTAAGTTTTGTGGTGGGGAAAAGGATCGATAATTTTCAGTTATTCTTCTATATGTATGTATTATTCTACTATTTGTTCATAACTTTTTATTTTCCAGCATACGATAAAAAGTGATAGATATGAAGTTGTAGACAATTTTATTTTCAACAAATAATGTTCCATAAAATTTTCTTTAGGGTTGCTAGTTTACGAGATACAGCTTAAAAACCCTTTGCACCCCTTTTTCCAAGATGGCGGCCGGGGGACAAGAGTGACCCCACGAACTTAAGCTTATACTAACCCCCCCTACACATCAAAAAAATAAAATTGTGTCCTCTGAGAAACACAGGCTAAGCCCTGAAAAATGTAACATTTCAATGGACTAAAATGTTTTTTTAAAGTAAGCCAAATTATACCTTAGTCCTTAGATGATAGTGTTGATGATGCACTGTTTGACTTACCTGAAATGAAAAGAAACATTTTTTAAGAACATGTATAAAATGAGCAGTTTTCTGTTTTATGAAAATGTTTAGATTTCGAAAAGTTTTAGGGTTCCGTACATCCGATGACGAAACGGAACGAAGACACCAACAGGTGACATGTGGTCAAACGCTACCCCCAAAGTAGAAAAATACAATACAAAGATAATTATTTTCGCCACCTACTTTAGTTATTTATTACAAGACCCAATGTGACATTTAAATTAGCAGTTTTCTCGCAAGTGCTTGTTCGCTAATTACACACGCTCATTGTAATGTAGAAACTAGTATGTTTGATGTCTGCTAAATAGAGTTGAGACAAATATTAGATCAGATCCAGGGATTAGGTATTTCGTGGGATTAGGCCGCACAAAAACCACATATTATAAAACTAGTAGCACCCCGCGTCTTCTCGTTATCCCGCAGGAACCTTTTTCTGGGACAAAAAGTTGCCTATGTGTTAATCCAGGGTAAAAGCTATCTCCATTCCAAATTTCATTCAGATCCGTTCAGTAGCTTTTGCGTGAAAGAGTATATCACACATCCATCCATCCATACTCACAAACTTTCACGTTTATAATATTAGTAGGAAGTAGGATTATCGGTCAACCTAATCCTAGTCCAGTGACTAGGTATTTTGCGAGATTAAGCTGCACCTAATCCACGCTTTTATCACATTATCGTTTAAATTAATCCTAATCACTGACTACAAAAAATACAATCCTTATACAAAACGTGATATTACCTTTTTAATGAATAGACTTATATAAATTCAATGGAATTTACTGCTTACTGGGTAGCGTTTGAATCTGACCTGATGTGGTCTAAGGTGACGTCACGCTAACCCCTGGATTAGGAACTGGCTTTCAAGTGAGACTGCCAGAACACATATATGCTTGGCGACAGATTCTTGACTAACATTTGAAATAGATTAGTCACTTTCCAATCCGTCCCTGTTGTCCTTAAATACGACATCGATGACCGTGTTGTTCATTTGTAGTGAGTATGTGGATTAGGTGGGAACAGTATATTAGGTACTTGGATTAGGTGAACCTATTCCCACATTTACTTAGCACAACCAATCTCTACAGCTAAGATTAGCGTTGCATGAACGATATTCGGTGAGTCGGTGTTGTTTTAGGTTCGGGGACTAAGTCAATATGTACATTGTACACTTGTACAGTTCCCCTTATCGTGTCAATGGTTCCACTTCGACATGGTTTAGTGACAGCTATTATGCGAGTTGTCAAAACAACAGTTCGCTTGGTGGATTCCCAACGAGTCACCGTGTGTCTGGTTGGATTAGTCAAACTGTATTTATTTACGGCCTGTTCCAATAACCGATCTATCCACGGTTTGCCTTACTGGAGATAGAAATTTGACACAAGCTCCATAGAAGTAATTTTCACATTGGCCGTTATGTTAAGAATCTGTCGCCAAGCACTTATCGGTGTGTTCCGGCAGCCTCACTTGAGAGCCAGTTCCCAGTCCAGGTGTAGCGTGGCGCCATCTTCGACCACATTGGAGCGCTGTAACAGCGTTTTAAATAAATGAAATTAAAAAAATTATAGGGAAAAATTTTCCTCAAAAGATCACCTACAAGATTGGACTGAGGTAATTTTTTTGTAAAATGTATAAAAAAGTTATGGAGCAAAAAAGAATTTTTTTATAAAAATGTTCTCTCTTTTTGCTTATAACTTATAATTTAGGGCAAAAAGTTATAGAAAAATATTTGTAGGCAACACAATTTGCTGCAAATTATGTCTTTGCAAATTGTTTGTAAGACGCATAGTTTCTGAGATATCGCGAAAAAACCGTTTTCACCCCCTTTTTCCAAGATGGCGGCCGGATGACAAGGGTGGCGACCCCACAAATTTGAGGTTAAGCTTCTATTGACCCCCCAAACATGTCCCAAAAATAAAATTGCGTCCTCTAATAAATGCAAAGCTCATGTAACATTTCAATGGACTAAGTGCGGGTTAGTGGAAGTCGCATGCCCTTGAACTTCTTAATCCTTAAACTCGCCGGTAGCCTCACAATGGTGTCTCCACCTGATAATAACCAGCTTAACAGAACACCTGTACAAAGAGAAGGCAATTCGACTAGGGTCCATGTTCTATCGAAATCCAAACCACCAGCTGTTTTTTCAATGTGTTTTTTGTCATTTTCTCGCGTTGACAAAAGGAACTGGAGCATAAAGTTAAGGTTTACATAACGTCATTCTTACGTTCACCAGCCAAGGTCGAATGCTAAATACCTTTACACCCGAGCACTTTGTCAAAGTGAACCAGCACCAACTTCACTACGTAAAACCAAATGCAATATCGAAACAGTTACTGAGAAACGGTGCGGTGAGCTTGTGGATACTTTAGCGGTACGAATTGTAATGTATATCTTTGGACATTTCGATTCAATAATCACTTGAGAAACATTGATTGCAGTTGCAACAGAATACATGCGAATTCTAATAATATGATATGAATGAAAGTCACCAATAAAACATAATTACTTAATGCCGCGGGCACCAATTGGATATAGACACTTTAGACACTCATACTTCCAAGGCGCCGACACCGAGTTCGAATCCTCTCGGCTCCGCACCAATGACTTAATAAGCTATGTGCGGATTTGCCATCGCTCAAAACGGTGAAGGAAAACATCGTGAGAAAACCTGCATGTCCAAGAACCGCAACATTCAAGGGCATGCGACATCTACAAACCTGCGCTAGGCCCGCGTGTTAGATCACGGCCCGTACTCTCTCTCTGAGAAAAGGACAGAGTCCTAGCAGTGGGAACGTAATAGACTGATGATGATAGCGTTGGAGCCAATATACCCATGTATAGACCCGTCTTGGACAGTTCTTGGACATTGGTGTATCATTGCGTTCATTGCCCAACTTGCTCTTGACGGAGGATCGATAGCTAGCCAGGCGAGCAGTAGTAATTCCTACCAATGGTTTCATCACGATGTTTTCCGGCGCCAAGCACCTCGGTGTGTTCGGCAGTCTCACTTGAGAGCCAGTTCCTAGTCCAGGTGTAACGTGGCCATCTTCGACCACTTCGACACTACATCAGCTGACTTGTGATCATTTCATTGCAGAATTCCACACATATCATTCTTCCAATGCAATTTCCTTTCTTCGCCAGGTGTCAACTGGAGGTCTCGCCACAACCTTCAGCCAAGCAGCAGCGGTGTTCGAGACAGGGACGTGTCAGAGGCGTTGTCCAAACTACTGCTCAAATATCAGGTAAGTAAGAAGACAATAAGCAAGCTGAATTAGGAATGCGATACAGGGTAGCATTTGACCTCAAGCCACCTGATGTTAAGCGATTATGGGCCGGTTTCGATAACCTGTAGAAGGAAATTTGACACAAGCTCCATAGAAGTAATGTAAAATAACAATCTCTAGTAGGGCAAACCGTGGATAGATAGGTTATTGAAATTGACTTTGAAAAGCCACCTGATGTTAAGCGACGATGTGGTCAATGGTTGCGCCACGGTGAACTGGGTCTCAAGTAAGGCTGCCAGAACACACCGATAGGTGCTTGCCGACAGATTAGTTGAAATTTGTCCAAGAACCGAACCCTTTGGAAAGGTTAAATGACGATTTGCATCAGTATGGGCACGTTTGCAAGTCCATCTTTTAATGTAGTCATTAGTTTCGATTAAATGTATTGCTATCCTTTTCTGACCACAGAAGTACAGCATTACTTTTAGACCTGTCAAATTTAGTTTAGTCTTAGCATATGTCTGTCCAAAACTTTTTAGTCCTACTAATCAATTACCAGTACCTCTACTAAAAAACCTTTCTGGTTTCCATAAAGAACACCATGACGCCCTATGCTGGCTCAAAGGCCATTCACCTCACAGTTAAGACTAGGCATTACGCCACTCCATGTCATTACGAAGATGTTATCAAACCGTGACATGTTCAGAAATACGACAAACGGTATGCAAATGACGAACAGTTTGCGAGTCTCCTTAGTTCCTCTTCTTGTATAAGCAGTATGGACAATGGTCATCTTTGCTTAGGGCATAAAGGGCTCAGCTAAAGCAAAAACTAGGCTTACTTTGGCGTCGATTCAGTTGTGCGTTTTCTAAAACTAAATTAAGTTTGGCCACAAGTCACCTGATCCCTCAAACTGGAACCTGCGTTCTTATTTGGGACGACCGAATGGCCGTAGACCGGTCGGACGCCCTAGATACCGCTGGAAGGACGCGGTGGATGCGGACCTGCGCGAACTCCAGACTCTGAACTGGGCCGGTTTTACAAATTTCATCACAGTTTTTTCCTTCACTGAAAGCTTATAGGCTTATAGGATTCGAACCCGCGACCTACGGATCGCTAACGTCACTACCACAGCCATCATCGCATCGAACATCCATACTGTACTACTTTCTGTACGACGACCTTGTTCAATTAAAAACAACAATGGTGATTATTTATGTGCTGCTCAAACGCTGGTTTGTTCAACATAAAGAGCTGTCAGTGACAACCTTATATTTTTTTGGCACTGCAACTGACTGACAAAGTGACAACCTTGTTTCCTAAATTTTATAGAAAAGGAAAGTGATGATGCATCTCGGTTTGTAAAGAACGGAGTATCGTATTGAAATAACAAAGCCTCAGAGTAGTAGCTTCAGGAGTTAAAAGATAATATGATATGTTACTGTCCATGGGGCATCTTTCCACTCTTTTCCTTTTGGGTCTGAAAGAGCTTCTTCCACGGTCTCTGGTACCTTTAATTATACGGCTGAATCAGTTGGTTTCTCTTCATGACAAAAATATATGGAGTGTGGTTTGGTATTCCTCGGCCTCAGAGTTACATTTCTAAATGGCATAGCTTCTTCCTCAGAGCTCTCGTGTATGTAATCTGGATCATTATCTGTTCTTGAACTTGATAATTCACCGAACAGACATATCCTAACATCCTGACCCACTCTATGTCTAATCTTTGACTCTATACACAGCCTTTTAAGGGGCATTAATGGGGCTGTGGACAACACTAGGACTGGTATACTATAATGACCCTCAAGCGATGATCAGTACTTGAGCACAGATGACTCTGTCAGTTCATACAAAAATGTCACTTAATCTCTACGCAAGCATTGATCTACACCATTCCATTGACCATTGACCATACTAGAATACCATCCTAAGAGAGCTGTGCTTGCAGTTTCTCTGAGGGATCGAATCAGAAATGAGGTAATCCATCAGAGAACTAAGGTCACCGACATAGCTCACAGAATTAGCAAGCAGAAGTGGCAGTGGGCTGGTCACAAAAGCTGCCGAACCGATAACCGTTCGGGTAGACGTGTTCTTGAGTGGAGAACGCGACTTGGCAAACGTAGTGTGAGACGTCCTGCGACAAGGTGGAGCGACGACTTGCGCCGAGTGGCTGGCAGTAGCTGGATGAGAAGAGCCGAAGACCGGGCTCAGTGGCGTACCTTGGGAGAGGCCTATGTCCAGCAGTGGACTAATACAGGTTGATGATGATGAGCCTAAGAGGTGAGGTCAAAACCGACTTCCGAATAACCTGACATTCACTTTTCGCTTTCCTTAGGGAGTTCACACCGACGCGTCCAGTGATGGCACAATGCGAGCCCTCGCGTCGGCAGCCAAGCTTGTACCATACGACAGTGCACTGTTCGTGATCACCGACAAGGGTGCTGGTGACCCTCAGAGACTACCGTTGGCTTTGAGAGCTTTGGTTGAGAAGAGATTGAAGGTAAGATGACTAAATTTAGCATGTGCTCAACTGCACATTTACAAATTCTTTGGGTTGTAATTGTATTAAGATGACTTCAAAATCATCCATCATCCTGGGCATATCATCCATGCCGGTTTTACTTATAGCCACTGGCTCTGCAACTTATACGTGAAGGAACCTTCCTTATATGTTCATGACCTGGACATATTTCTCCACGCAGCACTACAATATTGCATAATATTGGTTAATTAACGACACATGCTTTTAAATTTTGTTGTACTTGCAAAGGTCTTGGTTGGTTGGATCTTGAGCGCTGATAATTCCGCACCCTTGATCATAATTTCCTTTCCCATCACCAGGTCTACACCATCTGGACGGATCCCGATCATCCATCAGCAGAATCCGAAGCAGCTCTTCAGGAGTTAAGGAACATCTCCAAGCATACAGAGGGCGATGTCCTTCCCTACTACTTGCAGGGCATGGTACGTGATTTCGGTCTTACCTTCGATTTTATGTTAAGGCTTTAATTATCTTATATCCTTTATCAACCAGTCATTAGCTTGTAATTAACATTAATTTACCTTTTAATGTTGGTTAACGATCGATTGCAAGTTAGTGAACTCGGTCTTTAGACCCTTTTTCTTCATTAAACGCTGAGAAGTAATTACGAGATTTCGATAAAATTGGATTCCGAGTTCAGTGACTATAACAAGGAAAAATGAGACATGATTCAATGACCTAACGATGAAAGAATGTTCAAAGACCTCATAAAACCAGCAACAACAACTCTGTGTCAGTCTTTCATATGTCATCAATCTATGACCAAGCATGGGTGTGGTCCGATAGCATCACTTGAAAGCCAGTTCCCAGTCTATGTATAGCGCGCAGCTTTCAACCACGTCGTTACTTAACACCAGGTGCCTCGTGGTTAAAGTTCTAACGCTACCCTGTAAGATGCAAAAACACAATATTATCTCTTTTTTTCTTCCACTTCCTTGCTCTTTTAGCTTGAGCTAGATTACTTACCTAACTTTCTTAGTCCTTCTAGTCTAGTCTTCTTTGTGTCCCTCTCAAATTCATTAAGGTCCATCGAGTGTCTGACATTTAGGAACACGAGTCCCTGACGATTGCACAAAAATAGTCTTAAAGATAACTTCTTTAAGGCTCACTTTCCTAAATATCCAATTCGCATGTATCTCCAGTGCGGGGTGCTTATGGGTAATTTGTTTACAAACTGTATTTGTCGGCATGCCAAATGCAATGAGAATCGTTGCTTTTCTTAGAAAGTAAACATTTGCTCGTTGGAAAGCCCAATGGTGCGGAAGACATTTCTATGCTTAACTGGACTACAATACAATTCAATGTTCTGAATTCTGAATGGCAGTGGAATCTGCTATTAACGTTATGGCACAATGTTACCCAAAGGTAACATTGTGCCATAACGTTCAAAAAAATTAAGTTTTAGCATTTGACCACAAGTCACCTGATGTTAAGTGACGATGTTGTCGAAGGTAGCGCCACGCTACACGAGGATTGGGAACTGGCTCTCAAGTGGGGCTGCCGGAACACACCGATAGGTGCTTGGTGAGAGATTCTTAACTTGAGAGTGGTAACCTGTAAGCGAGCACTTGACAATGCTCTACTACCAAGCTATGGTTTCATCACGATGTTTTCCTTCACTGAAAGCTCAAGCTCATTGTTGAATTCAAACCAAACAACCACGCAATCCCTATACCTAATTTATTCAGGGTCATTATTCATGCTAACATTCAACAACAACATTGCAGGACGTAGATGGACCCAGCAACCTGGCATCAGAAGTGGACTTACAAAACTGGGCACCATTGGAGCTGAAGCAGCCCAGACGGGGGAGGCTCCAATCAGAACCAGACTTTGAAAGATTTGATGTGAGTGTTTTTTAATCCAGAATTTTATCCAAGAATCTGAGGAAGGAAGGTTCTCGAATGGCAACTACGAACCGGAAGATGTTCTGTTGGTAGGCTGATTTGCGGGGATGACGATGCAAATAGCTTAAAGTCGTTCATTGTGCCTATGTTCAACGAACGACGATTTCAAGATGATGAGGTTGTTTAAGTAACCCTGCCATCGGGGCTGAAGAAGTATTTCAGGCGTTTTGGTATCCAAATAACCATGAAACCATCCCGTCTAAGGTTGGACCATCGACATTAACGTTTTATTTTTTTTACAGACTCTCCTAGTAAGGCGTGGAGGGGGCGAGGCTATATCACTCGGATTGCCAATAGAAAGTGGTGTGGTTGCGCTGAAGATACTGGTCGAGGGAGCAGTGGAACACGCTGTGCTGTACCCTCTTAATGATGGTAAGGGCAAACTTTAAGCCACAATACACAGGGATGTAAGAACGATAAAGGAAAAGGCGAAAATGTGAGAAAACAAGAACCACAACATTCAAGGGCATGTAACATCACATCATCATCAGCCTTTGCGTTCCGTTCCCACTGCTGGGACTCTGGTCTTCTCTCACAGAGAGAGAGTATGAGCCGTAATCTACCACGCTAGCCCAGTGAGGGTTGATAATGTCGCATGTCCTTAAATGTTGCAGTTCCTGGACATGCCGGTTTTCTTACGATGTTTTCCTTCACCGTTTTCGAGTTAATTAAGTCATAGGTGCCGGGACCGAGGATTCGAACTCGGTGTCGGCGCCTTGAGTACTTTTTATCGCGATAGGGATGAAACCGCAGGGCGCAGCTAGCTGTAGATGCATCGACATAAAAACGTATCAATCGAGACACTTAGGCTCGAGGTAACCGTTCATTACCGTCATGACGATAACCGTTCTGTAATGTGACGGCCTTTTGATGTCAGTCATCAGGCACAGACAATGTGCGCCTAGACAAATCGTTGACATTAAAGTGGTTTTAACTTTGATGCACTATACAGTTTGGCGCAGTAAGGGCTCCAGCCCGATTTTAAATATGCAAAAAAAGTGTTTATAGAAAACTTATTTTTGGTTAACAATGATGATTTTTTATAGCGATGATGGCTCAGTGGTAGTGACGTCGGCTTGCGATCCGTAGGACGTGGGTTCGAATCCTACAATGAGCTTGAGCTTTCGGTGAAGGAAAACATCGTGATGAAACCATAGCTTGGTGGTAGGGTATTTTCTAGTACTCGCCTGGCTAGCTACCACCCTCTTGTTAAGAATCTGTCGCCAAGCACCTATCGGTGTGTTCCGGCAGTCTCACTTGAGAGCCAGTTCCCAGTCCAGGTGTGGCGTGGCGCCATCTTCGACCACATCGTCACTTAGTATCAGGTGACTTGTGGTCAAACGCTACCCTGTAAATTGTAAAAAAAAAAAAAAAAAAATGATTATGAAGATTTGTGTAATTTTGTGTGATAAAGCTTACACATACACTTACGCTACAAAACACACCCAAAATACAAATAATACATCAAAATAAAAACACACACACATACACAATGTTTGATCCTGAATATACTCATTCCTTATTTTATCCATTCTCGTCACTCCACACATCCATTTCAACATTCTCATCTCCGCTACATGGAGTTGCCTCTCATCCGTCTTCTTCACAGCATAACATTCCGATCCTTACATGGTGATGGGTCTTATTACGGATTTGTAGCTCATACCCTGGATTAACGCATAGGCTACTTTTTATCCCGGAAAAAGGTTCCTGCAGGATAGCAGGAAGACACGGGTGAAAACGCGGGGCATGGCTAGTTTGACATTATTTCTATGGGGCTTCGTCAATATTTTATCTCTAGTAAGACAAACCGTAGATACTCGTAGATAGGTTGTTGAAACCGTGAGGAACTGTTTGGTGCCCCTAACCCTTACTGCATCCCACTTATACTGCTTTTTAACCACTATCATTTGTAGTTACTTTACGAATTACGATGTATTAGCACTTCCGGCAGCGTAGGACGTGTCATAACAGCTCTGCGAGTGATTTGATGTCATTAACCACGTTTTCTTTACAAACTGAAGGTACGTAGTTGTATTACGTCAGTCTTTGATAACTCGTATACCTTAAGGGTGAAAACAAACGCGCGTAATTTTGTGAGTCGTGAGTCGCAGAATTTCGGTAACATAAATTCTACTGCATTCGGTTTCATACAAAAAGGCAGTTGGTGCCACACGACGACTTAATTATGTCGACGACGATAATTTATGTTTTAAACCGCTAAGATCTCATGTTTATTCTAAACTAACATATGACTGCAATTTGAATATTAATAAACCTTTTGTTTTCTTCCGACCCTTCGCAAATGTTTCATGGAAATTATTTACCAGTGTATTGTTTCCACAGCACCACAAATCGACCTTTACAACACGTCATCAGTGGCTGCCTTCTCTCCAGCATCTAGAACTGAGAGCACGTCTCCGAGAGGCATCTACCTGGTCTTCCCTGGAGCTACGGCTGACCCTGATATGTGAGTATGTTCATCCACATCATCAGCCCTCTGTGTACTCTAGACTGACAATCTACCACTCTCAAGTTAAGAATCGTTGTGTTCTGGCAGCCCCACTGGCTCTCAAGTGAGGCTGCGGAACACACCGATAGGTTCTTAACTTGAGTGTGGTAGCTAGCCAGGCGAGTACTAGAAAATGCTCTACCACCAAGCTATGGTTTCATCACGATGTTTTCCTTCACCGAAAGCTCAAGCTCATTGTAGGATTAGAACCCACGTCGTACGGATCGCAAACCGACGTCACTACCACTAACGCCCGATATTAATAATCGATCCTGATCCGTTATCTGCGGTTGTGGATCGATATGACATGTCATAATATGTCATTTTAGTAGTAATATGTCTAGTCAATAGTACTTTATTCAATAGGATACATTGTAATCACTTTAAAACGTCAAACTTAAAACTAGCTACGCCTGTTCCGACCTCCTTACGCCGGCAAAAGAACAAGCAAGAAACGCCCGGCAGGTAATTTTTTTGGCGCTATCACATTGACAATTTTATTCTTATTACTAATAGATTGAATTGGAGCAAGTTCACTAAAATAAGGTGAGTTATGGGCGAGTGTTTATAGCTATGTTTGATGAAAATCGGCCCAAGATGTCGGGGGTTTCTTAAATTTTATATTTATAGGTATTTTCAAAACTTGACAGAACGATGTGAAGTAAACTCTTTGCCCGCAGGCTGACCGTCCTCCCAGCGGCGTCCTCGCAGTCAGAGGCTCAAGCTGCCATGGTGGGAGTGTGGCATCTGAGCGTCAGATGCGACACTTGCGACTACCGACTCTGCGTCACTGCCAGATCCAACATCCATTTGGACGTCGAAGCTGAGACTGCAGGTAAGAGGCCGCCCAACTACAACAATCACGTGGGGCTTTTTGTCGTATCGAATGGGGAAGAGGGGCGCGACGCGAGAAATGCGATAAAACTGGATGAAATTGTCATAGTAAAAATAGTTGAACAAATTATCCGATGTTTAAGGGTAAAACCAAACGAGCGTAATTTTGTGAGTCGTGAGTCGCGTATTTTCGGTCAACTGAATTTTCAACTCATTTTACGTCGTCGTGTGGCACCAATTGCTTTTTTGGATGAAAACGAATGCAGCAGAATTTATGCTACCGAAATTCTGCGACTCACGACTCACAAAATTACGCTCGTTTGGTTTCACCCTAAATAAATACAACGCAATCAAGCCCATATAAACGCGTTTACACTAAACACACGCATTTAGATCAATTTTACGCGAGTTTAGACGGGAAGGGTGGTGGGGGCTACGCCTGTCCAACCAAGTTAACTACAATACCGAGCTTTTTTGTCATATAAATAGTCTGATATTTTATAATAAGCTTTACTTATAAGATTCGTGTCGTTTCGGATTCATTTTGTATGATTTGTGGAAAAGCCGTACACATTGACATTTGAAGGATTGCTGACTTTATGGAGCCTAGTAAGGGGTACAGCAATTCTTACTTTGTTCCTATTATCAAGTTCAGAATCTGTCGCTTCTCGCCAAATACCTATCGGTGTGTTCAGCCCCACATGAGAACCAGTTCCCAGTCCAGGTGAAGCGTGGCGCCATCTTCGACCACATCGTCACTTAACATCAGACGACTTGTGGTCAAACGCTACCCTGTAATGCCCGGGCAACGTCAAGGGAAATGTCAATGTCTATCTTCGCGATATATATTGCGTTAATTATTAACGCTATTATGTGAGTGGCTACACTTGAACGGTCAACGTGAATGCGCTTGAATTATCGGCTAACTTCAAACGCCAATGTGAATGCCGATGTCCAATGTCGTGGCCACACTTATGTCAAACGTCAATCATCGCGCTATTGAACGGCATTTCCCGTTAGTGTGGCCCCAGCATAAGAAGTAAAAAAAAATGTTTTAATTGTTATAACATCAATATTGCGTCGTCGTTAGAACCGACCAAGGCCAGGGGCGAATCAGGCATTCCACTCTTCCCCTAATCTTGACTCCCAAACCCGTCAATTCAAGTTTTTTGCTGCCAAATATTTGAGATGCGCGGGCTACCATCCAGTTTTTAATGGGCGATCATTAAATGCACTCGGCATGTTGTTTAATCTTAACCAAACTCGATTGGGTGTTTGGAAGTTCAACACCCTGATTTTTTTTTTCATTCGGCATTTTAAGATCTTAAATTGCCAAATAAAAGAAAAGTAATGTACTGGGGAGTACAGGTTTCACTAGTTTACAAAAAATATAAAAAAAAACCCTTCCATACATATTTTTTTCAGCGCTCCTTACTGAAACTTGGAGGGTCTAAAATCAGTAACACTAATAATTTTTCTAACGGAAAATTTGACGATAACATCAATTCTACCGAAATTTGGTATGACATTTAACTTAAGGACGTTAAAACCAGCCCATAAACTATCATAAACTTTAACTGTCATATAACACGCCACGTTGCGACAGAAAAAGCGTCAAAAACCATATACGTATCCTAATTTACTTTTAATAAATTTCATTTAGCACCGGCCGAATGCGCAAACCATGCAAGCAAACCATAAACAAACGGACTCACCTCCAAATGTCATGTTGACAGCTCCAATCTCCCAAAATGGCGACGCACTTTTTCTATGTCAAGGATGCTATTGCACTCATCCCAAATTAGATATCAGAAACTGTTTGTTATTAATAAGAGACCGTAGCGTGAGAAACTGGTTGTTTCAAAATGTTATTATGGTTTTAGACATTGACTATTTTATCCTACTAATATTAATATTTGTACCTGAGTCTTGGATATTTCTATCTATAGATAATGGTGTCGATTCGGTTTTGCATTCTCTAAAACTAAACTAAGTTTGACAGGTCTAAGAGTTATGATGTCCTTTTTTTTACTTCAGTGGTTCGAAAAAGGCATCAATACTATTAGACCTGTCAAATTTAGTTTAGTTTTAGAGAATGCAAAACCGAATCGACACCATTGTCTATTTTATCCTACTAATATTAATATTTGTATTTGTACCCGAGTCTTGGATATTTTTATCTATAGATATTAAGTATTTATTTTAAGAAGATTGGACTAAAATTAATCTAATATATAAAATTCTCGTGTCACAGTTTTCGTTGCCATACTCCTCCGAAACGGCTTGACCGATTTTGATGAAATTTTTTGTGCTTATCCGGTATCTATGAGAATCGGCCAACATCTATTTTTCATCCCCCTAAATGTTAGGGGTAGTCAACCCCTAAATTTTTTTTTAATTTTTTATACAAAATTTTTAATTTCTATTTTTTTATGATACAACATACAAAAATACATACAATCCTCAATTTTCGCCCTTCTACGATCAACCCTTATTTTTTAATAGCCATTTATTATATGGCAAAACAACGTTTGCCGGGTCAGCTAGTATATTATAACATATACGAATAGACAGCGAGTCCCAAACAAAGCAGAAGCCTGTGTCTTGGGACTCAGAGATGCGATTACGTAAAAGATTTATTTCAAGTTTACAAAATTATTTATTTATGCAAATTAACAATGAGATCGCGCCAAAAAAATTACTTATGGTCTAAAATCGGTAGTACAGGTTATTTTAAATCGTTTTATTCGTACTCCAACAAAGTTTTCGAGTTACTTTTTGCATTTAGTCAGTACGGGTTGCCACTTTGACAAGTTGGCGGTAGTAATCAGGCACACACATACACACACACACACACACACACACACACACACACACAAAGATACACATACACACACAGGTGACTTGAAGTGAAACATAAAACTAAAAATCTGCGGTTTCAATACAAATTAACGGATGTAGATTGAATAGAGGAGATATAAAACAAGATAAAAGCTATTATAACAACCCATTAGAGGTGTAACATTTGATCTTGCACAAAAAACTGAGCACAGAATTTATGATAATATTATTATTGTACTATTAATACCTAAATTACGTACATTAAATGTTTTATCCTATTACGATCGGACACAAAAAACGTAATGATGTATACCGTTTTGTTACACAAAAAAAAACTAAGATATGAGATGATAGCCCAGTGATGTCACTTTGCGATCCGTAGATAAATAAATAAATATCGGGGGACCATTGCACACAAATTGACCTAGCAGTAGATCGAGGGTTCGAATCCTACAATTACAATAACAATAGACAGTATTTTTATTTTTAGCATTAAACAATAGTGAAATAAACAATACATATATATAGGTTTAGGTTTAAAGAAATTTGTTATATATATATATATATACATTATACACTTATGCCATCAGATCATTAAATATCCTACTAATATTATAAACGTGAAAGTTTTATAAACATGAATATGGACGTTTGTTAGTCTTTCACGCAAAAACTACTGAATGGATTTTACTGATGAAATTTTGAATATAGATAGCTTACACCCTGGGTTATCCCGCAGGAACCTTTTCCGGGATAAATAGTAGCCTATATACCAGGATGTAAGCTATCTATATTCCAAATTTCACTCAAATCCGTTAATCATATTACAATCATATTACAAAAAAAGTGATGGATATGAATGTTGATGGATGGAAGGGAAGAGGAAGACCAAAGAAAAGATGGATGGATTGTGTGAGGGTTGATATGAATGAAAGGGGAGTGAATGAAGCGATGACGGCTGATAGAGGAGAGTGGAAGAAGAAAACATGCTGCGCCGACCCCAAATAAATGGGACCAGGGCAAGAAGAAGAAGACTCAAATCCGTTAAGTAGTTTTTGCGTGAAAGAGTAACAAACATCCATACATCCATGCTCACAAACTTTCACGTTTATAACATTAATAGGAAGTATGGGATAAAAAAAAAACTTTCCCTTCCACTGCAAAAGAGTTCAACCACTACAAAAAAAAAATAGAGTTTTGAACTTAAACAGATGATATTTAATGGCTTCATGTTGTTTTCAATCATTTTTGAGGATACGAGGTAGATGTCGGTTCTTGAAGGTCGTTGACCACGGTTTTTTTTACGAACTGTCAAATATGATTTATCGATCCATCAGTTTGCTTAGAAAAAGTGGGTAATAACAAGTCGGGTATTTTTTTTATTGTTAACACGTTATAAACGTCATCATTGATACTTTTTTTTCGGTAACGGAGCAGTTTTTTACTAAAGAAATTAAAGTAATATTTTCTAAGAGGTTTTATGTTCACAACTTCATTTTTCATTAGTTTTAATTTAGTAGTTTTATTTACAGGAAAGGTGATGCAAAGATTTTGCCGTCTATCTATAAATGTTTGTCATCATTAGTTATGATTGAGTTTATTATTAGGATTGGGATCGTTTTGATAACAAACCCCACCACTAACAAAACAAAGCACTGGCACAAAACACAAAAAAAAAATGTTTTTAGTCACTCGCAGTTTCGCAACTCGCTTTCCTGGCCGTATGCACAATACGCGCAGCGCGTTCAAATAAAAAAAAAAGAAAGAAAATTTACGCGCCAAAGTTGACGTATGACCGTTATAATAGCGGAATCGAAACTAAGCAATTCAATCAACTATTATTTTAATCAAATACAGCATCATTATTATTGTATTGTATGTTTGTTAGTGACTTAGTGACACACAATTTTTTTGATAAAGCTTGGTACTAGTTACTCGAATTTGATAAGATTGGTGTAATCAGATTTTTACTGTCGAGTACGTTTAGGTTTTTTTTTAATCGGCACCGTGCTATTGATGCATTCTGCCAAGTCATTGTTCGGTCTATTTACTGTCTTACACGTTTATAACCTACAAATTAATGGTGTCAATTCTTATGTTGTGCTATCTTTATAACTAAACAAAATTTAGGAAGTATGTATTAGTAAAACTGACTATTTTAGTTTACTTTGAAGCAATGCTTATCAGAAACAACACCAATATTAGGTTATGATTAGAAATTCTAACATCAATGATCATTTTTAAATATTATTTGTAGCTCGGTCTATAATGAGACCAAATGCCCCAAATACAAAAAACTCAAAACTCAAAACTCAAAAATATGTTTATTCAATAGGATACATTGTGATCACTTTAAAACGTCAACTTAAAACTAGCTACGCCTGTTCCAACCTCCTTACGCCGGCAAAAGAACAGGCAAGAAACGCCCGGCAGGTAATTTTTTTGGCGCGATCACATTGACAATTTTATTCTTATTACTAATTGATTGAATTGGAGCAAGTTCACTAAAATCCCAAGCTTTTTTTTGTCATCTAATAGTCCGATATTTTTTATTTAGCTTTACTAATAAGAAGATTTCTCTTGTTTGGTTGTACACATTGGGATATGGGAACATGAATATTAACGAGTTGCGGGATCACAACCAAAGCAGACCAGACCCCACAAGCAGCACCCGTTCACGAGTTGACGCGTTGACGCGTTGACGCAAAACGACACGGTCAAAAGAGGCATTACATTTTTTTATATTTTTGTTTTTAAACTTGTTTACCAAATAGGAGTTCGATAACAAACACTGTGACACGAAATTTTAACATTTATATTAGAATTAGAAAATTATTGTTTTATTTGACGTTCCGACATATTAAAACGGGCGGGATTCAGTGCGATCATTACCACAACATAAACACACAGGGGAGCAAACCCGTCGAACATCAGTAGATAAGATTAGACCTTCATTCATCTAACGAGGTACAAAGAGCACTTCGTCATTGGGTTGAGACCAACATTAAATAAGGAAGCGTGTTACGCGTTTTAGTTCAAAGTTTATCTGTGTAGAAATGGGTGGGCGTATTCAGGGTGGGCGGTGGGGCCAGCCCCCCCCCCTTGGCCTCCTACATTAAAACACAATAGACCAGTGTTTGACCAAATCTACTGAGTTAGAAAACAGTGACAGTGAAAAATTCGATTTTCATTTCTCAATTTATACGTAGGCTAGCATAATAAAACTATTTATACGAGGCCAATGATTGCCAAAATCTACTCGGTTAGAAAACGATGACTGTCTTATGAAAAACACCATTTTAATTTGGCTTTTTCTCCAGCATATTATTTTATGTCAGTAATAGTTATAGTTATAATATTCATCACTAAAATCAAAATTTATTACTAAAATCAAATATTAAAATAGTCAATAGACCATTTATTTATGACGAGGCTAACAAATTGATAGCCTACAGGGTCAGGGCATCAATGATAATCTAATGAGGTATACATTATTATTAAGTCAATTCTCCTTTATGTCAACTCTTTAACTCGCAATACATCAGTTTATTTTTTTATCAAGAATTATTTATTAGCCAGAATTTTAAGTACATATAAATCTAGGGGAAGCCTCATTTGCTTTTTATTTTTAAAACACTTTTATTAGCTTGACTTGTAACTAACTAACTAACTAACTAACTAACTAACTAACTAACTAACTAACTAACTAACTAACTAACTAACAATGTAATCAAATCTTAGAAGTCAATTTTCACCTACTTCTAATTGTCGTATCGACTTGAAACTTTGTATGTGTATGTAATCTCGGTGACAATGCAATAATTTGGTATCATCGACTTGATCTGATGATGCATCCGGAAGGTGGGTAGGGCATCTCTGCGCTGGCTACTAGTAAACCCCTCGTGTTTGGGCTCATATGAATCGTCTTGATGAGTACAATAGATTGGACTTGGTGACGAGGGTCTGATGATGCAACCGGAAGGTGGGTAGAGGATCTCTGCAGTGGCTACTAGTAAACCCCTCGTGTTTGGGCTCATATGATTCGTCTTGATGAGTCCAATAGATTGAACTTGGTGACGAGGGTCTGATGATGCAGCCAGAAGGGGGGTAGGGGATCTCTGCAGTGGCTACTAGTAAACCCCTCGTGTTTGGGCTCATATAATTCGTCTTGATGAGTCCAATAGATTGAACTTGGTGACGAGGGCCTGATGATGCAACCAGAAGGTGGGTAGGGGATCTCTGCAGTGTCTACTAGTAAACCCCTCGAGTTTGGGCTCATATGATTCCTTTTGATGAGTCCGATAGATTGGACTTGGTAACAAAAGACTAAAAAGTAAAAAAATTAAAATATATAGTTTAAAAAACTAAAAAAAACACTTTAAAAACGCACTCAAAAATATAAAATAATTAAATTGACTTGTATTAGTTACGATATAATGGTTAATTCAAAAAGTGTGGAGCGCTTCTTTTACTGGGTAAATAAAAGTACACACAACCAAAAAGCGCTCCACACTTTTTGAATTAACCATTATATCGTAATTTGTTTGATAATATTTACTAACGAACGTCTGCTATGCAAGATAATGACGTCTCAATTGGGCCGTTTTTTGAAATGTCCTTTCTAACTTGTGTATATGATACATTTTTCGTTGTTTTATTTCGTCTCGCCCCGTTTTGCCCCTATTTTTTAATCCTGAGTACGTCCACGTAAAAATGCTACGCTGATAACACGTGTATTATCTACTGTGCCGATAACAGATTCATATATTCCTTTAATGATTGCGTCACGTAAATGCACTGTGTTAAAATGGATGCCGTATTTACAATCACTTGAGACTAACTATTCCCCGCGGTTTAACACGCTTGGAGATTCACGCAGGATTTTCATCACAACAGAACATAACCTATGACACTCCGGGATTCAGTAGCTTTCCAACAGTAAAAGATTTTTCAAAATCGGATAAGTAAATCCAGAGATTTCCTCAAATATTCAAAATCGCAAAACTTTACCTCTGAACAAAGGTTTGAGTCAATGCGAGCCATGGAACCATGCTTGGAGTTTCTTCGCGTGATAAAATCCGACACGAGTAAAATTAGCTGACGAACCAAAATCACCGACTCTCAGAATTTGCAAGTTGAAGTGGCAAAGGGCAGGCCACATCGCCCGACGAACTGATAGCGGACGTTCTGTATGTAGGCCCCCCACTGGGCGGACCGACGACATCGTGAGAGTCGCGGGGAGCCGATGAATTCTAATCGGTAATAACCGTTCATGGTGGCGTTTAAAATGTTCAGCATTGGACTTCTTCCGGCTGATGATGATGATGGTGATAAATATTACGAGTACACTACTTCAAAACTTCACTTTAAAACGTCAAACTTGAAACAAGTTACCACTTTTCCAACCTCTTTACGCAGGCAAAGGAACTGGCAAGAAATGCCCTGCAGGTAATTTTTTGGGCGCGATCACATAATTTCAATTTTATTCTTACTCATAATTGATTGAATTGGAGCCAGTTTACCACAATCCCAAGCTTTTTAGTCATCTATAGAGTCCGATATTTTTTAATAAGCGTTACTAATAAGATTTCCCTTTATATGGACTTGAAGTCTTGCGATAGCAAGACTTCAAGTCCATGCGTGCTGTGATAACAGCACTTGGGGAATTAGTGTACAACACGTCTGCGTAAATCCGGTAGGGTTTAAAGATTGAAATATTCGTTTATTGTTTCAGACACGGCGAGGGTGCGGGTGACAGGACCAGTGGCCAGCGTTCGTGAATCGCTTCTGGTGGACGAATACGGAACAGAGCTGTCGAAACTATCTTTCAGGTAACACGCCAAGAGCCAAATCGGAGGAAAATAGTTATTAAAAACTCAGTTCTCAGTTTCCGCTTCGCAATCCTGCCATGAGCTCGTAAAGGAGCTTGCCTGAGGCCGGTTTCAATAACCGATCTATCTATCCACAGTTTGTCCTGCTAGACATAGAAATTTGACATTACTTCTGTGAGGTTTATGTCAAATGAATAGATCAGTTATTGAACCGGCCTCTGGTCGTTCTTAGGACTCCCACACAAAACTGCGATGTGATGCAGCGCGATTCGAATCAGATCGGAAGTTCTTCAAAGATTCAAAGAATTTATTGCATTCCATAATGTACAATAGTTAGTCATAATATAATTAAGATCAATTATGGACCCTGTTGGGCACAACAACAACATTACTTAAAAACTAGAAAAGAGGAGGACTGCCATCAATCAATCAACAAAAAACCTATTGTTATGCCTTCTTGTGGTGCATACGTGAGAGCTCGCAAATATTTGCGATGCGATGCAAACTCGTAGTTTCGTGTGGGCCCTCGTAGCCCTAAGCAACTTGGTCTGCGGTCACTACTTGGATGACCACTAGTGGTATTTACAACTGAGCGCTTCCGTGCTTCGGAGGGCATTTGAGCCGTCGCTCCCGGTTGTTGCCTTAGGATAGCAGTCGTTAGGCTATGTCGGAGACCTTCGGGCGGTCTGAACTCCGACAGGGCTGGCTACTAGCCTATCCACAATCCAGACTGGTGGTGGATTAAGGCAAAGACTATCTCTGTGAGTAGACCTGTGTCCAAGCAGTAGAAACGTAATAGGCTGTTGATGATGACAAGCTGAAGTGGCAGTGGGCTGATAACATAAGCCGCCGAACCGATAACCGTTGGGGTAAACGTGTTCTTGAGTGGAGACCGCGACTTGGCAAACGTAGTGTGGGACGTCCTGCGACTAGGTGGAGCGACGACTTGCGCCGAGTGGCTGGCAGTAGTTGGATGAGAAGAGCCGAAGACCGGGCTCAGTGGCGTACCTGCAGTGGACTGATACAGGTTGACGACGATGATGATGATGATGATGAACATTACTACTGCAATATTGAGCTTCAGTTGCTGTAATGTATCTGAAGATACGTCTGGCATATTGAAAACCGTGCTATTCTCTTCTCAGCCTCCACACATTATGATTGGTGTTTTTACAAACCTTTCTCCATTTTCCAGCTACCAACCAATAACAGGCGACGGTCAGGAGATGCAAGTAGACCCTGGTACGGAGCTGGTGGCTCACGTTGTGCTACCGACGTACAAGGGGTCCAAGGTCTACGTCAAAATCGTGGGACGAGATATTCTGGGTATGTAAAAACTTCTTCCCGTTGTCTGATGAGATCGCGTTTTAGAGATGAGAACGACCTTTGTAAAGTTTTTTTGCTATGGGAGATGGTGGCTAGAGGTGTTATATTTATCTGGTCTTAGACAATTATTTTTATCAATTTATGCATTTATATTTAAGGTAGGAATGCAATGGATTTAAAGACCAATGACACTCTTAATCCTAATTGCTGTTTGAAAACGAAAAAAAATACGATTTAGACTGCAGCACAGATAATAAAGTAAGAAGAGACCAACATACCTCAAATGTCAAACCGGCATGTCCAAGAACCACAACGTTAAGGAACATTCTACCACCACCACCGGGCAAACATGGCAGATTATGGCTCGTACTACTCCTGAGAGAAAGCCTTATTCCCAGCATTGGGAACGTAATTTAACTTTTATCTTCAACTCTTTTCAGGAGAACCGTTCGTCCGTCTATCTGGTCCAATCGCCCAGCCAGAAGTCCGCTTAGGAAGATCGGCATCCATCACTTTCCCTGACGCCATTGACGAACTAGAGGTAGCTGAGGAAGAGAACGCTAGAGCATACAGCAGACTGAGGTTGAATGACAGCAACGAACTGCCTTTCGGACGAGCTGTCTCCCAGGTAACCAATACAGTATAGATCTGTTTAATAAACGTTTTTCTTTTTAACCCTGTATGTGTTTTCTTTATCCGGAAATTGACCTGAATGATCACGGCAGGTCGCCTTATGCGCAACAGTTCCAACTTAATAGCTCCATTCATCAACCTATTACGTTACCACTGCTGGGACACATGCCTTCTCTCAGAGAGAGAGAGTATGGACCATTTTCTAAAACTCTGGCTTAGTGAGATAATCTACCACGCTGGCTCGATGCGGGTTAGTAGATGTCGCATGCCCTTGAATGTTGCGGTTCTTAACATGCCGGTTTCTTCACGATGTTTTCTTCTACCCTTTTGACCGCATCCAGCCTTATTAAAGCCAAGGTGGAATTTTAACTCGGTGTCGGCGCCGTATTGTCCTCACCACTGGGCAATGCCATCCATCCGGGTAGGCCCTTAAGTATTTCTGCCATAGCGTTTCGAACCTTTTCAAGGTAAAAATATGAGCTATAGAGCCAAGGAATAATCGCGGTTAGTCTGATTTGACAGTTTCATATAAAAGCTGCAGGATATGACTGGAATCGTAGTCATTACGTGACCATTAAAGGCCAACTTCCTGCACTTAACTGAACAAAACTTACGACCTAAACCTTGACTGAGGTGTACATAAATTACAATGTAATTCAATAAGTGACTCTCTGCAAATAGCTTTTAGTTCTTTACAAATGGTCGTAAAACATTCGGACTGCCTTGACGACTTATTGTCAGACAACTTAATACGCTCATTACGTAAGTAGTAATTTAATGGAAGCAGTACAATATCGTCTTTGAAAAAGCTATAAGCTTTGTCTTTTAACGACGCGGTGTAAAGAAAACAGCGTTAAATTGATGGCATAAACAAAGGTCTCTTAACATTGGTTGAAAGACAACCTTAGCAGAGAATTAATTTTATCCTTACAAGCTCCGAGACTTCCTCTACTTTAGTACCATTAAAGACATCTTTTCCTTCTACCCTTTTTGGTGATATTCGCAATGACAGGAGATGATTGAAGGTCCTTTAGCCAGGAAAGGACCGATGTTCCTACTGCTGGGACTCAGGCCTTCTCTCAGAGAGAGTATGAGCCGTGGCAGACCACGCGGGCCAGTGCGAGTTGGTAGATATGTCACATGCCCTCGAATGTTGTGATTCTTGGACATGCCGGTTTCTCACGACTTTTTCCTTCACCGTAACTTATTAAGTCATAGGTGCGGAGCCCAGAGGATTCGAGCTCGGTGTCCTTGTAAGGCGCATGATGACCATCATCTTGCTATTTGAGTTGAGTCCCGTCTGCATTAAAATCCTCATTTTATTTACAGGTCATAAACCAACAAGGGTCCCTCTTGACTGCCGTGCAAATCGGTCTGAGTACCAGACTGTACGGATCTCCTGGCGATAATTTACAGGTAAGCCATAAAGCAATGTCATAGAGAACTTTAAATTTCAGTCTTGAGTGGCACTGCAATGGTCAACGTCAGAAGGTTTTCAGGCCTTCAAACTCAAACATTACACCCAACTGCTTGGTGGTGGATTACATGGTCGTGTTTGACTGCAAGTCACCTGAGGTTAAGTGACGATGTGATCGAAGGTGGCGCCACACTACACCTGGACTGAACAATTGGGAACTGGCTCACAAGTATGGCTGCCGGAACACACAGATAGGTACTTGGCGATAGATTCTTACATTGATAAAAAATGCTCTAACACCAAACTATGGTTTAATCACGATGTTTTCCATCACCGACAGCTCAAGTTTATTGTTCTGAAAAGCTTGTATGTATCTCTAAAAGAGGCCGCATGAATGTCTTATTGATCGCACGACTTTCTTGTATTTTCAGCTTCATTTCGAGGTAACAAACTACAGAGATCAGTCTGTAAGCTTCAGATTCGGCGCCGTTGGAGAGCTGAGGTTTTTGACGGGCATCAGTCCTACGCAGTAAGTTTTAATCAAATCTATCTTCACTGCCATGTCATATCTCATTACAAAGGATCCTTCGGAGATCTTCAGAATAGGGATGGCAATCTGATATCGATTAATCGAAGCATCGTTCTCATTGATCAGGAACTCGATTTTTCAAACCGATCCTAAACAACGGAACGATCTCGTAAATCGATTTCAGACATTCGAAATCGAGATATTTACAATAAGTTGAACGCACCTACACATATGTCAAAGATGTCATTTTCTTAATCAACTAGCTGTTCCTCGCGGTTTCACCCGCGTGGGCTACAGTTTATCGCGATAAAAAGTATCCTATGTCCCTTCCCCGGGGCTCAAATTATCTCTATACCAAATTTCATTTAAATCGGGTCAGTAGTTTAGGCGCGATAGCGTATATATTCCGTATATGTACTCCAAAATTATTCCCGCACTTCGGTGCCCCCTCAACGCGTTACCTGCTGTAGGTACCCATTATCCTATTTTAATTCTAAGTTAATTTTTCTTGGACCGCACGTTTGAATCGCGCCTGGTCCGCGACCGCACTTTACCTATTTCATAGATTCTCCCGGTGCCCCGCTCACCTCACCTCGTTTCCCGCTGCGCTGCGGTGCGGCGGTTTTATTTTTCTACTACTACTTACATTTTTAAACTTGTGATATCTTTCGAATGGAATGTCCGAATTGAATGATTCAAAAAGTTATGTGAAGGCATTGAAGCAGTTTTGAATAAGAAGTAATTTATTTTGATAAGGATTAATACCAAGATACAAATAAAGAGCCTTTTCTAGCGGCGGCATCAAAAATTAAATTTTTAAAATAAAAGATCACTTATTGTGGCATAACTACACTCGCGTGCAAGTAAATCGACTCAAGCCTCAAGTGCGCATAAAAAGTGATTTATCTTAACAATTACTCATCTTACCTCTATATTAATACTATACATATTTAAAGCCTAGTAATTGGGCTTTAAAATGGTGTAAGTTGCATGAAAATCGATTCAGTAGTTTAGTAAAAAAGGAGTATGTCAATGATATTGTAAAAAATATTGAAAATTCATACAATTTCTCAGTATGAGGTTATTGTGTATAAATGAAATAAAATGTGAGTAAGAAAAAAAATTTATTCGTGTCAATATTTGGTATTCCCTCCTCTAGCCCTGATCACTGCTCTCATGCGATTTTTCATAGACCTAATTAACTTTTTTATTGATGACTGTGGTATTAGACCCCACTCTTCTACCAACGCAGTCTTGAGCTCATTGATGTTTGTAGGAGCTGGATTCCTCGCTCTAACTTTCCTTTTGAGCTCGTCCCATATGTGCTCAATGGGATTCAAATCGGGGCTGAGCGCTGGCCAATCCATAGTGTCAATTTCAACTTCGATCAGGAACTCACGTGTGGCCCGAGCAGTGTGACATCGGGCATTGTCGTGCATCAAGATGAAATTATCCCCAATAAAGCCTTGATAAGGGACAACTTGATCCAGTAGAACATCTTCAATGTAACGATCACTGGTTAGACCTCCTCCCCGGCCTCCCCCAGGAACGAAAACAAGATTCGTTTTTCCTTCTAAGGAAATTCCAGCCCACATCATGCAAGAACCGCCACCATATGCAACGGTTTCAGCAAAGCAGCACTGTGAAAACCGTTCACCGGGACGCCGGTACACCCGGCCTCTCCTGTCGCTGCCATGGAGACACATCCTCGTCTCATCAGTGAACAAGACTGACTGCCATTGCTCTATGCTCCAATCCAAGTGTTCTCGAGCAAAGTGAAGGCGTGCTTGACGGTGAGCTGTGGTCAACTTCGGGCCTGTACTGGGTCGTTTGGGAGTAAGGTTGGCTTCTTTCAACCTTCTTCTAACTGTCCATTGACTGACAGTCACCCCTCGAACTTGACGTAGCTCCTGCTGCACATCTACACCGGTAAGGTGTCGATTTCGGAGAGAGGTCGAGACCAAAAACCGGTCGTCACGCTCCGAGGTGCACCGGCGTCGGCTGGTATTAGGCCTCCGAGTGAAGGCACCAGTCTCTTGAAACCTTCTGTACACTCTCGAGACACCAGACTGACTCATATTCAACCGACGAGCGACTTCTCGCTGGTTTAACCCTTCTTGCAACAGGGCAACAGCTTGAGCGGCTTCTTCAGGTGTAGTGTCCATAATTTTATTCAAACAATGGCTTCAATTTGCAGAGATGTGTTGAGGTCAACGTCTGATGAGCGACTGATAAGAAAAAACAATTACGGGGGATTTTATAGGGGGTTGTGTTGAGCAAGTTGTGTATAGAGCGTAGAGCATTTTACGAAGGTTGCGTTCAGTTGCATTCTAAAGACAAGTGTTTATTTAAATTACTGAAATAATGCTACCAATTTAAAGCCCAATTACTAGGCTTTAAATATGTAAAACATTATATAGAAGTAAAATGAGTCATTGTTAAGATAAATCATTTTTTATGCGCATTTGAGGCTTGAGTCGATTTACTTGCACGCGAGTGTATAATAGTTAGACATATGCTCTCGCGGACTTTTTTGTAGATCTAAATGAGAGCTACAAACCCGCAATACATTATTTTGTTCTAGTGTCAATAGTTTTTGCAGCGCACGCAAAAATAGGTTTTCGATTTCACACCTTGGGTTGCAAAATAGCAATTTTCTTACGGATCCCTAATTTTTTTGGAAATAAAACATAGCCTATAGCCTTCCTCGATAAATGGGCTACCCAACACTGAAAGAATTTTTCAAATCGGACCAGTAGTTCCTGAGATTAGCGCGTTCAAACAAACAAACAAACAAACAAACAAACAAACAAACAAACAAACAAACAAACAAACTCTGCAGCTTTATAATATTAAAGTACAGATTTATTATTACAATAATCTTATGACAGCAATACTGGTTTTATCATGGCTTCAATAATGCTAAATCAAAGTCAAGATACATCCCTACCTCAGGAGTTGAGACACTAGTATAAAGTTATTTATGCTTTCAGACAAACCATACCTTCAGGTCAGACTGTGAACGTGATAGTGGCATTAACCATCACTTCATCAGCACAACCTGGAGCTAGAGACCTGATCACATTTACTGCTTACGGTAAGTTTCCAAACATTACGATGGGAAGCCACTTTGTCATAATAGGCAGAATTAACTAGCCTCCAAGGCTCAGCGACCCAGTGTCTTGGCCTCCGAAACGAGAGAGCACCACTCCTCGATTTCAGCCCAGTTCACAGTCTGAAGTTCGTGTAGGTCCGCATCCACCGCGTCATTTCAGCGGTATCTAGGGCGCCAGACCGGGCTACGGCCTACGTTATTAAAGTATGATGCCCACACAATCACACACATAGGCCCTAACTAGGCTTCCCTGGGTATCAGATACTACGCGGATCGGGGATCCTCAACACCCGGACTCAGAACAAATGCAATCAATCAATCAATCAATCAAAATTTTATTTGCATGAATATAGTAGAATGTATATACAATTGTTGTTATAAAGTTATAAATAGAGCGATATATTCCACCAACTAGGTATGCAAAAACTAAAAAATAAGATAAAACTAGAGTCATTGATAACCATGCGCTTAATAAATGTGTGTCAGTGGCAATATTGGTTCTATATTTGATGGTAGAAAACAATCAGAGAATGGTCACGATGCACCATAATAATTGAGAATTGAACTGAACAAAATCAGAAAGCCCCTGGTTTTCCATCAATGATAACGCTTCCTCCCCTTTCAGGTCTCGAACAAGTCTCCATCTCCGCCTACGTCTACGTGATCAACCCAAGCGTTACGGCCTTAGACGTTTGGGCACCAGAGATCAGGCATAACTTCCAGGGATCGTGCATCGGGAGACAGGGCACAGATTGCGCACAGCATATCTGGTCTGCATCTATTGTGGCCCGGGACGCTTTGGGAGGTAAGACTGGCCAAGGAGAGCTATCTTAAAAAGAGCACGAAAAGCGCTGGTGGCCGAACGGTAACGGGTGCCGCCGCCGACTCCGAGGTCGAATCCTCCCGGCCCCGTACCTATGACTAAACAAGGTATCGCGCCCAAAAGATTATCTGCCGAGCGTTTCTTGCCTGTTCTTTTGCAGGCGATAGAAGGTTTGAACAGGCGTAGCTAGTTTTAAGTTTGACCTTTAAAGTGAGATGGAGCAACAACCCAGAGTGAGTCTTGGCCTCCGATAACAAAAGAAGCCGCTTCGCTCTGTCCTGCGCCACTTCCCGCCAGTCCTCCAACTGGAGCTCGCGCAAATCCTTCGTGACTTCGTCTCTGCAGCGATACCTGGGACGCTGGCCCGTCCCATGTATGCTCGTTTGACCGTACGATCCTCTCCCATTCTTTCAAGGTGGCCGAGCCAGCGAAGTATCGAACTAAATAAATATATTTGGTATTCCAGGTCTCCTACGGATGAGCTCGTCACCTATAGGCCTGATGTACGATTCCAACTTCATCTCCGGATCCCGTGAGGAGATCGTCGCGACATACAGGGCGACCTGCTGCGCTCCAAGGGTCTTGGTGACGGCTGTTGATTCGTACGGCAATGTGAACAGCTATGTCGTCGATATATCCAGTAAGAATAGGATTCAAAAGGTTTTTGACGTTAAAAATCAGAGGGCCTAGTGAAGATGTAAACGTTGCTTTTTCTATATAATCTATACATCTGCCTATAATAAATAAAATTAAAATGTCAGTTTGTAATGTCAAATTAGCTTTAGCTTTTCACTAAATGCATATGAAAGTATATACGGTACTAGCTGTTCCCTGCAGTTTCACCCGCGTGGGCTACAGTTTATCGCGCCTATGTCCTTTCTCAGGCTTTAGACTATCTCTGTACCAAATTCCATTCAAATCGGTTCTGTAGTTTAGGCGTGAAAGACAGACAGACAGAGTTACTTTCGCATAATATTAGTAGGGATTTACATTAAAAAATCAATTTTTAATTTTATTGTATGTCTAGCTCACACCCTGAATTAACACATAGGCCACTTTATATCCCGGAAAAGGGTACCTTCGGAGCAGCAGGAAGCGGATAGTTTCAAACACATTTTCCCTTTTTACAGATTATTTCACAGACTCGGCCATAGCTGCCATCGTTTTGGGTGTACTACTGGCGATATTTTTGATCATCCTGATCGGGTATCTCATACATTGGTGCGTGAAGAGGCGAAAAGAATCCAGGGAACTGCCTTACAGCACTTCTTCCAGGAATATCAGTTAGGGATCACAGTCTTAAGGACGGCTAGTGGGTCCCCTTCTTGAAGATTAGAGTTACAAAGAGTTGAGCCACGATTTTTTGATGCTCAATTTCCTCATCATCAGCCTACCACTCCTGATAGTCTTAAAGGAACAAGCCCATTTATCATCATCATCACCATGAGCAGCCTCTCAAAAAGAAAGTATGGATCGTATGGAAAACTAACTGAGAATGCACTATGATCATCAGTCAGAAGAAGTCCACTGCTGAACATAGGCATGGTCCTTTGAACACCACAAGTAATGGCTATTAGCAGTTTGAATCCATCGGCTCCCCACATCTTGACATGAATGATGTATTATACTAGAACGGCTATTAGCCATTGGTTCCCTACGGCTCGATGAGAATGTATGGCTAAGTTAAAATACCAGAAACAAGCAATGAATCCGGACCTACGCAAACTCCAAACTGGGCTGAAATCAGGAGAAGAGTGGCGCTCTCTCGTTTCGGAGGCCAAGACACACTTTGGGTCGCTGAGCCATCGGAGTTAGTTAGCAATTAATCGCTGGCCTTGAAATTATTATTAATAATTGAGAAGGGGATGAAAACAATATTGTATTTAAATAACAGAAGTGTGATTGACAAGTACATTGGTTACCTTAGATTTTAAGATGTAATTTAAACATATATTAAATTTTTTTAATACCACATTTGTCAGGTTTTCCCCATCATCATAATCAGCCTCTTTCAGTCCACTGCTAGACAAGGTGGACGAACACCTTGCGTCAAGGAGTTGGATAAGAAGAGCGTAAAACTGGGCTCCGTGGCGTACCTTGGTCGAGGCCTATGTCCAACAGTGGACTGATACCGGCTGATGGTTAGTGGTGATGATGGTGATGAAGATTGCAATTGTGTCTATCATTATTTCTTAAGTCCCAGTAAGACAATTATTTCAAAGATGTAATCTTATTTGAGGATTGATAAAATAAATTTGCAAATAAAATAAAATAAATAAAATAATAAATAAAATTGCTCTTATATATAAGTATTTAAGAATAAAAAAAAATTCGAAGATGCCGGCCTACATTAAAAGGTCTTATGCTTATGTTTGTTTATATTAAGTTATATTTAAAACGTTTCTTTCTTTTTTATGTTTTTTTTATGACAATATGTGCATACAGCGCCATCTAGTTTTGTTTCTTGAAACTACATGTTTCTTTGTTTATTATTTGAATTTATTTATTGCTTTCGAATAGATATAAGACGGTAAAATTATTTTAACTAAGTCCTAATATTTTGTATTGTTTACTAATACGGGTAGTATTTTAGTTTTAAGACAAAAAGACAATGAGCCATATTAATTTTTGTATAATTAATTTATGTACTTTTCGAAAATAAAGTTAATTATTACACAAATCCTGTTTTTTATTTGATTAATAACGCTTACATAGAGACATACTTAGCTCTGACCCCTGACTAGAATTCCCTCTACCAGATACGATGCCGGGATCTCGGGGAGTTGAACTTGCTCAAATTCAATCCATCCTACTAACATTATAAACGTGAAAGTTTGTGAGTATGGATGGATGGATGTTTGTTACTCTTTCACGCAAAAACTACCAAACGAATTTGAGTGAAATTTGGAGTGGAGATAGCTTATACCCTGGATTAACACATAGGCTACTTTTTATCACGGAAAAAGGTTCCTGTGGGAAGATGCAGGTGAAACCGCGGGGTGCAGCTAGATATCCATATATTCTATCTATTCTTTTATTGACAAAGGGACATTTTACAAGTCTTTTTAAAAAAATAGTTCAAAAAATTCCGGTAGATGGCGTTAGCTACACATGAACCAAGCAAAAAACTAGTTAATAAAAAAACTTATTTCATTTATCCAATCTTAAGCTTGTTTTGTTTTTGCGGGATAGCGGGAAAATCCTATGTACTATAATGATTATGATATAAAAAATATGCATCAATAATAGACACCCAAAAACAAACAACTAGAACAGACTACCAGAAGACGTTGTGACGTTACACCTTCAGTGAATTCCTTTAAAAACAGACTGGACAAGTGGTTGCAAACAAACAATGCTTCCTTGCTACAGAATTGACTTTTCTCTGCAGTTTTGGACATTGCTATAATTCAACACAGCATGATATAGGCACATCAGCCTCAGGCTGCTCGCCTATTACCAAATAAATAAATAATAATTGGTGCAGTTTTACAATTTACAATTAAATATGTAATTAGGTATTAAACTCATAAGCAGTTGTTGATGCTTCTATTGTTTAAATATTTGGTTGTTTTTTGTTTGTGTTCATTTACTAGTGCTCGCCTTGCTAGCTACCACACTAAAGTTACTAATCTATCGCCAAGCATCGCTACCGGTGTGTTCTGGCAGCAGTTGAGAGCCAGTTCCCAGTGTTGGCAACATAAAGTCTAGTTCAGTCAATGTAATTTTTATGATAGCAACTTTTGTGTCCAAAATATCACTTCCGAAACTTCGCAACTTAACTAAAGACAGTGCTTTGTGTCTCCTTTCAATAATTCCAATATAAAGTGAAAACGTTCTGGTTGTTTCCCTGCAAGTGTCCTCCACGCCTACCTCAATACATGATTATACAGTCCACTAATACAGATGAAGGAAAATAGCTTAATGTTTACAACACCCAGTCCAAGGGTAGCATGGGGCCATCTTTGACTATGTTGTCACTTAACATCAGGTGACTTGTGGTCAAACACCCTGTAAGATGTTGTTGTTTTATTTTACAATCTACAGGGTAGCGTTTGACCACAAGTTACCTGTTGTTATGTAACGATGTGGTCCAAGATGGCGCCACGCTACACCTGGACTGGGAACTGGCTCTAAAGTGGGGTTACCGGAACACACAGATATGTGCTTGGCGACAGATAAACAAATATCATTGAATTGTTGTTCTTAGTAACAGTAAATTGGTGAAAAATTACATATTTGTTTGATGATTTATCTTCTCTACCTACCTTAAAACAGATTAAACATGATGCTGTTGAGTATTAGTACATATTTTGTTATAAACAATGACAACAAAGGTTTTTTGAACTCACTAAAGTGTAGTTGACGATATGCCGCGCGCGTTTGTATTTTGAATTAAAAGAAAAACGGAACTGCGGCGTGAAACCACCTTCAAACGGTGCATTTTTGTAAGATCTATACAGAAATGAAGACATATTTACAGTTATGTAAACACTTTAAAAAACACTTTCACGGCACAAATCGTTATTTCAAAGTAATAAACAGTATTTATATTACTAGTTTTATAACACACCCGTAACATAAAATCAGCAAGCTGTAGGTATCTCACAACACGAAATATTTGCAATGTTTGACAGTTGTGTAGCGAAAAACTGCGAACACTTTTTTGGCTTCTGCAAAGCGCGCGCGTCACAAAAATCGCATTGTATCCGTGAATATGGGATAAAAATAAATTATAGTACTCACCTGGCCTTGTGATCTGCCCCAGGGACGGGCTTACAGGCAGCAAAACAGCCTTGTGTGTCAGGTCTTCCAGAGACAGACCCGTAACAGCACTTGAGAGGAGCGGATTTTTCACTATGTTCTTGGCGGTGTGATCACCAAAACTTTTGTCGGTCATGTTCAATGGGTTATTATTTACCGGCACAGGCGAAAAATTTCACGAATTCACGCATTTGGAGGTCGTAAATTGTTAATTTAATTTATACAAAGTTACGTGTCACTTGCATATTTTGACAATTTGACAAGTGTTTGACATGAAGATCATGACAGGACATATTCATGTGACAATGAAGTTTTCAAGGTCGGCTAGAAATTGGCTAGAAAAGTTTCTTTGTGTATTTTTGTACCGGCAGTTTGCCATTAGGTTATCCTTGTTTTCTTTATTTATGTATCCTATTTGTACAGCAAGTCAATCCTCCTCTCCCCATATTCCATTTTCCCTAAATAATAACGAGAGAAGCTGTAAAGTTTTCCCAGGGAAGCTGTTAATTTATCATTAAAAATTAAAGCGCCAAACGTTTAATAATTTTTTATTACAAATCCTACTTTTATATTTGACAAAGCGCACCAAGTTTTTCATCTTATTTATATTAAGTATTTTATTAGTTTTACTTGCGTTGCGGCTGCCGCAGTTAGTGAGATATCCAAGTGAAATGTATGGAACTCGTCAAAGCGATACATATAAGCCCAAAACTTGAGGGGTTTACTAGAAGCCCTAGCCATTGAGGAGTGCCACTATCTTCCACCCGGCTTCAACATCAGCCCTTGTCCCTCGACAGCAGAGATTATAAACCACTCCAACTAACGCAGCATTAAAAGAGATGAATTGTTTTTGCTAGAATTATTAAACGTGTAATTGACCGATTTTGTTTGACACTTCGAGTAAGTTGACATTGACATATGACACATAACCCCTAAATCGTATGTTTATTTTTCTCCGTATCTCCGTATTGTTGTTTACTTTAACAAAACCATACAAAAAATCAATGAAAACAACAACAGCATGTCAGATAAACCAAAAACTAGTGCGCCGTTAGTAAAGCGGTACAGACGCGACGCAAAATCATCAGATTCCGAGGAAGACGTGGATAATTACGAACCTTACATACCTGTAAAGGAGCGGAAGAAAATACAGCTTCTGAAACTTGGCAGGCTGGGACAGATCGCTGCTGAAGCCGCTACTGAGACTAAAAGCTCCAGTGATAATGATCCAGATGACGAAAGTAAGTTTTCCGGGTCGTATTTGACTTTTTTCTGTCACTAAAGTTAGGTCATTCAGACCCAATGTTTATGTTTTTACTAGCATTGGTTAAATTAACATTGTTTGTTATTAAGTGTCCAGTGTACACCAAATTAATATTGCGAGACTAATAATATATATTTACCATTGACTTTTGACAGATATTTTCGCCTCTTCCATCACTATCCGATATGGTCTAGTGGCTAGGATACCTGGCTCTCACCCAGGAGGCTCGGGTTCGATTCCCGGTATCGGAATTCCTTTTTGCATTAATTCTTTTCTTTTTTGTACAAAACTTTTTTTACCAAGATTTCCTTAGTATTACAGGATAACGGATTCCTTACTTATTACAAGACAAATTAAAAATTGTTTGTATTATGTTAGTTTGTTTCATATCAAAAACTCAGTTCTATGGTTTCTTTAAGCTGTAAAAAAATCAAACTTGTAAATCAATGCAAATACAGTGTAAACTCCATGTAACGTCACTCTATTTAACGACAAACTCCCTTAAGCGTCGAAATCAATTGGCTTTGGTTGGTTTAGCTTGTCTTTCATACAATGTTTCACTCTACATAGCATTACACCCACTCTCAATAACGACAACAATTGAGTAATAAAAAGTACCTTTTAAGTTGCTAAAATTAGTAAAAACTGCGCAGCTGTGTACGATCTATTGTCGCTTTATTATCCTAGCCCGCAATAAACTCGACTGTCGGCATCATGCATACCGAACTTTCTAAGAAATTCGTTCTTTTATTTACAAATTGGGATTGCTTGTACGTGTAGACTGTTGTTGACCATGACTCATAAGTAGGAGTCATGTATTATCTATACCTTATCATATTCTTAGTTGCTCACAAACATTCAAACTGTAAACATGGCTAATAAAAGAAAATCACTGTGTATTGACGAAAAAGTTTTACTGATACGCGCAATAGAAACGGGAGAGAAGATAAGTGATGTTGGCAAACGCTTTGGATTTAGTCAGCACATAACTACTAACAATAGTCGGAAATAAACTTTTTCTTTTTCTAATTCTGATGTTTCTTCTCTCCATTTAACGACAACTCTCTATAACGCCATAAAATGCACAGTCCCTTCAGTGTCGCTATATAGAGTTTACACTGTAAAAGAAATGACAGTCTATGTTGCATAATGTAATTTTTTTGGCGCGATCATATTGACAATTTTATTCGTATTACTAATTGATTGAATTGGAGCAAGTTCACTAAAATCCCAAGCTTTTTTTTGTCATCTAATGGTCAGATATTTTTTAATTAGCTTTACTAATAACCTTCCTTACCTCCTTTACCTTCACGATACAGGCTCTGCCTAGTGTGAAGGCTACTGATTTGATACACTGAGGGTAGCTATAAGATAATTTAAACTGTGTATGTACCTACCTATAATTCTTGTTTGTTTTAATAAATTATTTTTCATTTTCATTTTTATTCTACATAAAGCATCGCAAGAGGAATGGGGCCGGCGCTACAACGTGTCGCTCCTGGACCAGCACAGCGAGCTGAAGCGCATAGCGGAGGCCCGGGCGCTGTCCGCAGCCGAGAGGCAGGCCCGGGAGGAGGAACATATACTGGAGAGTGTAGCGCAGAGCAAGGCGCTGATGGGGGTCGCTGAGTTGGCTAAAGGTATAACTATTTCATATAATAACTAGCTGTTCCCCGCGGTTCCACCCGCGTGGGCTACAGCTTTATGCATGCAAAGTCTCAGCCCGATCGGTTTAAAATTGACAAAGTTTCATACAAACTTTCATCCCCTATTTTATCCCCTTGGGGGTAGAATTAATCAAAATCCTTTCTTAGCGGATGCCTACGTCATAACATCTACCTGCATGCCAAATTTCAGCCCGATACAGTGGTTTGGGCTGTGCGTTGATAGATCACTATGTCAGTGATCTAACTATCTCAGTCAACTTTGAGTTATATACATTTAGAAAGGCGAATACACTGCGCACCACTTCCTGGCTTCTAGAGTGGTGCACAACTGGAACAGACTACCAGCAGACGTTGTGTCGGCACCTTCAGTGAACTCCTTTAAAAACAGACTGGACAAGTGGTTGCGAACGAAACAATGCTTCCTTGCTACAGAATTGACTTTTCTCTGCACTTTTGTACATTGCTATAATTCAACACAGCATGATATAGGCACATCAGCCTCTGGGCTGCTCGCCTATTACCAAATAAATATATAAATAATTGATAAGATTTCTCTTCATAATTATGGACTTGTTAATGAAAAGTCTTGAATTTCACTTCAGTTTTAGTTGAAAAACGTACACATTGACCTTGAAGGAGTTGCTGACTTTATGAAGCCTGGTAGTGGGTACAGCATTTTCATCTTTGTTTCTAGTATTAAAATTGTGATATTCAGTACATTTGTTTGTATATACTTACTATTATTATTGTAGTTTCTTTTAACTTAGTACCTTGCTCTCCCCAGGTATCCAATACGAGGAGCCAATCAAGACCTCCTGGAGGCCCCCGCGGTGTATCCTGGCGCTGCCGGAGGAGCGTCACGACGCCGTCCGGGAACAGCTCCGGATCCTGGTGGAGGGCGAGAACGTGCCGCCGCCCATCACCACCTTCCAGCACATGAAGTTCCCTAAAGGTATCATCATCAGCCTATCACTTTCCCACTGCTGGAACTTTGACCTTCTCTCAGAGAGAGAGTACGGGCCGTAATCTGCCACGCGGGCCCAGTGCGGGTTGGTAGATGTCGCATGCCCTTGAATGTTGCGGTTCTTGGACACGCCGGTTTCCTCACGATGTTTTCCTTCACCGTTTTGAACGATGGCAAATCTGCATTTAACTTATTAGATCACTAGCTGTTCCCCGCGGTTTCACCCGCGTGGGCTACAGTTTATCGCGATAAAAAGTATCCTATGTCCTTCTCCAGGGTTCAAACTATCTATGTATCAAATTTCATTTCAATCAGTTCAGTAGTTTAGGCTTGAAAGCGTATATGTTCTGTATACTCTAAAATTATTCCCGCACTTCGGTTCCCGCCGCGTTACCCGCGGCGCTGCGGCCACTGCATGGCCATGGATGGCGGCGCGCGGCGCGGTAGTTTTATTTTCCATTAGATTGACATTTTCATTTTGTAATATCTTTTGAATGGAATGTCCGATTTCAACAATTCAAAAAGTAATCTACAGGTATTGGAACAATCTTGATTACGAAATGATTTATTTGGATAAGGATTAATATGAAAGTATGGATAGCACGGTCTGATTTTAGTCGGCATTTTTATCAACTATTAATATGTAAAAAAGTAGTTGTAGTATGTTATCCTTATGAGATAGACATATGCCATCGCGGACTTTTTGTAGACCTATATAAGATACACAATTCCACAATACATCATTTTGTTATAGCTCAAACTCAAAAGGTTTAGGCAGCGTTTTCGTTGAAAGCTCCCAGACGGCTTATTATTTTCCGACTCCTCCAACAAATATCGTTATATTTTAGCCAATGTATACAAAAACTTAACAAATTATATTTTAAAATCTTCCTCGAGAACCAATCTATCTATTGGTGAAAACAGCATGAAAATTGGTGCAGTAGTTTTTGAGTTTATCGCGAACAGACAGACAGACGCGGCGCGGAGGACTTTGTTTTATAATAAGTAGTGATAGCTGCGGGGTCGAGAGGATAGTTTGAGATTGACGTTTTTAAGTGATCACATGTATCTTACTGAATAAATACCTTTTGAATTTTTGATTTTCTGATTTCATTTTTTAGGGTTCCATACCAAAAGAGTAAAACGGGACCCTATTACTAAGACTCCGCTATCAATCTGTCTATCCGTCTGCCACCGGGCTGTATTTCACGAAACGTTATATTTAGACAGTTGAATTTTTTACAGATCATTTACTTCTGTTGCCGCTATAACAACAAATACTAAAAAATATAATAAAGTAAATGTTTAAGGGGGCTATGGGAGCCCTCTAAAAAAGAAACAAAAAATCATGTTTGTTCTGCGAACAGCAAACGTGATTTTTTGCCGTTTTTACAGTTAATGATGCGGAACCCTTCGTGCGCAAGTCCGACTCGCACTTAGTCGGTTTTTTTTCTCCTCTAGGCATCCTCCGAGGGTTAGAAGAGAAGGGGATCAAGACACCGACTCCAATCCAAGTGCAGGGCATCCCGGCGGTGCTGAGCGGGCGGGACATGATCGGGATAGCCTTCACGGGCTCCGGGAAGACCCTGGTCTTCACGCTCCCCATCATCATGCTGTGCCTGGAGCAGGAAGTCTACATGCCGTTTATTAGGTAACGGCAAACTGGCAAGCGAGCGTTGTGAAGTAAAAAGCAACTTTTCAGAAATAGTTAGGAGTTATCATTATGGTTTATAAAGCTGGAACGGATTTGAGTGAAACTTGTAATGGAGATAGCTTATACCCTGGATTAATACATGCTTACTCTTAGCCCGGAAAAGTTCCTGCGGGATGACAGGAATGAGCAGCAATTGGCTTTATAAAGCCGTAAAAATAAAGTTAATTTTACACTCATGTTAATTTTTTATGACTTCACGCGATTGGTGTATTTCAAAATCAAAATCAAAAATTTATTTATTCAATGTATCCTACATTGTGATCACTTTAAGACGTCAACTTAAAACTAGCTACGCCTGTTCCAACCTCTTTACGCCGGCAAAAGAACAGGCAAGAAACGCCCGGCAGGTAATTTTTTTGGCGCGATCACATTGACAATTTTATTCTTGTTACTAATTGATTAAATTGGAGCAAGTTCACTAAAGTCCCAAGCTTTTTTTTTTGTCATCTAATAGTCCGATATTTTTTAATTAGCTTTACTAATAAGATTTCTCTTGTTTGGTTGTACACATTGGAATATGGGAACATGAATATTAACAAGTTGCGGGATCACAACCAAAGCAAAATTTGCCAGTGTCAAGTATTAAATGTGGCAAATGTTGATCATGACATAAGATTATGTGCAGCTACAAGACGGGTCAAACAGTCTAGTCCCCATCGTGATTAAGTAAAGTACTTACTGGCACTTTACTTAAACTTAACACACGGACTTTTTGGAGCAATTATAGAAAAGTCACTTTTAACAATTTTATTTCAATTTCCTACACTCGTACACATAATCTAAATATATATATAACTCAAAGGTGACTGACTGACATAGTGATCTATCAACGCACAGTCCAAACCACTGGACGGATCGGGCTGAAATTTGGCATGCAGGTAGATGTTATGACGTAGGCATCCGCTAAGAAAGGTTTTTGATTAATTCTACCCCCAAGAGGATAAAATAGGGGATGAAAGTTTGTATGAAACTTTGTCAATTTTAAACCGATCGGGCTGAGACTTTGCATGCATAAAGCTGTAGCCCGCGCGGGTGAAACCGCGGGGAACAGTTAGTGGTTAATAATCACAAATATCTCCCGACGGAACACAAGTTTTGGAAATGAGAATATCTTTTTCAAATTGACAATTCAATTGCAGTCAAAAAACCCCACGATTCAATAAATTTACATAAAAAAGTGTCGCAGTAAAAATGGGTTTTGTTCCAGAAACGAAGGCCCGTACGGTCTCATTATCTGCCCTTCGCGCGAGTTAGCGAAGCAAACCCACGACATCGTACTGCATTTCGTGAAGCACCTCAAACTGACTGGCCATCCAGAAATAAGGAGCTGCTTGGCTATTGGAGGTGAGACTTTTATCCTCACACCTTGTAGTACCCTGGTCCCCAAGTCTGCTAAATTTATAATAATTTTTATAATATCGGGGACAATTGCACGCAAATTGAGCTAGCCCCAAATTAGCTCGAAACTTGTGTTATGGGTACTAGACAACGATATAAATAATTATATAGAGAAATAAATGCTTATATAGATAGAAATATCCAAGACTCAGGAACAAATTTAATATTCGTGCTCTGTATGTATATCGGTGTCTAGTACCCATAACACAAGTTTCAAGCTTAACTTGGGGCTAGCTCAATTTGTGTGCAATGGACCCCGATATTTATTATTTATTTTATTTAACCCTTTGGTCCCAGGTGTGGCTGTGTCGGAGTGTATGGAGACGGTGCAGAGGGGTGTTCATATAATGGTCGCCACGCCGGGCAGGCTCATGGACATGCTGGATAAGAAAATGGTAAGAACCAGCGATTTGCTTTGACGTCATAAATAGCATCATTGTGATGACTATTGTGCATGGACCAGTTTTTAACAGGACCATTGTGCACGAACTAGTTCATTACATGACGTCATAGTAGTTTATCACATGCCATCACAGTACATGACAGTACCATTGTGTTTAAACCAGTTTGTCACAGAACCATTGTGTATGGACCAGTTCATCGCAGAACCTTTGAGTATATCTAGTTTATTACATGACATGACTATACCATTGTTTATTTTATAGACCAGTAGTGCGATTCTAATTCGCTCGGAAAGTTTCCGTGTCGGATTCGACGTCACTTTTGCTTCACGGAAACGTTTTCCGAGAGCAAAAAGGTGGCGGAAACTTTTCCGTGATTGAGCAGCTGGTTTGTCAAATTAAATATCAGCTTCCAAATTCAGATTAACGAATCGTGTCTGAAAATATCGGGCGGATTTTTTTCCGAATCCGTGGTCGGAAGTGTTTCCGTGTGAATTAGAATCGCAATGCAGGAAGTCATATGACGTTACACAATCATTTTTTATGGATTAGTTTGTCACGTGACGTCACAGCACATTTTTTTTAATGGACCGGTTCGCCTAAGAATAAATGGACCAGCTCGTCACATAACCATTGTAATTAGACCAGTTTGCCTGTGCATGGACGAGGCGTTACATGACATCACGGTACCATTTTGTTTGGACCAGTTCATCACAGAACCATTATATATGAACCAGTTCATCACAGAACCATTGTAATATGAACCAGTTCATCACAAAACCATCATAATATGAACCAGTTCATCACAGAACCATTATAGATGAACCAGATCATCACAGAACCTTTATATATGGATCAGTTCATCATTGTTCAAGCTTCAGGTTCTTTGTGCGTTTTTTTCTCTCGTTATTGTGTGCAGTTTTCCTAAATAAAGTCTCTCACTCCTCTCTTTCTTTCTCTCTCTCTATATATATGTCGGAAACGGGTTCGAGATTTGAAATGGATTTGATGTAATCGGAACGCCAGTGCCACCTAGTGGCGCTCGACAGAGTCTTGATGGCATGACTCGACAGGAGAAACTAGACAGTTTGCTTGCGGCGGTCGAGGAAGCATCTTGGAACTGTCCCGCGTTCCGTATTACCTAGTGATTGTGGAATATTCTAGATGTACCTACATTGTTGAATCGTCAAGAATACAGTGTCAGTTTAATTTGTAATGGCCTTCTATTATTGCAACCAACACCTCCCTCAGAACGCCCACGTGAAACCTGCATACTATGGCAGATAGTAACGGAGTAAATCCAATAGTAAGGAAGGAAATAGACCCGGATTCGTCATCAGAAGTGCGATCAGTGTTGGTTCAATAGCAAAATGAGAACGCGGACAGTGATGGCACGCCAACGGAGTGATGTTTGTACAGCATACGCATCAATACCCTGCAAGCACCGAATCACGATGCATCACAGCAGATTTGTGTCTCGCCGAAAACCCACGGAACGGCGGTCAATTTGTTGTGGCGAGTAGTAAAGCGTTAAAAGGAGCGGAGTCGACGTGGCTATCGCAAATAACCTACGAATGACATGTAGCGAGTTCAAGATGAGCGATTTATGGTCACCGAGGATATGCACGATGCAAGATATCGTGTTGCCAAGCCAACGGCAAGAGAAGCTGTCCTCTTTGCTACGCCGGCCGAGTGAAAAAATATGACGGTGTCTCCATGGCGACAAGAAAAAACACGGCTGTCAGATACTTTTTGTTTTGCAAATTGAAGCAGTAAGATGGAATAAGTTTACAATATTGATAAACCACACGAAAAAGAAGCACTGGTTGCTACGAATTCCCTGCATGATGACGTCACTCACTATCCATTAAAAGGATGCGAATGAAGAACAAATCGTAGTATCAACTGTTCTTGCCTACATATTGCAAATTGATACGAGGTTACAACGGCATGCGTTTACGATCGACATTACTTCGAGGGATAAAATGCAACAAAAGCTTCATGCATTCTCACATCTAAAATGCAAGATAAGAAAAATAGAAAACGACCTACACCGTCTACAACATCGAGTCAAGCGGCCCAGCAGCCGGCACCGAAGCCCCTGGTGTGCTGCATGCGAGAAGCTGGGACTCATCGCGGTGCGGCGTATGAGCGGCGGCGCGGGCATGGCGACGACGGCGCGCGGCGAGCGACGCGTGCATGGATGTTTGTGTTGCACAAACACCTACGTGAACTTTAGATCATAACGGTGAGCTGTATTGTCTTTCTTACGATGATGATGATGATGATGATGACGATGATGATGATGATGATGACGGTGATTGTTATACGTTGAAAGCTTTAAATTCTAACAGTACCTACAAATATGCTCACGATAGATTACGTAGGATGCCAGTAGGTTATGTACCAGTCGAGATTGACGATAATAATGGTGATGATTTGTAAGCCGGAACTCGAGTAGGTGCTCTATCGGCCGTATTTGAGTGCATGGTGCACACGGTGATCCACATGGTTGGTGGATGCACGCGTGGTGTGACTGTGGTAGCAATTGCGATTGCTGGTCGGCTAGGAGAGCCGTGGCGTTAGAGGGATTTACTCGTGAGGTTCCAGAGGCTTGGTAGTGAGATTTATTGTGATGCTTTTTGAAGCGACGGTGGTACATGGCTCTGGTTAATCCTTTTTGCTAATTTATTTGTCAGAAATGTAAAGAGTTTGAACCCAGATTTAACTTGATTTTGAGGAGTTGGGGAGTTGAATAGTGTAGAACCCCAATGTGGTCAGAATTGGCCGAGTCGGACGTGTTCTTTCGTTTGAATGTTTGGTTACAGATTAACACACGAGGACGTGTGTCACGCAGGATGGCCGTGTCGGAAACGGGTTCGAGATTTGAAATGGATTTGATGTAATCGGAACGCCAGTGCCACCTAGTGGCGCTCGACAGAGTCTTGATGGCATGACTCGACAGGAGAAACTAGACAGTTTGCTTGCGGCGGTCGAGGAAGCATCTTGGAACTGTCCCGCGTTCCGTATTACCTAGTGATTGTGGAATATTCTAGATGTACCTACATTGTTGAATCGTCAAGAATACAGTGTCAGTTTAATTTGTAATGGCCTTCTATTATTGCAACCAACACCTCCCTCAGAACGCCCACGTGAAACCTGCATACTATGGCAGATAGTAACGGAGTAAATCCAATAGTAAGGAAGGAAATAGACCCGGATTCGTCATATATATATATCTCTCTCACACACACACACCCCTCTCTCCCTCAGGTCCGTTTGAACGTGTGCCGGTACCTGTGCATGGACGAGGCGGACCGCATGATCGACATGGGGTTCGAGGAGGACGTGCGCACCATCTTCTCGTACTTCGGCGGCCAGCGGCAGACGCTGCTCTTCAGTGCCACCATGCCCAGGAAGATACAGAACTTCGCCAGGTTCGTGCCTCTGTCTACTGTGATAAAAGAAAATTAAAACTTGTTTACGCCCGAAATAGAGCGATGGTGGCCGAACGGTTAGGCGTGCAACTTACAAGACGCCGACACCGAGTTCGAATCCTCTCGGCCCCGCACCTATGACTCAATAAGTTATGTGCTGATTTGCCATCGCTCAAAACGGTGAAGAAAAACATCGTGAGGAAACCGGCATACCCAAGAACCGCAACATTCAAGGGCATGCGACATCTACCAACCCGCACTGGGCCCGCGTGCTAGATTACAGCCCATACTCTCTCTCTGAGAGAAGGCCAGAATCCCAGCAGTGGGAACGTGAAAGGCTGATAATGATGACGCCCGAAATTATATAATGATCCGTTTTTTGCGGTTTCGGATCGATATGGCAATCCATTTTAGCAAGCTCTACCCCTAAAATAGATTGACATACTCAACCAAAATCGCGAAAAATGGATCAGGATCGATTATTAATTTCGGGCTTTAGTGATTGCAGGTATCCTACTAAATAATGAAATTTGAACTTTGAACGTGAAACTTGACCTTGACCTTGAACTTTGAACTTGACCGATGTCCTTAAAATCCCCTCCCATCTTATTCCACAGTTCAGCTCTAGTGATGGATTGATATGTCAATCCATTTTAGCAAGCTTTACCCCTAAAACAGATTGACATACTCAACCAAAATCGCGAAAAATGTATCAGGATCGATTATTAATTTCGGGCTTTAGTGATTACAGGTATCCTACTAAATAATGAATTTTGAACTTTGAACGTGAAACTTGACCTTGACCTTGAACTTTGAACTTGATCTGTGTCCTTAAAATCCCCTCCCATCTCATGCCACAGATCAGCGCTAGTGAAACCGGTTCTGGTGAACGTGGGCCGCGCCGGCGCCGCCTCGCTGAACGTGCGGCAGGAGCTGGAGGCCGTGCAGGGCGAAGCCCGAACCGTGCACCTGCTGCAGTGCCTGCAGAAGACTCCGCCCCCGGTCCTCATATTCGCCGAGAGGAAGCAGCACGTCGATGCCATACACGAGTATTTGCTATTGAAAGGTATGTCATCATTAGAAGCGATTATCGGCTGAAATTAATAATCGATCCTGATCCGTTATCCGTGGTTTTGGATTGATATGTCATGTCGTAATATGTCATTTTAGTAGTAATCTGTCAAGCCCTAGTACTAAAATGTCATATTATGTGTGTTTTTTATATATATTTTATTTCACAGGTGTGGAAGCGGTCGCTATCCACGGTGGGAAGGACCAGGAAGAAAGGACTCGCGCTGTGGAGGCATTCCGTCGGGGAGAGAAGGACGTGCTGGTAGCTACCGACGTCGCTAGCAAAGGTTATATATAGCACATGCGTCAACTCGTGAACGATGGCTGGCACATGCGTCAACTCGTGAACGGGTGCTGCTTGTGGGGTCTGGTCTGCTTTGGTTGTAATCCCGTAACTCGTTAATGTTCATGTTTCCATATCCCAATGTGCACAACCAACCAAGAGAAGTCTTATTAGTAAAGATTATTATAAAATGTCGGACTATTTAGATGACAAAAATAGCTTGGGATTGTATGTAGTGAACTTGCTCCAATTCAATCAATTAGTAGTAAGATTAAAATTGTAAATGTGCCGGGCGTTTCTTGCCTGTTCTTTTGACGGCGTAAGGAGGTTGGAACAGGCGTAGCTAGTCTTAAGTTTGACGTTTTAAAGTGATCATAATATGTGGCATATTCAATAAAGAATTTTAAATTGAATTGAAAAGAGCTCACCGTGCCTTCCAGGTCTCGATTTCGCCAACATCCAGCATGTCATCAACTACGATATGCCGGAGGACATTGAGAACTACGTGCACAGGATCGGCAGGACGGGGCGCGCGGGGGGGGAGGGGGTGGCCACCACCCTCCTGGGGCGGACTCAGGACGGAAGCGTGCTGAGAGACCTGGTGCATCTGCTGAGAGAGGCCGGCCAGAAGGTACGTGAAGATATGTCGGCTTTTAAACCAGCCTGTTCGAAATCCAGGTGTAGCCTCATCTTGGACCACATCGTCACATAACATCAGGTGAATTGAGGTCAAACACTACCTTCTGAGAGAGGCCGGCCAGAAGGTACGTGAACATATGTTCAGATTTAAACCAGCCTCTTTGAAGTCCAGGTGTAGCGAGGCACAATCTTCGACCACATCGTCACTTAACATCAGGTGACTTGAGGTCAAACGCTACCCTGAAAGAAAATAAAAATAAACCGAGTGTTACGTATAAACTCCCGTATAATATACTACATTACGATTTTCAGACGTAAAGCTAAATAAAAAATATCGGACTAGGAAAAACAAAAAACGACAAAAAAAAAGCTTGGGATTTTAGTGAACTTCAAAAATTATCCTTGATTATTGGATAAATTTTTATATTTGCATGTATCACACACAGAATCAGCCACTTTAAGGAAAAAAAGTATCAAAACGTTTTACTCCAATTTCCCCCAGTATTGCTAGCGTCATTTTCTTTTTCCCTTTTTGCCATCGGATCCTGGTATTCCTGGTAGACCTGTAATAAGAATAAAATTGACAATGTGATCTCGCCAAAAAAATTACCTGCCTGGCGTTTCTTGCCTGTTCTTTGGCGTAAGGAGGTTGGAACAGGCGTAGCTAGTCTTAAGTTTGACGTTTTAAAGTGATCACAATGTATCCTATTGAATAAAGTACTTTGACTTTGTTTCAAAAGCTTTTAACATTTTGCTTGTCGACAGGTGCCACCGTTTTTACTGGACATGATTGGGGAACCGGATGTGCCAGCCGCGGATGGACAGGGCTGCTCCTACTGCGGAGGCCTAGGACACAGGATCACAGGTTAGCGTCGTAGAAAAATCTAGAATGTAATGTTATTTTCTAGCCTAGCATTATACAAGATGGCGATGGATAGGAGCGATGGTGGCCGAACGGTTAGGCGTGCGAATTTCAAGACGCCGACACCGAGTTCGAATCCTCTCGGCCCCGCACCTATGACTTAATAAGTTATGTGCGGATTTGCCATCGCTCAAAACGGTGAAGGAAAACATCGTGAGGAAACCGGCGTGTCCAAGAACTGCAACATTCAAGGGCATGCGACATCTACCAACCCGCACTGGGCCAGCGTGGGAGATTATGGCCCGTTCTCTCTGAGAGAAGGCCAGAGTCCTAGCAGTGGGAACGTGAAAGGCTGATAATAATGATGATGATGTCTACAGTGACAGTTGTGTAGGGTGTATCGATAAAAAAATTAAGTCAAAAATTCCAACCTAATTAAATTCGGATCAATCCTTACAAACTTGTGAACAAAGAAATAATACCTTCGGTCGGGAACCCTGGTGGGAGTTCGGATGTGCGAAAGAGAAAGGTAGATATATATATAAAGCAAAGAGTGAAAGAGAAGGAATACTAAGCGGAAAACAAGGAACGTCTCTCTCAATCTGGTAAGCCTCAAATAACGGTCAAGTGTTTAATAACATCTTTGTATTTTAATAATATGAGCTTCTTCCGGGATAAAAAGTAGCCTATAAGCTATCTCTATTCCAAATTTATTCAAAATCTGTATAGTCGTTGCGGCGATACGTAACAAACACACACACCCACACAAACTTCACAACGCAACTTCACGCATCTCCGAAACGACTGGACCCATTGAAATTTTGTATGGTGGCAGCTTATATCCCTGGTCAACATGTAGAACACTTTTGATCCCGGTAAATTAAAGAGTTCCCGTGGGATAGTTAAAAAACTGTATTTATTTCATGATTACTTTTGGTGGCAATAACCGACATCCACGCGAGCGAAGCCGCGGGCGTCAGCTAGTTTATAATACTAGTTCATCATTATCAGCCTTTCACGTTCCCACTGCTGGGACTCTGGCCTTCTCTCAGAGAGAGAGTATGGGCTGTAATGTACCACGCCAGCCCAGTGCGGGTTGGTAGATGTCGCATGCCCTTGAATGTTGCGGTTCTTGGACACGCCGGTTTCCTCACGATGTTTTCCTTCACCGTTTTGAGCGATGGCAAATCCGCACATAACTTATTGAGTCATAGGTGCGGGGCCGAGAGGATTCGAACTCGGTGTCGGCGTCTTGTAAGTCGCACGCCTAACCGTTCGGCCACCATCGCACAATAATACTAGTTGGAAGTTGGGTAAATCATTTTTTTCCTTCACAGAATGTCCGAAACTGGAGGCGGTGCAGAACAAGCAAGCTTCCAACATCGGAAGGAGAGACTACTTGGCGAACACAGCTGCTGATTACTAGAATAACTTACCGGACGTTTTTTACTACGAGTACTAGCTGTTCCGCGCGGTTTCACCCGCGTGGGCTACAGCTTATCGCGATAAAACGTAGCCTAGGTCCTTTCTCAGGCTCTAGACTATCTTTGTACCCAATTTCATTTTAAGACGAGGAATTGGCAATATTGGCTGCAGGGATCTCCTTTTTTCTCAGCAATTACAAAACATACAGAGCTAATATTTATGTACATTAAAGATCATGTTTTTGACATCAAATTGTCGGAAGGATAACACGATTGGTTAACTTTCATAGCAGAGAAACAATGATCGAAAACTGCCCTCTAAAAAACAAGATTTTCATTTTACAGGCATACAAAACCGATTTAATAGTTGATTTTTTTTCTGTATGGTATATACACATTCTTCAAAGAACTACAGATTTAGTTCTATAAAATTAACGATAGTTTTCATTTCAAACGAAAAAACCTTTGTTTCGACGCATACCACCTTACGGCATTAGTCAGCTCGCTTGCGTTTTTGTATGGAGCTGATTTCAGATTCATTGTTTATCACGGCGTCCTCTTAATCGGATCAGTAGTTTAGGCGTGAAAGATAGATAGAGTTACTTTCGTATTTATAATATTAGTAGGGATCGTTTGACCTAGGGTATCAGATACTACGCGGATCGGGGATCACAACAAACATTTGCGCTTTTTTGTTCATATTCATATTCAATCGTTTATTGATTTCATATGTTAGTATACTTTAGTGATGAGATCTTAGTGGTTAAGATTAGCGAACATATGGACCCGAATGGGGTATAGCAATGTAGGAGCGGACCGATCCATTCTAATCATTTCGAGAAGTCGTCGTTGAGGAAGTCATTTATGCTGTAGTAGCATTTTTCAATTAAAAACGTTTTTAAGTTATTTAAAAATACGTGATTCTTTTCTTCAGATTTTAATTCGTCGGGTAGTTTATAAAATATTTTATTGACATTATGTTTGGTTCGGAACTGTGTAATTTTAATTTTGACGGTGGCTAGTTTATACATAAACCTGGTTGCGTAGCGATTTTGTTTTGTTCAATACACAAATAAATAAATAAATATCAGGGGACCATTGCACACAAATTGAGCTAGCCCCAAGTTAAGCTTGAAACTTGTGTTACGGGTACTAGACAACGATATACATACTTATATAGAGAAATAAATGTTTGGTCTGTAGCTGGAATCGAACCCGCGATCTCACGCTTCGCAGTCAGAATAGAATATAATTTACGTTTATTTGCGGCAAAAACACTCGAGCTACATGGAACAAAATAAAACATTTTTAAGTAATTGGAGTTCGGCTGTTAGTCCACTGCGCCATTTTGTCAATGATCTTACAAAGAACTTTACAACCTTCTAAATATAAATGTAGTGTTAACGAGCAATAATTCTTATGTCAGAATATAACTATAAAAAAACATGTAACAATTAGAAATTCTCTTACTCAAATATTGCCATTATACTCATTAATCCATTTGATTATAATCTATACTAATATTATAAAGCTGCAGAGTTTGTTTGTTTGTTTGTTTGTTTGAACGCGCTAATCTCAGGAACTACTGGTCCGATTTGAAAAATTCTTTCAGTGTTAGATAGCCCATTTATCGAGGAAGGCTATAGGCTATATATTTTATTTCCAAAAAAATTAGGGATCCGTAAGAAAATTGCAATTTTGCAACCCAAGGTGTGAAATTGCAACCTATTCTTGCGTGCGCTGCAAAAACTATTGACACTACAACAAAATAATGTATTACGGGTTTGTAGGTCCCATTAAGATCTACAAAAAAGTCCGCGAGAGCATATGTCTAACTATTATAGTTATGCCACAATAAGTGATCTTTTATTTTAAAATTTTAATTTTAATGCCGCTGCTAGAAAAGGCTCTTTATTTGTATCTTGGTATTAATCCTTATCAAAATAAATTACTTCTTATTCAAAACTGCTTCAATGCCTTTATATAACTTTTTGAATCATTCAATTCGGACATTCCATTCGAAAGATATCACGAGTTTAAAAATGTAAGTAGTAGTAGAAAAATAAAACCGCCCCACCGCAGCGCAACGGGAAACGCGGTGAAGTGAGGGGGGCACCGGGAGAATCTATGAAATAGGTAAAGTGCGGTCGTGGACCAGGAATACCTCTAGCTGCGCGGTTCAAACGTGCGGTGCAAGAAAAATTAACTTAGAATTAAAACATGATAATGGGCAGGTAACGCGGTGAGGGGGCACCGAAGTGCGGGAATAATTTTGGAGTATACGGAATATATACGCTTTCGCGCCTAAACTACTGAACTGATTTAAATGAAATTTGGTTTATAGATAATTTGAGCCCCGGGGAAGGGACATAAGATACTTTTTATCGCGATAAACTGTAGCCCACGCGGGTGAAACCGCAGGGAACAGCTAGTAATTATATCTGTGGCAGAATGTCTACGATTGCACACATTTTATGTGAATGTCAACTTTATATTCTTTCTATCAATTTGGATGGGGTAGATTTTGGTGGGGAATAGTAGTGACAGTCGATTGTATCATGGGAGCGATGGTAGGAAAATATTTGGCTGGCTGTTTAGAGTGAGTGATTCATCGAGATCTGTGTGTGGTGATATTTATTCTCCTCCTGGCTTGAATTACAGTAGATTTGTACGCGAAAATGTATTCAAAACCAAGAACTAGGGATTTTCCTTTTGGAAATAAAAATCTGTGTGGTTTTAGAACCTCAATTTTGGATTGTAAAATTAAATATTTGATGAATACAAAAGTTTGTTTTTATTAGAATTCTTTCCTGTATTTATATACCTAAAAATGTTTTCAGTGAAATTTTGAACTGTCGAACTTCAACGTTCTAGGTGTTACAGCGCCCCTAGCCAAGATGCATTCTGCAATCGTTGACGCTAACAGAAAACAAAAAAAAAGTATAGGTTTTACATATTTCTGACCACGTGACTTAGCGTTGAAATATGTCAAACCAATACTTTTTTCTTGTTTTCTATTAGCGTCAACGATTGCAGAATGCATCTTGGCTAGGGGCGCTGAACTGTGATGGGCTAGCGTGTCGCTTGCCATCAGGCTAGCGACTTGCTCGTCATAAAACTACTTTGTATTGGGAGGGAAAGTCAAATAAAACATCTATGTAGTTTATTTATTTATTACTTATATTAAATAACAATTATGCATAACTATTTCATTGATTAAGGCAGTTTGAAGTTATCTGTAAATCTAGCAACTTATGACCACAAGTCACCTGATGTTAAGTGACGATGTGGTCGAAGGTGGCGCCACGCTACACCTTGACTGGGAACTGGCTCTCAAGTGAGGCTGCCGGAACACACCGATAGGTGCTTGGCGACAGATTCTTAACTTGAATGTGGTAGCTAGCCAGGCGAGTACTAGAAAATACTCTACCACCAAGCTATGGTTTCATCACGATGTTTTCCTTCACGGAAAGCTCAAGCTCGTTGCAGGATTCGAGCCCACGACCGCAAGTTGACGTCAATACTTCTGAGTCATCACTACAATAAGGATTTAGGAAGGTCCGATAGGGTTAGACACAACTGATTTAAAAATCATTGTGCGTTCAAAACTTTACAATGCTTAGACTATTTTATAAAGCGTTAAATAATATAATTAACGCAATATTTATCACGATGATAGGCATTGACATTTCCCTTGACGTTGACATTAGTGTGGCCCCAGTATAAAAGGCTAGCGCGAGGCCTACCATCAGCGGAGCGACTTGCTCGTTCATTAAAATTAAAATAATATGCACTAATGTTTATGAGAAATCATTTTATTATAAAAACAAAAATTTATAAAGTAACAGATAGGTATAAATCCAAGAGGACTCTCTGATAGGTATTCCTGTCCCAGTTTCACAACCTTTGAATAAATGTGAAGTTATCTGATAGGTGAAGAAACGAAGTTCTAAAACCATCGACAGATGGCGCTCACGAGATATGTTTCACGGTTCTCTTCTCTAGCAAAACAACAAAACTCAAGGCCAGTAAAAAAAAATTGTCTATGAGCCACGTCATTTGTCAGTTTTGTCGTCAACCAACTGTCACTTCGTGTTACTTTACGCGGCAAATGAGTTCCTCTATTTTCACAAAACCATAAAATTCAAGATGGCTAAGACACAAAAATAAGCATGACTGATTGGATAAATGAAATGAAAGTTCTTTTTATTGACCTTGCTGATGATCTTGCAAATTCTACGGAACGAAACGATTTTAGCGTTTCGTTCTTTAGAATTAGCTGTACTTAGAATTTTTAAGGAACGTTTTTTGTTGCTAGATTGCCTATCAGCATAGCGATTCACATTCACACGGAAAGTTTCCGTCTCGGATTTGACGTCATCTCACGGATTCGAAAACTTTTCCGAAAGTGCTTAGAAACGCGATTCACAATCCCTCTCGGATTGACGGGATTGATACACGGAACAGTTTCCGTCACGGAAACTAACGCTGACGTTTACAGAGAATGTTTGTAATGGTAGAAAACGAATTAATCCGTAGAAGTTTCAAATTATATTTGTTTTTGATTATATAGCATTTATACAATAAATTTTTTTAACGTACATGAAATTATATAAAATATTAAGCTATAAACTATATGACTTATTGTTATACAACTATGTTGATTATTATTTTTAATTTATTGTACTAGGAAACATACTTCGTAAACATCAACAATTCGACAGATGGTTTGTGGCCCGGATTGAGTTTCAGCGTTGCCAACTTAGCATAATGTTTAGTGCTAGATTTGGCACATTTTTCTGTTGTTAGTATATAGCATCTTTTTGGCATATATTATAAAAAACGATCCATTATAACTTTAAAGTAACTTTATAACCTGGAAAAAATAAAACGTCTAAGCCTAGCAAATAATGTATGTTTTGTTATCTAAGAAGAAGAAAACATCAAAATCGGACATATTAGGAGGTAGAAATAAGATTTTTCTTTTTGTATGGACAAGAAAGCGGTATGCAAGTCTCTTAACTAGAGGTTTTGGTTTAAAAAACTCACTTTACACAAAATAAGCGTACAAGCGGGCTTCTGAAAATAAGCCGATTCCGTTTAACGTTGACGGCTACGTTTCAAACAAATGCTAGACATTTCGATGAAAAGTAACCATAGTCCAGTAATTATACAACTCAAAATAAAATCTGATTGTGCCACTTATTCCATCGTGAACACTACAATGGTAGTGCTGTCAAAAAAAATCAACCAAGCACTACATATGCTCGGTTTTGACAGATTTCCATGCCTGTGCCGGGTTTCCAATTTCGTCTTATAAGAAAGTTCCTAGTGTTTTATTCACTTTCGCAACTCTACTAATAGATTGTGAATGAACAAATGGTTGTTTTAGAGTCTGTAGTGCAAGGCAAGGTTTCGAAGGAAAATAAGGGTTAGTTTAAACTTTACAACAAAACACAACGAAACGTTCAGTTTAATTTTCTGTTTTTAATTCAACAACAAGCTTTTAAACGAAAGACACTTTTTAAGCGGTTTAAAAAATATAAGCAAAACGTTTAAACGTATTGTCAATTTAAAGCAGTTTAGCACATCTTTACCCTCAACATTTTAAATCGATAGCATTTTGGCTCATTTTTTAGAGGAGTTTAGCATTTTTATGTTAGTCTTGTTGGCAACACTGAAAAATTTGTTGTAAATATAAAGTTGTAAATATCGTAAATATTGTTCCAATTCGTGTTTTCCTACTTTTCCAGTTCGGTAGGTACCAAGAGAAAATAAGATAATCACCACGAAATGATGAACAAGGTAACATATCTTTATCAATAGTAGTATTTATTTATTCCTTCAATAAATCTAAAACAGATACATATATATTTGTTTTCTTTGTAAATCATCGTAAAATTGTGTGTAATAAAATTAAATTCTATTCGATTTTTCAGCGCGGTCGAGTTTCGAAAGAGCTGAGACAAATGTTGCTACAATTTATGATGGGCCACGAAGATTTGGCGAGGAATAGAGGTGGCCCTGACGCAGCTCGCCAAAAAAATAGTCTATTGGAAAATCTGGCGAATCTGCTCAATTCTATGGGAATAGGGGCCACCAGAGCGATGGTGGCCGAACGGTTTAGGCGTGCGACTTACAAGACGCCGACACCGAGTTCGAATCCTCTCGGCCCCGCACCTATGACTTAATAAGTTATGTACGGATTTGCCATCGCTCAAACCGGTGAAGGAAAATATCGTGAGGAAACCGGCATGTCCAAGAACTGCAACATTCAAGGGCATGCGACATCTACCAACCCGCACTGGGCCAGCGTGGTAGATTACAGCCCATACTCTCTCTCTGAGAGAAGGCCGGAGTCCCAGCAGTGGGAACGTGAAAGGCTGATGATGAGGGGCCACCAAACACCCAAGCTATGGCTAAAAGTGAGTGTTGTGAGTGTTGTGAATGTGGTTGTGTTTTTGTCTGTAAATATAATATTTTCATGATTACCTCTATTTTAGTATTGGCAGGACTGGCGGTCCGACGTCAAGGCAAAGGCCTTGACAATTACAAAATATAGAAATAAAACGGGTGGCGGCCCTGAACTTGCTCCGCTGACCAAGTTGGAGGAATCACTCCTCCAATTTTGCGGAGTGGAAATGGTGCAGGGTCTGGGTGTTCCAGATCCACTAGAGGTAAATATAACATCCACTTACACTCACCAACTTACCGTTTCATTCTCATTGTAACCCTAATTTTAAAATTACATAAATCAAATAATAATATATAGGAGTTTTAAATTTGTATAGCTAACTCTGTCAGATTTAAAGTAAGAAACATGATATGATATTGAGCATTTGAGCTTATTGACACAAACACAGTAAAGATATATTAAGGCTTTTATTTGGCTGATATTAATTTTAATGTTTTAGATTGAAAACCGTGATGGACATCAAGAAGAGGCATTCATAATAGAGGCGGGGTCTCTTCTAGAGGGGCACTCGGAGGAGACACCGCAGGCAGAACAAAAAAAAACTAAAAGTATTTTAATTAATTGAGAGCACATAGATTTTGTACTTAGAGACCGCGCACACAGAGAGCGGTCAGGAGTTCAGAGTTCCGTATTCGGCGTTCATTAGAATATACTGCTTGTGTGCATTGGAACTCTTGGGCGGTCAACAGTCACTAGAATGCTGAACTCTGACCGAGTTTTTCCAGTGTATGTATGTATGTATATTTTTTAGGCACGGCCTGTAGCCTAAATGGCTTGACGGCTTTTAACATATGTGGTGTTATAAGATTTGTCTTTATTGTGGGAGTGACAGAGGGTAATTTATTTTGGCGCAGTCGGGTTTTTTGTTCCTCTTGTAATGTATAATCTGGTAAATTTAGAACTAATTATACAATACTACTAATACTAGCGGCGCCTTGTGGTTTTTCTATGTATCTACACATCAAAGTCCGTTCAGTCGTTGCAACAAAAATAAGTGAAACTTATAGTCATATCAGTTCAATTTGGGTTGTCTGTAAGAGATTGCTATTAGCGTTAGGACCTAGGACCGCCCATTGCGGCACTTCAATGATTTAGTTTTAAGCATTTATGTGAACATAGTGTTTCAATAAAGATCTGTCCTACATATTTGATAAATAATATAATATTGTAGTAAGGATAATTATTATTACAACTTGAACATAGGGATTTCTGGCCTTTTCTATTGACATAAAGCTCTTCATAGATGGCTGGTTTTTTATTAATATATGTGTTCCATCCACATAGCCGAGAACACCGGGCATATTAAATGTCTGTAATTACTGTAACAGCAAAACAATGTAAATAATGTAGTAAAATAAATTAAATTAGGAATGTGATTATATTGATCTCTTAATGCAGATTTAATTTTTTATGTAACCAAAGTTAAAAGATATTGTTAACTTCACATGTGATCTCTAAATGTACATATACATACTTGTATAGTAATATAATTAGTAAAAACGAATCATGTGTTTATTTTAAAATGTTTAAATATACTTTTGCACTGTCAGTTGCCTTTCATTAAGTTCACAGGGAAACGTAACCCATTTTCCGAGAACTAGTGGCTCATTTAAAGCATTAGTGGTTTGGCTAATAGCTCTTGACACCGATGCTTGACTTAGGCTCACGCTAGCATCCTTCCCGTCTGGCCTATGGTAGCTGCCTTGAGCGTAAAAGTGGAGGGCAGCGAGAAACTATAAAATTGACAAACATTACATTGTCTTATTAAGTTTTAATACAATGAAATGACTTTATGAGAATATATAGAGCCTATATAGCCTGCGAAAGTTCGGATCGTTAAAGGGATTTGCCAAATCCCTTATCGAACAATGCAGGCTTAGAGACATGTGCCTCTGCAGCGCTCCATCACGCCGGTTTCTAACTCTGCTTGCAATAAGGTGCTCCTTCTATTAAAATGTATGATTTATAATAGTTAACCTCAAAGATCAACAAACAAACTTTTCAGGCATAAAACCTATTTCTTTTAACGTCTTACTTCAAATAACGAGTTGTACTGGCTTTTCTTGAGACTATCTGTGATAAAATTAGGAATATCTACAATTTTAAAGCTAATTTCGCTACACGGATACGTTTTCCGAGAGCAAAATGTTGGCGGAATCTTTTCCGTGGTTGAACAGCTGGTTTGTCGAATTTAAATGTCAGATTTTCCGAACACGGATTTGTGAATCGCATTTTTAAAATTTTCACGGAAACTTTTCCGAATCCGTGGTCGGAAGTGTTTCCGTGTGAATGAGAATCGCTATGCAGAACACTTCTAAAGATAAAATTTACTCAGAGACGGTGAAACACGGGCTAAAACTAAATTTTAATTATTAAAAAAAGCACACAGTAACTTTTACTACTATAATAAACACTAAGTTAAATGAAAATAATATTCACGATTTAATTTTACAAGTGATTTTTGCTATTTTTACAACATTTTTCTTGTATGCTCCAGACTATTTAATGAGATTTGAGATGAATCGCCTATCTATGTTCCGACCTTACATACAACCGAACGCCAGACAATGCTGCAAAAAAGTCCGAACAAAATAAGTAAAAAAAAAACACTAAAATCTGTAGTGCGATTCTAGTTCACTCGGAAAGTTTCCGTGTCGGATTCGACGTCACTTTCGCTTCACGGAAACGTTTTCCGAGAGCAAACAGGTGGCGGAAACTTTTCCGTGATTGAGCAGCTGGTTTGTCAAATTAAATATCAGTTTCCAAATAAAGATTAATGAATCGTGTCTAATCCGTGGTCGGAAGAGTTTCCGTGTGAATTAGAATCGCACTGCAGATCACACGTTGCGTTTTTCAGCTGTCAGAAAAGGGTTTTTTTTTGTATTCACTTTGTTCAGCAATTTTTAGTCTGGACCCAACTTTATTATAGTTGAACAAGTTTGCCTAATCAGAATTCCAGTAGCAGTCTCAAAAGGCAATAGCATGAGAGAAAACGCGCATAACGCGTTCCGCACGTATGTGTGTACATGAATTCGATACTCCTAAAGTTAATACTGGATCTCGATATATCGTGATTAAAAATATTTATTTATTTGGTAATAGGTGAGCAGACTGAGGCTGATGTGCCTATATCATGCTGTGTTGAATTATAGCAACGTCCAAAAGACAAAATCGACAAAATATATCGATAGATTTATGAGAAAATATCGATAGTTTTATAAGAAAATATCGATGTTTCGATGCACTTTTTCCCCACCCTAACCAGTAGAAGTGCGAAAAAAGGTGGGGCTTTGCTAGCGGCAGGTATATAAGTCTAACGTTCGAAATTAATAATCGATCCTGATCCGTTATCCGCGGTTTTGGATCGATATGTCATGTCATAATAATATTATCATAATATGACGTGTCATATCGATTCAAAACCGCGGATCAGGATCGATTTATTAATTTCGGGCGTAAACCAAGCAAACTTGTTCAAGTATAGCCAACGTAACTCCTTCATTTAATTCCCCTATTTGTGCCTAGAAAATTGGTCACATAAAAATCCATTGCAGTTAATAAAATAAGGACTTACATTACAACGATGAAAAATACACCTGATGATTATAATAAAATCTATTCCACTAATGTATTACATGACTTTTGTTTTATTACACTTTTTTATGAAAATAGTTACATAAATATTTATGTCAATTTATGCTATGAACCAACATAATTACAGTTTTTTATGCATGTAGCTAGCAAGATGGTAAGCGCCATATTTGCCTATTGTAGTACAATTAGCAAGTCTAAAAATAACTATTTTCATAAAAAAAAAATTATGCGAACGATTTAAAAACTAACGATTTCATGTATTACATAAGCGATTATGTATAATAATAATGAATTATTTAAAAAAACAAAAGCTGATCCTAGTATTGCAGATAATATAATTATGTCGGTGTTTTGGTCCATTTAAATTTTATGCAATGCTTAAAATAATTTTACCTACAAATTTTTATATCATGCTGAAATTATTGGCTATAACTGGCTGCACACAAAAACTGGCAAAAACTTTGTGCATTTGCATTAAAATTGTGAAAATATTGTTGGCATTTCTTGCCTGTTCATTTAAGGAGGTTGGAACAGGCGTAGCTAGTTTTAAGTTCGACGTTTTAAAGTGATCACAATGTATCCTATTGAATAAAATAGTGAGTAAAATGACTTAGTGGTGTCGATTCGGTTTTGTATTCTCTAAAACTAAACTAATTTCGACAGGTCTAAAATAATGCTGTCCTTTTTTACTGCAGTGGTTAGAAAAAGACAGCAATACTATTCGAGCTTGTGCGCTCTCTCATTTCTGAGCGCTTACTTAATATGGGTCTGTGTTGGTGTGGAGTATTGAAATGCAATTTCCAGAGACGCGTGCGTTTATTAGAACGATCAAATCAATACTGAATCATACAGTAGGCACAACCTGTCAAACTTAGTTTAGTTTCAGAGAATGCAAAACCGAATCGACACCAGACCTGTAGCTGATATATTAAACCTTGGCTCTGTTATATGGAAGTCTCATCAGTCCAACCCTTCAAGATAATCAAGAAAAGAATTCATATAAATCATAAACCTTATTTTACGCCTGACTACATAATTATATTTAAAATGAAACGCCTAATATTTTTGTCCAAATTTTATTTTAAACTGATTATAAATAGGTTTTTGGTATCGCATCCCATTTTTGGAGCCCAATTTTAAATCTGTACTTTTTTTTTGTCCCGTTTTCTTGTGTCGCTTGTCCCAATAAAAATTATGAGCCATGTCTGTAATCTGTACAAGAATTATACCTCATTGAAATTTGAAGCCTGTACATTTATGAGTTAAAACTCAACTAGGGTTGCATAAACTCGTATAGCGACCAAGCCTGTTAAGTTTATAACAAAACCGAAATTGGGACAACAGTTGAATCAAAAACAACGGGACAGAAAAATCCGAGAATACAGTTGAATCCAAAACAACGGGACAAAAAAAAATTAGAGACTACAGTTGAATCAAAAACAACGGGACAAAAAAGAGATTGAGACTACAGTTGAATCAAAAACAACGGGACAAAAAAAAATTAGAGACTACAGTTGAATCAAAAACAACGGGACAAAAAAGAGATTGGGACTACAGTTGAGTCAAAAACAACGGGACAAAAAATCTGGGACACAACCCAAAAACCCCAAAACGGAGACCAAAACACCGACAACAGAGAAACAAAGAAAAAATCTTAAGTTACAAAATCGTAACCAAGATACTTTTTATTTTTTCTTCTTACCCTGGCCGCAGCTTTCTTATCATCGAAATCCTCACTTTCATCGTACACGATGCTGTTGTCGATCACCCAATCCTCACCCTCCTCGTTGGTGATCTGGATTTTCTCCACAGGTGCAGCGGCCACCTTCCTACGTTTCTTCTTCTCCGACTCCGGCTTGGCCCTCTTCTTGGGGCGTTCATCGAGTACTAAATGTTCGTACTCTTCAACGATATAGTTCTCGGGCTCGTAGCTCGTTGTGATTTCTACACCGACTGAGGGGTCTACGTCCGGTAGTATGTAGTAGTTCTCAAAGTCTCCCTGTAGGGTGATCTCGTTCATATCCGCTGTGAAGTGACGTTTCTTCTTGCCCGTACTGCAGTGTTTGATATATGCATATTTGGGTTTGGTATCGTCAGGGAGAATGTTAACGATCCATTCCTGGTTTTCCTCAGCCGGTATTTCTTTCACTTCTTCCATGGTGATTTCTTGTTCTTCCGCTATCTCGTAGATGAAGTTGTCCGGGATGGCCGAGTCTTCCATTATGGTCAGGACCTCTTGGTTGCCGGATTGGTTGGTCGACTGAGACGATTGGGGCAGTATCTGATGGGAAGAGTTTGGGTTGTTAAAGCTTTGGTATCAACAGGGTCTCATGCTGAGTTGGCAGTGACAAATACGTTTAAAATAAACAAGGCAGTATTTTCAAATATAGACTAAATGTTCAAAATTAATAATCGATCCTGATCCGTTATCCGCGGTTTTGGATCGATATGACATGTCATAATATGTCATTTTCAGTACTAAGGCTTGACATATCTATACTAATATTATAAAGCGGCAGTTTTTTTTTTTATACTATTTACAGGGTAGCGTTTGGCCACAAGTCACCTGATGATAAGTGACGATGTGGTCGCAGATGGCGCCACGCTACACCTGGACTGGGAACTAGCTCTCAAGTGAGGCTGCCGGAACACACCGATAGGTGCTTGGCGACAGATTCTTAACAAGAAACATAAAGTTGTTTCCATAAAGTACTAGTTTATGGGATACATACCTCGATGATCTGCCTCGGGTCCGCCATCTTGGTGATCACCTGCTCCGACTGGGTGATGGAAGCCTCAGCCTTGTCCGTCTCCACCTTCACCACCCACAGCTGTTTTCGTTGGAGATTCTTCAACGATCTGTAGGTAATTTGTTATTTTTCATATGATTTGTCGTTGTCTATCTATATAAGTATTTATTTCTCTATGTAAGTATGCATATCGTTGTCTAGTACCCGTAACACAAGTTTCGAGCTTAATTTTCTGAACACCATACTACTGAACACCATACACCATCTTGTTGGGCAAATGCTATTATAGCGTAGGCGAATTTTTTGCTGACAGTGCTTTTTGTGGTGAAATGTGACATTTCTGAAATATGTAATCTCTTTTTGACCGTTTTATTTTTGACTATTTAATTGTTGTTATCTAATTGCCCTATGACCTTTTATTGATTCTTGTTTATTTATTTCTTACTCAATGATTCATTCTTTTTCTTTAATGTGATATTGTCATTATTATTATTATTTTCTCTTTTTTATTTTTCTAGTTAATTTGATTTTGTAATTAGCGGCCATCCCACTCTATTTGTACGCCCATTTAGGCAAAACATGTTGTACCTATAATCCCTTTATTGAAGATCTGCATGCAATCTTGCTATGTAACAGCACATGTTTACAAATAAAATATCTTTATCTTTATTTGCGGCTAGCTCAATTTGTGTGCAATTGTCCTTGATATTAATTTATTTACTTGTCGATCCTTATGTAGGTTTATCTTTATATGTAGTTAAATTTAACACTTACAAATATCCCAGCGTATCGACGAGCTGTCTCACGTTCAACCGCGATATGTTCTCGGGCGGTTCATCTTTAATCGGCGGGAGGCTGTAGTTGTGGTCCATCCGGATTATCTCGGTCACTGCGGACAATATTTTGTAAATGTGATAGCTGCCAAAAAATTACCTGCCGGGCGTTTCTTTTGCCGGCGTAAGGAGGTTGGAACAGGCAACTCGTTAATATTCATGTTCCCATATCCCAATGTGTACAACCAAACAAGAGAAATCTTCTTATTAGTAAAGCTAAATAAAAAATATCGGACCATTAGATGACAAAAAAAAGCTTGGGATTTTAGTGAACTTGCTCCAATTCAATCAATTAGTAATAAGAATAAAATTGTCAATGTGATCGCGCCAAAAAAATTACCTGCCGGGCGTTTCTTGCCTGTTCTTTTGCCGGCGTAAGGAGGTTGGAACAGGCGTAGCTAGTTTTAAGTTGACGTTTTAAAGTGATCACAATGTATCCTATTAAATAAAAAAGTTTTGAGTTTGAGTTTGAGGCGTAGCTAGTTTTAAGTTTGACGTTTGAAAATGAGCACATGTTGCATCTTAGAGTAAGTAAATATTACCCGGACCCATTTGGCGGGGCTAATATCGGTCGAAAATCTTGCGGGATTCGAATTTTAGACTTTTCTCTATTGTAGCTCGATAGTATCGATAGGGCTAACAATATTATGGCTTTTTAGGTGCAAACTATCGATAGAAAAACTATCGATATTTCGGCCACACTCGTTCCACTAAATTATCAGGAGTGCATACCTTTAGGTCCTATGAACTTTTCGAAAAGGCCTTGGAAACCGCCCGACGCTCCGCCTGCAACCAACGGAGTTTTCATAAAGCTATCTATCCCACTCTACCGCGTACAATTTGGGTGGTGACAGAGAAGGATGGATGTGTTTTCATCTGATTCACACATTGGTGCAGGCGAAGCGGTTTTTTTCACTAGTCAAAGACTTGGAACTAGCGTTGAATAAGGATGGGCGATTTTTATCGATATCGACATATTCAAAATATCGATAGTCGTTTGTTTAGTCTACTGTTGAACATAGGGTTCCCCCTTTGAACGCCACCATGAACGGCTATTAGCCATTTGCATCCATCGGCTCCCTGCGACTCTTAGTATCGATAGTTTTTCTTTTTGCATAAAATAGATTACTCACGTTTCTTGTCATCGTGCGTTTGCTGAGGCACCTGCGATTTCTCTTGCAGCGTCAGCAGTTCCGGCAGCATGGGAGAGTCGATCCACAAACCCTGGTTGTCGAGCTCAAAGTGGTATCTACGGAAAATTAATGTATGAAAACATGAGGTCCATCATGATCTCTTTATATGGAGGACGGTAACGCAAGCGCATTATTTGAATCGATTTTATGACATTTTTCTATATGTCGGCGGCGCCTTTAAGACAAGACTCTAGCTTACTCGATACGTATCGATAGCCAACCAATCGATAGTATCTATAGCTCAAAACGAGGCAATACTATCGAGTGGGTGCAACACTATCGGTAGTATCGATAATGTTGGTGCTCGCGAAGATTAAACTATCGATACAATCGATTATTTTAGACAATTCTGCCACTTTGAAATATTAAACAATACTATTGTAAATTGGTAAACTGCCGATAGTCTCACTGCCGGTTTTAATATTCACGGTTTGCGGTTTGAGATAGAGACACAATCTTCTCCAGTAACTGTGGATAGACAGGTTTTTTTTTTTATGTAATAGATTTAGCAAACTGATTTTGTAATCTGTGTTTCTTATTTAAATTCTTGTTTTGTCTTTTATTTTCTTACTTTGTATAATTATTTTTCATTCTTATTTTTTTTTATCGTTTTTTTTTTGTTTTCTGTTTGTACTTGTCCGTGATGTCATGAAGTGGGTTCCGGCTGAAAATCATTAACTGAGGCTGGTGTACAGCCTCAGTTGTATGCTGAGCCCGGACCTATTTCTGACATCACGCAATGTCGCACCTGTATATTTTATGTGTGATTATTACTTTTTGTTCTTGTCCCTAATTTGTGCGATATTGTGTGTGTCATTAATGAATGTATTTCATTTCATTTCAAACAAGCTGACGGCCCGCCTGATGGAAAGCGGTCACCGTCGCCTATGGACATCAGCAACACCAGGGGAGATTATTGAAACTGGCTGTTAGATAATCGATACTATCATAGTGTTGCGATTGCCTGGCTATCGATAGACTCATCATCATCATCATAATAATAGCCAGCACTTGGCTTCGGTCCGTGCCAATTTTAACCTCCTGTTGTGGGAGAGAAACGTACACGTTTTTTGAAAATAATAATAATAATATTAGTATATTTATTTATTACTCCTCATAATTAGATAATTAAACAAGTAGGTACAAGCAAGATTGACAAGATGATATCTAACTGTATGAGGAAGAAATTAAAAATTTTGTCTAAAAATAAAAAAATAAATTTAGTCGTGTACTACCCCTAACATTTAGGGGGATGAAAAATAGATGTTGGCCGATTCTCATAGATACCGGATAGGCACAAAAAATTTCATCAAAATCGGTTTAGCCGTTTCGGAGGAGTATGGCAACGAAAACTGTGACACGAGAATTTTATATATTAGAAGATAGAAAAAAGAAACAAAGCATCAGCCTGTATCAGTCCACAGCTGGACATTGGCCTCTCCCACGGTACGCCACTGAGCCCGGTCTTCTCATCCAACTACTGCCAGCCACTCGGCGCAAGTCCTCGCTCCACCTTGTCGCAGGGCGTCCTACACGTCTGCCAAGTCGCGGTCTCCACTCAAGAACACGTCTACCCCAACGGTTATCGGTTCGGCGGCTTATGTGACCAGCCCACTGCCACTTCAGCTTGCTAATTCTGTGAGCTATCGGCCGGTTTCAATAACCTATCTATCCACGGTTTGGCCATCTAGAGATAGAAATTTGACATTACTTCTATGTAGCTTGTGTCAAATTTATATCTCTAGTAAGGAAAACCGTGGATAGATAGGTTATTGAAACCGGCCGTATGTCGGTGACGTTAGTTCTCTGACGGATTACCTCTTTTCTGATTCGATAGACTATCGGTCATCCTGAGGAAAACGGCATGTCCAAGAACTGCAACATTCAAGGGCATGCGACATCTACCAACCCGCACTGGGCTGGCGTGGTACATTACAGCACATACTCTCTCTCTGAGAGAAGGCCAGAGTCCCAGCAGTGGGAACGTGAAAGGCTGATAATGATGATGATGAGACTATCGGTCGGTAACACTAGGCCGAGCTCCAATAATTTGATATCGTCGACCTGATCTGATGATGGAGCTAGAAGATGGATGGTGGAACTCTTCAATGGGTAGTAGTAAACCCATCGAGTTTGGGCTCATTTGATTCGTTGTAAACCCATCGAGTTTGGGGTTCGTTGTGACTATCGGTCGGTAGCACTAGGCCAAGCTCCCCGGTACTCACCCGCACAGCTGCAAGCTGACGTGCCTCCACAGACACTCGCTCTCCTCGCGCATGGCGCCATCGATCCAGTCCTGTCGCTTGCCTTCGTTCTCTGTTCCCGTATTGGCACTGCGGACAAGCGATTATGGAGGTCAATATTATTAGGTCAAATTCAAATTCAATAGTACTTTATTCAATAGGATACATTGTGATCACTTTAAAACGTCAAATTTAAAACTAGCTACGCCTGTTTAAACCTCCTTACGACGACTAAAGAACAGGCAAGAAACGCCCGGCAGGTAATTTTTTTGGCGCGATCACATTGACTATTTTATTTTACTATATAATAACAACCTATCCCTAAATTAATTAATTTAATTATAACGGATTCCAAGGTACGCGAGTTCGACTCACACTTGCCCCTTTTTTTATTAAAAACACGTCAATATTTGTTTGTTCCGTAGCGGGAATTGAACCCACAACCTCACGTATCAGTCGGCTGTTGACCCATTGCGCCACATCGGTCATCAAATGCATTGACAGCTGCAAGATTGTGAGCGCAAATCGGACCGCGTCTCTAATTTCAATCGCTGATACACGTCATTGTCAAAGTTATTCTAATTTGACATTTGAATGACTTTCACAAGGGATGGGAAAGTGGTACAAAACATATCGACATTTATTTCATCGATCTATTTACACAGCATCGATAATTGTCGAGTGAAAAATATCGATATAATATCGTCATTAACACTTGTTTCCGCTTCCGCTTAAAAATACTTTTGACATCAGATTCCGCGTCAGTTTCTATTATAAAAATTCCGTGATACTAATTGTAACATTATTAAATACGTAACTAGAGTTGCGTTAAAACATATTATATCGAATTAAAAATATATATAATATCAATATAATTAACAAGAACGCCCCCACACAATCACATAAATAGTTCTTACCCTAGGTATCACAAACACAAACTATACGGATCTAAGATCCACAACACCTAGACACAAACTTGCGCTTCTTTTACGGCCGGTTCCAATAACCGATCTATCCACGATTTGCCCTACTGGAGATAGAAATGTGACACAAGCTCCATAGAAGTAATATCAAATTTCTGTCAAACTTTTCGAAACCGGCGTTTATGTCGTAAAAATGTATCGATATTTCGATAGTTTTTATGCCCAAGCCTAGCATTCAGTATTAACTCAGTGACCTCATTTCCACCAATGAACGACGTTCAACTCAATTTGATAGTATATCCCTCAGTGCACCACTTCAATTTTACATAGGCCTCTCTTATATGCTCTGTAAATTATATGACACTTTTTTAAAGATGATTAAAGCTTTCACCTTTGTTTAAATGGTAAGCTTTATACCTATTGACGTTTTGTGATGACATTTTTGTGTCCTGCAATTTTATTATTTGCATAATTTGTATGTACAGTCAACGACAAAAGTCGCTGAACAATCACTATTTTTTCTATTATCCTCATCATCTTGGACACCAATTATTTACCTCATCATCAGCTAAAAGCCGTAAGATTTAAAGATTTGTAAAATACTACCCCAGATTCTGCCCCCGTTGTTATAGTTACAGTAAGTTGTGTTACTGGTGTTATGACTTTTTTACAGTACTGTGATCTGTAAATCAAGTCCTACTTGGAATTTTTTTCTTTTTAATCTACGCGAATTTATTTATTTATTTTGGTAAAAGGCGAGCAGCCTGAGGCTGATGTTCCTATATCATGCTGTGTTGAATTATAGCAATGTGCAAAAGTGCAGAGAAAAGTCAATTCTGTAGCAAGGGAGCATTGTTCATTCGCAACCACTTGTCCAGTCTGTTTTTAAAGGAATTCACTGAAGGTGCCGAAACAACGTCTTCTGGTAGTCTGTTCCAGTTGTGCACCACTCTAGAAGCCAGGAAGTGGTGCGCAGTGTTTGATTTAGATGGTGCGCGTATTATCTGCATATTATTTCCTCTTGAAGATTTCATGCTCTCCTTGCATATGTACAGGTTGTGGATGTCTGGTAGGTTATAAAAACTGCCTAAAATCTTGTACGTCTCAATGAGGTCACCACGAAGGCGTCTTTCCTCGAGGGTGATGAGGCTTAACTGGAGGTTTAACTTTTGATGTCCGTTACAATATCCAAGTTATCTGCTATAATCATTAAGATATACCATTTTAAAAATGTTAACTTTTTTTGACTTACTGTAATTACCATAACGGGGGCAGGATTAGTATCTGCAAATATACATCGCACCCGTGCGAATTCGGGGCTGGTTACTAGTACCATTATAAAAGGGCAAGGAAATAAGTGTTTGTGAACCACAGAACATACAATAGTAGCATAGTAAAGGAGTAGTAGTTCAGCTTCATATAAATCGGCCGTCGCCGGTTTGAATGTGTGCGTGAGTAGCGGCACCGTGTACGCACGCACTTTTCACGCACACGCACACATAAACGAAAGGAGGCGGCCGGGGCGCGGCCATGCACTCAGTACGGAACGCGCCGCCTATGCGTCACCGCAAGAGTAGGCAATTAACTCGTCGAGCGGCCTTAGCTAACCTACTGTTCTTTATATACTGTGATAGTAGTGAACTCTTATCGCTTATCAGCCATTTGTTTGTAGGTAGTTATTAGGTTTTTAATGTTTGAATTCGATACTGCAATTTGGTTGTTGAAGTTAACAAGTTGTAAATTAATTAATTTATTTATTTAGTAACTAGCTGCTCTCTGCGGTCTCACCTGCATGGGCTACAGCCCCTTGGGGGATGAATTCAAAAACATCCTTTCTTAGTACACCCCTATGCATCAAGACAAACATACCATTGTCACACACCCACTCACACATACACACACACACACATAGATGCGCATCCTTGCAGTTTTAATTCCATAACTTACCTGTATGCTAAGTATTGTAATTGAAAAACAATGAATATGTAAAAATGTTCACTAAAGTTTTTAGGATAAAAATGTATTTGATTTAATTTTTGTTATTTAAAATTACCTTCATGCTAGTGACGTCATCAAAAACGGCTTCAACGGAAGACCAGCGCTGGTCAAACGAGCAGCACAACGATGAGTTGAGGCCGGTTTGCAACAATACATCTATTGTAGTTATTTCTTATTGCATTTTGTTTTGTTTTGTATTTTGTATAATTTGTTGCAAATAAATGATTCTTATTCTTATTCTTACCCACCAAAATTGCAAGTTTCTACTACCAGCGGTTTAGGCTGTGCTTTGATATCAGTCAGTCAGGACTTATAAAAGAAAGTCGTGTTAGTTACACTACTTATAACTCAAGACCGGCTGAACCGATTTGGCTGAAATTTGGTGGGGAGGTAGCTTAGGACTAGGAAACGGACATAGAATACTTTTTAACCCGGAAAGATATTGACCTTATAGAAAGTGTGCAGCGAAGGGCTACCAGGATACCACGGACACTAAGACGTAGATCCTATGAGGACAGGCTCGCGCATTGCGCCTCACCACCCTGGAGGAAAGACGCCTTCGTGGTGACCTCATTGAGAAGTACAAGATTTTAGGCGGTTTTTATAACCTACCAGACATCCACAACCTGTACATATGCAAGGAGAGCATGAAATCTTCAAGAGGAAATAATATGCAGATAATACGCGCACCATCTAATTCAAACACTGCGCATCACTTCCTGGCTTCTAGAGTGGTGCACAACTGGAATAGACTACCAGAAGACGTTGTGTCGGCACCTTCAGTGAATTCCTTTAAAAACAGACTGGACAAGTGGTTGCGAACGAACAATGCTTCCTTGCTTGAGAATTAACTTTTCTCTGCACTTTTGCACATTGCTATAATTCAACACAGCATGATATAGGCACATCAGCCTCAGGCTGCTCGCCTGTTACCAACATAAATAAAATAAATAAATAATATTATGGGTCATTCTCAGTTAAGAAGTACTTTCCATGGCCAGGACAAAAAATTACTTTTTTTTTATACTAACTTCCTAATTAACCTATTTATTACCTAAAACTAAATGTTTTCTTCATGCTCATTTAAATTTATTACAGAAATGTAGGTAGTTTAGTCACAATAGGTTCTAATATAAGAAAAAAGTCTCTTCCCTGGTATGTCCCCAAACCGACTTTATTTGTAAACCAGTTATTATGAATGTATTAAAATTCAATAATTACTTTATCATCGTTAATTTTATACAGAACAATAACTTAGTCACAGTGTCTTATAAGTAAAATAACTTATATTCCAATTTTTAATATATAATATTAACGCCGAAAATTGTCCTACGTGTTTCGTGTCTCGTCCCCTGGCTTTTTGTTTTCGTTTAAAAGTCAGTTTTGTTTTGCTAGTTTGTGGATGTTTTGACCTTGAGTGCATAGTATGTAACGTAAAGCTAGCAGCAAGCGGCGCATAAGCCAACTGTGCAGCCATTTTAACGGCCATTTCAGTCATGCCGTTCGCTGGGTGTAGGTAATTTGAGTGAATGCAGTCTTTCCTCTGGTTAGTTTTATTTAACAATTATTTGTTAAAATACGAATATAGACTTAAACATTCACTATGAATAGTGCATACATTGTTACGTTTGATTGTGAATTGCGTACAAAAAACACTTTTACGGCTATTTTAGATTTCAACCGAAAATGTATCTCCCCTGGCGTATTTCCCCTGGCTCTTTTGATGGCAGAAGATGAACCACTAATCAATTTCACATCTCAAGAACACAGGAAGAAGCCTCAAGAAAGACTACAGCATTCTGTACCTACCAGTATTAAAACCAAACTTCACAAGTGCACAAAGATGATTCAAAACCCTCAACATCTGAAAAGCAAACATTTTGAACAGGGACTTTGTGCTTTTAAACTTCAAAATACAAAAACAGAATATTTTTATGTTGCAATGTGCACAAGTGTTGAAGAAGATGATGAACTTCAAGTTATATTTTGTAAAATCTGATGAAACTGGAAAAAGTTCAGAATTAATGATGTCGATATTTTTTTTCATCACCTTGGATCAGGTTTTAAAAAACTACCCTCCCTAACTTAAAAATGAGAGGGCAGCATATTTTTTAAGCATTTAATGAATTTATTGATGTCTTTGAACGCGGGTTTTTTTTAGTATCTTTTGTTTTTTTTAAGTTGCCTTTTAATTAAAATGTTTTTAGAGTTTAAATACAAGAAAAACTTAATACTATTACTCAGAGAAGTTTAATTTATTTTTATTTCATTATTGACATTGATGGTAAAGTTATAGATATTTTCGTTTTGATGGAAAGGAAAAGTAAGAACCTTTTTATGTTTTGTACCTAGCGCTTAAGAAACATTTATTTTGTAAACAAAAACTGCTAAGAAATGACAAGTCTATTATAAATACTTAGTAACTAAAATTAAAATAAATAAATAAAGTTGATTCTTTAAAATAACCCTGATTTTAATATGTCTATCTCTCTTCCCTGTCTATAAAGTATCCTCCCCTGTGCATTTTGTCTCTACCCTGTACTGAGTATTTACCCTGGTCACTTATAAATCGAGATAAAACCAACAAATTGACTGGCCACTTTGTAAACGTTTCCAACTTAAAAGTTTCCACAACAAAGATGTATACTTAAGTAAAAATATTGAAAAAAATGCCATGCCGTCACTTCATACAACATATTACCTCTTAACTGAGAATGACCCTTATAAATGTGAAAGCTTGTGTGTGTGAATGTTTGTTACCACGTACAACCATAACTACAAAACTGATTTTGATGAGATTTGGAATGGAGATAGCTTATAACCTGGATTAACACATAGGCTACTTTTTATCCCAGAAAAAGGTTCCTGCGGGATAACGGGAAGATGCGAGTGAAACTGCAGGGCAAAGCTAGTATATTATAAATAGGTTTTTTGTTTATTAGACAGTTTGGATGTAAGAGGTAATCTCTGAAACTACTGATCTGATTTTGATGATTCTTTCACTAATAGAAAGCTATGTTGTCCTTGAGTGCTGTAAGGTATGTTTTATTGTTTCATTTGAAGTCTGTGAGACAAGCAGCTAGTAAATGTATAACTTGTTAATTATAAGTAAATACTGTAAGTGCAATCAATACATTCCAACTGGAAAACCGACTCTAAACTTTACCAATGATTGGTAATTATCAATGTGGCTAATAAAGTTTGTTGAATTTTACAACTGTTTGGAATTCTAGCCTCAATGCATCTACAAAGTACAATTTAACACCTTAAAATTTACTTTAACAAGATCACAGTGGCCAAGATCAATGGAGCGTGCTATACAATGATGTGGTATCAAAATTGTAATATTAATTTCTTAGTGAAACGGCATAGTGATATAATGAAATGGTGTTATTTATCAACTAGGTCATACAACAGCTATTTGTATGACCTTTAGGCCATCAACAGTGTTTAAATATTCATCACTAAAAAGTTGCTTTCTGACCACTAAATTGTCTAGAATGTATCCAATAGGAAAAGTTAAGCAATATGTTTACAATTGAGACCCATAGGCGCCCAACCTCATTCGAGGTCACGAGACCTGAGGCGCACAGTCAGGGCAACCAGGCGCCTACGTAGGCCTTAAAACTGAACTGGATTTACGAGAAATGAGGAAGTAAATAGACTTACTTGTAGAATGAGAAGCTGCAGACTACATCGTACTCCAAATTGCAGCCTTCGACTACACACTTCTGGGCAGTCATCTTGGTGGTAGGGCTTCTAACCAAAAATGGACTCCGCACTCTCACATCATAGTATCACATGCAAAATATATTGAAATCACATTTAGCGCCTAAACCAACTTTCAAACAAACTAAATTTGATGGATCCCTTGCAAAATTATCAATCAAATGTCGAAATTGACGTCCTGTCACGAAAAGTCGAAAAATTAACAAATGCGTCAAACGCGTGCCATGAAATGGTGATGTAATTTGGGCGGCAAATGCTATACTACCTGGCAACATTGCATGGTACGTAGCGATTTGAATCGATTTCCAAATCAAAGTCAAACATTTAATTTTTACAAAATATTTTAATACGAATAGGTCACTCTTTTAATTTGTTGTGTAAAATAACTGCATGATACAGTAAAAATCATTTCAGATCTACAATAAAAAATAAAAAGGGATTATTTTAGTAAGTTTTACATTTATACACGAGAATATGAATGAAGAAACGTTAAAAACTAGATGACGAAAATGAACCATATGACATGGCTTTCATTCCTAACGATTTGAGATTAACATCGGTAACAATTTTATCGATTAAATTCCTTGCCACTAAAAAAAAACTGACAACCATAGACAAAAAAAATGTTTTTTTTTATAAAAATGACATGGATGACGACGAAGGACAAATTATATTATACAGCCATAATGTAATTTTCCGCGTATATTTACAGAATAAAAATACTTTTTCGATAAACTAATAGTGATAGTTGAACTGCATAATTATTTTATTGCGCAATATATTTTAATAATAACAAAAATGCATCATAAATGAATGTCATAGACAAAAAAACCACACGATAAGCCCGTACGCACTTCCGGCGCATCGTTGTGACGCCGTTCTATAACTTCCTGCTAATTTTAGTTCCATTTAAATCGATTAACGATTTTTACTAACTTTCTATGATTGATAAGGTCATAAAAATCTTTATTTGACCCTACGTCAATGTCACAGTATAGTTTTCCTTTGTCAATTTTGTCATAATCATGAATGACGGACGTCACTGATGCTTACCTGACTGACGTCATTTTTACCATGACATTGATCCAGACGAATTTAGAATCAGCAAAAATTTTGGGGCGTACTAAGGGCGTCAGCCTGGAGCATGTAAGGGAGTATAAATGAAGACTATCTAGTTTAGGTACTGATACAGTCTAAATTCTAAATTTAATCAAAATCGTTTTAGTAGTTACGGTAATGTGGTAACATTCACACACACACACAAACTTTCGCATTTGTAATATTAGTAGAAAGTACTTCTATCCTTCGGCTGTCTCCTAAAAATAGCTCCAAATAATAAGACCAATGTAATCACGCGTTATCTATCGTTCAGATGGTGTGATTTTTTTAAATTACCTATCTATGTAGTTAATATTATAAATGCCAAAGTAAAGCTTTTCTTTCTGTTTGTTACGCTTTCACGCCTAAACTACTCAACCGAATTAAATGAAATTTGGTACGGAGATACTTTGAACCCTGGGGAAGGACATAGGATACATTTCCGCGGGACAGACTACTTCACGCGGGGAACAACTATGTAGTTACAAAATTGAATAATACACAAACAAAATGTCGTTTAAAACTTTATTGGTTACTACTTCTTAGTCGCAAGTTTGGCTCTCTTTGCCTTAGGCGGAGGCGGCGCAGTCTTCTTAGGCGCTGCCTTCTTGGGCTTCTTAGCCAACGCGGCCTTGATGGACTTGCCGCGCTTCTCGCGAAGCTTCTGGGCCTTCACCGCCGGGTCAGAGGCGGGCAACTTGATCTGAAATGTGGAGGGTAGTTAGAAAATGTTGCTGATTGTTTGTGGATTGAGATGTTAGGGGTTAGAATCAGGTTGTGTCAACGTGTTAAGTAATCATGGTTTATTATCATAACCCAATGCTCTGTTAGAGAATATCATCATTTTGTATGTAATAAAAAGAAAAGAAGTTAAGAATCTGTCGTCAAGCACCTATTGGTGTGTTCTGGCAGTCTCACTTGACACAGTTGCCAATCCAGGTGTAATGTGGCGAGGGCCGGATTATTCAATAGGCAGAGTAGGCAACTGCCTAGAGGCCCCGCAACAACTAGGACGGGGGGGAGGGGGTCATCGACTAGGGGCCCACCCGTGCACGCATCAAGAAAAAATAAAGTAACTTTTCATTGAATGATATTTTTTTATTGTGATTGAAAAAATGTTTTTTATAAAGTAGGTAATAAAGGGGTAGAGGAAAGGGGACCACGAGAATTGCATTGCCATATGGGCCCTGACAGTGTTAATCATCATCACTTAAGATCACATGACTTGTGGTCCAACACAACACTAAGTAACATAAAAACATAGCTCTAAGATTTTTCTGGATTTACCAATAAAAAGTTTTTCCATACATTTTGTAGTTGTGGTGAAACATCTATTTAAAGTAAGTAAGTCGTCTAGACTATTCCAAGCCCCGACATCGAACTGAGGTAAATTCGGACCTTCGGAGCGTATAGAATAATTAAGACAACTTGTATTGGCGATACGAAGTTCGCCGGGTCAGCTAGCATAGAACAAATACTCACTCCACGCTTCTCAGCAAGGGCCAGTGCTTTCAAATTGCTCCTCCTGTTCTGATCGAGCACCGCTTTCCTCCTCAGCACAGCCGAGTACGGGTTCAGTCTCAGCATAGCCTTGGTGTTGGTCAGGGGGTTGAGCTTGCGAGTGGCCCGGATCACACGCTTGCTGTAAGAGGGGGTTGAACGGTGAGTTAAAGAGCTGGGAGGTGGGGTGGAGTGTTGTGCTTGGGAGGTGATCAGTATGTGTCAACGTTATAGGTAATCATGGTTGTTCATAACCCAATGCTCTGATAGAGAGTATCATCATATAGTGAAAGTATTAACTAAAAACTGTGACCAGGGTCCCAAGTCTGCTAATCAATATGAATTTATGCTCAGCCTGTAACGAGCCATTTTGACTGTCTGAGAGATGGCGCAACGACCCAAAGCGAGTCTTTGCCTCCGATAACAAAAAAACGCCACTTCGGTCTGTCCTGCGCCACCTCCTGCCAGTCCTCCACCTGGAGTGAGCGCAAATCCTTCGCGACTTCGTTTTTCCAGCGATATCTGGAACGGCCGACCGGGCGACCGCCCCCCTTGCCTGCAGCGTCCACAAGGGGGCGTTATCACCCACTTTGGGAGAGACTGATGTAGACTAAACATGAAAGTTACATAGAAAAACTTGGCCCCCTGAACCTTGGGTATCACATACTTGGGAGCGCGCAGGACCTTGCGGATCTCTTCAGACTTGAGGAGACGACTGAGGTCGGTGTTGGCCATCTTGGGCTGGGGCAGGTTGAAGTTCTTCTTCTCCTTTGATGGGGTCTTCCACGATCCGAACAGGGGGTCTGCAGAGTGATATCTTATTAGAAAAGCTTATTATAAAATACAAGTTGCATCTTCCGGTTATGCCGCAAGAACCTTTTTCCGGGATAAAAAGTAGTCTATGTGTTAATCCAGAGTATAAGCTATCTCCATTCCAAATTTCATCCAGAATCGGTTTAGAAGTTACAGTGATACGTGGTAACAAACATTCTCTCACAATTTGCATTTATAACATTGGAAGGATATCAGACTAGACAAAATGATTGGGATTGTGTGGAAAAAGCTCTCTCAGGAAGATTTTTTCACTGCTACAAATTGCAGTCCTTCAAGATGCATGTGAAAAGAGTTCTTAGGGGTTTGGCAACTCCGCTAGTGTTGCAAATGTCCATAGGCGACGGTGGTCGCTTACCATCACGCCAGCCATCTGCTAGTTTGCCACTTTATTACGTACAAAAGGTATCGGAACTTGCTCCTAGTACGAATAAAAATATATATAGTTTGAAAAACTAAAAAAAACACTTAAAAACGCACTGAAAAATATAAAATAATTAAATTGACTTGTATTAGTTACGATATAATGGTTAATTCAAAAAGTGTGGAGCGCTTTTTGGTTGTGTGTACTTTTATTTACCCAGTAAAAGAAGCGCTCCACACTTTTTGAATTAACCATTATATCGTAACTAATACAAGTCAATTTAATTATTTTATATTTTTCAGTGCGTTTTTAATAGTAGCCACTGCAGAGATGCCCTACCCACCTTCCGGCTGCATCATCAGATCAGGTCGATGATACCAAATTATTGCATTGTCACCGAGATTACATACACATACAAAGTTTCAAGTCGATACGACAATTAGAAGTGGGTGAAAATTGACTTCTAAGATTTGATTACATTGTTAGATAGTTACAAGTCAAGCTAATAAAAGTGTTTTAAAAAAATTATATGCCAGTCGTTTTTTTCCGGTATAAGGAGGTCGGAACAGGCATAGTTTTAAGTTTGCCATTTTGAAGTGTTCACATGCTGTATCTAAACAAACATTTGGAGTTAAAATTTAGAAATCTTATCTTACTAATCCCACTAATACTAAACCGCAAAATTTTGCGTGAATGTTTGTCACTAATTCACGCTGAAACATCTCAACGGATTGCAGTGAAATTTGGAACGGAGATAGCTTACACCTTGGATTAACACGTTGGCTACTTATTATTCGGGATAAATGTAGGCACTGCTAATAATAGTAAACAATTGTCTGCTACAAGTCGACACATCGGCGTCCGCGTTGGTTCGCCGATGTTTCCTATGCGCAGTTCTATATACCCCGAACATTCGTGACTCCGAGCATATTGAAAATGCTTGGAGTAAGGCGAAGGGGGATCTTTATCATCATCATCATCATCAAATCAAATATTTATTCATTGACATAAAAGTGGGATACAATTATAAATGAGTCCATGGACTCCTTTCAGGAGCCAAGGCCTCTTCCATCATAATTATGACAAATAATTATGTCAAACCTAATTACGATTTGATTTCAGCCTATTACGTTCCCACTGCTGGGACTCTGGCCTTCTCTCAGAGAGAGTACGGGCCGTAATGTACCACGCTGGCCCAGTGCGGGTTAGTAGACGTCGCATGCCCTTGAATGTTGCGGTTCTTGGACATGCCGGTTTCCTCACGATGTTTTCCTTCACCGCTTTGAGCGATGGCAAATCCGCACATAACTTAGTCATAGCGGGACCGAGAGGATTGGAACTCGGTGTCAGCGCGTTGTAAAGCGCATGCGGTCACCGTGCGGCCGCTCGTATTAGGTCCAGCCTAGTTTAGATTATAATTTTGAAGCCACCAGGGTTTTTTTTTACAGGGTAGTTTTTGACCACCAATCAGCTGATAATATATGAAGATGTGCTCTAATGACGTCATGCAAATATGCGTATACTCACCAAGCCTGTCGAAAGCGGACTGGGTCCAGATGATGAAACGGCCGACGTGGCCTCCGGGCGCCAGCTTTAGAAGGTTCAGCTTGTCAACGTTGAGCATCTCGATGCCGGGGATGTTGCGGAAGGCACGGGTCAGGCCCTGCGGAACACGGCAGTGCGATACTACTTCATACTAATGTGGAGCGAGCTTCCTCCAGAAGTTTTTCCGCAGTGCTACAAATTGTACTAATTATGTAATATTGTCGCAGCAACTCTGCACCCGTCCCCGCTATGTGAGCGAGCCCAGAACGCCATGTCACTTCGTTGCTGTAGCACTAATCCGCAGTAACACCCAGAAGTACTGACAGCATGGGAGTGGACATTTAGTGCAAAATAGATAAAAATTAAACTCTCTCTTCTCCACCCGAAAACTAGCGATCTTGGCAACAATAAACCTTGGCACATTTACTTAGCACTTCATCCTGAATGATGATAAACGAATCCTAGAGACTATTGGGGGAAGTCTCTGGCATTACATTATCAGTGTCTGCCATTCTGTGTATCTGGCATTAAGAATTTATCTACACCTGGCACAAAATATTACATAACATTGTGCATTTTCATATGAGTATCTGTATTCTGTATGACAACACATGAAAAACTAAGTAACTAGGATCTTAGGAGGTGTATCTGACATTAACATTATGCATATCTGGCATTAGCCAGTGTTAATGTTATAAGCATATTTTGCAATGAAGTCTACAAATCTGACATCCTGCATGTCGGGAATTCTTACCTGGTCCTTGTGGTACACGATTAGGGGTCCCTTGCGCTGGACGCGGCGACGGTTGCGCATTTTACCCTTACCGGCGCGCAGGCGCTGGGATTTGTATACCTATTGGCAAACAATATCACAGTTACCATTTTTGCTTGATGAAAGGTCATTTTCTAGCGCTCGCGTGGCTAGTTGGAGCTACCCACAAGTTAATAATCGACTTGACTTGACTGCCCGATTTACGGCTTCTGTGATTTACACCAAATCTCACTCAAATCCGTTCAGTAGGTTTTGCGTGAAAGAATAACAAACATTCATACTCACAAATTTTCACGTTTATAATATTAGTAGGATCTACAGTTTCTATTAAGTATATAAGCACCCAGCAGTGTGTTCTGACAGCTAAGGCGAGATTTAGTCCCAATTTAGGTGTAGCGTGGTGCCACCTCATAGCTTTATAAAATAGGACCCTTGTAAGCCGAATTTTTACTTGTTTTTTCTTCTAACTTCTGCAGGAAATGTGCAGTCCACTACAGTTAAAACAAACCATGTTATCCAAAGTCTATATCGCAATTGCAATAAAAACACAATGGTGATTGTTGTCTACGGATTTTAATTTAGTCCTGAACCATTAAACTTGTAATTATGAAACATACAAATCATTAGATTCAGGACTTCATTTTGCAGAGACAGCTAGCTATGCGACTACTATTTTCAGGTTGGTATGAATGTTACAAGAATAGAGCGCAGCCTGAAGCAGCAGTCAACTGTCAAGCTGCGACTGCATAGTGAACTACAGACTTCTACGTACGTACATACACGAACCGCTCGAGCAGTTGCAGTACTTCACTATGCAGTCGCAGCTTGAAGTAGTCGAGCCTGACTGCGACTGCATAGTGCACTACCGACTTGTACGTATGTACATACACGAACCGCTCGAGCAGTTGTAGTACTTCACTATGCAGTCGCAGCTTGAAGTAGTCGAGCCTGACTGCGACTGCATAGTGAACTACAGACTTGTACATACACGAACCGCTCAAGCAGTTGCAGTACTTCACTATGCAGTCGCAGCAGCTTTCAGGCTGTCTTTTGACTGCTGCACCTGTGAGAAGTCACGCTTATTCCTTGGTAGACCTCATGACGCAGTGGACATGTTAACAAGAAGTCAAATGAAAGATATAAAGATAACAACTCGCCTTCAAGACGTCAGACCAGGCCTTGATGCGCCTGAGGAAGATGACAGCCTGCTTGGTCTTGTTGATCTCCTGGACCTTGTCGGACACCACCAGAGGCAACTCGGGGACCTTCTCGATGATGTGACCTGTATATTGGAAATTTTTGAGGATGCTTCAAATGTTTGACTTGTGTAAAATGCCCCCAATGAATCTTTGATGGCGAGTAGTCGATTTTCAGGTACAAATGATCTACAGAGCTAATTTCAAGATTCAAATAATTTATTGTATTTAATAATCCTCGATCCTGATCCGTTATCCGCGGTTTCGGATCGATTTGTCATGTCATAATATGTCATTTTAGTAATAGGCCTTGACATAATAACTACTAAAATGACATACTATGACATGACATATCGATCCAAAACCGCGGATAACGGATCAGGATCGATTATTAATATCGGGCGTAAGAAAGTAAAAAAAACCGCGAGGAACAGCTATGAATCCTACTAATATTATAAATGCGAAAATTTGTTACTACATATCACCGTAACTACTTAACGAACTTTGATGAAATTTGGAATGTAGATGATAGCTTGAGTTCTGTTACTGTATATTGTTTCTTTTTTTTTTTTCTATAATTTGTCCCAAGAGTGTTGTTGTTGCAAATAAACATATATTCTTTCTTTCTTTCTTTCATACCCAGCATTAACACAGGGTACTTTTTATCCCGGAAATGTTTCCTGCGGGATAACGGGAAGACGCGGGTGTAACCGCGGGCCGCAACTAGATATGAATAAATAAATAATTTTGTCGTAGCGACTCTGCACCCGTCCCCGCTATGTGAGCGAGCCCAGAACGCCATGTCACTTCGTTGCTGTAGCACTAATCCGCAGTAACACCCAGAAGTACTGACAACATGGGTGTGGACATTTAGTGCAAAATATATATGTCGGCAAAAGAAGGGTAGGGAGACCAAAAAGACGATGGGCTGACGACATAATAAGTTTCTTGCCTGTTCTTTTGCCGGCGTAAGGAGGTTAGAACAGGCGTAGCTAGTTTTAAGTTGACGTTTTAAAGTGATCACAATGTATCCTATTGAATAAACAACATATTTTTGAGTTTGAATTTTTTGAGTAATCGATTTTTTAGGGAATCTGAAATTGTGTTATTGTTGAGAGACTCTTGTCGTTGCCTGTACCTCTAGCCTGCACGAGGGCGGGGACGCCGGCGGCGGCCACGGCGGCTGCGACGGCGGCGCGGCGCTGGCGCAGGTTCACGCGGCGGTGCCAGCGGCGCCAGGGCTTCGTCGGCGCGAACATGCGCCCCCCGCGGCACATGTTACCGAACGCACCCTGTCCGGACCTGGGAGGTTAGGAGGCGTCCATTATTACGTGAGGCATTTTTGCTTCAACTCGTGAACGGGTGCTGCTTGTGGGGTCTGGTCTGGTTTGGTTGTGATCCCGCAACTCGTTAATATTCATGTTCCCATATCCCAATGTGCACAACCAAACAAGAGAAATCTTATAAGTAAAGCTTATTAAAAAATATCGGACTATTAGATGACAAAAGCTTGGGATTTAGTGAACTTGCTCCAATTCAATCAATTAGTAATAAGAATAAAATTGTCAATGTGATCGCGCCAAAAAATTACCTGCCAGGCGTTTCTTGCCTGTTCTTTTGCCGGCGTAAGAAGGTTGGAACAGGCGTAGCTAGTTTTTAGTTTGACGTTTTACAGTGATCACAATTTATATAAAAACTTTTGAATTTTACGCGTACCAATGTACGCGACTTTAGAGGTGCCTAAAATAGTGAATTTGTCGAATACATAAATTTTTATAAATTGGGTATGTAGATAGCAAGCGCAGCTCCAACCCTCAAAAAACGTTGTAGTCTCGGCTATAAATTACCTGTGGGTACCACCACCTCGCACACGCGGAATACGCGCGACGGCGCGACCTGTGCCCCATGACTCAGCACTGGTTTGGTGACCTGTCAAGTATAACAAATTGGTTAGTTTTACCACATCACTTCATAGTATAACAAGCAACTTTGCAAGCAAAAAAAACCAACTTCAAAGGTTATCATCTCATGGATGCCATTGGTGTCGATTCGGTATTGCATTCTCTAAAACTAAACTAAGTTTGACACGTCTAATAATATTGCTGTCTTTTTCTAACCACTGAAGTAAAACAAGGACAGCATTACTCTTAGACCTGTCAAACTTAGTTTAGTTTTAGAGAATGCAAAACCGAATCGACACCATTGTCAGAACTGGACCAAATGGGACCACACGGGAAGCACCAGCTTTCTAATAAAAAAAAAAAGAATCATCAAAATCGATTCACCCAGTCAAAGTTATGAGGTGGAGGAGGTAACAAACATAAAAAAAGTCGAATTGAGATCCTCCTCCTTTTACGAAATCGGTTGAAAACAAAGTCGCTTCCTGCTGTCTGTCCCGATGTATGCTTAGATCTTTAAAACTATGCAACGGATTCAGCAATAGATACCGGCCTTCACGATACCGGCCTTCACGATACAGGCTCTGCCTAGTGTGAAGGCTACTGATTTGATACACTGAGGGTAGCTATAGGATAATTTAAACTTCCTAGCATTTAGTTTCCTTATGTACCTACCTTTAATTCTGGTTTGTTTAATAAATAATTTTTTCATTTTTTTCAGATAAAGAGTGATTCAAGAGGAAGGTTTATAATTATGTATTACATACATATTATTTCTTTATTTATTTTGGTAACAGGCGAGCAGCCTGAGGCTGATGTGCCTATATCATGCTGTGTTGAATTATAGCAATGTGCAAAAGTGCAGAGAAAAGTCAATTCTGTAGCAAGGAAGCACAGAATTATAGTACAGAAAAGCCGAAAGATTCAAAGTTTTGTAAAATGCTGTCTTGTATTGGTATCTACAAATCTATGTTGCACCCGTGCGAAGCCAGGGCGGGTCGCTAGTTAGGAAATAATCCATAGCTAAAATAAGAAAACCTAGTAATTTATTGTTAGTCAATAAGTAACTGTCATAGTTTTTGTCGCGGCGACTCTGCACCCGTCCCCGCTATGTGAGCGAGCCCAGAACGCCATGTCACTTCGTTGCTGTAGCACTAATCCGCAGTAACACCCAGAAGTACTGACAACATGGGTGTGGACATTTAGTGCAAAATATATGTCGGCAAAAGAAGGGTAGGGAGACCAAAAAGACGATGGGCTGATGACATAATTGATTTTTTATGGAAGGACAAAAACAAAGGCTGAGAAACCCTGCCATATACCATGATATTTCTTTCTCTATATAAGTATGTATATCGTTGTCTAGTACCCATAACACAAGTTTCGAGCTTAATTTGGGGCTAGCTCAATTTGTGTGCAAATTGTCCCCGATATTTATTTATTTATTTAAAACAAAACTTTTTTCATTAACAAGGTCAACATACCGGCTTCCTTGCTCACGCAGTAAGGCTGGCGAGCGTTCTTGGACATGGAAACGTGGACATTGTTGACGAGGTCCGGCCGGATGGGCGCCTTGAACACGTACGGGAGGGGCAGCGAGGCATCCTTCACCACCTCGCTCTTCTCCGTATAGACCGACACGAGCGGTCGGGCTACTGATAGACTCTGGAATTTGGAATATTTTTTACTGTTGAAAACAATAAATAATAAGAAATAGAGCATTTATTAACTAACATTATTATTAACTATGCCTGTGGGTGATGTCGGAATAGAGGGATAGATTTATAGCGATGATGGCTCAGTGGTAGTGACGTCGGCTTGCGATCCGTAGGACGTGGGTTCGAATCCTACAATGAGCTTGAGCTTTCGGTGAAGGAAAACATCGTGATGAAACCATAGCTTGGCGGTAGGGTATTTTCTAGTACTCGCCTGACTAGCTACCACCCTCTTGTTAAGAATCTGTCGCCCCTGTCGGTGTGTTCGGGCAGCCTCACTTGAGAGACAGTTCCCACTCCAGGTGTAGCGTGGCGCCATCTTCGACCACATCGTCACTTAACATCAGGTGACTTGTGGTCAAACGCTACCCTGTTAATTAGTATAATCCCATTATGACAAACCAACTGAACCAATAAATAAGAACTGTGAGCTGTGTGATATGGGATACTTCATGTTGAAGTTTCTAATTCAGTTCTGATATATAAAAAAAACAAGAGAAAGAAGGATTTTTTTAGATAATAAAAAAATCAATCAATGCAAGTTATCTGCTTTTGGTGCGAAAATATAACAAAACAAAATAAGCAATTCTAGCTTACATGTATTCGGCTACAGCTTAAATTTTTATTGTTCCTGAGATTAATGTAAGCGCTAGAGGGGTAGGGATCTTAGCAAGGCTATAAAGTTACTAATTCCAAGGACTGTGAAAAAGTTGGAATTCTTTACGCCTACTTAGGCAATATCCTGTCAAACCTAACCTCAAAACTCATACCACTTTCTTGTGAAATTGAGATTGAATTTACGAATTGAGATAACGGTAAAGCTAAATTAACTACGAGGAATACGTAGAAAGCGAATTATGACGAAATGTGTCATGGTAAACATGATGCGAGCGGCGTGATCACAACGCTTTCTCAACGCCAGTTTAATTGAAAACTTAACGTGATCTAGCGAAGTTTTCAACAAATTTGCTCAATAATCTATTGAAATACACATTTTAGCTTTTGGAACACACTTATAACTTACGCCAAACTTTCATTTTCTGATCCTACGATTGCTTTTTGAACAAACACGTGTTGGTGGACACAGTAACATTTCCGACCGAAGCATTCACTTGCACTTGGGAAATATACCCCACTGCTTGTGTACCCATTTAATATTAACGTTTTTTTCAACTGAAACTTACCATTTCGCTATATCAGCGAAGATATTACTCCTCAAAACACTATTTGCGGCGGTAAAGAACATCCGCCATGCCACGAAGGAGTGAAAAGACCGGAAATTAGATTTTTCTTTGACATTAGAAACCGACAGTTGCCAGATGCAAAAATATTTTAGTGATATTTCGACATGAACTTTAATTTATTTTTCTGTTATTATCCATGTAAAAATGTAATATTATTCAATAAAAATAATAAGTTACCCGTGTTTTCTTAAAATAAATATCACGTTGTCAACATTTATGAGCAAGCATAGACAATGTTTCATTTTTACGGACCAAAAAGCCGGCGCCAGACTAAGCTTCAAAAATCAAAACTCAAATACTCCTTCCTAGCTCTAGCAGAAAGTTGAAGTTGAATTAAATGAAAATTTTGAAATCTTTTATGTGTCGGTAACATTTTATATTATTACTTTTGCTATTGGTGAAATATTATTATGAAAAGTATACAGAAATACTTGTATTAATGTTTAACAAATTCATAATATTTTATGGATACGTACCTAACTTATACACGTACACAAATGTGACCCTATATTTACGAAGTGGTTGGTACCTTACCAATTGTAATGGATGAAATGATTCACATAACGCATTTCAAGAGCACGTAAATAACACATTCTGTATTAGACTAAACTTTATTTCCATGGTAGTTTAATGAGTTGTGCATCATTCATCACCGTGGTGAAACTAATACTTTTCTATCATTAAAATTGATGCAAGTTCAAATATGGACCTAAACACTCCCGAGTGCAGTCGCGATCGTGATTCAAGATGTAATCCAGAACGCATTGAGGAATTTAATAGAACAGAAGCTTCTGCGCCTCAGACTCCAAGTTTAGCTAGTCCTGAAGCACCTTTGTCTTTTAGCCTCGCTTCAACAATAACTTCAACAGCACAATCAGATCAAGAAAAGTTCGAGTTCATGCAATCAATGCCATTGATTCTAAGACCTTCTTACCCAACAATGTGCCAGACTAGAAGCGATCTACAGTCTCCAATGTCAGTAATAATGCCAAGCAAACCCCCTTCGTTATTCCTGCAAGCATTATCCAAATTGAATCATAGCTCTCTCAGTATAGGAGGATTAAATCAACTAAAAATTGCAATGCCAAAAGCGGAAAACCAAATTACTGGTTTCCTAGCGGGAGATATTACTCCTCCAGATTCTCTCACAAGTGCACCACCGTCTTATTCGTTTGTGTTGCGTCAAATGGCAGCCAGACGAAGGCCAAGACTAATGGGGACGTTTATTCCTTCGCCGTCCTTCGTACAGCAAGCACCGCCTCCAACCTATGCAACCGCTTTCGATATTTATGTTGATAATCGTATAACGGCGCCTCCACAGAGAGTTTTCAACTTTGGTTTCACTTCCATGCCTGCCTTTTGTCCAAATTGCGGCTTCACGGGTATGACAATTGTCATGAGTAAAATTACGCTGTGTACGCATATGTGTGCGTTTGTTCTATGCCTGTTCTGCTGTTGGATATGCGCACCATTGCCTTACATAATGCGATCTTGCAAAGATGTGTATCATTATTGTCGAAATTGCAGAACGTTTTTAGGCATGTACTGTCCGACAAACCCAGAAAATAACTTTAATTGAACTTTGAACGCAAACATATGAAGTTATTTGATGGAAAAGATCAGTATTACGCTACCGCCAGTAACTTGTTAACAGCTTCATTTACAGCATAATAAACGGCAAAATGCAGTTTCTTTGGTTAAAGAAGGTTTAAGATACGCATTATGCTAGAGACAGGGTCAACTCGTCAACCTAAAGTAACGTCCAGTGGCCCTTTTGCAAGTTTTTCCCAGTTCCTTCATACATAAAAAAGATTACGCAGGCACTCGCTTTATAGCACGTTAACGTCTCGCAAAAACTCCCGCTACCACAGTAGACGTAGTGTGAGTTTTTAACGGTTTCTACTGTGCGAGTGCGTAAAAAACTGTTTGATAAACTCGCCGCTGGAGGCTTTGTACATATATTTATACAAAAAAAGCGTTTATGCACTCGCGTTAAAACGCGTTAACTTGACGCAAAACTCTAGGCTCACAGACCTTGTAATAAATTGTATGCTAATTGCTATGTGCTAAGACACTACAGTAAATGGTAATACTTCTTCGTGGTAACATAAGTGTGACATGATTTGACCTAAATTAGTTAGCGCTAATATGAAGCTTTTGCGCAGGCGCATGTCCAGCCCTAGCATTAGAAAACGCGTTGAATTTTCAGCAATCTGAAGTAATCTACATGTTAGTAACGATGGCAATGAATAGGAAACAAACTGTTACATTTAATTATTATATTTAATGATTAATTCAATTAGGCCACAGGAGACTTTATTCCTGGTTCTTGTGTCAACTGCCGATCATGGACATAATTTTACAAATCCATTTTGTTTAGGTATTCGGCCTTAGATTTTAAGAGGTGCTCACGTGAACCGTGAATCCAGTGTGCACGAAGTCTTATAACCATAGCTAATATTTTTATTTTTCTAATAAATTATTTCGTTAGATTTGCGTGTTTGATTTATTATTGTTACACTATTTTTAGGCATGATTTTAAGGGCATAAATTAAATTGAAATAATATGAAATGCATACAGGAACAGCAAACATTTCGAAAAGGTTGAAAAACGTGATTAAATTTAAGAATGCGTTCATTTTTCTTTACTTTTTATCCACATGAAATATTTTAAATCATATTGTTTATTCAACTTTAGCTGACAAATAACAATAACCATGTTCAAGTTTATTATGTGAAACAAAAATAAACGTATGACCATCACGCATTAAACGATTATTTATCTCATAAACTAAATAAATTGTCACAATTATTTAGAACGCAGTTGTGGTTTATATTGTTTCAGCGCCATCTAGCGATAAAATGTCGCCCGTGTAAAATTAGAAGTCACAGCCTTCCGCAAGTTCCGTGTGTGTTGCGGAAAAATCCCTTTTTGGGCGTCCGACCACATGTGTGATTGTGAACAAAATATGGTTCTAAAGTGATTTTCTCGTCTCAAAACAGTTTTTCAGTGTGATTGGTACAGAACAACGATACATACAGTGCGCGTGGATTGCTCAGTGTGTCGTAAAAGTTGGAAGGAGACGACGGAAGTGCATTTTTTCGATGTAAATACGGTCCATCCAGGGTCAGTCCGGTGTGCCTCAATAAGTTCGTGCTTATTTCTGCTGGTTTTACTCCACCCGCGAGTGTTTCGTGCTGGTTAGCAGTTTTCGAATTCGACCTTCAGTGCGTTTCGATCGGTCGGGTCAGTCGGGAAAGTTCTGCGATTTGTGGGTTAACCCCGCGACCATGCAGTCGTGTTGAGAGGCATGGAGGCGCGCTCGTGATCGTCTGTCGGCGCGGAGCGCGCGCCCGGGCTTACATAACGAGGACGCCAGCGGCGGCATGGCCGCTCGCGTGTCCGCGGAGGCCGCAGGGCCCTCGTACGCGTCAGTGTTGAACTTCAGAGGGGTGGAAAGTAATAAAGAGAACATAGAGGCGCCGGCGGGAGAGGTGGTGGACGTGGGTCCACCGCCTAAGCAGGAAGAGGAGGAGGAAGAGGGTTTTGTGCCTGTGATATCACATGGACGGAGTAAAGGCAAAGGCAGGCGGGACCGGGACCGCCGCGGAGGGCCTCCGAGACCGCACAAGACGCCCGCGCAGCACTCGGACCCGTCACAACAAACAGCGGAGCAGCAGCAGCAATCGTCCGAGGCACAGCCAAAGAAGTTTGTCGAAGCGCCCATCCCCAAAGTCAACCCGTGGCAGGTGAGTCCTACAAATGTAAGCAAACATCGTTGTCATTTGATTAAATATACATTAGAATCTAAGAAACACTTATTGGATTTCAGTTTCTGATGAACGATCAGCCATAACTCTCATTATTTACTATTTAAGCTTGTGAGTTTATCTTCTGCTAAGAACTTGAGCTTTTGGTAAAGGAAAACATTGTGATGAAACCGTACCTTGTTGGTTAGGCGTCTTGGTTGCTACCACAACAACTTAAAAATCTGTCGCCAAGCACCTATTGGTGTTCAATTCAATTCAATTAAAATAGTACTTTATTCAATAGGATACATTGTGATCACTTTAAAATGTCAAACTCAAAACTAGCTACGCCTGTTCCAACCTCCTTACGCCGGCAAAAGAACAGGCAAGAAACGCCCGGCAGGTCATTTTTTTGGCGCGATCACATTGACTATTTTATTCTTATTGCTAATTGATTGAATTGGAGCAAGTTCACCGCAATCCCAAGCTTTTTTGTCATAATATAAATAGTATAGTAATATCCGATATTTTATAATAAGCTATACTTCTAGAATTTCTCTTAGTTGGTTGTGCACATTGGGATATGGAAACATGAATATTAACAAGTTACGGGATCACAACCAAAGCAGACCAGACTCCACAAGCAGCACCTCCCAGTGTGTTACAGAGCCCCGCTTGAGAGTCGGTTTCCAATCCAGGTGTAGCGTGACACTATCTTCACACACATCATCAATTAACATCACATGACTAGTGGTGTAAGATGTACAAAAACAAAAGAATTAGCAAAATGTAATTTGTTAACCGTATTTATAAACAAAATCCACGTAGGCGCACCATCTAAAACAAACACTGCACACCACTTCCTGGCTTCTAGAGTGGTGCACAACTGGAACAGACTACCAGAAGACGTTGTGTCGGCACCTTCAGTGAATTCCTTTAAAAACAGACTGGACAAGTGGTTGCGAACGAACAATGCTTCCTTGCTACAGAATTGACTTTTCTCTGCACTTTTGGACGTTGCTATAATTCAACACAGCATGATATAGGCACATCAGCCTCAGGCTGCTCGCATATTACACAATAAATAAATGTATTTGATGAGAAGAGCGGAAGATAGGACTAAGTGGCTATTAAGTCCTAAAAACTCATTTGTATTGCTAGGTAGCCATCATAACCCTACTAGAGTATATTAAAATTTGTCCTACCCACTAAATCTAAATAATTCTTGAATTAAGTAAATAAGTACTACCAGAAGATGTTGTGTCGGCTCTTTCAGTGAATTCCTTTAAAAACAGACTGGACAAGTGGTTGCAAACGAACAATGCTTCCTTGCTACAGAATTGACTTTTCTCTGCACTTTTGGACATTGCTATAATTCAACACAGCATGATTTACGGCCGTTATTATAACCGATCTTAGAATTAGGCTTTATAACGGGATAATTACCATGTATTTGTTTTTGTTTGAGTTCTCGATATTTTGGTACTGTTGCAAGCGCCATGATCACGAGAATACTAAAAGTTTCTGCGGGTAGGATTGTTGATGTTATAACGGGCAGACGTATCTATCTACCCGCTTCCTCGCACGTTTTTTGCTTACAAGTCAAGTCACTCGCAACTCATTGCTGTATTCATCAACTAATAATATAGATTAAAAATAAATCTATATTATAAGTTGATGAATACAGCAATAGCTAAACAGAATTAATAAAGTAGGTGGCAGACAAGTTTTTTTTTGCACTTTGTGATACTATGTAGTTAAATGATAAGGTGTTTTGATGATGATGATTTTTGCGGTGTCTGCTCGTTTCACTAAATAGAATAAAATGAAGTCGCTTTCCGCTGTTTGTCCCTATGTATGCTTAGACCAGTGGTTCTTAACCTTGGACCACTAGAAAATACCCTACCACCAAGCTATGGTTTCATCACAATGTTTTTCTTCACCGAAAGCTCAAGCTCATTGTAGGATTCGAACCAATGTCCTCACTACCACCGAGTTTTGAAAACTATAAAAGTTTTCGTAAACGTTTACAACCATCGACTTGTCAAAGTGGCAACTCGTACTGCCTAGACACAAAATAAAAATATATAGTTTAAAAAAACTAAAAAAAAAATATAAAATAATTAAGTTGACTTGTATTAGTTACGATATAATGGTTAATTCAATGAGTGTGGAGCGCTTTTTGGTTGTGTGTACTTTTATTTACCCAGTAAAGTTTTTTTTGCACTTGTGTGATACTATGTAGGTAAATGATAAAGGTGTTTTCATAAAATTCTTATTGTTTACATTAACCTATTTACTCAAAGTGTTCATTGTTTTGTTAATATGACTTAGATAAAAGGATAATTCATCACAACCTCTTGACATGGTGTGTTTAGGTGGTTCACGTTTAAAATGTCTACATAATCATTATATATACTTATATTTAGTTAGTAATCCTGCCCCCGTTATTGTAATTACAGTAAGTCAAAAAAATTTAACATTTTTAAAATGGTATATCTTAATGATTATAGCAGATAACTTTGATATTGTTACGGACACCAAAAGTTAAATTTGTGTAGATTATTTATTTATTTATTTGGTAATAGGCGAGCAGCCCGCAGGCTGATGTGCCTATATCATGCTGTGTTGAATTATAGCAATGTCCAAAAGTGCAGAGAGAAGTCAATTCTGTAGCAAGGAAGCATTGTTCGTTCGCAACCACTTGTCCAGTCTGTTTTTAAAGGAATTCACTGAAGGAGCTGACACAACGAAAAAAAAAAAAAAAAAAATTAAAAGTAAAAAAAAAAATATAAAGAAAAATTTGAGAATTAAAGAAAAATTTTCCAAGTAGGACTTGATTTACAGATCAAAAAGTCATAACACCATTAACATGACTTACTGTAACTATAACAATGGGGGCAGAATAGACGAGCAGCTAGAGGCTGATGTGGTTTCACCCGCGTCCCTTTTTTTCCCGTTATTCCGTTAACCTTTTTCCGGGATAAAAAGTAGCCCATGTCTTAATACAGGTTATAAGCTATCTCCATTCCGTATTTCATTCAGATCTAGACAGCGCACTAAAACCAGACAAAAAACTAAAAAAAACACTTTAAAAACGCACTGAAAAATATAACATAATTAAATTGACTTGTATTAGTTACGATATAATGGTTAATTCAAAAAGTGTGGAGCGCTTTTTGGTTGTGTGTATTTTAGAAGCGCTCCACACTTTTTGAATTAACCATTATATCGTAACGAATACAAGTCAATTTAATTATGTTATATTTTTCAGTGCGTTTTTAAAGTGTTTTTTTTAGTTTTTTAAACTATATATTTTTATTTTATTACTTTTTAGTCTTTTGTTACCAAGTCCAATCTATTTGACTCATCAAGACGAATCATATGAGCCCAAACACGAGGGGTTTACTAGTAGCCACTGCAGAGATCCCCTACCCACCTGCCGGTTGCATTATCAGACCCTCGTCACCAAGTCCAATCTATTGTACTCATCAAGAAGATTCATATGAGTCCAAACACGAGGGGTTTACTAGAAGCCACTGCAGAGATCCCCTACCCACCTTCCGGCTGCATCATCAGATCAGGTCGATGATACCAAATTATTGCATTGTCACCGAGATTACATACACATACAAAGTTTCAAGTCGATACGACAATTAGAAGTAGGTGAAAATTGACTTCTAAGATTTGATTACATTGTTAGTTAGTTAGTTAGTTACAAAGTCAAGCTAATAAAAGTGTTTTAAAAATAAGTTTTGTAACAATTTTTATAGATCATATTTGTCACAAACAGGTCTAATACATTCAAAGCCTTTTGTGTATTATGCAAATAATACAGTATTGGCATAATTATTTTCACATCTAAATTATTGCGAAACATATTGCCTAATGTTTGTACAAACTGTGTGTCAGCAAAGTTGTGTAAATATCGCGACGCGTTTCTCACACTTTTTTTACATTTGACTATTTTTGCGGTGGTGGTCTTTAAGTTTGGAGTTTCTTTGCGTGATAGAATCCGAAATGAGGAAATTCGCCGAAGAACCATGGTCACCGACATAGCTCTCAGAATTTGCAAGTTGAAGTGGCGATGGGCGCCACATCGCTCGACGAACCGATAACCGATGGGGAAGAAAGGTTCTCGAGTGGCGACCACGAACCGGAACACGTTCTGTAGGTAGGCGTCCCACTAGGTGGACCGACGACATTGTAAGAGTCGCAGGGAGCCGATGGTTGTAAATGGCTTGACGCATGATAGGTATCTAGCCAGGCGAGCACTAGAAAATAACCTACCACCAAGCTATGGTTTCATCACGATGTTTTTCTTCACCGAAAGCTCATTGTAGGATTCGAATCAACGTCCTCACTACCACCGAGTTTTGGAAACTATAAAAGTTTTCGTAAACGTTTACAACCACCGACTTGTCAAAGTGGCAACTCGTACTGCCTAGACACAAAAAGTAACTCGAAAACTTCCTTTATAATTTATATTTTTCCTTTATATTTTTATAATTTAAAACTTCGTTTATATTTTTATAATTTATTTATTAATTATATGCTTCCTGATGCCCGGGCCACACTAAGGTCAACGTCAAGGGAAATGTGAATGCCTATCATCGCGATAAATATTGCGTTCATTATTAACGCTATTATGTGAGTGGCTACACTTGAACGGTCAACGTGAATGCACTTGAGTTATCGGCTAACGTCAAACGCCAATGTGACTGCCGTTGTCAAATGTCGTGGCCACACTTATGTCAAACGTCAATCATCGCACTATTGAACGGCATTTCCCGTTAGTGTGGCCCCAGTATAACCGGGTCTGACACATTTGCTCTGTCCAGCTGTATCATTCATTTCCCTATCACTTGGGGCAATGAAACCGCGAGACAATCGGAGTCTTATCACGTTGCGATAAGGTTCAATTTGTGGTGTATTGCGCTATCACACCGATATAATATTGGTTTCGTAATCTGGGTCTACCGACCGCCACGACGTGCTGTTATGTATGCTACATGCACCCTCTAATGCACACACTATCCCTTTACTTGCCTATTCATCATTCCTTTACCAAAGTAACCTAGCTACCTATCCAGCCCGCCAGTCTTCTTCCAACCTCCAAACCCGACGGTTGTCCAATGTCTTTCTAAATCTTAGTTTTATTTTTTTAAAAAGGATTCCCCGCGAAGGCTCTTAACATTTGGTGGCAGCGAAAAGGGATATTAAAATCCCCGGTACCGTCTCCGTCCATTTTCAAGTGAATCCAACGCGAGTGTTGCGTATAGTGCCTAAGTGCCGATATAGTGCATACCAAAATATTGTGCGATAATCCAGTGAAGTGCTCTGAGTCTAGCCCGGCTCACCCTGATCTCCAATTTCACGATTGGCCCACTGCTGCGCACTGTCCGTGCTGTAGCCGGTCATCACCATCATCACCATCATCATCAGTAGCTGGTCATACCCACTGTCACGCACACCTCAGTGCTGTGACCGGTATAGACGACGACGAGCATCGAGCATCCATCCCACGAGCATCGAGCATCCATCCTACGAGCATCGAGCATCCATCCCAACGAGCATCCATTGCACGCGACGTGCAATCACACCATACCTACCGTGCGAGACCCGATAATGATAAGCCTTTTGTTTATACTCTCTGCATTCAAGTAAGTGATTCTCGGTATTGATCGTGATTCTCAAACTTTTTTCTGTTGTCGTCCTGTTTACATTTTTTTACTATTTACATTTTTTATTTTTTATATACATTGACCTTACTGTTTTTAATTTGCTAAACTCAAGATGTCTGAGAGTAGAGCCCAAAGTCCCGGTTTTGCAAAGCCAGAAATTGCCGTCACTGATACAGATGACGACGCTTTTTGCCCCCCAGGCCCTACCACAAGGGCAGTGTCCAAGAAAAAGAACACCACAGTAACCAGAACAGAGTTAGATTTGTCCATTCTACTAAAATTCATAAAACCTTTTGATGGGTCTAGGGAGACCTTGAACTCCTTCCTTGTGAACTGCAACAACGCCTATGAATTGGCCTCTGAAGCACAAAAAGACATATTATTTAAATATATTCTATGCCAACTGCAGGGCAAAGCGCAAACAGCTTGCTCTGTTAAAGAGTTCACCAACTGGATACAACTAAAAGACTTCCTCAAAACTCAATTCAGTGAAAGGAAGCACTACGCCCATCTGCTCACTGACCTCCAAGAATGTAAACAACAACCTAACGAAACAGTGAGCCAGTACGCTTTAAAGATAGAGTCGTGCTTATCACAACTACTCACAGAAATATCCATTTCACACGGCCATAAAAACAGAGAGATGATAGGGCGCACAGCAGCGATGGAGGAATTAGCCCTCCATCACTTCCAAATGGGCCTTATAGCCCGGATATCGAATATAGTCAGATGTAAATCACCGAAAACACTGAACGAAGCAGTAAACATAGCTATTTCAGAAGAAAAAATACAACAATTTCTATTTAAACAAAGTCCGTCTAACTCGCGACAAGTGAAGCCGAATTTCCCAAGGCCAAATTTCCAGCCTAATCACCGTGCCCAAGATCAGCAATCTCCCTCGAACTCTAATCAGTTTAGGCCGAACTTTAATCCTAACAGACCTAACAATTATAATAACAGCAGCTCCTCTGTGCCGGTCTGCAGATACTGCAAGGCAACAGGTCACACTCTGGAGCAGTGCCGCAAACGCGAATATAACAACAACCGCTTTAAAGTAGACCAAAATCAGTCAAGGACACCCCAACGTGTACATTTTGTCTCCGACACCCCTGAAGATGAGAACACAGACACAGAACCTGTAGAAGGTTACGATACCGTTGACTATGACACAAAAAACGAGTAGACGTCTCGTCCCGGTGTCGTGCGGGACCTCATAAATCAAAAAACGACGCCCTAAGACTATGCCCTATTACTAAATCCAAATTGACCCCGCTACATGGCGGTCAACAAATAAATATTACAAAATCCATGCAATCATCGCAACATGATGATATGCCAAAATCCACTGTATCCTCGCAGAGCACTGACCTGCGAAAATCCTCTGAATCCAATGTCTTCGAGATTACGAATAATCCTGCGATGACATTACTACCTCATGTACTCGTCGAATCCTCTGTATCAGACATCCCTTTATCCTTACTCGTAGACTCAGGATCCTCAGTAAGCCTGTTGAAATACGCATGCATTGAAAGACATCCCAAGCTTGTAAAAGAAAAAATCCAATTGAAAGGTATTGACTCATCAGAAGAACCAATCCAAACCCGTGGTCACTTCAAACTGAAACTTAAATTACCCAAATCTAGCATATCACACCAGTTCCATGTTATTGACAAAATTCACTTACCTTACGATGGAATTATAGGCTCTGATATGCTCAACGCACTTAGCTGCAACATCGACTATACAAACAATCTTCTACATCTTGCTAAATCCTCCCTGAAGTTACATTTTCACGACCCTGCATACTTGATTCCAGCAAGAACGGAATCCATCATCGAATGTTCTGTTCAAAATCCTGATGTAAAAGAAGGAATGATTCTTGACCAGAAAATTTCCAAAGGCATATTGATTGCAAATTGCGTAGTCCGAGTTAAAGAAAATAATAGAGTAAATATATCCATTGTAAACACCTCTGAAGAACCTATCACATTAAAATCCAATCTTAACCTAAAGCTTACCCCAATTGATCCATCAGAATTCGAAGATAATTCTGCAAGTCCTGTAAACCATATTCATGCTACAACCAATTGTGCTACCCGAACAGAAGACGTGCTAAAACAATTGCGCACTTCTCATCTTAACGGCGAGGAAAAAGAAGCCCTGCTAGAATTGTGTTCCGAATTTTCGGACATATTCCATTTACCCGGAGAAAATTTATCTTATACAAATGCCTTAAAACACGAAATAAAAACAACAACTGACATACCAATACATACTAAAACGTACCGCTTCCCAGAAGTCCATAAAACCGAAGTCCGAAATCAAGTTGACAAAATGCTAAAACAAAATATTATAGAACCTTCAGATTCACCTTGGTCATCACCGATATGGGTAGTGCCCAAAAAACTTGACGCATCCAATGTCCAAAAATGGCGAGTCGTAATTGATTATAGGAAACTCAACGACGTCACCATTGGGGACACTTACCCCATACCACAGATCACAGAAATTTTAGACCAACTTGGAAGTAGTAAATATTTCTCAACTCTAGATCTGGCGTCAGGTTTCCATCAAATATTGTTAAATGAAGCTGATAAAGCCAAAACAGCCTTCAATGTCCCCGAGGGACATTTCCAATTCTTAAGAATGCCCTTTGGCCTCAAAAATGCCCCATCTACATTCCAGAGGCTAATGAATAGTGCCTTATCCGGACTCCAAGGCATCCGATGCTTTGTATACTTAGACGATGTGGTCTGCTATGCCCATGACATCCGGTCTCACATAATAAATCTTAGATCAATATTTCAAAGAATTCGAGAATTTAACCTAAAACTACAGCCTGACAAATGCGAATTCCTACGACGTGAAGTCTGTTACCTAGGTCATATTATCACTGAACAAGGCGTTAAGCCAAATCCCGACAAGGTCAAGGCCGTTACTGAATTTCCAGTCCCTAAATCCGCCAAGGACATTAAATCATTCCTTGGTCTAGTTTCCTATTACCGCCGTTTCATTCCCGATTTTTCAAAGACTGCAAAAGCTCTTACCAGTCTCCTAAAGAAAGAAACAATCTTTAAATGGGAGAACCAGCAACAGCTTGCCTTCGATACCCTAAAACGAAATTTGACTACAGCCCCTCTACTAATTTATCCTGACTTTTCCAAACCCTTTATACTAACCTGTGATGCTTCAAACTACGCTGTAGGTGCTGTCCTTTCTCAAGGACAAATTGGCAAAGACCAGCCTGTAGCCTTTGCGTCACGCACTCTCAATAAAAGTGAGTCCAATTACAGTACGACTGAAAAGGAATTATTAGCTATCCTTTACGGCTGTAAAACATTCCGCCCTTACCTTTATGGGAATAAATTCCAAATAGTCACTGACCACAGACCATTAAAATGGCTTTTTAATCATAAAGATCCCAGCAGTAAACTCCAACGTTGGCGGTTAAAACTCGAAGAGTTTGAATATGAAATCGAGTACCGCAAAGGTAAATTAAATTCTGCAGCAGACGCTCTTTCCAGATACCCTGTGAACCCTGTGTTTCCAGAAAATAAAAGTAATCTAAATCCAAATCCTATTGCCGAAATCCCTCAGGAATTACCATTACGTGAAATTCCTCAAGAAACTCTCGATGAATTGATGAACGCTGACTTCAGCCCAGTAGACGTTAGAGACTTTGATTTCAGTCCCCTGAACCCTCCGACTCCAGTTGAACCTCCTGCATCCGCAGTATCTCCTCCCGTCCTCACAGCTCCTCCAACTCTCGTAAATCCTCTCCCTGCACCTGACGAACCGCAACCTGAAACAGAAACAGAACCTCAACCTTCAACTAGTTACCATAACCCTGAATCCTTACCTGAATCCATATCTGCATACCGTGACCCAGGAACTCCTTCTTCTATACCTGAAAACTTACCTTCATCAGACGAGACCTATAATAAATTCTTAAAATCACCAGCAAAGTTGCATAATACTCACATTATAGAACATAATGAAGACTTAATGAAAGGAGCACAAAAACTAATACTAATACCTACTTCTATAGACATGGATGAGTCCATGCCCTATGTCCAGGAAATCCTCGATAACTGCCCGAGCCCGGAGCGCGATGAATTTATGAAAAAGGAAAGATGTCTATACACCCTTTTACCCCTTACGGTCGGCAGTAAAACTTACCTTTTCCTATTCACAAAGGTGCATCACTTTGATGATCACTCGTATCCTGATATATTTAAATGCCTTAAATATGCCCGCGACGATATAATAATGTCCTACCCAACTGTGAATGAAATAAGTATATCAGATTTTAGAAATCCTTTTGATAAACACTCATTTACAAAAATCTATAACATGCTCGCTTATTTATTTGACGGAAATAATATAAAAATACATATCTACCATAATAACATCATATATCCTTCACTTAGTGAAATTCCCAAAATTCTAAAGGAAAATCACGACATCCCAATCGCAGGACATCTAGGATCCTCAAGAATGCTAAACCGAATCAGAGAAAGATTCTTCTGGAAGAATATGCGCAGTGACATTGAGAGTTATGTCAAGAAATGCGAGTCATGCCAAACCAATAAAGCATTGCGTAAAGTAAACAGAGCCCCGATGGTTATTACATCTACTTCTACATCCCCATTTGAGAGACTAGCCCTTGACATCGTAGGCCCCTTACCTGAATCTGGCACAGCCAAACTTAAATTTATATTGACTATGCAAGACGACCTAACAAAATTTTCACTAGCCTATCCTCTTCGCAGCAACACTGCGGCAGAAGCAAGCGACTGCCTTCTACATTTTATATCATTATTCGGAATTCCCAAACACATACTCACCGATCAAGGTACAAATTTTACAGCAGACCTTTTTAAGAAAACGTGTGAATTCCTAAAGATTAAACAATTATGGTCAACGCCCTACCACCCACAGACACAAGGTGCTTTAGAAAGATCTCACTCCACTCTTAAAGAATATTTGAAGTCATATGTGAATGAAAATCAAGATAACTGGCCACAATACGTATATACCTCTATGTTGGCTTATAACACAGCTGTGCATTCGACCACACACTACTCACCTTATGAGTTGTTATTCGGACACAAGCCGCATATCCCAGACTCAGTATATGACGACAATTCAAACACTACCTATCCCGAATATGTAAAACTTTTACAACACCGCATGAAACACGCGCGTGACAAAGCCTTAGAATACATTCATAAATCTAAAGAAAATTCTAAAACTTATTATGATACAAGAACTCGTCCTGTCGAATATAAAATGGGCGATTACGTCATGTTAAAGAACCACCTCAGACTTCGCAAAGCCCTATCACCCTTATGGAAGGGCCCGTATAAGGTTATAAAGGTTCATGGCAACCATACCTTAACCCTACTAATAAATAGACGCCACGTGAAACATCACTACGATGAAGTTAAACATGTGGAAAGCCACAATGCGTCTCCTACCTAAAAATAAATAAACATACTTACCTTAAATACCTTTTTTTTTACTTACCTTTACCTTAAAATATATTCTAATAAATACTTAATTTAGATACTATTTTACACTATAAAAAAAAAATATTAAATATTATTATAAAAATATTATTCATTAGGCTATATTACTAACTTAGGATAGTTAAGATTTATTTTAATGATTTAGACGTATCTTTCTATTACAGCGTACTGGCTCAAGGTCACCAAGAATACGTCCAACCAATCAGTTCAAGCTCCGGTATATACTTTGACCCAATTGGTGAACTCAAAACAAATGTTGGTTACCTGGATGTAGTTATCCCGTTCGATATTTCCCACATAGGACCTCATATTCAAAATATCAACTCTATATTAGGAACAACGCGTTTCTTATGTGAACAAATTCAAATAAAAGCCGTAAGCGACTTAGAATGTCATAATGTATTGGAACCACTCACTATTAGATATAATGACATTACATCAGAATATTCCTCCATCACTCACCTTACAAGTCATAACAAATTTAAACGTAGTGCTTGGATAGGCGGCATTGGCACCTTATCCAAAACTATCTTTGGGACTCTAGACGAGGACGATGCTGTCAAATATGATAATGCTATACAAAGTATACAGAATAACGAAATAAAACTGGGTTCATTAGTTAAAGAAAATATTTTGGTTACATCCTCTGTTTTGTCTAAATTTGATGACATTTTACATAAAATAAAAATTAATGAGGCCAGGCTTAATGAAGGAATTGACAACCTCTCATTACAATTAAAAAACACGACACAAATTTTCAATGACTTAAAAATAAAAGCTAACATTAACTCGATCTTAAACAGTTTGGAAACCTCTGTCCTAACCTTGTCATTCCAACTGGAAGACTTAGTAAACGCTATCATGTTCAGTAGTCAAAACATTCTCCACCCGGCTGTGTTATCACCTACGCAATTGTATCGAGAGCTTGTTGACAATTATAGGTACTTACCTGTAGACCGAAAGATGCCAGTTGCTTTAGAGTTAAGACATATGCATGTATTAATGAATGTTTCTAATGTAGTTTGCTATAGTTTAAATAATAAGATAGTTTTTATATTACGGATACCTTTAGTGTCCTCCAAGGAGTACAGTTTATACCATAGTGTAGCACTGCCTACCCCACATAACAATGTTAAACCCAATTCATTTAGTTTTATAATACCTAGTAGTAAGTATATAGCAATAGTTAAAGATAAATCGGAGTATTGTACCCTTGAATCACTTAAAGAATGCAGAGCGATAAGTCCCCGCGAGTTTATCTGTGACGTCATGACCGTATTCCCAACTAGCGCGAATCCCAGTTGTGAAAGTGAACTAATTTCAAGCGTAGTGAATTCCCTACCAGTGCAGTGCCAAACCGAATTCATTTATGGATATCTAGATTTATGGAAACCGCTTAGTAATAATAATTGGATATATGTACAATCCCGTAGTAATAAATTATATGTAGAGTGTCCAAATCAGAAAAATTCAGAAATAAATATTATTGGAACTGGAATTGTTAACATACCACATGACTGTTATGCATACTGTAAAAGTACTAAATTAATACCAAGATTTAGCAACATACAACTGAATGTCAGTATCACACATTCCGATTTTAATATTATAAATGATTCATGTTGTACTTTAGAAAAATTTCAAATGCAAATGAGTGGCGACCCTCGTACTAAACTAGTAAACATTGATTTAGACGTTTTTACCCCAGAAGTAAAATCTAAACTTAATTCAATTTCCGAAGAAACAAACAAAATTATAAACCAGCATCCATTAATAAAATACGAGGCTCACTACTCCATTATCTTAATTTTAATCAGTTGTATCATTCTACTATTTTGTTTATGTAAGCTTATTGTTTGTATTAAATCAGACAACCGTTGCTTTACCTATCGTTTCCCTAAACTCTCCCGACCAATCCCGGTAGACCTACCTCTGGAACAAATACCTAATCCTGACCCTGTAGTCTCCAAAAAAGTAAACAGACATATTCAAACTCCTGATGATATTCCATCTCCCAGTACGAGAAGAAACATATAGTTACCTACCTTCTTCTTCTCCTAAACTTCGAATTTCAACCCCGAAGTTTAGTCTACCCCAGGGAGGTGTTATGTATGCTACATGCACCCTCTAATGCACACACTATCCCTTTACTTGCCTATTCATCATTCCTTTACCAAAGTAACCTAGCTACCTATCCAGCCCGCCAGTCTTCTTCCAACCTCCAAACCCGACGGTTGTCCAATGTCTTTCTAAATCTTAGTTTTATTTTTTTAAAAAGGATTCCCCGCGAAGGCTCTTAACAGTGCGATTGATTAGATATGAAATTAAGGATTTCTTTTTCGTCATTTTGCTTTACGATCAATGTAGCAAAATGTCTAATTATGGGCGTTGTCGAGTAGCAAATATGTGCAGGTAGCAAAATGTCTAATAAGCAAATCGTCGTAGTAGACTGTATATATGCAGCACTAGCTGTTCCCCGCGGTTTCACCCGCGTGGGCTACAGCTTTATGCATGCAAAGTCTCAGCCAGATCGGTTTAAAATTTACATAAAGTTTCAAACAAACTTTCATCCTCTATTTTATCCCCCTGGGGGTAGAATTAATCAAAATCCTTTCTTAGCCGATGCTTACGTCATTACATCTACCTGCATGCCAAATTTCAGCCCGATCCGTCCAGTGGTTTGGGCTGTGCGTTGATAGATCACTATGTCAGTTAGTCTTTGAGTTATATATACATACTTAGATGCGATCTACTATATTATAGCAAAACGTCGACCCACTAATACATGTAGTTAGCGAAACGTCTGATAAGCTGTTTCTAGACAGCAAATAGCAAAGCATCGAACTCGCAGTACGTGTAGTTGGCGAAACGTTTAATCGACAAATCATCCGACTCGACTAGCAATATGTCTAGGCAAGAAAAAGCAAAGCGTTTAACTAGCAATACGTGTAAGTCTGTAGGTAGAAAAACATCTAATGAGCAAACCATCTTATTAGCAATATGTTTAAGTAGCAAAATGTCTAATTAACCATCCCTTTAAGATGCAAAATGTCTAATTCGCAGATAATTTGCTGACTTTCTGCTTAGATAATAACCGTAGAACACCTTCCTTGTACAAAAAACAGACCCTCATCATCATCATCATCATCATAATCAGCCCGTTTCAGTCTACTGCTGGACATAGACCTCTCCCAAAGTACGCCATCGAGCCCGATCTTCGGCTCCTCTCATCCAACCGCTGCCAGCCATTTTGCGTATGTCATCGCTCCAGCTAGCCGGAGTGCGTCCTACACTACGTTTGCCGAGCCGCGGTCTCCACTCAAGAACACGTTTGCCCCATTGATTGTCAGTTCTTCGGCTAATATGTCCAGCCCATTGCCACTTCAGCTTGCTGATCCTATAGGCAATGTCGGTTACCTTCGTTCTCTGTCGGATCACTTCATTCCTGATTCGATCCTAAAGAGAAACTCCGAGCATAGCCCTTTCCAGACAGACCCTATTGCAAAATAATTAACGCCATATCTGAAACGTGCGACAAAAATCGCCAAAGCGATTAGATTAATACGCGAGCTTACGATAATGTTTTAACGCACAGAAGATAGGGAAATCCACAGACGTAATCGAAGGGCCTTGACTTTACAATAATAAAATTAATTAATAAAATAACAATGCAGATGTCACACGACTAGTTGCGTCCAACGGTTTCTCCCCCTATCTATGTAATATATGTAAATATGTTAAAAAAATATGTTGTTCACTCTTTTTTTTATAGTTACGACAATTTTTCTCCAGGTTTGAAACCACGAACATAATCCCTACTATTATATTATAACACGCCCAAACTACTGGACCGATTTAAATGAAATTTGGTACAGAGATAACTGTAGCCCACGCGGGTGACACCGTTTTCGTTACTTCCAGGGCCATCTAGATTTCTTTCCAATAACGTGTGACGTCATTACAGGATTTAGCAGTCAATCCATGCATGTAACGCGCCCGCGTTAATTGCTTTGATGGTCATAGCGAATACGGGCCCAGATCGGCATCAGGTACCCCCTCTATCGCCTGCGTGGCGAGGCCGAAGATAGAACCTTAAAACATTTCCACTGTCCAAATATTCGCATAAGGAAATCAATATTTTAGCTTAAAATTATAATCCAAGATAACGTATCTACAATGTAGAGATAAAGATATGCTTCAGTGTCACTGTACTACTAATACTACTATGTATATATACAAGTACCACTAATATTATAAACGTTAAAGTTTGTTTGTTTGTATGTATGTATGCACTATGCATGTATGTATGTTTGTTGCTCTTTCAAAACCGCAAAAACTACTGAACGGATGTGAGTGAAATTTGAATGGAGATAGCTTATAACCTGGATTAACACATAGGCTACATTTTATCCCGGAAAAAGGTTCGTGCGAGATAACGGGAAGACGCGGGTGAAACCGCGGAGCGCAACTAGCAATGAATAACTCTTTCTGTATGTTTGTTTGTTACCTTTTCACGCCTAAACCGCTGAAAAGAACTTCGTGAAATTTGGTTATGTGATAGCTAGAAAGAACCCTGTGGAAGGATGTAGGATACATTCCATCGCGATAAACTATATAATCCTTTACGGCCGGTTTCAATAACCTATCTATCCACGGTTTGCCCTACTGGACATAGAATTTTGACACAAGCTCCATAGAAGTAATGTCAAATATCTATCTTTAGTAGGTCCTTCAGGCTATGGAAAGCTTGGAGTTCCTCCTGAGGTATCTGGTTATGTGATAGCTAGAAAGAACCCTGTGGAAGGATGTAGGATACATTCCATCGCGATAAACTATATAATCCTTTACGGCCGGTTTCAATAACCTATCTATCCACGGTTTGCCCTACTGGACATAGAATTTTAACACAAGCTCCATAGAAGTAATGTCAAATATCTATCTTTAGTAGGTCCGTCAGGCTATGGAAAGCTTGGAGTTCCTCCTGAGGTATCGTATCACCAATAAGGTGATCCGTCAGAGAACTAAGGTCACCGACATAGCTCACAGAATTAGCAAGCTGAAGTGGGCTGGTCATATAAGCCGCAGAACCGACAACCGTTGGAGTAGACGTGTTCTTGAGTGGAGACCGCGACTTGGCAAATGTAGTGTAGGACGCACTGCGACTGGGTGGAGCGACGACTTGCGCCGAGTGGCTGCCACTAGTTGGATGAGAAGAGCCGAAGATTGAGCTCAGTGACGTACCTTGGAAGAGGCCTATGTCCAGCAGTGGACTGATACAGGCTGATGATGAAACGAGTCTACGCGGAGCACAATATAAGTGTTCCATAATAATTTAAGAAACGATTAATTATCAAAATTATATTAATTATAACAGCTTGAGTGAAAGTGCCCAAACCGGGCCGATATTGACATATGTGGAGCACAGTGCATTGCATAATCCATAAACCACTGCGCAGTGTGAATAAGGTTGCACGTACACGAAGCTTTAGGTTACACTGTGGCGAGTGTGCGGTGGAACTATACATGCCAGCAAACAAGTTGAGCCAAAAGTGACGTGGAAGGGGAAACTTTGCGCATGTGCACTTCCGTTCGAGTTCGTGGTTGGATGCTAACGTGACGTGAACACAGCGCGGAAAGCTGATTAACCAATTAGGCGCACGCGTTTCGGCGGACTCCCCCCGCGCACCCTTCGATCCACCTAAGAGTTCTGAAAATCGTTTCTGCGCAGCCGAAGTCATTAGCTCAACTTGTTTGCCGGCCACTGTACGCGAAGCTATAGGTTATTTTTTTACTATTTACAGGGTAGCGTTTGACCACAAGTCACCTGATGTTAAGTGACGATGTGGTCGAAGATGGCGCCACGCTACACCTGGACTGGGAACTGGCTCTCAAGTGAGGCTGCCGGAACACACCGATAGGTGCTTGGCGACAGATTCTTAACAAGAGGGTGGTAGCTAGCCAGGCGAGTACTAGAAAATACCCTACCACCAAGCTATGGTTTCATCACGATGTTTTCCTTCACCGAAAGCTCAAGCTCATTATAGGATTCGAACCCACGTCCTACGGATCGCAAGCCGACGTCACTACCACTGAGCCATCATCGCTATTTAGGTTACATTGTGGAAAGTAGTGTTGCCACACTAACTATAGTAAAACTATCGATAGTTTTCACCAGGAAAAGCCGTACTATTGATAGCTTACAACGAGGCAATACTATCGAATAAGTGCATTACTATCGATATAGATAGTATTGCTCCAGCATGTCTCTGATATGAAATATAATATAATAAACAACCGGTTTGCGTGGTGTGGGTGGCTAACCACAAGGGGGTAAATAAAAAAAATTACTCTGCCGCGACAAATTTTCACAGTGTATGTTCAGTGAACTCCACAGATGCTCCCATTTCTTAGACTGACAATTTGAAAGTGACACCAGCTCTCAGCGAATCTAAAGGGTTCCCCTGAGCGTACCCACCAATGTTAAGCTTATAATTGCTGGAGGTGCTTATCAATATGTAAGGTGTCCTCCCTTATATTAATCTGACGCGCTCGAGTAAATCCCAAAATCCCCTCTTGGGCGCCCCTACTATTGAACGGTCAACGTGAATGCACTTGAGTTATCGGCTAACGTCAAACGCCAATGTGAATGCCGTTGTCAAATGTCGTGGCCACACTTATGGCAAATGTCAATCATCGCGCTATTGAACGGCATTTCCCGTTAGCATGGCCCCAGCATTAGCACTAATCATTTGACGTAATGGTCTTAGGTTTTCCGTTGAATCACCACATTGTTTAGACAAACATATCTATTATATAACCTATTTGTTACTGTGTTTAGGATTACCGGGCGAACTACGTGGGCGTGACGGTATGTTTCCGCTGTATTCTGTCAGTCAGTATACTCTTACGACGCGTGTTCTTAACCTTGTTCTTAAGAACTTTGTCTCACTAGAAACTCTCATCTGCAGTGCGATTTTAATTGACACGGAAACTCTTCCGACCACGTATTCAAAAAACTTACTTCAGATTTTTTTTAGACACGATTCATTCAATTTTCAATTTTTCATATTCAATTTGACAAACCAGCTGCTCAATCACGGAAAAGTTTCCGCCACCTATTTGCTCTCTGAAAACGTTTCCGTGAAGCGAAAGTAAAAAAGTGATGTCGATCCGACACGGAAACTTTCCGAGTGGACTAGAATCGCACTACTGGACTCAAATCATATAGCAATGATGGCTCAACTGTAGTGACGTCGGCCTGCGATCCGTAGGACGTGGGTTCGAATCCTACAATGAGCTTGAGCTTTCGGTGAAGGCAACATCGTGATGAAACCATAGCTTGGTAGGGTATTTTCTAGCACTCGCCTGGCTAGCTACCACCCTCTTGTTAAGAATCTGTCGCCAAGCACCTATCGGTGTGTGCGTTTTTTTTTAATATCCTACCTTCCGGGCTCTATTGGCCCGGCCCGCGAGCTACTTTCCCCTAAGGTGATAGGGACTTTATTTTCTTTATTTATTCATACTGATTCAAAACTTTTTCAAGATAGATCCCTCCATCTTTACGACACGGTAGCCGAGTTGGTAGTGTCCCTGCCTGCGAAGCTAGCAGTCCCGGGTTCGAATCCCGGTAAGGGCAAATATGTGTGTGATGAGCACGAATATTTGTACCTGAGTCTTGGATATTAAGTATTTATTTCTCTATATAAGTATGTATATCGTTGTCTAGTACCCATAACACAAGTTTCGAGCTTATTTTGGGGCTAGCTCAATTTGTGCGCAATTGTCCCCGATATCTATTTATTTTACCTACCCAAGTAGCGACCACAGAACACTTTGCCTAACGCTCGAAATTATTAATCGACCCTGATCCGTTATCCGCGGTTTTGGATCGATATGTCATGTCATAATAGGCCATTTTAGTACTAGAACTTGACATGTTACTACTAAAATGACATATTATGACATGACATATCGATCCAAAACCGCGGATAACGGATCAGGATCGATTATCAATTTCGGGCGTAACTCTGGTTGAGGATGACTAGGCAAACCCCGCTACTGCCGCTTCAGTATGATGAGTTTGATTTACATTAAACAACAAACGTCCCAAGCACACAAGACAGAAATAAACAGCGGTCACCATCGGGGACCTTCGAAACGTCACGGAGGCGTTGACATCACGTGACGTACCGTGTTGGAGTACCGCCAGCGGTGTATCGATCTGCGCAGTACCCGAGCTCGCAACTTTTGGGAGAGGAGACTGCAGGTTAGGTCAGGGTCTATGTATGTAGACACACCCCTCAGACGGCGGGAAGGTAGCTCATCTGAGAGTAGCGAAAAAGTTAAGAATAATCTTATCTATATTATATATATATAAAAGAAAGTAGTGTTAGTTACACTATTTATAACTCGAGAACGGCTGAACCTATTTGGACGAAAATTGGTGGGGAGGTAGTTTAGGAAGAGGAAACGGACATAGGATACTTTTTATCCCGGGAAAGGTTCCTACGGGATAACGGGAAGGCGCGGGTGAAACCGCGGGGCGCAGCTAGTTTGCTTTTTAAAATAAACAGTGAATTGCCACGGTTTCGCGTGGATAAGTAAATACAAGGCGGGTCTCGAGTTCATACATTAGATCAGGGTCTATGTATGTAGAGGTAGACACACCCCTCAGACAACGGGAAGGTAGCTCATTTGAGACTAAAACGTTAATAATAATTGCTTATTAAAATAACTAATGACTTGCCTCAGCTTCGCATCAGTAGGCAAATACATACAAGGCGGGTAGGTCTTCAGTTTGTACAAAATTTCTCCCTAGTTTTACGTCAAATTTTCCATTTTTCCAATGGATTCCAAAAAAATATCTTTATAGTAGAGTTTTACTTGCATTAATACATTTCTTGCATTATTTCTTTAAAAGGCCCTCTGTTTAGTATGTATCATATAGATTTTCTTATCATAATTAGATAATTACAGATAAAAATCGTTGTAATTAGCCCCAATTATCAGCGTAATCTTGGTGTCATCCTTTTAAGCGACAATGTGGTCGAAGGTGGCGCCACGCTACACCTGGACTGGGAACAGGCTCTCAAGTGAGACTGCCGGAACTCACCGACCGGTGCTTGGCGACAGATTCTTAACTCGAGCGTGGTAGCTGGCCAGGCGTGCACTAGAAAATGCCCTACCACCAAGCTATGATTTCATCACGTTGTTTTGCACACCAAGAACTTGACTTGTTCAAAGATCACGTACTGGCCTGCACGGTCATTACGCATACTGATAAATCATTTTGAAACAATTTTCTGCGTTAGTGCGGTCATCAAAACAGACGGTGTATAATATAATTTGGGGTAATAGACGACGGTAATAGTTGGCGTTCACGGTTTGGCAGCGACGCACATTCTTGGTCTGGTTTCTCTTAGATTTTGGCATTTGGGGAGGGAATAGAGAAATAATCGATTTTAGAATGGGTATTGGTGTTATGTGCGGCTTTGCCATCGCTCAAAACGGTGAAGTAAAACATCGTGGGGAAACCGGCATGTCCAATAACTGCAACATTCAAGGGCATGCGACATCTACTACCCCGCACTGGGCTGACAGATTCTTAACAAGAGTGTGGTAGCTAGCCAGGCGAGTACTAGAAAATACCCTACCACCAAGCTATGGTTTCATCACGATGTTTTCCTTCACCGAAAGCTCAAGCTCATTGTAGGATTCGAACCCACGTCCTGCGGATCGCAAGCCGACGTCACTACCACTGAGCCATCATCGCTATGCATGCCGGTTTCCTCACGATGTTTTCCTTCACCGTTTTGAGCGATGGCAAATCAGCAACTAAGTCATAGGTGCGGGGCTGAGAGGATTCGAACTCGGTTTCGGCCCGACGCGACTCACGGCGCGACACATATAGTATCCAAGTTTATTTTTTTTTATACCGCCACCGTGCCCAATCATTTGGATTATGTCCAAATGTTATTTTTAACCGCTCGTTTATACGCAATGTTACGCTTTCATGTTATTGCTGATTGTTACCGATCTGTTGTGTTGCAGACGTGTGCTGTTCTGTGGTACACTAACGGTGTATTAATATAAATAGTTATTTGAAATTACCTTCATGCCAGTGACGTCATCAAAAGCGGCTTCAACGGAAGACCAGCGCTGACCAAACGAGCAGCACAACGCTGAGTTGAGGCCGGTTTGCAACAATACATTTTCAATTTTTCTTATTTCTACATAATGTATTTATCTTGTATAATTTGTTGCAAATAAATGATTCTTATTCTTATATATAATAATAAATCAATTTATTGCCATTAAAAAACTCATTTTATAGAAAAATTAAAATACAGCGATAATTTACAATATAACGGCAAAGGGTACATTTGCATGTGCACACAGCGCTCAACACAGTTTTCAGTTTACCCCTTTGCCCCTTTTTTTGTTTTGCTCGCAGGTTTTTTTTTTTACTATTTACAGGGTAGGGTTTGACCACAAGTCACTTGATGTTAAGTGACGATGTGGTCGAAGATGGCGCCACGCTACACCTGGACTGGGAACTGGCTCTCGAGTGAGGCTGCCGGAACACACCGATAGGTGCTTGGCGACAGATTCTTAACACGAGGCTGGTAGCTAGCCAGGCGAGTACTAGAAAATACCCTACCACCAAGCTATGGTTTCATCACGATGTTTTCCTTCATCGAAAGCTCAAGCTCATTGTAGGATTCGAACCCACGGCCTACGGATCGCAAGCCGACGTCACTACCACTGAGCCATCATCGCAGGTTCATAATAATATGATGTTATGAACCTGCGGTTGGGCGGTTCTGGCACGGAAAGTTTTGTATTTACAGAGTACAGGTAATAAATAATATTATCAGGCCCCAATTATCAGCTCAAGATTGAAGTTGACGCCATCACAGGAAACCAGAAGTACAAGTCAGCTGAAACCGCCCAGTGATGCGCTGTACGCCTGCGGGCTGGTCCGACCTTGAAGAGTACCATCATTTTAAACGTCCTTACTCTTGGCCGGTGCTATCTAGTAAACGTGCGCAAACCGCGTAATTTTGCCAATGCCAGGGTGTGCAATTAAGAATAAGAATCATTTATTTTATTTTATTTTATTTTTTTGCAACAAATTATAACAAATACATTATGTAGAAATAAGGAAGGATAAAAAGAATTTTTTTTATTGCAAACCGGCCTCAACTCAGCGTTGTGCTGCTCGTTTGATCAGCGCTGAATTGGTTTTCTGTGTTCTTCTCTTCTTCAGTGGTTCTTCCGTCGAACATTTACGTCCAAAATTAATAATAGATCCTGATCCGTTATCTGCGGTTTGGGATCGATATGTCATGTCATAATATGACATTTAGGAAGTAATATGTCAAGCCCTAGTACTAAAATGACACATCATGACATGACATAACGATCTAAAACCGCGGATAACGGGTAGGATCGACTGTGAAGCGATGATGCCTTAATGGTAGTGACGTCGGCTTTCGCTGAAGGAAAACTTCGTGATGAAACCATAGCTTGGCGGTAGGGCGTTTTCTAGTACTCGCCTGGCTTGCTACCAGCCTTAACGATCTGTCGCCGAGCACCTATCGGTGTGTTCCGGCAGCCTCACTTGAGAGCCAGTTCCCAGTCCAGATGTAGCGTGGCGCCATCTTCGACCACATCGTTACTTAACATCAGGTGTGAATGGTGACAGACAGACAGAGTTTCTTTCGCATGTATAATATCAGTTCATCATATATTATACTCGTCATCCTCATTTACCTTGATCTATCACGCACAGGTACACTACCTATAAAATATTCCCCCCCGCTCCCCTCCCTTCTACATACCCCTCCTCCACTGTAGTTGCTAACAGGTTATTGCGAAAATCGGTTGCCATGATTGATGGTGTGGAGTTGTAGACTATTTCCTTTTTAGGGTTCTGTACGTCCTATGATAAAACGGACCCTTATAGGATCACTCTCGTCTCGTGCCTGACCGTCCGTCTCAGATTATTTTCTACGAATTTATGGGACGAAAAAAAAGTGTAAAAAAGTGTAAATTCGGTAGTACGTACATACTCGTATCAGAATTATTTGATCCAATCACGGAATAAACGAAATCTGACTTGGGGGGGGGGTCGGAAGCTAAACAATATGATTGAAAAGTAAATGTTTATAATAATGCATTCATCATCATCATCATCAGCCGGAAGAAGTCCACTGCTGAACATAGGCCTCCCCCCCTTGAACGCCACCATGAACGGCTATTAGCCATTTGCATTCATCGGCTCCCTGCGACTCTTACAATGTCGTCGGTCCACCTAGTGGAGGGCCTACCCACAGAACGTCTTCCGGTTCGTGATCGCCACTCGAGAACCTTTCTTCCCCATCGGTTATCGGTTCGTCGAGCGATGTGGCGCCCATTGCCACTTCAACTTCATAATGCATTAGACATGTCAAATAAAAGGGTTCTTATTATGCAGGGCTACACTAACGGGAAATGCGGTTCAATAGCGCGATGATTGACGTTTGACATAAGTGTGGCCACGACATAATTATGACAACGGCATTCACATTGGCGTTTGACGTTAGCCGATAACTCAATTGCATTCACGTTGACCGTTCAAGTGTAGCCACTCACATAATAGCGTTAATAAATCAACGCAATATTTATCGCGAAGATAGGCATTGACATTTCCCTTCTCGTTGACCTTAGGGTGGCCCGGGCATTAGAAATACCACAGATTTGGAGTAGGAAATACCAATCAATTTCATAAACATAATTTTAAAATTCATACTTCTATAGATGTTCAAGAAAGTAAATGAAAATAAACAAACAACGCGCGGCAACGCTCATAATATAGATAAATAATAAAATCAATGTATTGCCATTAAAAAGAAACACATACTTTTTATCTATACTAATATTATAAAGCTGCAGAGTTTGTTTGTTTGTTTGTTTGTTTGTTTGAACGCGCTAATCTCAGGAACTACGGGTCCGATTTGAAAAATTCTTTCAGTGTTAGTTAGTCCATTTATCGAGGAAGGCTATAGGCTATATTTTATTTCCAAAAAAATTAGGGATCCGTAAGAAAATTGCTATTTTGCAACCCAAGGTGTGAAATCGAAAACCTATTTTGGCGTGCGCTGCAAAAACTATTGACACTAGAACAAAATAATGTATTACGGGTTTGTAGGTCTCATTTAGATCTACAAAAAAGTCCGCGAGAGCATATGTCTAACTATTATAGTTATGCCACACCGAAGTGCGGGAATAATTTTGGAGTATACGGAATGTATACGCTTTCGCGCCTAAACTACTGAACCGATTAAATGAAATTTGGTATAGAGATAATTTGAGCCCCGGGGAAGGGACATAGGATACTTTTTATCGCGATAAACTGTAGCCCACGCGGGTGAAACCGCGAGGAACAGCTAGTAGAAAAATAAAAACATATAAGTGGGGCACTTAAAATCTTTGTAACTATTTAACTTAAAATTGGAAAAAATAAAATTTTAATATTGAATAACCTACAGAAAACAAACAAAAATCCTAACTCCTAAAGTTTTGAACTAGAAACAAAATGGTACGGAACCATCACCACGGGAGTTCGCCTCGCACTTGACCGGGGTTCTTTCCCTATTATTTCCGAACACACTTATCCGAAAACACAAGCTCGACTCTTGGCTGCAGTCCAATTCGTTAACATCGGGTGTCTCTCAGCGCTTCGGAGTCTCCGAACCATTCTTTTATTTCCCTTTTCGGATATATGTGCCTACATTTGTTCGAATAGCTTTTTTATTTGAGTTCTTAGAATAGGGCAGACTGCCTACTATCACAGTATATAAAGAACAGTAGGTTAGCTAAGGCCGCTCGACTAGTTAATTGCCTACTCTTGCGGTGACGCATAGGCGGCGCGTTCCGTACTGAGTGCATGGCCGCGGCCCCGACCGCCTCCTTTCGTTTATGTGTGCGTGTGCGTGAAAAGTGCGTGCGTACACGGTGCCGCTACTCACGCACACATTCAAACCGGCGATGGCCGATTTATATGAAGCTGAACTACTACTCCTTTACTATGCTACTATTCCTGTATTTATATTCCTTCTTTTCCGGTATTGCTTATTTTACCCTTCCTACGACGAGACTAATTCTGAATCCCAAAACCTAGCATCCGTCAGCGATGAGCATCTGTCAGTGTCAACCGCCAATGTCACTGGCTACGTCCACAGATGCTCATCACCACAGAGCATAAACACATTCAATTAAGGCGGTAGCCTTACATGAAGGACTGCATTCTGTGTCCCTGTGGAAAGACTTGTGTGGGGAGCTCGTGTTCCACATCTTGCTTGTATGCGGGAGAAAGGAGCGCATAACCAAGTGTGGAATTACCGGGGCTCAATTGAGCGAATCTCCACCAAAATCATCCTAAACTATTCGACCTGGTCTATCAGAACTAAATCTAGAGTCAATGACCATTAGTCAAATATAGGCCTGCAAAAAACGACGGCCATCTTGTTTTTTGCAGTCCAAACTTAGTTTATCGAGGGCGGGCCACGAAGTTCTATGTAAACGATAAGCGACGAAGTTGGGTGCTTGATGAAGCACTGCGAACTTCATCAAGACGTAAGCCAGTCCAAGCTTAGCGTGGAACCGCATTGGTCCACATCATCACTTAATACCAGGTTACTTGTGGGGGCACCGAAGTGCGGGAATAATTTTGGAGTATACGGAATGTATTCGCTTTCGCGCCTAAACTACTGAACCGATTAAATGAAATTTGGTATAGAGATAGTTTGAGCCCTGGGGAAGGATATAGGATACGTTTTATCGCGATAAACTGTAGCCCATGCGGGTGAAACCGCGTGTGTGAAGTGTTTTAAAAATGCGTTATTGTAATTTTTTATGTTTTTTTTTGTAAAGCCACGTCGCAGAGTCTGAAGACCTGGTCTGAACACTCCGACACTAGAGTTGGCTACTAGCTCATATTATTATGAGAAAAGAAGATCAATTGTGATTGGTTGGTTTGTGTTTGAAACAACCTGTAGCAGGCGAAACAGTGGATGGTAGGAAAGCAGCTGGTATGCAACACGCTATTTTCGTGGCCCCAAACTTGCCCATACAAAAACTGAAGCGCCTAAGCTGGATGCCTTTTTATGAAACTGATCAGACGTGTGTTCAGCAAAAAGAAGTTTGTTTGTTTTTTTCAACGCGCATTTTGTATCTCTCTCTCTCTTCCGCTTATTATTCATATTTGCCGTCTCCTTCTCTCTCTAGCGGAGGATAGAAGCGACGATGCGTGAACGTGTCTATAGTTTCCACACGTGATTAGCCGTGGATTGTTTAATTAAAGGCTTATTACTTCGTTAATTGTAATTAATAGATTTGTTGCGTAGTTTATTTGTGTGGTCAGTGAAGCGTTTGCCCGAATTGAGTCTTCCTTCCTTTGCTAATAGTCTAACGGCCGTTCCCAATAACTGATAGCGATTTGATAGCGATGATGGCTCAGTAGTATAAGCTTGAACTTTCGGTGAAGGAAAACGTCGTGATGAAACCATAGCTTGGTGGTAGGGTATTTTGTAGTACTCGCTTGGCTAGCTCTCTTGTTAACAATCTGTCGCCAAGCACCTATCGGTGTGTTCCGGCAACCTCACTTGAGAGCCAGTTCCCAGTCCTGGTGTAACGTGGCGCCACCTTCGTCCGCATCGTCACTTAACATCAGGTGACTTGTGGTCAAACGCTACACGATCTGTCCACGGTTTGCCCTACTAGAGATTGATTATTTGACTATGGAGCTTATGTCAAATTTCTATCTTCAGTAGGGCAAACCTTGGATAGATCGGTTATTGAGACCGGCCGTAAATCGTCTCGCATACTTTTCCGAGGTTTCGATCGCAAGTTTTTGTCGAGATTCACGATGACTTTTTTGTTGTCACCTGGTGATGTCACCACAATGGGGTGTTTGGGCGGCTGGTTCAAATTTTCACAGCCGCCAAAGAATGTAAATGTGACGATGTGGTCGAAGGTGGCGTCACGCTACACCAGGGGCCCAATTCTCGCGGCGTGACATTTTATCACATTCGACTGGGAACTGGCTCTCAATAGGGATGTTAACCATTTTTCGGAATTGCTTTTATTTTAAAGATTGACTCTTGTTTACCATAAAAAAAATATTTAATTTAAAATTATTAGTATTTTCGATGAGAAAATATACAAAATTAGAGTAATTATGAATTTTTCCGCCAAAACACGTGACTGACATGACGTCACTGACCGAAAAACACGATGGTCGCGATTCGTAACGACGTAAGAAGCTCTTTTTGGTGTTTGCAGTCACGTTACAAAAGATTATAAATATAGCATTTAAAATCATTTTTATTTAAATTATTATGTTATATTTAAATACAAAAATATGTTTTTCGATATCCTAATAATACAAACTAACATAAAAGTAAGATTAAACATTATTTTAAACATTATTTTGTAATTAGTGTTAACATCCCTATTGAGGCTGCCGGAACACACCGATAGGTGCTTGACGACAGATTCTTAACCTGAACCAACGCAACGTCAGGAACTTAATACCATTGACCCATCATCGCTTCAAAATCGGCGAAGATCTGTCCGAGCATAGGGTTGTTTGAAAAACAGCGCTGCGCTCACATAATAATCGTTATGGGAATGCAGCACATGCTGAAACTGCCCTATTGCCCTACAATTAATTAGAGAAGTATATAACTGGAACCTAGGATAAGTCTCTGTGTAGTGGCAATAAATTGTTTTTTTTTTTTTTAAATCTTGTTTGCATAAAAAACAAAAAGTTTATATTTTTAACACGCTTTTATTAGCTTCACGTGTATGTAACTAATTCTTTATTAACTACGAGAGTACGAGTATTATAATAACGTAGTTGAACGATAAACAAGCCCATACGGTTATTAATAAGTGTTCAAAAATAGGTCCACATTAGCTCCTATAATAAGTTATAGTTCTGTATATAAATTAGTTGATTAGCACGCACGTTCGATTCGCCTCGCTCCCGTTTGTGGTACAGTCAACGACAAGTCTTTTTTTTTTACAATTTACAGGGTAGCGTTTGACCACAAGTCACCTGATGTTAAGTGACGATGTGGTCGAAGGTGGCGCCACGCTACACCTGGACTGGGAACTGGCTCTCAAGTGAGGCTGCCGGAACACACCGATAGGTGCTTGGCGACAGATGCGTAACAAGAGGATGGTAGCTAGCCAGGCGAGTACTAGAAAATACTCTACCACCAAGCTATGGTTTCATCACGATGTTTTCCTTCACCGAAAGCTCAAGCTCATTGTAGGATTCGAACCCACGCCCTACGGATCGCAAGCCGACGGCAGTACCACTGAGCCATCATCGCTAAGTCGCTAAACAACTACAAACTTTCCGTTAGCGTTCACCATCTTAAACAGCAACGTTTGACCTCATTATCACTTATAATTAGGGTGTGTTGTGATGTGTGTCAAACGCTACCATGTAAGTTGTAAAAAAACCAAACATTACTGATATAAAACACATTTGAACAATTATGTATGATCAGCCACTTCTGTCACTGACTGTACGCGATAACGGTCTTAAGGGCCAGCGATCGTTAACGCTTATAGAAAACTAGCTGTTCCCCGCGGTTTCACCCGCGTGAGCTACAGCTTAATGCATGCAAACCCCAGACCGATCGGTTTAAAATTGACAAAGTTTCATACAAACTTTCATCCTCTATTTTATCCCCTTGGGGGTAGAATTAATCAAAATCCTTTCTTAGCGCATGCCTACGTCATAACATCTACCTGCATGCCAAATTTCAGCCCGATCCGTCCAGTGGTTTGGGCTGTGCGTTGATAGATCAATATGTCAGTCAGTCAGTCACCTTTGAGTTACATATATATATTTAGACAAAACAAAACATTTTTATCCCCATTGTCATCCTACTTTCTACTAATCTCTATCCCTACTTATATAAAAATGCGAAAGTAACTCTGTCTGTCTGTTACGCTTCCACGCCTAAACTACTGAATCGATTTAAATGAATCTGATACGGAGATAGTTTGAACCCTGGGGAAGGACATAGGATACTTTTTATCGCGATAAACTGTAACCCACGCGGGTGAAACCGCAAGGAACAGCTAGTAATGTTATAAACGTGAAAGTTTGAGAGTATGGATGTTCGTTACTCTTTCACGCAAAAACTTCTGAACGGATTTGAGTGAGATTTGGTATGGAGATAGCTTATATATGCCTTGGATTAAAACATAGACTACATTTAATCCCGGAAAAAGGTTATAACGGGAAGACGCGGGTGAAACCGCGGGGCGCAGCTAGTATATATATACGTATATATATATATATAAAACAAAGTCGGGTTGGTTTGATATTGAGCCTGTTCTAGGTCCCAAGTCTCAGTCGGCTCGGCTACACTAAACTTAAAGTTATATCTTGGCGTCTGTCCGATAGCAATCTGAGCCAAATTGCTTTTGATTTGACAAGCGTTCGACGCGATTTATCAAATAATTAGGATCATTGAAAGTATACTTTGCTGTTTTGCAATTTCTGGCCATGACCGGTCTGGTCTGTAAAGCCTCGCGCTCACTGCGGGCGGGTCGCAAAGCGTTGAGCGTCTTTGTCGTTCATTTAATCACCATTAACAAGCCTTTCACGTTCCCACTGCTGGGACTCCGGCCTTCTCTCAGAGAGAGAGTATGGGCTGTAATCTACCACGCGGGCCCAGTGCGGGTTGGTAGATGTCACATGCCCTGGAATGTTGCAGTTCTTGGGCATGCCGGTTTCCTCGCGATGTTTTCCTTAACCGTTTTGAGCGATGGCAAATCCGCACATAACTTATTGAGTCATAGGTGCGGGGCCGAGAGGATTCGAACTCGGTGTGGGCGTCTTGTAAGTCGCACGCCTAACCGTTCGGCCACCATCGCACCATCTAGGTCAGCATCATCATCATCATCAGCTTTGATTAATCCACTGCTGAATATAGGCTTCTCCCATGTTACGCCACTGAGCCCGGTCTTCGGCTTTTCTCATCCAACCACGACCAGCCACTCGGCGCAAGTCGTCGCTCCACCTTTTAGCACTGCGTTTGCCAAGTCGCGCTCTTCACTCAAGAATGCCTCTACCCAACGATTGTCGGTTCTGCGGTTTATATGACCAGCCCACTGCCACCAATCCAGGAAACAAACTTCAATCTACAAATATATTTATTTACGACCGGTTTCAACAACCGATCTATCCACGGTTTGACATAAATTTGACATTTGTTCTATTGAGCTTATGTCAAATTTCCATCTTCAGTAGGGCAAATCGTGGATAGATCGGGTATTGAATCGTCAATCTTAATACCAGCTACGCCAGTTCCACATTTACAAGTTTATTCCCATTACTAGTTGATTGAATTGGAGCAAGTTCACTACAATCCCAAGCTTGTTTTTCATTTAAATAGTCCGATATTTTATTATAAGCTTAACTAATAAGATTTCTCTTTATACGTACTTAGTAAACACCACTTCCTTCCAGGTCCGAGGAGGCAGTACCGGGGTGCCGCCGCCGCAGCCCCCAGCGCTGGAGGAGAAGCGGTCACCGCTGCAGCCGCAGCAGCAGCAGCAGCAGCACCTGCAGCAGCAGCTGAACCTGCAGCAGTTGCAGCAGCTGCCGGTCAGGCCGCCGCAGCCGGTTCTAGGTAAGGCGGAACTCATTGTTGTCAGCGGGGGTGGTAAGACTTGCAGCTGTACCCAGCGCTGCAGTAGGAGCGGTCACCGCTGCAGCACCGCTGCAGCAAATCAGCCTCAGGCTGCTCGCCTATTACCAAATAAATGCTTACCCTCAATGTGTTGTCGACAGAACCGCCAGCGGCACCAGTCATCAAGCCTGCTCTCGTGAAGGCGCCTAAGAACGCGAAAATCAACGTCAAGGTAGGACCAATTTTTTTACTGTCCTAGTAACATCTAGGGTTAGGTTTGCCAATTGTCCCGGATGTTTCGGAACGTCCCACTTTTGGTGATAATTTGAGCCTCTCTTCTGAGTGCCCTTGCGGGATAGGGGGCCACCTGAAACATTTGAATGATTTTGAACAATTTTTTGGATCACGTAGTAATTTATAGGGTGCAGGTTGTTTCGTTAGGTTTTACTTTCAAACGTTCAATTTACAAAAATATATACAAAAAAGTGTTTTAAATAGACTCAAATTTTCAAAATGTTTAAATTGACCCTTAATATTGTTTAGTGTTGTGTATATTATGTTTTTAGCATATCATGATAACAATATTAAATAGTAACCGCCTTAACACGGCCAACAACTTATGGAGTTAGAAATAACATTAATATAATTAAAAATACTAATCACTACACATATTTGAAATTTTATAATTTTCTTAGTGTTACATAAACACACGTGTTTTAACGCTTCAAAGTGATTTGAAATTTAAGCGTGTTACTTTTCGGCACATTTTCCCGTGCGTTCGTCGTTATTAATTTGATTTATTGGAGTCTGCGACGATGTGACGCTTTAATCGGAAATAGGGTGACAGTGATCTAAGAAAATTGAGGATAATTAACATTTTTAAGGGGAACTTTACGGGAAACTTTTTTGGCTTTATTTAATTCTGATAGTTTTCAGTAAGAAATCACAATATTTGGACAACAAGTCTGAGAAAAGTTAGAGAACTGGCTGCTATGTCAGCTAAACGGTTTGATTAGAGTAATATAATATGATCTTGGACAGGCGAGTGACTTTTTATCCCGGAATAGGTTCCTGCGGGATAACTGAAAGATGCTGGTGAAACCACTGGGCGCAACCAGTTTAAAATAAGGCGGGAATGCTGCGATCCGCCTTTATTTTGATGGTCCGGATCGCGAGTCGTGACTCGTCAAATGGGAAACGCTGCCGTAGAGGATCTCTGTCTAAATATTACGTAACAAATGTTTTGACTCCGCGCTGTCTCATTATTTACCGTCGTCATGGTCGCTGCGCGCGCCGTTTGCTGCGCAAAAACATGTTTTCATTCGGTTACGTGTCGCGTTTTATTATTGTTTCATGCGGCCCTAGTGATGGCGTTTATCGATTTATGTTGACGGGCGGTATCGATTTTTATTGTTGACACGGACGGTGTTGTGGAAGTGAATATTTCATGCTGGCGTGCTCTATTGTCGGCTACATTGTAAGATAGTGATACACTGAGGAAAATAATCTGACTTTCCTTCTGAGTCTTACCTTCCAAGACCGATTCCTTCCTTATTTTACCTTAGTTTTCCTTCTAAATCACAATTCTTTCCCTTTTGACTCAGAAGGAAAACGGTATTTTGGAAGGTCTTTATTCTCCGTGTAATCTAGTATCTGTCTCTACGTACAGTATGTCTAATACGTAAAGCTTTTGACGACGCGGTAGCCGAGTTGGTAGTGACCCTGCCTTCGAAGCTAGCGGTCCCGGGTTCGAATTTCGGTAATGGCAAATATATGTGTGACTAGCTGCGCCCCGCGGTTTCACTCGCGTCTTCCTGTTAACCCGCAGGAATCTTTTTTCGGGATAAAAAGTAACCTATGTGTTAATCCAGGGTATAAGCATCTCCATTCCAAATTTAATTCAGATCCGTTCAGTAGTTTTTGCGTGAAAGAGTAACAAATATCCATCCATCCATCCATCCGTACTCACAAACTGTCACGTTTATAATATTAGTACTAGGATAACAGAAAAGGCAGACGAATGTTTCAAAGACAGTATAGGAAGACCTTACTAATTGCTAATATATTTTAATGTAAAACGAATATTCCGACCGGATTTAGGCAGGCGTTGATCGACTCGCTTCGACATTGATACAAGATTCATGTCTGACCCGCTCGTCCGAAATGCGCGTTGAATAAATCATTATACGTACGGCAATTTAGAAATCTTATTGTTTTTGGATCAGAGCGTTAAACGAGCACGCACTAAAAAAACCATGCTCAAAATTTAACTTTAGTTAAGAAAAAATAAAAAATAAATTGAAAATCTACATGATAGCATAGCGGGAGGGCATTTAGAAGATAAAATATTTAAAAAAAACACACACACTTAGTGCCGATTCTATAAACGTCCGTAAGTAAAATGTCATACCAAATTTCGGTAATATTTGATTTTATTGTCAAATTTTAGGACGAAAAAATCGACAATAATATCAAATTTACCGAAATTTGGTATGACATTTTACTAACGGACGTTTATAAAATCGGCCCTTAATAGTATAAATTTGAAAGTTAAGAACGACCAGTTCGACAAATAGATAGAAAACGCTTTGTCCTTTCACCATAACAACTTAATGAAATTAGATTAGAAAAGAATATATCGAGGGGAAAAGGTTATTTGAAACAAGCGACATTTTTTAAAATATAAATTTAGTTTTATATTTAATTTGAACGTTTTTTTTTCTTAAATGTGAATGTTTAAATTGGCCTACTGTAAATTAAAAAAATGTCGCTTGATTCAAACAAATAGCCTTTCAACCTTCAATATATGTATATTGTATATATTGTATATTTGCAACAACACCACTACACAAAGAGAACAACTTAAAAGGAAAGATTTTAAAGCCACTGTAACAATGGGCGGTCCTTCTCATTAAACTCTAACTAAACAATTTAGCGCGACTAAATTTAGTCCAGTGCGCTTTAGTCGTCGGGCTCAATAAATCGTTGCAACTCGTCGTTCGCATGCCCGAATCAGATCGAACTCGGCAGCGCCGGCGTGGCGCGTCCCTACGCCAGTTGTCCGACCAGTCGCGCCGTGGACGGTCGCGCGTTTATCCCGCTCGAATTTACAACATAAATAACAAAAAACTAAACAAAACGCGTTCCGTTTTCAATTTAATTAACGATAACCGTTTTGTGTTTCTAATTTCAAAAAGAGAATAGTGTTTTTGTGCCAGTTCTTTGTGTACGGATTGAGTGCCCGATCGACCGGCGTGTGCCGCATGGAAATTTTTCTCGTATGATTTTGTTCTGTGGTGATACGAAACGTGCATTTTGTAGCGATTATGGCTCGCTGGCAGTGGTGTCGGCTTGCGATCTGTTGGACGAGCTTTCGGTGAAGGAAAACATCGTGATGAAACCATAGCTTGGTAGAGCGTTTTCTAGTGCTCGCCTGCTAGCTACCAGCCTCGAGTTGAGAATCTGTCGCCGAGCACCTATCGGTGTGTTCCGGCAGCCTCGCTTGAGAGCCAGTTCCCAGTCCAGGTGTAGCGTGGCGCCATCTTCGACCACATCGTCACTTAACATCCTATGACTTGAGGTCAAACGCTATCCTGTAACTATTGAATATCAAAACTTAAATATAAATTTCAAATTTTAAAAACCCCCCGAGATGTTGGATCCATTTTCATCAAACATAGCTAAAACTGCCTTACATCAAGCAAATGGGGAAAAACGCGAAGGGGGCTAAAAATATTGGTGAAAAATAATTTTGGGTATTTGACCTATACAGTCGCTAAGATGCCACAGACACACACACATAGACGTCAAATTTCTAACACCCCTCTTTAAAGGCAACGAAATCAAGAAAAAACAATTCGACTCGTTGTTTTTTTATTTTATTTACTAAGCCTATTTTATCGGGTTTAGTCAGGTGTGACAGCGGCGTTATCGCACAATACGAGTGTAATACATATAGGTACGATTAAGTGCTTGAAATTACTTGAGATAAGTGTATTGAATTCACTGCCAAGTGTTTGCTTGCACCGCGGACGTGTCGTCAACCTTACCAGCACGGTATACAGGCTGTGCCCCGTGGTTTTCTCTGCTTACGGCCAGTTTCAATGACTTATGGCGCTGGCTCCCAAGCTAAGCTGAAAAACGGGGTTAATTAAAACTATCTCTCTGTGTAATTCTGGTCTAAAAAAAATCTTATAAAAATATATGTTAATCTACTTGAGAGCCAGTTCCCAGTCCAGGTGTAGCGTGGCGCCATCTTCGACCACATCGTCACTTAACATCAGGTGACTTGTGGTCAAACGCTACCCTGTAAATAGTAAAAAAAAAAAAATATAGCAGAACACCTTCAGGCCGAAAAATGCAAAAAATATATTTTTATATTGAAAAAACGTGCAAAGCGCCACATTTTCTAAAAGTTTAATACTACTTTACTCTTAAACTATATATGTAACAAAGACTTGTTAATATCATCAGCGTATTAAGAAATATAATACCCAAAACACCTTCAGGCCATTTTTTGAAAATACTGCTTTAATTATTTTTTGCGAATTGTTTACGTATTTCGTACTCGCAAATCGGCACTCAGTCGCCCATAAAGTCAGTGCGGAATGCTTTCACCTGATGAAGCAAGGTCACCGGCGTATGGCGGGGCCCTATCTATCCACGTTTTGCCCTACTAGAGATAGACAAGTTACCTACCTGACTGACTGTAGAGCCCAGATTAGACTTGACCCGAACCAGGCGTAGAGTGGCGTCACCTTCGGCTCTATCGGCCAGTTTCGAAAACCTTTCCACGGTTTGCCTTACCAGAGATCAAATTTGACACAAGCTCCATAGAAGTCCATCATTCCATCATCGGACGTCACGACAAACGGCGAGACGCCATCGGTATATGGGGGATATTCCACCTGTACGCACGAAGCGTTTCGCTTCTACATTCATTATGCGTACCGCTAAGGAGTGGAACTCCTTGCCGGAGTCTGTTTCCCAATCGCTACGATTTGGGGATCATCAAGGCAAGAGTGAACAGGTACCTTCTAGGTATGCGTGTTACACCGTCGACCGCATCTACGCTTGGCAACAGGCGGGATTGCGGTCAAATGCATACCTATTTGCAGTAAAAAAAAAGAAGTAATGTCAAATTTCTATCTCCAGTAGGAAAACCTAACCTAACCTCCAAACCGTGGATAGAGATAGATTCCCTAAAGGACATTTGTAATAAAAAATATAAGAAATTACATCTATAGAGGTAAAACATATAAAAATCCCCGACAATCATAGTGACTTCAAGAGTGTTAGAGCACTCTTGATCAAGTCACTTTTCGAATAAAAAAAACCTAATCAAAATACAAATATTCAAACGATAAACTTCAAACACCCCTCTGTATTCGTCGGGGATTAAAAATCGATTGCCGTGCGTTAGCCTCGCAAACACTCGAAAGTGACATAAAAGAAAACTAACTGAGATGTCGCAACGACCCAACGTGAGTGTTGTCCTCCGATAACAAGAGACGCCACTCCGCTCTGTCCCGCGCCACCTCCCGCCACTCCTCCGCCTGCAGTGACCACAACTACATAGTGACTTCGTCTCTCCAGCGATACCTGGAACGGCCGACCGGGCGACGGCCACTCGGCCGAAGTGACTTGAATGACTTTAATGTACATATTTCTATCCTCAATACGGTTAAGGAAAAAGAAAATTAGGATAAACTCGAAAGAAACCACCGAAGAATTAAAAAACGTACTCTATTCAAAAGTTATCGATTGAAGGATTCTAGGAAACTTTGAGGTTCAATCTTCAAGAACTTTGAGTGAGAAGCCCCTTACGCTGTTTCGCACCGATAGGGCGTGAATACCGGAATCTCGTAATATCGGAATCTTGGACGATGCTTTCGATATTGCAATACCGGTATTGAGCGAACCGTATCTCGGTATTACGTTTCAGCTGTTTTTCGTTGTTTCACACACGACTACTGTTTATCGCTATATAAAAAAGTATCCTATGTCCTTCCCCATTGTTCACACTTATCTCCATACCAAAATTCATTAAGATCGGTTTAGCGGCTTAGGCGTGAAAAGGTTACAAGCAGAGTTGCTTTCGCACTATAATTTTACTAGCTGTTTTCCGCAGTTTCACCCGCGTGGGCTACAGTTTATCGCGATAAAAAGTATCCTATGTCTTTCCCCAGGGTTCAAACTATCTCCGTACCAAATTTCATTTAAATCGGTTCAGTAGTTTAGGCGTGAAAGTATAACAGACAGACAGGCGGTTTCACCCAAGTGGGCTACAGTTTATCGCTGTAAAAAAGTATCCTATGTTCTTCCCTAGGGTTCTAACAATCTCCGTACCAATTTAATTTAATTTAAATCGGTTCAGTAGTTTAGGCGTGAAAAGGTAAAAAACAAACAGAGTAACTTTGGTACTTATGATATTAGTAGGGAAGTATGGATAGAGGTAATCAAGCAGACGGGTCGGCTGATTGTAAGGGTTCACCTTCGCCTATGGACATTTGCAACACTAGAAACGTTGTCAAACCTAAAAAACTTTTTTCACACCCTTCTTGAAGGGCAGCCTTGAAAAGATTCTGTATCACCGCGGAACGCCTTGTGCGTTTCACATTTTGCTCAGTTTTGAAAAGATTCGGTATCACCGCGGAAAGCCTTGTGCGTTTCACATTTTGCTTGTACGATGGAGAAAGGAGCGCGTAAATCAAGTGGTGTGGGATTTCCAGAGCCCGAAGGGTAATTAATGATTATTAAAATTGTTTTTCCTTGTATTAAAATTTAGGTTAAGGAAATGGGCATGTCCCGTGCAGTAGAACGCGTTTCTGGCATTGCCTTGTTGTTGTGTCGAATTCAATGGTGAGGTTATCAGAATTATACCGCTAACTAAACTGTCGATACTGCTATACCGAGTTTGGGCTACCAATATCGTATTTAGTACCGGTATTGCGAATGATCCGGTATAACCCGCCCTAGTGCCGAGGTTTAGTACGCTTCTGAAAAAACTTTGAGAGAACTTAGCGTTGTTGTTTGCGGTGGAAACTTTCGTGTTGTTTGTCATTGGCGTACCAAGGGACAGACGTCGGACTCTTCGCTCCAAGGCGTCCTAACCAAAAGAGGGCTAGTTACAGGTTGTCAGTTTATATAATTAACTAACTGAATGAGATGGCGCAACGACCCAAAGTGAGTGTTGTCTTCCGATAACAAAAGACGCTACTCCCCTCTGTCCCAGCGCCACCTCCTGCTAGTCCTCCGCCTGGAGTGAGCGCTAATCCTTCGGTGTCGTTGGAAAGACGAAGTCAAAATTAAATTCAACTAAATAACAATCTAGTATTAAACTATAAACAGAAAAAGTTTGAGTTAAACTGATGCGATTTTGAAAATTCCATCTAAAAAAGCTACACCATCCTTTATTGTCATATTATGCTATGTTTTATTCTTATAAACATCCTGTAGGATTCCTTACGCGGGTGAAACCGCGGGGCGCAGCTAGTGAAGTATAAATATCTTTCCTAATTGGATCTTATCGTTTTCTATACAATAAGTTGGCAATAACCTCCCATTAACCTTCTTCTCAGTAGCCTATAATTACTAACAAATGGGCGAGTCCGAGATGTTTATACAATCGAAATAATCGCATTCGGTGCAAAATTACAATCGATAATCGATTTATAGACATGAAACTCTCTGCGAGTTTTAATCATCGAGATGTTTTTCGATTGTTTCGAGTCCATTGACTCGCTGCGTTCTTCGCTTGCTCTATCTCGTCGGATGATGGCTCAGAAGCTGGCTCGTGGGTTAGAATCCTACAATGAGCTTGAGCTTTCGGTAAAGCAGAAAATCATGATGAAACCCTAGCTTGGTGGGTAGGGCATTCGCCTGGCTAGCTACCAGTCTCATGTTAAGAATCTGTCGCCAAGCACCTATCGGTGTGTTGGTACTTCAAAGCCAGTTCCCAATCCAGGTATGGTGTGTCGCCACCTTCGACCACATCGTCATTAAACATCACTTGACTTGTTATCAACGCTACCCTAAAAAAGTAAAAAAAATTGTTAATAACTTCAACGTACCCACCACCTCTGCGTGTTGTGCGCTTCAAAGTCGACTACGAGAGAAAACAATCGAGAACTATCGAGATGTCTGAACAATCGATTAAAACATCTCGGCGACTCGCCCATCGCTAAACGAAACGCGAAACGCTATCTCGCGTGATTGACTCTACCGACGCGTGATTATTATTATAATATCTATTCTTGAAAATATCTGTTTTCGTGGCAGCACTGATTCAAGGTCTCGCCACAGCTTAGATGATAGTTTCTACTGTCAGCGACAAAAGTGTCTGATCAACTGATCTTACTCGTTTTTCCAAATCGTCGCGTCGGCTAGCAAACAACACCGCACAAGTCAAAATTTTGTGGTATTGACATTTTAATGCCATTAGACGTAGTTTTGACGTGCGCTTCTATGGACCTGTCAGTTCCAAGCATTTTTACTAAATAGAAGCCGTTAATTAACAATTGTAACACACACAAGTTAATAATTTACATAAAAAACATACCAGTAAAACAGTTTTATGTGCTGAAAAGTTGCAAAATTTGACTTGCGCGTTGTACTTAGCTAGCCGACGAAATGTGTTTTAGATCTGTAAAGCTGGGGCCACAGTAACGGGAAATGCCGTTCAATAGCGCGATGATTGACGTTTGACATATGTGTGGACATCCATACTCACAAACTTTCACGTTTATAGTATTAGTAGGATAGGATGATTCGGTCGAAGGATAGTGTTTAACGCCCGAAATTAATAATCGATCCTGATCCGTTATCCGCGGTTTTGGCTCGATATGTCATGTCATAATATGTCATTTTTGTAGTAGGTAATATGTCAAGCCCTAGTACTAAAATGACATATTATGACACGACATATCGATCCAAAACCGCGGATAACGGATCGGGATCGATTATGAATTTCGGGCGTAAGATGGTGAAGGCGATCGGACAATTTGTTATTGTTCAGCGACTTTTGTCGTTGAGCGTACGGTCTCGCTTACGAGTTAGTAAACAGTGTGCGTGTGCGCCGTACGGGCCCGACGTAGTTTAGTAAATAGTTAGTATAGGTAGTGTTAGGGACCTAACTATTATAGGTCTTGAAATAAACAATAGTGGACTGTAAACTGGTATATTATGAATATGCACGAAATAGATAAAAGTGTGACAAAAATCAGCGCGACTGGTGCCGTCGGTGGCGGTGCGATGAATGAATAGACCCCCGCGCCGCGCATCAGGCCGTTAGCGCTTTAGCGCTCGGACAGGTAGCTTATGTACATGAGGTAGTCTGTTCATCATTATCAGCCTTCCACGTTCTCACTGCTGGGACTCTGGCCTTCTCTCAGAGAGAGAGTATGGGCCGTAATGTAGCACGCGGGCCCAGTGCGGGTTGGTAGATGTCGCATGCCCTTGAATGTTGCGGTTCTTGGGCATGCCGGTTTCCTCACGATGTTTTCCTTCACCGTTTTGAGCGATGGCAAATCCGCACATAACTTATTAAGTCATAGGTGCGGGGCTGAAAGGATTCGAACTCGGTGTCGGCGTCTTGTGAGTCGCACGCCTAACCGTTCGGCCACCATCGCTCATTATCTAAATAACCTGAGGATTCGAACCCGGTGTCGGCGCGTTACGCACAGTACTCGAGGCCTTTAAGCTCATTTTTGGAAATACTGCCTCGATTTTTTTTACGTATTCTTGTACTCTAATATAGGCACGATGTACCCCCTCTATCGCTTGCCGAGTGAGGCTGTGTAGATAGCAGGTCGTAAATCATTTCATAACCTACGTGTTTTCACTGACGTCACTGATACCGAAAGGGCCGAGAGGATTCGAACTCGGTGTCGGCGTCTTGTAAGTCGCCTTCGCCCCTTCGCTGCAAACTTTCTATAAGTCAATATCTTTTCGAAAGTAAGGATAAGTAACGAATACATTCAATAATACATCTTCAGTCAACTTCCCTCTCCAAACGAACACCACCTGCAATCTCGGATAGCTAATCGGTGTCTGAATTAAACGCTGGCAGTCAACCAAATTATTTAACCATGGTTTGCAGACATGTTTATTGTTGTATTTTTTATATATATGTAGTTTTGAAGGTAAATTATGCGTTGCAGAATCGGTTACCAGTTAGAAATTCAGTGGTAGAACAATCAGCCATCTCCCACCTTTAGCATGCATTTTTTTTTAATACTATTTACAGGGTAGCGTTTGACCACAAGTCACCTGATGTTAAGTGACGATGTGGTCAAAGATGGCGCCACGCTACACCTGGACTGGGAACTGGCTCTCAAGTGAGGCTGCCGGAACACACCGATAGGTGCTCGGCGACAGATTCATAAAATGTTTGGAAGGAAACGAAAACTTTTATAGTTTTTGTAAACTATCAAAACTTGTACTAGGGGTACTGCTTTGTTGCGTTGTGGTCAAACGCTACCTTGTAAGTGTAACAAAAAGTTTTTTTGTGTAACAAAAAATCAGACATTACAGATCCAAAACACATTTCGTCGGCTAGCAAACAACACCGCACAAGTCAAAATTTTGTGGTATTGACATTTTAATGTCCTTAGATGCAGTTTTGACGTGCGCTTCTATGAAGCTGTCCGTTCGAAGCATTTTTACGAAATAGAAGCCAGCAACACACACAAGTCAATAATTTACATAAAAAACATACAAGTGAAACAGTGATATGTTTCTCCTGAGTGAAGTTGTAAAATTTGACTTGCGCGGTGTTGTTAGCTAGCCGACGATATGGAAAATCCAGTATGATCACCTACTTATGTCGCTGACTGTACGTTTCCAAAGGGCATTGTACTTTGTGGTTGGAGCCTAGAATAAAAATAACAATGACGGTAATAAAGTGACATGCTCTATTAGTTTCTATTAGTGTTGCAACGAATAGTTTTTTCGGCTTCAGGCCGAATACCGAATATTCGGCCAAACTGTCTGATAAACGCACGCACGCATAACCGCACACCCTGCTCTCTGATTGACCCATGCAAGCGTTTAAACGCTCTATAATTTATTTTTACACACGACGGAGACGGTATATGCGTTTGGGGTGAGAGGAGGTTTGTTTGTTTGTGCAACTCCATGTTGCCATTTGTAGCCATTTTTCTCCAAAACTACTTGTCCGATTTTGATGCAATTTTCAGTTATGGGTTCGGGTTTGATTGGTGCATGTTCTTAGATAGGTGTTACGGTGACAAAGCACGAGGGGGCGCTGCAGTAAACATTTGTTTGTGCAAAACCAAAACTTCGGACGAACACCCGGGACGGCGCGTTATGTACATAAAATATCAATGCTCTCTAAAAAATTGGTTGTCTGTAAAGTCGGTTTACTGACGATAGTTGAACGTGACAACGTCGATTGGCCGATTGTGCTTCTTTGTCGCTCGTTCCGCGCTCTCGCTTGCACTTCAAGCCTTACATGGAACGCCTCAGAGCGAGGTAACGCCGCAGAGCGAGGTAACGCCGCATGAGTCATGTTTTTTTATTGCATGCAGCCGGCTCTATCGAATTATAAAACGTTGTCACGTCAAAAGTTAAAATTAAAAACAATATTATACATTTTGAAAAACTCACGACGTTTAAAAAGTATTTAGTCATACATTTTGGTAATCTGTTGTAAAAATTACTTTAGCTGTGTTACATTTTCCTTGATTTCGTTGAGACTGTCGCTCCACAGTTATGGTAGCATTCGACTGGCCTGTCTCTCGTCAGAGGTCACCTCGGATCAAACTCCCAATCATTGTGCAATGGCTCCGGTAATAAACGAAAATGCATATCTAGTTACGAAACGACCGTGGCGTTGCGAAAATTGTTTTGATGCGTCGTCAAAGGGATGTCGTTGTCGAGAAATATCGATGTTTTTCATTTCGATTTATCGATAAATTTGTTGCCAAGCACCTATCGGTGTATTCGTTCATAGTGGCGTTCAAGGGGGGAGGCCTATGTTCAGCAGTGGACTTCTTTCAGCTGATGATGATGATGATGATTTTGGTAGGTATAGAAAATAATATCGATACAATGTTTTCTCGATGTTTTTTCATCCCTACCTCGTAATGAATGGCCTACTGGTTGGAATAGATGAATTATTGATAAGGTGATTTTGGGTTGTCTTGATAGACTGTATAATACGATACGCCGGTGTCGGCAGCCAAGCTGGCCAGTCGGTTCGATGTTTCCGGTTCTGGTACGGGGAGTCTTACCTGATGGTAAGTGACGACGAGGTCGATGATGGAGCATGCTTAAGAAGATACCTATCCACTCTTGAATTAAAGGCTCCCAAATTATACTTATCGGGAAACAAAGACGCTGGCATGGTATTCCACTCCTTCGCCGTTCGCATTATAAATGTGGAAGCGAAACGTTTTGTGCGGATTGGGAGAATTTCAACCGTGTACGGAGTTCTGCTTGCGGGGTCTGGTCTGCTTTGGTCGTGATCCTGCAACACGTTAATATTCATGTTTCAATATCCCAATGTGCACAACCAACCAAGAGAAAGCTTATCATAAAATATCGAACTGTTTAGATGACATAAAAAGCTTAGGATTGTAGTGAACCTGCTGCAATTCCATCAATTAGTAATAAGAATAAAATTGTCAATGTGATCGCGCCAAAAAAACTACCTACCGGGCATTTCTTGCCTGCGTAAGGAGGTTGGAACAGGCGTAGCTAGTTTAAAGATTAACGTTTTAAAGTGATCACAATGTATCGTATTGAATAAAAAACTATTGATTTCGATTTTGAATCCCAGGGGATCTAGCCCTGTTGCAAACGTTTCCTTTTCTACAATCGTTAACGCCTTGTGTCGTTTCGTTTAAGCTTGTCGTAATGCAAATATTCCAACCTCCTTACACCGGCAAGAACACAGGCAAGAAACGGGGCACAGCTAGTTCCAAACAATTTTCCGCCTTTTCTAATTTTATTGCACGTGGCCGTGACGTAGGGGCTTGGCCTGTATCGTCGTCTCTGTCTGCCGTACAGTTTTCAATGCACGCCGTCTCGCTCTGCGTCCTTTAAAACTCAATTAAGTGGACGCCGTGATAAACAATGAATTTGAAATCAGCTCCATACAAAAACGCAAGCTAACTAATGCCGCAAGTTCGTATGCGCCAAAAAAGGGTTTTTTTTCGTTTAAAATGAAAACTATCGTTAATTTTATAAAACTAAATCTGTAGTTCTTTGAAGAATGTGTATATATACCATACAAAAAAGTTTCAACCCTTAAATCGGTTTTGTATGCCTGTAAAATGAAAATCTTTTTTTTTAGAGGGCAGTTTTCGATCATTGTTTGTCTGCTATGAAAGTTAACCAATCGTGTTATCCGTCCGACAATTTGTTTTTTTTTTTTTTTACTTTTGTCAGGGTAGCGTTTGACCACAAGTCACCTGATATTAAGTGAAGATGTGGTCGAAGATGGCGCCACGCTACACCTGGACTGGGAACTGGTTCTCAAGTGAGGCTGCCGGAACACACCGATAGGTGCTTGGCGACAGATTCTTAACAAGAGGGTGGTAGCTAGCCAGGCGAGTACTAGAAAATACCCTACCACCAAGCTATGGTTTCATCACGATGTTTTCCTTCACCGAAAGCTCAAGCTCATTGTAGGATTCGAACCCACGTCCTACGGATCGCAAGCCGACGTCACTACCACTGAGCCATCATCGCTATAAATACCATACAAAAAAGTTTCAACCCTTAATCGGTTTTGTATGCCTGTAAAATGAAAATCTTTTTTTTTAGACGGCAGTTTTCGATCATTGTTTGTCTGCTATGAAAGTTAACCAATCGTGTTATCCTTCCGACAATTTGATATCAAAAACATTGCCAATTCCTCGTCTTAAATATGCAACGGTAACCCGCTGTCTGTATTACTACGGAGTGTGGTACAAAACGGCGCATGCCTTTTTTATTGGTATCTGATAGTCGCAAGATTATGTCGTAAATAAGTTTCGAATTGTCTCTTTAGTACTGTGAAGATTTTGTGTCTTCGTCTCTTTGCATGTTTAGTTTGAAATGTTTGAAAAGTAGAAGTGCCCACTGGCCAGAGCCAGACTAGTAAACGCGCCTCGACTATATGGCCAATTCGATGGTGGAACTTTGACCACAGTTTTATGGTAATAAAAAGTACAGTATAATCTCACTAATCCGGCACTTCGATAGATCGGCACGTCCAATAATCCGGCACCCTCCGCCCACACCTCCCTTTCCCCTCTATACCAGGTCGCTGCGTCATCGACTAGCAGTCTAACCTCAAAACTTATCACGTGCACGTGCTAAGGTATTGTTTCTTTCAAGTGAGACTAGTTTATAGTTAAAAATGTCAAATAAACGCAAACACAAAACACCCGATTTAAATTATAAAACGGAGATAATAAAATTTATTTATTACCGATGACTTTTTCAGTATAACCCAGTAATCCGAACATTCCAATAATCCGGCACCCTCCGGTTTTTAATAGTGCCGGATTAGTGAGATTACACTGTATCCATTATCTTAAAGTCACGAAGGACTTGCGCGAGCTCCAGGTGGAGGACTGGCAGGAGGTGGCGCGGGACAGAGTGAAGTTGCATGTGTTCCAGATCAGTAGGTGATGTTTGTGGTCTAGCCCCGGGGAGATCTTAAAGAAAATCGGAAAATAATAATAATGAATTAAAAGGATTGACGTCATGTCGTACCAAGAGGTCAAAAGGATGGCCGAAAACAGAACGGGATGGAAAATACTCCACCGACAAGAGCTTGGCTCTTAAATAGAAGAAGAAGAAGAAGTAATTATCGGGGACCATCATCATCATCATCATTATCAGCCTTCCACGTTCCCACTGCTGGGACTCTGGCCTTCTCTCAGAGAGAGAGTATGGGCTGTAATCTACCACGCTGGCCCAGTGCGGGTTGATAGATGTCGCATGCCCTATCGGGGACCATTGCACACAAATTGACCTAGCCCCAAATTAAGCTCGAAACTTGTGTTATGGGTACTAGACAACGATAAACATACTTATATAGAGAAATAAATACTTAATATAGGTAGAAATGTCTCAAGACTCAGGTACAAATATTCGTGCTCATCACACATATAATTTTTACCCTTACCGGGATTCGAACTTGGGACGGCTAGCTTCGCAGGCAGGGACACTACCAACTCGGCTACCGCGTCGTCAAATGTGTCATGTTCAGCAACTTTTGTCGTTCACAGTACGGAATCCTAAAAATAAGAATTAATCGACATGCGCCGTTGCCTTTTTAACTTTTTTCTTCTTCTAAAGATACGAAGGAACTTGCCGGTTCTGCTTGACATTTCCCCGGTAAGGTTACGAAACAGGTTTTTCTTATTTCGATCTTGTCTATCAGATGTTAACAGGATCTCAGGTTAAGAATTAATATTAGAGTTGCAACGAATATTCGGCCTTTTTTTGCCGAATACCGAATATTGAAACACTATTCGACCGACTACCTAAAAAGACGAATAACATACAGTAAATTAATCATATCACCAGACATTAGCAACTTCCACTGCTGGACATATGCCTCCCCTTTTGAACGCCACAATGAGCGTCTATTAGCCATTTGCATCCATCGGCTTCCCGTGACTCTCACAACGTCGTTCGTCCACCTAGTAGCCTACCTATAGAACATGTTTCCTTTTAATCGTGTAACTTATATTAATGCAGTGCAGTGTTTAGATTATTTATCTTAAAAGATCAAAGGAAATGTATCAAAACTAAGTAATTTAACTAGGAGATTAAAAAACTAACATATGAAATTAAAAATAATTACTTATTATGTACTACTCAGAGAGCAGGGCGCGGGATCCCGTCCTAATACGGTTTTTGCGCCAGTTTTTGTACGATATTCGGCCACGCAGCACGCTCTCGTTTGTACGATAGATGAATAGTTTGGCCGAATATTCGGCCACGCTCCTGACCGAATATTCTATCCGTTGCAACACTAATTGATAGCCTAATATTGAATACTGATGATATATTTTACGTAAGATAATAAGTCGATAGTCGTCTGGCTCAAATTAGAATTGTAAATGAGGTCGCTAAAAGTGAATACCTTGAATTTGTTACTACCCAACCAATCTCATGTTTTCGTACAATCTTACAACGAAATTCTTCTACAAATATCGTCTTTGTCCATAAAAATCAAACTCAATTTTTTTAGTTTTTAGTAGGTTACAACATGTGATCGCGGTCCTTGGACACGCCGGTTTCCTAACGATGTTTTCCTTCACCGTTTTGAGCGATGGCAAATCCGCGCATAACATAATCATAGGTGCGGGGCTGAGAGGATTCGAACATAACGCGCCGACACCGGCGTTATGAAGCGCACGCGGTTACCGGCTCCATCCGCAACATTCAAGGGCATGCGACTTCTACCAACCCGCACTGGGCCAGCGTGGTAGATAACGGCCCATACCCTCCCACTCTCTGGTGATGAACATGTGATCGCTAACAACTCGCTACGCCTATTATAGAAATGGGATGCTCCTTGTCTAGTTCAATTTATCTATTTATCTATACTAATATTATAAAGCTGCAGAGTTTGTTTGTTTGTTTGTTTGTTTGTTTGTTTGTTTGTTTGTTTGTTTGAACGCGCTAATCTCAGGAACTACTGGTCCGATTTGAAAAATTCTTTCAGTGTTGGATAGTCCATTTATCGAAGGAGGCTATAGGCTATATTTTATTTCCAAAAAAATTAGGGATCCGTAAGAAAATTGCTATTTTGCAACCCAAGGTGTGAAATCGAAAACCTATTTTGGCGTGCGCTGCAAAAACTATTGACACTAGAACAAAATAATGTATTACGGGTTTGTAGGTCTCATTTAGATCTACAAAAAAGTCCGCGAGAGCATATGTCTAACTATTATAGTTATGCCACAATAAGTGATCTTTTATTTTAAAAAAATAATTTTTAATGCCTCCGCTAGAAAAGGCTCTTTATTTGTATCTTGGTATTAATCCTTATCAAAATAAATTACTTCTTATTCAAAACTGCTTCAATGCCTTTATATAACTTTTTGAATTATTCAATTCGGACATTCCATTCGAAAGATATCACGAGTTTAAAAATGTAAGTAGTAGTAGAAAAATAAAACCGCCGCACCGCAGCGCAGCGGGAAACGCGGTGAGGTGAGGGGGGTACCGGGAGAATCTATGAAATAGGTAAAGTGCGGTCACGGACCAGAAATACCTTTAACTGCGCGGTTCAAACGTGCGGTCCAAGAAAAATTAACTTAGAATTAAAATAGGATAATGGGTACCGCAGGTAACGCGTTGAGGGGGCACCGAAGTGCGGGAATAATTTTGGAGTATACGGAATATATACGCTATCGCGCCTAAACTACTGAACCGATTTAAATGAAATTTGGTATAGAGATAATTTGAGCCCCGGGGAAGGGACATAGGATACTTTTTATCGCGATAAACTGTAGCCCACGCGGGTGAAACCGCGAGGAACAGCTAGTTTATTTATACTCTCCATATATGTATTAACTCCATGCCCGTCTATAAATCACTTTTGCTTTTTTCCTCCATCGTCATCAACACGGAAGTGCTTGGGCTAGTGAAAGTCGTTTTTGGTTTTGCATATTTTATTATGTAAAGGCATGATGTCTGGTCTGAATAGGGAATGTTGATGCAAAGGTGCAAATTTTAAGGGCAATCTCCAAATATGAATTGATTGTGAATGAGGTGTGCGCGTGGAATACAGTTTAAAAAGTCTCCTATGTCCTTCTTCAGGGATCAAACTATCTCGTTACCAAATTTTATCATAAACAGTTCAATAGTTTTTAAGTTTATCCGGACAAACACACCATCGAATCTTTTCTCTCTCTCTATATGTCATTACTAGCTGCGCCCTGCGTTTTCACCCGCGTCTTCCCGTTATCCCGCAGGAACCTTTTCCGGGATAAAAAGCAGCCTATGTGTTATTCCAGGGTATAAGCTATCTCCATTCAAATTTTCACTAAAATCCGTTCAACAAACATACATACATTAATACTCACAAACTTTCTCGTTTATAATACTAGCAGGATTATGGTGAGCGTTTATAACAACAAAATATAGATTTCAAAGTCAGAACAATAGTGACTTAACGTTAAAATATGTCATTCCCGCATTGTTTTTAGTTTCCTATTAGCGTTAACGATTGTTGTATGCAGCTTGGCTAGGCCCTCAGATTGTCTATCTTTACGCCCTTATAGACGAATGCCTTAAAGTTAAAAATTCGGTGGCATAACGGGAACATCCCAGTTGAAAACCTTTCTTCCACAATGTGTACCTACTTGGTATAAATTCAGCTGTCTCAAAGCAAAAGATCCCCTCAGGATTCTTAGCAACTATCTTCTAAGTTCACATTCCTCAAATTCCCGCTTGGAAGATGGGGCATACCGGAGCGAGCTCGACAAATGGCTATAGTTACATTAAAACAATCTCTCCGCATTAAGTGTAACTTGCTCGGGTTTGCCATCGCTCAAAACGGTAAACGAAAATATTGTTAGGGACAGCCATGTCCAGGAACCGCAACATTCAAGGGCATGCGACATCTACCAAAACGCGCTGAGACAGCGTGGCTTATGGCTCATACTCTCTCTGAGAGAAGACCTATGTACAAGCAGTAGGACCGTAATAGGCTGCTGATGATAGAGTCCTAAAAATTGTATGACGACTAACACCAGGATCATATGAAGAAAAACATCTTGAGGAAACCGGTATGTCTCAGAACCACAACATTCAAGGGTATGCCACATGTCCCAACACGCGCTGGGACAGCAAGGCTTATGACTCATACCCTCATAGTCTCTCTGACAGAAGAGCTATGTACAAGCATTGGGAACCTAATATAGATGATAGAATCCCTAAAAATTTGATGATGCTTCAGCTGATTAATGAATGAAGCTTCAGGTTCTTAGGCATTTGTTTTACTTATTTCGCTACCCGTTTGATTACAAGTCACCTGAATCACCAAGTGACCTGATTTGGTATTCGAAAAGCATATTTAATGTTTAGCAGTGTAGGTACTTCGTCTTTAATCACATTAAAGATTCAGTACACGATCAAGTACTGCCATAGCTGAGATCAACGCCCCAAAAGTCTTTGAGTTTTCAATACTTCTTGTTTTACATGGCTATGGCTAACTTTCCAGTACCCCTAGTACAGGTTTTGATAGTTTTCGTTTCCTACCATTCATATTTTTTCCAGCGCGCTTAACCGAAACTTGGAGGGTCTAAAATCGGTAATACGGGTAGGTTATTTTAAATCGTTTTATTCGTAATCCAATAAAGTTTACGAATTACTTTTTGAATTTAAGCAGCCACTTTGACAAGATTGCTGTAGTAAACTTTAACGTTTACGAAAACTTTTATAGTTTTCACAACATGGGGGTTTTGGTCTCCGATTTGGCGACTGATACAGCCGCCTTCCGAGGCACGATAGCGGTCAGTTGAAAATGCTACTAAACGGACTGATATGGTCGAGCCGCCCTCCGCAGCACGGTAGCGTTTAGAATGCTACTAAACAGACGGTCTCCCATCTAAGCGATGGCCGTGCTAATTGATGTCCTGGTTGGTCTATTACGCTTGACCAGAACAGCTATGCACGAGCATACAGTGGGCGGCCGAGTGGCTGACGCCCTGTCGGCCGTCCCAGATATCGCTGGAAAGACGAAGTCACGAAGGATTTGCGCGAGCTCCAGATGGAGGACTGGCAGGAGGTGGCGCAGGACAGGCCGAAGTGGCGTCTTTTGTTATCGGAGGCCAAGACTCACTTTGGGTCGTTGCGCCATCTCAGTTAGTTAGAACAGCTATGTCTCGAGCGCTCCAAACTTCTTCAAGTCCTGTACCGTTATCATAATAAAACATAGCTCTAAGACACTCGGGGACAGTGTAGCCCTCTGAGGGCTTTAGAGGCCATTAAAAGAGGGATCAGATCGCGCCGGGGCGGGCCGACGCGTCTTAAGAAAACTCTCGCCCGTTGTCGTAAGAGTTTTCGAAAATCTGGTCGGCAGTTTTGGAGATCTGCAGAATTTTACCTCGTATGATTATTAAATAGCAAAATGCGTGTATTAAAACGTTTGTGATCATAATGCCCATTGTAGACCGGCCGGTGTCAATATTTCCACATGGTTGTATCAACAATGTGTGACAATGTACCATTCAGGCGGGCAAACACGAGGCTGGGTGTGTGTGTGACTTAAAAATGTGTGGGCTGATTTTTAGTACCTTGTCGCTACAAGCGATGATCACTTTGGCATAGTGACGTCGACTTGTGACCTGTAGACTTGTTGTGGGTGTTCAAAACCGGCAATGGGCTTTGAGTATCCAGTCAAATTAGAGGGCAAATAGCTAAAAAGTGATTAAAGATCAAATAATAAGTGAGGAGCGTTGATATGAATGAAAGGGGAGTGTATGAAGCGATGACGGCTGGTAGGGGAGAGTGGAAGAAGAATACATGCTGCGCCGACCACAATAGATGGGACCAGGGCAAGAAGAAGAAGAATAAGTGACGAGCGTAGTGACAAAAAAAAAAACAATATGACTTTGATAAGTCTTGCTATGTACGGATTATCTTTGCTCCAAACTGTGAAGGAAAATATCGAGAGTAAACCGGAATGTCCAAGAAACACAACATTCAAGGGCATGCGACATCTGCCAACCCGCACTGGGCCCACGTGGTAGATTTTTGCCCATATTCTCCGAAGACCTGAGTTCCAGTAGAAACTTAATAGACTGATGATGATTGTAGAATCCCTAAAAATTGTCGTGATGAAACCGTCATGTTCGAGAATGAATGAGTGAATGTTGTGGCATTCAAGGGCATGCGACATCTGCAATCTGCAACTCTCTGAGGGAAGGCCAGAGTCCCAGCAATTGGGAACGTAATCTGCTGATGATGCAATCAGACACGCCCGTCTCCTTAATTATCTTCTACAAGCCGGAAAATTCAAAATATATTTATTCAATAGGATACATTGTGATCACTTTAAAACGTCAACTTAAAACTAGCTACGCCTGTTCCAACCTCCTTACGCCGGCAAAAGAACAGGCGAGAAACGCCCGGCAGGTAATTTTTTTGGCGCGATCACATTGACAATTTTATTCTTATTACTAATTGAGTGGAGCTGTGATATCAAACGGAATTACCGAATCGAGCGTAGACTAGACCGTAATTTCGTAAAGTTCAAGGTTGTCTTGCGACCTCTATCACTGTGTTTATATGTCAGCTGTGATATACGGCTTCTTATATGAAAGGGGATATGTAATATGTTTGAATATGGTTCTTTCGGTACCAAGAATAGGTATACGACGTGCGGTCGCAGTACTATTGTATGTTCTGTGGTACGGTTCCTTTGATGATATTTTTTCTTTCGCTATTCGATCGTAATTTAGAAGATGACTATATTTTTTACTAGTTGTTCCCCGCAGTTTCACCAGCGTGGACTGAAGTTTATAGCAATAAAACGTAACCTAAAAAAGCACTTTCCGTTTTATCCTGGCAACTTTTTACATTTTTCTCGTCATACGAACCTTCCTTGGACTTCAACGAGCACAACAAACAAACAATTAGCGAAATGGTTCCATCCGTTCACGCGTGCTGAGATTAGTTACTAAATACCATGATATACACTGCACATACACATCTCTCCATGACCATAGCTGTTCCCCGCGGTTTTACCCGCGTGCCCACCACGCGCTACAGTTTATCGCGATAAAAATAATAATTAATATAATTTTCGCTCTCCAAAATTAATAAAAAACAAAAGTCACAAAATTCCGAAATAAAACTGTCCACTTTTGTCCGGGGTCACCACTATTGCTACACCTGCCTAGTGCGGGGTGTAGTTGTTAGATTTGGAGAGGGATTTGATTGATACCACGCTTTACGGCACGAACGATCTCCGCATTTATTCATTGATCACATTACGTGGGCTATGTAACGGGCCCTGCATTCGACTGACTGTCCACACCGAGGGGGCGCGGGGAAGACAGCGTCTCACAATCAAAGTACATATCTAATTACAATGTGTCCCTACAGTATCCTATGTCCTTCCTCAGGATTCAAACTATCTCCGTACCAAGTTTCATTTAAATCGGTTCAGTAGTTTAGGCGTGAAAGAGTAACAGACAGACAGACAGTTACTTTCTCATTTATAATAAGTAAGGGATGCCCGGGCCACACTAACGTCAACGTCAAGGGAAATGCCAATGCCTATCATCGCGATAAATATTGCGTTAATTATTAACGAGTGGCTACACTTGCACTGTCAACGTGAATCAAGCGCGGATCCAGGGGGGAGGGGGTCATGGGGGTCATTTTAAGGTTTAGTTAAGTGTTTTTATACCTAGATTGGGAACTGGTTGATGGCTCTCAAGTGAGGTTGCCGGAAAACACCGATAGGTGCTCGGCGACAGTTTCTAAACTTGAAGATGGTAGCTAACCAGGCGAGCGAGCACTAGAAAATGCTTTACCACCAAGCGGTTATCTTTTTTACCAACTGTATTGTTAGTTAAAACCCGTAACAATATTCACGTGAAATCATATTGTGCAGTAGTAGATTTAAGAGGAAATTCCGAATTGTCTGCAAGCGTTTGGCATCCCGCCAGGTCATTTTGCATTTTCGGTCGGTCGTGCAATTTTTACAATATGCCGCTGCAAACTAGGGTCGCGAAAACTGTTTGCTTATTTGCCAATGGCAATTCTCTGTGACTAAACTGAATTTGAGTGTTCCAAAATAATGTAGAGAGAGAGCGACGACGCGGTAGCTGAGTTGGTAGTGTCCCTACCTGCGAAGCTAGCGGTCCCAGGACGAATCCCGGTAAGGGCATGTGTGATGAGCACGAATATTTGTACTTGAGTCTTGGATATTTCTATCTACATGAGTACATATTTATTTCTCTATGTATATATAATTGTCTAGTACCCATAACACAAGTTTCGAGCTTAACTTGAGGCTATGTCAATTTGTGTGCAATGGTCACCCGATATTTAAGACAGCAAAATGATCCTATAAGGGTTCCGTTTTTTTCCTTTTGAGATACGGAACCCGAAAAAAAACAGCTTTAAGTCAAATAACTGTATTTCATCATATTAGTGCCGGAATATGCGAGCTTCGGCATACCGAACCCGACATTTCGCAATGCTCATCAAAGGGGAGGCTGGCGACCCTCTTAAAAGATCCAATCCAATTAACTTTGAACTTTATTGCAACGCTACAGATTGTAAATTCGCACGTTTGTTTCCTCGATAGTACTCGTTCAATGTAAATATATCTTCATCTGTTTAAATAAAAATGAAACGGTTGTTTGTTGGTAAGTTTTGAAAACGGTTGAATCGATTTAGCAATTTTTTTACTTGGCCCCTTAAGGAATAAGAATTCGGGCTTTCCGTTGAAGGAGTTCTTTCATGTCCTTTTCCTTCACTGATACTAAGTTATTTTACAGCGATGATGGCTCAGTGGTAGTGACGTCGGTTTGCGATCCGCAGGACGTGGGTTCGAAGCCTACAATGAGCTTGAGCTTTCGGTGAAGGAAAACATCGTGATGAAACCATAGTACTCGCCAGGCTAGCTACCACCCTCTTGTGAAGAATCTGTCGCCAAGCACCTATCGGTGTGTTCCGGAAGCCTCACTTGAGAGCCAGTTCCCAGTCCAGGTGTAGCGTGACGCTACCTTCGTCCACATCGTCACTTAACATCAGATGACTTGTGGTCAAACGCTAAAATTCAAAAAATTCAAAATTAAATAGTACTTTATTCAATAGGATACATTGTGATCACTTTAAAACGTCAAACTTAAAACTAGCTACGCCTGTTCCAACCTCCTTACGCCGGCAAAAGAACAGGCAAGAAACGCCCGGCAGGTAATTTTTTTGGCGCGATCACATTGTCAATTTTATTCTTATTACTAATTGATTGAATTGGAGCAAGTTCACTAAATCCCAAGCTTTTTTGTCATAATATAAATAGTGTAGTAATATCCGATATTTAATAATAAGCTATTCTTCTAGAATTTCTCTTAGTTGGTTGTGCACATTGGGATATGGAAACATGAATATTAACGGGTTACGGGATCACAACCAAAGCAGACTAAGCTAACCTGTAAGTAGTAAAATAAAAAACTAAAAAAAACACTTTACCAAACACGAGGGGTTTACTAGTAGCCACTGCAGAGATCCCCTACCCACCTTCCGGTTGCATCATCAGACCCTCGTCACCAAGTCCAATCTATTGTACTCATCAAGACGATTCATATGAGCCCAAACACGAGGGGTTTACTAGTAGCCAGCGCAGAGATGCCCTACCCACCTTCCGGCTGCATCATCAGATCAGGTCGATGATACCAAATTATTGCATTGTCACCGAGATTACATACACATACAAAGTTTCAAGTCGATACGACAATTAGAAGTAGGTGAAAATTGACTTCTAAGATTTGATTACATTGTTAGTTAGTTAGTTAGTTAGTTAGTTAGTTAGTTACAAGTCAAGCTAATAAAAGTGTTTTAAAATAGTTACAAATACAATTGTTCCCATTTTCGCTCTTCGCGAGCATAGAACGATGAGCATTACTCACCAGTAAAGCTTTGTATTATAACGTACGCGCGTGTGTGTGTGTGTGTAAGTAAATACATAATTTACATCCATTACGAACTGTTTGTGCCGGTGTTATACATTATTGTAAAGGTATATTGCGCAATAAGCGACCTTGACTCTCTGTGTCTTTAGATGTCTTCTCTACACGTAGTAGTAGTAAAGTGGTAAATTTTGTTTGTTTTGTTGTTTGTGTGTTTTGGGGGGGGGGTTAGTTTTTTTTTACTATTTATAGGGTAGTTTTTGACCACAAGTCACCTGATGTTAAGTGACGATGTGGTCGAAGATGGCGCCACGCTACACCTGGACTGGGAACTGGCTCTCAAGTGAGGCTGCCGGAACACACCGTTAGGTGCTTGGTGACAGATTCTTAACAGGAGGGTGGTAGCTAGCCAGGCGAGTACTAGAAAATACCCTACCACCAAGCTATGGTTTCATCACGATGTTTTTCTTCACCGAAAGCTCAAGCTCATTGTAGGATTCGAACCCACGTCCTACGGATCGCAAGCCGACGTCACTACCACTGAGCCATCATCGCTATACTGAACTACTGAACCGATTTCGAAAATTCTTTCGCCAATAGAAAGCTGCATTATTTCTGATTGCTACAGGCTATGTTATTTTCGGATAAAGTAGAGTTTTCTGTAAGAAATTGCGATTTTTGTAAAACAAGTCGGGAAACATGAGAGGACTGATAGATCAGCTTACGATGGCTAAACGGTTTGATTAGAGTTGATGTAATGTGGGTAAGAAATATACGGCCGGTTTCAATAACCGATCTATCCACGGTTTGACATAAATTTGTCATTACTTCTATGGAGCTTATGCCAAATTTCCATCTCCAGTAGGGCAAATCGTGGATAGATCGGCTATTGAAACCGGCCGTAAATCACGCCCGAAATTAATATCCGCGGTTTTGGATCGATTTGTCATGTCATCATATGTCATTTTAGTAGTAAAGCTTGACATGTTGATTGACATATCGATCGAAAACCGCGAAAAACGGATCAGGATCGATTGTTAATTTCAGGCGTGAATGTATTTCGACATTGACACTTCGAACCGCGTGGAACAGCTAGTATGTTTATAACATCGGGGTCACACCCCATTGCTCTGCAGCTGGGCGCGATATCTCCCTCGCAATATGCATTCATTGCGCTCGTGAAAGGGAGGGTGGGGGGAGGGGGGGACAGACCCCTCTCGCCCATTCTGCAACCATAGTCCGCTGCGGGGGGAAACTGGACGTTAGATTTGAAACGTGTCAAAGTGAACGGTGAAATTATATCATAATATATCATTTTAGTACTAGGACATATTACTAGTAAAATTACATATTATGACATGACATATCGATCCAAAACCGCGGATAACGGATCAGGATCGATTATTAATTTCGGGCGATAGGCAGTAGGCACATCAAGAGTATGTCAGTGCTACGATGCAACTGCGCGATGAGACAAACCTAGGTTTTTATATTGAGATGAGATCGAAAGTATCGAACGCCGAAAACCACATTACAATTCGTTCAGTAGTTTTTCGGAGTCCTTACGATATTTTATAAACAAATGTAGATTAAATTGGGTGTGGTGACCACTGATTAATTATTTATTATATATTTGGTTCCATCGCAGTAAGTTTTTCAAAAATATCTTTTACCTGCTGTGCCCTGCGGTTCGGCGTGGACTACGCTTTAGCGCTATATAAAGTATTCTATGCCCTTTTCTAGCGTTCGAATTATCTCCACTCCAAATTTCACCAAGATCGGTTGAGCGGTTTAGTCGTGAAAAAGTCACAAACAAACAAACAGAGTTCCTTTCGCATTTATCCCTACTAATATTAATAAATGAGAAAGTAGCTCGGTCTATCTGTTACGCTTTTACGCTTAAACTACTGAACCGAATTAAATGAAACTTGGTACGGAGATAGTTTGAGCCCTGAGGAAGGACATAGGATACTTTTTATCGCGATAAACTGTAGCCCACGCGGGTGTAACCGCGGGGAACAGCTAGTAAAGTTATACATTGGTATGGATATGGATTAGTATGATTTATATCAGACCTTCACCTGTCCCATACTTGGCTATATTATATATCTCGTAACTATATCACGGTTAATTATATGAGAATGTGACGCAAGCGGCAACCTCGATTCTCTCTATACGAGCTAAATGTAGCCGGTAAGACTTTGCAATGCAAATTTCTATGGGGCACTGCAATTGTTGCGAGTGGCATGGTGCGCGCGGAAAACGGAACGGTGTAGGAAAACATCGTGAGGAAACCGGCGTGTCCAAGAACCGCAACGTTTAAGGGAAATGCGACATCTACCAACCCGCACTGGGTCCGTTCGGTAGAATTTCAAATTTCAAAACTTTTTTATTTAATAGGATACATTGTGATCACTTTAAAACGTCAACTTAAAACTAGCTACGCCTGTTCCAACCTCCTTTCGCCGGCAAAAGAACAGGCAAGAAACGCCCGGCAGGTAATTTTTTTGATTGATTAGATTATATTATACTAGCTGCGCCCCGCGGTTTTTTCGTTTTAACACACATTTTATCGGCATAAAAATAGGCTATGTATTTAGTTTAGGATGTAAGCTATTTTCATTCCAAATTTAACTCAAATCGGTTGAGACATTTCAGCGTGACAAAAAAAAAATCAGTACAGTAGCTTTTGAGGGTTTTCGATTATGAAATAATATATGTCTCTTGGGCTCATATCCTTTGAAACATTATAAAAAATAGATCTATTAGGACGGCAAAAAAATCACGTTTGTCGTATGGGAGCCCCCCTTAAACTTTTATTTTATTCTATTTTTTTAGTGTTTGTTCTTATAGCGGCAACAGAAATACATTATATCTGTGAAAATTTCAACTGTCTGACTATCACGGTTCATGAGATACAGCCTGGTGACAGACGGACGGACAGCGGAGTCTTAGTAATAGGTCTTAATAATAGGTTTTACCCTTTTTGTACGGACCCCTAAAAAAGACGCCTCGTTTGTAACACATTTATATATAGTCCACGTTTGATATGCGTTAATCAGCTCGCACGATAAAAATGTCAAAAGTTATCAATCATGATTTTTTCGTTATCAAAAGTTTATCTTAGTTTTCTTTTCGAACCGTGTCGAGTTTGAAAATAAGCTGGGTCTGCGTATCTATAGCTTTTCGTTTTTAAAACACTTTTAGTAGCTTCAGTATAAAAGTGACACAGATTTTAGTGAACATGCTCCAGTTCAATCCATTAGTAATAAGAATAAAAATCGTCAATTGAAAAAAATTACCTGCCGGGCGTTTCTTGCCTGTTCTTTTGCCGGCGTAAGGAGGTTGGAAAGCTAGTTTTAAGTTGACGTTTTAAAGTGATCACAATGTATCCTATTGAATAAAGTACTATTACGTTCCCACTGCTGGGACTCTGGCCTTCTCTCAGAGAGAGTATGGGCTGTAATCTACCACGCGGGCCCAGTGCGTGTTGGTAGATGACAAACTAACTAACAATGTAATAAAATCTTAGAAGTCAATTTTAACGTATTAAAAGTGTAATTTAATCATTTATAGTTTTTTTTAATAATTTTTTTTTTTACTTCCTGTTGACCATAAGACAGCAGACGATTCCAAGCATTTTTTTACACGGACTTCAAAAAAGGAGCAGATAGGAGATTTTATCAATTCGACCGTATATGTATACATTTTTTTTATGTGTATTCGCGGATATCTTCGTCTTTTATGAACCGATTTTGATGATTCTTTTTTTGTTGGAAAGGAGATATATCCCAAGGGTGGCACCATGATAAAGAAACTAGGATCTGATGATGGCATCCCAGAGAATTCGAGGGGAACCTGAAGTCTGTTTTTATCTTTTTATTTGTCATCTCATTTAATTGTGTGAAGTGTATGATGTTTTTTGCCACAAATAAAAATATTGTCTATTGTCTCAACAGTCTAATAAATGAAAATAAACAGTCTAATAAGATTTCGTTAAGAAATCCTACTAATATTATAAACGTGAAAGTTTGTGAGGATGTTTGTTACTCTTTCACGCAAAAACTACTGAACGGATCTGAACGAAATTTGGAATGGAGATAGCTTATACGCTGGATTAACACATAGGCTGCTTTTTATCCCGGAAAAAGGTTCGTGCGGGATAACGGGAAGACGCGGGTGAAAGAAAACCGAGGGTGCAACTAGTTTAGCTATAGTTATTTGTCTTGGATTTCATTTGAGTTTTTGACCTTTGAAAGAGTTGTCGGTCGCTCTTTTATCACAATTCCTAGTATTATAGCTACAAGCTGATACATACTCGTACATCATTAGTTTCCTTGTATTATCAGTATTATTACGCTCAGATACCGTACTGGTTCTCCCCGTTACTAGAAGTATTGCCAACGCAGCGGGGTTTCCACTGAATGTGGTGGTTTCGACCTTTTATCATTATTATTAAACCATTCATTCAATCAATCAATCAAAATATATTTATTTCTCCTCACAATTAGAAAATTACACAAGGTAGGTACAACCAAGATTGATAAGCTGATATCTAACGTATAAGTATGAGGAGCTGAGTCACGGACACTCACGGCACGACTAGTCCACCGATTTAAAGTTGCTCAGCGAGCTATGGAAAGGGCTATGCTTGGGGTTTCTCTGAGGGATCGAATCAGAAATGAGGTGATCCGTCAGAGAACTAAAGTCACCGACATAGCCCACAGAATTAGCAAGCTGAAGTGGCAGTGGGCTGGTCATATAAGCCGCAGAACCGACAACCGATGGGGTAGACGTGTTCTTGAGTGGAGACCGCGACTTGGCAAACGTAGCGTAGGACGCCCTGCGACAAGGTGGAGCGACGATTTGCGCCGAGTGGCTGGCAGTAGTTGGATGAGAAGAGCCGAAGACCGGGCTCAGTGGCGTACCTTGGTAGAGGCCTATGTCCAGCAGTGGACTGATACGGGCTGATGATGATGATATCGATCCAAAACCGCGCATAACGGATCGGGATCGATTATTAATTTCGGACGTTAATCGATGGCAACACTCGTTCCCAGCGAATGCATCTCGGCGCGTTCAAGGGCGATTACCGCAAACTATTTTTATTATTGTTCACATTCGATTTATTATCATAAAATGTTACATTGTAAAAGATTGTGCTGATAGCGTGCGGCCTTGGATTGTGAACGGTGAAGAGAGAGAGAGAGATGTAGAATAGTTCGCGAGCGATAGAGCGAGACGGGTGTCCGCGAAGCGAGGGGAAGCGAGACAGGTGTGCGAGCTAGTGATGCCTGGTGTATATCGATCTTAACCAACACTTCAACAGTCAATTTTTTGAATCAATACAGATCAAAAAAATTTTTTTTTTCGTTTTAATTTTTCTCAGTTTGAAAACAAACAGCAGAGTTAAGAATAAACTAGAAACAATTGGCCTCTCTCAGTTTTCGCTTTCAAAAATGATATATATAGGTAGTGTCCTAAGACAGAAAGTTTTTAAATGTTGTAGGTATCTATGCAAAATAATAGAATTTTTCATATGAAGATGTTATTTGTAGACGCTGTGTCCGGTCTGCAAGCAGACGTGCAAAACAAACGATTTATAATTAGTTTCATTTTTGAAAGGTGATTTGATCAAGAATGGTTTTAACTATGATTGTGGAGGGTTTTAAAATTTACTAGTTGCGTCCCGCGGTTTCACCCGCGTCTTACCGTTATCCCGCAGGAACCCTTTTCTGGAATAAATAGTTGCCTATGTGTTAATTCAGGGTATACACTACCTCCATTACAAATTTCATCAAAATCGGTTTAGTAGTTACGGCGATACGTGTTAACAAACATTCACACACACACACACACAAACCTTCGCATTTATAATATTAGTAGGAAAATTAGTTATTAACATATCAAGAAGATCTTTGTAAGATCGATTCAATAGCTAACTCTTCATGACGATACAAACAATCGATTCAAACGAAAAGATCGGGCAGCCCTAGTGCGAGCTCTTTGTGTTAGACAAGGATGGCGCTATAGGTACCGGCGCGCGCGCAACGTGGAGACCACGCGGCGCTGTCTTTTATTTTAGGTTAGTCATGTCATAAGACCGTACGGTACCAGTGACGTCAGTGAAAACACGTAGGTTATGAAATGATTTACGACCTGCTAACTGCACAGCCTCACTCGGCAAGCGATAGAGGGGGTACATCGTGCCTATATTGGAGTACAAGAATACGTAAAAAAATTGAGGCAGTATTTCCAAAAATGAGCCTAAAGGCTCTCGAGTACTGTGCGTAACGCGCCGACACCGAGTTCGAATCCTCAGGTAATTTAGATAATGAACGATGGTGGCCGAACGGTTAGGCGTGCGACTTACAAGACGCCGACACCGAGTTCGAATCCTCTCGGCCCCGCACCTATGATTTAATAAGTTATGTGCGGATTTGCCATCGCTCAAAACGGTGAAGGAAAACATCGCGAGGAAACCGGCATGCCCAAGAACTGCAACATTCAAGGGCATGCGACATCTACCAACCCGCAGTGGGCCAGTGTGGTAGATTACGGCCCATACTCTCTCTCTCTGAGAGAAGGCCAGAGTCCCAGCAGTGGGAACGTGAAAGGCTGATAACGATGAATCAGGTACACTCTTGTTAAGAATATTAAAGTATCATTCTATCTTTAAAAAAAAATATATAGTTTAAAAAACTAAAAAAAAACACTTTAAAAACGCACTCAAAAATATAAAATAATTAAATTGACTTGTATTAGTTACGATATAATGGTTAATTCAAAAAGTGTGGAGCGCTTTTTGGTTGTGTGTACTTTTATTTACCCAGTAAAAGAATCGCTCCACACTTTTTGAATTAACCATTATATCGTAACTAATACAAGTCAATTTAATTATTTTATATTTTTGAGTGCGTTTTTAAAGTGTTTTTTTTTAGTTTTTTAAACTATATATTTTTATTTTTTACTTGTTAGTCTTTTGTTACCAAGCCCAATCTATCGGACTCATCAAAAGGAATCATATGAGCCCAAACTCGAGGGATTTACTAGTAGCTACTGCAGAGATCCCTACCCACCTTCTGGCTGCATCATCAGACCCTCGTCACCAAGTTCAATCTATTGGACTCATCAAGACGATTCATATGAGCCCAAACACGAGGGGTTTACTAGTAGCCACTGCAGAGATCCTCTACCCACCTTCCGGTTGCATCATCAGACCCTCGCCAGCAAGTTCAGTCTATTGGACTTATCAAGACGATTCATATGAGCCCAAACACGGGGCGTTTACTAGTAGCCACTGCAAAGATCCCCTACCCACCTTCCGGTTGCATCATCAGACCCTCGTCACCAAGTTCAATCTATTGGACTCATCAAGACGATTCATATGAGCCCAAACACGAGGGGTTTACTAGTAGCCACTGCAGAGATCCTCTACCCACCTTCCGGTTGCATCATCAGACCCTCGTCAGCAAGTCCAATCTATTTTACTCATCAAGACGATTCATATGAGCCCAAACACGAGGGGTTTACTAGTAGCCAGCGCAGAGATGCCCTACCCACCTTCCGGCTGCATCATCAGATCAGGTCGATGATACCAAATTATTGCATTGTCACCGAGATTACATACACATACAAAGTTTCAAGTCGATACAACAATTAGAAGTGGGTGAAAATTGACTTCTAAGATTTGATTACATTGTTAGTTAGTTAGTTAGTTAGTTACAAGTCAAGCTAATAAAAGTGTTTTAATAATCTACCATTTCAGCGAATTCCACGATCATTTTACAATAATATAATTTACCGGTCTAGCTCCAAAAACGACAAACCTTTCAAAATTCAAATTTTTCGTCTGACATTGTGTCACTTTAATGTATTTCATAAGATTTAATGACGATAATCAACAATCACCTGTTTAAAAAAAATGTAACCCAGTTTCGTAACTTCTCTTAAAATGCAGGTGACAACTTAATCGCGTGTTGTCTTAAATAAAAGAAAATGTCAAATTTAGCCGAAATACATGGATCTAACCACACACTGTGCTACAGATTGCAATCCTTCAAGATGGGTGTGAAAAAAGTTCTTAAAGGTCGGCAACGCATCGGCAACTCCCCTGGTGTTGCAGATGTCCATAGGCGACGGTGACCGCTTTCCATCAGGCGGGCCGTCTGCTTGTTTGCTAATCTATAACATAAAAAAAAACTTGGAAATCAGATGCAAAAGTTTGTGAGTGAGCGAGTTGATATTTGTTACTAAACAAACGCTAAAACGGCTCAACGGATTTCGGTGAAATAGAAAATATACGCGTATGCGAAACGTGGACAATGGCCAAAAGGGACAGGCAGAGATTGGAGGCATTCGAGACGTGGTGTTGGCGACGTATGGAGAAAATCAGCTGGAAAGAAAAAAAACCACCGAAGAAGTATTGGACTTAGTATGAGAAAAAAGAACGATATTTACAACAGTAGCGATAAGAAGAGGAAAGATGTTTGGCCACTAGGTACGGCATGACGAATACATGAAAACCATCTTAGAAGGAAAAGTAAAAGGGACGTGGGGAAGAGCTAGACCGAGAAGAACATGACGTCAATCCTTTCTTTAACTTAGTCTCTGTAGACCAAGTTAAAGAAAGGATTGACGTCATGTCGTACCAAGAGGTCAAAAGGATGGCCGAGAACAGAACGGGATGGAAAATCCTCCACCGACAAGAGCTCCGCTCTACATACTTATATAGAGAAATAAATACTTGTATAGATAGAAATATCCAAGACTCCAGAATAAATATTCGTGCTCATCACACATATATTTGCCCTTACCGGGATTCGAACCCGGGACCGCTAGCTTCGCAGGCAGGGACACTACCAACTCGGCTACCGTGTCTTCAAATTAATTATAGAGTTATTAAAAAGTCAACCGGTTCCGAATTAAAAGGCTTCCTTAATCCTTAGTGTTTTAAATGTCGCAGCTTGTTATACTGACTATATTTTATTGTACAGGTTTCGGTTTTGCTAATATTTATAGTGACAACGTTTATGTACCTACAGCCTGTAGACTGGAAAAGGAGCGGGCTAATTATTATGCCCTATACAAACTGTCTGGTTACCGATGTCGGAAAGGCGCTGGCTCCCAAGCTAAGCTGAAAAACGGGGTTAATTAAAACTATCTATCTGTGTAATTCTGGTCTAAAAAAAATCTAATAAAAATATATGTTAATCTACTTGATATTTATAGCAGAACACCTTCAGGCCGAAAAATTAAAAAAATATTTTTATATATATACAGGGTGTTTGGTACATGGACCGACAGGATTTTTTGGGGGGTGGGGGGGGTCATGCGCTAGATTTCCCCGCCGGGCCCGATGTCCCAAGTGTCACGGTAGTTTAGATATTTTTTTTTTAAGTTTTTTTTTAAACCCCCCGAAATCTTTTCTTTAAATCGTCATAACTCTTTTGTGTGTGGTTATAATACCACAAAATAAACTATGCTTCTATTCTACAATGTTTTCTTATTCTAAATAAATCATTACCTGTTACGATTAATATCAACAAAAAAACTTCTGAGCTTTCAAAGTGGTAAATCGGTGTAAATGTTATGAAAAGTGACAACTTCTAAATTCATTGAAAAAAAAACTAAAAGTCATTTTGAAATTAGCTTTCTTTTAAAAAGTTCTTTAGTTATTAGCCTTTCCAACGATATGCTACATGACCTAAGAAATCGTTCGTAAGGTGGTCAAATTAAGATTCGTTTGCCAGAGCCCAGGGCTGAACACGCACTCTAACAATGTAACTGCTTTGAACAATGAAACCAGTCAACGCGGATTAACCAGCAGCAGGTAAAAAGTCTGTCTCTTTCTTACTAAGGTACAGTTATTGTTGTCTTTGTCTATCGAGTTGGAAGTTGGTGAAGGTCGGTCACTCATCACTAGCCGGCAATCAGTCGAGATTCCTCTGCTATTCGATGTGCCCGTTCGTTTCCCGTTGTTCCATCGTAGTTAAATTAAAGTCTTGTTATTGTTTTTTGTTAAATCTGTTGTTGACTGTTACGTTTTTGTTGTGTTTCTCTTTGATTATTCGTTACAATGCCCAACTTCAGTAACGAGGAGTATGCTGACATAATGTTGGCGTATGGTAGAGCTGATTGCAATTCGCATGAAGCGCGAAGAATTTATCGAGAACGATACCCTGATCGACGATTACCTCACCACGAGACCTTCTCAACTACCTATCGACGTCTGAGGGAGACTGGAAACATAAACTTTCGGGAGCCCCGAGTGCAAGTGAGGCAACATAATGTTGAAGTTGATGAGAGAATCCTGCAAGCTTTTGATGAAGATCCTACAACAAGCATACGAGTTGTTGCTGACGGACTTAACTTATCAGTTTGGAAAGTCTGGTCCGTTCTTCGGGCAGATGGAAGGCACGCATTCCATTACACTCCTGTTCAAGGTAACAACTACTTACGTACTTATTTAAAATGTGACATTAAAATTTTACACTTTTTTACATTTAACATTTTAACCGATTTCAAATCTTAATAAAATGTGTCCACTTTTGACTTTTTTTTATTGTTGTAATTTGTGCAATTAACTGCACAACTGCACATTCATTCATTGTTCCAGGTCTCGAAGAGGGTGACAATGCAAGACGGTTGGAGTTCTGCCGATTTTTATTGCATACAGATGTTGAAAACGGCGACTTTTTAAAACGAATTTTATGGACCGACGAGTCAAATTTTAGCCATGAAGGCATAGTAAATCTGCACAATTTGCATCACTGGGAGAAAAGAGGCCAAAATCCGCATAAAAAAAGGCAGAGTTCCTTTCAGCGAAAATTCAGTGTTAATGTTTGGGCTGGTGTTATAGGGCGAAATCTTGTCGGCCCATATTTTTTGCCAGAACGACTCAATGGAGACAATTATTTAGAGTTTCTTCAAAATGATTTACCTGAACTGGTACTACCAGTTTTAGAAGAAGATGTGCCAATTGTTTTCCAAAATGATGGCTGTCCGGCACATTACCGAAGAACGGTACGAGAACATTTAGACAATGTATTTCCCAACTCGTGGATTGGTAGAGCTGGCCCTATACCATGGCCCGCACGGTCCCCGGATCTGACACCCCTGGATTTCTACATATGGGGACGTGCAAAAGAATTAGTTTATGCGACAGAGGTGCCCACAAAAGAAATTTTAGTGGAACGAATAAACACCGCATTCGTAAAAATGCAAGAGGAAATGCTGCTATTAACCACTACCACAGAAATCAGAAAAAGGTGTCGTGCATGCATATGGTGTGGAAGCGGCCAATTTGAGCAAATGTTGTAATTTTAATGTAATAAAAACAAGATAACACAAAAAAACGTATTTTCATTATCATGACCCTAAGCAACGAAGTATCTCTTAGGTCGACCCCTGATGTATTATTTCTGCCATGTAGCATATCGTTGGAAAGGCTAATAACTAAAGAACTTTTTAAAAGAAAGCTAATTTCAAAATGACTTTTAGTTTTTTTTTCAATGAATTTAGAAGTTGTCACTTTTCATAACATTTACACCGATTTACCACTTTGAAAGCTCAGAAGTTTTTTTGTTGATATTAATCGTAACAGGTAATGATTTATTTAGAATAAGAAAACATTGTAGAATAGAAGCATAGTTTATTTTGTGGTATTATAACCACACACAAAAAAGTTATGACGATTTAAAGACAAGATTTCGGGGGGTTTAAAAAAAAACTTTAAAAAAAAATATCTAAACTACCGTGACACTTGGGACATCGGGCCCGGCGGGGAAATCTAGCGCATGACCCCCCCCACCCCCCAAAAAATCCTGTCGGTCCATGTACCAAACACCCTGTATATTGAAAAAAAAGAGTGCAAAGTGCCCCATTTTTTAAAAGTTTAGTACTACTATACTCCTAAACTATATATGCAACAAAGACTTGTTAATACCATCAGCATATTAAGAAATATAATACCCAAAACACCTTCAGGCCATTTTTTGAAAATACTGCTTTAATTATTTTTTGCGAATTTTGTACGTATTTCATACTCTCAAATCGGCACACAGTCGCCCATAAAGTCAGTGCGGGATGCTTTTACCGGATTAAGCAAGGTCGACGGCGTACGGCAGGGCCTTAATTTGGCAAACCAGCTGCTCAATCACGGAAAAGTTACCGTCACCTATGTGCTCTCGAAAAACGTTTCCGTGAAGCGAAAGTGACGTCGAATCCGACACGGAAACTTTTCGAGTGAATTAGAATCGCACCACAGGACTCGTTAGTGTGTAGATGAGCTTTATTCTGTTGACGAGATGATCAGGTCATACGTTCTCGAGATTGGGATCGTAACGACCCAGAGCGGGCGTGGAATTTATGCTTCCTTCATTAGGTTACGTATAGGCATTAAATTTAATGGTTCGTATTAACATAACATGCTAATTGAGTTTATCTCATAACGCATCAGGTAGTTTTAGGGTCAGCGGTTCGCGCAAATATCGCGTAGAGAAGTCACGAATAAAACATAATTATACTAAGTAAAAGTTATAGGATATCCTACGAAGTTGTAAGAGTCGCAGAGAGACGATGGATGCAATATCCGTTCATGGTGATGTGCAAAGGGGGGAGCATATGTTCAGCAGTGGACGTCTTCCAGCGGATGATGATGATGATGATGATATAGGAATCGTTTGACCACAAGTTACCTGACTGACTGGCGCTACGCTACGAGCCAAGATTAGACTTGACTACTTGATCCGAACCAGGCGTAGAGTGGTGGCGCCTTCGACTAACGGCCGGTTTCAATATCTTATCTAGTGTTTGCTCTACCAGCGATAGAAATTTGACACAAGCTCCATAGAAGTAATGTCAAATTTCTATCTCTAGTAGGGCAAACCGTGGATAGATAGGTTATTAAAACTGGCCGTAGATGACATGACAAGATGGAAATAAACCACAAATTTTTACGCCTTCTCTAAATTGTAATTAATAAACTAATGAGGAAGTATGAGAATCGAGCTAAAGTAATCCTAATCTAATCTTAATTAAAACTGTTTGTTTGTATGTACGTATTGAATCACCAGAACAAAACCTTTGAAATGTCCACCTAGAAATCCACAAACGAAAACAATTAAAAAAAATATCTCAACCGACCACGATCATCATAGCAAACTGTGAAAGTGCAACCTGTTCAAAATGTCGGTATAAGTGTCGTTCGAGTGTGAAATGTCACTGTGAGTGTCAATAGAGTGTCAAAGTGTCACCCGGTAGCATGACGGCCGGCGTCGCCGTCAAAAGAAAGTCGCGATCCAGGCGGAGCTGGGCGAAGGTCGAGACCGAAGGACAGGTACTGGCATCAATAAAAATGTCGCTATAAGTGTCAAATTAGAGTGTAATAGTGTAAAGCAGCCTTTCCCAAAGTGGGCGATAACGCCCCCTTGTGGGCGCTGCAGGACTAAAGGGTAGGAGACCCAAAAAAAAGGGGGCGTTGTATAGAGGCTTAATGGGGACGTTAAAAAATAATTTATTCTCAAAGTGAGCAGTAGACGAAATAAGTTTGGGAACCCCTGGTGTAGTGTCGCTGGATCAAAGATGATTAACCTTTGGGGCCTGTTATTGATTGTACTAGACCATAAATCTGGATTTGTTTCGCCAAAGACATTTGGTTTGGCTACCAGTTCCTCAATATCTCTGTTTGTTAGAAAATAATAAACCCACTCGTTCCGTGCCTCAAACTAAACTGGTGGAACTAGTAAGAATGATCAGCAGAAGTAGGAAAGAGTAGTAATTCCCCGTTAAAGCCTTGGTTTTAACAGCCACAGCTCCGCAGGTGTTAAAGGGGATGTATATTGTATACCTCGATCTTAAGAACGCTATATGCTCCAATTTTAACATTTACAAGTGCAGCCGCTAACGAAGCACCTATCTTTGTCTCCAGGCGTCTGATTTCACCGACATCGGTGACTGGCCCACCCTCGGCTCCGCGGTGACGAGTGGCGGCGCGAGGTGTCACTCCACACCGCCGCCACACGACGCTGACTGCTCACACCATAATGGGAACACAGTGAGTACTTTTTTACTGTTACTTTTTTTGGAAACCGAAATAGCCGATTTTTTTTTTAATGTTTACAGGGTAGCGTTTGACCACAAGTCACCTGATGTTAAGTGACGATGTGGTCGAAGGTGGCGTCACGCTTCACCTGCATTGCCGGAACACACCGGCAGAGGTGCTTGGCGACTGGTTCTTAATATGAGGGTGAAAGCTATCCAGCATCTATAAGCACCTATCAGTGTGTTCTGGCTGTCTCACTTGAGAACCAGTTCCCAATCCTGGTGTAGCGCGGCGCAATCTTCGACCACATCGTCACTTAACATCAGGTGACTTGTGATCAAACGCTACTCTGTAAAACGTAAAACAAATAAAAACTAGTTAGTCACCAAATCAACACTTGTGTGTGTGATCTTCAGACCCGAATGAAACCTCGTTCCCGTTGTTATTTCAGGAGCAAAGCGAGCGTCTGCCGCTAGAACAGCCGCAGCTGCAGCCACCACCTACCAGCAAGCCGCCCGAGGTGTACAACCATCACCACCTACCCATCGACAGGCATTATGACAAGAACAAGTCTGCAGGTAAGGATCACCCGACATTGGAACCATATTTCTGGTTCTGTACTTCAAAAGGTAACACGGGAACCTATAGGATCACATGCTGGCAGCGGTTGAATGAGTACTTTGGGAGAGGCCAATGCACTGGAATAAATTCCTGACTTGAAATCCTGACTGGCCCTCAAGTGAGGCTGCCGGAACACACCAACGTCGTTTTTGTCTCTTCAGCTGTTAGAAAACTTTCCATCAGGGTTGTGCAATTCTTGCCCATAACGATGGATCCGCGCTTGCCAAATGACCAGGCCAACGCAGTCGGTTCGATTTTCTTAGGGTCTTAATCTCAGTTTAAAATGTTTTCAGGAGCTGGTAAGGGTGGCAGCAAATCGGCCAAGCACAAATGGGTACCCCTAGATATTGATGTGAAAGCGGCAAGACCCAGTAAGCACGGCCCGCCGCATTCGGCCAAACAGGAAAATGGTATGCCTGAAGGTTCATATCCAATTTACTAACAACACCATAGTGTTAAGGAGGTTCAATTCAATTCAATTCGACCGTATATATGCTTTTTATGTTTGTACGCGGATAACTTCGTCGTTTATGAACCGATTTTGATGATTCTTTTTTTGTTGGAAAGGAGATATCCCAAGGGTGGTACCTTGATAAGGCAACCAGGATCTGATGATGGTATCCCAGAGAAATCGAGGGGAATGAGAAGTCGGTTATTTGTTTTGTTAAATAATGTATAAGTTATTTATTTGTAACTAGCTATGATAGGATGATGATGATGATGATGATGAGGAAGTATTTAACTTTCAAGAAAGACAAAAAGTATATAATACTAGCTGCGCTCCGCGGTTTCACCCGCGTCTTCCCGTTATCCCACAGGAACCTTTTTCAGACAAGCTCCTTCTACAAGCGCTTATAAATACATAGCCCTATAGGTATCTTGATTCGTCTGACTTCACTAACCTGTACTTAATTTGCTACATCCAACTGGATACCAGTACAGGTACCAGCTAGGGCTAGGGGTACTGTGTACCCCTAGTACAGGTTTTGATAGTTTACAAAAACTATAAAAGTTTTCGTCTCCTTCCAAACATTTTCAGCGCACCTTCGTGGGTCTAAAATCGGTAATACGGGTTATATTTTGAAATCGTTTTATTCGTATTCCGACAAAGTTTTCAAGTTAGAATTTAGGCAGTACGAGTTGCCACTTTGACAAGTTGGCGGTAGTAAACGTTTACGAAAACTTTTATAGTTTTCAAAACTTGTACTGGGGGTACTTACTACACAGACGGCCATGCACGTTTGTCGCAGTATACGTTTTCTGTGCTATTTTTTTTTTTTTTTTTTTTTTACTATTTACAGGGTAGCGTTTGACCACAAGTCACCTGATGTTAAGTGACGATGTGGTCGAAGATGGCGCCACGCTACACCTGGACTGGGAACTGGCTCTCAAGTGAGGCTGCCGGAACACACCGATAGGTGCTTGGCGACAGATTCTTAACAAGAGGGTGGTAGCTAGCCAGGCGAGTACTAGAAAATACCCTACCACCAAGCTATGGTTTCATCACGATGTTTTCCTTCACCGAAAGCTCAAGCTCATTGTAGGATTCGAACCCACGTCCTACGGATCGCAAGCCGACGTCACTACCACTGAGCCATCATTGCTATACATTAACATGTCATCGTTTCAGACACGCACTCGCTGAACGGCGACGAGGCACGGCGAGGCGGCGCGAGAGCCCGAGGCGGCGCCAGCAGAGGCAGAGGTGGCGCCCGCCGGCCCGCCCCGCGCCCCGCCTCCGCAATGCCGTCGCTGAACGCGCCGCACCACCCAATGTACAGGGTGGCGGAGTTCGTGCAGCATCCCGATATGCAGCAGGTATGTGAGGCTGCAGTCGACGGTTAAGAGAAATTTTCCGAAAGTTGCTGCGAAACAACATTTTCTGAAAGTTGCTGCGAAATAACATTTGTCGAATGTTGTTGGTCGCGAGCAATTATTCGATTGTTGTTGTTTGCGAGCTATTTTTCGAATGTTGTTGGTCGCGAGCAATTTTTTGAATATTGTTGGTGGCGAGCAATTTTTTGTTTGTTGTTGGTGCGAACATTTTTTTGATTGTTGTTGATTGCGAGCAGTTTTCTGAATGTTGTTGTTTGCGAGCAGTTTTCTGAATGTTGTTGATCTAGAGCAATTTTGAGCGTTGATGGCTCGGCGGTAGTGACCTCGGCTTGCCACCCGTAGGTCGTGTAAAAGAGTCCTCACTTGAGGATGGCAGCTAACCAGGCGAGCACTAGAAAATACCCTACCACCAAGCTATGGTTTCATCCGAGATGTTTTCTAATTTTGGTATAAATTTATTGAGATGAATCTCTACGATAAGGTGGTTTACATAATGAAGCATATCTAGAATGTATGTCAGCGACATATCCTAAAGTTCCCTTTTCATATTGGTTTACATTTCATTGGGTTATATTTTGAGTACCATTTATTTTTTCATAAGATAATAACAATATTAATTTCTTTCCATATATAAATTTCATCTTTCTAACAATTTATTCCTACGCGATGTTTTAATCCTTCGGGGGCGGCCTGGAAACTCTGATAATGGAGTGGGCCTCCATCTCATACGAAAGACGAAGACTTCTTTGTAACTCACAAATAAATATTCCATTGATTTGCAATCACTCAGTGGCGGATTTACACATTTACCGCCAGTAGGCTAAGTATTCAAATTTTGCCGCCCCTACTAACCTCTATAACCTCTACGGCCTCTGCCTTTCCTTTTTAAATGTGTCATTTTTTATGCATCAGACAAAAATTGAAGAAAATTCAAGTGGTGAACAATGTTTAATTGTTTGTGTGCACATAATAATATTTAAATACATATATACGACTCTTTTAATGTCATTAAAACATTTTTTTAAATCAACACTAAATTTGCCGCCCCTAAAATCTGCCGCCCTAGGCTCCAGCCTACTCAGCCTGCTGCTAAATCCACCACTGCTGTTGAAATGTAGTACGCAAACGCGCCTGCCAAAATATTGACAGCATTGTCACTCGGCTGTCACTTTTCCCCCGCCTCTCTCTCTTGCTACCGATACTGCTAAAGCCATATTCTCGGTCTACGTTTATATTGATTAATAATTAAATCCAGTTTATATTTATCAAAAGTGTCTCTCATTTCATTAACTGCAATCACTATTTTTTTATTTTCATAAACACTCCATTGGTTTTACGGAGCAGTCATTAATTTTTTTTAACAAGTTAATTTATTGCAACTAATATTACTAACATATACATGCATAGAATTAAAAACTAACTGGGATGTCGCAACGACCCAATGTGAGTGTTGTCCTCCGATAACAAGAGACGCCACTCCGCTCTGTCCCGCGCCACCTCCCGCCACTCCTCCGCCTGCAGTGACCACAACTACATAGTGACTTCGTCTCTGCAGCGATACCTGAAACGGCTGACAGTACCTTTAACGCTTCAACTAACCAAGACTGATGTTAAGATAGATCAAACGATCCTTAACGTCCGGCAACGTACCCAAGATGCTGGTCGCTTTGCCTGATTAATTGTTTGTTTTAATTTAACACAATTCGTTAATCACTATGGTACTCAAAATGCATCAAAATTACATGATTATATATAAATGGATTGTTTAATCATGTGCGCTCTCTCGTTACTGAGCGCTTACTTAATATGGGTCTGTGTTGGTGTGGAGTATTGAAATGCAATTTCCAGAGACGCGTGCGTTTATTAGAACGATCAAATCAATACTAAATTATACAGTAGGCACAGTCATCAGCCTATAACTACCCCACTGCTGGGACACAGTGACACAGGCCTGCTCTCAGAAAGAGAGAGTACGGGCTGAAATGTAGCACGCGGGCCTAGAGCGCGTTGGTAGATGTCGCATGCCCTTGAATGTTGCGGTTCTTAGACACGCCGGTTTCCTCGCGATGTTTTCCTTCACCGTTTTGAGTGATGGGATATCCGCACATAGCTTATATTATGGGCCTATATAATTAGCATAATATTATGGTACTTTTACTAAAAAAGTTATCTATCTTCTAACATACTGTTTTGTATTTGAAAGTAATATATGAAAAAATATACTAACACAAACGTTATGATGATATTGTTTTATTTTATTTGTTATATTATGTTATTATTATTATTCACGGTGTTCATATGGGTTGCGTGGTTGTGGTGCGGACACAAATTAAACGGGAAGAGATTTCTGGAGTAACAAGTTACAAACCCGTGCCCAATTTCGTTGATAAACCGCTAAAGAGTGGTGTGTGCTTTGCCAGAGTCTGTGTTTCCCAATCGCTATGATTTGGAAATATTCAGGGCATGAGTGAGCAGGTACCTTCTAGGCTTGCACCCTAGACCGCACATAATCATTGAAGGTTTATTACGCATATTATGGCGATAAACTTCTCCTACATCTCATTCAAATACTAAAAGAAAGACAGAGATGTATGATCATGTTTTGATAGCTTGCAGTACGCAACATTGTACCTGTGCCCCCAGTACAGGTTTTGATAGTTTACAAAAACCATAAAGGTTTCCGTTTCCTTCCAAACATTTTTAAATCAGTGCGCTTTAGCGAAACTTGGACGGTCTAAAATCGGTAATACAATACATGTCATTTTAAATCTTTTTATTCGTATTTCAACAAAGTTTTCGAGTTACATTTTGAATTTAGGCAGTACGAGTTCCAAGTTGGCTATAGTAAACTTATATATAATTACGAAAACTTTATTAGTTTTCAAAACTTGTACTAGGGGGTACTGTTTGTGAGGGTTATCGCCCTCGGGGCCGCGGAAGAGTTCCAACGCGTACCCGTAGCCCTGACACAAGGCACTTGGTGGAAAAAAAAGGGGGTACTGTTTAACTATCAGAATCAACGAAATCGGGTTGAGGGTTGTATCTATAGATTAAAACGAAGTTCTCACCTATACCGCCCATTCATTATCACGTCATCATTCTAACACGCTCCCCCCCCTCTCCCCGCTCCCCCCAGCTCCGCGTGGCTCAACCGGTGCTCCCCCAGGTGATGATGCCGTACAATCAGCTGCAGCAGCTTCCGCTGGCGCCTCCGCACGCGCAGGCCTTCTACTACGGCGCTGCGACGGCGACCTCCGCGCCTTACGGCCTGGGGCTCGACCAGGCCACGCTGAAGGATTTGATCAAGAAGCAGATGTGAGTGTTGCTGTAGTGTTTTCGACCCTACAGGGGTCAATTTTAGTGATTTCAATGTAGAGCGCGTGAGTGAATTGCAGTAGTGCCTAGTGCACGGTAGGCGATATTATAGTGTAGACGTGTCACCATTAAATGTAATGACACTTAGCCTTAATTATGACTATTATAATATACATGACGGGGTGATCCTAATTTTGATGATCCCAGTTCTGATGACGGAGGTATCTCGGGAGACTCGGCTATGAGAGCGATCGGTCATGGTGATGAAACCCGAATAATGCTCACAACACTTGATACAATTCATCGTTTATTCGATAGCGCAAGCAAACATCAAATCAACTTTAGGATTAATCGGATGACTCGAGATTGGAAACGCGGTGAGCTCGATTCCACATGGTGTTATTCACCCGACCGCTCGCTCTCCCTTTTTCTCTCCCGTGCATGTACACACGTATGTACGAAACGGCTTATAAAAGAAGCTTGTGTTGTAAAGCAGAAGCAGGAGCAGGCGTATATTTACGCCGCGCGGTAGAAAGAGAGCGGAATATTACTTACTCTCGTACGCCGCGCCGGCGGTTTACTCTCCCTCCATTTTACGAATTTTCGATCAGCAGTGCGATTCTAATTCACACGCAAACTCTTTCGATCACGGATTCGGAAAAAAATCTGCGGGATTTTTTTAAACGCGATTCACAAATCAGCACAAATCTGAATTCGAAAACTGACATTTAATTTGACAAACCAGCTGTTCATTCACGTAAAAGTTTCCGCCACCTATTTGCTCTCGGAAAACGTTTCCGTGAAGCGAAAGTGACGTCGAATCCGACACGGAATCTCCCGGAGTGAATTAAAATCGCACTGCTGCTCACGTGTCCTGCCTGACGCGAGTTTAACAATTTTTTTTACCCATCCAAAAAGAAATCCCAACGCCGCTATAGGCGTCTTCGTTCAAAAACGTGTACCAAACTAATATTGCAACTCCACCAATCAACAGCGAGTACTACTTCAGTCCTGACAACCTGGCGCGCGATTTCTTCCTCCGCCGCAAGATGGAGGCGGACGGCACGATACCGGTGACGTTGATCGCGTCATTCCACCGCGTGCGCGCGCTCACGGCGGACGTGCAGCTCGTGCTCGACTCCATCAAGGACTCGGACAAGCTGCAGCTTATCGGCGGATTCAAGGTAAATTAAATAACGTTGAAAAATGGTGATAGCTACATAAATAAATATCGGGGACAATTGACCTAGCCCCTAATTAAGCTCGAAACTTGTGTTATGGGTACTAGACAACGATATACATACTTATATAGAGAAATAAATAGTACATTACTGCCACGGCCAGCAAAAGGGACTTTAGATGGACGAGCGTGGCCCACATTTACACGTTCACTATAGCATGGAAGTATGGTTTCGTCGTTTTTATATCTATCTATCTCTTCTAGGTCCGAACGGCGGTGGAACCGCTGAAATGGCCGATACTCGACATCCCCGACGACGGCGACAAGCCGAAGTTTGCCGAGGAGAGGCCGAAGGCGGCCGAGGAGAAGCCGAAGACTGCCGATGAGAAACCGACGGCTGCCGAAGACAAGCCGAAGGTAGACGAGCCTGAGACGAAGGCACCGCTCGCTGAGGCCAAGCCTCAGGAGATTGTCGCCGCTGAAAAGGGAACTAAAGGTGAGAGTCATGCAACTTTCTACTTGCGTAGTTTGTGATAATATACTAGATACAGGGAATCATAGTTAGGGGCCATCCATATATTACGTCACGCGGGCCCAGTGCGGGTTGGTAGATGTCGCATGCCCTGGAATGTTGCTGTTCTTGGACACGCCAGTTTCGCCACGATGTTTTCCTTCACCGTTTTAAGCGAAGGCGAATTCATAACCTATTAAGTGACTAGCTGTTCCCCGTGGTTTCACCCGCGTGTACTACAGTTTATCGCGATAAAAGGACAACGGCTACTTACTGCCTTTGTCCTTTCTCAGGCTCTTCGACTACCTCCTAAATTTCCTTTAAATCGATTCGGTAGTATAGGTGCGAAAGCGTAACAGATCGACAAGAGTTACTTTCGCATTTATGATATTAGTAAAGTAACTCTGTCTGTCTGTCTTTTTGAAATTTGGTACGGAGATAGTTTGAACCCTGAGGAAGGACATAGGATACTTTTTATCGCGACAAACTGTAGCCCACGCGGGTGAAACTGCGGGGAACAGCTAGTAATAGCGCCCGAAATTAATATTTGAACCTGATCCGTTATCCGCGGTTTTGGATCGATATGCCATGTCATAATATGTCATTTTAGTAGTAACTAGCTGTTCCCCGCGGTTTCACCCGCGTGGGCTACAGCTTTATGCATGCAAAGTCTCAGCCCGATCGGTTTAAAATTGACAAAGTTTCATACAAACTTTCATCCCCTATTTTATCCCCTTGGGGGTAGAACTAATCAAAATCCTTTCTTAGCGGATGCTTACGTCATAACATCTGCCTGCATGCCAAATTTCAGCCCGATCCGTCCAGTGGTTTGGGCTGTGCGTTGAAGATCACTATGTCAGTCAGTCACCTTTGAGTTACATAATTATATTTAGATGCAAGCCCTAGTACTAAAGTGACATATTATGACATGACATATCGATCCGAAACCGCGGATAACGGATCAGGTTCGATTATTTATTTCGAACGTAAATTAATTTCTCATTACGCATTTACCTATCTTCCTCAGATGCTGCCGCTACAGAGAGTAACGCCGAAGCGAAGAAGGCGAGAGACGAAGCGCCGAGCATAGAGCCCGTCGTTGAGAAGACGGTGACGTCACCGAGCGAGAGTCTGCAAGAGACCGTCCCTAAGGAGGCCGAGGGTCAGGAAGACGCGTCCGAGGAGACTGTTCAGAAAATAGAGGTAAATAATAATATTCTATCAGAATCTGTCGCCTGTGAATAGGTGGCGGAAACTAATCCGTGTTGTTTTTTTTTGACGACCGATGTGGCGCAGTGGCAGATAGCCGACTGTGAAGCGTGAGGTCGCGGGTTCGATTCCCGCTACAGGACAAATATTTGTGCATTGAAAAAAAAAAGCGCAAGTATTTGTTCTGTGTCTGGGTGTTGTACATCCGCGATCCTCGTAGTTTCTGATACCCTAGATACAGGGAGACCTAGTTAGGGGTCAGAGCCTATGTATGTGATTGTGCGGGCATTATTATTATTATTATTATTTAGAGCAGCTGGTTTGTGTAATTAAATATCAGTTTCCAAATTCAGCTTAATGAATCGTGTCCAAAAAAAATTCTGACGGAAATTTTCCGAATCCGTGCTCGGAAGAGTTTCCGTGTGAATTAGAATGGCACTGCTGGACTGGGAACTGGCTCTCAAGTGAGGCTGCCGGAACACACCGATAGGTGCTTGGCAACAGATTCTATCTAACTGAGATGGCGCAACGACCCAAAGAGAGTGTTGGCCTCCGATAACAAAAGACAACACTTTGGTCTGTCCCGCGCCACTTTCTGCCAGTCCTCCACCTGGAGATCGCGCAAATCCTTCAAAAAAAAAATGAAATAAAAAAAAAAATTAAAAGGAAAAAGGAGATGAGGAAATGAATAAAACAAATTTTGACTTTGACTATGGATGTATGTATGGTGTAAAGATGGACGCGGGTGAAACCGCGGGGCGCCACTAGTAACTAAAAACGTAACTTGCTCCACAGCAGAAGCCACTGGAAGCAACAGCGGTGGAGTCCAACGATGAGGAGAAGAAACCGACCGACTCCAACGAGGACCCGCCCCTGCAGTCCGAGTCCAGCGGCGAAGACAAACCTGGAGAGAAACGGTGAGTGACGTCAAATCATCGATTTACACCGGGATAGGTGGGGTAGAGTCGCAGACGCAAGCTAATCCCTAGGTCAGCGGGCTTATTACGTAGCTTGGATGGGGATCGGCTGCGCTTTATTTTGACATATGAACCTCATGGAATCTGTCGCCAAGCACCTATCGGTGTGTTCCGGCAGCTTCTCTTGAGAGCCACACTGTCATATTGCTCAGGTGACTAGTGGTGAAACGCTATCCTGTACCTAAGTAGTAACCTTCACAGTAGGTATGTGTTTAGATTTAATTAGAGCCTGCCAGAATTATCATAGCAAACGACAAGTTACTTTCGTAGTTAACTTTGCTCGTCTCTGGCGGGGTTCAAATGTTTTTATGTATACCATCAATTCATTAAATTAAATTGTCCATCAGAAAATCTCGCATTAGAGTGAAATCGTAGTCTTACAAGCTGTAGCATAATTTCGACAAACCATTCGCCTCGCGCCTGGCTCAGTCGGGATGTCTTCGTTCTTCATGCCGAAGACCCCGAGTTCGAATCCTGACTGACCATCATTAATTTGTATAATGGGATTTTTTCGTACTTCTGAATAATATTGTTTAGTAAGATTGTTGTTTATATACTACCCCGCTTGGATTGTATATAACCGCTTCGTTTACAATGCGCGGCGGTTATCACAACGGGGTTACAATGAAAGCGATCCAACCGAACTTCTGAGCGATGTTAAACGCTCTGGGGATCATAAGGTTCGCGACATTGCAAATTGAAATAATTTACCTAATAATAGTTATTTACTATGTACTACTAGCAACCGGCGTCGTCTTCGAACGGTGTAATTTAGAAGAAACAAAATTTTGCGTATAATAAAACTAAAAAATATAAAACAAAATGTATCCTTATCTTATCTTTGACGACGCGGTAGCCGAGTTGGTAGTGTCCCTGCCTGTGAATCTAGCGGTCCCGGGTTCGAATACCGGTAAGAGCAAAAATACATGTGATGAGCACGAATATTTAAATTTTTTCCTGAGTCTTGGATGTTTCTATCTATATAAGTATTTATTTCTTCATATAAGTATGTATAGCGTTGTCTAGTACCCGTAACACAAGTTTCGAGCTTAATTTGGGGCTAGCTCAATTTGTGTGCAATGGTCTCCCGATATTTATTTATTTACTTCGTACTGCCTCAATCGAAAAACCAAAAAATCAATCAACTTTATTGAATAGCAATAAAGTTCAAATTGACTCTACATTTTATTCAGAAAACGTTTATATGGGAAAAAGAAAAGGGCTGTTTTTAGGGTTTTCCCGGCAATTATACAAAACATTTCTCACGTTGTAAACCTTCCCTAGACCTCCACGAACATTTCAAGATCAAAATTAGTCAAATCGGTCGAGCCGTGCTCGAGTTTTAGCGAGACTAACAAATAGCAATTGATTCATATATATGTATTTAGATTTATTAGATTGTTAGTCAGTTACACTTATAAGTGAAGCTCACACTAAACTTGTCCATTGTTTTGTCTACGCAGACGCAAGAAGCAAATGGTGGGCATCTTCCCACTCGCGACGATGGGGGGACCCCTGGTGGCCCCCGTGTCGAGTTTACTGAGAGCCGTGCCGCCGCCACCCTTGCCAAGGTAAACTTTTTACAATGTTTTAAAAACTTGGTTGTGTCTTTTTATACAATGCTGTCGTTTCGGTTTTGCATTCTCTAAAACTAAACTAAGTTTGACAGGTCTAAAAGTAATGCTGTCCTTTTTTTTTACTTCAGTGGTTAGAAAAAGACAGCAATACTATTAGACCTGTTAAACTTAGTTTAGATTTAGAGAATCCCTTTCACGCAAAAAATACTGAACGGATCTAAATGAAATTTGGAATGGAGATAGCTTATACCTTGGACTAACACATAGGCTACCTTTTATCCCGGAGAAAGGTTCCTGCGGGATAACGGGAAGACGCGGGTGAAACCTCGGGGCGCAACTAGTAAAAAGTCTGCCGCCCTAGGCTGCTCAGCCTGCTCATAAATCCGTCACTGAAGTTATGCCAAGCGTAGTGGCGACGTTGCTAAGCGACCGGTTCCCTTGCAGAATGTTCCGCACGAGCCGCGGCGCGGGCGGTGCCCCGCATCACGATTCGCTCAACCCCGACGTACCAGAATTTGTGCCGCAGGCACGCAGATTAGGTGAGTGGACATAATGGTAAAATGTATAATGGACCAATGTATAAAAGACAAATGTATAAGAGACAAATGTATTTTTTTTATAAATAATGTCACACACACATGCCCCTGGTGAACATGACAGTTTTCCAATTCGTTCACCAAGGAATAAAAACACAACAAAAAGAAAGAATAATGAACCAACATAATGGACAAATGTGTAATGGACCAATGTATAATGGACCAATGTTTAATGGACCAATGTATAATGGACCAATGTATAATGGACAAATGTATAATGGAACAGTGTATAAGAGACAAATGTATAATGGACCAATGCCCAAAAGATAAATCACAATAATACTCTACCACCAAGCTATGGTTTCATCACGATGTTTTCCTTCACCGAAAGCTTAAGCTCATTGTAGGATTCGAATCGAACCCACGTCCTACGGATCGCAAGCCGACGTCGCTACCGCTGTGCCATCATTGCTATAAAATCTGCCATGTATTAGCCATGTATTTATAAGTTTTGTTTTTCCAGAAGAACCAACGGAGAATTCGAACGAAGTGAACGAGGCGCCTCTACCGGTCACCGGACCCAGCGCACCGGGCACGCCTGACGTGTGGACTGAGGTGAGGAACCTTTATTTAGAACTAGCTTTTCCCTGCGGTTTCACCCGCGTGGGCTACAGCTTTATGCATGCAAAGTCTCAGCAGTGCCGGATTTATATTTTTTATGAGTGTAGGCCACTTTTGTCCGCCTCCCCATGTACATACCCTTCTAACTTAATAATTTTCCATATGTAGTTTACTACATTTAGAATGCCTTAAAGTTAAATAAAGAATTTGTTGAGTATGACTGTAGAAAATGCTGGTAAGAATTTATACGAAGGACCTTTAATTAAAATAAAAATGACTGTACCAATCTAGGTGAGTAGGTATAATTTGGAAAGGACTCTTTGCTCAAAATAAGATAGATAATCCAGTCTGTCACCTACCTCACACTCCCACACGTACGTTTCTTCAAGAGGGCTCAGCAAGGGAATCCTCTAGTCGGCACTGGAGGGTTGGCAGAGCAAATGTTCCAAAACACAATTAAATTGGTACAGCACTGCGAGAACGTCTCACACAACATATAGGTACTGCACGGCAGTGAAATGAGTAAAAACACTGGTCTATTCACGGAATAGTTTCTCAAGATGATTGAGGACTCGACCGAATGTAGTAGTCGCACCAGCACCAAGTTTGAACTGTTCGATCCGCTCGCGTAGAAGGCGCGCGATGCGTCGCCCGTCAATTCAAAACGACGGTAGTCGTAGAAAAGCGGGTGGCAAACATAAATTATCTACCCTCTAAAAACGAGCAAAGATCCAACAGAATTAATTAGTCATTAAGAAAGAGTGTGAACAAAAAAAAACCGGATATAAAACCGTGATAAAACCAGTGAACGTGTTTGACTTTTATCGTCTGAAATCGAGTGACCATCCTCTGAAATCTGCTGCCCCTAGGCCGCAGCCTATACCGCCTATTTATAAATCCAGGACCGAGTCTCAGCCCGATCGGTTTACAATTGACAAACTTTCATCCCCTAAGGATGGATGGATATTTGTTACTCTCACGCAAAAACTACTGCGCCTCTAGCCAAGATGCATTCTGCAATCGTTGACTCTAATAGAAAACACGAAAAAAGTATTGGTTTGACATATTTCTGACCACGTGACTTAGCGTTGAATATGTCAAACCAATACTTTTTTCTTGTTTTCTACTAGCGTCAACGATAGCAGAATACATCTTGGCTAGGCGCCCTGAACGGATCTGAATGAAATTTGAAATGGAGATAGCTTACACCCTGGATTAACACATAGGCTTCTTTTTATCTCGGTAAAAGGTTCCTGCGGGATGACGGGAAGACGCGGGTGAAGTTTCTAATAAAATTAACTTGGATCCTTCAACACCAGGTGAAGCGGCGCACCAAGGCGGGGTCCCGCGAGCGCGCCCCCCCTCCCTCCCTGGGGGCGCCCCCCGCGGGGGAGGAGGTGCGCGAGGAGTTGCACTTCCAGCTGGACGAAGAGCTGGACCTTCCTCCGCCGAGGCAGAACACGTTCACAGACGCATGGTGAGTCATATTTCAGCATCCTATTATGTACTGCGACACGGACACAAGTCTTCTCTCTCACAGAGAGAGAGATGGGGGGAGAGGGAAAGGAAGATGGGAGGGAAAGAGAGAGGGGAGAGAGAGAGAGGGGAGGGAGAGAGAGAGGGAAGGGAGAGAGAGAAGGGAGGGAGAGAGAGAGGGGAGGGGGAGAGAGAGGGGAGGGGGAGAGATAGAGGGGAGGGAGAGATAGAGGGGAGGGGAGAGAGAGAGGGTAGGGAGGGAGAGAGAGAGGGGAGGGGAGAGAGAGAGGGGAGTGAGAGAGAGTACCACGCTTATTTTTATGGATTCTATCATCATCATCATCTGCCTATTACGTTCCCACTGCTGGGACACAGGCCTGCAGTGCGATTCTAATTCACTCGGAAACTCTTCCGAACACAGAATCGGAAAAGTTTCCGCGAGAATTTTTTAGACGCCATTCATTAATTTGAATTCGGAAACTGATATTTAATTTGACAAGCCAGCTGCTGAATCACGGAAAAGTTTCCGCTACCTATTTGCTCTCGGAAAATTGTTTCCGTGAAGCGAAAATGACGTGGAATCCGACACGGATACTTTCCGAGTGAATTTTTCGAGTGTATGTATGTGTGTCATGTCTTACTAATATTATAAACGTGAAAGTCTGTGAGTATGGATGGATAGATGGTTGGATGGATGGTTGGATGTTTGTTACTCTTTCACGCAAAAAGTACTGAACGGATCTAAATGAAATTTGGAATGGAGATAGCTTATACCCTGGATTAACACATAGGCTTTACATTTTATACCGGTGAAACCGCAGGGTGCAACAGGTAATGCAACACGACCTTGTTGCCTTCCAGGTCCGACGAGGAGTCGGATTTCGAGTTCACCGATCGCGACGTCGGGCGCTTGCTGATCGTGACGCAGACACCTGCGCGCGCGCCGAAGCACGACGGCCACGACCGCCAGGGGGACTTCACTACCAGGACCAAGATCACTCAGGACCTTGAACAGGTACCAGGGGAATGACGCTCTAAATGTCGATAGGAGTCGCTTTAATTATCAGTGATCGGAATCGGTCACTACCAGGACGAAGATCCCTCAGGACCTTGAACAGGTACCAGGGGAATGATGGTATAAATATGGATAGGATTAACTATGATTATCAGTGATCAGAAACGGTCACTACCAGGACCAAGATCCCTCAGGACCTTGAACAGCTACCAGGGGAATGATGGTCTAAATGTGGATAGGATTAGCTGCGTTTACCAGTGATCGGAATCGGTTACCGCCAGGGGGACTTCATTATCAGGACCAGGATTCCTCAGAACCTTGAATAGGTACCAGGGGAATGACTGTTTAAATGTGGATAGGCTTAGTACTAGTGATCGGAATCGGTTACGACCGCCAGGACCAAGATCCCTCAGGACATTGAACAGGTACTAGGGGAATGGCGGTCTTAATGTGGATAGGATTAGTACTAGTGATCGGAATCTATCACGACCACCAGGGGGACTTTTTTACCAGGACCAAGATCACTCAGGACCTTGAACAGGTACCAGGGGAATGGCGGTCTAAATGTGGATAGAATTAGCAATGATTAGCTTTGTGACGTCACTAACAAAAAAAAAAACAGTAACGACGCACATAGCAGTTTTAGGTTTTGTTAAGTCTCTTTTTCTTTTCGTTTTTCTATGGTATTTGTTTCAATACATATTTCTTCTGTTTCTTCTACTCTTTTCCATATTCACTTATAAAAGCGATGGAATTGTATTAGATATTGTTGGACGTTATTCGGGCAGATATGATGTGTACAATCGGACGGTTATGTCAAATGAGATCAACAGTACTACTGAGTGAAAAAAGGGCAGAATGCGGGTAGACGCAGCATAGTGGGAAGAAGTGTTACAGCTTCTAACGCTTGTAGCGCTCGCTTACGCCCGAAATTAATAATAATCGATCCTGATCCGTTATCCGCGGTTTTGGATCGATATATCATGTCATAATTTGTCATTTTAGTACTAGGGCTTGCCATATTACTACTAAAATGATATGTTATGACATGAGATATCGATACAAAACCGCGGGTAACGGATCAGGATCGATTATTATTAATTTCGGGCGTTAGATCGTAGCGCACAACTCGCCGTAGTCTTACGTAGCATGTTTGCTACATGACGTAGTGCTTGTAGCCACACGCTTCGGTATCAAAGATCGTCGTAGCGCACTAAGCGCCGTAGCCATAACGTAGCGTGCGCCCGTATGTTTGCTAAATGCCATAGCGCTTGTAGTACACTTTTCGCCCTAGCATGCGGTGTTTCAGTATTAGTTCGTAGCTACATTCAGTAGCACTTGTAGCACACGCTTCGGCATCTTTGTTTTGCGTAGCGTACGTGTCGTAGCGCACTAAGCTCCGTAGCTATGACTTGCCTTTTGTCTGTATTATGTTTGCTACATACCGTAGCGATTGTAGAACACGCTTAGGTATCAAATATCGTCGTAGTACTCGTAGCGCCAGACTCGTTGTAGCCATAACGTAGCTTGTGGCCGTATAATATATGTTTGCTACATACCGTAGCGCTGGTAGCACACGCTTCGGTATCAAAGATCGTCGTAGTCATGAAATAGCGTGTCTGTATACTATATTTGCTACATACCGTAGCGCTTGTAGCGCACGCTTCGGTATCAAAGATCGTCGTAGTCATGAATTAGCGTGTCTGTATACTATGTTTGCTACATACCGTAGCGCTTGTAGCGCTCGTTTCGGCTAAGTAACGAGTCGGTCGGTCGATGCTTGCTCAGGCGCAGGCGCAGGCGCAGGCTCAAGCGGCGCGCGCGCCCAAACACGACGGTTACGACCGTCAGGGGGACTTCACTACGAGGACCAAGATCACTCAGGACCTCGAGCAGGTGTGTATAGTATGACAGTAGTATTTGGTAGTGGTGGCTTTTGGGAACAAAATTTTTTTTTATTGCATGTTTTTTTTTTAAATTATTTTATGACTAGTTGTGCCCCGTGGTTTCACCCGCATGGTGCTACAGTTTATCTCGTTAAAAAGTAGCATGTGTCCTATCTCAGGCTCTAGACAATCTCTGTACCAAATTTAATTTAAATCGGTCCAGTAGTTTAGGCGTGGAAGACAAACAGACAGACAACAGAGTCAGTTTCGCATTTATAATATTAAAGTAGGGATTATGGTTTTTTCGTTTTTTTTACTATTTACAGGGTAGCGTTTGACCACAAGTCACCTGATGTTAAGTGACGATGTGGTCGAAGATGGCGCCACGCTACACCTGGACTGGGAACTGGCTCTCAAGTGAGGCTGCCGGAACACACCGAAAGGTACACAGTTCCGGTGGTAATGGTACGTAAAAGCACAGTTCCAGTGGTGGATAATTAGCTTTTCCCATTTTAGATGAGTTGGTTTGATTAAAAATCTTACTTAAAACTTTTATATGGCAACTTGAGGTGTTGCCAATATCAAGATGTTGAAAATTTGAAATTTTGACTTCACTTGTCTCAGTTCTGACACGTTTTGGGAGTTTTTGTCTAAAGGACTTTTTTTTGTTAATTTTGTTGTCTTTAACCGCCTATATGGATGATTCAAAAATGGTGGATCTCTTATGTGACTCCTTTTTTTAAGTCGGGTTAAAAGTTTAGATGTCTCTTTATTTACTACCACAGCTTTTTTAGCATTAACATTGGGACAGCGCGCTTCGAAGCTTCTACTATAATGAACGTAGGTAAAGGTTTATTAAATAATAACATCCATCATCATCATCATTATCGGCCTTTCTCGTTCCCACTGCTGGGACTCTGGCCTTCCCTCAGAGAGAGAGTATGGGCTGTAATCTACCACACGGGCCCAGTGCGGGTTGGTAGACCTGGTAGATGTCGCATGCCCTTGAGTGTTGCAGTTCTTGGACATGCCGAACTGTTTCTCAAGTGAGGCTGCTGGAACACATCGATAGGTGCAACAGATTCTTAACTGGAGGCTGTTAGCTAGCCAGGCGAGGACTTGAATCTGCCACCACCAAGCTATGATGATACTGATGGTTTACTCTTGTCGTCAGGTCATCACCGACGGCCTCAGACGCTACGAAGAGGACCTGTGGAACGACACGGACTATCCCTCGGTGAGTTGAGACTATAGGAGTTTTTAGAACAGTACCCCTAGACTACGGGCCCTAGTACAGGTTTTCATAGTTTACAAAAACTTAGATCTCGATTTATGTTGTGTCGTGGCGTTCGCAACAACTCAGCAGCTTCAATATCTTCAATGTCAATGAAATCGATCATGTTAATATCCATTTTCGGTTATAATCAACACAACACAATGAAAAAGATGCTATAATCTAAAAGACAGAACTTTGACAGAGGTGACTTAGACCATGGTTTTATCGCTCATACTAGGGGCCGTCGAGGTTTAGCGTTAGACCATGACTTGGCCTATGGTTTTTCGAAAAACCACGTTTTGTAATATCATTTTTGTCCAAACCCTTGTTTAATAGAGGTTTAAACCTGGGATTTTAGTTAGACCACGTTTTGTAATAAGGCCATAGAAGTTTTCGTTCCCTTCAAACAGTTTTTTTTCAGCGCGCCTTACCGAGACATTTTGCATTTAGCCAGTACAGTTTAGAGTTGCCACTTCGACAACTAGGCGGAAGTGAATTTCGACGTATACGTAAATTTTTATGGTTTCCAGAACTAGTACCGTTATGTGAACCTGAATTGAACCCTAATGCAACGTTGTTTCGTCTCACAGTCGTACGGCAGCCAGACGCAGTACCGGACCGTGTCCCTCATTACTCGGGAACAGTTCGAAGCGACTGTTCCAACTGAGAAACACTCCAATCCGGTCGAGCCACCGCCTCCGCCACCCAGAGTAAGTACTTTCACGCGCCCACTCCTTCTCTCACACACACACACAAACACTCCTTTCCTTTCCTCCCACACACACACACACTTTTCAACATACTCTCCCACACACACACTCCCACAAACACACTCTTCCACACACTCCCACACACACACACTCTCCCACACACACACACACGATCGCTCGAACGTATTCTCGTGTAACCTTATTCTCGTGCTTAGAGATAGGTATAGGTCACTTTTATCCCTTGTATAACAATGTACTGTTGTTCCACAGTTGGACAACGCGCAAGAGCATGGCGGCAGTAAAGCGAAGCGGCCGCGACGCACCGCGCGGTTCTACGCGGCGAGCAAGGACCCTCACGCCACCGATGTCATGTAAGTGCTCTCATCAGTACTAACTTTGCGCTTCCACTTTTATCTTATGTACAAAATTGTTGATGGAATTGAATTAAGTTGTATATATATATATCACTGCATTTACCGCGCGCATCGCTGCGATATTAGCGGCCGGCGCCAGCGATCGCCGTATCGACTATCGTGAATTTCTTGTATTCGTTTAGTTTGACTAATACCTGGGAGCCAAATATTGTATATTGGTATATATTATAATAAGGAATACTTGGCTCGTATTATAATCCCTATACCTAATATGAGTATATTAGTTACACTTCGAGACAGACGTGGCGCGGACGACTTTGTTTTGTAATATGTAGTGATGTACGAAGTTAAAGATGAATAACAGTAATGTGTGTGATACAGTTGCAGCAGGAAGCAGAAGAGCCGGCACAGCCTCAACCCTCCCGTGGAGCATCACGTGGGCTGGATCATGGACGTGCGCGACCACCGGCCCAGGACCACCAGCACCGGGTGAGTCTACGTGCTAAACTTAAAGATAAAGATAAAGATAAAGATTATTTATTGTAAAACATGGGTAAAAACATAGAAGATGAAGGTGGTAAAAATAAATAATAAGTAGCACACATGTTTGGCCTGGTTTGGCGTACAAAAAGCAATGGTCAAAATAGCCATGCAAATAAGAGTATTGTCACAACTAGGTAAGTATTGCATGCATAATATACTCAATTAATATTATAAAAACCAAAGAAATAAAATAACATCATTAGGTACAGTTATGTCAGAATGCTATAAACATTGTTAGAAATAAAATTAAATTAAAGTATGATGTCATATAAAAAGAAATTGAAAATTATTATTGTTGGTCATGCAGGGTCATGTTTGATAAAATTAAAAGTCAATCTATTAAGGTCATCATTATGTCTTTAAGATAGTATTACTAAAATTTGTCATTTAAAAAGTCCTCTATTGAATAGTAGCATTTATTACTTAATAATCTCTTCAATGTCTTTTTAAATAACATTGTATTCATATCTTTAATATATGTAGGTATCTTATTGTATATAATGGGAGCCATGCATAAAACACTTTTACGCATTAGTGCAGTCTTGGAGCGATGTATGCACAATTTATTGTGTCGCCTATTTCGCTGTACAATATCTGATAACTGTGGGAAGAGATCAGGGTTACCTCTTACGAATAGAGCTACTTCAAAGATGTAGAGCGACGGAAGTGAGAGAATGCCGTACTTTCTGAGGTATGGTTCACAGCTATCCGTTGTTTGCAAGCCAAACATGGAACGGATGCAGCGTTTTTGTGCTTTAAACGCTAATTCTTTATCCGTTGAGTTTCCCCAAAAGATAATTCCGTACCGCAGAACCGAAGCTGTCAAACCGTGATAAGCTGTGAGCAAAGCATCTATATTGACTATTGGGGCTATTTTGAAAAGTGCATATGCTGAACTACTCATTTTTTTACAAAGTTCAGCAATATGTGCCTTCCAGTTTAATTGCTTATCGATGACTAAACCTAAAAACTTTGCAGTATCCACTTCATGTAAACAATTATTTTGGAAGTGAACATTAAGGTTCTGTGATTGTTGCCTTTGACTGAAATGCATGAGTTGGGTTTTGTTTAAATTAATTCTTAAATTATTATTGTTCAACCATGTAATTATTGAAGCTAATGCTTGGTTAATGTCTGATTCGTATAGCTCTTTTCTGTTGCAAGTTATTGTCACAGTGCTATCATCAGCAAAGAGTGACATTGGATGATCAGTGACATTAGGCAAATCATTTATGTAGACTAAGAATAAAAGAGGTCCCAGCACGCTGCCTTGTGGCACTCCATACCTAACAGAGCGTGCTCCTGACCTATGAGACTCTTCACGTTTTGTACTAATATTTACTCTACAAATTTCGGTAACTTGTGATCTATTGGATAGATATGACTGCAATAGCTCCAGAATATTACCTCTGACACCGTACGACTCTAGCTTGCGAATGAGTATGTTGTGATCGACGTAATCAAATGCTTGCGTCATATCACAGTATATAGCACACGCACGAGTTCCTTTATCTACGTTTGTCAGTACCGTATTGTAGAAATCATATATTGCCATATTTATTGTTTTGTTTTGCCTGAAACCTTTTTGTTCACTACATAAAATATTGTTGCGTTCTAGGTATCTATTTAATTCTCTATAAATGTATTTTTCAAAGATTTTTGAAAATATAGAAATCAAAGCAATAGGCCTATAAAACTGCATTTGTTCCTTGTCTTCCCTTTTGAACAGTGGTTTCAATATGGAAGTTTTCAAACTATCTGGGAACACGCCTCTACAAATGCATAAATTCATTAAATAACTCAAATGTCCGCAGATTACAACAGATATGGATTTTATTACCTTAGTCGATATGTCATCGATACCTACACTATTTGTGTTTTTAAGTCCATTAATAATTTTTGCAATGTCAAGTGGTATACAAGGGGCCATGAACATAGAATTAACCATATTATTATTTAATAATTGTGATGTTATATTATTGTCAGTACATGTTAGAGGTATGATTTTGTCAATGAAAAAATTATTAAATGCAGTTGCGATGTCAGTTGGGTCAGTGATAAATTCATTATTTACCTTAATTCTAGAAATAGAGTCACGGGGGGTATTAAACCTGGTGTTATTAATTATTTGCCATGTACTTTTTGATTGATTGTCCGACGTTTTAATTTTATAATTATTTTGAGCGCGCTGTGTCAATTTAATAATTTTCTTAAATAATTTGGAATAATTTATATATAGCCGTTTGTTCTGCACTGATGGCTTTAAACGTAATTTCCATAAAAGATGCCTCTTTTTTTTGCTACATTTTCTAATGCCCCGGGAAATCCATCTTGATCTTTTATTGACTTTAATGGTAATATTTTTAACCGGAAAGCATAAGTCATAGAAAAGTTTAAACAAAGTGAAGAAATGATTATACGCTTCATTGGGGTCTTCCTCATCATACATTTCAGAAAACGACAAACTACTCATGTATGATTTAAATTTTAAAATATTTTCTGTGCTATAGTCACGGATTTGTTTACGCCAATAATTTAAGACACAGGTTTTTTTTACAGGTACTTTTATCAGTTGAGCAGTGTGATCAGATAGAGCTAATTCAATCACTTCAGTCTTACACGGTTTCGAAAAATCATGAATAAAGTTATCAATGCATGTATTGCACGCTAATCTAGTGGGTACTTTCAAGGCTAGAGACATATTGTAATTTAATAACAAGCATTCAAAGTCTAGTGTTACCCTATTTTGTTTTAAAAAATCTATGTTAAAGTCACCTGCTACTATTACATGCGCAAAATTCTTTTTTTTTAACATATTTAAAAGTTTTTCCAATTTACAAAAAAATAAATTCAGGTTCTCTACTTTAGGAACTCTATACACACATGCAATCACAATGTTATGTCTAATAAGCTCGATCGCACAACACTCAAAAGTACCAGATATTGAAAGCTTCTCTATCTCAGGCAATGTTCTCCACTGGTGTTCTTTTTTGACAAGTATACAGGCGCCACCTCTTTTACTATCATTTCTGCTAAAACATGCAGCTAAACTATAGTTGGGCATAGATAGGTATGTTTCATAGCCAGCCCTAATAAAATGTTCAGTAATGCATAAAATATCCACATTTATTTTTTTCTCTGAGAGTTCCTCTAGACATACTAATAACGAATCAGATTTATTCAGTAATCCTGCTATATTCTGATGAAGTATATACAAGTATTTACTCAAGAAAAAACTGCTGCAGATTGTCGTTGTTATTGGCGTTTTGATTTCCGCTAGGTTTGTCAAATTCATGTCTATTCATGTCATTAAACTGTTGTATTTCAGATATTAAAATAGTTAGTTTTTCAAAGATGGTCCGTATTCCCTGGTTATTTATTCTACCTGAGTGTCTTCGAAACATGGAGTCGTTGTAAATCAGATTTGCGTTGGAGTCATAAATATAGGCATGCTTGTGTAACTGTATGTCTATATTAAGTAGATTGTTAAAATTGTGCACCCTCCAGTTATATAACTGTGCGTTAAGCCCACATTTAAATGTCGGCACACAGAGTACAATGTTTGTATGTCGAATGTCTTGCAAGACCCTTCTCATGTGACAGACAGTTTTGTAGTAGTCATTTGTAGTGTTAAAATCTTCCTCTCCGATTAATATAATGCAATAGTCATTCATTGTAAATTCTTTTAATTTATCATTTATTCCAAGGAGTAGTTGCTCTGCGCCACAGTTAGGCGTCAAATGATGAATCAACTCTGAGTTCCTACCCACAGTGTCTTGTGCTATGGATAGTATTTTGTTGTGTGTATTTGTACTCAGTAAACAGATTCTCTGTGGAGATTTTTGGTGTTGTGTACCGTGATGTTCTGAGCTCTGTGGATTTTTGTCAGAGGACCTATGGTTTATCTTCATATGTGAAGGTCTAACTAAATTCTGTATAGAGTATGAGATATTCTTTTTTTCCGAGTCAGTGTCACGTTCAGCTTCTACTATTTTTTGTGTTTGAGTTTGCTTATTCTGTTTAGTTTTTGGAGTGTGTAGTTGTGATTTAACTGGTGTGCGATTCTTTGATTTGGCTGGTGAGTGTGAAATTATTTTTAGTAACTCATTTTTCTTTTTTAGGTCCTCGTTTTCACGTCTAAGACCGCTAATCTCCAAAGATAACGTTTCTATTTCACCGTGCGCACTTTTTAATGCAAGCTCAAGTGTCATAACATGCTCTTTTAACTTGTTAGATTCCTCCAAGTTATCATCTGATATGTCTGGGAGGCTACAGGTGGTGCCATCTGGTGTCGAGGTGTTACTTTCGCTTTGTGTCTGTGTCTCTGTATCTGAGTAAGTGCGCGCACGACGAAAAGTTATATTCTCTAGGAAATTCATTGTAGTCAAAGTTCAAAAAGATAGATGTCGCTAAACTCAGTTTCGTTTGTAAAACTCTCTAAATCATAACTTGTCTATGTTGCGTTACAAAAAGTGAATACCCTCCATATACTTTTTGAGATGGCCAGTCATGTAAACAAACGAATTATGTATTTCACTATTTGTGTATTTAGTGTGGTGTTTTGTACTCACAGTGCAGCTTGGTGTAGTGTATGTTGATCTTCATTCACAGTAATATTTGTGCTGTATTTAATGCACCCTTTGTCTTCATTATGTAAGTTTTCAAAATCTTGCAACGTATATTCACTTTTTCGTTTATTCCAAAAATGACTATTTGTTATAGGCCACAAACGATATCACGTAGGAGTTGAACAATCCACTTTACTCTGAACTGAAATTTATCTATCTAAAGCTTGCTATACAAAATTTATCATTATTTTTATACGGAGCTAGTTGTTTACAAGACGGAGTTTTTTTTTCGTTCAACTTACATACAACATGCACCTCCACACGCCCAAAATGCACCCACACACACCCAGTATGTACCATAACTGACCCAACATGCACCCCACACAAACGAACGTACATCGAAACGAACACCAATTTACAAAATTACAGTACCCCAACATACATCCGACGTACTTCCAAATCCTACTAATCTTTCTATACTATAAAAATGAATCGCAAAATGTTGGTAAGCGCATAACTCAACAACGCCTGCACCAATTTTCGCAATTCTTTTTTTAAAATGTTAGTTAAAGTCCAATAGTGGTTTTACGACGAGAAAAATTCGAATGATTGCCGGGAAAACCCTAAAAACAGCCCTTTTCTTTTTTTCCATACAAACGTTTTCTAACTAAAATGTAGAGTCAATTTGAACTTTAATACCATACCATAAAGTTCAAGTGTTAGCGGAGAGGTTCCGGGAAGGCAAAACAATTGAGTGACGTTAGTATCGTATAAATATTGATTTCTATTTTCAATGAAATTAGGGATCCTTACTAAAACTCCAATAACGTGTGTATTATAATTTTTAATGATTTTTTGTTAAATACCCGTGCGAAGCCGGGCGGGCCGCTACTAATCGCTACTAAACGTGAAAGTTTGTGAGTATGGATGGATGGATGTTTGTTACTCTTTCACGCAAAAACTGCTGAACGGATCTGAATTAAATTTGGAATGGAGATAGTTTATATAATGGATTAATACATAGGCTACTTTTTATCCCGGAAAAAGGTTCCTGCGGGATAGCGGGAAAACACAGGTGAAACCGCGGGACGCAACTAATAAGTTATGTGCGGATTTGCCACCGCTCAAAACGGTGAAGGAAAACATCGTGAGGAAACCGGCGTGTCCAAGAACCGCAACATTCGCGTGCATGCGACATGTACCAACCCGCACTGGGCCCGCGTGCTACATTACCGCCCGTACTCTCTCTCTGAGAGAAGGCCAGAGTCCCAGCAGTGAGAACTTAATTGGCTGATGATGATGATCAAATCAAACTTCTCAGCTTCTTCACTGACTGTTCCCTCACATCGCAGATCGTCGCTGGGCACCAGCCCAACGCTGGGCTCGTCGTGTGGCTCGGTGCCGCAGTCCCTGCCCACGTTCCACCACCCCAGCCACGGGCTCCTGCGCGAGAACCACTTCACGCAGCAGGCGTACCACAAGTACCACTCCAGATGCCTTAAAGGTAAACCTTCATGATATGTAACTGAAAATGGGAGTTTTTCTAGCAATAAATTATCTATTTTTTTTGCATTGCTATAATTCAACACAGCATGACATAGGCACATCAACCTCAGACTGCTCGCCTATTACCAAATCTAAATATATATAACTCAAAGGTGACCGACCGACTGACTGATATAGTGATCTATCAACGCACAGCCCTAAACACTGGACGGATCGGGCTGAAATTTGGCATGCAGGTAGATGTTATGACGTAGGCATCCGCTAAGGATTTTGATTAATTCTACCCCTCAAAGGGATAATATAGGGGATGAAAGTTTGTATGAAACTTTGTCAATTTTAAACCGATCGGGCTGAGACTTTGCATGCATAAAGCTGTAGCCCACGCGGGTGAAACCGAGGGGAACAGCTAGTAAATAAATATTTTGTTTCAGAACAGCAATAGGATTCTTATTCACTCGGAAAGTTTCCGTATCGGATTCGACGTCACTTTCGCTTCACGGAAACGTTTTCCGAGAGCAAATAGGTGGCGGAAACTTTTCCGTGATTGAACAGCTCGGTTGTCAAATTAAATGTCAGTATCCGAGTTCAGATTTGTGAATTGCGTCTAAAAAATTCTCGCGGAAATTTTTCTAAATTCGTAGTCGGAAGAGTTTCCGAGTAAACTAGAATCGCACTGCTGGTGTCCGAGCAGGCGTAGCTAGTTTTAAGTTTAATGTGATCACATATTCTATCACTAAATACTACTATACTATACTATATTGTTTCTTTTTTTTCTATAATTTGTACCAAGAGTGTTGTTGTTGCAAATAAAGATATATTCTTTCTTTCTTTCTTTCTTTCTACTAAATTAATATGTTTTTGTTTTTGATTTTCGTAAAATGTGTTTGTTAATATTTTGTCTCAACTCCACAGAGCGCAAGAAACTCGGCATCGGCCAGTCGCAGGAGATGAACACCCTGTTCAGATTCTGGTCGTTCTTCCTCCGGGACCATTTCAACCGCACCATGTATAACGAATTCAGGTACGAATCTCGATAAATACTTAATTTTGAAATCGGTCATGCCGTGTTTAGGGGTAAATCGGGACCCTATTACTAAAACTCCGCTGTCCGTGTATTTTGACTGACATTATCTTTGGTCCGGAACTTGGGTCTGTTCTAGATACGGGTGTAGCAAATATTGTTAGTAAAGTTATGGTACATTACTGTTGCGGCCCACATAAGAGGCATTGAGGGACGAGCGTATAAATTTGGGCCATCAACGTAAGCCCATCAATGCCTAGTTGAGGCCAAGGCTTGTATATAGTACTTTTCTCAAATAATGCGCGGAAATGAAAACTATGTATTACCCCTGGGCCGACCTTTTTTCTTTCGATTTTGGCGGTAACAAGTTTTCTATCACGGCTCTTGCCGCCTCTTGTATTTCGGGTGGCCTGAAAGTGAGTTCATCACACTTCACTCATTATACACTACTATTTACTCACTATTTTTCAAAATATGACGAACAATATTTTTCTCCCGCGTTGTTCATTTGTTTTTTTTTTTCAATAAACATCTTTCTATTTGCAAGCCAGATCGAAATTTAAATAATACCTTTGCTATGTTACCCCCATCGTTACCATGTTTCGGAGTAAAAATCATTCCATTTTTAAATTATTCGACAGATACGAGTTTACTATGTAATTTATTTGGCCGCTAAACACGACAGATATGAGTTTACCAAGAAATTTATTTGGCCGCTAAACACGACTGATATGGATTTTCATACAACTTTTGCCGGCCGCTGCTCGCGTATATTTGGGCAGTGCAGCAAGTTCGATTTATCTCGAAGGCGGTTGTCAAAATAATGCTCATAATATTTCCAAGCATGTTTGAGATAAATACATTTCTATACCCAACAACAACGCAACAACATCAACGCAACGCGTTTTCTGACAACGCGCAATGTCGTATTTGTTTCATGTGTAATCGTTACTGTTTATCTCTGTCCTTGTACCTATTGTGCGATGTCAGAAATAAATACATTTTAATTTCATTTCAACAGAACGCTAGCCAACGAGGACGCTTGCGCCGGTTTCCGGTACGGGTTGGAGTGCCTGTTCCGCTTCTACTCGTACGGGCTCGAGCGCAAGTTCCGTCCGGAGCTGTACCAGCACTTCCAGCTGGAGACGATCGCGGACTACGAGAAGGGTACGATACTACACATCGCGGCTAGCTACCACACTCAAGTTGAGAATCTGTCGCCGAGCACCTATCGGTGTGTTCCGGCAGCCTCACTTGAGAGCCAGTTCCCAGTCCAGGTGTAGCGTGGCGCCACCTTCGACCACATCGTCACTTAACATCAGGTAACTTGTGGTCAAAGGTTAACAAAATTGAGGTACTTTGCGTTCTATAAAATAATAAAAGATAACTCATACTCTCATTTTTTGAGAAGGCCAGAGTCCCAGCAGTGGGAATGTAAAAGGCTGATGATGATAATGAATAATTTATTTATTTTGGTAATAGGCGAGCAGCCTGAGGCTGATGTGCCTATATCATGCTGTGTTGAATTATAGCAATGTCCAAAAGTGCAGAGAAAAGTCAATTCTGTAGCAAGGAAGCATTGTTCGTTCGCAACCACTTGTCCAGTCTGTTTTTAAAGGAATTCACTGAAGAAGCTGACACAACGTGTCTTCTGGTAGTCTATTCCTGTATATCCTACCAATATTGTAAACGTGAAAGTTTGTGAGTATGGATTGATGATGGATGTTTGTTACTCTTTCACGCAAAAACTACTGAACGCTTTTGAGCGAAATTTGGAATGGAGATAGCTTATACCCTGGATTAACAGATAGGCTACTTTTTATCCGGCTACTAATATTATAAGCGTGAAAGTTTGTGAGTATGGATGGATGGATGTGTGTTGTTACTCTTTCACGCAAAAACTACTGAACGGATCTGAATGAAATTTGGAATGGAGATGGCTTATACCCTGGATTCACACATAGGCTACTTTTTATCATGGAAAAAGGCTCTTACGCGAGTGAAACCGCGGGGCTCAACTAGTTATATAGATTAACGAAGACGCTTGCGCCGGGTTCCGGTACGGGTTGGAGTGCCTGTTCCGCTTCTACTCGTACGGTATAAGGACACAAAAAGAAGTATCGATACCTTGCGGTATCCTTTCAATACCGATATTTTGTACTTGATACTTCGATACTTTTTACTCAATGAGTACTTTGTGACAGGTATCGTATCGAATAAGAAAATAAGTTTTAAATGCGTTGATCATAGAAATGTGACTACAGAACGATTATTTTTAAAAACAGGAAATACAATCACATAAATCTGAAATCGAAACTTCTAATTTTAAGTGATTGTACGGAGTAGGAATGGGATTGTGAAACTAGTTGAACAAAAACACGGTGTTATGACTAATAGCCACCCAAATAGGTCGAAAGATGTGCTTGGTGAATTGAATTGAGTGTTGAGGAAAATGACATTGAAAAACGAAGAAACTGGTTGAAAAATCAAGAAGTTTTCGCAGCACCAAGAATGCTGGTTCCATAATATCCTATCTATCGTTTGCAGGTCAGCTGTACGGCCTGGAGAAGTTCTGGGCGTTCATGAAGTACTACAAGCACGCGGGCGCCTTGCAGGTGGAGCCCGCGCTGGGACACCACCTCGCGCAGTTCAACACGATCGAAGACTTCCGCGTGCTCGAGGTTAGTGACCTTGCGCTTGCGGATCAGCTGATCGGCTGTATTACACTTTTTACTTCAGCAGTTTTCGTAAACACGCGCGTAGATCTATTCTTTGATCTATAGTGCTGCTGTGGTTCTAATTCACTCGGAAAGATTCCGTGTCGAATTCGACGTCACGTTCGCTTCACGGAAACGGGAGCAAATAAGCGCCGGAAACTTTTCCGTGATTGAACAGCTGGTTTGTCAAATTAAATGTTAGTTTCCGAATTCAGATTAATGAATCACGTCGTGTCTAAAAAAACCGAGTTTCCGAGTGAATTAGAATCGCACTACTGGACGCCAACCGCCAACTTTTACAAAACCATCATGGCTCTGGAACATGTAAAATAATGTTACTGAACATCATGCTTTGAGCTAAATGTGTTGTAGACGAAATAATACGCCTATTTCACATAAAATAATTGTGTTATTTTGATAAGACAACATTTTAGTTGCGTACAAGACTGCATGAAAATGGATAATGTAATGTATAAAGTTAGTGAGAGAGCAATGAACTGATTACAGATAATAAAGACTTAAAATTAAGAGTGAACGATTTAGTGAGGTGATGCGAGTAACTCGACTAATTTGTTTACAATAGTGTTGTGAATGTCTTGAACAAAATGAAACATTATTGATTAGAACGAATGATAATAATCTATTACTGCTATATGATAGAACGAGACACACATTTAACGTGACGTCACCAAAACGTCTCCGCCTCTTCAAAATTAAAGTAATGTTTCTTTAATAACTCCACGGTCTAGATTTTCAATGCAAGATTAAAATAATGCTGATATCAGAGAACGTACTAGGATCCCTGCGTTTGATTATTTTTCTGATGTTAAGCTCCGCTATGTGTGGATTCGCTACCGCTCAAAACTGTGAAGGAAAACATCGTGAGGAAACCGGCGTGTCCAAGAACCGCAACATTCAAGCGCATGCGACATGTACCAACCCGCACTGGGCCCGCGTGCTACATTACGGCGCGTACTCTCTCTCTGAGAGAAGGTCAGAGTCCCAGCAGTGGGAACGTAATAGGCTGATGATGATAATAATAATAATAATGCCCGCACAATCACATACATAGTTCAAAATTCAAATAGTTTTTATTCAATAGGATACATTGTGATCACTTTAAAACGTCAATTTAAAACTAGCTACGCCTGTTCCGACCTCCTTACGCCGGCAAAATAACAGGCAAGAAACGCACGGCAGGTAATTTTTTTGGCGCGATCACATTGACAATTTTATTCTTATTACTAATTGATTGAATTGGAGCAAGTTCACTAAAATCCCAAGCTTCTTTTTTGTCATCTAATGGTCCGATATTTTTTAATTAGCTTTACTAATAAGATTTCTCTTGTTTGGTTGTACACATTGGGATATACATAGCTACATGATGACTTGTTGTTCCCCGCACAGCCGCAGCTGAACGAGTTGCTCGCGTGTCAGGGCCCGCGGGCGCCGGGGCGCGGCCCGCACGCGCGGCCCTACGACCGGCACCGCTCCGTGTCCGAATCCGACCGAGCGCAGGCGGCCACCAACCACCACAAGTTCAGGTAACCCTCGTCTCCAGCACATCTAGTACCAGTCGGTGACGAAAGTAGCAGTTTGAGGAATATATCTTTATTATGAGAGCGTAGTGGCCGAACGGTTTGGCGTGCGACCTACAAGACGCCGACACCGAGTTGGAATCCTCTCGGCCTCGTACCTATGACTTAATAAGTTATGTGCGGATTTGCCATCGCTCAAAAAACGGTGAAGGAAAACATCGTGAGGAAACCGGCATGCCCAAGAACTGCATCATTTTCAAGGGCATATGACATCTACCAACCCGCACTGGGCCCGCGTGGTAGATTATAGTCCATACTCTCTCTCTCTGAGAGAAGGCCAGAGTCCCAGCAGTGGGAACGTGGAAGGCTGATAATGATGATCTTTATCATTCTACTCAAATTACAAGCACAGGGAATACAAATAAAAGTTTCGACACTGTTTGCCGCCATAAAAGTCCACGCATTCCCCTTTTGACGTTCTCGTACCTGCCACTCTCTCGCGCCTGACATTTGACCGCAGCTGTCAAATGTCACAGCCGTCGATGAGTCGATAGCGCGGGAGATTCGAATGACCTCTGTACACCTCGTTACAGCAGTATTTTTTATTTATTATACTACTAGCTGTTCCTGGCGGTTTCACCCGCGTGGGCTACAGCTTTATGCATGCAAAGTCTCAGCCTGATCGGTTTAAAATTGACAAAGGTTAACACAAACTTTCACCCCCTATTTTATCCCCTTGGGGGTAGGATTAAACAAAATCCTTTCTTAGCGGATGCCTACGTCATAACATCTACCTGCATGCCAAAGTTCAGCCCGATCCGTCCAGTGGTTTGGGCTGTGCGTTGATAGATCACTATGTCAGTCAGTCGGTCACCTTTGAGTTGTATATATTTAGATGTTTTGTTGTTGTGTACCTGACTGCAAAATAACGAGGGTTATGTTATTTGAGTGTATGTATGTATGTATAACGAGCGATAGTAGCAGAACTGTAACGCGTGCGACTTACAAGGCCGACCGAGTTCGAATCCTCTCGGCCCCGCACCTATGACTTGATAAGTTATGTGCGTATTTACCATCGCTCGAAACGGTGAAGGAAAACATCGCGAGGAAACCGGCGTGTCCAAGAACCGCAACATTCGCGTGCATGCGACATGTACCAACCCGCACTGGGCCCGCGTGCTACATTACGGCGCGTGCTCTCTCTGAGAGGAGGCCGGAGTACCAGCAGTGGGGACGTGAAAGGCTGATGATGATAATGATGATGTATGTATATTTTTTTGACGTGGTCTGTAGCCTACATGGCTTGTTGGATTTTAACATACGAGGTGTCATTAGATTCGTCTTTATTGTGGGAGTGACATAATAATAATAAATAATAATATAGCTTTCATTTTTTCCTTACACAAATTTGAGTTTTTTATTGGGTTAGTATTATAAGGTATCTTTAGTTAGTATTATGTTATTGTAGAACTTAGAATTATGTTAGTATCATGAATCCTCAGTGTAAGGACCGCCCCTAGCGGTAACAGCCTCCTCCAATAGCTTCCATTTTTGTCTATTTCTAGCAGTTCTAGACCAAAGCTTTCCAGCAACCTGTGCGATGTCATCATGCCACCTTTGATGTGGTCTCCCTGGCTTGCGTCTGCTGTCTCTAGGGACCCAATTTGTCACGTGGGAGTGACATAGGGTACTTTGTTTCGGCGCAGTCGGGTTTTTTGTACCTTTTGTAATGTATAATGTTGTGTGAACAGTCGTCCGACGGCGGTGTCTGCGACCGGCGGCGGCAACAACCGCGGCCGCGCGGGCTCGTGCGGCGCGCAGAGCGTCGTCGCAAACGCTACGCCCAGGGGTAAGATAACTAATAACATTTATTTCACTCGCTGACCCGCCAGACTTCGTACTGCCTCAATCGGAAAATCTAAAAATCAATCAACTTTATTGAATAGCAATAAAGTTCAAATTGACTCTACATTTTAGTTAGAAAACGTTTGTATGGGAAAAAGAAAAGCGCCAATTAGTCAAATTTTCACGTTGTAAACCTTCCCTAGACCTCCACAAACATTTCAAGACCATAATTAGCTAAATCGGTCGAGACGTTCTCGAGTTTTAGCGCGACTAACAAATAGCAATTGATTTTTATATAGATGTAGATAACACTAAAATATAGCACAAACTTCGCTGGCTCGGCCACCTTGAAAGAATGGGAGAGGATCGTGCGGTCAAACTAGCATACAGTGGACGGCCGAGTGGGCGTCGCCCTGTCGGCCGTCCCAGGTATCGCTGGAGAGACGAAGTCACGAAGGATTTGCGCGAGCTCCAGGTGGAGGACTGGCAGGAGGTGGCGCAGGACAGAGTGAAGTGGCGGCTTTTGTTATCGGAGGCCAAGACTCACTTTGGGTCGTTGCGACATCTCAGTTAGTTAGTTTAGTTAAGAAAACAATAAATAATCACATACATAGACTCTGGACACTTAACTAGGATACTCTGCATCAGGGCAGCGCGTCGCTTCATCTGGACTGGGAACTGGCTCTCATGTGGGACTGCCGGAACACACCGATAGGTGCTCGGCTAATTAGCGAAACGTCTGCTTGCAAAATGTATAATTATTGAAACGTGTAATCGCAAAATGACTAACTAGAAAAATGTAAGTAGCAAAATGTCTTTTGAATATATTTTTAATTCAATTTTTTAATTTGCAGGTAAATCGAAGAAGCCTGACGCCGCGCCCCCTGCCGACACCAAGACCGCAGCATAATAAAACGAACAAACAAACATACAGACAGACACGCGACACCTTGTGTACATATATGCAAAAACTAAAACGATGACGTTACAGTGTGCTACCTAGTGTTAAAGCGTAGAGTAAAAAAATATTATGCATTTTTTTTCTAAAGTAAAAACTAAATTTATATATTATGTTGTATTGTAATGATGAACGTTGTTCAAGTGCAGTGCTAGCTACTGGAGTGGTGTGGGGAGGGGAGGTGCGGCTGCCGGGTTTGTTGGACGGAGTTTTACGGAGCCTAGGTATGTGTTTCCTTATCTATACAGGGTTATTTGAAATTAACGCATCACCTCTTGCAGGAAGCCTCTTTGCATCAATATTAACAACATTTGTTCGACGACTTTTTGTAAATCTAGATAAATAACACAAAAACAAAAAAAAAAAATTGGTTGTCTGTAAAGTCGGTTTACTGACGATAGTTGAACGTGACAACGTCGATTAACCGATTGTGCTTCTTTGTCGCTCGTTCCGCGCTCTCGCTTGCACTTCAAGCCTTACATGGAACGCCTCAGAGCGAGGTAACGCCGCATGAGTCATGTTTTTTCGTGCGTGCAACCGGCTCTATCGAATTATAAGACGTTGTCACGTCAAAACACAAAAAAATTGGCCAGCTCTGTTATTTCTTACTCTGTATTTTGTAAGAGTGAGTAGGTATCTAACCTAGCCTCCCGCGCCGTATGATTCGGTACTAACTACCTACTACGGTTTCCCGCGCTTTTTTCTTACCCTGTTCAGAAGTGGAAAGCGGCTGCACCCCGCAACCCCGCAACCCCGCGCCCCGTTACACGTGCCGATATTTTGCCCAGAGACAGTTAGATAGTTGGGTGCGCGTAGAGTAATTGCCAGTTCAGAGGCGTTAAATACCTAATAATAAATTTGTATGGTAAAACACTCAAATTTTAAAAATTATTAATTTTAAAAAGTCGTAGAACAAATGTTGTTGGGATTGAAGTAAAGAGGCTACCTGCAAGAGGTGATGCGCTAATTTCAAATAACCCTGTATATCTGTGTGTCTGTGTCTTATCCTATATGTTGACCGGTAATATAAATAAGCTACCACCATACAAAATTTCATTTAAATTGGTCCAGTCGTTTCGGAGATTAGCCCGTACAAACAGACAGACAGAGAAACGAAAAATTTAAAAAAACAATTTTTAGTTCCATTTTACTCTATAAATCCACCTGAGTCGGATATTTTTTTTTTCATTGTACAGAAATTCAACCTCTACAGTTTTATTAATATGTACAGTCAACGATGAAAGTCGCTAAACAATAACATATTTTCCGAATACCGTCATCATCTTAAACGCTAACTTTTGATCATATCATCACTTAAAATCACGTGTGTTATGGTATGGTCAAAACGTTACCTTGTAAAATGTAAGAAAAACCCATCATTTACTTTATCATTTATCATTTTTTTTTTACTTGATCAAAAACACTTTTGGTAAATCTAGTATGATCAGTTACTTTTGTCGCTAGTCTAAGCTAGTCTCATATTCAATTCAATCATATATTGCATTCATATGTTAGTATACAACAGAATCACAACAACAGGTCTATCAGAAACCATGATCGTTTTTGGAGTAAATATCGTGTTGAAAGCTTTGCTAAATACGCTGAAAAAAGAGTTGTATAAATCATCAGCATTTCTACGATCCGGTAAAAAAGGAAGTTCATCGATCAGCTTTAATTTTATTTTCTCCATCCGATCAACGGTCTCTGGTACATATGTGACAGATTTTTATCCATTAATTTTTTTTTAGATGTCCCTTTATTTAATACCACAGCTTTTTTAGCACTAACTTTGGGACAGCGCGCTTATTCATATTCATATTCAATCATTTATTGCATTCATATGTTAGTATACAAGAGATCTTAATGGTTAAGATTAGCGAACATATGGACCCGAATAGGGTATAGCAATGTAGGAGCGGACCGATCCATTCTAATCATTTCGAGAAGTCGTCGTTGAGGAATTCATCTAAGCTGTAGTAGCATTTGTCGATTCAAAACGTTTTTAAGTTATTTAAAAATACGTGCTTTTTTTCTTCAGATTTTAATTCGTCGGGTAGTTTATTAAATATCTTTATTGACATTATGTTTGGTCCGGAACTGTGTAATTTTAATTTTGACGGTGGTAATTCTAGTTTATACATAAACCTGTCTGGTCTTGTCCTCCGATACGCCACTTCGGTCTGTCCCGCACCACCTCCTGCCAATATAAGTACAAGTTAAGTGTAGGTTAAATGATTTTTTATAATACTGTCTTTCTATTGTTGCAGCTTGTACGCATCGACAATAAAAAGAAATTGTTGCTGAGCAGGTACTCCGGATACATACACGTTGACTTGTTAGCTTGTAGTATACTTATGACCATAAAAACATAATATACATAATATAATCTATATATTTTTGACATTGTAACATATACATTTTAAAGCCTAGATTGTAGCGCGATGTTGGTTTCACGAAATTATTTAATTTAAAAAATGTAACCCTTCAATATTCAAAAAATTAAATAATCAAAAAATCAATTTATTGTGTGATGAAGCACAAATATATGGTCCTGAGTATTGGATATTTCTGTCTATATAAGTATTTATTTCTCTATATATAAGTATGTATATCGTTGTCTAGTACCCATAACACAAGTTTCGAGCTTAATTTGGGGCTAGGTCAGTTTGTGTGCAATTGTCCCCCGATATTGCCACTATAACACAGACAGCGATGTCGATTCGGTATTGCATTCTCTAAAACTAAACTAAGTTTGACAGGTCTAATAGTATTGCAGTCTATTTCTAAGCACTGAAGTAAAAAAGGACAGCATTACTTTTAGACCTGTCAAAATTAGTTTAGTTTTAGAGAATGCAAAACCGAAACGACACCACTAGTCGACCCTGTTCAATTCATAGCTGTCACTTCGGCTTTGGAGACTGTCGGGAGTTCAAATTTCAAAGTAAAATTGAATTGCAAAGAACATTTCGTCTGTTCATTTGCAAGATTGCACAGTATCAGCTGTGTGTTGGTTACATTAAAACAACTCTTAAGGTTTTTTGAATCATAGTCAAGATTTTTACCTTTTTTTGATACAATTTTGTCTATAGTAAAAAGATTCATTTTTCGGAATTTTTAAAAAAATAATAATTTCACGAAACCAACAACGCGATTATAGTAAGATACTACGAAATCGCAGTCATGGATTAAAAAAAAATGTTTCATAAAATTAAGTAGAGTAATTTTTAATAATAATAATAATAATTGGGGAATTTAACAATTTGTCTTTTCTTTAGTTCTTAATTGTTTTGTTGGTTTTTTCTTTCTTTCATTAGTCGTGATGTTGAAATCAGGTTTGTTCATTGATTCTTAATGTTTCCGGTGGCGCTGCCGCCGCTTATATTCTTTTCTTTCGGTAATTTAGTTCTCGGATCTCGAAATTGTTTCTTTTGGAAAGCGTGTAAAGCTGTATAAATGTTGATAAAATAAAATTTAAAAAAAAACTATTTGTAATCGAATTGATATTAACGAAAAAAAGTGGTAAAAAAAATTGTAAGTCTCAAAAAGACTGGGAAGAAAAAATATGTAAAAAGTTGCGTTTAGTGGATTGAGTAAAGGATAAAAATATGTAATGTGTAAAATTACTTGATTACGGTGTTTGCATGAAGTTTTTTTTTTTGTGATTCGCAGAATTCAAAAGTGTAAAAATTGATTATGTAAATAGTTTGACAACGTGTATTTGTTTTTTTCTTCCAATGCGAGGTTTTCTGATAATTCGTTAAAAAAAATCAGTTCCAAAAATCCCGATAGATGGCGTTGGCGACACACGGAGCAAGCAGTTTCTATAGAGAAGTTAAAATTTAAAAACCCCCCGACGTTTTGGGCAGATTTTCATCAAACATAGCTAAGAAATAAGAACCATCGTAACGAAACTGGTTTTCAAATGAAAAAAACCGCATCGAAATCGGTCCATCCGTTTGAGAGCTACGATTCCACAGACAGACAGACATCGACGTCAAACTCAAACTCAAAACTTTTTTATTTAATAGGATACATTGTGATCACTTTAAAACGTCAACTTAAAACTAGCTACGCCTGTTCCAACCTCCTTACGCCGGCAAAAGAACAGGCAAGAAACGCCAAATCAAATTATCAAATTTATACACACCTCTTTTTGCGTCGGTGTGGTATTTAAAAAAAATATGTATATTGAATTAACGCTAGCGCCATCTGTCTCCGGTTTGCGGAACTGCATTCTTTTAGCTGTCAGTAAACCTCCCCATTTCGAAATAAACCGAGGCCTATATAACTTACAACAGTGCTTATAGTAAAAATAAAATGGAGTGCTTGAAAAAAAAAATATTCCCCTAGAGAAAAAAAAGCAATATATATGATTGTCAATATTTACATAATTTTTCAATAGTGGATAAAACTTGTCTTTTCGTGGTTTAATTTTAATTGTTAACTATGTTTTCTTTAAGCTTAGCACTAGTTAAACTTAACTTCAATATATTATGTCAGCTATTACATATAACATATACATATAACATATACATATCGCACTTTTGATAAAAACCGGGACCGATTTCATCATCTTTCAAAACTATTTTTTTATTTGCTCTAAGGATGGAGCGATGATGGCTCAGTGGTAGTGACGTCGGCTTGCGATCCGTAAGACGTGGGTTCGAATTCTACAATGAGCTTGAGCTGTCGGTGAAGGAAAACATCGTGATGAAACCATAGCTTGGTGGTAGGGTGTTTTCTAGTACTTGCCTGGCTAGCTACCAGCCTCGAGTTAAGAATCTGTCGCCGAGCACCCATCGGTGTGTTCCGGCAGCCTCACTTGAGAGCCAGTTCCCAGTCCAGGTGTAGCGTGGCGCCATCTTCGACCACATCGTCACTTAACATCAGGTGACTTGTGGTCAAACGCTACCCTGTAAATAGTAAATAAATAAACTCAAGTAATTGTATACCCTAATGCTTTTGTGATAAAGGCGATTTTGTATTCTCAATTCCGCAGATTTGTCCTATGGGTCAGTTTTTTACAAACAGTGCGATATGTATATACTAACATAGTTTTTAAGACATGCCGTTTGTACATAACCGGTATACTTTTGGATTATATAATATAATATAGAAAGATTTATCTGTTAACATGTGAATCAACCAGCTGAGTAAGATCACGACGTTCTCATAATGTCTAAATTGCAAAGATCGCTAGTAAAAGTTGGTCATTTTTTGAAAAGTTGGCAAATTGTCAAAGTTAACGAAGCGATGCTATTTTTCTTTAACATGCCGTTTGTAAACGTTTGCCTCTGAGCTGTGAACGAATAGCCGAGAAACAAAACTATATTGAAATCGGTCCAGCCATTTTCGAGTCAAACTCAAACTCAAAAATATGTTTATTCAATAGGATACATTGTGATCACTTTAAAACGTCAACTTAAAACTAGCTACGCCTGTTCCAACCTCCTTACGCCTGCAAAAGAACAGGCAAGAAACGCCCGGCAGGTAATTTTTTTGGCGCGATCACATTGACAATTTTATTCTTATTACTAATTGATTGAATTGGAGAAAGTTCACTAAAATCCCAAGCTTCTTTTTTTGTCATCTAATGGTCCGATATTTTTTAATTAGCTTTACTAATAAGATTTCTCTTGTTTGGTTGTACACATTGGGATATGGGAACATGAATATTAACGAGTTTTTGTGAGACTAACGCACGGCAATTGATTTCTATTTATATGATAGCTGAAAAAATGGCACATCAACATTTATTATCATTTTCTTACTGTGCCAACATTAATTCATCACTTTGACATTTTAACAACAAGACTTTAGACATTTTGACATTATGCCAATATTCACCATTTTGCGTTTTGACATTGTGAGAGTCGTCACGATCAATTCTAAGGGTGACATCTTATGACATTGGTTTAGATTCTGCTTTTATTATACTGCCATGTTTTATAATTGTATTAAAAACGTTAACTTACAAAGGGATAGACGTCGGGCCTAATGCAAACGTGACGAGAGAAGTGACTTGAGTCTGTATAAACGAGGTTTCATGTACAACACAAACAAGCTAAAACATTTTATGTCTTATGTGAATAATGTACAGCATAATCTTGCTTGCAGCTATTTAACACCTGCGCCTCTAGCCAAGATGCATGCTGCAATCGTTGACGCTAATAGAAATCAAGAAAAAAGTTTGGTTTGACATATTTCTGACCACGTGACTTAGCGTTGAAATATGTCAAACCAATACTTTTTTCTTGTTTTCTACTAGCGTCAACGATTGCAGAATGCATCTTGGCTACGGGCCCTGTTATTATCTACGCGTGTCTCTATGACTAACACCAAACGGAGACTGGCGTGTGATTAGCCCTCTTTTCTCGTTTTAGACCTCTTTTGGTTAGGACACTTTAGAGCGTAAGACCCGGTCTCCATCCCTTGGTACGTCCATGTATTAAAAATAAATTAAATAAACACAAACATTGCACACATTTTATATGTATGTTATTTATTCGCGTATTTTTTTGTATTGTATAAAACGTTTGCAAAGGAATTCTTGAAACATGTTTTAAATTAACAAAAGACTTATATAGCTTGGTGGTAAGGCTTTGTCTAGTGCTCGCCTGGCTAACTACCAGTCTCGAATTAGGAATCTGTCGCCGTGCACCTATCGGTGTGTTCCGGCAGCCTCACTTGAGAGCCAGTTCCCAGTCCAGGTGTAGCGTGGCGCCACCTTCGACCACATCGTCACTTAACATCAGGTGACTTGTGGTCAAACGCTACCCTGTAAGTTATATACATATAAGTAAGTGTGGGATAGTTCTTACGTCCTTTTGACTATAGTAATATTTATAATTATATTGCGAAAATCAATATGATTGTATGAAATTAAAAACAAAACATGTTTCATGTTTTATGTAAAAGTTTTATATGAAAACTAAATAGTCGATTCTATCTGCTTTGAAGAAACAATCTATATAAATTTAGTATACAATAAAATAACGCATAGGAAATGTAATTAACTATTTACTCGAGAGCAAAAAAAAAACAGACAAAAAAAGAAAATAAAAATATTTTATAGCGATGATGGCTCAGTGGTAGTGACGTCGGCTTGCGATCCGCAGCACGTGGGTTCGAATCCTACAATGAGCTTAGCTTTCGGTGAAGGAAAACATCGTGATGAAACCATAGCTTGGTGGTAGGGTATTTTCTAGTACTCGCCTGGCTAGCTACCACCCTCTTGTTAAGAATCTGTCGCCGAGCACCTATCGGTGTGTCCACTGTGTCGATAACAGGGCCCATAACCTCCAAAATATATAAAAATGTGTTTTTTTTTGTGTCGAGTATAACTTTTGTTGCTCTCGAGTCAATTTTTGCGCGATTTCCAATGCAATTGTATAGAATTGTCAACTTCCCGTTCAAAGTCGATGGAATTCACCGTCGCTCGTGCATTAAAAATATAGCACTAACTTGCTCAATGACTTGTTCTTCTTTAATTAAGCTTAAATAATTAAACGAAGGCGTGCGCTTTTTTGTTGTTGCTATCTGAATTAACAAGATTTTACATTTCAAAAGGAATGAAAAACCCGACTGCGCCGAAATAAAGTACCCTATGTCACTGCCACATTAAAGACGAATCTAATGACACCTCGCATGTTAAAATCCGTCAATCCGCACAGCGGCTCCAGTGTTAAATATACACATAACTTCTCACTTAAACGTATATATTATTACAAACTATTATTACTTTAAATCTGGATTAAACAGTGTTACCCGAACCGAAGTATGAATGGGAAACTCTAAAACATTCTACTGCTTAAAGTGGGTCTCAACGCTGCCCTTATTATTATTTCCCTGAAAACTACTTGAACAGGTCGCCTGGTAACGGGACCCTGCAGGTACTTCGCGCAGCTCCCTTCGGTGATTTCATCTTTGCTAGACCGCGGCGATTGCCAACACAGGCCATGCCAAAGAAATAGATATACAAATATACATACACTGGAAAAACATAACGCAGTCGGGTAAAAAGTGAAGACCATTTTGAGTTTCGAATTGAATGGTCAGTGAGAAACTTATGTTAATTCTGTGCTTTTTTAGGTTTATAAATGAAGTTTAGCGTATATAAACAAAAACAGGTTGCTTATGTGCTCTGCTCCTTGAAATATGATTTTTGTGGTCAATTTAGGGGCCAGATAACGTTCTCGTGAAAGTTAGTGATAGTGTTTTAAATCGGAAATTTTGGTTTTATATTCAACTGTAAAATTGGTTACGAATTAGCTCTTCCTAAATCGGTGGTCGGCCCACAGATTTGTCCTAACCTCAATTTTCGAAAGCATTGGATCAGCTGATTGATTTTCGAAAGCATTGGATCAGCTGATTTACTTTCGAAAGCATTGGATCAGCTGATTGATTTTCGAAAGCATTGGATCAGCTGATTGACTTTCGAAGGCATTAGATCAGCTGATTGACTTTCGAAAGCATTGGATCAGCTGATTGACTTTCGAAAGCATTGGATCAGCTGATTGACTTTCGAAAGCGTTCGATCGGCTGACTTTCGCATTGGATCAGCTGATTGACGTAATGCGTTGTTTCTGACCGTTAGCCAAATCTGCGTCTAAAACAATTTCGTTCAGAGAAACCAAAACGCGCCGCCAACAAAACGTGTTTATTTTGTAAAACTAAGTATGCACTTAATGTAATTATTATTATATTTAAACAAACAAAAACTATGACTTATGTTCGAGCATGTGAAAAGTTGACTTTGTCTTAATAATGTTTTTTTTTTAGTTTGTAAGGTAAGTGTGCTTTTATTTTACGCGTGTGTGTGTGGTACAGACAGTGGTGGCACAATCTAGGGATGGGCATTTGAGGAAAATGTATCGATATTTATCGTATCGAGAGAAAATTTTCGATTAATCGACTTTTTGTCAAACGATAATTTTCTTACAAAAATCCCTTTTTCGCGTCGACTAAAAAAACTTGCGTTACAAAAGAATGTCGAAATTGATACGAATTCGATACTCTAAATATCGATATAAAAAATTGACGATTGAAATCGATAATTTTATGAGAAAATATTATCGTTATTTCTCGATTTTTCTGCCTAAACCTAGAGCAGGCATATTAAACTTGTAATGCAATAGAATAATTAAATCTAAAGTACGGGATATACTAGTGACAATACTTTGGCATGCGTGAAACAGCTTGGCTTTTTCGAGAGTGCCTTTTCTGCAAATAAATAAATAATTGGTAGACGCAATAGTTGAAAAAAATAGGGTTGAAAGTGAAACTTCTTAGGTTAGTTGGCGAAGCGTATACACGTACCTACACTGCGCATGCGAGAGAATGATGCCTCGACAGAAAGAGTAGGAACTGGCGATGCCGATCGATATCGATAGAATTGCTGCTCGCGAAGTATAAACTATCGATAGTATCACTACTATCCATAGTGTTGTTGCTCGCAAATAAAAAACTATCGATACTATCGACTATTTTAAACTATTGATAGTTTACCAATTTACAATAGTATTGTTTAATATTGCAAATTGGAGTATGGTTTTTTCAGATGAAAACTATCGATAGTTTTATTATAGATAGTTGGGCAACACTGTAGGAACTACCCTCTCGGCGTTACACTTTTTTCATCCGGTTCGAACGGATTTACAGCCCTGCCGCCTGAAGAAGTTTCACTTTGAAAAGAAACCATCGCTGTGCCCACCATAACTGCGCCACTGTTATAAATATTTCGTAACTATTAGAAATGATAACGATAAAATTTTATGAAAAAAAAAATACGTCTTAGATAGTGCTTAGATCGCTTCAAGTTGTACACTTATCAAATAGTTCCTATTGTAATGATTTATGTTTAACAAATTGTGGTTTTGTGATGTTGCGGCACAGAAATCGGAAACGTGTTTTTAGATCCTTAAAATCGATATTGAATTGTCGTTTATCAGATTTATTCGTGGACATATTTTTTGTAATCGATTTACACGCACCACAGTGCACTTGATGATTAAAAAAAGTGTTTGGTTACATAGTGTTTGGTGTTATGACGTTACATGACCAAACCAACATCATTTTTGGTCTCCGACGCTCTGTTTTGAATATATATGGCAGTGTCAAAGAGAAATTGGTAGTATAATAGTTTATTTTTAGGTTGCTTGAGCAAACCAACTTATCGTTTTTGGTCCCTGACAAGCTTGTCTAAAGTAGAATTGGTTGCCTACATTAATAGTTTTCTAGTATTTAAAAGTTACATGATCAAACCAACTTATCATTTTTGGTCTCTGACACGCATTTATAAATTTGATGACAGTGTCAAAGAGTAGTTGGTTACATAAATTGTGTGTTTTTGTTGTAAGTCACATGAGCATACCAACTTAGCTTTTGGTCCCTGCCATGTAATTTTAAATATTATGAGTGTCAAAGAGAAATTGGTTACTTAAATAGCAATTTTTTTTTAAAGTTACATGAGCATACCAACATAGCGTTTGGTCCCTGACATGCAATTTTAGAATGTCAGTGTCAAAGCGAAATTCGATTTCTGTGCCAGGAAACGACCGTAAATTCTTTACGAATATACCCGTCCCTTGTCACTTAGGTGTAGATGCATTTCGTGAAGTTAACCATGATTGTGCGACGTTGAGGGGTTTGCTTTTGTGAAACGAAGCGATCGATGGCTTGTCGCGTGACGTCACACTTTTACGTTACACTCGAACGTTGGCAAAACGAGAGACCTGTTTCTACTTTGTTTTTGATCTAGAAGATATAAAAATGCGAGTCGTTGTCAAAAAAGGAGTCATTATCAAAAAATTCACCCATATAGGTGTAAGCAGACTTACATATTTGACAATGACTCTAGACGATAGTATCGAGTCAATTCGTTCGAAATAAATATTTACCTCAAATTCTAAGAAAAGCACTCGAAAACGTGCTTTTTACTATAGCGTGCCCTTATTTTTATAAAAAGCGGTGAATGACCCGCTGTTCATAGGTCACGGTGTAAGCCAACTTACATATTTGACAATGACTCCGGATGGAAGTCAATTTGATCGAAAAAAAATGTGTTTGTACATTACAATATTTAACGCATAGATCTATTGAAATTTTTTGTCACTGGTCTTTCGATTTTTGATTTGTAAATTGACTCTGATTGTATTTGAAAAAAATTGAAAGTTTGAAAGCTTGGAGTGTATTTTTTTTTTGCTATGTGCCGGCGCATAGTTTTATTTATACAATGCATTTTTTCTAAGCGTTTGGCGGTAACTAACATGCCTAAAAATACATTCTAGTGGGTACGTATGAAACGATAAAAGTGTGACGTCATCCGTTGACGTCTTATGAAAAGGTTTTTTTAATTGTTAAGTTTTTTTAAGTTACTTGGTAAAAAAAAAAAAAAATTATTGCAATTTTTTTTTATTTGTAAGTACGCCAAAGGAGAAGACATGTGCTAAAAAACTAGATTTTACCGCATACGATATAAAAAAATATACAAAAAAAGTTTGCTATTAAGTTAAGCGATGTAAATTTAAGGTTTTCTTTTATCTTTACTAAAAAAAAGTTGGTTGCTCCAGTGCATTCTAATGTTGAATTTTCGATTGTTATTATTTTTCGCCCTATTCACTTGAGAAATTTTGAAAAAAAAATTGGTTGTTGTATAATAAAAAATGCGTAGATAACTATAGTCAATATGATGGTAGGTATACTCTTTGAGAAGTAAAAAAAGATAAAATTAAGAAAATATGTTTTTTAAGGTTTGCTTGCTAGCGTCTGCGGCGGTGTTTTTTTTAATTCTTTCTTTTTCTCGTTTGTGTGAAATCAAAGCGGTGTAATTTTTTTTCCAAAATGTTCACAGATAACGTAATAAATGTAATCATTAATATTATGAATTGTTAGAGCACTGTCGGGAGCCCCGCAGGCGCCCCTTATGGCTGTAAGTAATACATTATTATAATAACTATACATATTATTATATTGATAAATAAATTAATAATAAAACGGTTTGCTTGTTTTTATTTATTTTCCTTAGATTAGTATCCCTTATTAGCTCTAAACATATCAGTCTGTATTATAAATTAGAACAATAATAACGTTCTGACAAAGATGTCAATTCTATTGTGCATTTTCTTTATCTAATTTTGACAGGTCTAAAAGTAATGCTGTCCTTTTCTTTCATCTGTAATCAAAAAGAGACAGCAATAGTTTTAGACCTGTCAAATTTAGTTAAATTTTTAGAAAATAAATGCACGACTGAATCGACAATGTATAAAAAATCCTAAAACGCCCAGTTACCAAAATGTCTAGCATCTGAAATAAATAGCAGGATAAAACAACCACGTATTATCAAAAATGACATTTTATTATTATAATCTTGAAACTCGTATAAAATATTCCACAATTTACACAGATCATGCATTAATACATTCATTGATGACAAATAACAGATAAATTTCATCTTTTAGATATCTTAATTATCACTTAGAAATCAGAGAATTTGGCGGTTAATTAACAGGTCCCTAGCATATTTCGCAACCGATCCGTAGGCACACCAATTTGTGACACTTGTGTGACCTATGGTTCATTTTATTTATCCGTAGTTACATTGGTGTGTGCTTACAGCTATTATGTCCGTAAAATAACAATTTAAAAGAAATTAATACATACTCAACTATACATATAGAAAAAAAACCCCCGACATTTAAAAAATGCCTAACAGAGAGATCGATCGATCAGAGACATCGATGTCAAACTTATAACACCGCTCTTTTTGCGTCGGGAGTTAAAAAAAAAAAGCATGACAGATTGGATAAATAGAATGACGGTTCTTTTTGTTCAGAACTTGCTTAGTCCGTATCGCCAACGCTATCTACCTTTTTTTTGGAACTACATACAATTGCAGACATGAAAAATATCCTCTCTCTCTAATGCTGGGGCCACACTAACGGGAAATGTCGTTAAATAGCGCGGTGATTGACGTTTGACATAAGTGTGGCCACGACATTGAACGGCATTCACATTGGCGTTTGACGTTAGCCGATAACTCAAGTGCATTCACGTTGACCGTTCAAGTGTAGCCACTCACATAGTAGCGTTAATATTTATCGCGATGATAGGCATTGACATTTCCCCTGACGTTGACCTTAGTGTGGCCCCAGCATGAAAGGGCCCAAGTCCGACAGTGGGAACGAGATAAGTTAAATTTGATAAGCGCAAAATTAATAATAATAATAATACAGTAATATACTGTTTTAAACGACCATGGTCAAAAACATTAGAATTAGGTGATTACCGTGAGTTTTGTGCGTCGAGATTTAAATCGAGTTGCAAGTGACTTGTATGAAAATGGTAATGTCATCGTAAGCAAAAAACTTGCGAGGAAGCGGGTAGATAGATACGTCTGCCCGTTATAACATCAACAATCCTACCCGCAGAAACCGTGATCATGGCGCTTGCAACAGTGCCGAAATATCGAGAACTCAAACAAAAACAAATATACATGGTAATTATCCCGTTATAAAACCTAATTCTAATAAAACAGTAGTTCAATCAAAAATAATTCAAAAATCTGTAGGCACATTCAATTTTTTTTTTAAATTAATACATTTTCAACACGATACATTAAAAATAAAGCTTAACCGAATTTGATATTACTGCAATAATACAATAATTATTTATCATTTATGTATAATAAAATATGTTTGATTACATCATGCAAGAAAACAAATCTAGCCAGGCGAGCACTAGAAATATAAAATGCCCTACCACCAAGCTATGGTTTCTAGTTTCGAAGAATTTAAGGAACATTGTTGCAACCATAAATACTTGTTAATCCTTGCAATTAAATAAAATGATTAATTTAATTTGATTTCATCACGATGTTTTCCTTCACTATAAGTTTTTAAGGACCAACCACTGAGCTATCACCGCTTCAGAAGTGGGAACTGATGATGATGATGACCAGGGCCGGATTAACGCTGTCAGGGCCCTTGAGCATTGCCGTTCTAGGGCCCCTTTGTCTTACTTTTAAAAATACATTTATTGCATCACAATATTCATAACTAGCTGTATCCCGCAGTTTCACCCGCGTCGACAGCAGTCTATCGCGATAGCATTATAATATGTCTTTTTCGACGAATTAAACTATCTTCATACGAAATTTCATCAATATCGGTTTCAATTATGCCAATTTTCGGAAGGACACAAGATTTCACATCCCTACTAATCCCAACTAATATATAAATGCGAAAGTAACTCTGTCTGTTACGCTTTCACGCCTAAACTACTGAACCGATTTCAATTAAATTTGGTACAGGGATAGTTCAAGCCCTGGAGAAGGACATAGAATATTTTTCATCGCGATAAAGAGTTGTCCACGCGGGTGAAACCGCGGGGCGCAGCTAGTAACAAAATAAAAACGCTTAACTAAACCTTAAAATATAAAGCTTAGCTATAAAAATAACCGACATCTCTTTCCCCTCGATTCCTCTGGGATACCATCATCAGATCCTGGTTTCCATAACACGGTACCACCCTTGGGATATCTCCTATCCAACAAAAAAAAGAATCCATCAAAATCGGTTAGTAAACGACGAAGTTTTCCGCGAACAAGCCTAAAAAAGGCATGTATACGGTCGAATTGAGAAACGTCCTCCTTTTTTGAAGTCGGTTCATAAAATAAAGGCACCTATCAAACTAAACAATACAACTACTAAATCTAATAAACCACTACGAGTTGGCAAAGTTCCCAAAAAGCTGGCCGCATGGCCGCGTTGAATGGCAATTTTCGTTCGATTAAATGTGGATTTATTTCTTGCACGGGGGCCCTAGTCGACACGGGGCCCTAGTGGACACGGGGGCCTCTAGGTTAAGAGGACGCTGTGATAAACAATGAATCTGAAATCAGCTCCATACAAAAACGCAAGCGAGCTGACTAATGCCGTAAGGTCGTATGCGTCGAAAGAAATGTTTTTTTTCGTTTAAAATGAAAACTAGCGTTAATTTTATAGAACTAAACCTGTAGTTCTTTGAAGAATGTGTATATACATATAACATACAAAAAAAAATATTCAACTCTTAAATCGGTTTTGTATGCCTGTAAAATGAAAATCTTTTTTTTAGAGGGCAGTTTCCGATCATTGCTTCTCTGCTATGAAAGTTAACCAATCGTGTTATCCTTCCGACAATTTGATGTCAAAAACATGATCTTAAATTTACATAAATATTAGCTCTGTATGTTTTGCAATTGCTGAGAAAAAAGGAGATCCCTGCAGCCATTATTGCCAATTCTTCATCTCAATCCAGCCCTGACGACGTAGTTCACCGTTTCGGCGCGATTGCCGGCGACACAATCAACGTCTCCCGTTTCATGGTCTTAATCTTGCAGAGGGTCCCGCGGCGGCTCGGCAGGCCAGACTCCGATTTGATGTTAAAAAACGAGAGGTTCAGGTTGTGTTCACGCTTGGCGTGAAGTTTCACATCTCTGTATTTTCTGTGAAGAGAAATTAAGGTTTTACCACTAGCAATTTCGTTTACAGTAGCCTCGTTAGTCCGGCCAAAACCAAAACTAGGAACTTGCTCCAATTCAATCAATTAGTAATAAGAATAAAATTGTCAACGTGATCGCGCCAAAAAAATTACCTGCCGGGCGTTTCCTGCCTGTTCTTTTGCCGGCGTAAGGAGGTTGGTACAGGCGTACAGGCGTTTTAAGTTGACGTTTTAAAGTGATCACAATGTATCCTATGGAATTATTTTTATTGGAATGTTTGGATTACTGATTGTAAACTTTTTTCCATTTCCATCCCTACTTATTTTTTACTAATTACAGGGTAGCGTTTGATCACAAGTCACCTGATGTTAAGTGACGATATGGTCGAAGGTGGCGCCACGCTACACCTGGACTAAGAACTGGCTCTCAAGTGAGGCTGCCGGAACACACCGATAGGTGCTCGGCGACAGATTCTTAACTCGAGGGTGGTAGCTAGCCAGACGAGTACTAGAAAATACCCTACCACCAAGCTATGGTTTCATCACGATGTTTTCCTCCACAGAAAGCTCAAGCTCATTGTAGGATTCAAACCCACGTCCCACGGGTCGCAATTCGACGTCACTACCACTGAGCCATCATCGCTATAAAATCTACTATTCCAGCATGACTACTAATGCAACATATCTACGCAAAATGAGTAAAACCACACGCCACAAAGTCTAAACACACCCAAATGTCTAAAACATCGAAAATGTTTACAAAGCGCAAAATGTCTGAAAAAAGCCAAAATGTCAAAAGACGGCAAAATGTCTAAAGTTTACCTGAATCCCTGCTCGCACACGGGACAGTCGGCCTTATGTTTCCTCTCGCGGTGCACCGCCCACGCGTGGTCCCACTTCTTGCGGAGACTGTCGAAGTGTATATCGCACGCCAAGCATTTGAACCTGATAGCGCGCTCATGGCGAATCTGCAACGGGAAGAGTGCTAACTTTTATTAGCCTCTTCTGATTCTCTTTTGATTTTTTGATACACAGAATTATACAGTAGAATTATAGGTCTACCAGGATCTGTGATGGCAAAAAAAAGTTTCATAAATAGCGATTTTCATATGGCAACGACAAAAATGTCATCTGTCAACTGAAATTTCGAGGAATTGTTTTTGGTTTGGCTTCAAATTAGTAGGAATGACACGTCTTGATACTTTTGTTTATTGCATTTTTCGTGTGAACTGAAGAAGCTTTCTCTCGAATAGGGATCGATGAATGGCGAAATCGTATCAGTTCATAGAACAAGATCGATTGAGATGCAGGACCATGGACAGAGTAATTGGAGTTTTCATCTAAATTTCGAACCCCACATTCGCCACAGTAAGATTTTCAAAAATTATCCTTGATCATTGGATAATTTTTTATATTTGCATGTATCACACACAGAATCAGTCACTATAGGGAAAAAAAGTATCAAAACGTTTTACTCCGATTTCCATATTGCTAGCGTCAATTTCTTTTTTCCCTTTTCTGGTAGACCTATATATATCCTACTTCCTAATCTTTAAATAAATATAACTCAAAGGTGACTGACTGACATAGTGATCTATCAACGCACAGCCCAAACCACTGGACGGATCGGGCGGAAATTTGGCATGCAGGTAGATGTTATGACGTAGGCATCTGCTAAGAAACGATTTTGATTAATTCTACCCCCAAGGGAATAAAATAGGGGATGAAAGTCTGTATGAAACTTTGTCAATTTTAAACCGATCGGGCTGAGACTTTGCATGCATAAAGCTGTAGCCCACGCGGGTGAAACCGCGGGGAACAGCTTGTAATATTATAAACGCGAAAGATTGTGAGTATGTATGTATGTTTGTTGCTCTTTCACGCAAAAGTTTGACCACAAGTCACCTGATGTTAAGTGACGATGTGGTCGAAGATGGCGCCACGCTACACCTGGACTGGGAACTGGCTCTCAAGTGAGGCTGCCGGAACACACCGATAGGTGCTCGGCGACAGATTCTTAACAAGAGGATGGGTAGCTAGCCAGGCGAGCACTAGAAAATACCCTACCAGCAAGCTATGGTTTCATCACGATGTTTTCCTTCACCGAAAGCTCAAGCTCATTGTAGGATTCGAACCCACGTCCTACGGATCGCAAGCCGACGTCACTACCACTGAGCCATCATCGCTATAAAGTTGCTATAAAGCTAGTTAATAATAATAATAATATAATAATGCCCGCACAATCACATACATGGGCTCTGACCCCTAACTAGATTTCCCTGTATCTAGGGTATCAGAAACTACGAGGATCGGGGATCCATAACACCCAGACGCAGAACAAATACTTGCGCTTTTTTTTTTCAATGCATAAATATTTATCCTGTAGCGGGAATCGAACCCGCGACCTCACGCTTCACAGTCGGCTATCTGCCCATTGCGCCACTTCGGTCGTCAAGGTAGTTAGGTACCTGCACATGCTTTCTGTACGCCGAATTCGTATAGAAATTCTTGTCGCATTTGCTGCAATGTTGAGGTTTAGTCACTCGATGCATCTGCAAAACGAAAAATCGATTTGTGGCAAAAAAACCTGTAATTCCAATCATTTTTTCATCATCATCATCATCAGCCTTTCACGTTCCCACTGCTGGGACTCTGGCCTTCTCTCAGAGAGAGTACGGGCCGTAAAGTAGCACGCGGGCCCAGTGCGGGTTGGTAGATGTCGCATGCCCTTGAAAATGTTGCGGTTCTTGGACACGCCGGTTTCCTCACGATGTTTTCCTTCACCGTTTTGAGCGATGGCGAATCCGCACATAACTTATTAAGTCATAGGTGCGGGGCCGAGAGGATTCGAACTCGGTGTCGGCGCCTTGTAAGTCGCACGCGTTACCGTTCGGCCACCATCGCTCATTATCCTCCATTTTTAAAACACTTTTATTAGCTTGACTTGTAACTAACTAACTAACTAACTAACAATGTAATCAAATCTTAGAAGTCAATTTTCACCTACTTCTAATTGTCGCATCGACTTGAAACTTTGTATGTGTATGTAATCTCGGTGACAATGCAATAATTTGGTATCATCGACCTGATCTGATGATGCAGCCGGAAGGTGGGTAGGGCATCTCTTCGCTGGCTACTAGTAAACCCCTCGTGTTTGGGCTCATATGAATCGTCTTGATGAGTACAATAGATTGGACTTGGAGACGAGGGTCTGATGATGCAACCGGAAGGTGGGTAGGGGATCTCTGCAGTGGCTACTAGTAAACCCCTCGTGTTTGGGCTCATATGAATCGTCTTGATGAGTTCAATAGATTGAACTTGGTGACGAGGGTCTGATGATGCAACCGGAAGGTGGGTAGAGCATCTCTGCAGTGGCTACTAGTAAACCCCTCGTGTTTGGGCTCATATGATTCGTCTTGATGAGTCCAATAGATTGAACTTGGTGACGAGGGTCTGATGATGCAGCCAGAAGGTGGGTAGGGGATCTCTGCAGTGGCTAATAGTAAACCCCTCGAGTTTGGGCTCATATGATTCCTTTTGATGAGTCCGATAGATTGGACTTGGTAACAAAAGACTAAAAAGTAAAAAAATAAAAATATATAGTTTAAAAAACTAAAAAAAACACTTTAAAATGCACTCAAAAATATAAAATAATTAAATTGACTTGTATTAGTTACGATATAATGGTTAATTCAAAAAGTGTGGAGCGCTTCTTTTACTGGGTAAATAAAAGTAAACACAACCAAAATGCGATCCACACTTTTTCAATTAACCATTATATCGTAACTAATACAAGTCAATTTAATTATTTCATATTTTTGAGTGCATTTTTAAAGTGTTTTTTTTAGTTTTTTAAACTATATATTTTTATTGGTTTATGTTTATATATCAAATGTTATTGTGTGAAGTGTATTTAACTGGTTTTTGGTCTAGTATGTGCTATTATAGTGAACTCACCATCATATGTTTCTCCAAAGACGATTTGGCGTGGAATTTCTTCCTGCATATATCACATATCAGCACCTAGAACAAATAAATAATATAGTACAAATACTTTCGGTTGAGCTTGAGCTTTCGGTGAAGGAAAACATCGTGATGGTGGTAGGGTATTTTCTAGTATTCGCCTGGCTAGCTACCAGCCTCGTGTTAAGAATCTGTCGCCGAGCACCTATCGGTGTGTTCCGGCAGCCTCACTTGAGAGCCAGTTCCCAGTCCAGGTGTAGCATGGCGCCAGCTTCGACTACATCGTCACTTAACATCAGGTGACTTGTGGTCAAACGCTAGCCTGTAAGTAACCAAAAAATGCGAGATTGGTAACAGCGCCACCTACCGGCCAGAACGACGTACCTTCAAGCTGTGTATCTTCTTGTGCTTAGCAAAGTTGCTGGAGTCGCTGAACGTCTTGTTGCACAGGTCACAGTAGTAAATCTGCGAGATTGGTAACAGCGCCACCTAACGGCCAGAACGACGTACCTTCAAACTGTGTATCTTCTTGTGCTTAGCAAAATTGCTGGAGTCGCTGAACGTCTTGTTGCAGAGGTCGCAGCGGTAGACGGGCAGCCCGCCGTGCTCTCGCATATGGAACTTGTACTCTTCGGCGCGGTAGAAGTCTTCGTCGCAGATCTGACACCTGGTTATTGGTAAATCATGTTTTTAGAAGACATCTTGACTCGAATCCGGATCTTCTGTACCCCTGGTACAGTCAACGACAAAAGTCACTAAGCATAGACAATGTTTATTTTACGTCACTTAACATCAGGTGACTTATGGCCAAAACCTACCGTGTAGAAAGTAAAATGTTATAAAAAACCTTCACTACTTATTATAAAACAAAGTAAACCTTACATTCTCTTTGCAAAGTCCTCCGCGCCGCGTCTGTCTGTTCGCGATAAACTCAAAAACTACTCCACCGATTTTCATGCTGTTTTCACCAATAGATATCGGACATTCCATTCAAAAGATATTACGAAATTAAAATGTCAATCCAATGGAAAAAAACCACCGCGCCGCCCGCGCCCCGCCCCGCCATCCATGGCCATGCAGTGGCCGCAGCGCAGCGGATAACGCGGCGGGCACCGAAGTGCGGGAATAATTTTGGAGTATACAGATTATATATTATGCTTTCACGCCTAAACTACTGAACTGATTGGTACATAGATAGTTTGAACCCTGGAGAAGGACATAGGATACTTTTTGTCGCGATAAACTGTAGCCACGCGGGTGAAACCGCGGGGAACAGCTAGTATATATATAGAAATCAATTGCTATTTGTTAGTCTCGCTAAAACTCGAGAACGGCTCCACCGATTTGGCTAATTTTATTTTATTTTATTTATTTTGGTAATAGGCGAGCAGCCCAGAGGCTGATGTGCCTATATCATGCTGTGTTGAATTATAGCAATGTGCAAAAGTGCAGAGAAAAGTCAATTCTGTAGCAAGGAAGCATTGTTCGTTCGCAACCACTTCTCCAGTCTGTTTTTAAAGGAATTCACTGAAGGTGCTGACACAACGTCTTCTGGTAGTCTATTCCAGTTGTGCACCACTCTAGAAGCCAGGAAGTGATGCGCAGTGTTTGATTTAGATGGTGCGCGTACTATCTGCATTTTATTTCCTCTTGAAGATTTGGTCTTGAAATGATCGTGGAGGTCTAGGGAAGGTTCAAGAGGTGACTTTTATTGGCGATACGAAGTTCGCCGGCTCGGCTAGTTTTTTTCGAATTTTCAAATCTTGTACAGTTCCGGGTGACACTTACGTAAGTGTCTGAGTCTTCAATTTCTTGGTGTAGGCGTCCATCAGCAGGTGCTCGATCAGGTGACGCTTGGAGTCGTGCCGCCGAGAGAACTGGCGGTGGCATATCATGCATTCCTTCTCGCGTATCACTGAGCGGAGTTGCTCTGAAATCAAATTAAACATGGTCATTTCTGAAATCTATTTCTCTCTTTATCGCAACAAAACGTAACATACAAAAAGCCTATAGAAAAAAAATATTTCCATAATATCCAAATTTTAATACATTCCTCGCATCTTTTTCAATTTTTCTCTTCTTCCTTGAACTTCAACGAACACAACAATTTGCGAAATTGTTGTATCCGTTCACGCGTGATGCGATGACTAAGGGTGATTCCTTTTTTATATAAAGTTATTTAAAGTTAATTAAATTAATAAAAATATATAGTTTAAAAAAACTAAAAAAAAAACACTTTAAAAACGCACTGAAAAATATAAAATAATTAAATTGACTTGTATTAGTTACGATATAATGGTTAATTCAAAAAGTGTGGAGCGCTTTTTGGTTGTGTGTACTTTTATATACCCAGTAAAAGAAGCGCTCCACACTTTTTGAATTAACCATTATATCGTAACTAATACAAGTCAATTTAATTATTTTATATTTTTCAGTGCGTTTTTAAAGTGTTTTTTTTTAGTTTTTTAAACTATATATTTTTATTTTATTACTTTTTAGTCTTTTGTTACCAAGTTCAACCTGTTGAACTCATCAAGACGAATCATATGAGCCTAAACACGAGGGGTTTACTAGTAGCCAGCGCAGAGATGCCCTACCCACCTTCCGGCTGCATCATCAGATCAGGTCGATGATACCAAATTATTGCATTGTCATCGAGATTACATACACATACAAAGTTTCAAGTCGATACGACAATTAGAAGTAGGTGAAAATTGACTTCTAAGATTTGATTACATTGTTAGTTAGTTAGTTAGTGTCAAGTCAAGCTAATAAAAGTGTTTTAAAAATAGCCATGAGCACTTTTTGATAGGCAAGTGATCATAGGCATATCTATCTAAATATATATAACTCTATATACTTATAGCGATGATGGCTCAGTGGTAGTGACGTCGGCTTGCGATCCGTAGGACGTGGGTTCGAATCCTACAATGAGCTTGAGCTTTCGGTGAAGGAAAAACATCGTGATGAAACCATAGCTTGGTGGTAGGGTATTTTCTAGTACTCGCCTGGACTAGCTACCCCATTCAAGAATCTGTCGCCGAGTGCCTATCGGTGTGTTCCGGCAGCCTCACTTGAGAGCCAGTTCCCAGTCCAGGTGTAGCGTGGCGCCATCTTCGACCACATCGTCACTTAACATCAGGTGACTTGTGGTCAAACACTACTCTGTAAATAGTAAAAAAAGAACTTATAAAGAGATAGAGAGATGATACCAACCTAGCGCATAAGTCAGGACCTCCGGGAGCATAGCTCTCGAGTTGGAAACTTGCATCCTATCACTGGTGATGTCTATCACGACCGGTTCCGTCTTCATCGCCGACATCAGGTTCAGGTGGGACTCCCAGTGGGTGAACTGATGTGCGGGCAGCACTTCCTGACGGCACTGCTGGCATCTGGGAATTAACTTTTATTTTGCTTGCGGCGGCGTCGTGTGTCGGGTCGCCCTCTTCCCTCTCATCGTCGAGGAGAGCGATGGTTGGCACAAGCGTCAACTCGTGAACGGGTGTTGCTTGTGGGGTCTGGTCTGCTTTGGTTGTGATCCCGCAACTCATTAATATTCATGTTCCCATATCCCAATGTGTAAAACCAAACAAGAGAAATCTTATTAGTAAAGCTAATTAAAAAAAATCGGACCATTAGATGACAAAACAAAAAACCTTGGGATTGTAGTGAACTTGCTCCAATTCAATCAATTAGTAATAAGAATAAAATTGTCAATGTGATCGCGCCAAAAAAATTACCTGCCGGGCGTTTCTTGCCTGTTCTTTTGCCGGCGTAAGGAGGTTGGAACAGGCGTAGCTAGTTTTAAGTTTGTACGTTTTAAAGTGATCATACATATTATGTATCCATAAGGAATTTAGATTTTGATATTTTTGTTTTTGATCATCATCATCTATTTCGAATTCAAAGTTCAAAATATCCTTTACAAATGCATTAATTTAACGCCGCGGTTTTGGATCGATATGTCATGTCATAATATGTCATTTTGGCAGTAATATGTCAAGCCCTAGTACTAATATGACATGACATTTTGATCCAAAACCGCGGATAACGGATCTGTACCCCTAGTAGTCCTAGTACAGGTTTTGATAGTTTACAAAAACTATAAAAGTTTTCGTTTCCATCCATACATACTTTTTTCAGCGAATCTTACCGAGACTTGGAGGAACTGAAATCTAAAGGTTATTTTAAATCGTTATAATCATATTCCAACAATGTTATTGAGTTACTTTTTGAATTTGAGCAGATCGAGTTGCCACTTTGACAAGTCGGCGGTGGTAAACGTCGACGTTTACGAAAACTTTTATCGTTTTCAAAACTTGTACTAGGGGTACTGGATCGATTATTTATTAATTTCGGGCATTAGCAAATAATAAAATTACACTTCGGTACCTTTGTTGCCTCTTCGTAGGCACCTCCAACTTCTTATTAATCAGCCAACAGTTAACGAAGCTCTGCCTCACATGCTTATGGAAGTGTGGCAGGAGGCACTGCAGGTTCTCAAACTTGACGTTGCAGGCCGGGCACTGAAGCGCTCCGTAGCCGTGCTCCTCAAAATGTAGCAGGTACTTCTTCAACGTCGAAAAGGTGAAGTTGCATTTGGTGCACTCGTAGGCGTTATCAACGTCAACGTCCGGTGACAGCTCACATTTAGAGTTCACGTGGATACGGTAGAGTTTATGCTTGTTCGTATAACCACACTTAGTGCATGTGTAGGTACGTTTATGTCTTTTATGCCGGAGAATGTTTGGTTTCGTTGGTGTTAGAACGGCTGCGTTCGTGAAATTGTTCAGCGGAGCGATCTGGCTCGGTTTGATATATTGCAATCCGTTCACGGTCCTCAGTAGAGGTTTTTCCTTGTTAAAAGACTGTATTAGGATCTTGACTTGACCCTTCGCTAGGCCCGGAAACATCTGCAGGTTAGCTTTCTGCGTAAAGGTATCCGCGATTTGTGTATCTGTCACTTCTATTAACTCTTGTTTGACGTCTACCGGTTCCATTTTGACGTTGGTTATGTCAAAGTCATGTGTGATATCAGGCTCGCACTCCTGCGGTTCGATCTTGATGTCAAACTGACATACGTCATTGATGTCGTATGTTTCACTGATATCATACTGACCGTCTTCTTCTATTGGTTCTTGTTTGACTGTTACAGTGTCTTCTTCGTCTTGTATTTCTAATTGTTCTTCGTAGTCAATTGGTTCTATCTTGATATCGGTTTCATCACCTTGAGGACATATTAAATTATTAATTATATACTGATTATATACTGTATAGGTTCAGCTTTCGATGAAGGAAAACATCGTGATGAAACCATAGCTTGGTGGTAGGGTATTTTTTAGCGCTCGCCTGGCTATCTACCACACTCTTGTTAAGAATCTGTCGCCGAGCACCTATCGGTGTGTTCCGGCAGCCTCACTTGAGAGCCAGTTCCCAGTCCAGGTGTAGCGTGGCGCCATCTTCGACCACATCGTCACTTAACATCAGGTGACTTGTAGTCAAACGCTACCCTGTAATAAGTAAAAAAAATTCAATCTAGAGTAGGGCAAAGCGTGGATAGATAGGTTATTGGGAACGGCCGTAAGTGGAGCGATGACATTGTAAGAGTCGCAGGGAGCCGATGGATGGTTATGGCTAATAGCCGTTCAAAGTGGCGTCCAAGGGGGAGGAGGAGCAAACAATCTGTTTATAGATAAGGATAAAAAAGTTAAACAGAATAAAAAAAAACAACAAAAAAAAATATGGCTACTAAATACTAAAAAAAAAACCCTTATCCCCCTCCCATTCCCTCCTATCCCAACATACTCTACTTCCCTCCAAATTCTTAATGAATATGGAGTAGGTAGTAACTTGGTAGCAAATTGGTGACAAGATGTGTCAGCTGAGAAAAGTCTCCAGACATCACTGTCCGTGGAAAAACCAGAATGACGTACAGGAATAAAAAATAAAATAAAAAAAGGGGGAGGCCTATGTTCAGCAGTGGACTTCTTCCGGCTGATGATGATGATGATGATGATGATGATGAAAAGACCACTCACCTTCTGAGGTGACAATTTTGTGATTGCGAACACTTTCTGTCACTTGAAACACTTTTGACAGCATCTGTTCGTAGCCCGTGGAGGGGTCCTGGCTATCCTGGCTATCATCTGTGTTGGTCGCTTCAGTCGGCTCGACAAGTTGCCGCTCTACGATGCCTTGCATCTCCTGGAATGTAGAAATTGGAGGTTAGCATTTCTGCCCCCGTTATTATAATTACAGTAAGTCAAAAAAATTTAACATTTTTAAAATGGTATATCTTAATGATTATAGCAGATACCTTGGATATCGTAACGGACACCAAAAGTTAAATTTGCGTAGGTTAAAAAGAAAAAAAATTCCAAGTAGGACTTGATTTACAAATCACAGTACTGAAAAAAAGTCATAACACCAGTAAAACGACTTACTGTAACTATAACAACGAGGGCAGATTTGCGCACGATGTTTTCTTTCACCGTTACGAGCGATGGCACATAACTTATCAAGTCATAGGTGCGGGGCCGAGAGGATTCGAACTCGGTGTCGGCGCGTTGTAAAGCGCACGCGTTACCGTTCGGCCACCATCGCTCTATATGTGATTGTGTGGATTGTTTGTGGTTGCATAATTAATATTAATTACAGTAGAACCTCGTTAAGTCGAACCTCGATAAGTCAAAAACCTCCAAATCTCGAAAAAATGTTTTGTTCCCTTCCCTTCAAACACCAAAACCTCCATTACTTGAAATCTTGACCCTCTGTTAGTCGAAATAATCACAAGCCAAGCCAAGCCATTTTGGTACATATTTTCACTCTATAACTCGAAAAATTAAATTTGACCTCTGTATCTCGAACATAGCAACGTTTTATTTTACAACCTTTACAACTTGATCATTTGGAATTTATTACCTCTATTGTTCGAACAAAAATAAGTTACCGACTTTAAGAACCTGCCGACAATGTGAGTACACTATTGTTTCTTAGAAAACATTTTAGGAGTATACGATAATAAATGTATGACTCACGTAAACACGTGTTTGCTTGCTTGGTGTCAGGTGTTCAATTTTGATTTCCTTTGAAATTTAGCTAAGCAAGTCATTTGTTTTCGACTTAAATACTGTCAGAAGTAGTTTGGTTCTACTGCAATACACATCAATTAGTACAACAGTTAACATGAGTGCTGTGAAACGTAATCTATACTATAATATTATAAAGCTGCAGAGTTTGTTTGTTTGTTTGAACGCGCTAATCTCAGGAACTACTGATCCGATTTGAAAAATTCTTTCAGTGTTAGATAGTCCATTTATCGAGGAAGGCTATAGGCTATATTTTATTTCCAAAAAAAATTAGGGATCCGTAAGAAAATTGCTATTTTGCAACCCAAGGTGTGAAATCGAAAACCTATTTTTGCGTGCGCTGCAAAAACTATTGACACTAGAAAACAATAATGTATTACGGGTTTGTAGGTCTCATTTAGATCTACAAAAAAGTCCGCGAGAGCATATGTCTAACTATTATAGTTATGCCACAATAAGTGATCTTTTATTTTAAAAAATAATTTTTAATGCCGCCGCTAGAAAAGGCTCTTTATTTGTATCTTGGTATTAATCCTTATCAAAATAAATTACTTCTTATTCAAAACTGCTTCAATGCCTTTATATAACTTTTTGAATTATTCAATTCGGACATTCCATTCGAAAGATATATTTAAAAATGTAAGTAGTAGTAGAAAAATAAAACCGCCGCACCGCAGCGCAGCGGGAAACGCGGTGAGGTGAGGGGGGTACCGGGAGAATCTATGAAATAGGTAAAGTGCGGTCGCGGACCAGAAAGACCTTAAACTGCGCGGTTCAAACGTGCGGTCCAAGAAAAATTAACTTAGAATTAAAATAGGATAATAGGTACCTACAGCAGGTAACGCGTTGAGGGAGCACCGAAGTGCGGGAATAACTTTGGAGTATACGGAATATATACGCTATCGCGCCTAAACTACTGAACCGATTTAAATGAAATTTGGTATAGAGATAATTTGAACCCCGGGGAAGGACATAGGATACTGTTTATCGCGATAAACTGTAGCCCACGCGGGTGAAACCGCAGGGAACAGCTAGTCCTCCATAAGTTGAAAACTCTATAACTCGAATTTTTTGGCGTCTCCCTTGATGTTCGACTTATAGAGGTTCTACTGTAATTAGTAAAGGTAAGTACCTCTTTTATATCATTAGACTCTTCCAAAATTTGGTTGTCTGCGTGACTGCTCGACTGGTTTGAATACACGTCTTGGTCGACCGGACTCTTAGAAGCTGTAAACAAATAAAAAAACAAAATGTATTCAAAACTAGTTGCCTCCCGCGGTTTCACCCGCGTCGTCCCTTCATCCCGCAGGAACCTTTTTCCGGGATAAAAAGTACTTCACATAATCCTATTAATATTAAACGTGAAAGTTTGTATGTATGGATGTATGTTACTCTTTCACGAAAAAACTACAGAACGGATTAGAATGAAATTTGGAATGGTAATTGGTGTCGATTCGGTTTTGCATTCTCTAAAACTAAACTAAGTTTTACAGGTCTATAAGTAATGCTGTCCTTTTTTTACTTCAGTGGTTAGAAAAAGACAGCAATACTGTTAGACCTTAGAATTAGGTTTTATTCTCGATATTTCGGGAATAGTATTCTCGTGATCATGGCGCTTGCAACAGTGCCGAAATATCGAGTACTCAAACAAAAACAAATACATGGTAATTATCCCGTTATAAAACCTAATTCTAATGTTTTTGACCGTAGTGGTTTAAAACAGTATACTGTTAGACCTGTTAAACTCAGTTTAGTTTTAGAGAATGCAAAACCGAATCGACACCAATAGCTTATACCCTGGATTAACACATAGGCTACTTTTTATCCCGGAAACAGGTTCCTGCGGGATAACGGGAAGACGCGGGTGAAACCGCGGGGCGCAATTAGTAAAAATATATTTTGATTTTAATCATTACCTTTGGTTTTGAGAATACCAGCGGAAGGTGTGGCTCGTTCCTTATATTGTGAGCTGTCTGACCTCACACACTGCTCGGGCACCAGCACCTGTAATATCATCATCATTATCAGCAACCATCCATAAATTACGTCACACCAATTTGATGTTTTTTTTACCCCTCCCCGTCCTTGTCACAGCTGGTCCTTGTCACAGCATTCCTACAATCCCAAGCTTTTTTGTCATCTAAATAATCCCGATATTTTATAATAAGCTTTACTAATAAGATTTCTCTTGGTCGGTTGTACACATTGGGATGATATGGGAACATGAATATTAACGAGTTACGTAACCAAAGCAGACCAGCAGCGCGATCCTAATTCACACGGAAACTCTACCGACCACGGATTCGGAAATATTTCCTTCAGATTTTTTTAGACATGATTCATTAATCTGAATTTGCAGACTGATTTAATTCGACAAACCAGCTGCTCAATCACGGAAAAGTCACCAGAAGACGTTGTGTCAGCTCCTTCAGTGAATTCCTTTAAAAACAGACTGGACAAGAGGTTGTGAACGAACAATGCTTCCTTACTACAGAATTGACTTTTCTCTGCACTTTTGGACATTGCTATAATTCAACACAGCATGATATAGGCACATCAGCCTCTGGGCTGCTCGCCTATTACCAAAATAAATAAATAAGATTTATGAATCGTGTCTAAAAAAATCTGAAGGAAATTTTCCGAATCCGTGGTCGGAAGTGTTTCCGTGTGAATTAGAATCGCGCTGATGGTCTGCTTTGGTTGTAATCCCGTAACTCGTTAATGTTCATGTTCCCATATCCCAATGAGCACAACCAACCAAGAGAAATCTTATTATAAAATATCGGTTGTGCACCGCTTTAGAAGCCAGGAAGTGGTGGACCCTTCATTTGATATCTAGCTACTATTATCAACTTACCATTTCAAAGAAAGTCCTTCTCTTATCATACTTCTGCCTATGATCAATCGATTTATGAAGTTTCATTGACTTCTCATCCGCGAAAAGCATGGTCGGTGGGCACTCCGGATTGATACACTTGTACGCCATCTTGTAGTTTTCCGTATGAAACAACATATGTTCCGTCTCCATACACTTCTTCAGCAACAGATCACCGCATATCATACAACGCACGTTCGCCTCTCCCATCGTCTCGTGAAAGTCAGCGAGCATCTTCGTTGGAAATTTCCGGTAGCAGTGCGAGCAATTTGAGTTCATCGAACTCCTCGTACACATGTGAGTGTAGAAATGATGGTAGATCTTACGGCAGATCGCACAAGTTTTAAAGGAGAAAGGGCTCGGTAGATCGGAGCGGACTAAGTGGGACGTCACCATATGCGTCTCCAATTCTTGGTTGTGTGCAAATTTAGACGGGCACAGTTTGCATTTGTTTCCTTTCGGTTTTTCCTTTGACTTTATTTGTACGGGACAGTTCGGCTGGTGCTGCATCAACGCTGTACAAGTAGGCAAGTTCAAATTGCAACCAAGACACATGTACGAATTACTTGCGGTTTTAACGTGAAAGTCAAACGGTTTACCGCATCGAAAGCAATCTCCTTCACATTCAATGTACGATGTCTGCTTGCTGACTTCGTTGCTTGCAACTATGACGGATTCGTGGTAGTTATCATGGTGGTATACCTTAAGCGTTTTGTGATCGTGGCATTTTATGTGTTCTCGGAACGGGTCTAGGTACCACCAAGCGAGGTCACAGAGTTGGCACTGGTAAAACAACGGACTCTCTCTCCAGACTCGACTGTTGATCAACGATATACCCCAGCCGTGCAATGCTTTCTGTATCAGCTCGTTGTACGGATTCTTATCTTCCTCCGGCTTCAGAACACGTCCCCAGACATTCTTCATTTCGATGTGGAGAAATCTATCAGCCGGGTTTTCCGAGCTCCATATTATGTGATCGGAGATCTTAAACATCTTCTCCAGATTGATATGGAAGACTTGGATTGAGGAGCTTCTTCGACTACAAGGGAAGAGATTGGAGGTGGTTGCATGTCTACGTTTCAAGTCTGCGTGGTTGTTGGAGTCTTCGTTCTCAGCGTCCATGATCGACTCGTCAAACTCTTCCACTTCCACCTTGACCGAGAGCTGCATTGACGGTGGCTTTGCATTGGGGACATCTTGAAGTGAGTATGTGTGGTCTAAAATCTTGGGCCTCAGATTTATGAGTTTGGGAGCAAGTTTCTGCAATTCGGAAGAGACAAGACAAGTATTAGTAAATAGTTTATTTATTTATGGAGAGCCGCCTGAGGCTGACGTGCCTATATCACGCTGTGTTGAATTATAGCAATGTACAAAAGTGCAGAGAAAAGTCAATTCTGTAGCAAGGAAGCATTGTTTGTTCGCAACCACTTGTCCAGTCTGTTTTTAAAGGAATTCACTGAAGGAGCTGACACAACGTCTTCTGGTGGTCTGTTCTGGTTGTGCACCGCTCTAGAAGCCAGGAAGTGGTGTGCAGTGGTCATTTTAGATGGTTTGAAAGTGTTTTATGTAACTCTTTTTTACCAATAGTAACACAAAACAAAATATCATCCGCAAGTCCAAGAACCACAACATTCAAGGGCAAACAACATCTTGTGACATCTACCAACCTGCACTGGGCCAGAGTGGTAGATTACAGCCCGTACTCTTTCTCTGAGAGAAGGCCAGAGTCCCAGCAGTGGGAACGTGAAAGGCTGATGATGATGATGATGATGATGATGAATCTCTACATAGTATAAAACGAAGTTGCTTTCCTTGTCTGTCTGTATATCTGTTAACTCCAAATAAACCACACAACGGATTTGAATGTGGTTTATGCAATCAGTGACATATTGTTTGAAGGTTTTTATCAAAAGGTTGCTAAAGTTAAACACAGCATGATGAAATTTGGAACAGAGAAGCCTGGAGGAGAACATAGGATACTTTTTAAACAAACAGACAGATCAACAGAGTGAGTTACTTTTAAATTTGTTTATAATACCACCACCACCACCAGAACCACCAGAACCACCACCAGAACTACCAGAACCAGAAAGTACTACCAGAAGACGTTGTGTCAGCTCCTTCAGTGAATTCCTTTAAAGACAGACTGGACAAGTGGTTGCGAACAAACAATGCTTCTTTGCTACAGAATTGACTTTTCTCTGCACTTTTGCACATTGCTATAATTCAAGACAGCATGATATAGGCACATCAGCCTCAGGCTGCTCGCTTATTACCAAAAATAAATAAATAAATAAATAATATTAGTAACTTGACTTGAGATTTTATTAGTTTAGTTTTCCAATTATTGGTAAATATAGACTGTTGCTAATCTTTAAAAACATGTAAAAAGAAATAAAGAGGTTTAATTAAGTGACACAAATGTATATTTTATGCTGCTATCTTTCAATTACCTACTTATTTATGTATGTTTTAGAAATCTCCATGTAACAGGTATGTTAGGTAAAAAAAAATATAAATCTACCTCCACCTTGAAAAATAGATTAATTAAGAAGATATTAGGTACCAAGGACTATGGCAACAACTGGAAACTCAATAGTAAAACAAAACAAAATCATTGCATGAATTTTTGTTGAAAATATTTTTGGTACAATCTAGGTTACAATGGCTCCAATGTTGTAAAAACAAGCGTGAAATGCTCTCAGAGTCGGCTGTTTGCATGTTTTTATTATAATTGAACATAATTTGAGGATATTTTATTTATATATATCGTGCATAACGAAAAATTTCACTACCCTCGACCTTACTTATTTTCGGATGCGCGCGCATCTTTGCAGATCCCGACTATTTTGAATTGCTTCGACACCAATCTTTACCTTGTGCCTCGATGTACGATGTTTGAGGACATCGAAGCTCTTTTCAACCTTTCGGACAATATTGTTACAAATGGCTCGACGAGCCAGCAGCCCTATTTACTTGCAAGATGGTGGTTTACCTACCTGCAAAATTGTATTTTCTGTTTCGTCGAAATCTTCGCTCCGCACCTCCAACTTAGACTTCCTACTCCTCTTTCTACCTTCAGACATGTTGTATCTATAATTACATCACAGTTTTCGCGACACAAACGAAAAATTAAAATCAACTCCTGCAGGTAAAACGCAGAAATTCGTCAAAAACCACACTCCAACACTCCATTCACAATGTTGGACAAATGAATGAATGAAAATTGAAAACGAAATGGCGTATCTCGGAAGGAAATTACACAAAGCAAGCTGTTTAGATGAAACCCTGCATTGGCGTGGTAAATCGGATCTCTCTTTCTTACTTGTAACGAACTAGGCGCTTGGGACGTTTGACAGTTGTTGTATGAATGGTTTTGAAATTGGTAGGATTATGATGTACCGGGCGGGTAGTCGCGACATCGCGTCCGAGCCGGCCACCCCGCCTCTAGTCAAAGGAAACATTTTTTAGCGTTCCGTTATACTGTTTAAGATTATGTATTGAAAATGATTAAAGCATGAGCTAACCTAGGTCGTAAAGATTCCTTTGTGTTGCTTTGCGGTTGCGTGTGATTAAAGCATAGGTAATACGGCCTATTACTATACCTATTACCATATTAATATATTCTGCATCGGACTGTTGACCCGGTTTAGCGTGTGGCGAGTGGCGACGCTACACACAAAAGCCCACGTGGTGAAATTGCACATTGTATTTGAGCATATGGAAAGGATAAGAAATTATAGATATTAATAAAAGACCTTTAATTTAAAAATAAATTACACAAGTTAACTTTTGAATCTTTGCTGTCAACTTATAATAGTAAAACTAGGTAATTTACTCTTCAAATTATTTCAAATGCCACTCATATTAAGAACGAATGGTCACAGTTATAGCTACGTTGGTTTTTATCTCCTGCTAAACATAGTTACATAACATTTAGGGTTCTTTATCCATTCAGTTTCCCAGGATAATAAATAAACTGGCATATTCTAAAATAATTACCACGCCACCGGTATTGCGTGCACAGGAACGTTAATTATAACATACCATTTTTAATCTGTATGATCTATTTTATTTTTTTTTGTTATGGCGTCATATGATTAGTGTATTTGCCAGTGTCAAGTATTATACAATATAATATTTCAAACTCAAAAGAGTTGAATCAAGTTTCAATGATGGTGATGATGATGATGGTGAGGAGATGAAGGGATGAGGATAGTGTTAAAGTAAAGTAGTGGCCCTTTACTTAAACTTTACACGGACTTTTTTGGAGCAACTCGAAAAGTCACTTTCACAACTTTATTTCAATTTCCCACACTCGTACACATTAACGAACACATAATGGTTAATAATCCACCAATATTACACATTATCACTCGAAGAAACACAAGTATAGGAAATAAAAACAAAATTTTCACATTGACAATTCGATTGCCGCCAAAAAAGTCCATGATCTATTTTTATAGGTTTCCAAACGGTTTCCTGTGATCCTGCTTCTGTGGTTTCCAATCGTTGTTCGATCGATCTCATGAATCGATTCAAATCATGAGCGCTGCGATCGTTACAGAAAAAAAAAAACAATAACGCAAAGAACGATTGATTTATTGAAAATTATATTTATCAAGTTAATACAACATTACAACTTACTCGTTTCTTCATCTAAAAGTTTTTTAAAGTTGTAGAAATGTAATTCTTAAACCACGGATAGATGGCGCTGACGAGATATGGTTTTTTTAAAATATATTTTATTCAATGAAGAAGCAAAATGATCGGAGTCTTGAAATCTCAACACGGTTTTTTATGCCCAGAGCACAAGTTCAGTAAGAAAATAAATAGCTATTCACGTCATTAACTATCACTTCGTGTTTCTTTTACTTTCTTTAAGAGGCAAAAGGTCGGTTTAACCTTTATTGCAATTTGGAGAAGGCATACTAAACTTATGCATGACAGATTGGACAAATTAAATAAAAGTTTTTTTTAATTGATTTTGCCGACAAGGGAAACACTTTTTATTTCCAGCTTTCCGCCGCTGAACGGTATTAGGCTTCGATACACTTTGCTTTTTTTCATTGAACATAATTATTATGCCATACACAGATATCCATGTATTGCTAGCGCCATCTATCCATGGTTTGGGAACTAGGTTTGTTTAACTGTCAGAAAATTTCCCATCGCTATAAAATCGATCTTCGCTCTACATAAAATCGAGTTCCCAAGAACGTAAACCGAATTAGAGATGGGCAAATGAAAAAATGTATTGATATTTTTTAACAATATCAATACTTATTGAATTCCAAATATTTCATTTTTTTGTCAAGAAAAACGATAATTTATTTTTTGTATTAATAGTATTATTACTAGCTTTTCCTGATTCCTTTAATACTTATGTCATTTGATTCTGTTGCATGCATCACTCACTACTAGTACGTAGTAATATTCATGAAATCAAACATTTAGAATTGCGTTAAATCGCAACTGATACGAATTCAATATTCTAATACAAAATATATGGAATATGGATTCAAAATATCATAACGTAACAAATAAAAATATCGACGATATATATCGATAACTTAAAGACAAATTATCATTATTTTTTTGCCCAATTCTAATCCCTATATTATTTAATTTTTAGCTAACCTCAAAATGGGACGATACGAGATGTAAAACAAAGTTAAAAAATTACTTTCTCACAGCCTACCTAAAAATGAGTATATTTATCAAGCATTGCCGACCTGCGGGTTTCGCCCCAGCCTACAACGTTAAACTCTGGCGGCTGAACTCAACCTCGGTAGATAGAAAGCCGAAAAAAGGCGATGAAGATGAAGAATTTCGTGTTCTTGATATTTTGAAGAAAAGAACCAGACAACAGAGAAGAGTTGTTCGGAGAACTGATATACAGCCAGATAGGAGTGATAGAATGCCTACAGACCAGGTAATTGCTTGTCATCTTCAAGTGAAGTTCAATTGAATGTGAAATTAGTTCTTCTCTACATTAATGCCTTACCTCGCAAGCGACAAAAGGGCTACCTCATAATGATCAGGGAGTAATAAAATGTAAAATGATGTCTCCAGAAATAATCTAGGCAGTATTTTTTTCAAGAAATACCCTAAAAATCCTCTGGGTTGTATATCTCTGGGTTTTTTTTTGTTGCTTAGTTAAAATAAAATAAAAAAAATAAAAAAAATCAATTTATTTCCACTATTTAACAGCATATTATGTTCCAGTTACTTATTTAACTAATTAATCATAGGGCAATGTTATGTTAATGGGACTAACAAATCTTTGTTAATTGTATAAGCTATTTCCATTCCAATTTTCACTGATATCTGTTGAGCCATTTCATAGCAATGATGGCTCAGTGGTAGTGACGTCGGCTTGCGTAGGACGTGGGTTCGAATCCTACAATGAGCTTGAGCTTTCGCTGAAGGAAAACATCGTGATGAAACCATAGCTTGGTGGTAGGGTATTTTCTAGTACCCGCCTGGCTAGCTACCACCCTCATGTTAAGAATCTGTCGCCAAGCACCTATCGGTGTGTTCCGGCAGCCTCACTTGAGAGCCAGTTCCCAGTCCACGTGTAGCGTGGCGCCACCTTCGACCACATCGTCACTTAACATCAGGTGACTTGTGGTCAAACGCAACCCTGTAAATAGTAAAAAAAAAAAATTTTTTTCTCTCCGTCACAAGAATCTTGAACTTTAGAGTCTAGACAATCTCTATACTAAATTTCATTTAAATCGGTTCAGTAGTTTAGGTGTGAAAGCGTAACAGACAGACAGACAGCGTTACTTTCATATTTTTAATATAATTTATTTGGTAATAGGCGAGCAGCCTGAGGCTGATGTGCCTATATCATGCTGTGTTGAATTATAGCAATGTACAAAAGTGCAGAGAAAAGTCAATTCTGTAGCAAGGAAGCATCGTTCGCAACCACTTGTCCAGTCTGTTTTTAAAGGAATTCACTGAAGGTGCCACTACGTCTTCTTGTAGTCTGTTCCAATTATGCACCACTGCGCAATATTTACCGAATCATTCTGTCTTTCCAGGACTGGGGCAACGTTTGGCCTGGCCCAAAGTCCTTCCACCCGTCAACGGTACCCCTGCCGATCCGTCAGGGGTACGTACCGAGAGGGCAAGCGCCGCCCGGCAAAAAATACAATGCGGAACTTATGAAGATACCGAATTTCCTACATCTCACACCACCTGTCATCAAACGTCAATGCGAAGCTCTGAAACAGTTTTGCACCGAATGGCCTAAATTGCTCAACTCCGAAGACGCAATTGAAAAACACTATCCGGTAGAGATCATAACATCGGACTACTGTCATGCTAGTCCGTCTATACGTAACCCTCTAGCTAGAATTGTCACGCTACGTACCAAGCTATCAACCCTGAACCTTGACAAGCATGCACGAGACAAGTTCTTGAGATTAGTTGCTGATAGATACAATAAAGAGACGGATCTGGTCACGATCACAGCGGACCGGTGTCCGGCCAGGAATCAGAATCAGGATTACGTGAATTATTTGCTAACGGCATGCTACCACGAAGCTTGGAATGTAGACGAATGGGAGAAGGAAAAGACGGAGGATGACATGGAGTATTACGAATGGAATAACAACGCGTCGAAGAAGGCTTTAATCGACTGGCATTTGAAGAATATCAACGAAGTGGTAACGTTAACCGCTGACGATTATAAAACGTTTGACGTTAGCCAAATTCCTAATGCAGCGGACTATAAGAATGCGGTTTCAAGTATTTTCAACGATGGAGAGACTGAGGGTACTGTGAAAAATTACGGTGTCGCTGTGAGGAAACTGCTAGGGTTGCCAGAAAAGGCTGTGTAGGATTTGTAAATAAATGTATTTTAGTGTTTAATTAGCATTTTATTTCAGCCTGTGCTACCTTATAGTTTGGCTTGTTACAGGATTCGAACCCACAACCTACGGGGCGTGAGACGATGTCGCAACCACTAAGTCATCACTATGAATCTAGGGTTTTTAGATATATTTATTTAGTACTAGTTGCACCTCGCGGTTTCACCCGCGTCTTCCCGTTATCCCGCAGGAACCTTTTTCCGGGATATAAAGTAGTATGTGTTAATCCAGGGTATAAGCTGTCTCCATTCCAAATTTCATTCAGATCCGTTCTGTTTTGCGTGAAAGAGTAACGAACATACATCCATCCATACTTAATTTAATTTTTATAATTTTAGTAGGATGTGTCAATAGTCAATAGTCAACTTTTATTTATTCAATAGGATACATTGTGATCACTTTAACTTAAAACTAGCTACTAATTGATTGAATTGGAGCATTCACTAAAATCCCAAGTTTTTTTTTGTCATCTAATGGTCCGATATTTTTTAATTAGCTTTACTAATAAGATTTCTCTTGTTTGGTTTTACACATTGGGATATGGGAACATGAATATTAATGAGTTGCGGGATCACAACCAAAGCAGAGCAGACCCCACAAGCAGCACCCGTTCACGAGTTGACGCATGTGCCAGCCATCGCTCTCCTCGACCATATGAGAGGGAAGAGGGCGACCCGACACACGACGCCGCCGCAAGCAGTCACTTTCGTGAGCATGATTGTTTTGGCTGTTTACCGAAAATGGTTAGAATAGGGGAAATAGGGAGAATAGATAGAAAGAAAGATAGATTAACTACAATATTCGTCATATTGATTCCAACTAGTATTCTAAAATCTAAGTGAAACCGGTAGCCTGCAGCTATACTAAAAATTGCGTTATGTTACGACTCGCTTCGATAAAAACCGTAGTAATAAAGTTGGAAAATTAAATTAAAATGGCTGCCATTAAATTTAGTTAGGCAACCAAAATGTCACGCCTAGGCCTGACTAGTCTAGTTTTTATAAATGTTCTCAAATTAGTTTTATGTAAATACGATATAGCATTGAATAACGCGAATGGTAAGTTGTTAAGTTAATTGTAACTGTTAAAAAATCTACGTACCTACTAAAATTATAAATTTAAAAAGAAAGATTGTTCTTTTTGCTTGTTTTTATTGAATAGGCGATGGTGGCCGAACCGTTAGGCGTGCAACTTACAAAACGCCGACACCGAGTTCAAATCTTAGACACCAATTTTTGACCTCATCACCTAAAATCTAGGTGTGTTATGTTGTGGTCAAAATGATACCATGTAAAATGTAAAAAAAAACAATAATAATTACTGATTTGAAACACATTTGGAAAATCGAGAACGATCAGCTACTTTTGTCGCTGACTGTACCTACTATGGTCAGTTCCTAAATATCTCACTGACACAATGAAAGTTTTTAATTCTGAGCCACTCAAACAATTCTTTGACTTTTCAAGTTGCTCCAAAAAAGTCCGTGTAAAGTTTAAGTAAAGCGCCATTACTTTACTTAAACACTATCCTCATCCCATCACCTCATCATCATCATCACCATCATCATTTAAACTTGATTCAACTCTCTGAGTTTGAAATCTTTTATAATTGACACTGGCAAATACACTAATCGTGTGACGCCGTAACAAAAAAAAAACAAAACAATTCTTTTTTCAGTGGTAGGTAGTTTACCTAGACGTAAAACTGACTCAATTTATTTGTATACAGCCATCACACCGAAGACCTACGCTATTTGGCGCAATGCTACCGTACCATTCTATGTGAACCCAGAACATTTTGGTAAGATCTCCAATATCCACTAGGTACATAATTATGAAATTAAGTCCTCCGCCGGCTCCGGTAGAAGGACTGCTTATTTTTTTACAGGCTGTTTATGCTCAAGGCATAAATGAAAACTCCCGATCGTGTTTGAATGGCGTATATTGACCTTTTTTGGGTTAAATTTGGGGAATTACATCGCAGTAATGTTATCGGTGTAAAATTAAGAAAAGAAGTGACGGTATGAAAAATAATTAATAGAATAGAACGGTAAGACGTAATACGGCAGCAGCGTGTGTTTCTCTCGTACTTAGCGCAGGCGTTAACACAGGCGCTACCGGTTTTTACGATTTATGCGATCACTTGGTTGTTTGTCTGTCAAGAAGTCCAATAATTTTCTCCACAGACCACGAACAGACCCTGTCGATCCTCACGGCTCTCTCCATGTTCGCCTTCAAGACCTGCATCAAGTTTAAGCCGGTGATGGCTCCACCAGCGAGCACTGATGAAGTCCTGGTATTCATCAACCCTGAGGGTACGAAGAGGTGCCAAATTGACACGACTGGACACTCAGTCTTCACTCCGCATGTAATAACTTTTTTAACTCTATCATCATCATCATCGTCAGCACAATCTTCAAGACCTTATGCTGGGGCCACACTAAGGTCAATGTCAAGGGAAATGTCAATGCCTATCATCGCGATAAATATTGCGTTAATTTTTAATTATTAACGCAATTCTTTGAGTGCGGCTACACTTGAATGGTCAACGTGAATGTACTTGAGTTATCGGCTAAGGTCAGACGCCAATGTGAATTCCGTTGTCAAATGTCGTGGCCACACTTATGTCAAACGTCAATTATCGCGCTATCTAACGGCATTTTCCTTTAGTGTGGCCCTAGCATTAGAAAGATAAAAATCTTTTAAGTAACTATTTATATGACAAACAAGCTTGGAATTGTAGTGAACTTGCTCCAATTCAATCAATTATACTTACTAAAAATAAAATACACCATCGCTCAGTTGACCGAACGGTTTGGCGTGCGACTTACAAGACGCCGACACCAAGTTCAAATCCTCTCGGCCCCGCACCTATGACTTAATAAGTTATGTGCGGATTTGCCATCGCTCAAAACGGTGAAGGAAAACATCGTGAGGAAACCGGCGTGTCCAAGAACTGCAACATTTTCAAGGGCATGTGACATCTACCAACCCGCACTGGGCCCGCGTGGTAGATTATAGCCCATACTCTCTCTCTGAGAGAAGGCCAGACGGCCAGAGTCCCAGCAGTGGGAACGTGGAAGGCTGATAATGATGAGTAGTTCCGCCGCGGTTTCACCCGCGTCTTCCCGTTATCCCGCAGGAACTTTTCCGGGATAAAAAGTAGCCTATGTGTTAATCCAGGGTAAAAGCTAAGTATATCCATTCAAAATTTCACTCAAATCTGTTCAGTAGTTTTTGCGTGAATGAGTAACAAACATCCATCCATACTCACAAACTTTCACGTTTATAATATTAGTAAGAAGTAGGAATTAGGGAAGTAGGGATTATATTAGTAGGGATGTTCATCACAGATAACGTAGTATTTTTAGGTGTGAGAATTATTCACATCATATAACTTTGGAGCCTATTCAATCATAGCTATATCCATTCCAAATTTTACTCAAATCTGTTTAGTAGTTTTTGCGTGAATGAGTAACAAACATCCATCCATACTCACAAACTTTCACGTTTACAATATTAGTAGGAAGTAGGAATTAGGGAAGTAGGCAGGGATTATAACTTTTACTTGAACTTTTACGTTTCTAGTATTAGAAGGGTGATTGTGATAGCAAGATTAATCTTTTCAGCTAGTAAAACTTGGCTACGAGTGCCTGGAGTCGCCTCAAATTGAAATGATGATCATGAAATCTCTCGGGTTCCCCTTCGAACACAATCGACTCACAAGAGATCTTTACATTGATGTTTTGGACGAAAACATCGAGCCTGGTGAGTTTACGAATCTTTATTTCCACATAGGGGGTCCACCCATGATGGTAATGTGGATTTTATTGAGCGTCGTCGAAACCTATTAGGCTTGGTTATTCTTCCTATCATAAATATTATGACCAAAATTAATAATCGACCCTGATCCGTTAACCGCGGTTTTGGATAGATATGTCATGTTATAATATGTCATTTTAGTACTAGGGCTTGACATATTACTACTAAAATAACATATTATGACATGACATATCGATCCGAAACTGCGGATAACGGATCTGCACCCCTAGCCAAGATGCATTCTGCAATCGTTGACGCTAATAGAAAACAAGAAAAATGTATTGGTTTGACATATTTCAACGCTAAGTCACGTGGTCAGAAATATGTCAAACCTATACTTTTTTTGTTTTCTATTAGCGTCAACGATTGCAGAATGCACCTTGGCTAGGGGCGCAGGATCGATTACATTTCGGGCGTAAGTAGGTAATCCATCCGCTCGTTGATCACTCGTAATCAGTTAAAATTATTTTTTATCAATAAAATTAACATTTAGGTACATTGTGTAACTGGGTGGTTACAAAAAATCAAGTTACACAAAACTTGATAAAATATTCCGAAGCAAAAACATCCTCTTTCAAAAGATTATAGATTTATTAATCCTCGATAACATTGTTAGATAATAACTTGAAATCGTTCACTTCTTTTCATTATTTGATAAGGAATTATTACAAAACGATACCTTATACCTACACCTCTATTTACTGTATCTACATTGCAACAAACACTATAAATTACAAAAGATAATAGCGACGTTTAATACCTACTGATAAAATGGAACAAATGAAACGACAATTAGGTATGATTAAACTGACTTTCGCCCGTCTCTTTATCAGCCAGTAATGTTTCGAGCTCCGCTCGCGAGTGTTGTTTAAAAACAAATTAAAATCAATAAACACGCTCAATTTCCACGATGGAATCAAAGCTCCAAGAACTCAAGTTGTACGAGAATATATATATAGAGCAAAGTCTCCAATCAAACGATTATGACGCAGTAATACTTATCCTATACCCTGAAGAGTTCAACGTGCCACTACCCAAGCATATCAGCAGCTTCATAGATAAAATCTCCAAATTGGACAAGCACATACACAAAGTTGCTACCGTGTGGAACTGCGATTATGTATCTGGAGACAAAATTATCCTTTCACCGACTGGAAAGATCACCCCTTATCATGATGCTAGGGCATTGAAAGAAGCAGCTTATAAAGGAATGGTGAGAGCCTTAGATTCCGGCGCGAAGAAACCCTTGCTGGTTGTTCAGAACGTCATCCCGTTCCCTGATGGTCAGCTGGTCAGCATCCTGGGAGCCTTTGAAGCTCTATACGTCCCACTGCAGTTGCGAGAGCGTGAGTATCCGAGGAACTTCCTCCGCATCGGGCTTTATGCCGAAGACAAGAGGACAGAAGCCTTCGAGAAGGTTGTTCGTAATGCCGTTGCTTTGGAAAGAGCCAGGATTTTCACTAGAGACATCGGCGGAGGAGACCCTGAGAGAATGGCCCCGGGTAAAATTGTGGAGTACGTTAAGGAGTCTTTTGATGGAGACAGCAACATAACAGTGAAAGTTATTGCGGACGATAAGGTCATTGCTGAGGATTATCCTTTGTTAGCTGCTGTGGCTAGAGCCTCGACTCATGTCGAACACCACAAGCCGAGAGTAGTCGAAATCGAGTACAAACCTTCTGACGCAGCAAGGGTTACTGAAACTCTCTTTCTGGTTGGCAAAGGAGTGACATACGACACCGGCGGAGCTGATATCAAGATATCCTGCAAAATGGCTGGAATGTCACGTGACAAATGCGGCGCTGCCGCAGTGGCTGGTTTCCTGAAAGCCTGTTCCATCCTCAAGCCTCCTCATCTGAAGGTGATTGGCATTCTCTGTCTCTGCAGAAACTCCGTTGGCTCCAACTCTTATGTATCAGATGAGTTGCTTCTCTCCAAAAGTGGAAAGACTGTGAGAGTTACCAACACAGATGCTGAAGGAAGACTGGCTATGGCAGACGCGCTGTTCAAGGCTTCGGAAACCTCTGTTGGAGAGCTAAACTCTCATATCTACACCATTGCAACTCTGACAGGTCATGCTAAAGCATGCTATGGTAACTACACGGCTGCTATGGACAACCACAGCGCCAAAGCGACCAATCACGCCAGCCGTTTGCAGTTCAGTGCTTCCCGCATGTCTGAGGGCATAGAAGTGTCCACGATCAGGCCTGAAGACTTCACCATCAACAATGGCAAATGTAAAGGAGATGACTTGGTGCAATACGATACCGACGCGAAAGGTCGCAACCATCAGCTCGCCGCAGGGTTCCTGATCAAAGTTGGCGGCTTGGAAGATAAGAATGTGAAGTATACGCATCTGGATATAGCTGGAGCAGCTGGTTGTTTACCTTTGGAGCCTACTGCGGAACCCCTTTTGTCGCTTTGTCATGTGCATAAGGTTATGTTGTAGTGTTGCCGATTGGCTATCGATGGTTAATCGATTGCCAACTAACTGCAACACCATCGATAGGCTTATCGATAGCATCGATTCTATCGATAGCTCAAAACGAGGCAATACTATCGACTGAGTGCAATACTATCGATAGTATCGATGGTATCGATAGTGTTGTTGCTCGCGAAGAATTTAGGTGGTTTTCGTATCTAAACTTTTATACAATATCTGCTTTGTTTTGTTAAAACTGCGCGTCAATAATATAAAAGTATGTTATCTGTAGTTAATGCAATATTTAGTCTATTAACTATTTATTCCGTGTAATGATTATTTATAACAATGTCATTATCAATTAAAGTATTTAAACACAAATCAAATTATTTTACTACGATAAAAAAGTTATGATCATAACAATGGCATTAAACAAATAAAGTACTTATCTAGATCCAAGTAAACTTTTTATGTGATTCTTTCAGGGTAGTGTTTGACCACAAGTCACCTGATGTTCAGTGACGATGTGGTCGAAGATGGCGCCACGCTATACCTGGACTGGGAACTGGCTCTCAAGTGAGGCTGCCGGAACACACCGATAGGTGCTGGGCGACAGATTCTTTACATAAGGGTGGTAGATAGCCAGGCGAGCACTAGAAAATGCCCAGCTATGGTTTCATCGCAATATTTTCCTTCACAGAGAGCACAAGCTCATTGTAGAATTCGAACCCTCGAATTTCGTATCGCAAGCCGACGTCACTACCACTGAGCCATCATCGCTTTATTTCAATAGAAGACCACTTGTCTCTAATTGCCAGACTGGTAGATGGCGGACTTTTCATCATCATTATCAGCCTTTCACGTTCCCACTGCTGGGACTCTGGCCTTCTCTCAGAGAGAGAGTACGCGCCGTAATGTAGCACGCGGGCCCAGTGCGGGTTGGTAGATGTCGCATGCCCTTGAATGTTGCAGTTCTTAGGCATGCCGGTTTCCTCACGATGTTTTCCTTCACCGTTTTTGAGCGATGGCAAATCCGCACATAGCTTATTAGGTCATAGGTGCGGGGCCGAGAGGATTCGAACTCGGTGTCGGCGTCTTGTAAGTCGCACGCCTCGTTCGGCCACCGTCGCTCTTTTATGCGGCGGACTTTTATGTGTGACGTATATATTGTTAGGATACATTTGTTGTACTTATATCGTTGTCTAGTACCCATAACACAAGTTTCGAGCTTAATTTAGGGCTAGGTCACTTTGTGTGCAATGGTCCCCCGATATATATTTATTTTTCTAAGGTGCTGTCGAACTCTTTACCAAAGAAGAATTGTCACCCCTAGAGCTACGATTCCTACCGTACGACATCAATAGTGTAATGCACTTCGGGAACCGAGAATATAGCAAGAACGGACACAGAACTATAATATTCAAGGTATATATACTGTTTGGGATTCGTGGGTTTTGTATTAAAAGATTTGGCAATTCGGGCCAGAACGGTCGGGCCAAGAACGCGGGAAAAGTAAAGTGACAGATAACCATAGAATCCATAGATAATAATTTATAGACTATTCATAAACTAAACTTTTAAACTTATGATTAATTCGTAGACAACGGTGTCGATTCGGTTTTGCATTTTCTAAAACTAAACTAAGTTTGACAGGTCTAAGAGTAATGCTGTCCTTTTTTTACTTCAGTGGTTAGAAAAAGACAGCAATGTTATTAGACCTGTCAAATTTAGTTTAGTTTTAGAGAATGCAAAACCGAATCGACACCAATATACAACATATACCAGGGATGTTCTGGATATGATAATTTTTGTCTTAGGATAGCAGTCGTTAGACTTTAGGCCGGTTTCAATAACCGATCTATCCACGGTTTGACATAAATTTGACATTACTTCTATGGAGCTTATGTCGAATTTCCATCTCCAGTAGGGCAAATCGTGGATAGATCGGTTATTGAAACCGGGCGTATGTCGGAGGCCTTCGGCGGTCGGAACACTCCGACACTCCTGTAGCTACGCTACTACAGTCCTTTCCCACGATATTTCGTTCCCATAACACCAGAAGATAAACAAATATAAAATGCAGTTTTAACAACAATACAATTTTACTACGCACAGCAATAAAAGGAATATTTCACCGTTGCATCGTCTACGTTTCCCACCATTGAAACAAAAGAATAAATACGCCGAAAAGAACAATTGCAGTTTACGACCCAATAGCTCAAAGACCAGCCGAACTTTCCTAGCGCAATAAACAAACAGGACTCTCCGATCCTAAACACCACGTGCGACGCGCCGCCTGCCGAAGCGACCCGAGTTCCTGCCGAAGTCAAACGAAGATTAGGCTAGTTGTGTATATATAACGGAACTTTTAGTAATAAATATCATTCACTGTGAACACGCAGTACGAATCACGCCACCGGCGTTTCAATAATCACACAAAAATCTCCATAACCACCACAGTACGAAGGATCCCTAAAGTGGTGACCCCTACATAAGAACAGCAACAAGCGCAAAATGCAGAATCAAGCAGAGGAAAATACGACCACGAGAAAGTTTCAGCAAGAAGTCGCCGGTATCACCTTGCCATTGCGAATCCCATCTTTTTGGCGCGACAAGGTTCGACTATGGTTTCTCACCTTTGAAGCCGCAACAAGCGATTTAAACCGTAGCCAAGCCCAGCTAGCCCAGATGGTGATTGCTCAGCTCGACAAGATGGACATCGAACAGATTAGCGACCTCTTATACAGCCCTCCAGAAGCGGATATGTACACAGCATTAAAAGAACGACTCATCACCGTCTATGAAGAATCAGACAATCGTCAGTTGCAGAAGTTGCTGTCCGACACGGAACTCGGCGATCAGAAGCCGTCCCAGCTACTTCGACGCATGAAAAGTCTAGCACGCGATAAAGTTCCCGATTCCACGTTACGTCTCATGTGGTCTAACCATTTACCAGCGCATATCCGATCCGTTCTCACCATCAGTGAAACATTCAAAACTCAGACTGCACTCGATGAGCTTGCTCTACTTGCCGACAAGATGATCGAAGATACAATTACGCAAGTTTCGGCCGTATCGACATCATCAGCATCCACGTCTCGCGGCCAAATAGATATTCAGTTCCTGGCAGAAGAATTACGAAAATTGTCTCTTGAGTTTGCCGCTTTTAAGTCGTCACAAAGACAAAATCCGCAATACAACGAGCACTACAACCATCAACAACAATACCAACACGTCCGTCGCAACCGTTCTACGAGTCGTGATAATAACAGATCACGCAGTCAATCACCGTCACCATACTGCTATTACCACAGTCGTTTTGGTGATGAAGCAAGACGTTGCTCCATGCCGTGTTCATACAAACCACGAAACAATCAGTCGGAAAACTAGAGCCTGCGCTGGCTGAGGCGGAACCCAGCGTAGTATCTGAAAACTCATACCGCCTATTCGTTACCGATAAAACGTCAAAACTAACGTTTTTAATCGACACCGGCGCAAACGTATCCGTCCTACCTCGGAACAAAGGAGAATCGTCAAAACCACTCAAATTTCAACTCTACGCTGCAAACAATACTGTCATTCCAACATTCGGCGAAAAAACATTGACACTCGACTTAAATCTTCGCCGTCCGTTCAAGTGGAAGTTCGTCGTTGCGGAAGTCAGCAAACCTATCATCGGGGCTGATTTTCTCAAACACCACCAACTCATCGTTGACATCAAAAACCGAAGACTGATCGACGGCATAACAAAATTATCAACAACTTCATACATCCGAGCAAGCAACGTACCAACAATTCGTAGTATCGACGTACAGCAATCTTATCACGACATACTAGCGGAATTTCCCGGAACTACACGTCTTACAGCAATGGAACTTAATACAAAGCACAGCGTCGAACACTACATTGAAACGACTGGACCGCCTATTCATTGCCGCGCTCGACCAGTCGCACCGCACCGTTACGAAGCCGTAAAAAAAGAATTCGAAAACATGATCGAACAAGGCCTTTGCCGTCCAAGCAAAAGTCCTTGGTCATCGCCTCTGCACATCGTACCGAAAAAGAACGGGGACCTTCGCGTTTGTGGAGATTATAGGAGATTGAACGCCGTCACAACGCCTGATCGCTATCCGATTCCAAGAATAAAAGATTTCACGTTCCAGTTGTCTAATAAGACAATATTCAGTACCATTGATCTCAACCGAGCCTATCAACAAATCAAGGTCAAAGAAGAAGACATAGAAAAGACTGCCATCATAACGCCAATGGGATTATTTGAATTTCCGAGAATGTGTCCCGGTTTAACAAATGCCGGACAGACTTTCCAACGATTTATCCACGAAGTACTCCATGGACTCGATTTCGTCTATGCATTCATTGACGATCTCATTATTGCGTCCTGTGATGAATCCAGCCATAAGGAGCATCTCCGGATAGTACTAAGAAAACTAGAAGAAAATGGCATCACAATCAATCCAGCCAAATGCATCTTCGGCCAACCGGAAGTGCAGTTTCTTGGTTTCTCTGTGAGCAAAGAAGGAATCAAACCACCTACTGAAAAGGTCACAGCAATCTGCAATTACGAAAAACCAAAAACGATTGAAGAATTAAGACGTTTCCTCGGCATGATCAATTTCTATCGCGATCACTTGCCGAAAGCCGCAGAAATGCAAGCACCGCTCCATGCCTACTTACACAACGTCAAGAAAAGAGACAAAACAAACATTGAATGGACCGACGAAGCGACAACAGCGTTTGGAGCTTGCAAAGTTGCAATCCAAAACGCCGCTTTGCTCGCTCACCCATCGCACAAGGCTGCCCTGGCAATTTTCAGCGACGCGTCTGATAAATGTGCAGGAGCTGTCCTACAACAACACATCGACGGAAAATGGCAACCGCTCGGCTATTTTTCAAAGAAATTTTCCGATGCACAATGTAACTACAGCACATTCGACCGCGAGCTACTTGCAATATACATGGCGGTCAAGCATTTCCGAAAAATGTTCGAAGGACGCGATCTCATCATATTCACCGACCACAAGCCGTTGACCTTCGTGCTCCAAAAGCCACCGTCAGCGTCTGAAACACCGCGTCGAGCCAGACAATTGATCTTCATTAGCGAGTTTACTACGGACATTCGACACATCAGCGGAGCAGAAAACACTGTCGCTGACTTTCTGAGTCGTCTACCTGTCGACAGCATCACTTGCCCATCACTAATTGACTATGAAAAAGTCGCCCATGCTCAAGAAAAAGACAGCGCTACAATCAAGAAACTCTCACAACAAGCCAACTTAACAATGAAACGAGTCACTATGCCCGAATCTCAATCACCTATTTACTGCGAAACATCAACGTCATACATTCGACCATACATGCCGGAAGAATTTCGACGACTTGCATTTGACACCGTACACAACATAAGCCACCCTGGCATTCGCACGACACGCAAACTTATGTCCCAGAAGTTTTTCTGGCCATCGATGATGGTAGAAATCGGAGTCTGGTGCAAAAATTGCTTACAATGTCAAAGATCCAAAATCCAGAGACACACATCGAGCAGCATTTCAAAGTTTCCAGTGACTACTGAGAGATTTCAACACATCCACGTAGATATCGTCGGACCGCTACCCACCTCACCGCAAGGCCATCGATACCTCGTTACAATGATCGACAGAGTAACGAAATGGCCAGAAGCAATTCCCACAGAAGATATATCTGCGGAATCCGTGGCGAAGATAATCTATGAGCACTGGATTACTCGCTACGGGCTTGCGTCAGTCATCACGAGCGACAGAGGAGGACAATTCACAGGTCACCTTTTCGCCAGGCTCATGAACGCAATGGGGATCAAAATAACACACACTACGCCCTACCATCCTCAATCAAATGGAATGATAGAACGCTGGCATCGATCACTCAAAGCTGCACTAAAGACTCGCCTGTCTCAACATTCAACGTGGATAGACGAGCTTCCTACAGTCCTCATGGGATTACGTGCCGCCCCGCGCACAGACACAGGCGTCAGCGCCGCTGAACTCACCTACGGACAAACGCTACGCCTACCTAGTGATTTCTTCGTCTCACCACCATCAAACGAACAAGACATGAACTACGACTACGTAACTCGACTACGAGCTACCATAAACGCAATCAAGCCATCTCATCCAACCGAATCACATGGCAACAAGCGACCAATCTTCGTGCATCAAGATTTGCAAACATGTTCGCATGTGTTTGTAAGAAACGATGCAGTTAAGAAGCCGCTGCAACCACCCTACGACGGACCATTCAAAGTCATAGATCGAAACAGCAAAACATTCATATTACAGTTACCAGAGAGAAGCTCAACTATTTCAATCGACCGACTCAAGCCTGCTTACATTTTAAACGAAAACATTTCGGACCAGCCAACTCAAGACCACGTCATCATCATACCAACGAAACAAGATAGCGTACCCCCACCGCAATTATCATCGGAACCGGCCAATAATAACGTACTGATACCAGATCAAGATACACCAGCATCACCGCAACCAATAATACGAACAACACGACTCGGCCGCCAAATCAAACTGCCGGTACGCTTTCGCTAGGGAGGGAGTCATGTAGCTACGCTACTACAGTCCTTTCCCACGATATTTCGTTCCCATAACACCAGAAGATAAACAAATATAAAATGCAGTTTTAACAACAATACAATTTTACTACGCACAGCAATAAAAGGAATATTTCACCGTTGCATCGTCTACGTTTCCCACCATTGAAACAAAAGAATAAATACGCCGAAAAGAACAATTGCAGTTTACGACCCAATAGCTCAAAGACCAGCCGAACTTTCCTAGCGCAATAAACAAACAGGACTCTCCGATCCTAAACACCACGTGCGACGCGCCGCCTGCCGAAGCGACCCGAGTTCCTGCCGAAGTCAAACGAAGATTAGGCTAGTTGTGTATATATAACGGAACTTTTAGTAATAAATATCATTCACTGTGAACACGCAGTACGAATCACGCCACCGGCGTTTCAATAATCACACAAAAATCTCCATAACCACCACAGTACGAAGGATCCCTAAACTCCGGCTGGCCGCTAGCCTATCCGCCAACCCGCACTGGGCCTGAGTCGTGACGAATGGCCCATACTCTCTCTCTCGCTCTAAGATAAGGGCTGTATCCCAGTAGTGGGAACATAATAGACTGATGATGGTGATCTTTGTAGACCTATAACAATTACCTTTATAGGATCACACTGTCCAGCAAAAACGCGAAGGGCTTACTCCGATTGACCTTAAAAAAATTGAAATAGTCTACGGACCAGAATGCAGAGTTAGAGACCGACAGGAGAAGATTCAGCTTTGCCAGTCCTATCCAGGTGTAGCTAGGAAGAAGAGAGAAGCAGATAAAGAAGAAGAGTTAATAATAAAAACAGTGGAGAGAAGAAAAAGAGATATTAATCCTGATGATTTTGTTACTAAAAGCTTGAGAGTCAATCCTGATATAACTCCTCCACCATTTAATCGTACAGATGATGTACTGAACACATTGAAAGAGCTAGGAATCGAACATGAAGTACAAGAACTAGTAGAGCATATCTATAAAGTTTCATCACTAGCACTAAAAAACGCAAGAGATAAATACTGCAACAATAATAACACTAAACCAGTACAAATAACAGACGATATCAAAGTTAGGAACAGTTCCGATATACTAGGTATCATTGAAGTGGTAGCGGAATTCGCTAAAGGTATGGTAGTCGATGCCGTAGTGAACTTAACGAAATTCTGTGAAAATTCGGATGCTATAGAAAAGTATCAGAGATCTAAGTGTGATTGGTTTTCGAGAGATCCTAGATGTAGAGATACGTATAGATCAACTAAATCTGGTGCAGTTAGGTATTCAACTCAACACAGACCGATTTATCAACATTCTACGAGTCATCGTGGTGGAGAATACAGACCTAATTATGCTAGAGAAGGGAATATAACGGAGGATGTAAGAAAAGATATAGTTACAACTAAAACTGTTAGAAGGAAAAGAGAAGCAGAGGTAACTACTGAGAAGCCAGCAGAAGGAAGTGATAAACTAAGAGCAAGTGAACAATCTAAGACAGTAGCTGCTAATATTAAAAAAGAAGAACTGGCTGGCCAGAAGAACGAAGATGCAGCGTTAGAAAACAAAGCAGAAGTTACCGAAGAAAATATAAAACCTGCGGTTGTAGAAAATAAATCAGAAGCTGAAGAAATTAAAAATGTAACCGTAAAAAACGATGATAAAGCTCATAGTGATCTCAGAATGGGAACTACGTTGCCTGGTCTAATTAGGAGTCGGTACAACCGGAAGTCTTTGCAGGGACATCAATGGTAAGACAGCTTTCGTTATGAAATAAAGGATTTTTCCATTCTTTAAGATTCTCTTTCATTTTGACAGTATTCCCCCATCTAAGTGATATATTTCTTTGTAAAGTGGTGGCTGGTGCTAGGTTAACCTTTGTTAGCATTATTTGGAAGGAACCAAAAGAGGTGACAAAGTTTTCAAGAAACCTAAAGCAAAGATGGTCGGCTAAGATCTAAGACGCATTAAATTTGTATCCATAAAAGAGGTTGCTATAAAAGTTAGGTTAAACGTTAAACGCATAATATTTTATCGTGAAATGAATTTTGAAAGAGGAAACCAATGGAAAACTACGAAGTTAGGAATTCAACTTAAATCAACAAGAGTTAGAAGTTATTAGAACAATAATGAATACGCTTATTCTAGGCAAGCATGCTACAGTCTCCAAAAACGCAATAAAATTGTAGCCTTAAACAAAAAAAAGCAGCGTTAATTACAAAAATACAATGATTATTAAGCTTTCAATAATTTCTGGCTGAGAACATTGTTGCAGGGGAAAACATGCAGAAAAACCAGAAGAAAATGATTACTCAAACATAGAAAGGCCTAAAAAAAGGAGACGTCCAAAAGACGATGTCGGCATTAGAGAAGAAAAACGACACAAATCATTGAAAAGAGAACAAAGACCACATAAAAATAGAAATAAGGGAAGAAGCCACAAGAAAAAGAGTTTCGTAAAACACTTGGAGATTCCAGTAGGAGATGATTATGGAAAAAGAGAAGTTGCTAAAAATAGTGATGGAGAAGAGAATCGAAAACTTGTAGCAAAGGAGAAAGAGTATGAGAGAGAAGAAGATGTGAAATTAGTTGAAATTAACAATGAGGACGTTCAAGAAAAAAAGTAAGTTGCATACTTTTTCATTTGTTTTCTTATAGCTTATAGGGTAGCGTTTGACCACAAGTCACCAGATGCTAACTAACGATATGGTCGAAGGTGAAAACTGCTGGGAACAACTATAGCTGTGTAAAAAAAACCGATTTCTTTGTAATGTAACACATTTTTCAAGGAGGCCAAATCACAAAATCAGAATGGCGAAGCAACGGAAAGAGGTCTCGCTACCCAGAACTGTGCCTCTGACGAAAAAGAACGAAGACTTTTACAATGAGAGACGATGGCCTGACAACGAGTTGATTTATATGATACAAGAGGATACTACTTGTGAGTCATTAAATCATCAGCCTATTACGTTCCCACTTTCCCACTGACCCGACTCAGTAAATAAATAAGTAAATAAATGATACATTTATTTTTCCTTGCAAAGGTACAATGTAAAAGAAATTAAATAAGAACAATATAATATAAATATTATTATGTTGAGCACCCGTTCTGCAAGGAACTGGTGCCTGCAGTAGGCATAATAGCCTGTGTCACAGGTCACCAGGCCCCACTCCACGGATCTGACATAAACACTTAAAACTAGCATGCAAAAACTAAAAAACACACATAATTTTACTAAACAAAAATAATTTTATATGTGGGTAGGTAAATAAATTTTTAAAGAAGATTCATTTCAGTGGGCCAGATCTGGCCTTCTCTCAGAGAGAGTATGGGCAGTAATCTACTACCTGGGATTTAGTTGTAGTACTGTTTGAAAGGTGATTTGATTGATAGTGTTCATAGCTATATATGCTCGTATATTAAGATCATCGTTATAATCAGCCTATTACGTTCCCTCTGACCTTCTCTCAGAGAGTACGGGCCGAATGTAGCACGCGAGCCCAGTGCGGGTTGGTAGATGTCGCATGCCCTTGAATGTTGCGGTTCTTGGACACGCCGGTTTCCTCACGATGTTTTCCTTCACCGCTTTGAGCGATGGCAAATCCGCACATAACTTTAAGTCATAGGTGCGGGGCCGAGAGGATTTGAACTGGTATCCTGGATACTGGGAATTTCAGTTAAGGGTCACAGCTTTCTATGTATGTGATTGTAATATATGTATTTTATACTTTGCCCAAGCCTCTTTGCCTGCCAGTCTACGCTCTTGAAATCCGGTCAAGATCTGACATATATGTTGGACGATCGAGTGTCCGTCGCCCGGTCGGCGGTCCCAGGTATCGCTGGAAAGACAAAGTCACGAAGGACTTGCGCGAGCTCCAGGTGGAGGAGTGGCGGGAGGTAGCGCAGGACAGAGCGGAGTGGCGTCTTTTGTTATCGGAGAACAACACTCACTTTGGGTCGTTGCGCCATCTCAGTTAGTTAATACCGGATTTATCTGGTCAGTCAGTAATAATCCTAGCCTCAATTGACTTCCCATTTCATTTAACAGATGACTTAGCCGATATGCGCAAACGCCTAGCTCAAGTCAATAGCATTCTGAAGAGAAAGACCTGTGTCAAACTAATCGAGATAAAACTCGATGAAGCGGACCAGTACCAAGACTATATCGTTATAGACAACAGCCCTGACTACGTCACTGGACGAGTCGGCGGGAGACAGGTGAGAATGCTCTAGAATATTCTAGAATAGAAAAGCGACCCGCCCCGGCGTCGCTCGTGTAGGCAAAGTTTTTGACAACCAGATGCTCCGATTTGTTCCCTGGGATTTAAATAGGACAAAATAAAAACCATGCCGTAAATAAAAACAAAAGACACGCAAGCGAAAACTTATAAAAAAAAAAATTAAGTTCTACATTAGGTGGAGTAGCGATAAAGAGGTTTTTTTAAGCTAAAATAAAACCACGTGGCAAGGCCCAAGCATAGAGAAATATATTCAAATAATGCTTTTCATACAGATTTTAAACTAATCGCATCGTAAAAACAACGAAATAAAACATTTTTTAAGTTTCTAGAAAGTTCCAATCGAGAGAAAATTCAACTAAAACCTTTGCTCCCATTTCTTACATCAACAAAACAAATTACCTACCATTATGCATGTTTATTCCATTTGGTAACACTTTGGTTCATTGGAGAGAGCGAGACGGAACATGGCTTATGGAGTGGAGGGTTTAAGGAGTGGAAGGGGGATAGCGCAAGGTCGAAGGGTATAAGTGTATGAAGGACAAAAGATACGCGTTGGGAATGACGTTAGAATTTTATGAACTGGGTTACCATGACAGGGAAAAATACCCATATGCTGTGGATGAAGTGAAATGTCAGCATTCCACGAGTTATAATAATAAATTATGAATAATTAAATGTACGTCTAAAGAGCTTATAATTATGAGCATTAAATATCCTACTTCCTACTAATATTATAAATGCGACGTTCGTGTGTGTGCGTGTGTGAATGTTGGTTACCACTTATCACCGTAGCTAAAAAACCCATTTTGATGAAATTGGGAACGGAGATAGCTGGATTAACACATACTTTTTATCCCGGAAAAAGGTTCCTGCGGGATAACGGGAAGACGTGGGTGAAACCGCGGGGCGCAACTAATTGAACAGCAAAACCTTTTAAAACTAATTTAAATTGGCGCAAATTCTCTACCTTTCTAAAAAATGATTCTCCTCTTGAAATGAAATTGCACGTGTTCTAAAATAAAATATATTTAACATTTCGGTAAAACAAAATCCAACATATGGCAACTCAGCTCTAGAAACGTCTATCGACGAACATTCCTGATTGGCGGGAACTTCGCGAAATCGAAATTTCTGGACACCCATTCACCGATGATGGTATAAATACAACGGGCACGCGGGAAAGCAAATATTTCAAACTTGGAAGTCGTACACGAAGGAGGTGCAGGTTTCGCTTGAAAAATGGCGGCAATCGGCATCGACTTGGGAACTACGAATTCTTGCGTGGCTATTTGGCGCCAAGGTGTCGTGGAAGTGATCGCAAATGAACGGGGACAGCGAAGCACGCCATCGTACGTCGCTTTCACAGAAACCGAGCGTCTAATCGGAGAATCAGCGCGAAATCAAGCTGCCATAAATCCTCGCAACTCAATTTTCGGCGCGAAACGCCTCATTGGTCGGCGGTATGATGACGTTGGTTTCCAAATGGACCTCCGCCATTGGCCGTTCAAGATTTCAAACGATAACGGTAAGCCAATCGTTGTTGTTGAATACAAAGGTGAGCAGAAGCGTTTCGCGCCAGAGGAAATAAGCAGTATGATCATTTTCAGGATGAAGGAGGTAGCAGAGGCGTTTCTGAAGACCAAAGTTGAGTACGCAGTCATTACTGTGCCGGCTTTCTTCAACGATTCCCAGCGTCTCGCGACCAAGACTGCAGGAACCATTGCTGGTTTGAACGTGCTGAGGATAGCTAATGAGCCCACTGCCGCCGCATTGGCTTACGGCTTAAACAAGAAGATCGCAAACCAGAACGTGCTAATTTATGACCTAGGAGGCAGCTTCTTCGATGCCTCAGTTTTGAGTATCAAAAACTCAGTGTACGAGGTGAAGTCTACTGCTGGAAACACAAGACTGGGAGGCGAAGATTTTGACAACAGAATGGTAGCGTATTTCGCAGAAGACTTCCGCAAACGATACCACATGGAGATCACGGGGAATGCTCGGTCTTTGAGACGTTTAAAGGCAGCTGCTGAAAGAGTCAAGAAATTCCTCACCTCAGGAACGGAAGCAATGGTCACAGTGGAATCGTTGTTCAATGGTATAGATTATTCTGGAAAGATTTCAAGAGTTCTATTCGAAGATTTGTGCTCGGATTTGTTTCAAGACACCTTTGAACCAGTGCAGAAGGTGCTAAAGGATGCGAAATTGCGAAAATCCGATATTAACCAAGTCATTTTGGTCGGAGGAAGTACTAGAATACCAAAGCTGCAAGCTATGCTGCAAGATTTTTTTGAAGGAGTGCCGTTGACTGCTTCTGTCAACCCAGACGAGGCTGTAGCTTGTGGGGCAGCGATTGAAGCTGCTATTCTTAGCGGGCAGAGACACGAGTCTATTAAAGATTTGCGTTTAATCGACGTAGTCCCTCTATCTTTAGGAGTCGAAACAGCAAGAGGCGTCATGTTCAAAGTAATAGAAAAGAACACAGCAATACCTTGCAAACGGACCAAAGATCTTACCACGTTAGACGATAACCAAACCAGCATGACCATTGAAGTATTTGAAGGAGAAAGGAGCTTGACCAAAGACAACAACCTACTAGGAGCTTTTGACTTGAACGGAATACCGCCAGCACCAAGAGGCGTTGCTAAAGTCGACGTCACTTTCAATGTAGACTTCAACGGGATCCTAAGCGTGACCGCCCGAGATCGCGTTACTGGAAGCACCGAATCTATAACAATAAGAAATGAACACAGGCTGAAGCAGACAGAAATTGGGAAGATGCTAGCTAAAGCCGAAGCGTTTCACCTCGAAGATAAAGAGAATAAACGACGTTTGGAAGCCCAGAACCAGTTGGAAACTTTCGTCTTTGGAGTGAAACAGACTATCAAAGAGAAGGGCCATGCGCTCAGTTCGAGAGAAAAATCTTACATGCTGGAGACTTGTGAAAAGGCTATCGAATGGTTGGATGATAACGGTGACAGTCTTCGGGAGGACTTTGAATGGAAGCAAACGGAACTGATGCAGCAATGGTCAGGGATATTGAGGAAACTACACAACCCTTGGAAACACCAGGCTAAGAGGCAACGTACAGAGAGCTAGACTGAGTTTTGTGATCGGGCTGTGACTAAAGATATGCCTGAAAATTGCAGGGGACTTGATTTCCCATTGAATGAATTGGTTTTTCAGGCTAGTTTGGTGGCGAGATTCCGTTCGCGTTGTTGAGAGTTTGAGCACTTGAAACGGTGGATGGTTTATGTTAACCGATTTGACAGTTTCAATGTGGTGAAGGCTCGATTTTGATTTTGAAATGCTAGCTATGCGGTCTTGAGAATTGCATTGGAAGCAGTCAATAAGAATAAGAATCACCGGCCTCAACTCAGCTTTGTACTGGTCGTTTGATCAGAGCTGGTCTTCTGCTGAAGCCCTTTTTGGTGACATCAGTTCTGTCGTTGCTGATGACTCGACAAAAAATCCATTCCTTATTGTTCGGATTTGGTTTTGATGACCACAGGTTTTATTAGGCAGATAATAATATCTTGTCTGTGCCATAATTATTATACCTACCCTACGATCAGGCGCGGATCAAGGCTTCCGTTCCGGGGTATTTCAAGTGAGATAAGTTATCTTTTAAGAATTTTTTTTTGAAAACTATAAGTGCATTTGCTGTCGAAGTACCTACAGTAGGATTTGATCAAATAAAAAGTGCTTCGGTCATCCATCAGGGGGCGCACCATTGCGCCCATTGCCCCCTCTCCTGTATTCGTGCCTGCCTAAGATTGGACTATTATTAAATGAGCATTTGCTGTTTTTCATCATCACTTACCATCGGGTAAGACTTCGGTCAAAATGTTACATTTGCCAATTATAAAGGAAGACAATATTTTAGACCTAAGTAGTTTTTAAGATTATAAGTTACCGAATTCCAACTTGCATGTGATAATAAAATGTAAACAACCTTCAAGAAGTTTTATTACAAAAACCTATCCTTTCACATCTAAAAAACCCAGAAATTATGAAGAACATTGAACTAAAAATACCGGACTTTTTTGGCGGCAATTCAACTGTCAACATGAAAATTTTGTTTTTAATTCCAAAAGACTTTTTTGGCGGCAATTGAGTTGTCAACGTGAAAATTTTGTTTTTATTTCCAAAACTTGTGTTTCTTCGAGTGATAATGTGTAATATTGGTGGATTATTAACCATTATGTGTTCGTTAATGTGTACGAGTGTGGGAAATTGAAATAAAGTTGTGAAAGTGACTTTTCAAGTTGCTCCAAAAAAGTCCGTGTAAAGTTTAAGTAAAGCACCACTACTTTACTTAAACACTATCCTCATCCCATCATCATCATCACCATCATCATTTAAACTTGATTCAACTCTCTGAGTTTGAAATCTTTTATACTTGACACTGGCAAATACACTAATCGTGTGACGCCATAACAAAACAAAAAAAAAAAAAAATTCCAAAACTTGTGTATTTCTTCGAGTGATAATGTATAATAATGGTGAATGGATTATTAACCATTATGTGTTCGTTAATGTGTACGAGTGTGGGAAATTGAAATAAAGTTGTGAAAGTGACTTTTCTATTTGCTCCAAAAAAGTTCGTGTTACATGGCCCACTACTTTACTTAAACACTATCTTGAACCCGGCTTGCTGGGTTCCATCATCATCATCATTAATACATGATTCTACTCTCTGAGTTTAAAATATTAATTAGGTACTTGACACTGGCAAATACGCTAATCGTATGACGCCAATGTAAAAAAAAAAAAACTTTTCCAGAAATTCGGCAGCATAGAGTTGTTCCGCGGCGGTCAGCATAGGCAGCACGCCGCCATGGTTGTCATGGCCATGCTTGGTTTCTACTTCGAAGTCTCACGACACGACCGGGACAAGTACATTAGGGTGCACATGCGCCATGTCAGACCTGGTTGGTAAACTTCATAATTAAGGTAACCCTGGATCTACGATTTTTTCGGGGCAGAAACTTGATAGTGGCCCCCCTCTTACTTGAGATAAAATATCATCTACTGCCCACTTTAAGAATAATTTATTTTTAGCGCCCCCATGAAGTCTCTACACAACACCCCCTTTTTTCCAGGTCTCTTACCGCCCCCCTTTAAGCCTGCAGCGCCCACAAGGGGGCGTTATCGCCTACTTTCGGAAAGGCTGCTCTAGACTATCTCTGTACCGTATTTCATTTAAATCGGTTCAGCTTCTAGGCGTGAAAGACAAACAGACAGACAGACAAGTCACTTTTGCACTTATCCCTACTTCCCTACCTAATATTATAAATGCGAAAGTAACTCTGTCTGTCTGTCTGTTACGCTTTCACGCCTAAACTACTGAACCGATTTTAATGAAATTTGGTACAGGGATAGTCTAGAGCCTGAGAAAGAGCATAGACTACTTTTTATCGCGATAAATTGTAGCCTACGCGGGTGAAACCGCGGGGAACAGCTAGTTATATTATATTCGTGAATGGGACAGTAAGAACCCTTTTTGTCCTAGGCACTTTGTTGAGCAAGTTTTTTTTTATTCTTAATAATACTTTTTTATGACTTTGGCGCCCCCCTAAAACTGCCGCCCCGGCGAGTGCCCAGGATTGAATAATGACCTAAACATAAAGATATAACACTAGTTCAATATGATATCAACAGATAAACTCCACCATTTCGAAATGATTCGGTCGGACGCCACTCTCGCATTGCCTTACGACTACGCGAGCGCTACGCACCCCGCTTGGCAGTTTTGGCGACAGATGGGAAGAACGGGCATTTCTACCGTTGCCACTTATAAAGAAATGGTAGGTATATGTATACATTTCTTTTTTCTTTATTTTCTCAGACACCTTTCTCTTATTGATAGATAATGGCGCGAAATAAAAATATATGCGATTTGTCTTTTTTTTTAAATGTAGATTAAGTGTTTTACTTTTCGCCATCCAGTAGGGAGGATAATTCTTCCTTAACATATCGATATTTCAATCGATACGAAACCTAAAGAATAGATTCAGAAAAAAATGGAAACCTAGAAAATCGATTTCTTTAAAATCTATTCTTCGATCGCCTTCCCTATTATCCAGCGCCATCTGTGATAATTTTGTGGAAACTAACATTGAAAACAAAAAAAAAACTTCAACTCAGCTCGTTTATTTGTTTCGTGTAAAACGTAAAATTCACATTTCAGGATCCAGACGGTTCATTGATGAAATCTCTCGGCCAAAATACAAAGCTTCTTTCCGACATAGACATTGTAAAAATCAACAGCGTGTACGGCATCGAATGTTTCCAGAGTCCAAGAGCGAAGACTGACACGAAACAAGCACAATAATGAGAAAAAAACCTGTCCCTTTGCCTATTTTAGAGAATAAAAAGAAATGTTTAGATTAGATTTTTAATGTAACTTTTGCGATGTGAAAATTGCATAAAATAGCTAAAATAAATATTACTTTTTTTTTACTATTTACAGGGTAGCGTTTGACCACAAGTCACCTGGTGTTAAGTGACGATGTGGTCGAAGGTGGCGCCACGCTACACCTGGACTGGGAACTGGCTCTCAAGTGAGGCTGCCGGAACACACCGATAGGTGCTTGGCGACAGATTCTTAACAAGAGGGTGGTAGCTAGCCAGGCGAGTACTAGAAAATACCCTACCACCAAGCTATGGTTTCATCACGATGTTTTCCTTCACCGAAAGCTCAAGCTCATTGTAGGATTCGAACCCACGTCCTACGGATCGCAAGCCGACGTCACTACCACTGAGCCATCATCGCTATAAAAAAAATATATACTTACACCAGGTTTTTGGTTAACTTTTAATCGTTATTATGTGTCAGAATTTTAGTAACAAAATCGGGGTACACAAGTGACTTGCAACCTTTTTTACCTACTGTATACAGTACGAGGACAAAATTGAAGAAGCACCTCAATGGTCACAGTCGCCCGCACGGAAAGAGTATAGTAAGATACAGGCGCACGGTAGGCATGCCGCGTGTCTCTCTGTGTATAACCGGAACCGCGCTCGCACTGATTATTAAAAAAATTACATAATAAGGAATAGACAATGCACATTATTCATTTACAAGCTCTTCATTCTTTTTCGGTAAGCTGATGTCACTCTTACTGATAATGTCGTAAACGTGCAATCCATCTGAATAACTCCTCTTTCTGATGATGCATTTCTCATTGTAAATGATGAGGCTCACCGCTGGAACAAAATTACAGTCATCATCAGCCTATTAAGTTCTCAGTTCTCACTGCTGGGACGGAGGCCTTCTCCCAGCGAGAGAAGTATCGGAGTTTTCAGACCGCCTGAAGGCCCGACAACAATTTAGACAAGTACGAAATATCATCGATATTTTCGATATATCAATTTTATTAACTCGATAATAATCGATACTGGTTAAAAATATCGATATGTTTGTTTTACTTCCCCATCCCTATTATGAAGTTATTTAAAAATATTCCTTACTAGGATGTTCCGCAGTTGTAATGATCATTCTTTCGATTTTGTGCTCTTCTTGCCAATGGAAGAACATTTTCTTTATGATAGCCAACACTAACGCTATCATAAATATGCTTAGACCGAACAATATTGTATACAGAGCCATTTGTAAAATGAAGTGGTTTAGAAATCATTTTGATAATATTTCATGAAGAATCTTTAGAAAACTGATAAAAATCTACGAGGCCGGAAATATTGGTAATGTCAGTAACTGTCAAAATAAATTAATGACAAACAAGAAAGTAAAACCTCCATAGACGAATCTATAAAGATTGGTAGAATATTGACGCAAACCTCCTTGGTCATTGGTTCGTTTACAAAGAAGGCTCTGTCATTGACGTGTCGAAAAGAACCTCAACCTACCAAGTAAAAAAATATATGGCGCGAAAGTTTTAACCTCTGAAAGTTATGATTTTTAACAATAATTTCGCAATTATGATATGAATTTATTTTCGTCAAGTGTCTTTTTAGTATTTGTTTACTACTAACGGTAATTAAGTGACTTACGTTCTATGAAATGAGTTACGACGATTATGGTAAGTACCATAAACCTTAATGTTTTTAACGCCCGAAATTAAAAATTAATCGATCCTGATCCGTTATATGCGGTTTTGGATCGATATGCCATGATCGAGCATAAATGGTTTAAATCTTGCTGCGAAGATTTCGTGGTTTATTTATTCGTAAATATATGTAATAATTATTTTTTTAAATTTATTATGTAGATATCAGAGTGGAATGTTTATTTAATTGTTGTTAATGTACAAAGATATAAATAGCACGAAATCCAACAACTTATACTGTGCACATTTTAGACGTAAATAACTCAGTGGTAATAACGTCGGCGTGTGATCCGTGCGTCGTCGGTTCGAATCCTACAATGGCTTGAGCTGTCTGTGAAGGAAAAAATCGTGATGAAACCATAGCTTGGTAATAGGGCATTTTCTAGTGCTCGCCTGGCTAGCTACCACCCTCTTGTTAAGAATCTGTCGCCAAGCACCTATCGGTGTGTTCCGGCAGCCTCACTAGAGAGCCAGTTCCCAGTCCAGGTGGCGCCACCTTCGACCACATCGTCACATAACGTCTGCTGTCTTAATTTAATGTACTACTTATCTATTTATGTAATTTATTTGCATATTTCTATGTATTTCAGTAAGGCACATAGCTCAAAAATATCGCCTAGCCATATCCATATCAGTTATACAGACAAAACCTGAAAACGTAAGTTTAGAAAACTACATAGAACAGTTGAGAAATAAATTAAATGAAGATACAATGGATCCAGAAGAATTGAATATCAGTTTACGCAGTGATGACTTTCATATTGACGGAACTGATAATTTTGGCATCAATACTATAGTTGATAATAATGATGTTGATACTGATGCTACAAATTTACAATCAAATGAGAAAGAGAAAGGCGAGTACGCTGAATCGATCAATGCACAAGGTTTATGCGATTCAAACGATATGTTTCCTCAAAATAATGGTAAAATACATAGAAACCAACTGTTCAATGATGAAAATATGTACCTAAATAATGACAAAACGAATGTAGAAATCATCAATACACAAAGTTTGGGCGTTTCAGACGATAATATTGACCAAAGTAAAATACGAAATCAGCAACCATCCAATGATGAAAATGAAGAAATAAACCTTCAAGACGAAACTAATGTAGACATGATCGATACGCAAGATTTAAATGACAGTATAACGATTTTACGAAACTTTGATGATGCGAATGACGATTTAAGACAAAGAAGCAGCTTAAGAGATGTCATGGAGATATTGAGATGCATTGATGATAATGCGAAGACTGCAGAAAATGTAAGATTTGTTATCTATCCTTAATTCCTTGCTAATATTATACACAATGATCGTTTTAGGTAAGTAGTCGTAACTGAAAAATAAATAAATGAAAAAGTACTTAATACCTATATAAATTTCTTCTTACAGGTAGTTTCAAATAAAAATCTATCACAATCAACGCACTGCGACAGCTTACAACAAAACCCGGACCAAGTAGACATCGTACACTGCTTTACAGATAACGATGTTATTTTATGCGAAAGTGCAGATATATTATCTAACGCGGACAAGGACGAACTAAGTCAAAAACATAACAACAGTTTCATGGGTGATAATCAAATTTTAAACCAGAAAAAGGGACAAACCGAACAAAAAACTGACTTACCTACTAAATTTAAGGTTGATTTTAAAGAAACCCAAACAAGCAGGGATAGGAATCAATATCCTACTACTAATAATAAAGGTGTTAAAGAATGTAAAAATAATATAGAAGCAATAACAAAGTGTGAAAAGAAGCTAAACAATGTAGATCTTAATAATAGATTGAAAATATCGGAAGCTATACCACAAACTACCATAAGAAACTATCGACACACCAAAGAATTAAAAAATATATACCAAAATGTAGCTGATATATTTGATACCAAAAGAAATGAGGCTGTAAATGACAAGAAAGTTCACAATATTAATAACATTGTCGAGTCAGATAACTTAAAAGACACACTTAAAGATTCACAAAATACTATTTTCCAAACCCTCCCTGAAGACTTCACATGTAACACACATTATAGTGAAAGTCAAGTTCAAGATTTAATTGTCATTGAAGACAAATACATATACGGAACTAATAAAAACAAGAAAAAACTGATAACTGAAGAAAATGTAGGCGATAGGAAGAAATTTAAGCACAATGAAAACGATGTTTTCTCTCAAGAAATACAGTTAGCTCAAACAACAACGAGTGACTATATGTATGAAAATAAAACCAACAAGGACACTAATGCTGTCAAAGACATAAATGAATGTACAGGAAAAGAAAAATGTACAAAAAGAAAAGCTACTTATATTGATAACGATATCTTTTCCCAAGAATCACAGTTGAACATTTTAACTCCGTCAAATAAAAGCAATTATAATAATGAGAAATTCAGTACAGAAACTAATAGAACTCTCATGAATATAGAAGACAGTAACGATTTTACAAATGATATGAAAAACGATCCAAGTAACGCTAAATACGATGTCTTATTTTCGCAAGAATCTCAATTAGACAATTTTGCATCATTCTCACAAAATGCGCAAAGAATCGACGAATATTTTGTCTCCAATCGAATACAAAAATCTGACTCCATGGCTATTGGCAATGTAACTGAATACAACATTATATCTTTGAATAAAAGCTGTGCTGTATTTGATAAAAATCCAAAAAACATATCACTGACAGAGCAAATTGGAAAAAGGAGAGAATTTGATGAGAATTTAGAAAACATACACGTATCAGATGAAGTTGCAATAATCAAAGATGATAGCAATATTGAAAACTTGAGAGCAATAGAACTCAACAGCTGTGCCAATTTTGATAGTATGCAAGTGGCAATAGAAGACTACAGTCAAAGCTGTCCAAATTTCGATAGCATGCAAGTGCAAGAAGTCTCGAAGCCGTTTCCTACTGACAAGCAATGCGACAAAGCGCTAGAGGAAGACCAAAGCTGTAACAATTTTGAAAACATAGATTTAGAAGAATGGACAGATTCCCAAAGAGAATGTATACCTTTCAAAGTAATAGAAGAATTGAACAAAGTGAAAATGTATTTAAATGGACGAAATGATAGGAAATTAAGTGCCGACGGTTATTTTAGTGATGCGGGTTATAAAAGCGATTCTCAGTCAAAAAACTCTTATAAAAGTAAGCATTTACTTATTCGTAATTTCTTTCTACTACTTTCTTTCTTTCTCTACTTTTTAATCGATCTAAAAAAAAATTAAGTTCGGATAACTTCGTCGTTTATGATGATTCATTTTTTGTTGTAAAGGAGATATCCCAAGAGTGGTACCATCTGATGATGGCATCCCAGAATAATCGAGGGGAACCTAAAGTCCTTTTTTTGTTATTAATATTTAAAACCATCGACCTGATCTGATGATGGAGTCAGGAGGTGGATAGAGGAACTCTTCAGTGGCTAGACCTCTCGTGTTTGGATGGATGGATGGATGTTTGTTACTCTTTCACGCAAAAACTACAGAACGAATCTGAATGAAATTTGGAATGGAGATAGCTTACACCCTGGATTAACATTTGGGGTGGAGGCTGATCCAGTCCAATGAAAGAGTCCCAATATCGTACGACTCGCTTTATTGTTGTATCGTTAACATTTATCTTAGAACTAGTTCCAATCAAAAACCATTGTGACATCTCAAAGACTGGCGGGAGCTTTCTCTGTCGCTGTCACCCCAGTGTTGCTAGTTGTGGCGGAAGTTTTTGCAGCCACAAACACATAGGCTACTCTTTATCCCGGAAAAGGTTCCTGCGGGATAACGGGAAGACGCGGGTGAAACCACGGGGCGCAACTAGTAAGAACTAGGTAACAACACAAGAAAAGTGTGTGTTATTTAGTTTTTTTGATCTACATGCATAATTATTTTGATAATCACTTTTATTTGTGTTCTAGTGTCCCAATCGTCAACTGGTTGGTTGGATCAGGCAGCTCATTGTCTCTTTAGGTACATTACGGAGTGCCCATTGGTGGTCACCACTCAGGACATCACCGATGAGGTTTCAGAGGTAAGTGGTATCATCATTATCATCTGCTGCATCATTTTGTATTAATCAATTACGGGATCACATCCAAAGCAGACCAGCAGTGCGATTCTAATTCACACGGAAACTCTTCCGACCACGCATTCGGAAAAATTTCCTTCAGATTTTTTTAGACCCGATTCATTAATTTGGAAACTGATATTTAATTTGACAGACCAGCTGCTCAATCACGGAAAAGTTTCCGCCACCTGTTTGCTTTCGGAAAACGTTTCCGTGTAGCAAATGTAATGTCGAATCCGACACGGAAACTTTCCGAGTGAATTAGAATCGCGCTACAGACAACACAAGCAGCGCCCGTTCACGAGTTGACGCGTGGCGCCCCGCGGTTTCACCCGCGTCTTCCCATAATATCAGCAGGATTTTGATGATTGTTGTTAATTGTTAATTTCTCAGGTTTTAGGTCAACTCGTAGACAAGTTGCAAGACGAAGAGAAGTACCCTACGTTCTTAGAAGCGTTACTTGACACCGTTCAATTATTACTGGGCATTGTTTACGAAGAAAACACAGGCGAAGATGTGGTAAGAAAACAGACAAACAACCCACTAGAATACCACGAGCCTGACTTGAGCACAAGTCTCGTGACGATGTGGTCGAAGGCGGCGCCACGCTACACCTGGACTGGGAACTGGCTCTCAAGTGAGGCTGCCGGAACACACCGGTAGATTCTTAACTTGAGTGTGGTAGCTAGCCAGGCGAGCACTAGAGAATGCCCTACCACCAAGCTATGGTTTCATCACGATGTTTTCATTCACCGATAGCTCAAGCTCATTACAGTCAAACCCACGACAGACTAGCCAACTTCACTACCACTAACCCATCATCGTTTCTAACTTAAGTCATCATCATCATCCGGAAGAAGTCCACTACTGAACATAGGTGAACGCCACCATGAAAACGGCTATTAGCCATTTGCCTCCATCAGCTCCCTCCTAACTAACGTGGGTTACAGTTTATCGCGATAAAAAGAAAGTCTATTTATCTATCCCTTTCTCAGGCTTGACTATCTCTGTACCAAATTTCATTAAAATCGGTTCAGTAGTTTAAGCGTGAAAGACGGTCAGACAGACAGAATTACTTTCCCATTTATAATATTAAGTAGATATTTCCATTTCTCTATGTCTTTTATTATTTCCAGCTCATAAAAAAAGACGAGAGCATCCATCGGATACTGCTTCTCAACAAATCGATTCACATACAAAAGTACACGATAGAAAAAATCACAAGCCTACTTAACAACTTGTACGGCGAATTAACCAGCAAAGATTCAACGTACGAGTCAAAAAACATAGACCAAATAGAAAATACGTGCTACATATTTCATATACTAGAAATCATTTTACAAAAGTACAACAAATCCAGTCAAAATTTGAGTCAAAACACTCAAAGCTCCCAAGAAGAAGAGAGAGCGCTAAAGAAAAGTGACATAGTTGATATTTGGAGAAAGAAATGGAATCCAAGTTACAAAGACCTTGTGAAAGAGGGTAGTCAAGAAAAACAATGCGTTGTAGATACTTGTAGCGATGTTTTGAACAAACTTATTGTTGGATGCATGGATGGATATAGTTTGATATCTTATTTTGCGTTGAAATGCTTTAATGCTATGCAAACTTGATTTTGGTCCTTCAACCCGGAGTTCCAATATCAAAACTTTAACTTAAGTGACTTTAAAGTAAAAGTGTCATCGGATTTAAGCAAATTGACCTTTATACATATTACATGATGACTCAATTTGTGCTGAAATACTTCAATGTTACGCTAACTTGATTGTGGTCCTTCGAGCCGGAGTTCCAATATCAAAATTTTACAAAAGTGATATTTAAGTATAAGTGTCACCGGATTTAAGTAAATTGACCTTCATACAAATAAAATGATGACATAATTTGCGATGAAATACTTCTATGGCACACAAACTTGTTTTTGGTCCTTTGAGGCGGAGTTCCAAAATCAAAATTATTATTATATTATATTATTAACTTAAGTGACACTTATGTTAATGTTTCTAATTGAATGTCAAAGCGTCTTTAGTTTTAGGCAAATTGATCTTTAAATGTATGATGACTTATTTTGCGCTGCAATGTTATCCCAACTTGATTTTGGTCCTTCGAAATAAGTTATCTAAGATCCATCATTAACATTACTTATTTATGTGACAATGAAGCCATAGATTCTTTTTAAGTGACATCTCAAAAGTGTATTTATTAAAATTATTCTATAATTTTTGTTTTTTATTTTACAAGTTAGCGTTTTAGTGCAAGTAACTTGATGTTAAGTGACGATGTGGTCGAAGGTCGCACCACACTACACTTGCAGAGCGATTCTAATTCACATGGAAACTTCCGACCCGGATTCGGAAAAATTTCCTTCAGATTTTTTTAGACACGATTCATCTATCTGAATTCGGAAACTGACATTTAATTTGACAAACTAGCTGCTCAATCACGGAAAAGTTTCCTATTTGCTCTCGGAAAACGTTTCCGTGAAGCGAAAGTGAGGTCGAGTGCGACACGGAAACTTTCCGAGTGAATAGGAATCGCACTACTGTACTGGGAGCTGGCTCTCAAGTGAGGCTGCCGGAACATACCGATAGGTGCTCGGAGACTTGATAGCTAGCCAGGCGAGCACTAGAAAATACTTAAAAAAACACACACAAAAATAATTTTGTAATAAATTTTAATAATAATTGAGTATTTAAAAGATTCCTAATTAATTCTATTCACTAATAAATAAATAATGAGATCATAATATCATTTGAAACACTACATGTTTCGACGTGCAATCGACTTGGGCCAATCCAAGCCGATTCGGATGACGTCATGCACCAGGGACCAAAATACCGGTAAATATCATCATCAGCGATTACGTTCCCACTGCTGGGTTCTGGCATTCTCTCAGAGAGAGCACGCGCCGTAATGTAGCACGCGGGCCCAGTGCGGGTTGGTACATGTCGCATGCCGTTGAATGTTGCGGTTCTTGGACACGCCGGTTTCCTCACGATGTTTTCCTTCACCGTTTTGAGCGATGGTACATCCGCACATAGCTTATTAAGTCATAGGTGCGGGGCCGAGAGGATTCGAGCTCGGTGTGGGCCCCACTAAAAATAAATTATTTTTTAGCATCGCCATTTTTTTATGGGTCTCTTCTCCCTTTAGGCCTTGCAGCGCCCACAAGGGGGCCCACTTTTTTTTTCTTTTTTTTTTTGGGTGTCTTCGCCCCTTAGGCCTTGCAGCGCCCACAAGGGGGCCCACTTCGGGAAAGGCTGCTCCGGTATATAACCAACCGCAACCGGTATTTATACCACAGTGATAACGTTACTTGTGATATCGGTTTCAGTCCCTAGGCACGCTCTATGCCATAAACACTTGTCAGGCTCCGTCCGAACCGGCGCCGGTACCGGCTACACTAAAACGGGCCGGAACCGGCTTGGCGCTGTGACTCTAATATTCTACTATTTACATAATTGCTTCGACTAATTGATTTCAAGCTGATTCCGCGTCGAAAATATTAAACGTACACAACCTTAGCCGTTCATGGGAGGTTTTCTGACAGCTAAAGATTTTTGTCTATTGTTTTTGTCTCTAATAAGTTATCTGTTCCATTCTTTGAAGAAACTTAGTTCTTAAACATTGGATAGATGTCGCTGACACAACATGTCATTTTAGCAATTATGGTATTTGTCAACAGGACCTTATTCGCTATGACCATCTAAGCCCAACGCAGGCGCGTTGCTTTATCTGCGTGGAATGACTGCTAAAGCACGTAATGACGTCACACGTTTTGGCAAGAAATCTTGATGGTCAATGGTCATAGCGAATAAGGGCTTTAGATTATATAGAGGTACATACATACAAAGTTAATTTCGATACAACAACTAGAAGTAGGTTAAAATTGACTTCTAAGATTTGATTACATTCTTAATTGGTTAGTTACAAGTGAAGCTGATAAAAGCGTGATAAAAAGTAAATGGATTGGATGCAACCAAACAATTCATTTACAAAAGAGAAAATCGCGAGGCCAGCAAAAAAAAACATTAGTCTGTCATGTCATCTGTCACCAACCAACTGTCACTTTATGTTTCTTTACGCGGCAAAAGGTAAGTTCTTTCAGTTTTAACCGAAAATCTACAATTCTCTTTATTTATGACCTAGCTGTTCCCCGCGGTTTCACCCATGTGGGCTACAGTTTATCGCCATAAAAAGTATCCTATGTCCTTCCTCAGGGTTCAAACTAAGTCCGTACCAAGTTTCATTTAAATCGGTTCAGTAGTTTAGGCGTGATAGCGAGCCAGACATAGTTACTTTGGAATTTATAATGTTAGCAGGGATATAACTGCATTGTGATAGAAACAATGTATTTTGAAATGTAAAAAGTTAAATCTTTTACAAAACAAAAACCGACGTCAGTTTCCAATCGGTTTCTCTGGTCTGCCATCATCAAACCCTGATTTCCCTTTTTTTTACTATTTACAGGGTAGCGTTTGACCACAAGTCACCTGATGTTAAGTGACGATGTGGTCGAAGATGGCGCCACGCTACACCTGGACTGGGAACTGGCTCTCAAGTGAGGCTGCCGGAACACACCGATAGGTGCTTGGCGTATTACATTAAATAAATGTTATAAAATTATTCGAAGTACATAAGTAGTCGTTTGTATTTATTATTCCTGTAATAATTCCTTTTCGCATACGTTTCTTAAATGCCTCTTCAGTATGGAAGTACTCTGAAACAAGAAAAGAAAAATATATTAGTACACATGCGTCAATTCGTGAACGGGTGCTGCTTGTGGGGTCTGGTCTGCTTTGGTTGTGATCCCGTAACTCGTAAATGTTCATGTTTCCATATCCCAATCATCATCATCATCATCATTATCAGCCTTCCACGTTCCCACTGCTGGGACTCTGGCCTTCTCTCAGAGAGAGAGTATGGGTTATAATCTACCACGCTGGCCCAGTGCGGGTTGGTAGATGTCGCATGCCCTTGAATGTTGTAGTTCTTGGGCATGCCGGTTTCCTCACGATGTTTTCCTTCACCGTTTTAAGCGATGGCAAATCCGCACATAACTTATTAAGTCATAGGTGCGGGGCCGAGAGGATTCGAACTCGGTGTCGGCGTCTTGTAAGTCGCACGCCTAACTGTTCGGCCACCACCGCTGATGCACATATCGTGACATTTTACAAATATCGTGATTTCTTATTGAAAACTCCACTTTATCAGAATATAATACATAGCCTATATGACACTCGGGGATAATGTACATTTTTTGACTCCAGTTCAGTAGTTACACTTCGTGCATGTCGTATTGCAACTTAAGCCTCCAAAAGAAGTCTGAGTTATGATCAACATCTGCCTATTTCGTTCCCACTGCTGGGACTCTGGCCTTCTCTCAGAGAGAGTACGGGCCGTAATGTAGCACGCTGGCCCAGTGCGGGTTGGTACATGTCGCATGCCCTTGAATGTTGCAGTTCTTGGACACGCCGGTTTCCTCACGATGTTTTCCTTCACCGTTTTGTGCGATGGAAATTTTGCACATTTAATAAAGAGCCGAGATGTGATTTAAACTCGGTATCGGTGCTTTGTAAGGCGCATGCGTTATGTTAGTTGTTTGTTAAAGCATGCTTTAGATTAATTAACCCATTGTACCGCCGCCATTATTAAAATATTAGTATGAAATGCATGGAATAATATGGAATAGTTTGGTATAGCATGAAGTTGTTTGGTATAAAATGTAACATTTTGTAAATTATACTATTGATTAATATGGAAGAGTTTGGTATATAATGGAATAGTTTGATATAAGTAATGGTATGGAATAGTTTGGTATAGCATGAAATAGTTTGATATAGCATGGAATAGTTTAGTATAGTATAAGCAACATGATTCATAAAATAGCTTAGTATAACATGGTACATTTTGTAATTTATTGAATAGTTTGGTAAGTTTGGTATTAAATGCAATAGTTTGGTATGGAATAGTTTATTAAATGATAGAGCATGGAATTTGTTAGTATTTTATCATGGAATAGTTAGTTTTTGTTAAAAAGCTGAGTCTGAGATATCAGAAATCGTAAGCGAAATGCCAGTAAGTATAAAGGGGACTCTACCTTGAACGATTCGCCACAAGCGTGACAAAGTTTCTTTTGTTTGATCCCACCATCTTTGTGACTGATCATGTGCCGCCCTAATGCCTGAAAATGCATAAATCTATGCTGTCATAAAACTGTAATTGAGTCGTATCGATTAAGAATCGATTAGTTACACCTGAAATCTATGGATTTAATTTTAGTATCCGTCACCTAGGAGGCGTCTATTAATTAAGGGCGTGAGGTGATTTTTCGAATCACAACTTCACACGTTCGTGAGAAAAAGGGTTTTCACAGACAGACAGACGGACTATAAAGTGATCCTATGAGGGTTCCGTTTTTAACTGACTTCAAAAAATTGAGGTTTCCCAATTCGACCTTACATATTTTTGTTTTTATGTGTGTTTGCGGATAACTTTGTCTTTGAAGAACTGATTTCGATGATTTTTTTTTTTTTTGGAAAAGAGATATCCCAAGGGTGGTACCATGATAAGCAAACCAGGTTCTGATGATGGCATTCCAGAGAAATCCAGGGGAACCTGAAGTCAGTTAATTCGGTAAAAAATTAAAATTTATACAACCCCCGACATCTTGGACCGATTTTCGTCAAACGTAGCTAAGAACACTACCGACTAATTCACCTTTCACACAATCAAAATCGGTCCATCCGTTTGAGAGCTACAACAATGCCACAGACAGAGATACACACACATACACACACACAGACAGACAGACATCGACGTCATACTTATAACACTTCTCTATTTGCGTCGGGAGTTAAAAATGATTCCTTTTGAAGTACGGAACCGCAAAAATCAGTTTAGCCGTCTGGCCGTTTTTGAGTTAAAAATGGTGTGACTAACTCGACTTTCTTATAAATATTTAGACACATACAATTTGCGTCTATGACTTAATTAGTTATGTGCGGATTTGCCATCGCTCAAAACGGTGAAGGAAAACATCGTGAGGAAACCGGCGTGCCCAAGAACTGCAACGTTCAAGGGCATGCGACATCTACCAACCCGCACTGGGCCAGCGTGGTAGATTACAGCCCATACTCTCTCTCTCTGAGAGAAGGCCAGGGTCCCAGCAGTGGGAACATGAAAGGCTGATAATGATGAAGAAGGTGTAACCTTTTTGGTAGAGTATCGGGCAGGACAGAGGCGGCAGGCGAGGTGGCGCGAGCGCGTGTGTACAGCCGCTATGTGCGCCGCGAGGGCGCGAGCCGACGGGCAAGCGCGCGAGCACTCCGTACAACGCACCCTGCACAGACCACGGAACACCGTCCCAGATACAGAAGTGCACAAATACACATAGACACCGTCCCAGGTTCATAATGGCACAAGTACCTGTACAAAGATTCGTTTTGACCAAAAAATGGCATGAACATATCCCCCCGGCGTGATAGGTAGAACGAAATTGCGAAACCCTTTTTAATAGGGAATATGCATGTGATTTAGATTTACTTGATTTTTTTTTCCATGATACTTTATGGTCTTGACATTACACCTAAACCATTATTTTCTTATTTAATTGATAATTAATACCTTCAAAATTTAATCAAAAAGTGCAAAATAAGCGTGCTACTTTCAAATTTGCGAATCGCTTCATCATTGGTCGATTCGAAAATGACGTCACATGGCGCAGTCTGGCTTCGATATTCATACTGATATGAAGAAAAATTACTTAAAAATTGATTTCTGTAGTGTTTTCGATTGCCTAGTGCAGTTTTGGTATATAGTGACAGTACTAAACATCAAGAACAATGACTGAAAGTGGTTTTGTCAAAGCACGATCGGACAATTTGCCAAAAATAGATGCTTTTATGATGACCGCATATTTTGCATAAAATCCAGATTTTTCGTCCGCTGAGTTATATTTTATATGTAACAGTAGGTAACATAGTTTGATTTTAATTTTTAAGGTTTCATTTGTATCTGTATTTTGTTATTCAAGTTTCTTTAATTATTAACTGAATATGCATTGCATACCTAAAAATAAAACTGAGGAATAATTATTTCATTTTTTTATTAAAACATCCTGCATATTTGTCAAACCACAGACTAACATTATTACCTACATTATTGAAATAGAGGTACATTTTTCTTTTCAATAGTTAAATTAACATTAACATCTTTACTTTTGTACTTTGATCTAATATTTACTTGCACAGCTTCATCACAGTGTACTTGGTCTGTATTACTAGAGGCTTCAATCTGCTTCATCTCGGAGACATCCATGTGAGATATACTGGGCCTTGCTTTTAATAATCATCACAGCCTTCATTCAATATGAAAAGTACTGTTCCCGGCTTCATAGTAACTTGTTTGTGGAGTAAAGTATTTGTACTTCTGACAGCAAACTCAGTGAGAGCTTTATATAATAACGATATTTTTTGTCTTTTAATCGCACACATTCTCTCTTGTGGTGGTGGCATTTTTTGTTTTTGGCACTGAAACATAATATGAGCACAACACCTTGTTTTAACCGAAGCATAACTTTTCCCTCTTGTTGTCTCATGATGTTGTATTGTATATTATATAAGATAGGTATCTTCCTCAATCTAAAATAAATCTCCGGAGAAAAGACAGGAATGATAAAGGTCAGGCTGGTATAAACTTGGTGTAAACAGAGTTAGTTTCTCCCACTTGATAATCAAAATATTTATGCCTGCAAAAGTTAACTTTGACCAATTCACACCATGTTAACTATCGAAATACAATACACTAACATTAAAATGATCTTCACAACAATGTAAATACGATGATGGAGACACTTCATCTCTTCCAGTTACGTATTTTCATATCACTTGGAATAGAAAAAAACACTTTATCCGGTGTACTTATTATAGTGTTTTGGCAGTCTGGTACAAGACAATGTCCATAAAATGTTTTTTTAGCCTTTTCCATTGTCGAAAAAGCGATATAAACTGAAAATTCTTAAATATTAGCTGTCATTACATAGAGAAAACAGTACTGGACGAGTGATGTGAGGTCATCAAAAGCGCGCGAAAAATAAGGGCGTTCAAACAGGTCAAATTTAATCGGTACTTTAAATATTATTTTAAAAATTCATTTGAACGATTTTAACAGGATTTATATTTTTACTATGTTATAACGAAGTAATAAGTGGATTAAACAAATAAAAAAAATTGATGCATATTCCCTATTATTGGCAATGTCGTAACTGGTAAAGGTATGGTATTACATTAGGCGGACTTTGTAGTGCGCATCGTGGTTTATTTCTTCTTCTGTTAATTAGTTTATTAAAACTTGACTAGGTGGCGCTATTATCAATTTTGTAATTCGTTAATTAAGTAAAAGTGAAAATAGATGGCGCTTATGTTTTTAGAAGTTTTTGTTTACACAACTATGAGAAAAGATGAGCAGGTCGTTCGCCGGATGGTAACCGCTGGTACAACCTGACACATCTGTTTTTCAGATATATCTCCACTAATATAATTATGAAAAGGTAAAATTGTTTAGTACGTAATTTTGGAAATCACAGGATCCAATGTAAATTTATTTTTCGGTGGGAATCTACATTAACTCTGAGTGTCATAATAGTCTATGCTGTACACAAAACGTATCATATTAAAAGGCTCGTTACGAAACACACAAATGTCTTTTTATTTTTATTATAATATATATCTAGTTCAAGATATTATTTTTTTATTTACCGGGTCATGTAAGCGTTAAATGATACCGTATCCACCGGCTTACTCAATCCGGTTTTCCGTTTTTTTTTTACTTTTTACAGTGTAGCGTTTGACCACAAGCCACCTGATTAGTAACGATGTGGATGACACTTGCGTCACGCTACACCTGGACTGGGAACTGGCTTTTAAGTGAGGCTGCCGGCACACACCGATAGGTGTTCGGCGACAGATCCTTAATGGTACCTAGCCAGACGAGCACTAGAAAATCAGAGAAATCAGAATAGAAACGGTCGCGACAGACAGACAGACGGACAAGAAACTGAACCTGTAAGGGTTCCGTCTTTCCTTTTGAGATACAAGTTCGTTATCGTTTTTCATCTTAGCGAAGCGACAACAAATTTAAGAAATTAATAATCGATCCTGATCCGTTATCCGCGGTTTTGGAACGATATGTCATGACATAATATGTCATTTTAGTACTAGGGCTTGACATATTACTACTAAAATGACATATTATGATATGACATATCGAACCAAAAGCGCGGATAACGGATCGAATCGATTATTAATTTCGGGCATAAAATAACAAAATAAATCGGAAAATTGTTCAGCGACTTATGTTGACCATACCCATAACACAAGTTTCGAGCTTAATTTGGGGCTAGGTCAATTTGTGTGCAATGGTCCCTCGATATTTATTTATTTATTTTCCGCGGGTACTCACGATCGGTCCCGGTGCGCGAGCGCGTTCCTCCTATGCGCGACGAGACTCTTCCTGGTCTTGTACGCTATCTGGCACACTGCGCAGTAGTGCTCGGCCTCCACGAAGGAATGCTTCTTCTTGTGCTGCTGGAGGGTGTAGGGGCTGCTGAATGAGCTGTCGCACTGATCGCAGTCGAACTTCTTGTTTATATGCGTGCTGGAATCGACGATTAAACAATCATCATCATCAGCCTATAAAGAATAGGAATAATTTATTTGCAACAGAGTACAGTAGTGCGATTCTAATTCACTCGGAAAGTGTCCGTGTCGGATCCAACGTCACTTTCACTTCACGGAAACGTTTTCCGAGAGTAAATAGGCGGCGAAAACTTTTCCGTGATGGAGCTGGTTTGTCAAATTAAATATCAGTTTCCAAATTCAGCCCAGGATTGTTGTTACTGGGTTACAGGTTATATTAGGATTGTTATTGCTGGGTTACAGGTTTCATTAGGATTGTTGTTACTAGGGTAAAGGTTACAGTAGGATTGTTGCTGGGGTACAGGTTACAGAAAGATTGTTGTTGCTGAGATACAGATTACAGAAAGATTGTTTTTGCTGGGTACAGGTTACATAAGGATTGTTGTTTCTGGGTTACATGTTACAGTAGGATTGTTGTTGCTATTTCGTTGAATTAATAAATAACTTACATCATATGCACTCTGACGGCCGGTCGGTTGTTGAAGTTCTTGCCGCAAACATTGCACGAGTAGGTTTTATTGCTCGTCTTCGATTGGTGGAAGCGAGCAATGTGCTGCTGGAACTGCTTACCGGTACTGTAAAAAATGCGATTTTTTTTCTTAAAATTGTTGTTAAAATTGTCAACTTTTTTTTTTTTACTTTTTAGAGGGTAGCGTTTTACCACAAGTCACCTGATGTTAAGTGACGATGTGGTCGAAGGTGGCGTCACGCTACACCTGGATTGGGAACTGGCTCTCAAGTGAGGCTTCCGGAACACACCGATAGGTTTGGCGACAGATTCTGCTGGTAGCTAGTCAGGCGAGTACTAGCAAATACCCTACCACCAAGCTCTGGTTTCATCACGATGTTTTCCTTCACCGAAAGCTCAAACTCATTGTAGGATTTGAACCTACGTCGGGACGGAGCCATCATCGCTATGAAAACAGTAGATTTCCCCCCCCCCCCTGTACTTCTAGAATGCTTACTCGAATTTCCGACCGCACAAATGACAAGTGACGCTGTCTTCGTCTTGCTGCTGCTTGAGACACTGCCGCGCATGAGTCGGCCGCTGCTTCGCTCGCACAACCAATGAGCACCGCGAACACTTGTACCGTATCATGTGATTGGCCACGTGCGTGCGGTGGGCCCCCGGATTGGCGAAACGTAGCAAGCATATTGAGCAATGGTGTTCGCCGTTGGACTGTGAGAGAAACAATAGTGGATGACATTTTTGGCGGCAATTGAACTGTCAACATGAAAATTTTGTTTTTACTTCCAAAACTTGTGTTTCTTCGAGTGATAATGTTATAATATTGGTGGATTATTAACCATTATGTGTTCGTTAATGTGTACGAGTGTGGGAAATTGAAATAAAGTTGTGAAAGTGACTTTTCAAGTTGCTCCAAAAAAGTCTGTGTAAAGTTTAAGTAAAGCGCCACTACTTTACTTAAACACTATCCTCATCCCATCATCTCATCATCATCATTTAAACTTGATTCAACTCTCTGAGTTTGAAATATTTTTATACTTGACACTGGCAAATACACTAATCGTGTGACGCCATAACAAAAAAAAACAATTAGTAGATGACATTTTTGGCGGCAATTGAACTGTCAACATGAAAATTTTGTTTTTATTTTCAAAACTTGTGTTTGTTCGAGTGATAGATAATATAATCTATCTATATTTATAAAAGAAAGTCGTGTTAGTTACACTATTTATAACTCAAGAACGGCTGAACCGATTTGGTGAAAATTGGTGGGGAGGTAGCTTAGGACCAGGAAACGGACATAGGATACTTTTTATCCCGGAAAAGGTTCCAACGGGATAACGGGAAGACGCGGGTGAAACCGCGGGGCGCAGCTAGTGTTTGATATGTGTGAGTCATTAATCATTGTGTTCGTTAATGTGTACGAATGTGAGAAATTGAAATAAAGTTGCGAAAGTGACTTTTCTAGTTGCTAAAAAAAGTCCGTGTAAAGTTTAAGTAAAGTGCCACTACTTTACTTAAACACTGTCTTTATTGACCCGGCTTACGGCTGGGTCCCATCATCTCATCATCATCATTAATACTCGATTCTACTCCCCGCGTTAGAAATATTTAATCCTTGACACTGGCAAGTCCACTAATAGTTTGAAAACAAAAAAAAAATTTGAGATGACAATGACAGCGCGGGAATCTTTCTCAATTTGTCAAAGCCCAGATTAACAAAAGATTGCACTGTAAAATGTCTAACACTTACCTCTTCGTGCCTCATCATATGCGCCTGATACGTGTCCTTAAAGTAGAATGGCAAAGCGCAATTGAAGCACTTCCAAGAACCTTTCACATACTTCTCTTCTTTTCTCGCCTCCTCTATCTCTGCCATTTGTTCTTTTTTACTAAGAACAATCTTTTCGAACTCGATCTTTTTGTTGGTCGACGAATTGATTTCCGCTAATTTGGCTTCTTGCGTTTGTAGGTCTTCAAAATCTTCAAAATAGTACGAACTATCCATTTCAGTTTCCATATTTACATCTGTGTTTATGTTTCCAGCTGCGTTGGTAGCATTTTCATTTATGCTGGTATCTGTGATTTGATTCAGATTGGCGACCATGTTGCTATTAATGTTATTCTGTATTATATCACTTCCACTATCCACGATAGTAGGCGGAACACATTCATTCAGGCGACTCGAGTCACTCTGCGTATTTTGCACATCAACAAATTCACTTGGACTGGTTTCTATACCGTTCTTTATATTTTGTACATCAACAAATTCAGTTTGACTTGTTTCTATACCGTTCTTTATATTTTGTACATCAACAAATTCACTTTGGCTGGTTTCTATACCATTATTCGCATTTTGATCATCAACAGACTCGTCTAGGTTGTTTTTGATGCCATTATTAATATTTTTGACATCAACGAATGCGCGTAATTTGCTATCCATGCAATTATTGATGCTTTTACTCATATTTCCTACATCAACGAACTCGCTCGGGTTGTTTTCAATGCTATTCATAATATTTTTTACTTCAACAAACCCGTTTAGTTTGCTTTTAATGCCTTTAATGATTTTTTTTACACCACCAAATTCGGTTGGGTTGTTTTCAATAACATCAATAATATTTTTTACATCAGCTAACTCGTTTGGGTTTTTTTCAATGTTATTAATAATATTTTTAACATCAACAAACCCGCTTAGTTTGCTTTTTATGCGTTTTTCTATCTTATCTTCGATATTTTGTACGTCAACAAATTCGCTTAGGTTGTTTTCTAAGATATCATTGATATTTTCGTCGATTTCTTGTACATCAACAAACTCGTTTAGGTTGGTTTCTATGTCACTATCGATGTCACTATCTATATTTTGGACATCAACAAATTCACATAGGCTTTTTTCTATGCTATCATTGATGTCACCATCCATATTTTGCACATCAACAAATTCACTTAGTTTTTTCTCTAATCTTTCATTGATATCACTGTCATCTATATTTTGTACATCAACAAGATTACTTAGGTTGTTTTCTATGCTATTTTTGATGTCACTGTTTATATTTTTTACATCAACAAATTCATGTTTGTTATTTTCTGTGGTATTATTGACATTCCTATCTTTGTTATGAAAAACAACAAATTCGTTGAGATCGCTTTCGATGCTGTTTTTACGCGTGTTTTGTTCAACATAATCGTTTGAATTGATTTCTAAGGGGTTATTGACGTTACTATCCACATTATGTGAAATAATATAATCTTTTGGTTTGGTTTCTAACGGGTTTCGAATGTCCTCATCCATTTGTTGTGCAACAACATAATCACCAGGCTTGATTTCTAAGGGGTTTTCTATATCTTCATCCATGTTTTGCACGACCACATAATTACTTGAATTGTTTTCTAAAGCGTTTTCAGTATCATCATCGTCCATTGGTTGTACAACAACATAATCACTTCGATTAGTTTCTAAGGGGTTTTCAATAGGATCATCATCCATTGGTTGTACAACATAATCACTTACGCTGGTTTCTAAGGGGTTTTGTGGAGCATCATCATCCATTGGTACAACAACATAATCCCTTGGATTGGTTTCTACAGGGTTGTTCGCATTATCATCAATATTTTGTACAACGACGTATTCTTTTGTGTTGTTTTCTACAACTGCGAGGACTATCAATTTGTTTTCTGAATCAGGATTCTGCTCCGCTTGTGCGCAATCACTGTTTGGTGCTTTTCGTTTTTCGATTGCAGGTTTTCGTATTGTTTGTATTTGTGTATTATCATGGTTTGGTGATAATGATATTATTTTTCCTATAGTGGCATTCTGGGCTGTTTGTGTTTGTGTGTTTTCATAGTTTGGTGATATTGATATTACTTTTCCCATTGCGGAATTCTGTATTGTTTGTATTTTTGTATTATCATGGTCTGGTGATATTGATATTATTTTTCCAACTCTGGGGTTCTGTATTTGTGTATTATCATAGCTTGGTGATAATGGTATTGTTTTTCCCATTCTGGGGTTCTGTATTTGTGTATTATCATAGCTTGGTGATAATGGTATTATTTTTCCCACTGTGGCATTTTGTATTTGTGTATTATCATGGTCTGGTGGTATTGATATTATTTTTCCAACTCTCGGGTTCTGTATTTGTGTATTATCATAGCTTGGTGATAATGGTATTATTTTTCCCACTGTAGCATTCTGTATTTGTGCATTACCATGGTCTGGTGATATTGATATTATTTTTCCCACTCTGGGATTCTGTACTGTTTGTATTTCTGTATTATCATAATTTGGTGATAATGATATTACTTTTCCCACTGTGGCATTTTGTATTTGTGTTTTATCATGGTCAGGAGGTATTGATATTATTTTTCCAACTCCGGGGGTCTGTATTTGTGTATTATCATAGTTTGGTGATAATGGTATTATTTTTTCCACTGTAGCATTCTGTATTTGTGTATTATCATGGTCTGGTGGTATTGATATTATTTTTCCCACTCTGGGGTTCTGTATTTGTGTATTATTATGGTCTGGTGATACTGATATTATTTTGCCCACTCTGGGGTTCTGTGTTTGTGTATTATCATGGTCTGGTGATATTGATATTATTTTGCCCACTCTGGGGTTCTGTATTTGTGTATTGTCATGGTCAGGTGATAATGATATTATTTTGCCCACTCTGGGGTTCTGTGTTTGTGTATTATTATAGTTTGGTGATAATGGTATTATTTTTCCCACTGTGGCATTATGTATTTGTATATTATCATGGTCTGGTGATAATGATATTATTTTTCCCACTCTGGGGGTATGTGTTTGTGTATTATCATAGCTTGGTGATAATGGTATTATTTTTCCCACTGTGGCATTTTGTATTTGTGTATTATCATGGTCTGGCGATATTGATATGATTTTTCCCACTCTGGGGTTCTGTATTGTTTGTATTTGTGTATTATCATAGTTTGGTGATAATGGTATTATTTTTCCCACTGTGGCATTATGTATTTGTGTATTATCATAGTTTGGTGATAATGGTATTATTTTTCCCACTGTGGCATTATGTATTTGTGTATTATCATGGTCTGGTGATACTGATATTATTTTTCCCACTCTGGGGGTCTGTATTGTTTGTATTTGTGTATTATCATAATTTGGTGATAATGATATTACTTTTCCCACTGTGGCATTCTGTATTTGTGTATTATCATAGTTTGGTGATATTGATATTATTTTTCCCATTGTGGCATTCTGCACTGTTTGCATTTGTGTGTAGTCACTATTTGTTGCAATTATTTCTCCAATAGTGGAATTCTGTACATCTTGTATTTGTGGACAACCACTGCTTGGTGCTAATAGTTCCCCAATCGTGAAATTCTGTTCTATTTGCATTGGTGTATAGTCACTATTTGGTGCTATTAGTTCTCCAATAGCAGGATTCTGTACATTTCGTGTGTGTGTAAAATCGTTGTTTGGTGATAGTCGTTCCCCAATCGTGAAATTTTGTTCTATTTGCATTTGTTTATAGTCATTATTTGGGGCCATTCGTCCCGCAATGGCGGGATTCTGTGCATTTTGTGTGTATGTAAAATCATTGCTTGGTGATATTCGTTCCTCAATCGTGAAATTCTGCGTTGTTTGCATTTGTTTATAGTCATTATTTGGGGCCATTTGTCCTCCTACAGCGGGGTTCTGTACATTTTGCGTGTGTGTAAAATCGTTGTTTGGTGATATTCGTTCATCAATCGTGAAATTCTGCGTTGTTTGCATTTGTGTATAGTCGTTTGGCGCCACCAGTTCTCCAATTTGATTTCTATAATTATGACTGTCTAATTCAAGCAGCACTTTATCAGTTCTCTTTCCATCTTCTCTAAAGTAATTTTTAGTCCATTCTATGTCGACTAGATCATTCTGTATTATTCTTACAGGCTCTTCTACATCAGGCAGCATAAGATGGTTGTTAAATAAGTTTTCTTCTATGTTATCTTTGGTAAGGAATAGGTAATCATTTTGAAAGTCAGCAGTCGACTCCAATTCTCTCAAGCCAACGTTGAAGTCAAAGTTCCTCTCGTCTTGCTGTTCGCAGTAGTTATTGACGCCGAAGTCGAAGGTTGAGTTCTCGCCGTTGTTGTAAAAATGGTATCTGGTGTTGACATGCTGGATGCATATGTCTTCTGGACACAGTATGGAGACTGAGATGTCGCTCCTTTGTAAGTTTATCGTGCCTCTTTCACTGGAAAAATGATTACTTGATGAGTAAGTCCATAGCAATTTCTATTCTAGGCTTCATCCTCATCATCAGCTACAACTACTAAACATAAGCCTCCCCCTGTGAACACCACAATGAATTGCTAATAGCATCCATGACTTTTATAATTTCATCGGTCCATCTAGTCTAGTGGGAGGCCTACCTACAGAACGTCTTCTGGTTTGTAGTCACCACTCGAGAACCTTCTAGGCTGTTTTAGGCTTAGCATTTTTATATACTATCCATACTTACATCCCCATTACCAATTGAGAGCTAACTTAATAAAATTCTTAATACCAACTGACTGATTGGCAAGACAAAACGGAACAAACAGGTTGGTATTTTTTACTCGAGTTCCTTTTTAATGTAGGTCAGCCAGCCAGCTGCCAGCAAGCCAGCCAGCCAGCTGCCAGCAAGTCAGCCAGCCAGCCAGCTGCCAGCAAGTCAGTCAGCTTTAGATAACTAACCAGTAAGTGCGGTCGAAGGTAACACCACAGTACAAATAGCATACAATAGAAACATACCTAAATAACACAGGATACTCCAGGCTTCTCTTTAGGCATATTGACTTGAACATACACATTTTGTTTAGGAAATGGCAACATATGAAGCAGAGATGGGAGTCGGGACAAAGCTGGAAAAAAGAAATAAGATTTATGCTAGACTGTTTTATCTTATAACTAGCTGTTCCCCGCGGTTTCACCCGCGTTGGCTACAGCTTTATGCATGCAAAGTCTCAGCCCGATCGGTTTAAAATTGACAAAGTTTCATCCCCTATTTTATCCCCTTAGGGGTAGAATTAATCAAAATCCTTTCTTAGCGGATGCCTACGTCATAACATCTACCTGCATGCCAAATTTCAGCCCGATCCGTCCAGTGGTTTGGGCTGTGCGTTGATAAAAAAAAAGGACAGCATTACTCTTAGACCTGTCAAACTTATTGTAGTTTAGTTATCTAAAAGGAATGCAAAACCGAATCGACACCAATGATATACATACTTATTTAGAGTATCATAGAGTATGTAGTATATCAGCTTTTTTCGTATTAAATATGTATCTGAAAGTTTTATTAGAAGTGAAAATGAGGAGCGAAGACGGGTCGCGCATTAACACTGTAGTTCGCTTTAGCACTGAAAAGGAACTGTTCTAGCGCGATTTTTTACGAAACACTAAATGCTCGCACTAAATAAAGCGTATACCAGCCAGCCTGAGGCTTATTTCTGTCCAGCATTACCAGGACCACCTGTTCTATACCTGTTGGAGCTGGTAATAAATTGAAGGGGAATAATTTATGTTAGACGTAAAAGGAGATAATTACATTCATTCCAATAAGTTCCCTGTACATTTCCCGTATGTCTTCATTTGTGTCTGCATTCACTGTACTATGGCACACGAAACATAGAAAAGCTGACATCGTTTTAAGTTTCCACTTGCTTGTTAATTCTCCACAGATCTTTATACAGTTAATGGATTTTGAATAGCATTTTTAGCTCAACTACAGGCTCTGTAGACACAGACATAGTTTTGTTAAGTTACAAAAATTCGTTTTACGACAATCACAGGCCAAATTAAATAATCAATATTCGGTTCTTCATCTTCACTTTTTGAACGAGCCAAGCCGTACCAAGAGAATGTAAGGAAGCCGTATAACACAGCAAAGTGAGCAAATTAGCAAAGCAACCAGTTGTGTTGCCAGTTGCCATTGCCAGTTCAGCTTCAGTTTCTGACAGCGACGTTTTTACAGCTGTCAGCTGTCAGCTATAAAAAACGTAGTTCCTAAACAATGGATAAATGGCACTAGCTGACCATGAAAAGATTTTTATTCGCGTTTGTTATTATGAGCAAAAACTTTGGAGCCTATTCAGATTCAGATTCATATAATCACCATAACAATAATTCGTCATTTTAGTCCATACCTAGGTACAGGATTACAGTGCGTTAGTTAAATTGCTTTCAATGCGCATGAACTTTACATTATCTAATAGTAAAAAGTTTATACCTTACAGCAAAGAGCTTTACAGCCTTGGCTTTCAGTTTGGTATCAAGCAGTTTCCAATTCCAATCCAGTGTAGCGTCAAGTAGCGTGACGCCATCTTCGACCGCATTGACTAAATTGACTTTTGGTCAAACTTCAAACTGAACTGTCTTACTCCTGAAGTTCGTCTTGGCATTTTGGCAACACTGATCACTACACGTCAGCCGTCAACGTCAGAATTGCGAAAAGGAAGGATTTTGTGTCTCGAAGCATTCAATTAAAAAAATTATTTCAATTCATACGAATTGAAATTGAATATAGTTGGGGTTTAAACTGTGCGCGTCCTTTGGGAAACGTTTTTATACATGTGTGGTCGGTGACTACAGTATTTTGGCTATTAACTTTAAGCGGCAGTGACGGCAGTTTTTTTCAAGCGGACGTTTAATTAAGTGTTTGCGCATTGTTCTACGTTATTTACACGACAATTGCTGAGTTTTGCGCTTCACTATTTATTCCGGCCGCCCGCATTTATTGGATATGCCAGCGAACAGTTTTCGCAAGAGCTGTAAACGAGTACTGTTTTGATGAAAGAAGAGACCTTTGACTGTGAGTATTATTCATAATCAATTCTTGCTAAATACAACTAGGAAGATTCTGATAAGACCGCTGAAACTATGATTAGAAAAAAAAAACTCTCGCGTGAATTACCGCGAATCTGTCATGAAAAAAAGTATTACAAATTTTTTTCCGCAAAATTCGATAAATATTTCGTGATTTACACACTTGTACTGAAGTTCAGGTTCAGTGGCGTGTTTTATGAGTGGCCTATGTGTAGCAGTAGACTGATTTGAAAAACAGCGCTGCGCTCACATAATAATCGTTATGGGAATGCAGCACATGCTGAAACTGCCCTATTGCCCTACAATTAATTAGATAAGTAACTGGAACCTAGGATAAGTCTCTGTGTTTTTTATTATTGATATGGATGATGGTGATGATGTCCAATCTGCGAAGAGTAGAAATTACCAAGTAGAACTACCTACTTAGTTGAATTAAGTATAACTAGGTCGCTCCAGTGTTCCAGCTCACAGGTGTCAGTTTTATGTTAATCTAATTATCAGGTATTAGGTCAGTTCGCTTAAGGTGATAATATAAATACATTTCTATATCGTAGTCAGGTTGCATTATAAATCGTTTTCATACAAGCTCGGGTCCGTTTTGGCCATTGTTCTTTAGAGAAAAAGTTTTTATCAAAAGATTTATGAAAATTTTATGTACACAAAAATGTTAATAATAGCTTCTTAAAAAGACACAATTTACTAGGAGCAAAGATGAAATTGCTGTGCCCACTACTAGGGTTCATAAAGTCGGCAACTCCTTCTAAACTAAATGTGTACAGTTTGAAAAAAATCCTTAGTGAAATTCAAGTCTTATTAGAAATCTTAAAGAAATCTTATTAGAAAAGTTTATTGTAAAATATAAGACTTTAGCGTCGGCTAGCTAACAACACCGAGCATGTCAAATTTTGCAACTTTTCAGGAGTGATAAAACTGTTTTACTTGAATGTTTTTTATGTAAATTATTGACTTGTGTGTATTACATTTTTTAATTAACAGCTTGGATTTAGTCAATATGCTTGGAACTGAGCTTGGAGGTTCATAGAAGTCAATAGTCAATAGTCAATTTTTATTTATTCAATAGGATACATTGTGATCACTTTAAAACGTCAAACTTAAAACTAGCTACGCCTGTTCCAACCTCCTTACGCCGGCAAAAGAACAGGCAAGAAACGCCTGCCCGACAATTTTATTCTTATTACTAATTGATTGAATTGGAGCAAGTTTGTTAGAACGTTAGCTCGTTAGAAGCGCACGTCAAAACTGCATCTAATGGCATTAAAATGTCAATACCACAAAATGTTGGCTTGTGCGGTGTTATTTGCTAGCTGACGATAGGCAATGGTATCGATTCGGTTTTGCATTCTCTAAAACTAAACTAAGTTTGATAGGTCTAATCATAGTAAAGAGATTAGACCCATCAAACTTAGTCTTGTCTTACTTTACTGTGGGTCTAATAGTAATGCCGTCCTTTTTTTACTTCAGTCGTTAGAAAAGACAGCAATACTATTAGACCTGTCAAATTTAGTTTAGTTTTAGAGAATGCAAAACCGAATCGATACCATTGCCTATCGTCAGCTAGCAAACAACACCGTACAAGTCAAAATTTTGTGTTATTGACCTTTGAATGCCATTAGATGCAGTTTTGACGTGCGCTTCTATGAACCTCCAAGAGAATGTAAAACCGAATCGACACCAATATGTACATACATATGCTACTAAAAGCGAAATCCTGCTAATTATAGGAGCTGCTAATAGTCCCGTAAAAAAATAATATTGATGCTTCCATCACTCCTAAATACTCACTTTTTTATAACGATAAAGCAGTGGTTCCCAATTAGTTTTTGCTGCGTACCACTTCAAAAAAAACCTCATACCTGCGTACCCCTTATTGTAGCAATCATACTAATATTATAAATGCGAAAGTTTGTGAGTGTGTGTGTATGTTGGTTACTTCTTCACGCTCAAACGCCTGGACCAATTTCGATGAAATTTGGTATACAGGTAGTTGACACCCTGGATTAAAAGATAAGCTACTCAAACCGCGGGTAACACCGCGGGGCACAGCTAGTAAAATGATATTTTGGACATTATTCTTGTTTTTACTGATAGCGGCACGTACCCCTTGATGCAACTTCACGTACCCCTGCGGGTACGCTTACCACTAATTGGGAAACACTGCGATAGAGGATTTAATGTTTTGTGTATCTCTGAAACATTGATTTCCAAACAAATCGTAAAGTTTCTACGAAAACAGTCTTTGATTTCTTCAGTTTTATGACACAATTAAACTGATAAGCGTTGAGTTTGTAGATATAATGTTGAAATAACCTTGAATGTTTCCAACGGATGCTATATTTTTGGATTGTGAAAAAGTAACTGTACCCCTAGTACAAGTTATGAAAACGATAAAAGTTTTCGTAAACGTCGACGTTTACCACCGCCGACTTGTCAAAGTGGCAACTCGATCTGCTTAAATTCAAAAAGTAACTCAATAACATTGTTGGAATATGATTATAACGATTTAAAATAACCCGTATTAACGATTTCAGTTCCTCCAAGTCTCGGTAAGATTCGCTGAAAAAAAAAAAAATGTATGGATGGAAACGAAAACCTTTATAGTTTTTGTAAACTATCAAAACCTGTACTAGGGGTACTGAGCAATGGTGGCCTAACGGTGCCACATGCAATTTACAAGGCACAGACCGAGATCGAATCCTCTCAGCCCCGCACCTATGACTTAATAAGTTATGTGCGGATTTGCCATCGCTCAAAACGGTGAAGGAAAACATCGCGAGGAAACCGGCGTGTCCAAGAACCGCAACATTCGAGGGCGTGCGACATCTACCAACCCGCACTGGGCCCGCGTGCTACATTACGGCGCGTGCTCTCTGAGAGAAGGCCAGAGTTCCAGCTGTGGGAACGTGATAGGCTGATGATGATGAACATTCGAACTCGGTTCACGCAGTCACCATGATTTTTAGGGTAGAGTAACATAAGGGTAAAACGGAACCCTAAAATATGACTGACTATGTCCACCCGTCTGTCACCAGGCTGTATCTCATGAACCGTAATAGTTAGACAGTTGAAATTTTCACTACTGACGAATTTCTGTTGTCGACTTGCCGCTATAACAACATTTTTTTATGTTTATTTTTTGTAATAGATTGGCAAATAGGCAGACGGCCCGCCTGATGGAAAGCGGTCACCGTCGCCTATGGACATTTGCAACACCAGAGGAGTTGCCGATGCGTTGCCGACCTTTAAAAAAAACTGAAAAACAGAATTAAATAAATATTTAATAATAATAAAAAATAATAATATAAATATTTAATAATAATAAAATAATAATAATAATGCCCGCACAATCACATACATAGGCTCTGACCCCTAACTAGGTTCCCTGTATCTACTATCTAGGGTATCATAAACTACGAGGATCGGGGATCCACAACACCCAGACACAGAACAAATACTTGCGCTTTTTAAAAGGGACTCCCATACAACTAACGTAATTTTAAGCCGTTGCTATAGATAACTTGCTGTTTTCAGCGGTTTCACCCGCGTGGGCTACAGTTTATCGCGACAAAAAGTAGCCTATTTCCTTTCTCAGGCTCTAGACTATCTCTGTACCTAATTTCATTTAAATCAGTTCAGAAGTTTAAGCGAGACAGACAGACACAGAGAGAGAGTTACTTTCGCGTTTATAATATTAGAAGGGATGGTACGGAACCCTTCGTGCGCGACTTCGACTCGCACTTGGCCGGTTTTTCACTGTTAGGTAAAATTCCACCATGATCTAAGCCAGTGTTTCCCAATTAGTGGTACGCGTACCCCCGGGGGTACGTGAAGTTGCATCAAGGGGTACGTGCGGCTATCAGTAAAAACAAGAACAATTTCCAAAATATCATTTTATTACAACCATTATTGCGATATTATTTATAGCCGTGCCCCGCGGTGTTACCCGCGGTTTAAGTAGCCTATCTGTTAATCCAGGGTGTCAACTACCTGTGTACCAAATTTCATCAAAATTGTCCCAGGCGTTTGAGCGTGAAGAAGTAACAAAAATACACACACACTCACAAACTTTTGCATTTATAATATTAGTGTGATTGCTACAATAAGGGGTACGCAGGTTTGATGTCTTTTTTGAAGTGGTACGCAGCAAAAACTAATTGGGAACCACTGATCTAAGCATATAAAATAGGTTCCATTGTTCTCATCGGATGTACGGAACCCTAAAACAAGCAAAAACACAGTCATACCTACCAATTCACTTAACAGGTCAAGGCAGTGTTGGTTAGTGTGTAAACATTGATGATAATGCTGCTAATTTTGATTGGACTCGTTAATTGGAATGTAATTTGAGCAGCATTCTGTAATAGGAGAGTTTAGGGATGGGACGGCCGAGTGGCCGTCGCCCGGTAGCTAATACCCTGGATTAAGGCGCTGGTTCTCAAACTAAGCTGAAAAGCGGGGTTAATTAAAACCATCTCTCTGTGTAATTGTAGTCTAAAAAAATCTAATAAAAATATATGTTAATCTACTTGATATATAGCAGAACACCTTCAGGCCGAAAAATGCAAAAAATGTATTTATGTATTGAAAAAAAAAATGTGCAAAATGCCCCATTTTCTAAAAGTTTAATACTACTTTACTCCTAAACTATACATGCAACAAAGACTTGTTAATACCAACAGCGTATTAAGAAATATAATACCCAAAACACCTTCAAGCCATTTTTTGACTATACTGCTTTAATTCTTTTTTGCGAATATTTTACGTATTTCATACTCGCAAATCGCAGACGCAAGCCAGGGAGACCACATCAAAGGTGGCATGATGACATCGCACAGGTTGCTGGAAAGCTTTGGTCTAGAACTGCTAGAAATCTATTGGAGGAGGCTTTTACCGCTAGGGGCGGTCCTTACACTGAGGATTCATAATACTAACATAATTCTAAGTACTACTAACATAATACTAACTTAAGATAACTTCTAATACTAACCCAATAAAAAACTCTGTTTCAAATTTGTGTAAGGAAAAAATAAAAGCTATTATTATTATTATACTCGCAAATCGCCACGTCAGTCTCTCATAAAGTCAGTGCGGAATGCTTTCACCTGATCAATCAAGGTCAACGGCGTATGGCAGGGCCTTAACACATTACACATAGGCTACTTTTTATCCCGGAAAAAGGTTTGATAAAGGGAAGACGCGGGTGGAACCGTGTGACGCAACTAGTTATATATATACTAAAACCTTCCTCGAGAACCACTCTATCCATTGGTGAAAACAGCATGAAAATCGGTGCAGTAGTTTTTGAGTTTATCGCGAGAGACAGACAGAAGTGGCGGAGGACTTTGTTTTATATGTAGTGATGATAGTGATCCTACTAATATTATAAATGCGAAAGTTTGTATGTATGGATGGATGGATGGATGTCTGTTACTCTTCCGCGCAAAAACTACTGAACGGATCTGAATGAAATTTGGAATGGAGATAGCTTATACCCTTTTTTTTGACCCGGGGAAATGCTCTAACGCACTAACCCCAAAAAAACGAAGCCGGCATGCCTCGCACATCGCTACCACAATCAATCATAGTTCGTATAACAAACATCTACTGTCCGAGCAGATACCTACTCTTATCAGCTAGTGTTATCAATGGCACATCCTATCAGAGGTTTTTAACCTAGATATGTATTTGTAAGACTCTGCATATCCTACTTCACTACATAGTATGAAACAAAGTCGGTTTCTCTGTCCCTATATCCCTATGCCCCCCTATGTATGCTTAAATCTTTAAAATTAAGCAACTGATTTTGATGCGGTTTTCAGCAATAGATAGAGTGATTCAAGAGGTTTACCTATATGTATAATACATACATATTATAATACAGAAAAAACAAAAAAAACAAAGATTTGTAAAATACTGACCCATGTCTGTATCTACATGTCTACATTTTTATAGCGATGATGGCTCAGTGGTAGTGACGTCGGCTTGCGATCCGTAGGACGTGGGTTCGAATCCTACAATGAGCTTGAGCTTTCGGTGAAGGAAAACATCGCGATGAAACCATAGCTTGGTGGTAGGGTATTTTCTAGTACTCGCCTGGCTAGCTACCACCCTCTTGTTAAGAATCTGTCGCCGAGCACCTATCGGTGTGTTCCGGCAGCCTCACTTGAGAGCCAGTTCCCAGTCCAGGTGTAGCGTGGCGCCATCTTCGACCACATCGTCACTTAACATCAGGTGACTTGTGGTCAAACGCTACCCTGTAAATATTAAAAAACAAAAAAACATTGCACCCGTGCGAAGTCGGGGCGGGTCGCTAGTAATATTATAAACGCGAAAGTTTGTGAGTATGTATGTATTTATGTGCTAGTTGCACCCCGCGGTTTCACCCGCGTCTTCCCGTTGTCCCGCAGGAAGCTTTTTCCGAGATAAAAAGTAGCCTATGTATTAATCCAGGGTATAAGTTAACTCCATTCCAAATTTCATTCAGATCCGTTCAGTAGTTTTTGCGTGAAAGGGTAACAAACATCCATCCATCCATACATACAAACTTTCACGTTTATAATATTAGTAGGATAGGATGTATGTATGTATGTTTGTTTCTCTTCCACGCAAAAACTACTGAACGGATCTGAATGGAAATTTGGAATGGAGATAGCTTATACCCTGGCACTCGTAGGCTACTTTTTATCCCGGAAAAGGTTCCTGCGGGATAACGGGAAGACGCGGGAGAAACCGCGGGGCGCAACTGGCAGATAATAAAATAAAAATTTAAAAAAACAAACGAAATGAACCAATGCTGTAACATCAAGTGAATTGAGGCCGAACGCTAGATGTATTTCATGTATTTACTAGTTCTATTTGAACAAATTGATCACTCGATAAACATTAAATCCTGTGTCAATGTTAAATCGAGTGGAAACATCACAAAACCATTCGTGTGTACTGGATTGTCAAAGCGAATCTCAATAGGTACAGTCGGCTGCAATAATATCACAGTATATAAAGAACAGTAGGTTAGCTAAGGCCGCTCGACGAGTTAATTGCTTACTCTTGCGGTGACGCATAGGCGGCGCGTTCCGTACTGAGTGCATGGCCGCGGCCCCGGCCGCCTCCTTTCGTTTATGTGATTGTGTGCGTGAAAAGTGCGTGCGTACACGGTGCCGCTACTCACGCACACATTCAAACCGGCGACGGCCGATTTATATGAAGCTGAACTACACTACTCCTTTACTATGATAATATGTACAACATGTGTTTTGTTTCCTTCCACGTCGAAAACTGTTTTAGTAAACTGATCCATGAATAAAAGATGATTTGGTTATGGAGTTCTGACGTGTCTGGAAGGGTATATATATCGTGGTTTTTTAATTTTGCAACCGTGTAGCATTTGTCCACAAGTCACCTGATGTTAAGCGTCGAAGATGGCGCCACGCTACACCTGGACAGGGAACTGGCTCTCAAACGAGGCTGCCGGATCACACCGATAGATGCTTGGTGACAGATTCTTAACTTGAGCGTAGTAGCTAGCCCAGACGAGCACTAGAAAATGCCCTTAAACCAAGCTATGGTTTCATCACGATGTTTGCCTTCAACGAAAGCTCATTATAGGTCGACCTACGGGTTGCAAGCTGACGTCACTACCACTGAGCCATCATAGCTTGTTGGCGACAGCTTTTGGGATCTACACAATGTTATCTTTTTTGTTAACAGGAAATATACGCAACAATTCCCGTTTTCCTTCTGTCCATTCTTCCAAACCATTCCATTATAGTAAATTATATAAAATCATTCCAATTTAAATAAACAAAAGACATTAACATATTCCAATTCAATCGAATTGAAACACATTGACATAATATCTGTTATTACAATTCATATTTCCAAAAGCACATCTGATCAATCGTAATTTAAAATAATTATACAATCAAAATTCACCATTGAACCGCCAACTGACCAATCTTCCGAGCAACCGATCCCCGATCCAATCACAACGCAACCAATTGCCCCAGAACCAATTGCAACGCAACCAACCGCCCCAGAACCAATTGCTTCGCAACCAATTGCCCCAGAACCAATTGCGTTGCAACCTAGCGCGAAGCCCACGCTGCAGCCTCTAGATTGCGACCCGGATACCGCCGCCTCGAAGCTGTCGACTAGGAAATGCTCCCATAGGACCTCCTTCCCGTTCCCCCCCCTGCCGCCATGTGGTGACAGCTCTAGCTTGAACATGAGTTCCTCTCCCGCAGTGGAACCCTCCTCCCCCCCTTCCACCACGCCCTCGTCGCCGGCGCTGAGAGCTGACTGCGTGCAATTTCACACGTCCACGCCCAACTTCATCGGTGGACGGGTGAGTTGTTGATGATCTTGTTGTTGTTTAGTAAGATTAGCCAAGAAAATGTTTACAGGATTTTTTAGTTATGATGTGACTGGCGTCTCGCCCCGGCATTTTTAGGTAGTTTGTCCCGAAATTCTGATGAGAGAAGCCGTTGCCTAATGTAACACTAATGGTACGCGTACACCAAAACCGATTTTGTCGGCCGATGACGGACAGAACTACTCGGACGAGTAACTCGGACGTTCAACTGAATGCACTGCAGACGATAACGGCCGTTGTCGGTAGAACTTATGAAGTCTGAACTGTGCAACTACAGAGTACAGACGTGTTTTTAAAAATGGAGGATTACGAAGAAATGTATTTTTTAGAAAATTAATTTTTCAGTATCCATTCTTGATCCAAATAACGACTCGATAGCAGAAAGAAGCCGGTGAAACTGACAAAAAATCCAAACACGTTCGGACTCGTCAGTTGATCGTCCGTTATCGGGCGTCAACGGACGACGTCGGTAGTAGCAGTGTATGCGCTCTCTTTCATTTACGTTTGATTTGATCGGCCGAGTTCGGCCGATGACGCCCGAGCATACTTCGGCCGATGACGGATTCGGTGTACGCAAGCCATAATGGTAGGGGAGCCCATGATGCTAAATGTGGATTTACTCGAGCGTCGTAGAGACCTATTGGGATGCAAAGCTTAGATGATAAGAAGAAAAAAATGTTAAATGATATATACCTTTACATCGGTGGGGGAAGCGGCTATAGATTTTTAAATATATAAAAAAAAACTGTTGCATGGACATCCTCGAGCGCGTCAGATATTGATAGCATCAATGTCCTACGTATTTTTAATAATGTACGTATGTTAATCTGATCGTTTGCATGATGGGGGTGGTTGTATTTAAGGGTTGAAAATGAAAAAAAAAAAAAATTAATCGAGCGCGTCAGATTTTCTAAGGGAGTGTTAAGTGCACCAAAAAAAAGCTCTCATTCACTAATCTGACGATTTCGATGGGACGCAAACTCGCGGCCATTTTCATAATATGCAAAAAAAATTCGCCATTTTGAAATACTCAAGCGCGTCAGATTAAGATATATATGGTTCATCTTTATGTTCTAAACGTACTGTCTCATAATCTGACGATTATCTAGAGGGATTTGCCTGATCTGACAAAAAAAAATTAGAGAAACGGTTCACCTTAAACCATCGAACCATCGGTTCATCTTTAACCTTCGGCCATCCCTGCAACTTCCCGCTAATTCCATTCCTGGGTGCTTAAAATTGTACTTATGACATTTCTGAGCTCAAAATATAATTTATGTGATATTTTGAGCTCGCTGAGTTCAAAGAAATAATATTTCTATGCATATGAGCTCTCCCAGCTCGAAAGTCTGATAGAAGTTTCATAGAACACGATTTTTGGAATTTTCAAACCGCAATAACTTTTGAATGGATCAACCAATTTTCACGCGGTTGGCGCAATTCGACGCAGTTTTATCATCCTCTTAAGTAATTTTGCAATTTTAATTGATCGAGCCACAAATTTCGGAGTAATCCCGAAAAAACACTTTTTCGGGTTTCTTTCGTTCACGATATCTCTCGAACGAATCAACCGCTTTTGACCAGCTTGGTGGCGATCGACGTGGTTTTTCAAGCTCAAAGGCGGATTCGTTTTTGAAGTTGATCGATAAAGCCGGTTAAAAGTTATTCCAAAAAAACCACTTTCAAGCTCAGGAAATAGCATGCAAATAAATAAGTGTATGCTTTTTTAGTAGAATACATGTATTTATAAAAAAAATACTTAAAAAAAAGCTTAAAACAATTTAATGTTTAAGGAAATTGTAGGCATCACGCAGCTGCACGCATTTAACTTTATCGACGAATTTTTGATATTTCGGCTTGCGGAAATCGTCAGATTATATATTTTTCATTATTCTTGAATTATTTCCTTCAAAATAAAAAACAATTTAGCTACGCTCGAGAATGTCGAGATGACGTTTTTTTTTTACAACTTTGTTGCCCTCCCCTTTTTTTACGTCACTCTCAAATTGTCAGATTAGTGGAATATACACTTTTTAGGATGTAATTAACTCACCCTACCTTAATCTGAAGCGCTCGAGAATTTCTGATGGTCAATTTTTTTTTACTAATCTGATCCTGTATCTTTCACGGGCGGCCTTATATATGGGCCTCATGTTTTGTGGAGGTACTTATCAATATGTGAGGTATCCTCCCTTATATTAATCTGACGCGCTCGAGTAAATCCCAAAATCCCCTCTTGGGCTCCCCTACTATAAGGCTGTTATTCCAGAATGCCGCTCAAGCGATTATCAGTACTTGTGCACAGATTTGACGCTGTCAGTTCACGCAAATATGTCACTTAATCGCTATTCAAGCATCGATCAAAAAAAAAAAAAAAAAAAATAAATGTCGATTTACTCGAGCGTCGCGGAAATCTATTAGATTTGGTAGATTAGATGTTAAGAAGAATAAATGTCCTATAATGTTTCCACTTTCAGCGGTGGGGGATGTTCAGTGAACTCCACAGATGCTCCCATTTCTTAGACTGTCTGTCTGTCTTTCTGTCTGTCTGTCTGGCTGTCTGTCTGTTTGTCTGTCCGTCTGTCTGTCTGTCTGTCTGTGGCACCGTGGCTCGCGAACGGATGAAGTGATTTCAATTTAGTTTTCTTTTGTATGAAAGGTGAGTTACGGGCGAGTGTTTTTAGAGCTATGTTTGATGAAAATTCATCATTTGTATGCATTTCAGAAGCACCACCAACCCTCGCTGAACGTCGTCCTGCCGGTGACAGCGCCGGCGACACCACCCACCTACTGTGAGTGCCCTTAGATCTCAGTTTTTTTTTTGTTTTGTTATGGCGTCACACGATTAGTGTATTTGCCAGTGTCAAGTATTAAATATTTCAAATACAGAGAGTTGAATCAAGTTTAAATGATGATGATGATAAGATGATGGGATGAGGGTATTGTTTAAGTAAAGTAGTGGCGCTTTACTTAAACTTTACACGGACTTTTTTGGAGCAACTAGACAAGTCACTTTCACAACTTTATTTCAATATCCCACACTTGTACACATTAACGAACACATAATGGTTAATTACCCACCAATATTACACATTATCATTCGAAGAAACACAAGTTTTGGAAATAAAAATGAAATCTTCATGTTGACAGTTCAATTGCCGCCAAAAAAGTCGAGATCTCAGTTCACTAGTTAAACGTCTAAACCAGAGCCATAAATATAATATTACGTAGTTGCTACGCACAGAATAGCCAATCTCCGTCTCCCGCCGATCCGCGATATCGCACTTCTGAAACATTGAGGTTGTATGTAAATTCAAAAAGTAATTATATCAGTTAATTATTAATCGTAATTACGATTATCAGTACTTGAGCACAGATTCATATCATAGCGATGATGGCTCAGTGGTAGTGACGTCGGCTTGCGATCCGTAGGACCTGGGTTCGAATCCTACAATGAGCTTGAGCTTTCGGTGAAGAAAGACATCGTGATGAAATATAGCTTGGTGGCAGGGTAATTGCTAGTACTCGCCTGGCTAGCTACTGGCTCTTGTTAAGAATCTGTCGCCGCGCATCTATCGGTGTGTTCCGGCAGTCTCATTTGAGAGCCAGTTCCCAGTCCAGGTGTAGCGTGGCGCCATTTTCGACTGCATCGTCACTTAACATCAGGTGACTTGTGGTCAAACGCTACCCTGTAAGTAGTAAAAAAAAGATTATTGAATATGTTTTTTTATCCATACCCCAGGCGAGTCGTCGGCCGTCACTCCCCCGCCTCGTTCCCCCGGCGCGGGCGTCATCACCCCCGCATCCGGGGACGGGCGCGGTCACCCACCCGACGGCACTTCCTCTGACAAGGTAACTTGAAACATTTAGTGAACAAGATTATACATTACAGAAGGAACAAAAAAACCCGACTGCGCCAAAATAAAGTACCTACCCTATTGCCCGAAATTAATATTCGATCCTGATCCGTTATCCGCGGTTTTGGATCGATATGTTAAGTCATAATATGTCATTTTTGTAGTAATATGTCAAGCCCTAGTACTAAAGAGAATACTAGAATACGGGCCTTAATGTAACATTTTATGTTTATTTATCTGATTTGTCAAATATATTTATTCAATAGAATACATTGTGATCACTTTAAAACATCAACTTAAAATGTAACTAGCTACGCCTGTTCCAACCTCCTTACGCCGGCAAAAGAACAGGCAAGAAACGTCCGGCAGGTAATTTTTTGGGCGCGATCACATTAACAACTTTATTTTTACTACTAATTGATTGTATTGGAGCAAGTTCACTCACCACAATGCCAAGCTTTTTTGTCATCTAAATAGTCCGATATTTTATAATAACCTTTACTAATAAGATTTATCTTGGTTGGTTGTGTTGGATATGGAAACATGAACATTAACGAGTTACGGGATTACAACCAACCACTTCCCCAGGCAACCTCTCCAACCGCTATAAACCTCCTTACAGTCTATGTCCTTCACTGTCACCATTTTAGCCATGGGCTAACTCCGGTCCCGGAGTGGATATGTCATAACTTACTCCGAGCAAAGATATGTGTCTGCTTAGCATATCCAGATCCGCTTAACATATCCGGGAGTGAAGGGAGTGGGATAAAGGAGTGGGCAAGAATGTATCCGAGATAAATAACTCCGGCTTCCTAATATATCCGCTGAGTAATGAGTATCTGTGAAGACTCATATATCCGCGGAACGATTATGTAATATGGAACATATATTAATTTGTATAAAAAAAAACTAACAAACACACTTTTAATAAGCACTAAGATAAATATAGAAATTGCCTTGTATGAGTTACGATATAATGGTTAATGCACTCTGTCTCACTCGCTCATTACAGTGGACCTCTTCGAGCGTTCCATTCCGGAGTTGGATACGGGATCTCGGTCTCGGATATGGGATATGTTATTTTTTTTGAAAGGGAATGAAGGACACATATCCGCTTTCGGATATATATCCGAAGATATAGTTGTGTCCGGAGTTACCCATGGCTAACCGTCACCATTCCCATTCCAGTCGTCGGAGACAGCGGTCGGCACAGTGTCCAGGACGGCAACGACTCTATCTCGGAAGGAGAGTTACAAAGCGCAACGTCAACACTACAGAAGAGAGAAGAAACGGGCAGCTTCCGCCTTGCTGCACTCCATTGAAGACCCGTCGGTGGTTGTTCTCGCTGATTGGCTTAAGGTGAGCTGGTAGTAAACTCGCCGCATCTTGTCGGAGTTGTCGCTTCTTGGTATAAGTTGCCGCATCTTGTCGGAAGTTACTACAGAAGAGAGAAGAAACGGGCAGCTTCCGCCTTGCTGCAGTCCATTGAAGACCCGTCGGTGGTTGTTCTAGCTGATTGGCTTAAGGTGAGCTGGTAATGAACTCGCCGCATCTTGTCGGAAGTTGTCGCTTCTTGGCAAAAGTTGCCGCATCTTGTCGGAAGTTGTCGCTTCTTGGCAGAAGTTGCCGCATCTTGTCGGAAGTTGTCGCTTCTTGGCAGAAGCTGCCGCATCAAAAGTCAAAAGTCAATTTTTATTTATTCAATAGGATACATTGTGATCACTTTAAAACGTCAAACTTAAAACTAGCTACGCCTGTTCCAACCTCCTTACGCCGGCAAAAGAACAGGCAAGAAACGCCCGGCAGGTAATTTTTTTGGCGCGATCACATTGACAATTTTATTCTTATTACTAATTGATTGAATTGGAGCAAGTTCACTAAAATCCCAAGCTTTTTTTTGTCATCTAATCATCTTGTCGGAAGTTGTCGCTTCTTAGTAGAAGCTGCCGCATCTTGTCGGAAGTTGTCGCTTCTTGGCAGAAGTTGCCGCATATTGGCAGAAGTTACAGCTTCTTGTTAGAAACTAGTCGAAATTGGCCGCATCTAATCGGTAGTTTTAATATCTTAGTTGAAAGTTCTGAGACGGGATATTTTAATTATATATTTTTTTTTTTATAAGGCAGTTAAAAAAAAAATTTTATGGTATCCCACCTGAATCGCAGCATGTAAAAAATTGGTTTTGTGATTTGTGTGTGGGTGAGTAAAGGTGTTTTAGATGCGTCGGTAAATTGAGCCTAAATACAGGCAAGAATTCAGGAGGAATGTAGTTTTTGAACGATAAGCAACACTATTTCAATACCTACCCTATCAATTGTCAAGTAAACATTGATTCGTCCTTTTATCATTATTTTTCATGCTGCTTCTCAAATACCAACAGCTGATAACTGTCAAGCAAAAAGTTTAATTTAAAACCTGTCAACACTTGTCAACTGTCAAATGCAAGTGACATTTAACATTTCAGGTCCGCGGCTCGCTGAAATCATGGACGAAGCTGTGGTGCGTCCTGAAGCCTGGCCTGCTGCTCCTTTATAAAACGCCAAAGGCCAAGGTAAGCCATGTCTGTATCTGTTTTTAGTCTATGGTCTGACAGCTTGGTGTTAGTGACAGCTTGGTGGTTGTTTGTCTGTGGTGTCGTAGTTTTCTTTGTTTTTCTGGTTTAAGATATTTATTTCTCGAAATTAACATAGTTTGTAAAAGTAGCGTTATATGGTATGGCTCAATTTTGCCATAGAGCAGGAGTCCCCAACCTGGGGGTACGCCTCCCAAGGGAGATGTCGAGGGGGGGGGTCGGAAAGCGTTTGTATTTTATTTTTCTTTTTTATACCACTAAGGTGGCAATAGCGACCTGCTTTAGCTCTAGCAAAAACAGAAACATTATTTGTGTTTATTAAAAAAAAGGGGGGGGGGGGGTCATGAAAATATTATGAATAGTCCGGGGAGCCTTAACAAAAAAAAGGTTGGGAAACCCTGTCTTAGAGCATGTAAAGTAGAGTAGGCAAGTAAACTCAAAAAAAATCATCCTAAGTCTGACCAAAGACTATGAAGACTACTTCTGTAGTAATGATGTCATTAGAAATGTGGATTTTTACTTTTTTTGATGTTATTAAAATAATTACAGCCGATTAAATTAAATTAAAGACAAAATATATAACCACAGCCTTTAACCATAAACAAAGGAGTTTATGTTTGTGTGAGTGTTTCAAACGCATGGTAGTATGTGTAACGTGTTTTATATTAGTTTATTTGATGTATGTATTTCTAATGCATTATTATTAGGGTATAAGCCATTTCCATTCCAAATTTCATTCAGATCCGTTTAGTAGTTTTTGCGTGAAAGAGTAACAAACATCCATACATCCATACTCGCGAACTTTCACGTTTATAATATTAGTAGGACTAGCTGCGTCCCGCGGTTTCACCCGCGTCTTCCCGTTATCCCGCAGGAACCTTTTTCCGGGATAAAAAGTAGCATATGTGTTAATCCAGGGTATAAGCTATCTCCATTCCAAATTTCACTCAAATCCGGTTAGTAGTTTTTGCGTGAAAGAGTAACAAACATCCATCCATCCATACTCACATTTAATTTTTAATATTTTGTTATTTTATTTTAATAATAATGCCCGCACAATCACATACATGGGCTCTGACCCCTAACTAGGTTTCCCTGTATCTAGGGTATCAGAAACTACGAGGATCGGAGATCCACAACACCCAGACACAGAACAAATACTTGCGCTTTTTTCTTTCTTTCAATACACAAATATTTATCCTGTAGCGGGAATCGAACCCGCGACCTCACGCCAGTGGTGGATTAAGCAGCAGGCTGAGTAGGCTGGAGCCTAGGGCGGCAGATTTTAGGGGCGGCAAATTTAGTGTCAATTTAAAAAAATGTTTTAATGATATTAAAAGAGTCGTATTTAAATATTATTATGTGCACACAAACAATTAAACATTGTTCACAACTTGAATTTTCTTCAATTTTTGTCTGATGCATAAAAAAATGACACATTTAAAAAGAAAAGGCAGAAGCCGTAGAGGTTATAGAGGTTGGTAGGGGCGGCAAAATTTGAATACTTCTTAGCCTACTGGCGGCAAATATGTAAATCCGCCACTGCCTCACGCTTCACAGTCGGCTATCCGCCCATTGCGCCACATCGGTCGTCAAATTAATGGGATAGATTTTATAATGTTTGTGTGATTTCCCGTCCACAGAGCAGCCACTGGGTGGGAACAGTGTTGCTGACATCCTGTCAGGTCATCGAGCGACCCTCCAAAAAGGACGGGTTCTGCTTCAAGCTGTACCATCCTCTTGAGCAGAGCATTTGGGCGCCGAGGGGACCTCATAACGAGACCATTGGTAAGATTGATAGTTCTAGCCGCCTCTTCCCGGTTCTTGTTGTTTCTTCCCGGATCTGGGGGCCGATCTTTGGGGGTAGAATTAATCAAAATCCTTTCTTAGCGGATGCCTACGTCACAACATCTACCTGACTAACTTATAACTGCAAAAGTCGATTGAAATGTGTAGTTTGGCTACACATTGATCTCCAACAATACAAACATTATCTTATCTTTTATTACATTAAAAAAGAGAGTAGGTAAAAAAATCTATCTTTTTTAAGAGAGTAAGAAAAAAAATCGATTTATCATATTTCGATAATCGATTAAAAGAAAAAAGAAGAAGCGATGACGGCTGATAGGGGAGAGTGGAAGAAGAAAACATGCTGCGCCGACCCCAAATAAATGGGACCAGGGCAAGAAGAAGAAGAAGAAGATTAGAAGAAAAAAGAATCGATTAATATAAAAATCGTTTTTTTAAGAGTAAGAAAAAAAATCGATTTATCAATAATCGACTTATTATATTTAGATAATCGATTATTAAAAATCGATTAAAAGAAAATAATAATCGATTAATATAAAAATCGATATATTATTTTCACATCTCTATTATATATATTTAGACAGCTGCTCCTAACGTGTATGTACGCCATGTGTTCAGGTGCCGTGGTGCAGCCCCTGCCGACGGCTCACCTGATATTCCGCGCGCCCTCGCAGGCGGCTGGCCACTGCTGGCTGGACGGGCTGGAGCTCGCGCTGCGATGCAGCAACGCGATGTTGAGGTAACCAACCGGTCTACAGTCCTATTTTTAATTAGCCGAAGTATAGGTCTACCAGGATCTGATGGCAAAAAGGGAAAAAAGAAATAGACGCTAGCAATACTGGGGGAAATTGGAGTAAAACGTTTTGATGCTTTTTTTCCTTCTATTGGCTGATTCTGTGTGTGATACATGCAAATATAAAAAAATATCCAATGATCAAGGATAATTTTTGAAAATCTTACTGTGGCGAATGTGGGGTTCGAAATTTAGATGAAAACTCCAATTACTCTGTGTATGAGTTTATTAATTAATTAAAGGCTATCAGAACTTGAAAATGGTTCCAAATACTGCACATCCATAAAAAAGTCTTCAACGGAAGAGGAAGACGAGGAAGACGCAGTATTTATGATAAACCTTTCCTCCTGCATCTCAATCGATCTTGTTCTATGAACTGATTTTCAATTTTTATTACATGTTCACAAGATTTTCGCCATTCATCTATCCCTATTCGAGAGAAAGCTTCTTCAGTTCACACGAAAAATGCAATAAACCAAAGTATCAAGACGTGTCATTCCTACTAATTTGAAGCCAAACCAAAAACAAATCCTCGAAATTTCAGTTGACAGATGACATTTTTTTCGTTGCCATATGAAAATCGCTATTTTATTAACTTTTTTTTTGCCATCAGATTCTGGTAGACCTATAGCTAATGTCACTTAATATAATGTTGCCAAAGGACATCATCGGGATTTCGTACATATTTGGTCCAAATATGAAAGTGCCGGCCAATAAAAAAATATGCTGTATTCCGTTAGAACTTGTCCCCCTGAGTAATTATTATTATGACACCAAAGCTGTAGGGTCATTGTCCTTGGTTTTATCGGAGTTCAAAAATTCAACATCTTCATACATCATATTCATATTCTTCTTCATTCTTCTTCATTTTCAGTGAATTTTATTCATAATCCTCAAAAACACAAAACAAGATCAACATGTCCAAAATAGGTCAAGAACCAATATAACTTACTAAACGATGTGTTCAAAATAAAAATATGGTAGAACAAATCATTTGTTTTTGTTTATTAAATTCACTGAAAATGTATGAAGATGTTGAATTTTTGAACTCCAATAAAACCAAGGACAATGACCCTACAAAAAAGGTCTGCGATAAAATATCTAACCTTTGAGAAAACTAAAAACCTCTGCCTACACTTGCTTTGCAAAATTCAAAACATTTTTATTTAATAGGATACATTGTGATCACTTTAAAACGTCAACCTAAAACTAGTCAACCAACCTCCTTACGCCGGCAAAAGAACAGGCAAGAAACGCCCGGCAGGTATTTTTTTTGGCGCGATCACATTGACAATTTTATTCTTATTACTACTAATTGATTGAATTGGAGCAAGTTCACTAAAATCCCAAGCTTTTTTTTGTCATCTAATAGTCCGATATTTTTTAATTAGCTTTACTAATAAGATTTCTCTTGTTTGGTTGTACACATTGGGATATGGGAACATGAATATTAACGAGTTGCGGGATCACAACCAAAGCAGAGCAGACCCCACAAGCAGCACCCGTTCACGAGTTGACGCATGTGCCAGCCATCGTTCTCCTCGACCATATGGGAGGGAAGAGATATCGACTGTATGTTGTTAAAGATAGAGTGGTATTTCAGATGTTCCCGCTCGAGACCGGAGCAAACGGTCGCGGCGGAGGCGCCTACCACTCAGACCAACATATCTCACGAGGAATTGGAGAAGCATTTCAATGAGCACGGTGAGTCTTAATTTAATGAATTAATTTGTTTATTAATTTATAGGTCTACCAGGCAAAGGGGGAAAAAATAAATTGACGCTAGCAATACTGGGGGAAATTGGAGTAAAACGTTTTGATACTATTTTCCTTATAGTGGCTGATTCTGTGTGTGATACATGCAAATATAAAAATGTATCCAATGATCAAGGATAATTTTTGAAAATCTTACTGTGGCGAATGTGGGGTTCGAAATTTAGATGAAAACTCCAATTACTCTGTCCATGAGACACAGTATTTATGATAAACCTTTCCTCCTGCACCTCAATCGATCTAATTCTATGAACTGATTTTTAATTTTTATTACATGTTCACAAGATTTTCGCCATTCATCGATCCCTATTCGAGAGAAAGCTATAATCAAGACGTGTCATTCCTACTAATTTGAAGCCAAACCAAAAACAATTCCTCGAAATTTCAGTTGACAGATGTCATTTTTTTCTTTGCCATATGAAAATCGCTATTCATTAAAAAAATTTTGCCTTCAGATCCTGGTAGACCTATACTAATTCGTTTATTAAGCGGCCATCTTTAAATTACGTCACACGAATTGAGTGATATTTGCAACCCTTCGTCTTTCTCATGCTGGGGCCACACTAACGGGAAATGCCGTTCAATAGCGCGATGATTGACGTTTGACATAAGTGTGGCCACGACATTTGACAACGGCATTCACATTGGCGTTTGACGTTAGCCGATAACTTAAGTGCATTCACGTTGACCGTTCAAGTGTAGCCACTCACATAATTGCCTTCATAATAATTGAAGCAATATAAATCGCGATGATAGGCATTGACATTTCCCTTGACGTTGACCTTAGTGTGGCCCCAGCATCAGAGGTGGTCACATTTGTGTGACCGGTGTGACGTCACAAATATTGCAATTTACAAAGTATTTTTAAGTTTTAATACTTAAGATTAAAACATATTGCTATCGCAAAACGGAATGGATCAGATGGATGTCGTCCTTTTTTTTACTAACTATAGGGTATCATTTGACCACGTTAAATGACGACGTGGTCGAAGGTGGCGTCACGCTACACCAGGACTGGGAACTGGCTCTCAAGTGAGGCTGCCGGAACACACCGATTGGTGCTCGGCGACAGATTCTCAACTCGAGGCTGGTAGCTAGCCAGGCGAGCACAAGAAAATGCCCTGCCACCAAGCTATGGATTCATCACGATGTTTTCCTTCATTGAGAGCTCAAGCTCATTGTAGGACTCGAACCCACAACCTGCGGATCACAAGCCAACGTCACTACCACTGAGCCATCGTCGCTTCAAAGCTAATACTTTAGATTTATACATGTGACGTCACGAAGCTTCTCTATTTCGTGTGACGTCATTGATACCTCTAACAAGAAATAAACATTGGCTAATTTGTTTTGTTATTGTGAAGTGTATCTTACGGAACACGACTTAAAGCCTGTATTTGGATGATAAGTGAAGATAAGTGGCAAAAAGTTACTGCAATCATTTATTATTATTAATTATTAAAATTGCGAATTAAATGTGTGTTTTCTTCAAGCTTTAACATTTATTATCTTCATGGCTAATGGAGATGAATAATTAACAATAATAAGGTAATTAATTAATTAAATGTATATAAATTTTTCTTCCACACACAATGTATGCTATAACGTGTTTTTTTTACGCTAAAAACAAATTTAAATTATGCTACAAAAACTACATATATCTCATTTTTACATCGTCGAAATAAATTAAAAAACAATCCGTCACGACACTTTTGTCTCTCGCCAAACTTGTCTATGAACGTTAACGAAAAAAAACATACCGCTGTCAGACCCGTCACAATGTGCCCCACCGCTAATGTCAACCTCAGACTACTCCCCGCACTATCATCCAGGCAAAAGCACCTATCAAATTCCAAAGAAGCCTAAACCCGCGCGTAAAACGTCAAAATGGGCACAGTTCGTCGAATCGATCGAGTTGATGTCCAAAAACGATTCGTCTGACACGCAATCGGATACCGAGAAGAAAGATGGTTTCCTAGACTTTTTCAAGCGAGATATCTTCGAGAGAAACGCTGCTAGCACGTCGTCGGTGAAAGAGATGCAAGCGCCGAAGATTAAAAAGCACACGAGCAAAAGTCTAGCTTCCAGTCCGATGAGGGTCGAAATCGGGAAGCGTTCACCCATACTCCGCTGCTTCGACCTCCCCAAGATGCCATTGGCCGAGAAGATCAAAGACAAAGTGCCGTCGCCGACAACGCTAATAGAAGAGAACCTGATAAAAATCATGGCCACGTTTCCGAAGCGACGCAGCTCGACGCCGTCGACGAAGTTTTTAACGCCGAAACGTATCAGCCAGTTGCGAGATTCCGGTGTCAAAACCGATTCGGAGAACGACGAGGTGTTTCTGAAGACGGGTTTGCCTAAGCGGCGACGGATTCTGGATTCGGAAGTCATATGCAACACCCCCGAGAATATTGTGATAACCAAAACAGCGCCATCTGTTGAGCGCTTTCGGAAGTACAGCTCGACTTCTACCGACGATGGCTGCGGTGAATATAGGTAATGATACTAATCTACAAAGTAATTGTCTTTTTCTTACTTCTGTAGTCAGAAAAGGATAGCAACGAGTAGTAATACTAACTTTTATGCCACTTGACAATAGATGGCGTTGTGAACTAATTTTCTAAAAACACGATTTACCAATGAAAAAACCGAGAAAAGATTGAACATCCAGATGTTCTTCATAACATAAATACTTCTTCTTTTCTTCTCATATCTTCTTCTTCGTCTTTTCTTCTCTTATTTTCTTCTTCTTCTTAATAAGACACGAATGGTCCAGGAAATCGCCCACCTACCCCCAGCTACCGTCGCCGACGCCTCTCAAGTACTCGCTAATAGACTACGACAAGCTACCGTCGGCTTCCTTTGAAGCGAGCAAGAGCGAGAGGCGAGACGACCGTCTCTCTTCTCAGAACGTTTACGTCGCTGGGAAGATAGTTCGAAGCGGTAAGGTTGTATGTGTGCAGTGCCGGGTTAACTAAGTATAGGTTTGCCAAACTATCGATGGTAAAATAATCGATAGTATTCATCTGAAAATCGATACTATCGATAGCTCAAAACGAGGCAATAGTATCGAGTGAGTGCAATACTGTCGATAGTGTTGTTGCTCGCGAAGAATAAACTATCGTTAGTATCGATTATTTTATACTATCGACAGTTTGCCAATTTGCTATATTTAAGTATACCTGAATATTGTAACTTTACTAAACTATCGATAGTCAAACGCCCGAAATTAATAATCGATCCTGATCCATTTTTCGCAATTTTGGATCGATATGTCATTGTCATGTCATCCATCATATGTCAAGGGTAAAGTTTGACATATAGATCCATAACCGCGGATAACGGATCTGCAGGATCGATTATTAATTTCGTGCGTAAGAGACGTCTACTGGAATTCTGACTCCGTAAGTACATGTAGCAAAAAGTTGGGCAAACACAAAAATGTTTACTCGCTAGTTTTTGTTTTTCACACGGATACAATGGTTTGGTTGATAGTAAATACACTTTAGCGGTAACCAAGGTCGTGGATCGTTAGATCTACCATCTCGTTACCTCATTCATTTCCTCGTTTGGCTAGCTGTTTTAGTTTGAATCTTTGTATGTACATCGGTATCGGAGGAGAGCTGGCACATGCGTCAACTCGTGAACGGGTGCTGCTTGTGGGGTCTGGTCTGCTTTGGTTGTGATCCCGCAACTCATTAATATTCATGTTCCCATATCCCAATGTGTACAACCAAACAAGAGAAATCTTATTAGTAAAGCTAATTAAAAAATATCGGACCATTAGATGACAAAAAAAAGCTTGGGATTTTAGTGAACTTGCTCCAATTCAATCAATTAGTAATAAGAATAAAATTGTCAATGTGATCGCGCCAAAAAAATTACCTGCCGGGCGTTTCTTGCCTGTTCTTTTGCCGGCGTAAGGAGGTTGGAACAGGCGTAACTAGTTTTAAGTTTGACGTTTTAAAGTGGTCACAATGTATCCTATTGAATAAATAAAAATTGACTTTTGACTTTTGATTTTCACAAGTATTGTAGGCGCCTGGAAGCCAAATTTCGCAGCTCTGCTACCAGGTGAACTTTTGGTGCTCACCAAACCATTAAAGGGAATAGGGTACGTACCGCAGGTCGTCAGTCCTGGTCCAGGGGCGCGCACTTGAGTTTTGGGACACTTCAACACACAGGGGACCGCACAAATTCATAGTTCTAATTGGGTCAAGGGTGATTCGGCGACTTGTATGCGTGGGCGCGCGATTCAGAATGGCGACCCAACGGTGGGGGAAGGAAAAGGGGAGAGGGCACGGGGCGCGGGAAGGGGTGGTAGCCGCTGCGCATATATCTAGCCTATACAAGAATCATCATCATCATCATCAGCCTTTATGTTCCCACTGCTGGGACTCTGGCCTTCTCTCAGAGAGAGCACGCGCCGTAATGTAACACGCGGGCCCAGTGCGGGTTGGTACATGTCGCATGCCCTTGAATGTTGCGGTTCTTGGACACGCCGGTTTCCTCGCGATGTTTTCCTTCACCGTTTTGAGCGATGGTAAATCCGCATATCCCCGGCGAATCGCTAGTCCTTACCAGTGCCGGCTTAACCATGTAGCAAGAGCAGCAATTGCTACGGGCCCCGCGCTACCGGGGCCGACACATATTTAAACTTTATACCCACTAATCTCAGCCTGAGCGTAATTTTTTGAGTGAAACTGATTAAGATGCGCCTACTTATTAAATAAAATAAAAAATCTTAAAAAAACCCTTAATCTCTTTAATTCACTTGAGGTCACAAAACGTGTGACGTTACAACTATTCCTACTTTATACATAAGAACCCATAGTAGATCAAGGGCTCTTTGCTACGGGCCCCGCGCTTGCTTAATCTGGCACTGGTCCTTACTAATATTATAAATGCGAAAGTAACCCTGCCTTTCTGTCTGTTACGCTTTCACGCCTAAACTACAGAACCGATTTAAATAAAACTTGGTACAGAGATGTCTATTGTTATCTATTCCTATTTACAGGGTAGCGTTTGGCCACAAGTCACCTGATGTTAAGTGACGATGTGGTCGAAGGTGGCGCCACGCTACACCAGGACTGGGAACTGGCTCTCAAGTGAGCCCAGTAGAGCCTGAGAAAGCACATAGGCTACTTTTTATCGCGATAAACTGTAGCCCACGCGAGTGAAACCGCGGGTAACAGCTAGTAAAAGATAAAACCATCCATTCTTATATCAAAAGATAAGATCCACTTACCAGAGGTCACCGAACCCAAATCTACGAGTTTTTTAATAAAATTATTTTGTCGTCTTATTTACTTGTTTATCTATACTTCTATACATAATAGAGGCATTAAATTAATGATTGGTTACGCCAGTCGCGCCGGCGGCGAGACCGATCTATTGACGATTATCATTACTAGTGTCGTGATTTTTCATATTGCCTGTATATTTTCGAACATGACAACACCGGCTGGTAGCGGATTGGGTGAGCTCTGAGCCTATCGATGAAAGCCAATGAAATGGTTTCCCTCGCAATCCGCAGGCCAGCCGAGGTGTGCTTATGAGAAACGGTAGTAAGGCAGTCAGTTCGAGTCCAACCATCGACGAGTCGCCATAATATAGAAAGATAAGAAGTGATAATTTGTATCAAAAGTTCAATTACTTTGCCCATGAATATTTTATAATGTATAGTTGGAATATAGTTAGAATAAATGGAATAATCAGTGTTGGAATGAAAGTATTTGAAATCTATCTATGAGTGGTTTACTTCACTAGACTACGGGTTATGTTTTAGTAATCTATTTTGTTTGTCATCATTATCATCAGCCTGTTACATTCCCACTCCTGGGACACAGGCCTTCCCTCATGCTGGGGCCACACGTACCCTCTTCCCTCTAATATGGTCGAGGAGAGCGATGGCTGGCACATGCGTCAACTCGTGAACGGGTGCTGCTTGTGGGGTCTGGTCTGCTTTGGTTGTGATCCCGCAACTCGTTAATATTCATGTTCCCATATCCCAATGTGTACAACCAAACAAGAGAAATCTTATTAGTAAAGCTAATTAAAAAACAACGGACCATTAGATGACAAAAAAAAGCTTGGGATTTTAGTGAACTTGCTCCAATTCAATCAATTAGTAATAAGAATAAAATTGTCAATGTGATCGCGCCAAAAAAATTACCTGCCGGGCGTTTTTTGCCTGTTCTTTTGCCGCCGTAAGGAGATTAGAACAGGCGTAGCTAGTTTTAGGTTGACGCTTTAAAGTGATCACAATGTATCCTATTGAATAAAGTACAATTTAATTGAATTGAATAACGGGAAATCCCGTTCAATAGCGCGATGATAGGCGTAGCTGGTTTCAAGTTCGTGTGATCACAAGTTGTACCTACTCTAGATAAAAAAAAATTTTTTAGTACTTTTAGAAATGTTAGTATTGATGAGTCATCACAGACTCTAATAAAAGATGTGATAGTTGACAACATCTGGTGTGTGTAAACTTAATATTGGCCTTGATGACGTCACCGATGACATCATCGGCATCCTTAGGGTCAGTCGGCCCTTGTCGACGAGGTGTTGGTTTAAACCGGTTCGGATTGGTTTAGGTGAAGCCGCGGGGTGCATCTAGTATACAAGTTAAACGTATCGTCGTAGTCGTCTCAATATTATAAATGCGAAAGTTTGTGTGTGTGTGTGTGTGTGTGTGTGTGTGTGTGTGTGTGTGTGTGTGTGTGTGTGTGAATGTTTATTTTGAATGGAGACAGCATATACCCTGGATTAATACATAGTACTTTTTATACCGGAAAAAGGTTCCTGCGGGATAACGGTAAGGCGCGGGTGAATCGTGCGGTGCAACTATGTAGTCAATAAATAATTTATTTTACTTTAATTTTTATGACAAACAATCGCAAAAATCTAAGAAAACTTGTTCAGTAATGTTATTCAAAATGTAACAAACGTGAGGCCAAGGTCTGTTGTTAATGAAAATACTAACATACAATTGTACTCGCTTATTAAAGTCGCGCTTACAGTATAATCAGTATGGATATCACTGCATCTTCATAATATTTTATATCCATAATATATTTCATCGCGCCGCGCGTTCCCGTTATCCCGCAGGAAACTTTTCCGGGATAAAAAGTAGCCTCTATTTGTTAATCCAGGGTATACTATAAACTATCTGCACTTCAAATTTCATCAAAATCTGTTGAGTAGTTACGGTGATACGTAGTATCAAACATTCACACACACGCAAGTCAAATTTTGCAACTTTTCAGGAGAGACATAAAACTGTTTTACTTGCATGTTTTGTTATATAAATTATTGACTTGTTTGTAGTACAATTTTTAATTAACGGCTTCTATTGACAGGTTTATAGAAGCGCACGTCAAAACTGCATCTAATAGCATTAAAATGTCAATACCACAAAAATTTGACTTGTGCGGTGTTTTCTAGCCGACGATATGCAGAAATAGATGTAACGCCGCTCACGCGCCATATACGTAAAAGCCCATACTGCCACAGCACTGTACGTCGTCCATTACCCAAACATAACCAACTGAACAATATTTTTATGCTTAGTATCTTATCAGACGCGGCGCAGAGCACACGTGTCGCTCTTTCAGACTGGCAACAACTGATAACAGCGTTTGTCTATTGGTTGTTTTGTGTTATACGGCGCTATCTTTCCGCGAAGTGTACGAATAAAAATTACTGTGTTTGAGTGTTTAAAACGAAAGTTTTACAAGTGCGTGTTTATTGAGATTAACCAGTGATTTGTTGTTAGCAAAACGTATTGTTTTTTCATCGTCATCATCAGCCTGTTTCGTTCCCAATGCTGGGACACAGACCCTACTCTCTGTATGGGCCATGGCCTTCTCTCAGAGAGAATATACTCTCTGTATTGGCCATGGCCTTCTCTCAAAGAGAGTATGGGCCGTAAGTAGTGTTGCCAGATCCGTTTTTCCAAGCGTTGGGACTTGGGTGGAAAAAAAAGCGGGAATGGGACGAAATGTAGGGGCGTGAAAAAATTCATAGATGTTCATAGACTTCAATGAGATCAATGGACCTCATTCGTAAATTCGTATTCTAATTATAGGTATCAGTAGAAAAAGAACAATCCTAATAGTATTATAAACGTGAAAGTTTGTGAGTATGGATGGATGGATGTTTGTTACTCTCTCGCGCAAAAACTACTGAACGGATTCGAATGAAATTTGGAATGAAGATAGCTTATACCCTGGATTAACACATACGCTACTTTTTATTCCGGAAAAAGGTTCCTGCGGGAAACGGGAATCCGCGAGTTTGTTGCCCCCTCAAATGTTTATTTTATTCTGTTTTTAACAGAAATACATCATTTGTGAAAATTTCAACCGTCTTAACTATCACGGTTCATGAGATACAGCCTGGTGACAGATGGATGGACAGACAGACGGACGGGCGGATAGTCTTAGTAATCGGGTCCCGTTGTACACTTTGGGTACCTTTTGGTAATAGGTAGAAGATAAAAAACTAAAAGAATAAAAAAACTAAAAGAAAACAAAAAGAATACTAAAAGTAATTTGTTCGAGTTTAGTAACTTATGAAAGAGTGTCATACTAATAAAATTGTCTTGTTTGTCATAGAGATATTGTTTGTACAGGTGCAAAGTTACAAAGTGCAATGCTCTACCATTTCTGAGAATATCCAGCTGTTTGTTTGTAACCTTTTCACGACTAAACGCTGAGCCGATCTCGATAAAATTTGGTATGAAGATAGTTCGAACCCTGATGAAAGATTATGGATACTTTCAGCGCGTTAAAGTCAGTAATTCTATCAAAAATTTTGTATGCTTTTTGAACAAAATCTCAAATGAAATCCAAGACTTCTAACTACATAATTATGAAGCCCATATTAAAACGAAATCTTATTAGTAAAGCTTATTACAAAATATCGAACTATTGAGATGACAAAAAAGCTTGGAACTGTAGTGAACTTGCTCTAATTCTATCAACAAGTGATAAGAAAAAAATTCTAAATATGATCGCACCCAAAAAATTGACTGCCGGGTGTTTGTTGCCGCCGCAAGGAGGTTGGAACAGGCGTAGCTAGTTTTAAGTTTGACGTTTTAAAGTGATCACATGTGTTGTATCCTATTAAATGAACACATTTTGAATATGTAGCCAGTTCCCAATCCAGGTGTAGCGTGACGCCACCTTCGACCACACCGTCACTTAACATCAGGTAACTTGTGGTCAAACGCTACCCTGTAATGCTGGGGCCACACTAAGGTCAACGTCAAGGGAAATGTCAATGCCTATCATCGCGATAAATATTATGTGAGTGGCTACACTTGAACGGTCAACGTGAATGCACTTGAGTTATCGGCTAACGTCAAACGCCAATGTGAATGCCGTTGTCCAATGTCGCAGCCACACTTATGTCAAACGTCAATCATCGCGCTATATAACGGCATATCCCGTTAGTGTGGCCCCAGCATAAGAAGTAAAAAACTGCCATCGCCAATTAGCGAGTAAAATCTGAATTAAACTACGCAGTATTAAAGCACCTACTTAAAACTTACAGATAGGTAAATCATGATTCATTACGAATGCACAGAGAGCAAAAAATCAAGGTCTTGTAATGCAAATATTATTGCAGATTGATATGAACCTTATTGCGAAAGCCTTAAGATTCATATTGTGAAACGCGCAAATAGTTAAGTTGGGGACATTGTGATATATTTTAAAAAAGGCCAAGTGCGAGTTGATCTCGCCCACCGAGGGTTCCGAATGAAATGACATCGAAGACTCTCCCGCTTTAAAAGACAAACTGAACTTTGCTGAACTATACCTCGACGCGTTCCTGAGAAAAAGGGTCTTGACTGACAGATAGACAGACAGACAGACAGACAGACAGACAGACAGACAGACAGACGGACAACCAAGTGATCCTATATGGGTTCCGTTTATCCTCTTGAGGTACCCTTAAACACTGGTCCATTCGAGCGAAACCACGGGGTACAGTCAACGACAAAAGTCGCTGAACAATCACACTTTTTTCTATTATCCTCATCATCTTAGACACCAATTTTTGACCTCATCGTCACCGAAAATAAGGTGTGTTATGTTGTGGTCAAAATGATACCATGTAAAATGTAAAAAAAAAACAATAATAATTACTGATTTGAAACACATTTGGAAAATCGAGAACGATCAGCTAATTTGACGACCGATGTGGCACAATGGCCGAATAGCCGACTGCGAAGCGTGAGGTCGCAGGTTCGATTCCCGCTGCAGGACAAATATTTGTGCATATAAAAAAAAAGCGCAAGTATTTGTTCTGTGTCTGGGTGTTGTGGATCCCCGATCCGCGTAGTTTCTGATACCCTAGATACAGGGAAACCTAGTTAGAGGTCAGAGCCTATGTATGTGATTGTGCGGGCATTATTATAAAAACTTTTGTCGCTGACTGTACAACTAGCAGTGTATACAAATACACATTTTCAATCGATTAATTGGTCAATAACACAAATCATACAAGGCAAGCTGTTATAATATTAGCGAAGCGTTTTCCTTAATATTTTCCATCGACAAGAACGTAGGTTAATGTGCCTGGAGAATTAATTATTGTTAAAAGCTAGCTACGCTCTGCGGTTTTGTCTGTTTGTCTTACATTATATATATGTGTAGTTATTCCAGAGAGCGATGGTGGCCGAACGGAAATAAAATAAATATCGGGGTCCATTGCACACAAATTGACCTAGCCCCAAATTAAGCTCGAAACTTGTGTTATGGGTACTAGACAACGATATACATACTTCTATAGAGAAATAAATACTTATATAGATAGAAATATTCAAGACTCAGGTACAAATATAAGCTGGCGTCACGCTACACCTGCAATGGGAACTGGCTCTCAAGTGAGGCTGCCGGAACACACCGATAGGTGCTCGGCGACAGATTCTTAACTAGTGACTGGCACTAGAGAATGCCCTACCAGCTATGCTCTTAACTCGGTGTTTTCCTTCACCGAAAGCTCAGCTCATTGCAGGATTCGTGTGAGAGTGGTGATAGATTTGCCTCAATCATTTTACTAGAATATCATCATCAGCCTATTACGTTCCCACTGCTGGGACTCTGGCCTTCTCTCAGAGAGAGAGTATGGGCTGTAATGTACCACGCGGGCCCAGTGCGCGTTGGAAGATGTCGCATGCCCTTGAATGTTGCGGTTCTTGGACACGCCGGTTTCCTCACGATGTTTTCCTTCACCGTTTCGAGCGATGGCAAATCCGCACTTATATACTAATTCATAATAATTTATGTGAACTTTGGCCAATAGTGTTTTAGTCAGCATTTTCTGGACAGCCTTGGTGAAGTTATTAACCTTTTGGACTTTGGCCGTAACATGTAAATATAAAGGCGCGTGTCCACCATGTTTTCGCTCCGACAACGCTCCGTGCATCGCCATATTGCTCTAATGACGACGGGTGCGCGATCACAACAAAACAAGAGACGCGTGCTCTTCAAGTTTAACTTTGTTACCAGAGATGGTGATGATGCGTGATGTACAAGTTTTAAAATTGGGACCAGGGATGTTTATGATGATGTCTGACGCCTCCAGAACCTGCAACGTTGCACGCTCCGAGAGCGTAAATGTATTCTGTTCTGTTGCAAAGGCGTGGAGCGTAGTTGGAGCGCAAACGTAGTGGACACCTGGCCTGACTGAGTTGTGGCAAACAAGATTAATAATTACTCAAGTAAATAGAGACCCAGCTATTTTTGTTTCTCGTACATTTAGCAGTTTTATTTTTGTTTGTTTTCAAACCCCGGCCCCGACGCAAATATGGTATGTTTTCAGTTTAAAGTGTGTATTTTTAAAACACATTAAATGTCTAGCTTTTATACATAAGGGTGACAAATCAACATCGAGCTATGCTGCGCTGTACTGCGCTGTGCTATGTTTGGTCAACTCGCTCGTCTAATATTTTAATGAGGATACAAACAAATAAGAATAAGAATCATTTATTTGCAACAAATTATACAAGACAAATACATTATGTAAAAAAAAAAATCATCAAATCATGCTGTGCTGCGCTGTGTGAGGCTACGCTCTGTTCAAAAACGCAGCAGTCTCGAGCGAGGCGCGCTACCCGCCGTGCTGAGCCGCGCTGTGCCGAACTGTGTATCCGCTTCTTCTTCACTTTCATCTTCATCGGATTCAACTATGTCGTAATGTTTACGTTTTTTTTTGACGAGGTAAACGACTACACGAGCTGCTGATTACTTTTATACTGAGCTAAGCAAAGCCCAGCACAGCTTGATGTTGATTGTTAAAAAAACGTAGCTTAGGAAACACAGCATAGCACAGCGCAGTACAGCGCAGCATAGCTCGATGTTGATTTGTCACCCTAAAGGTTAGAGAAAACTTCGGGGCGGGGGTTGTTGTAGGTAAATTAATAAAAATTAAGCTCATGATTTTATCACTTTAGACCTAAATCCTCTGCAATTAGAGATTGTAATGCAAAGATAATTTCTGTGTGCATTAGATTGGAATAGCTATTGTATTATCTGTTATCAGTGCTAAGTGGGCCAGAGTAAGGATGGGCAAGTGAAAAAAAATTGACATATCGATATTCAAAAAAAGTATCGACTATCGATAATTATCCATTGAATAATACCGATATACCGACATTTCTTGTCAAACAAAATGATAATTCTATGTTCACACCTTACAGGGTAGTATGACCAAAAACTCCTTACTTAAAAAAAAATGAAAATGAAAAATATTTATCAGACAAACAAGAATTAAAGGTAAGTAAATAAGAAAACTAAATAAGTAGCTAGTAAGGTTAAATTGTCTTTTAGCTGCCCTCAGTGAGTGACAAAGAGGTCGAAGGTGGCGTCACGCTAGACCTGTATTGGCGTTTCCGATATCGTAAAAAAAAAACTTTTGACATCTGTTTCTGCGTCTGCATCTGTTATATAAATTGAGTTGCATCACTACTAGTAAAATTAAATATGAAATCAGAGTTACGTTAAAAAAATATCGAATTGATACGAATTCGATATGTACATGTACAGTACAATAAATATCGAGTACCGATCGATATTTCGCAATTAAAGAACGCGACGATGAATATCGATAATTTTAAGAGGAAACATCGATATCTGTATTTTTTCCAAGCCTAGCCCACAGAGCACCTCGGCATGTTTTATCCGTGACTAGTAATAATGATAAGCGATAAAGCACTATTTCGGCACATGTTTCCACCTAACAAAGGCGAGCTATGATAACCTTTTTAGTAGCGACGAATATATAGTTTAAAAAACTAATATATATCCCGCAGGAACCTTTTTTCGGGATAAAAAGTAGCCTATGTGTTAATCCAGAGTATAAGCTATCTCCATTCTAAATTTCACTCAAATCCGTTCAGTAGTTTTTGCGTGAAAGAGCGACCCCCCGCGCCGCGCGTGCGTCATTCTTCAGCCCGATAGCGCTCGAACAGTAACCACGGAAAGATAGGTCATTGGGAACGGCCGATTCACTGATATCCGTTCAGTAGTTTTTGCGTGAAAGAGCGACAAACATACATACATACACACAAACATTCGCGTTTATAATATTAGCAGCAGTCTGTCGCATTGCCTACACGATTCGAGTCCTTCGAAATAAAAGCGATGACGTAAGTAAGTAATGGGATCATTCAATGGCTTGTCACAAACGTAATGTTTCACGTTTAATGTAGCCTTATCTTAAGGTTAAGCCTTAGCATATACCCACAGTCCCACACACACTCACACACCCACTCACACATATACACATACACACACACACATAGATGCGCATCCTCGCAGTTTTAATTCCATAACTTACCTGTATGCTAAGTATTGTAATTGAAAAACAATGAATATTATGTAAAATGTTCACTTATAGTTTTTAGGATAAAAATGTATCTGATTTAATTTTTGTTATTTAAAATTACCTTCATGCTAGTGACGTCATCAAAAGCGGCTTCAACGGAAGACCAGCGCTGGTCCAACGAGCAGCACAACGCTGAGTTGAGGCCGGTTTGCAACAATACATCTTTTGTAGTTATTTCTAATAGCATATTGTTTTGTTTTGTCAAACTCAAACTCAAACTCAAAACATTTTTATTTAATAGGATACATTGTGATCACTTTAAAACGTCAACTTAAAACTAGCTATGCCTGTTCCAACCTCCTTACGCCGGCAAAAGAGCAGGCAAGAAACGCCCGGCAGGTAATTTTTTTGGCGCGATCACATTGACAATTTTATTCTTATTACTAATTGATTGAATTGGAGCAAGTTCACTAAAATCCCAAGCTTTTTTTTGTCATCTAATCGATATTTTTTATTTAGCTTTACTAATAAGAAGATTTCTCTCGTTTGAATTAGGTTTTATAACGGGATAATTACCATGTATTTGTTTTTGTTTGAGTTCTCGATATTTCGGCACTGTTGCAAGCGCCATGTGCCATGCGCCATGCGCCATGTGCCATGTGTTTTCTCTCGTTTGGTTGTACACATTGGGATATGGGAACATGAATATTAACGAGTTGCGGGATCACAACCAAAGCAGACCAGACCCCACAAGCAGCACCCGTTCACGAGTTGACGCATGTGCCAGCCATTGTATTTTGTATAATTTGTTGCAAATAAATTATTCTTATTCTTATTCTTATTCCTTAAGTAATCTGTAATCTCAATAGACTCGCCCCGGCGACAGAGGGCGTAAGTACCTCATGCCGATCACCTATCGGTATGTTCCGGCAGCCTCACTTGAGAGCCAGTTCCCAGTCCAGGTGTAGCGTGGCGCCACCTTCGACCACATCGTCACTTAACATCAGGTGACTTGTGGTCAAACGCTACCCTGTAAATAGTAAAAAAAAAACTTTTATATTAGTAGGATTTAGCAATATTGCAAAACGTTCAAATTCCTTATAAGTCTGCTACATAAGCGAAATGACCAACCTTGCTTGTTACAATAAAGGTCAACCTCCGTAGATTCATATCTATATTCGTAAAACGCGCCGCATGTTTGTCTGTGTTTATAATGTTACTAGCTGTTCCCCGCGGTTTCACCCGCATGGGCTCCAGTTTATCGCGATGAAAAGTATCCTTTCTCCTTCCTCGGGGTTCAAACTATCTTTGTACCCATTTAAATCGGTTCAGTAGTTTAGGCGTGAAAGCGAGACAGACAGACAGAGTTACTTTCGCATTTGTAATATTAGTAGGGATGAATATTATATATATGATATTACCAGTCAATTGTGTTACATTTGTCCCAGAACTGTTGTACGCAGACAGGTGCGCTCTAGGCGCCTGTTACATATTAATACTAATAATGCCAGAACTAATGCTGGTGTTCGCTTACCTTTACGCCAGTTGGTTGATTGTTATAATTTGCATTTTGAAGCTTTAGATATTTTTGCCCTCTCTGGGCCTAGGTTTAGAAGAGCTTTGACCGATACTCTGAGCTCATAATGTAAAAGCTTTAAGTTTTTGTTTTTTTTCATTTTTATTATGTCTATTAATGTTTCATTCTAAAGGCTTCTCCTACTTTTCTTTATATAAATACGTAATGTTTCTTAATTTTTTTTTTGTTAATCGCCCAGCAAAGATTGTATTTTATTATAGTAAACGGTGGATAATGCTGTGGGTGATGCAGTTATTTCGATTTTGTATCTAATATTACTTATTATTACTGTAGTACTGTATTACTGTTTATTGTCCCTAATAAATAAAATAAAAATAAATAAAATATTATGTTTCTATATGCTATACCCTAACAGGGTCATGTTGTTATGACAATTCGCATAAATAAATAAATAAATAAATATATTTACCTACTCGTATATATACTACCTACAATATAAAATATATAACCAGTTGCGTCCCGCTCTTTCACCCGTGTCTTCCCGTTATCCCGCACGAACCTTTTTCCGGGATAAAAAGTAGCCTATGTGTTAATCCAGCGTATAAGCTATCTCCATTCCAAATTTCATTCAGATCCGTTGAGTAGTTTTTGCGTGAAATAGTAACAAACATCCATCAATCCATACTCGCAAACTTTCACGTTTATAATATTAAGAATATTATTAGATACAGTATTTAGGTTTCTTTTACGGCGGCGCTGGCTGGACCCATTTTGATATGAACATTTCTAAAGAGTTGTCTTCTAGTAAAAAATACACATATAAGCATGCAATGACAACACGCGACTTGTGGTCAAAAGCTACCAAGGGGTGTCCATTAATTAATTACGTGAGGCATTTTTGAGAATTTTTTGACCCCCCCCCCATGGTGAGATATCGTAAGATTTTCCTCAACTCCCTAATCTCACGCGTTAGTCTTCAAAATATCAATTTGGGCTGTAAACGTGTTGGGTTATTGAGAAAAAAAGACAAAAATACAACTTATTATACTTTTGTTGACGACTAGAAAAGACAAGTATATATGTGAATATTACCGTAAAGTCACGTAAAATCGATTTTGGGTTCGAATCCTACAATGAGCTTGAGCTTTCGGTGAAGGAAAACATCGTGATGAAACCATAGCTTGGTGGTAGGGTATTTTCTAGTACTCGCCTGGCTAGCAACCACCCTCTTGTTAAGAATCTGTCGCCAAGCACCTGTCGGTGTGTTCCGGCAGCCTCACTTGAGAGCCAGTTCCTAGTCCAGGTGTAGCGTGGCGCCACCTCCGACCACATCGTCACTTAACATCAGGTGACTTGTGGTCAAACGCTACCCTGTAAAATAGTAAAAAAAAAAACACAATCATAAAATTAAATAATGAATATCAAACATAAATTATTTTTCACGCAAATTTACACCGTTTTCTGCGAGTAAAAAAATTTACGTGATCTTTGCCAAGACCCCACTTAAGGATAGATCTTTAGATCTCATAGGGGGAAGGGCCCCCTAAGTGAGATTTGGAAAGATTTAGCTAAATCCCCTAAAACATCTCACGTAATTAATTAATGGACGCCCCTTAAGAAGTAAAAAAAAACGATTAATGTTCAGACAAGCAAACCCACGTGAAAATACTTAGTTTACTTAAGTTGTTTGAGAGTGGACGTTATATTAATACCGGTTTTGTAGAATTAGGTAAAGGACATTATTATATGTTCACCTAAAACTTGAGCTGTTTTGAGTAGGCGAATAGCCTGGCGCCACCTTCGGCCACATCAAAATCTCTACAGATGTTATAAATGCGAAAGTAACTCTGCTGTCTGTCTCGCTTTCACGCCTAAACTACTGGATCGATTTAAATGAAATTTGGTACAGAGATAGTCTGGAGCCTGAGAAAGGACTTAGGCTACTTTTTATCTTTATAAGCTGTAAAATATATTTAGTGGGATACAACATGTGATCATTTTTAAACGTCAAACTTAAAACTAGCTACGCCTTTTCTAACCTCCTTACGCCGGCAAATGAACAGACAAGAAACGCTCAGGTCGTTGTTTGGGTGCGATCACAATTTACGTTTTTTTTTCTTTTTTTACTAGTTGCGCCCCGCGGTTTCACCCGCGTCTTCCCGTTATCCCGCAGGAACCTTTTTCTGGGATAAAAAGTAGGTAGCCTATGTGTTAATCCAGGTACCTTCAATTCAAATTTCATTTAATACCGTTTTGTAGTTTTTGCGTGAAAGAGTAACAAACATCCATCCATCCATCCATCCATACTTATAAACTTTCGCGTTTATAATATTAGTAGGATAGCACAGAGATAGTCTAGAGCCTTAGAAAGGACACAGCCTGCTTTTTAAAACACTTTTATTAGCTTGACTTGTAACTAACTAACTAACTAACTAACACTGTAATCAAATCTTAGAAGTCAATTTTCTCCTACTTCTTAGTGTCGTATCGACTTGAAACTTTGTGTGTGTATGTAATCTCGGTGACAATGCAATAATTTGGTATCATCGACCTGATCTGATGATGCAACCGGAAGGTGGGTAGGGGATCTCTGCAGTGGCTACTAGTAAACCCCTCGTATTTGGGCTCATATGATTCGTCTTGATTATCGCGATTAACTGTAGCCCACGCGGGTGTAACCGCGTTGAACAGTTTGTTAAGTAATAAAGTTACAACAATTCATGCTTATTAAAATATCTATCGCATCGTAACATTTGTAACGTGAGCAGTTTGTTTCACAAAATGTTACCGTTTGTTTACATTCCCTACGTGATTCGAAATGAACGCCGCAACTTGGAGTTGTTAAGAAATCGTCATGATGATATACCTACATAGGAGTATGTTTTTACTCGAGTACTTTTTACGTAATAGCTCGATTTAGACATGTGTATAGAACGCGGACAGAATCCCATCTCTAGACAAACGAATGAGTTTGAAACGGTGAAGGAAAACATCGCGAGAAAACCGGCGTGTCCAAGAACCGCAACATTCAAGGGCATGCGACATCTACCAAGTAAATAAATAAATATCGGGGACCATTGCACACAACCGAACAACCAACCGATGGGGAAGAAAGGTTCTGGAGTGGCGACCACGAACTGGAAGACGTTCTGTAGGTAGGCCCCCCACTAGGTGGACCGACGACATTGTAAGAGTCGCAGAGAGCCGATGGATGCAAATGGCTAATAGCCGTTCATGGTGGCGTTCAAGGGGGGAGGCCTATGTTCAGCAGTGGACTTCTTCCGGCTGTTGTTGATGATGATGATTGCACACAAATTGACCTAGCCTCAAATTGAGCTCGAAACTTGTGTTATGGGTAGGTACTAGACAACGATATACATACTTATATAGAGAAACAAATACTAATATAGATAGAAATATCCAAAACTCGGGAACAAATATTCGTGATCATATTCTGCTTCTTCTTCTTCTTATATATAACTAATAAAAGTGTTTTAAAAATGAATCCCTATTTCCCTTGGTCACGGCATTACGCGTGAAAGGCTGGACCGATTTCACAATTTTTTTTTGTGTGTTTGTTATTGTCAGGAGAAGGTTCTTATGAAAGAAAAAATGTTTTATTGCGTTAAACTGCAGTCCGCGCGGGTGAAACCGCGGGTCGCAGCTAGTCACACATATAATAATAATAAATAAATATCGGGGACAATTGCACACAAATTGAGCTAGCCCCAAATTAAGCTCGAAACTTGTGTTATGGGTACCAGACAACGATATACATACTTATATAGAGAAATAAATACTTAATATAGATAGAAATATCCAAGACTCAGGTACAAATATTCGTGCTCATCACACATATATTTGCCCGGTAAGTATTTTTTGTTATTAAAAACTAGTTGCGCCCCGCGGTTTCACCCGCGTCCTCCCATTATCCCGTAGGAACCTTTTCCGGGATAAAAAGTATCCTATGTCCGTTTCCTGGTCCTAAGCTACCTCCCCACCAATTTTCAGCCAAATCGGTTCAGCCGTTCTTGAGTTATAAGTAGCGTAACTAACACGACTTTCTTTTATAAATATAGATATAGATTTAGTTTCTCTTAAGTTCTCTTACTGTTCGTATTCAGTACGATGATATTTCTATAAATAACGCATTTCAGTTCCGATACATTAGCTGTTGTATGACGTATATATAATCTGACAGTGCATACATCACGCTACGATAAACCTGTACGTCTGTCTGTCACACGCAGCACACTAATATTGTACATGCTAAAGTTGTGTTACGTACGAAATTAATAACCGTTCATGGTGGCGTTCAAAGGGGGAGGCCTATGTCCAGCAGTGGACTTCTTCCGGCTGATGATGATGATGATGATATGTATAATATGCTATTATTTTTATTCTGGGCATTACTGTCAATCGTCACAAATAACTTTTGATCTACGGCTTTTTATCAAAAGTATCGGGCCAGCTGGAGTGGACGATATATGCAACGTTCCTGAGAGAGAGAGAGGCCTAAGACATTTGCCCAGCAGTGAACTAACACAGGTTGATGATGACGATGAAAGCTTCGACAGCAAATTTAATATCATACGTTATTTCAAAGAACACCATCAGCAAGTAAGTTATCGGGATACCCTGACAGTTGATAAGCAACCTTAGTTTAGAGGCATCATAGGAGAGAAAACTGACTGTTAAACCGTCAATAATCAAGCTGGAATCCAACAATATGAAACTGTGATCATTCAGAAGTGACTTAGAACCGGTAACTGCCACTACCCGTTTAGTTTACCCAATCAGCAGAGCTCTGGTGGCTTTCCACGGACGCTGGTCCGAGACGTGATTTAAGAAAAGCAGGCTACCCAAGAACTTTCGTAACTTCGAAGTAACCAGCAGGGTCCATAGGAATGCAGGGTCAGCTGCAGAACCTACCTCATGCCTTAAGTAGATACCGTTACACGTTTGTTCTGAGCCTTCCCTGACAGTGATGGCACTGCAGTTCGTCATAGTTCTGATGACCTGATCACTATACCATAATCATCAAAGCCAGGACCATGGAGCACGAAACGGAAGTCCTGTTCTCAGCCAAAATGAAAAGTGCCAAAAGCCCCAAGGCAGAAAGGCGAAGGTCCAGCATATTCAACCTCCTTCGACGGCAGAAGAAGCTCACCAGACAGTTCTCGGAGCCTGCACCGTTCACCAGCCTGCCTTTGGATAGGAAGTACTCAATAGATTCCGCTATACTGTCAGACTTTACGAAGGTCGAGAATGGGGGATACAAGGTTGTTCTGGACAGCTGCGAGAGAAACATTTTATTCAGTAGTGGAGGTTAGTTCTTGTTATGATGGGTCTGATGGCTTAAAAATATCTATTAATAATAAAGCTTCTTGGCTCACGAGGTGGCCGCTGTGTGGGATGGTGATTCCACAATCATTGTCCCGATATTCGCTTCGGCTGATGGCGAAGAGTCTCGACCAATATCTAAAGAGTAGTGATTTAGCTGATATGTTAAGATTCATCAAAATACTACACATTTTCGTCCGTATTATTTGTTATGAGTAAATCTCTACCGATATGTTAGTATTCATTTCATTATTCATCAATCATCTTAAGGCTATGGTTTGACACATTAAGTAACCCTCGAACCATAATATGCGCATTAGCCTAGCATTTCGCGGTTAAAATCCACCTTCAAATAGCTCTGTTTGGCTGGAGCATTTTCGACTCTGTTGCATCAGCGCTAAAAGGCCAGTGCTTTGTTCAAGTAGGCCAGAACCCTCGAACTTTAAGCGCAGTAGCCTAGCATTTCCCTCGCCGTTAGATCCACTTTCAAACTGATCTCTTTGGAGCATTTTCACCAGCTCTATATGCCATCAGCGCTAAAAGCCCAGTGGTTTGCTAAAGTGGGCCAGATATACCGTAAGCTAGAGACCTTCCTAAGCACCTCCACCTCCTGACTCTGCAGAACTTGCCGGCGCTGCGTCGGACACTGACAGCGAAGGTTCTCGGGGTGCGATGACGCCGGCACACCTTCCCGAAGCCAAGGATGTGATCCTGGCGAGGCTTGAAGCTCAGTACGTGGAGGATCCTGATAGAGACGTTGGTGCGGTGAGTGGATTTCTTATCTCTTATTTCTTATCTCTTAAATACAATCACATACATAGATCTAACTCCTATAGTGGATCTCTCCAGTGGCTACTAGTAAACCCCTCGAGTTTGGGCTCATATGATTCGTTTTGATGAGTCCAATAGGTTTGACTTGGTGGCGCGGGTCTGCTGATGAAGCCAGGAGGTGGATGGGGTGGTCCATTTATAAATTAATTCCCAATTCGTTGTAGGTTTTAATAAAGGTTGGAATATAGATGTTTATTATTGTGCTGTATCGATTATATTTTTTACGTTGAAGATAGCTTTCGACTACAAATCACCTGATATGTTAAGTGACGTTTAACTATGTAAAGTAATTAGGTTTGAAGTAATTATTTAAGTCATATGACGGAAGAAGCCTTAGCTTCTGAAATACAGTTCACACTACTTCAAGGGGTCTATGGATTTCTGAAGTTTGATTTGATTTGATTTGTTGTGGTCGAAGGTGGCACCACGCTACACCTGGATTGTGAATCATGTAATTTCACTAGTCAAATCAAATCAAACTAGTACATCTGTTCCAAAACTTTAATTACTCTCTCCTTTCATTCCCCAGGCGGGAGAGCTGGTTGAAGAAGTGGGGGAGGAGAACAAGTCTCTCCTCTGGTTCCTGCTGAAGCAGGTGCGGCCGGGGATGGACCTTAGCAAGGTCGTGCTGCCGACATTCATCCTGGAGCCGCGCTCCTTTCTGGACAAGTTGGCTGACAGTTATTATCATGCTGATATACTGTCGCAGTGAGTAGCTTGCTTTTTATTACTTCTTACAGGGTGACGATTGCCGGAAACAACATCACTTGGAAGAAGTCCGCTGCTGATCATAGCTTTTGTTTTACTTCTTACAAACGTTCACATTTATAATATTGCGTGTGATAGCGTGAAGTATGATTACCGATGAACTAACACCGATGGCTCAGCGACCCAAAGTGTGTCTTGGGCCTCCGAAACGAGAGAGCGCCTCTCCTCCCTATCCTGACTGATTTCAGCCCAGTTCAGAGTCTGGAGCTCGCGTAGGTCCACATCCACCGCGTCTACGTAATTAAGATCAAAATCCTACGCTCCTAAATTCCAGGGTCAAGAACCTAGAGGACCCGTATCTTCGATTCAAGTGCGTGCTGCGCTGGTACCTCTCAGGCCTGTACCGGAAACCGAAGGGCCTCAAGAAGCCCTATAACCCGGTGCTAGGAGAGACCTTCCGCTGCTGCTGGCGGCACCACGAGAGGGACAGCTACACGTTCTACGTAGCGGAACAGGTACCGAGGACTAGGGTATCAGAACCAGCAGGTAGCAGGTTGCACATCATCATTATCAGCTGGAAGAAGTCCACTGCTGAATGTAGGCTTTTGCATCCATCGGCTCCAATATTACCATCGCTCAAAACGGTGAAGGAAAGCATCGTGAAGAAACCGGCATGTCCAAGAATCACAACATTTAAGGGCATGCGACATCTACCAACCCGTACTGGGCCCCCGTGATACATTACGGCCCGTACTCTCTGAGAGAAGGCCAGCGCCCCAGTGGGAACGTAATAGGCTGATTTTGATGATGATCCATCGGCTCCCTGCGACTCTTACAATGTCGCCGCTCCACCTAGTGGGACGCCTACCTACAGAACGTGTTCCAGTTCGTGGTCGCCACTCGAGAACCTTTCTTCCCTATTGTAACCACTAGGTTGGAGGTTGTAGGTACCTCATCATCATCAGCTGGAAGAAGTCCACTGCTGAACGTAGGCTTTTGCATCCATCGGCTCCATTTACCAACGCTCAAAACGCTGAAGGAAAACATCGTGAAGATACCGGCGTGTCCAAAAACCGCAACATTCAAGGGCATACGACATCTACCATATGATCTAGAGGATGTTTGTTTGTTTGTTCAAATCCATGTTGCCATTTTTCTCCAAAAAACTACTAGTCCGATTTTGATGTAGTTTTCTTTATATTTCAGGTGTCCCACCACCCGCCAGTGTCTGCGTTCTACGTGTCCAACAGAAAAGAGGGTTTTGTTATAGAAGGCAGTTTGTTAGCTAGGTCCAAGTTTTACGGTGAGTAAGAGGAGACTCAAATCATATCGGTACTTCTATATTGTAAAGTTTTTTCTTTTTTTTTTTTACAGGGTAGCGTTTGACCGCAAGTCACCTGATGTTAAGTGACGATGTGGTCGAAGGTGGCGCCACGCTACACCTGGACTGGGAACTGGCTCTCAAGTGAGGCTGCCGGAACACACCGATAGGGATCCCATTGTATCTTTAAAAAGTTCCTGCGGGATAACGTGAAGACGCGCGTGAAACCGTGGGGCGCAACTAGTCTTATGAATAAAAATCAATTGCTGTTCGTTAGTCTCGCTTAAACTCGAGAACGGCTGGACCGATTTGGATAATTTTGATCTTGAAATATTTGTGGGAGTTCAGGGAATGTTTAAAAGGTGACTTTTATTGGCGTTACGAAGATCGCCGGGTCAGCTAGTCTTATATATAAAAATCAATTGCTGTTCGTTAGTGTCGCTAAAACTCGAGAACGGCTGAACCGATTTGGCTAATTTTGGTCTTGAAATGTTCGTGGAGGCCTAGGGAAGGTTTAAAAGGTGAGAAAAATTAGTATAATTACCGGGAAAACCCTAAAAACAGCGCTTTTCTCTTTCCCATATAAACGTTTTCTAAATAAAATGTAGAGTCAATTTGAACTTTATTGCTATTTAATAAAGTTAATTTGATTTGATTTTTTGATTTTTCGATTGAGGCAGTACGAAGTCTGCCGGGTCAGCTAGTCTTATGAATAAAAATCAATTGCTGTTCGTTAGTCTCGCTTAAACTCGAGAACGGCTGGACCGATTTGGATAATTTTGATCTTGAAATATTTGTGGGAGTTCAGGGAAGGTTTAAAAGGTAACTTTTATTTACGAAGTTCGCCGGGTCAGCGAGTTAGTAATAAAAATAAAATTGTGAAAATGATCGCGTCTACACAATTATATGCCAGGCGTTTTTTACCGTCTCTCTCCTCTTTCACCTCTCTCCCCTCTTTCTCTGTTCTTCTTCTTCGCTTCTTCTCTCTTCTCTCTCCATCTCCAACCCCCTCTCCTCCCCCCACTCTCTCTCACTCTCCAACACCCTCCCCGCCCCCCCTCTCACACACCTGTATTTATTCAAAAGTCAAAAGTCAATTTTTCTTTATTCAATAGGATACATTGTGATCACTTTAAAACGTCAAACTTAAAACTAGCTACGCCTGTCCAACCTCCTTACGCCGGCAAAAGAACAGGCAAGAAACGCCCGGCAGGTAATTTTTTTGGCGCGATCACATTGACAATTTTATTCACATTGCAGGTAACTCGACATCGGCTATCTTGGAAGGCTGCGCGAGAGTACATTTACTGCAGTGGGGCGAAACCTACGTGACCACAGCGCCGTACGCGCATTGCAAGGGCATAGTGATTGGAACGCTTAGCATGGAGCTAGGCGGCAAGGTATATAAACAAGTTCAATAAATTATACTCATCAAGACGATTCATATGAGCCCAAACACGAGGGGTTTACTAGTAGCCACTGCAGAGATCCCCTACCCACCTTCCGGCTGCATCATCAGACCAGGTCGATGATACCAAATTATTGCATTGTCACCGAGATTACATACACATACAAAGTTTCAAGTCGATACGACAATTAGAAGTGGGTGAAAATTGACTTCTAAGATTTGATTACATTGTTAGTTAGTTACAGGTCAAGCTAATAAAAGGGTTTTTTTTTTTAAACCGACCAATTGCGAGATACACTCGCGCACCGAAGGTTCCGTAAGTGTATTCCCGTTGTCCCCGTCATGGAGACAGCAGAACGCGATTGAACTATTTTCCCATTGTCCCCGTAACGTATATTCGGAGACGGGGAATAGTAGGCTAGGTGTATGTTGATGACTCGTATACTAATGAAAAAAGAAAAAACGGGGACAGCGGGCAATAATTGTTACATAATATTTAATTCAACTATATTAACGGGGACAACGGGGAGTCATTTTAATTATTTAATTAAAGTACCGCTGTCCCCGTTAGATGGGGACACAGATTTAGGGGACAACGGGAATACACCGTTCCAAATATACAAGTTAATTTACCTGCTCCCCGCGGTTTCACCCGCGTGGACTACACTTTTCCTTGGCGGTAGAATTAATCAAAATCCTTTCTTAGCAGATGCCTACGTCATAACATCTGCCTGCATGCCAAATTTCAGCCCGATCCGTCAAGTGGTTTGGGCTGTGCGTTGATAGATCACTATGTCAGTCAGTCACCTTTGAGTTATTATAGATTTTTTTCTTTCAGGTGCACGTAGCGTGCGCTGAAACCGGTTACCAAGCGGACGTGGAGTTCAAATTGCGTGTAAGTATGTTTGTTTAAAGATTCTTACGTGTTTTCTTTAATATAAACTAGCTGACCCGGCGAACTTCGTATCGCCAATAAAAGTCACCTTCTCAACCTTCCCTGAACTTTCACAAATATTTCAAGATCAAAACTATCCAAATCGGTCCAGCCATTCTCGAGTTTCAGCGAGACTAACGAACAGAAATGGATTTTTATATATAGTCAATTAGTCAATTTTTTATTTATTCAATAGGATACATTGTGATCACTTTAAAACGTTAAACTTAAAACTAGCTACGCCTGTTCCAACCTCCTTACGCCGGCAAAAGAACAGGCAAGAAACGCCCGGCAGGTAATTTTTATGGCGCAATTTTATTCTTATTACTAATTGATTGAATTGGAGCAAGTTCACTAAAATCCCAAGCTTCTTTTTTTTGATATCTAATAGTACGATATTTTTTAATTAGCTTTGCTAATAAGATTTCTCTTGTTTGGTTGTACACATTGGGATATGGGAACATGAATATTAATGAGTTGCGGGATATAAGAGAAGATAAATATCGGGGGCCTTCTTCTTGCCCTGGTCTCATCTATCTGTGGTCGGCGCAGCATGTATTCTTCTTGCACTCTCCCCTATCAGCCGTCATCGCTTCATCCATTCCCCTTTCATTCATATCAACCCTCACACAATCCATCCATCTTTTCTTTGGTCTTCCTCTTCCCTTCCATCCATCAACATTCATATTCATCACTTATATGGTAATCGCACACAAATAGCATGAATATTTGTACCTGAGTCTTGGATATTTCTATCTATATAAGTATTTATTTCTCTATATAAGTATGTATATCGTTGTCTAGTACCCGTAACACAAGTTTCGAGCTTAATTTGGGGCTAGCTCAATTTGTGTGCAATGGTCCACCGATATTTATTTATTTACAAGTCGCGCCCCTCGGTTTCACCCGCGTCTTCCCATTGGAACCTTTTTCCGGGATAAAAAGTAGCCTATGTGTTAATCCAGGGTGTAAGCTATCTCCATTCCAAATTTCATTCAGATCCGTTGAGTAGTTTTTGCGTGAAAGAGTAACAAACATCCATCCATCCATACTCGCAAATTTTCACGTTCATAATATTAGTAGGATATATTCAGTTCTCTCCCTCCCGCAGTCGTTCCTGAGCAGCGCTGATCAAACCAACGCGATATCGGGTCGCATCAAGAAGGGGAAGGACACCATTGCGACCCTCGAAGGGTACTGGGACGGACGAATCGACATCAAAGATAAGAAGACCGGGGTGAGTTGCTTGTGCAATTTTTTTACAGGGTAGCCTTTGACCACAAGTCACCTGATGCTAAGTGACGATGTGGTCGAAGGTGGCGCCACGCTACACCTGGACTGGGAACTGACTCTCAAATGAGGCTGCCGGAACACACCGACAGGCGCTCGGCGACAGAATTTACGACCAGCAATTGATTTTTATTTATATAAAGAGATTATTTAAGATCTATTTTATGTGAAATAAACCATTTCATGTTGACAGTTCAATTGCCGCCAAAAAGGTGTCCTTGTTGACAGTTGAGTCACCATATCATATCCCCCAGGAGGAGAGCAACCTGCTGGACGTGGCGGTGCTGAAGGATCAGCGGCTGCCGCGGTACCTGATGGGCGTGGAGCACCAGCAGGAGTTCGAGTCCCAGCGGCTGTGGCTGCGCGTCTCCGAGGCGATCGCGAACGATGACCAGGTCAGGCCAATCTACTACGTTTAAAAAAAACCCGGCCAAGTGCGAGTCGGACTCGCGCACGAAGGGTTCCGTACCTTCCTACTAATATTAGAAATGCGAAAGTTTGTGTGTGTGTGTAAATGTTTGTTACCAGGTGTCGCCGTAACTACTAAAGCGCTTATACCCTGGATTAACACATAGACTAAACGTGTTTTTTTTGCCGTTTTTATAGATGCGCCCTGCGGCTTCACCCGCGTCTTCCCGTTATCCCGCAGGAACCTTCTTCCGGGATAATAAGTAGCCTATGCGTTAATCCAGGGTATAAGCTATCTCCATTCCAAATTTCATTCAGATCGGTTCAGTAGTTTTTGCGTGAAAGAGTAACAAACATCCATCCATCCATACATACAAACTTTCACGTTTATAATATTAGTAGGATGGGATAGGTGCGGAGCCGAGACGATACTAACTCGGTTTCGACGCCTTGTATCATCGCCATCCGCTATCGCTCCTAAATATAGTTAAATTTTAGAAAATGCAGAACAGAATCGACACCATTGTCTATAATTGTAATCAACAGATCGCAGCGACCGAGCAAAAGACAATTATAGAGGAGGGGCAAAGGATGCGCGCCAAGAACCTGGTGGTTCCGTGGTCGCCGCGGCTGTTTCACCGGGACTCGCGCACCCCGCCGCCCGAGGGGGTCGTGGACCAGGGGTGGCGGTATCTGCATCTGGATGTCAGGTATGGGAAAGGGGGGGGGGGGGAGGGAAGAGATAATGAGGCGGGAAGTAATAGTAAGTAGGGAGATAATGAGGCGGGAAGTCCTAGTATGTTAAGAGGGAAGGAGTTAAGTAATGGGGAGATAATGTGTCGGAAGTGATAAGTAAGTAGGGAGATAATGAGTGGGGAAGTTAGTGTAACTAGGTGGATAAAGAATGAGACAGGGAGTAATAACTGAGTGGAGAGGGATGCCACGGGAAGTGATAAGTAAGTGGAGAAGGAAATAGTTATGTAAATGGGGAGAGAAAGTCGCGAAGTAGTAATAAGTGGGAGAGCAATGAGTTTAGAAGTGGGGAGAGAAAGTTGGGAAGTAGTAGGTAAGTTGGGAGAGATTAAGTCAGACAGACAGTAGACGAGGAGGGGAGTTTTTTTATCCTGCCATCTGCGTTATGATTATGCAAACAACTTTAGGTCGGTCTGGTTTTGTAAAATAACGTATTTATATTACGAAAATGTTAATAGGTCAAAAGTTGACAAAATGCAGATAGGCCACTCTGGTTCTAGCGGCCTCAATTATAAATGAGTCCATGAACTCCTGAACCAGTGAAAATTGTATTTTAAGAGCCAAGGCTTCTTCCATCATATGACTTAGATTATTTTTATTTATTTATTTATACTTTAGCACAAAATTGTACGAGGAAAGACTTAATGCTAGATAGCATTTTCTACCAGTCATCCTAGACGTGCACGAAAAACAGTTGCGGTGCAGCAAAGTGAAAGAAAAAAAATATAAGATAAACAAGAACAATAGTAAAAATAAAAAAATAAAATATTTTTATAAATATATATTTAATATTATAGACATACACAGATACAAAAAATAAAATAAAATAATTGCTATACATAAAATATACTGACATATTACATATACTTACATATTATGTCAAATCTAATTACGTTACATAGTGTACAAATTAATTTCAAACATAAATATCAAATCTTACAAAAACTCTTTCTCCTTTAAACATGCCTACATGCATTTGCTTATGCAAAAAAACACACCTAAAGCTTCCATTCTAATCCTCCCCAGCCCGTGGCATCCAGAAGAGGTGCTAGAGTACGAAGAGGACTTCGTGATACAGTCGTTGCGGGCGGACAGCCGCGCGGTGCCTCCGCCCCCGCTGCCGCCGCCGCGGGCCCGCGAGCGGCGCCCCAGCGACTCCGACACGCACGAGGAGCTCCTGCCCCGGGCCAAGACTTCATCGTGAGTAGCATAAAAAAATGTCCATACTAGTTATAGTATAAACTTTTTCTCCAAGATTGGAGTAGTGAAGTGTCTAATTTTGAGCCCGTATGTGTCCAAATTTAGACCATAAATTATCTACTACTGGGCCTTTATTTGTCCAAAATTGTGTTATAATATGTCCAATACAAGGTCACAAAGTGTCCAACGCTCAAAAACAACCTTTCAGTAAAATCGGAAAAGAGAATATAGTCAAAATGAGTAGTTTTAAAATAACAAACTTAGAGTAATCCTTCGTGATTGGATCGCTGCAGTCGGACGGCGGCGCGGCTCCGCCCCCGAGGAAGTGCGACCCACGAGGAGCCCCCACCGCGGGGCAAGGTCTCCTCGTGAGTATATACACACTAACATTAGTAGTAGAAAGTGTCCAAGATTGGGGTCTTTGTATGCCCAAGATTGGTGTCTTTGTATGTCCAACTTTGGGGAAGAAATTGCCTGGTTTCTGGTCAAAGTCTTCTCGACACACTTGTATTAGTAGTGAAAAGTGATGTCCAAAAGTGTCCAAGATTGGGGTCTTTGTATGTCCAAGATTGGGGTATTTGTATGTCCAACTTTGGGGAAGAAACTGCCTGGTTTCTGGTCAAAGTCTTCTCGACACACTTGTATTAGTAGACAAAAGTGATGTCCGAAAGTGTCCAAGATTGCGGCTTTATACGTCCAATATTGGGTAAGAAACTGTTTGACAGTAGGTCCCATGTAAAAAGTAAAAGGTTCTGGTGAGTCGCAACCAAAGAAATCAGAACGTAATAGACCTTAGATGATTATGCTGCACCCATTTCTTTCTCCAATATTTCTTCGCCTTGCTACGTAACTGTACAAATAAAATATATTTAACCTTTAACCTATTGGAGAGAGAGGAGAGAGAGAGATATAGAGAGAGAGAGAGAGAGAGAGAGAAAGACTTTATTTGGGAAAGCTAAACACAATAACAAGAGAAAGGAACGCACAAAAAACACTAACATTATACATAAGCCCTTTATATTATGTGACGGTGCGAACACTGCTGCTGTGTACAGTGCCTCCCAAAAAGGACTTGGCTTTATGCTATGGACGAATCCGCAGCGCTGATTTCCAGCCAAGACCCCTATTGAGTGACGTGCGGAACTTAGACGAGGAATTGGCAATATTGGCTGAAGGGATCTCCTTTTTTCTCAGCAATTACAACACATACAGAGCTAATATTTATGTGCATCAAAGATCATGTTTTTGACATCAAATTGTCGGAAGGATAACACGATTGGTTAACTTTCATAGCAGGGAAACAATGATCGAAAACTGCCCTCAAGAAAAAAAGATTTTCATTTGACAGGTATACAAAACCGATTTAAGAGTTGAATTTTTTTTGTATGATAAACACACATTCTTCAAAGATCTACAGATTTAGTTCTATAAAATTAGCGATAGTTTTCATTTTAAACGAAAAAAACCTCTTTATGACGCATACGACCTTACGGCATTAGTCAGCTCGCGTGCGTTTTTGTATAGAGCTGATTTCAGATTCATTGTTTATCACGGCGTCCTCTTAACCTATTTATCTTTATCCACAGACGGACGCTGAAACAAACGCTCTACTCCATCGACTCGGCACTTCGAGAGCAAACTCTAGCTATAGAACGTTTAAACAAGAACGTAGAAGCCATGGCCGAGAGCTCCCGCTCCGCCCCCTACCGGCCGCAGAACTTGGGCCGAGTGCCCACCACAACCCACTCGTGGGATCTCTTCGCGGGCTTCGTCCTAGCGCTGGTGCTACAGGCGTTGCTGAGCTGGCTGTTCTATCATAAAGACTGATTGATTGTTTATCTTCGGTTTCGTAAATGTTTCGATGCTGAGTTTCGATTGGAGAGCTCGGAGTGCTGGCCTGGATAGGTAGGTTTCAAATTCAAATTCAAAAATTATTAATAGGGTACATGAAAATTATTATGATCACTTTAACGTCCGAAATTAATAACCGAACCTGATCCGTTATCCGCGGGTTTGCATCGATATGTCATGTCATAATATGTCATTTTAGTATTAATCTGTCAAGCTCTAGCACTGACATGACATATCGACCCAAAACCGCGGATAACGGATCAGGATCGATTATTAATTTCGGTCATAAAAAGTCAAATATAAGACTAGCTACGCCTGTTCCAACTTTCTTACGCCGTCAAAAGAACAGGCAAGAAACGCCCGACAGGTAATTTTTTTGGCGCGATCACATGTACAAATTTGTTTTTACTACTAATTGATTGAATTGGAGCAAGTTCACTGTAAACCAAAGGTTTTTTTGTCAGCTAAATAGTCCGACATTGGTGTCGATTCGGTTTTGCATTCTCTAAAACTAAACTAAGTTTGACAGGTCTAATAGTATTGCTGTCCTTTTTTTACATCAGTGGTTAGAAAGAGACAGCAATACTATTAGACCTGTCAAATTTAGTTTAGGAGAATGTAAAACCGAATCGACACCATTTTATAATAAGCTTGACTAATAAGATTTCTCTTGGTTGGGTGTGCACATTGGGATATGGGAACGTGAACATTGACGAATTAAACGGGATCACAAACTGGCTAGCCCTATTATATCCAGGTCAGTATACAATGGTGTCGATTCGGTTTTGCATTCTCTAAAACTAAACTAAGTTTGACAGGTCTAACATTATTGCTGTCTTTTTCTAACCACTGACGTAAAAAAAGGACAGCATTACTCTTAGACCTGTCAAACTTAGTTTAGTTTTAGAGAATGCAAACCCGAATCGACACCAATATGTATCTAGTGATATAACAAGGAAAGATAAATAAATAAATATTGAAAATTTATTCTAAATAGAATAGCTTTTTATAGTCTCGCTCGCTATAATGAAATCTTTATTGTAAAGGTGCGCTCTCACGGGGACAGTGGCTGTCGTCTTAGACAATATTTTTGTACAGTGCACGGCGGGAATTTGGCACGTTGACAAAGTTTTTTTTGGCCACAAGTCATCTGATGTTAAGTTAGGCCTCCCATACAAAATCGCGATGCGATGCGAAACAGATCGGAAGTTCTTGTGTGCTTTCGATATTTGGAGCCCTTGGACTGGGAACTGGCTCTCAAGTGAGGCTGCCGGAACACACCGATAGGTGCTTGGCGACAGATTATTAACTTGAACGTGGTAGCTAATTAGTCCAGCACTGCAAAATGCCCTACCATCAAGCTATACCGAATAAAATGTCCTTCCTCATTGTCCACACTATCTCCTTAGCAAATTTCGTCGAGATCGGTTCAGCAGTTTAGGTGCCAAAAGGTAACAAACAAAGAAACAAACAGACAGAGCTACTTTCGCATTTATAACCTTAGTACGGGTGTATAACTAAATGAAAATTGAACGTTTTTCGACGTGCCATATTAACCGCTCGTCGCTGTAAGTTGTTAACAAGTTATACAAAGAAAATAGTAACGATAATAATGCTTGTGTAAAATTAATGCGTATTTTGGGTATTAAATAAATATATTATATAGAAATTATTTTAAAATATGTTATTCACACAATTTTCCGTATTAATATACAGGGTGACAATTCTGTTTTGTCGATATTTATCGATACTGTGCTCACAATATTAGCCCATTGAGACGAGAGTTTCTCGCGCGTCCCGATGCGATTATCGTATCCGATTATCGCTAGGCGAAGCACACTCGCACACTCACACTCATGTGTTAAAATTCAAGCAATAAACAAAAACTCGTATACGATTATGACGTCACGATACGATACTCGTGAGGCAATAATCGCATGTGTGTGTGTGTGTGACCGTTTAACGACAAGACAATATGATCTAAATTCAGATATGAATTTTCTAAAACTAACTTTGACAGGTCTATAAATATATCTTTTTTTTTCTTACTTCTATGGTCAGAGCATAACAGCATTACTTTTAGACCTGTCAAGCTTAGTTTAGTATTAGAAAATACACAAAAGTATCGACACCATTGCTCGCTTACGATTTCTCGGCTTCTCTAAACACGTTCTCGTCTGACACTTTTTCAAGTTCATTCGATTATCGTACAAATCGGTGTGCGATGCGAGATTCGGGTTTTGAGGATGAGGAAATAATCGCCCTTCCACTTGCGCATATCGCGAGGCGAGTTTTTTATATTCTCGCATGTTCGATGCGAGAAACTCTCCTAGTCTGAATAGGTCTTAACTCTCACATAATAGGCAACCGGACTGAAATCCCTAAAATCTAATGTTTTTAAAATAATGTTTTTAATGATGAAATTATCAATCAAGCGTAATTATTGTAAAACAATACTGAATTATATTTTTAAATCAATGAGTAAAATATATAAATTCTAATATTTAATATTTGTTCCCAAACGCGAATTCTAGCACATGACGTCATATGTTTGTAAACAAGCAAAATGAAACGTTCAAGCAGAAGTAGCGTGAGCTTGCAGTTTGTTTACAAACGTCTGACGTCATACGCTCTAGAATCCATAATGGAACGTTTGCGCGGCATGTTTTTTTTTTTTGTTTGTTATGGCGTCACACGATTAGTGTATTTGCCAGTGTCAAGTATAAAATATTTCAAACTCAGAGAGTTGAATCAAGTTTAAATGATGATGATGATGATAATGAGATGAAGGGATGAGGATAGTGTTTAAGTAAAGTAGTGGCGCTTTACTTAACTTTACACGGACTTTTTTGGAGCAACTAGAAAAGTCACTTTCACAACTTTATTTAAATTTCCCACACTCGTACACATTAACGAACACATAATGGTTAATAATCCACCAATATTACACATTATCACTCGAAGAAACACAAGTTTAGGAAATAAAAACAAAATTTTCACATTGACAGTTCGATTGCCGCCAAAAAAGTCCGCGGCATATTGAATATTATATGTTTATAACATTATTTTATGTACATATTATTGTAACGATTACTATTTCTTAGTGTAAAATTACATATTTTAAACCATAATGATTAATTTCTAACACTTTCTGAAAAGTGGTCCGGTCGCCTATTGGTATTGACTCTACAGAGACGCGAAAATACAATTTGTATCGTTTGAAAATGTGACTAATGACAAATGTGATAAGGTTCAAATAGGTTTGAAAAATAAAGATGGCTACAGAACACCTTAATGTGATTAATATAGTGTTAAAAGTGCAAGCGTTAAAATTATTTCTTTATTAATACTCATTTTAATGGGTCATATGTAGTTGAGAAGCGCTAGTGAAATAGTCATAAAAAATGTTTATAGATACTAACATCTTTTTTTATATTTTCACATATTGCACCTTTTAAATTCACGTTATTTCTTCACACGCCTTCGCAAAAGCAATATTTATAAATAAAGATTTTTTTTACAAACGTTACTACTACATCGCGTGTTAGAGTAAATATAATTAAAGTATATAATTGAATTATAGTTACTCTAAGACTTTTTTTAGACGACTAAGTACGATTCGTATTTGAAGCAACATGCTGGTCAAAAACAATTGCAGTGCTTGGAACTTTGAATTGTAAAAAACATTGCAGTGTTACTCTTGCCTGCACATTGAATGTTCTGCGCTTGCTATCAATCTCAGAGTAAATATAATTAAAGTACTCAAGTAAAAAAGTACAAAATTTAATTGTGATTACTCTAAGACTATTTACTCTAGACAACTAAATACGATGGGGAGCTCGTTTTTGAAGCAACATGTATCAAAAACGATTGCAGTGCCTTGAATTTTGAATTGCAAAGAGCACTGTAGTGCGCTCCTCGCCTTGAGACACATTACATTTTCTGTACTTGGTATTAATCTCAGAGTAAATATAATGAAAGTACTTAATTAGTACATGAGTAAATTATAATAATTACTCTATGACTATATTTCGTCATGACAACTAAGTACGATGGGTAGCTCGTTTTTGAAGCAACATTTTGTATCAAAAACAATCGCAGTGCCTGGAAATTTGAATTGTAGCGAGCATTGCAGCACTGCAGTGCGCTCGTCGCCTTGAGATATTAAATGTAGTAGTCACGTTTTTGTAAACTATTAAATTATAACTTAACTATTTCTAATCGATCAAGTGTTTCTTATGATAATATTTACTAAATAAATACCTTAATAATTATTACTACAAAAAAATTATATTTATCTAATTATTATATAAAATTTTATTGTTAGTAAATTCGATGTGAGAAAATTTCTCAAAGTGAGACTCTAAGCGCCTTTTCTACCAGATAAATTGTGAGACGTAGTGTTGCGGGTTTACTTATGATCGTTCGCTTTGAATCAGTACCCCTAGTACAGGTTTTGATAGTTTACAAAAACTATAGAAGTTTTCGTTTCCTTCTAACCATTTTTGAAGTGAAAACTTCTTTAGCGGCGTTGGATTTTTTTTTGGGATGGGTAACAAATGATAGACTCGCGTCAGGACACGTGACGTGATTGAAAATTCGTAAGACCGAGGGAGAGTAGACCGCCGGCGCGGCGTACGAGAGGAAGTAATATTCCGCTCTCTTTCTTCCGCGCGGCGTAAATGAGAGCCTGCTTCTGCTGTTTCGTTTAAGCGGCACAGGGCGCTCGCAGTTTTCACTTCTGCCGGCTCTGAGTGCAATTTTCTTTTCAGCGCGTCTTACCGAAACTTGAAGGGTGCAGGCGTGTCTCCTGCATATCTTATGTTCGTGAGAGAGCTGCGTTCTCCTATTGAAACCGAGTATGATGTTAGAGCTGTTTTAGATAAAGAAAACTTCGTACTTCAAATTACGCCATACCTGAAAAGTTTTTCTAAAATTGGTAACACGGGTTATTTCAAATCGTTGTATTCGAAATCCAACAAAGATTTCGAGATAATTTTTTTAATTTAGGCAGTACGAGTTGCCACTTTGACAAGTTGCCGATAGTAAACTTTGACGTTTACGAAAACTTTTGTAGTTTTCAAAACTTGTACTAGGGTTACAGTTACAGTTTTGATTATATCGCTAGTGTGGTACGTGGCAATACTCGATAGATTATAAAACTGACAGCTGTCAGAAAACCTCGCATTGAGATCAAAAGTTGTAAAAACATCAACTTTATAGCTTCGAGTAATACGATAAAAATAATAATTGTTTCTGACCGCTCGGTCGATTGAAATTTGTGAAAATTCTTGTTTTTTATACTTTCAAAAGTGGTTCAGGCATCGAAACTGAACACTCGGTTGTAATTGGTGTCAAGTTTATGCTACAATTGGTATTTGGGTATAGAACATTTGATTTTTAAGGTAAAACTTGTGTTTGTAAATTATTCGAGCATAAAATTCAAATTCCAAAAGCCGTTGAGCAAAAATTGTTCAGTTATTAATATTGAACACTTTTATTTAGACACCCTGTACGTTACGCGTGTAAAAATTATTAACTTGCATTAAAGCAAATCTTACAATGTTAGTGCAACGACCAAAATTAGTTTTTATTTAAATATTTTAGTGGAAATATTGTTCTATTTGATTTGAGTATGAGTAACTACATTCAGATATATTGATGAGCTATTTGATCATCAAAAAAAGTTAACCCACCCAAGTGTGAGTCAATTTTTTGATGGTCAGTGGTCACCATCAACATTCTATACATTCCCAGTTTTACTGCTGGGACTTAAGTCTCATCTCTCAGAGAGAGAGAGGGGGGAGAAAGTATGTTACTATACTTAAATATATTATTTTTAATTTAAATAACTCGATAAGTAATTATAAGACATAATCTATATTTATTATATAGATTTTATCAGATGGCTTGAACTAACTAAAGTTGGTCTAAAGATAGTTCAAACTATGTTCGATGTCCGGCAAAGAGACCATAATATAATATCTTGTAATTACTTAATAAGTTATTTAAATTGTGTGCATATTATTTATTCTAATTAATAAATAATAATTAATGGAATTAAATATTTCCTTTCCAAAATTTAAGACAGTATGTTTTAATAAGATTATTATTGTTTTAGTGTGTATTAATTAATTATATTATTGTTAAATTCTGTGAGAGTGATTTTGAAACTAGCGTAAGATTTTATAAATTATCGATTTGTCATTGCCCAAGCTTTCCACGTATGTTTAATTATGTTTCATTATACATAGTAATGACTGCTGTCATTTACGTTAAGTTTTTTTTTCATTGCAACACTGGATCAAATTTTTTATTATTTCATAATAACTATTTGTTACGTAACCTAAACAATCGTCAACTGTCAGTATGGTATTTTTTCCAATGCCAACATTTCAAAAAGTTTAGTTTTTAATTGTTTTATTAAAATAAGTACATAATTATTATAAAATATATTTTTAAATTTGTATCCTATTAGCACTAAATGAGCTTGATATATTGATAATATAATCTAGATATTTATTTTAAAATAAAATAGCCTGTTACGCTTTATCAACTAGTTGTATATTAGTTACAATAAAACTCGGAAAAGGTCATAATATAATAATATGCTAGTGCACAATATTTTAAAAAGTAACAGACCGTTTTTGGTATGCGTACCAATTTGATTTAAATTTTTGATAATGACCCGCACTTTACATTTTTGACAATGACTCGCAAATGTCAAGTACGAGTCGTCGTCAAGTCGTCGTTTGCAGAATGCTATTGTTTGGAAAGTCTTGACATTGACCTACGAGTCAAAAATGGTAACTATGGGTCAACGACGTTCCAAACAAACGCATGTTGCTAATTTATACCAATTAGGTATTTCCAAAAGTCGTTTAATCAATCTATAAAAAAAAAATTCAGCATAAAAGACGAACTTGTAAAGTGTATTTGATTTAAAAATTATGTTTGATATGTAAGGAGAATAGATCGTGCGATTCTGATTCCTAAAGTGATGTGTAATAAGGTATGTTATAGCGTTTAGATCTAAAGGACTTACCAAATATCGGCTTCGCGTCGAATTGGCTTGATTTCAATTAGCCGATCCGAAGACTAATGCCCGAAATTAATGATCGATCCTGATCCGTTATCCGTGGTTTTGGATCGATATGTCATGTCATAATATGCCATTTTAAAAGTAAGGCTACTAAAATGACATATTATGACATGAGATATATCGATCCAAAACCGCGGATAACGGATCAGGATCGATTATTTATTTCGGGCGTATGTCGCGAAACCTGCGGCGTAAAAGTGCCTGCGATAGTCTCAACTCAAGCCGATTCCACGCCGATGTGTGTCGACCCTAAGTATATTTGGTTGCAATGATTTTGCCTTCCTTTAATGCGTAAATAAATTTAATATTATAATTCTAATACATACCAAATTTTACTGTAAATTCGTTTTTAAAATATAAGGTAGCCTTTATAAAAAGTGAGCATCGATTCATATACATTAGAGTTAAGGGTTTATTCTTGATACCTCCGTTTCGTTTGAAGAGCCCTTTAGCTTGCTGTCTCGCTTACACATCTCTTTTCATCTAAATATATATAACTCAAAGGTGACTGACTGACATTGTGATCTATCAACGCACAGCCTAAACCACTCGACGGATCGGGCTGAAATTTGGTATGCAGATAGATGTTATGACGTAGGCATCCGCTAAGAAAGGATTTTGATTAATTCTACCCCCAAGGGGATAAAATAGGGGATGAAAGTTTGAATGAAACGTTGTCAATTTTAAACCGATCGGGCTGAGGCATGCATAAAGCTGTAGCTCACGCGGGTGAAACCGCGGGGAACAGCTAGTTTCATTATAACATTAGATGACGATGTGTTTTTTTGGAAAATATTTTCTGAGCTCTACTCAGATAATAGTAGGTTATGAGATGTTTTAAGATAAAATTATCACATCGATCTGCTAATGAAATGTGCGAGCGAGACGGCTAGCTTGAATAGAAAGGGCTTCTAAAGAGTTATTTGCTCATATCGCTGCGATGGTGTGCCTTGAATAGTTATTATATCTATATTTAAATATGTAATGTATATAAAACCGTTGTGGCGCAATGGACGAAAAGTCGACTGCGAAGTGAGAGATTGCAGGGTAGATTTCCGTTACAGAACAAATATTTATTAAATTATCTAAATGCACAAATATTTTTTGTGTCTAGCTGTTTTGGATTACCGATACGAGTAGTTTGTGATAATCTAGAATCGAACCCGTGACCTAACGCTTCGCAGCCGGGTGTTTGCTAACGCCCGAAATAAATAAAATCGATCCTGATCTGTTATCCGCGGTTTTGGATCGATATGTCATGTCATAATATGTCATTTTAGTAGTAATATGTCAAGCCCTAGTACAGTCAGCGACAAAAGTAGCTGAACATGCTCCATATTTCAAATGCGTATTAGATCAGTGACGTTTGTTTTTTCCTTACAACTTACATGGTAGCGTTTGACCACAACATAACATCCCTGATGTTGAGTGATGGTTCGGTCGAAGGTTGGTGCTTAAGATGATAACGACTATCGTAAAATCTGTTATTGTTCAGCGACTTTTATCGTTGACCGTACTAAAATGACATATTATGACATGACATATCGATCCAAAACCGCGGGTAACGGATCAGGATCGATTATTAATTTCGGGCGTAATTGGGCCCCTTGGAAATCTAGCTAATTAATACGAGTATGATGTTTGGGCTTAATTTTTCTTATATTTTCAGCAAAGCAATATTTTAAAGTTGTTAAAGAAAGATTGAAAAGAATTTCAAAGCATTCTAACGCCGCGATATGCGTACAAATAAACACGGCTCTTTAGAACAATTTTATTAATGTCAAATTATTCGATTATTTTCATTTAAGTAATTCAATTGCAAAAAAATCGTAATATACTCGAATACTCAAAAAAACTTTTTAATTTCCTAAATCACGAATAATAAATGTTGAAAACATGGTAATTATGAAAGAATAATATTATAAACGCTCGAAATTATAAATATTCAATAACCGTAACTATGTAATTTAAAATATAATATTGGGGAATGCAATATGGCTATAAAATACAAAATTGAATACGTACCTACATATAGCTTGTCCTATAAAAGATTTGACATTTGTAATGAAATTCATGATTTTAAAAAGATTATAAAATCTTATATATAAAAATGAATCCCTATTTCCGTTGGTCACGGCATCACGCGTGGCTGGACCGACTTCACTAATTCTTTTTTTGGTTGTGTTTGTTATCGCGAGGAGAAGGTTCTTATGAATGAAGAAATGTTTTATTGCAATAAACTGCAGTCCGCGCGGGTGAAACCGCGGGGCGCAGATAGCTTACAATAAATGTAGGACATTTATAATTGAGGCCGCTAGAACCAATTATAAATGGCCGAGCTAAAGTTTTTTTTATCCTGCCATCTGCGTTATGATCATGTAAACAACTTTAGGTCGGTCCGGTTTTGTAAAATAACGTATTAATATTACGAAAATGTTAATAGGTCAAAAGTTGTCACAATGCAGATAGGCCACTCTGGTTCTAGCGGCCTCAATTCAAAAAAACATTTGACCACAACTGGGTCATTATCAAAAACTTGACTCGTAAACTTGGCAATGCTATGTATTTACAAACTGTTCTAGCCTTAGCTTAGTTTGTAGTCAATTTAGTTTGATCTGAAAACCAAGCTAAGACAAGTCAATTTTCAGTTCATCACCGTATCTCAAACGGCCGGTTTCAATAACCTATCCATCCACGGTTTCGAGATAAAAAGAACAATGGCCAAAACGGACCCGAGGTCGTATGAAAACGATTTTTATACGATAAAATTTTAAATTTTTTTCCTATTAAGATTATACAAACGATATTTTAAAGAAAGTGCAGAAAAAAAAGATATCGATTTTTTTACTTCGGAGTTTCTTAGGACATTTTTTAACTTACACGATGCTTGGATATTTTGAACGCACTCCGCATTTTCTTTTTCATTCCGTTTCACGCTTTGGCAGTCGGACCTACTTAAATTAAGTCATTAAAATCAACATCATTTACCAACTATGAACAAAAACTAAGTGACATTGACAGAAACGAAAATTTTCATACAAAATATATTGCGTTCAGGTCCAGGGCAATATGAAAAGTGGCTAATGTTCTTTGACACAAGCTCCATAGAAGTAATATCGAATTTCTATCTCAAGTAGGGCTAACCGTGGATAGATCGGTTATTGAAACCAGTTGTATATCTCTTAAAAATAAATTAGACAATATTGACTGTCCGACTTAACATTTTGATAATGACCCATGGCCATGGTCAAAGATTAATCAATATTAAAAAAATAAACAAAAAAATGTTGCCACCCGTAAAAATGAAACCAGCGGAATCACTAAGGTCTTTTTGTGAAACTTTATTGTATGAATTCCGAAAGCGTTTAAATAGAATTTAATGAAGCAATATCTATGGTAAATAGAGCGGTTATATTTTAGTAATTTATGGAATATATTTATTTTTCATTTATTTGGTAAATAGGCGAGCAGCCCGCAGGCTGATGTGCCTATATCATGCTGTGTTGAGTTATAGCAATGTACAAAAGTGCAGAGAAAAGTCAATTCTGTAGCAAGGAAGCATTGTTCGTTCGCAACCACTTGTCCAGTCTGTTTTTAAAAACGTATGAGTCGGATTGCCAGTGTTAAAAATTATAGGACCGGGTTGCCATTCTATAAGTATTATTATTCCTTTTAATTGTAGATAACTGTAATTATTATGTTAAATACGTAATTGTATTTGCTCTAATTATTTTAATTGTTTTATTTTCAATATACATTATTATTGAATTATGCGAGACGTCGCGATGGTAGGTAATATAGATTGTTGATATTTTTGTTGTTTTATCCAGTGAATACATTATTTTCCTGATTATTTTGTTTGTTTTATTTAATGGTAACACTAATACTAAAAAAGTATGATATATCCTTCCCCCATTCATTTTTATTCATTCATTCATTCATTGGGAAAGGATTGTGCGGTCAAACGAGCATACAGTGGACGGCCGAGTGGCCGTCGCCCTGTCGGCCGTCCCAGGTATCGCTGTAGAGACGAAGTCACGAAGGATTTGCGCGAGCTCCAGGTGGAGGACTGGCAGGAGGTGGCGCAGGACAGAGCGGAGTGGCGTCTTTTGTTATCGGAGGCCAAGACTCACTTTGGGTCGTTGTGCCACCTTAGTTAGCTATCCTTCTCCAGGGTTGAATCTATGACCATAGTACCAAGTTTCATCAAGTTTGGTTCATTAGTTTTATGTGTATTGGGAACAAACAAACCATAAAAAACCTTTTCTCTTTAGATATTAAGTAGGTATAATTATATACTTACGTAGTACTTAGGTACCTATGAATAAATGAAACTAAGTACTAATAAACACAAGTTTATCCCGCAGGAACCTTTTCCGGGAAAAATTAACCTATGTGTTAATCCAGGGTATAAGCTATATCCATTCCAAATTTCATCAAAATCCGTTTAGTAGTTGCGGTAATACGTAAACATTCACCCACACACAAACTTTCGCAGTTTGTTACGCAAAAACTACTGAACGGATCTGAATGAAATTTGGAATGGAGATGGCTTATATCCTGGATTAACACATAGGCTACTTTTTATCCCGGAAAAAGGTTCCGGCGGGATAACGGGAAGACGCGGGTGAAACCGCGGAGCGCAACTATTTTATAATAATAATAGGATTAGTAGGTATAGAATATATTGTAGGTACAGTCAACGACACAAGTCGCTAAACAAAAACAAATTTTCCGATTCACTTTATGATCTTAAACACCAAATTTCTACCAAGTCATCACTTAACATCATCGTGTGTTGTCCTATGGTCAAACACAACATTTTAAGTTGTAAGGATAACACATTTATTTATTTAATTAAAACGGTAAAAAAAACCAATAACATTAATTAATTAAAAACACAAAACATTAATCATTACATAAAACATACAACAAGCAAAAACAAGGAAAAGAGGAATACAGGACAACAAATACACATAAATAAAGAGATAAATACACGAAAATAAAATTATTAAAATTAACAAATTTACACATACATTCATACGTCCCTCTCACAAAAACGCAAACACGCTAACAAAATATCCTGCCATCCATCCGCAAACAAGTCGCAGTCAGGGTTGGCGTCCAGGAGAGCGTTGAGCGCGGGATCGGCGAGTTGGCGCGCGCCACGGTGCGACACGGCGGCGCAGCGAACAACCTGTGCCGTCTGACGCGGCAGTAACTGTTGGGGACGTAGAACCGAGACAGCTCATTATATATTATTGATCTAATACGCATTTGAAAAATCGAGTATGATCATCTACTTCTGTTGCTCACTGTACCTATGAATAAATGATTAACTAAGTGTTCACAAACATTAATTACTTGCAAATCAATTACAATGTAACATGCACACCAATATTCGTCGCCAAATTAATGTTTGTGGTTATTATTCACTAATTTTAGAAATTGCAAAGATGTGGTGATGTTAGAGCAAGAAAATGGTGTACTACAAATATAGCATTATTTCCTGCTGCTTATTAAGTTTGATTACTTGTAAGTACAATATATTATTAATAACTACCCAAAAAATTGAAACCAGAAGAAAAATATCATATCGTATTTCTAAATCACATGATAAAGTTTTTAATGGAAAAATGCTACTACAGCATAGATAACTTCACAAAATGACTAGAATGGATCGGTCCGCTATACCTTATTCAGTACCCCTGTACAGGTTTTGATACAAAAACTATAAGTTTTCGTTTCCATCCATACATATTTTTTTCAGCGAATCTTACCTTGGAGACTTGGAGGAACTGAAATCGTTAATACGGGTTATTTTAAATCGTTATAATCATATTCCAAACAATGTTATTGAGTTACTTTTTGAATTTAAGCAGATCGAGTTGCCACTTTGACAAGTCGGCGGTGGTAAACGTCGACGTTTACGAAAACTTTTATCGTTTTCAAAACTTGTACTAGGGGTACGGGTCCATATGTTCGCTAATTTATCTCTCTCTCTACTTAAGAAAAGGAAAGGTCTATGTCCCAGCAGTGGAAACATGGTAGATAATGGTACATACTTTCTCTTAGAGAGAAGACTTGCAGTGTGAAAGTGGTAGATTATGACCTCTACTTCTCTTAGACAGAAACCATGTGTCCCGACCAGCTGTGGGAACGTGGTAGATTACGGCCCATACTCTCTCTTCCTAAAAGACTTGTAGCCCAGCAGAGGAAACGTCAAAAACCTAAAGCAAATTATATAATTACAGCTAAAGGATTAGAATCGGCAAACGTCTACGTGATTGACGTTGCAAATGCCGAAGACACAGCGTTACTAAACAACTACGACGACTACGATCCAATCAACGAGTTTATGTACGATTACAACGATAGAAGCGAAACTAGAGACAACAAGAATGCAAACGAAGTTTTTATAAAAAAACTAACACACAAAGTTGACGACCGAAATTTGCCACGCAACATGTGCCACAGAATGTTTGGCAGTATGTACGGTAACAGAAACCGATATAGAAGGTGTAGAGACAGTCTGAAAACCAGCAAGCGGTCTTTCAAGTATCCAAAGAAGTTAAGAACAAGAAATATTAAGCTCTTTTCCGCTTTGAAGAAGTTTTTCAGTACAACGTCAAGACGTGAACCGGCGAACCCTTTCGTAGATCTGACGAGGTTCTCTCAAGACTACCTAGATGTGAAGGATTTGGGACGATCAGCGTTTGCTAGCGAATATTTAGATATAAACGAGCTGAGAAGTGGACCCTTAATTCCTGACTGTAATAAAGTCAAAGTGGACGAGTACAACGACATCACGAAATCTGGATGCGTGCCTTCGACGCCTCACTGAGAAATATCCCGTTGACTTTAAAATTCATGGATTAAATTTCTGATTACCTATTTCAGACTCACTATCCTGTCCTCTTGTACCTAAATTACAATAAAGATTTACGCCCGAAATTAATAATCGATCCTGATCCGCGGTTTTGGATCGATATGTCATGTCATAATATGTCATTTTATTAGTAGTAATATGTCAAGCCCTAGTTTTAAAATGACATATTATGACATGACATATCGATCCAGAACCGCGGATAACTGATCAGGATCGATTATTAATTTTAATCATAAACAGTGGCCAGCAAACAAGTTGAGCTATTGACCTTGGCTGCGAAGACACGCTTTTTTTTACTACTTACAGGGTAGCGTTTGACCACAAGTCACCTGATGTTAAGTGACGATGTGGTCGAAGATGGCGCCACGCTACACCTGGACTAAGAACTGGCCCTCAAGTGAGGCTGCCGGAATACACCGACAGGTGCTCGGCGACAGATTCTTAACACGAGGATTCTTAGCTAGCCACTAGAAAATACCCTACCACCAAGCTATGGTTTCGTCACGATGTTTTCCTTCACCAAAAGCTCAAGCTCATTGTAGATTTCGAACCCACATCCAACGGATGGAAAGCCGACGTCACTTCCACTGAGCTATCATCGATTCAGATATATATGTATTTATACTACCTGCGCCCCGCAGTTTCACCCGCGTCTTCCCGTTATCCTAACCTTTTTCCGGGATAAAAAGTAGCCTGTGTTAATCACCCTTCTTTTTGTTGTTTTTTTTTTGACCCGGGAAACGCACTTATGCACTGACTCCTACGGTGCAATGCCCAGAAGGGGAGGGGCTCGGAGGGAGTACTCGCGCTTACTCAAGACGCCGTACCCACTAAAACCCCGGGGTACTCTCTCCGTATCGTCTTATGGGGGAGGGCTGGGTATCTGGCACAGCCTCAACTTCCAGCCCCAAGCGTTAATCACCCTGGATTATAAGCTATGTCCATTTCAATTTCACTCAAATTCGTTTAGTAGTTATTGCGTGACAGAGTAACAAGCATCCATAGGTACCTACATCCATAATGGTGTCGATTCGGTTTTGCATTCTCTAAAACTAAACATAGTTTGACAGGTCTAAGTCAATAGTCAATAGGTATTTATTCAATAGGATACATTGTGATCACTTTAAAACGTCAAACTTAAAACTAGCTACGCCTGTTCCAACCTCCTTATGCCAGCGATCACATTGACAATTTTATTCTTATTACTAACTAGCTGGTGCCCGCAGCTTCGCCCGCGTGGATGTCGGTTATCGCGACCAAAAGTAATCAAGAAATTTTGATCCAGTTCCCGCAACCCATGAGAACCTATTCACGGAATAAAAAGTATCCTATATATCCTATTATCCGTCCTATTATCTATTCCTGTACCAAATTTCAGCCAGATGAATTTCTGAAGTTATCCCGAAGAAGATATAAAAAATTTGAGCTTTATACCTTAACGAATTTAGGGTACTAATTTATACACCTGCACTTCCTGTTATCTGCCCAAGTAACCACAAACCAAACTCTATATTCGCAGGATGTTCTTACCTGTACTATATAGGGGGCATGCACAGAAAAACTTTCAGCTTTTACATTAAAAAACGAAGGTCTGGCTGTCGTAGGCTCTGGGTCTATATATACACACCATTAATACTTTTTCTACTACATATCGAAACTACTTATTTCATAAAAAAAAAAAAACCAAATCTATGCAAACTCTTTGCTTCCCAAGTTCCCACCAAATCCAAATCTTGTCCAAATCTTTAGGCTAAGCGTATATTGAAACGCAATCGATGCAGTGCGGGGCAGCGCTGATTTTTTGTAATATATATGCATAAGCAAAGATCAGCATACGATGTTTCTTTTTTCTTTTTGCGGCAACAATTACTATTTTTCTAAATTAAGTTAGTGCGTATTAATCAATGCGTAGGATAGTATTTATATCACACGTTCATACATAACACGTATTTTAAAAAAAGCATGAAGACATAGAAGCAACGCTATTATAAACTGTAACTAACAATAACTCATTAATTTCATAATCTAACACTAATACTGAATAAAAATCTATAGGATGGTAAATAGCCTCCTCCGAAATAGTAAACGTTATCGCGCCAGAAAAAAAAGAGAAAATCACCAGAAAAGTACCTGCCGGTCGTTGCTTGCCTTTTCTTTTGCTGGTGCAAGAAAGTAAGAACAGACGTAGCTAGTTATTAGTTTGTCTTTTTAAAGTGATTAAATGTTGTATAAGTTTAATATTAAACCCAGTTTATTCGTCAACTTGAATACTGTTCTTGATACCAGTTTTTTGTACTTTATTACAGTGTATCTGTGTAATTTACAGCATCGCTCATGGACTATGCCATGCGCTTCCGTCGCCTGCGTCTCAACATACGCTTACCTTTATTGTAGCCCGCAACATCAACGTCAATACCAAGTAGTTCTAAGTAAATAAGGTATAATAAGATCATGTCTGCTACACACGTAACGATATATCGTTACAAATTTAAACGTCTTGGGTTTGATTAGAGCGTATAGTGTAATCACTAACTTAGGATTAAATAGATGGCTCTATATTATTTTATTACAGTGTGTTGATTTTTGATTTCGAACATCACTAATCACAATCATCTTTTGATTTTCGTTTTTGTAGCTTGTTCTAATATTTTTCTTCTTTAAATTTTCGCGCGGACGCGTCTTACCTCTTTGTAAAAGAGGTCCTTTTTGTTTGCCCGTATCCGACGTCAGTTTTATTGCAGCAAAACACACGCTACTATCAAAATTATGCAAATACGGTCAAGTCGATCAACAATGTATTATCGAACAGAAAATGTTACTGCCGTCGCTCATCTGCGCAAACCAGAAATTCTACAACGATTTTTCAGGCACACTTTCGATATAACCGGAGATCGGTTAGCAATTAGAACAGATACATCGCTACGATAAATTATTACGTGTGTATCCACACCAATAATTGTCATGCCAATAATATTCTTCCTGACATGTAAACAATTCAACAGAATGATGCCTAGCAACCATGTAAAAGATTTCGAAAAATTTCGTTATATTAGATTTTCCCACGGAACCCATGCATTATTCCGGGATAAAAGTAGCCTATATTACTCTCCGGCGCATAAACTATCTTTATGCAAAATAATACCCTGATTCGTTGTTTTTTTACGCCGTGAAAGCCGAACAAACCAACAGAAAAACACACTTTCGCATTTTCATAAATGTGGGGATGGGGATGGTGATAGGGGTAGCTGCGGTTCGCGTTTACACCCATGGTATTCCCTACTATCCCGCAAGAATCTTTTTCCGGGTTAAAAAGGAAACTTTATGCTATCCGGGCTACAATAATCTAATCGACTCGACCAAATTTCCGACGTGATGCTTTAAACTGATATAACTTTTTTATTTATGAACCGATTGAAATAAAGTAAACACTATATGTTAAGTGGAGAAAACCACAATATATTAATGAAAACCGCATTCAAATCGGTTAAGCCGTTTCTGAGATTAGCGCGCACAAACAAACAGACAAACAGACAAACAGACAAACAGACAAAAATTCTAAAAACCATTGTTTTGGGTTCTATTGCGTTAATAAAGGCCCCCAGTAAAAGTATTTCTCATTTATCTTCAATGTACAGACAGTGATGAGTTACAGATTTATTATATGTATAGATTGATTGAATTGGAGCAAGTTCACTAAAATCCCAAGCTTTTCTTTTGTCATCTAATAGTCCGATATTTTTTAATTTTTTAATTATATTTTTTAATAAGACTTCTCTTGTTTGGTTGTACACATTGGGATATGAGTAATGCTGTCCTTTTTACTTCAGTGGTTAGAAAAAGACAGCAATACTATTAGACCTGTCAAATTTACTTTAGTTTTAGAGAATGCAAAGCCGATTCGACACCATTGCATTGTGTGTATGTCCAATTGTCCAGCCGTGCTTGATTTATAAATAGTGTAAGTAACACGACTTTGTTGTACATATTTAGAATGTAGGTACAATAATCAAAAACTTGATATCTCTTTTCAAAATAACACGATAAGGGTTTGCCTTCAAACACGTGATGTTTAAAATATCAATATTAAATTCCATTCTTACAAGCTATTAAAAATCAACTACTTTGCAAACAACTTCAATTATAAATTCAATTACGTTCGCGACTAAATTTCGCAGGCGGTTTTGCTTACTTATTTGACAAAATTCATCTATCCCATCCTATCCCAGTGTAGGACGCCCTCCGACTAGCGCCAGAAATTAATAATCGATCCTGATCCGTTATCCGCGGTGTTGGATCGATATGTCATGTCATCATAATATGTCATTTCAGTAGTAATATGTCAAGCCCTAGTACTTATGACATGACATATCTATCCAAAACCACGGATAACGGACCAAGATCGATTAATTGCATTAATTTCAGTACTAAAATGACATATTATGATATGACATATCGATCCAAAACTGCGGATAACGGATCAGGATCGATTATTATTATTTACAGGCGTAGGTGGAGCGACGACTTGCGCCGAGTGGCTGCCAGTAGTTAAGTGAGAAGTCACTCTCTCTCTGATGCTAAGTGACGATGCGGTCGAAGGTGGCGCCACGCTACACCTGGACTGGGAACTGGCTCTCAAGTGAGGCTCTGACATATAGATAGACAAACAAACATATTTAAATCTGTTTATATAAGAAAGAAAAAGTCACAAGCAAAACAACTTCATTAGAGACCATGTAGTGCTGCCAAGTTTTTGTTTAAGTTTGATTAATTTTTTTTTGCGGTTTTTATTACAAATATGTGGACCTTTTAGTTTTAAAAAATGGTTTCATTTAAAGTTATTTACTGGTGTTGCCTGATTTTGTTTTCTTGTAAGTACCTATCAAACTCAAATCAACTCTTTATTTATTATGATACATAATAGGATCACTTTAAAACGACAAACTTAAAGACTAGCTACGCCTGTTCCAACCTCCTTACGCCGCCGCCGGCGCCGGCAGAAGAACAGGCAAGAAACGCACGGCAGGTAATTTTTTAGGCGCGATCACATTTACAATTTTAATCTTACTACTAATTGATTGAATTAGAGCAAGTTCACTACAATCCCAAAGCATTTTGTCATCTAAATAGTTGACATGTTTTATAATAAGCTTTACCAATAAGATTTCTCAATATATTATCAAATTATAGAGTTCTCTCGTACCTAGCCAAGATACAAAAGTTTCTTTCTTTACAATCGTTAACACCTGACGTTTCGTTTGAGCTTGTCTTATTGCATGTTGGCTACCATTTTGTATGGGATGTAGCAATCGTCTTGTAGACGTTTGCTCTGGTTATATTTTCGAGTAACTATATTACAGTACGGAAAACAATTGTTGTTATATGAAACCAATTTTAGCTTCTTCTCGTAATATCCAATCCAAAAACACCAATGAATAATATTTGAAATTGTTTTCATTACAGTCAAAGGATTAAAAGCAGCTAAAATTTACGTAGTTGACATTGCAAATGCAGAAGACACAGCTATATGGAATGATTATGACGATTACGATCCTATCAACGGGTTCGAATCATCCACAAGCGACAAGACTGCACATAAAAATTCCATTGGGAAACATAGCCAATCACAGAACGAGAATAACGTGATGGCAGCACACGAGAACTTGTGCCAAAGGCTGTTTGGAAGCATCTACGGGAATAGAAAACAAAAAATCTCATGTTTGGAGAATCTTAACAACAACAAAAAATCTAAAATAACCCCATACAATTTCAAAGCTCAAAACGTAAGGCAGGAAGAAGTTAAACCGCCTAATGTTATAAGCGGTTTCTCTCAAGATTATGTCGACGTCAAAGACTTGGGAAGGTCTAAGGGATTCGCTAGTGATGACATCGACATTGATGTCTTCAGAAAATTACATCTTCCACCAGACTGTTACGGTATCGATAGCATTGAAGGCGATGGATTTGGAAAAATAACAAAGATTAAATGCTTACCTGAATACAGGAAAGCTGGCCTGACAATTGCACATTTTAGAAATAGCAATCTTATGAAGAAAGACGCGACTAGAGCTGGTTCGGACTCAAGCAGTGATAGTTCAGAATCTGATAAAGACAAGTTTAAGGAAAAGAGACAAAAACGAAATAGATATAAAGTCATTTCTAATGAAGATGATCGCAGCAATGATAGTGACGACAGTGATGATAAAAATAGCAGTGATGATCACTACGATCCTACTCGTAACGTAAATGTTGATTCTGGTTCTGAAATTGATGACGCTGGCAGTAGTTCGATGGATTCTAAGCAAGACAGTAGTGATTCCAGCGAAGAAACACCCAAAAAGAAGGCTAAACCTAAAACAAATAGGAAAAAAGCTGTTGACGATAAATACGCGTATATACAAGGACATAAACTTTATCTTAACGATAGATTTAGAAGGAGGTTGCAACATTTTCTGCCGAAAAGGTTCCATTGGGATGAGGATGAGTATTCGAACTTGGGCTACTATTGGTTCAATGGACCAAAAGGGAAGTACAGAAACTATTAAACATTATGTAGCTGTAATTTTTCTTAAATTTTAATAAACTTCTATTTAAAATCACATTTGTTTTACTTACATGCGTAAAAGACAAAAAACCGAAAAAAAATTGTGGCAAAAAACCTGGAAGTAATTGTCTTTGTACTATTATTTAATTTGTCTTGTTTATGTTTATTATTAAATTTAATTGTGTGAAGTGTATACTGTTTTTTGCCACTAATATATAAATATATTGTCTATTGTTATAGAAATAAAAATGATTAACTCTAGCGCTTGAAAGTGACCAAAAACCGTGTGCGCGAAGACGACCAAATACCTTTTTTGCTTTTTTGCTTGGTGGTAGGGTATTTTCTAGTACTCGCCTGGCTAGCTACCACCCTCTTGTTAAGAATCTGTCGCCAAGCACCTATTGGTGTGTTCCGGCAGCCTCACTTGAGAGCCAGTTCCCAGTCCAGGTGTAGTAACAATTACTTCCAGGTGGCGCCATCTTCGACCACATCGTCACTTAACATCAGGTGACTTGTGGTCAAACTCTACCCTGTAAATAGTAAAAAAAAAACATACATGGCAAATTATACCCAATTGAGAATGCCTACCATCAGCTAAAAGGGTTATGGATTAATAAAAGACAATGTACACATTCAGAAAGTTTATTACAAAAGCTGATACAAAAACGTTACATTTACAAATTGGTTTACACAAACTATAGTAAGGTACATAAATACGGACAAAGCTGACTTGGGAAATTAATTTACGAAAACTAATATCATAAAATAGTAAAATTTGTCTTGATTGTATGTCGGGGGTAATTTCCTAAGCTACTGAACCGATTCCGAAAATGCTTTCACTAATAGAAAGCTACGTTATCTCTGAGTATCATAGGCTATGTTTTAGTCCGATAAAGTAGAGTTTTCAGCAAGAAATCACGATATTTGTAAAACAAGTCGGAGAAAATTGAGACAACTGCCTGCTTTATCAGCTCACGCTGGCTAAACGGGTTAGAGTTGATGTGATGTATGAAAGACATGAAGGCTTCTCGTAGGTCTACAAAAAAGTCTGTGACATTAAATGTAGCTTTTATATTTATCGGTGTATGCGCGCTGTATGAAGGGGTTTTAGAGAAATTAATGCAAGAATACGTACACAGTGGCGAAATGCAAGGAAAGGATGGAATAGATAGGTACTCACATACAATCCTCGAAAACAGCTGCTTGGGGGCGCCCCGCGTGTAATCCTATTAGATTCTGGAGACACTGTCACTCGATGAGAGCACACAAATAACAAAATAACAGTTTATATTGAGATATAGCCGAAAACAATTTAATATCAGTTTTATAAGCGCGGGAGTTCACGCACTTAGATGTGTGTCAAGGACGCGACTGCCTTGTCAATGTCACTGCACTGCAGTATTGCACTATCCTCAGGTGAGTTAGACAAGGACGGGGAGCGGAATATTGTAGGTGAGGAACAAGGATGGGACATATGCACCTCGCTACTTCCACTCTGAATAATGAGCATTTTAGCGTTAACAATCGGGTTTTTAATAGTTTTGAGAAAAAAAATCTGGCTGTCATTTCCTATCTGTACACGGATAGGGCTATACAGCCACACCAAATGAGATTTTGGGTCCAATACAGTCAACGAAAGTCGCTAACCAATAAAAAACTTTGCAATTACGTTCAACATCTTAATCCCCGATGTTTGACCGAATCATCACTTAACATCAGGGCCCCTAGCCAAGATGCATTCTGCAATCGTTGACGCTAGTAGAAAACAAGAAAAAAGTATTGGTTTGACATATTTCAACGCTAAGTCACGTGGTCAGAAATATGTCAAACCAATACTTTTTTCTTGTTTTCTATTAGCGTCAACGATTGCAGAATGCATCTTGGCTACGGGCCCAGGTGTGTTGTGTGGTGGTCAAACGCTACGTTTTAAGCTGTGAAGAAAAATCAAACAGCAATGTGATCTAAAACACAATGGGAAAATCGAGTACTTTTGTCGTTGACTGTACAATCTTAGGATGGAGTGTGGCGGAGAAATCGAAGAACTGGTGGCCGAGCCGAATGTCATTGGCGAGATTAAAGCGCACAAACTTCGCTGGCTCGGCCACCTTGGAAGAATGGGAGAGGATCGTGCGGTCAAACGAGCATACAGTGGAGGGGCAAATGGTTGTCGCCCAGACGACCGTCCCAGGCACCGCTGCAGAGACGAAGTCGCTATGTAGTTGCGGTGACTGCAGGCGGAGGAGTGGCGGGAGGTGGCGCGGGACAGTGGCGTCTTTTGTCATCGGAAGACAACACTCACATACGCTCGAAATTAATAATAATAATCGATCCTGATCCGTTATCTGCGGTTTTGGATCGATATATGTAATTTTAGTAGTAAAGCTTGACATATTGATTGATATATCGATCCAAAACCGCGGATAACGGATCAGGATCGATTATTTGTTTCAGGCGTTAAGGTCAGCTTCAGCTTCAACTTTTTATTTGAATGGCTTCTGCGGCGTAACCACAATTTTGCCAATGTCGCGTGGATAGAGCGAAAACAAGCGATGGAGATTGATCGCTGGAGATAAAATATGGTCGGTGTATTCGGAACCAACAATTTTGTGTCTGAGTATATTTATCTGGGCGTTAAGGTCGTTGTGCCATCTCAATATGGACATCGTAGGAATGTCAGCATTGTCCAATTAATAAATACCGGTGAAGTTAACAAAGAGAAGTTTTCAGTTCCTAGAGTTTAAAATACTTAATTTCATTGGTCGATATTGAGATTTCTGTTCTAACGCCCGCAATTAATAATCCTGATTCGTTTTACATAGTTTTGGATTGATATACATGTGTCATGTCATCATATGTCATTTTAAGGCTAAAGTTTGATATATTGGTGTCGATTCGGTTTTACATTCTCCTAAACTAAACTAAATTTGACAGGTTTAATATTAACATCTGAAATAAATGAATTTTAATTTTAATTTTAATTTAATAGTATTGTTGCTGTCTTTTTCTAACCACTGAAGTAAAAAAAGGACGGCATTACTATTAGACCTGTCAAACTTAGTTTAGTTTTAGAGAATGCAAAACCGAATCGACACCAATCGAACTAAAACCGTTAAAAATATGAATTATATCGGTTGTTAACAGAGTTTTAACTTCAAATTTCAACATTTATGGTTGAAGGCCGGTTTTTAATAACCTATCCACGGTTTGCCTTAAATTTGACACGAGCTCTATAAGTAATGTCAAATTTCTATCAATAGTAGGGCAAATAGATCTAGGTTATTGATACCGACCGATAAATGGACTTGAAATTTATCGACCAATGAAAATGAGCCTGTACGAATGTTAGCAGATTACAAAAAGTAGGTATTGGTGTCGATTCGCTTTTGCATTCTCTAAAACTAAACTAAGTTTGACAGGTCGAAAGTAATGCTGTCCTTTTTTACTTCGGTGTTTAGAAAGAGACAGCATAACTATTAGACCTGTCAAACTTAGTTCGGTTTTAAAAAATGCAAAACCGAATGGACATCACTAAACAACTGTTTTTCACATTGCTTCATAATTACTATTGGTATACAAGAAAATATTTGGAAAACATGACTCTATATACAAACTTTTCAGTTAAATAATTACTCGCCACCATTATAAATGCAAATAAATGTGTTTGTTGGATTGTCATCAGTTCACAGACTAACGAATCGACGTGATTTTTTGCTTAGCTTCATCATCATCAGCCTGTATCAGTCCACTGCTGGACATAGGTCTCTCCCATGATACGCCACTGAGCCCGGTCTTCGGCTTTTCTCATCCAACCACTGCCAGCCACTCGGCGCAAATCGTCGCTCCACCTTGTCGCAGGACGTCCTACACTACGTTTGCCAAGCTTAGCTTGCTTACTTGCTTAGCTTAGAGATAGTTTATGGAACATATCGTCGATGATACTGCAATACCGCGTAACAAACAGTGGCGGATATCGCGTAAGTACAAGAGTAGCAAATTTGACATTTCACGCTAGTGGGCAATTTTTTTTTTTTTTTTTTTGTTTTGTTATGGCGTCACACGATTAGTGTATTTGCCAGTGTCAAGTGTAAAAGATTTCAAACTCAGAGAGTTGAATCAAGTTAAAATGATGTTGGTGATGATGATGATGAGATGATGGGATGAGGATAGTGTTTAAGTAAAGTAGTGGCGCTTTACTTAAACTTTACACGGACTTTTTTGGAGCAACTTGAAAAGTCACTTTCACAACTTTATTTCAATTTCGCACACTCGTACACATTAACGAACACATAATGGTTAATAATCCACCAATATTACACATTATCATTCGAAGAAACACAAGTTTTGGAAATAAAAACAAAATTTTCACGTTGACAACTCAATTGCCGCCAAAAAAGCCAAAGTGGGCAATTTGTACTGATTGGCTCCAATGACTTTTGACAGACTTGTAAATATCCAATCAGAAAGCGACAAAATCATAGCATGTCGATAATTAAATACAAAGAATTTGAGTTCTTTAGTTCTCCTGTAAAAAATGCCTCGCACTTGTTACGCGGTATCCGTCACTGTTTGTTACGCGGTATTGCAGTATCATCGGCGATATGCTACTTTTATACCGTGGTTTCACCCGCATGAACTACACTTTGTCACGATAAAAAATATCCTATGTCCTTCCCCAGGGTTCAAACTATCTTCATACCAAATTTCATCAAGATTTGTTTAGTGGTTTAGTCGTGAAGTAATAACAAATATAGGTACTGACAGACAGTTACTGTATATTTTCATACAGTATATATAAGCTATCTCAATTCTAAATTTCATTCAAACTCGTTCAGCAACGGCATGAATAACAAACTCACACATTTAACTTTTGCATTTATAATAGTGATATACAGAAAAACATTGTTTTAAATTATTTTTTTTTGCTATAGGAAGAAGACTGAATTTGTGTAAAGAATTCATTTAATTTTCTAAATTAAATTAATAGTAATTACATAATTATAAATTATTATTATTACAGTAAAATACACTATTGATTATCTTAAATTTTTAGAGATCAACTTAAAATACATAAAAAAATTACCCCAAATCGTTGGGAAAATACATCGATATCTGGCGACACTGGACATTTTTGTAATGAGCGCACCCAACCAACTTTGGTACTTCTACTGGTCGGAACAATTTTCGAAACACTAAACTAGAAAAATGTTTTTGTAAAAAGTTTTTTTTTATTACTACAAAAATATACCAAAAAGTTTTTTCAATATCATTTTTGGTCATAAAATCTACCTAAATACATCGAGACGGTATGGTTTTAATGATAGTATGAAAATCATTAAAAGAAATGTGTTTTTTTTATGCAAGTGTGGCGTGTGACCATAGACAACAAATGATGACGTGGTCTAAGATGGCGCCACGCTACACCTGGACTGGGAACTGGCTCTCAAGTGAGGCTGCCGGAACACACCGATAGGTGCTCGGCGAGTTACTAGATAATGCCTATCAAATAAAAACTATGCAATACATACATAGATAAATAGACAAATTAAGATAGAATAACTTAAGGTTTATACATTATTATATCTAATTAACGTATTAAAAAGTGAATTATTTAATACAATTTTACTAAGGTTTACATTTTTGTATATAAAATTGTATAATTACGTTTTGATATTAAATTTGATTTTACTAATATGTGTCTCATTTAAGATGTAAAAAAAAATATTCTACAATCTACAAATCATAAATAAAAAAATTAGATTTAATAAAAAAATGTATTCTGCAATTCCTAGGTAGGTATATAAAAAAAATTTAAATACCATGCAGAAATAAACTTAAAAAAATGTACTTCTGCAGTGCGATTCTAATTCACACGGAAACTCTTCCGATCACGGATTCGGAAAATCCTTTACATTTTTTTAAACACGATTCATTAATCTGAATTTGGCAACTGATATTTAATGTGACAAACCAGCTGCTCAATCACGGAAAAGTTTCCGTCGCCTATTTGCTCTCGGAAAACGTTTCCGTGAAGCGAAAGTGACGTCGAATCCGACACGGAAACTTTCCAGGTGAATTAGAATGGGGTCCCTGGTCAGGTTAATTTATTGACCAAGGAAAGTGCCAGCTTTTTGGTCAACAATGGCTTCCAAAGTTTGTCTAAAAAAAGGTGTTTATCGATCTTTTACAAAAAATAAATAATTCCAACAGTCGAGGTTTACAATGATGTATATTTCTGAGTCACGATGTAGACAGTCTATATTTTGTATTTAATGTTTTATTATGTGAATTAATAAATATTCAAAAAATTATTAAATTTTTATTTCTAAATTTTATTAGAAATTAAAATAATTAATTTTCATTTCTAAATTTTATTAGACAGCTAACTTTACAAGTAATCTATTAGAATGTAAAAGATTATCAAATTTTGTTCAGATAACAATTATACTGAACAGATCAATTCAATTTAAGTACTTTCCGTAAACACAAATCCATTCAATTCTCTAAAACTACGTAGCGTTTGACCACATGTCACCTGATTTTAAGTGACGAAGGTGGCGCCACGCTACACCTGGACTGGGAACTGGCTCTCAAGTGAGGCTGCCGGAACACACCGATAGGTGCTCGGCAAAGGTAAGATGTAAAAAACTATGTCAAACTTTTTCCAGAACCACCTTCTTCAGAAAAACTTCAAAAGGAAGCATGGCATTGCGTTAATACTCCGGGACTAAAGAAAAGAGACGTATTTTAAAGTTTTTCTGCACACAGTTGTTAAAGACATACTCCCTACGTTTATTTCGAAAAACACAGACAAAGTCACGGGTAAAAGGTATCTACTACTTACATATATATAGATCTACTTTTATCTTATTTACGTAGAAGCAATACAAAAACCAAACTATACAGGGTGTGGATAATTGAGGTGCTCAGTGGAAGAGTGGCCTGAGCTGAGTAAGCAGTTTTGAGATAATGATTTATGATTAGCAGTTCTGTTGTCTTCTAAATGTTATACATATTTATAACTCAAAAGGTGACTGACTGACATAGCGATCTATCAACGCACAGCCCAAACCACTGGACGGATCGGACTGAAATTTGGCATGCAGGTAGATGTTATGACGTAGGCATCCGCTAAGAAAGGATTTTGATTAATTCTACCCCCAAGGGGATAAAATAGGGGATGAAAGTTTGTATGAAACTTTGTCAATTTTAAACCGATCGGGCTGAGACTTTGCATGCATAAAGCTGTAGAACAGCTAGTTCTGATATAAGTAACAAAGTTTTAAATTAAACTTGAATCTATTAATATGCCTTAAAACTAAAAATAGGCTACTAGGTTATGAACATTTAGAAATATGAAGAATTGAATGTAAACAACTTGATTTTTCATAACATTCAAGGGTATGCGACATCTACCAACCCGCACTGGGCTCGCGTGGTAGATTACGGCCCGTACACTCTCTGAGAGAAGCCCAGAGTCCCAGCAGTGGGAACGTAAAGACTGATGATGGTTTTTTTAAAACTTGATTTTAACATTTTTGTGGTTTAGGCCACTTTTCCGCTGAGCGCCTCAATTGTTAATTAGGCATCTTAATTTATATTTTTTATTAAATACTTGCATTATTTATGATTTAAAATGGAGAGGCACAAAAGAAGGATGACTTATTATTTCTATATTATTATTTCTTTTATTATATTTACTCTGAGATTGTTTTATAACATATTTTTTAATAATAATAATAATTATGATTATTTGATTAGCAAAACAGAGAGGTGTTAATGACACCCTGTAAATAAATTTATTTTTCTTATGTTTATTAAATTATTTTCTTCTGTGCGCAAATTAACTGTGGTTTATATATCTCTAGGTAATACTGGAAGCTTAAAACTAGTAATTAATGTAAATTTTATTTTATTTTAAATGCGTAGGTAATTATGAATTCATTATATGTTGTTACATGACTTAGGGATGAGCAAGTGAAAAACACATAATTATTATCGTAACGATGTTTTGTACCAGTTTCGAATTTGAATAGTATTGATCTTATATTAAAAAAAATGTTTTATTAAACATATAAATTAGCGCTTAAAATTTGACACAAACACTCAAAAACTAGTTAATTTTTCACTTACGTAATACAATCAAACTTTTTATAAATAAATTACTTAATTTAACACTTTATTTAATATAATATAATCTAAATTTTAAATTAATTGCTACAAAAAAATTGCTTCATTATAAAGTTTGAATCAAAAGAATGATAGCAGATATCAAATCAAAACAGGAAAGACATCAATTCTATTAAAATAATAAAATGCCAAAGAATACAAATATTTTGGGGACCATAACAAATACTTATATAAAGTACATTAAAAAATTGGTTGTCTGTAAAGTCGGTTTACTGACGATAGTTGAACGTGACAACGTCGATTGACCGATTGTGCTTCTTTGTCGCTCGTTCCGCGCTCTCGCTTGCACTTCAAGCCTTACATGGAACGCCTCAGAGCGAGGTAATGCCGCAGAGCGAGGTAACGCCGCAGAGCGAGGTAACACCGCATGAGTCATGTTTATTCGTGCGTGCAGCCGGCTCTATCGAATTATAAGACGTTGTCACGTCAATAACGACCTACCGAGTTTTATGGCACTGTGGACGTCTTACAGATGATGATGATGATTAAATCAAATAACGATGATGCTAATTCATTTACGATGATTCAAAACGGCTTCTTCAACGGAAGACCAGCGCTGATCAAACGAGCAGCACAACGCTGAGTGGAGGCCGGTTTGCAACAATACATCTTTTGTAGTTATTTCTTATTGCATTATGTTTTGTTTTGTATTTTGTATAATTCGTTGCAAATAAATGATTCTTATTATTATTCTTAAATTATCATAATGATGATTATTAAATTTATTTATGTGTCTAATTTTTGTTTCACACTAAAATGAAATATCTTTTGAAATCTCAAAAGCAAAATGAAATAGAATTGTGGAAGTGACTTCTACATAGTTGCTCCAAAAAAGTCCGTGATAAAGTTTAAGTAAAGCCAATACTTTACTTAAACAGTCATTGAACGGGCTTGTCGCTGGATCTCATCATCATCATCATCATCATTCAAACTTGATTCTACTCTCTGAGTTTGAAATTTTATACTTGACACTGGCAAATACACTAATCGTGTGACTCCAAAACAAAAAAAAACTACGATGATGTGAAGAGTTTTTTTTAAATAAAAATATAGTATATTGTCTATTGTTTCTCAGTTGTTGTCTGTGTGTTTGTCGATCCCTCTGAAGTACCTTTGCAGGTCCGCGTCGGCTCGCGCGACCCACGCCACGTTGAGGGCAATGATGTCTAGAGCAGCATCACCACCTTTCATCTCGCCGTATTGCTCTTTGAACTGAGGGTAAAAAAGAAATAATGAGACAAGTAATTATACTTATAAAAAAACCAACTTCAGCAGTGCGATTCTAATTCACACGGAAACTCTTCCGATCATGGATTCGGAAAAAAATCCTTCAGATTTTTTTAGACACGATTCATTAATCTGAATTTGGAAACTGATATTTAATTTGGCAAACCAGCTGCTCGATCACGTAAAAGTTTCCGCCACATATTTGCTCTCGGAAAACGTTTCCGTGAAGCGAAAGTGACGTCGAATCCGACACGGAAACTCTCCCTCGTTTTCTATAGGATCGGATTATTGAGATGACAAAAAAAGCTTGGGGTTTTAGTGAACTTGCTCCAATTCAATCAATTATGTAGAAACTTTGGGTCCATGGGGGCAAGGCAGTCACGAAATATTTAGGAACTTGACAAAGCTTATAGTTGACGCGACGGGTGACCAAAATGCTGGCACATATTTTGGTCAAAAAATTAGCATTGCCATTCGAGGAGGCAATGCTGCCAGCATCTTGGGCACCTTGGCGTCTTCTGGAGGCTTACCAAATCTTTGGTGTACTGTGTTTGATTTTACGTAATTTTTTATCTTGTATCTTCTTATAATTAAATTTTTTTTTTATTAGTACCTATAAAGAAAAAACATGGAAATGCGATCGCGCCAAAAAAAAAATTACCATCCTTCATCATTATCAGCCTTCCACGTTCCCACTGCTGGGACTCTGGCCTTCTCTCAGAGAGAGAGTATGGGCTATAATCTACCACGCTGGCCCAGTGCGGGTTGGTAGATGTCGCATGCCCTTGAATGTTGCGGTTCTTGGACACGCCGGTGTCCTCACGATGTTTTCCTTCACCGTTTTGAGCGATGGCAAATCCACACGTAACTTATTAAGTCATAGGTGCGGGGCCGAGAGGATTCGAACTCGGTGTCGGCGTCTTGTAAGTCGCACGCCAAACCGTTCGGCCACCATCGCTCACATAAAATAAATAAATAAATATCGGGGGACCATTGCACACAAATTGACCTAGCCCCAAATGAAGCTCGAAACTTGTGTTACGGGTACTAGACAACGATATACATACTTATATAGAGAAATAAATACTTATATAGATAGAAATATCCAAGACTCAGGTACAAATATTCGTGCTCATCACACATATATTTGCCCTTACCGGGATTCGAACCAGGGACCGCTAGCTTCGCAGGCAGGGACACTAACAACTCGGCTACCGCGTCGTCAAACCATCCTTATTATTAAATAAATAAATAAACAACGAAGTTATCCGCGAACACACATAAAAAAAATATAGAAACATGCTCCTTTTTTGAAGTCGGTTATGTTAAAAAGAAGAAAGCAAAGATGTAGAGACGTCCGCTTGATACTTACAGTGTAATAGTCCTGCGGCTGATGTAAGCACTTAGCAGCTGCTTGCAAAGCTGATGGAGGTAGGACTGGCTTTGGTCGGAGTATCCGCCACACACCTGCCGCGCCACGCCATCTGTTGGTCGAAATAGCGTATTAAAGCTAGTCAAACGTTCAAGTTAAGCATCTGTCGCCGAGCACCTATCGGTGTGTTCCGGCAGCCTCACTTGAGAGCCAGTTCCCAGTCCAGCGGTGCGATTCCAATTCACTCGGAAAGTTTCCGTGTTGGATTCGACGTCACTTTCGCTTCACGGAAACGTTTTCCGAGAGCAAAGAGGCGGCGGAAACTTTTCCGTGACTGAGCAGCTGGTTTGTCAAATTAAATATATCAGTTTCCATATTCAGATTAACTAATCGAGTCTACAAAATTCTTGCGGAAACTTCAGCCTAGCGTGGCGCCATATTCGACCATATCGTCACTTAACATCAGGTGACTTGTGGTCAAACGCTACCATGTAAATAGTAAAAAAAAACCTCTTAAATGATCTTGATAAAATGTAGTGTGTACTTAGATAGTTTGATCTATCTTTCTATCTATCCTAGTACTCCTACTAATATTATAAACGTGAAAGTTTGTGAGTATGGATGGATGGATGGATATTTGTTACTCTTTCACGCAAAAACTACTGAACGGATCTGACTGAAATTTGGAATGGAGATAGCTTATACCCTGGATTAATATATAGGCTACTTTTATCCCGGAAAAAGTTTTCTGCGGGATAACGGCAAGACGCGGGCTCAGCTAGTATAATATCTATATATAAAACTTACTTGCAAGCACTAGCGCATAAAGTCGTGACCCACAGCTTCCACTCTCGGTTCCTTTGCGATTCACTCGATAACGCTGTGAACGCGAATCTGGAAAATAATCGTCACAATGGCATCGATTCACTAAATTTGACAGGTCTAAATGTATTGCTGTCCTTCTTTTACATCGTGGTCAGAAAAGGGCAGCAATACTTTTAGACGTTTGTTCTAATCACGTGACTTAACGTTAAAATAGAATGTCTATTAGCGGTCATTGTTTTTTTGATCGCGCTGACTTACTAATTTTATTTTTCACAGTTGAAAGAGACCGTAGACCGAAGTATTTGAGATAAATTTCAACCTGATACGCAACGCGTTCTTGAGAAAAACGGTGGTGACAGACGTAGGTACAGTACCCCTAGTACAAGTTTTGAAAACGATAAGAGTTTTGGTAAACGTCGACGTTTACCACCGCCGACTTGTCAAAGTGGCAACTCGATCTGCTTCAATTCAAAAAGTAACTCAAAAACACAGATTTGGAGTAGGCCTCAATAACATTGTTGGAATATGATTATAAAGATTTAAAATAACCCGTATTAACGAAAAAAAATCCTGACTTTCTCTCTGATTCTTACTTTTCAAGACCGATTCCTTCCTAATTTTACCTTAGTTGTCCTTCTGAATCAAAAGTTTCGGAACGTCTTTTTTCCGTGTATAAAGGTTCCGTTTTTCATTTTCAGGTACGGAACCCTAAAAAGATAAATAGTCATCGTCAGTCTTTCACGGTCCCGCTGCTAGGACTCCGTCCTCCTAGAGAGAGCACGCGCCGTAATGTAGCACGCGGGCCCAGTGCGGGTTGGTACATGTCGCATGCACGCGAATGTTGCGGTTCTTGGACACGCCGGTCTCCTCAAGAAGTTTTTCTTCACCAAAGTCAATTCAAAGTCATTTTTTTTATTTATTAAATAGGATACATTGTGATCACTTTAAAACGTCAAACTTAAAACTAGCTCTACGCCTGTTCCAACCTCCTTAAGCCGGCATAAGAACAGGCAAGAAACGCCCGGTAGGTAGTTTTTTTGGCGCGATCGCATTGACAATTTTATTCTTATAATAATAGATTTATTTGTTTTTATTTTATTGTTATAATAGTATACAAACATAATAGATTGAATTATTCTTATTACTACTAATTGATTGAATTGGAGCAAGTTCACTAAAATAACAAGCTTTTTTTGTCCTAATGGTCCGATATTTTTTAATTAGCTTTACTAACAAGATTTCTCTTGTTTGGTTGTACAAATTGGGATATGGGAACATGAATATTAATGAGTTGCGGGATCACAACCAAAGCAGACCAGACCCCGCAAGCAGCACCCGTTCACGAGTTGACGCATGTGCCAGCCACCGTTTTCTCGTTTTCGTTTTCAAAAGATGAATACTTACTTGTAAAACAGCCAATCGTCGGTAGGCGAGGCTAGGGCCGCCAGGAGCGCCCGGTGCGAGTAGAGAGGGCGCGGCGCCGAGTACGACGCGGTCAGCGCTCGCCAGCACGCGCGCCACGCGGGCAGCCCGTGTGCGCGGACACCGGCCGTGAACGCAGCCTGGGCGCGGGAGGTAGTGTCTTGTATATTAGCATGGTAAAGGAGTAGTAGTTCAGCTTCATATAAATCGGCCGTCGCCGGTTTGAATGTGTGCGTGAGTAGCGGCACCATGTACGCACACACTTTTCACGCACACGCACACATAAACGAAAGGAGGCGGCCGGGGCCGCGGCCATGCACTCAGTACGGAACGCGCCGCCTATGCGTCACCGCAAGAGTAGGCAATTAACTCGTCGAGCGGCCTTAGCTAACCTACTGTTCTTTATATACTGTGATATTCGGTAGTTGACTAAGTTTGACAAGTCTAAAGGTAATGCTGTCCTTTTTTTACTTCAGTGGTTAGAAAAAGACAGCAATACTATTAGACCTGTCAAACTTAATTTAGTTTTAGAGAATGCAAAACCGAATCGACACCAAAATGATATGATATGACAGTGCAATTTATTATTTTTTATGTTGATGTGTACCTTAATATTATAAAATCAGTAGTTGCGACCCGCGTCTTCCCGTTATCCCGCAGGAACCTTTTTTCCGGGATATGATGATGATAATTTAGTTGTTTTTGTCATTAAAAAACGTTGGTTCTATTTTAAAACGGATTCTTTAATTTAAGGATTGACGCCAAACGATAATAGAATTTATGGTTACTTGCAACAACAACACTCATATGCTAGGCGCTTTGTGGAGCAAGTTTTTTTTATTTATAATCATACTATTTTATGACATTGGCGCCCCCTGAAAGTCACCCTCTCCTCCTAGATTCATGTGGGGCAGCCTCACTTGAGAGCCAAATCCCGATCCAGTAATAGCGTGACATCATCTTCGACCACATCTCCACTTCACATCAGGTACCTTGTGGTCAAACGCTGCCCCTGTAAGTAATAAAACAAAATTTGAGCACAGATTCCATCCTCAGCAGCTTACCTCTTGATAGATCTCTTGAATAGTCTCATTCTTCTCGAACCACCCATCGAACAGCTCCAGGGCTCGCTTGGTAGACTCCTCGTTCTCCCACTCCACGCCTGCCGTCAGCAGTGCGCCGTTCAGCCACCTGCAATCGAGTTCCATGATTTTTATTTCCTAAAATTCACAGACCTTATTTGCTTAACTTACTAACTAAAACTTACATCTAATGACGGATTTACTTTATACTAGTGGAAAGCTCCGGCTTCGCACAAGTATTTAAAAGATATTACAAAATTAAAAATTGTAATACACACACATAAATCCTTCCCGTACGGCCCGTACCCCCGTACCTCAGTGACGCCTAAAACTAAACTACTAACGCCGTCGCATTAAAATCACGAAATTCATTTTGTTTTTCTACATTAACGATACAGCTTAAAAACATCTATATGTTTTCTTCACTAGCCTAGCAACTAGTGTACTCACAGCTGCGGCGGCAGGTCGGGGCCGGCAGCTAGGGTACTCACAGCTGCGGCGGCAGGTCGGGGCCGGCAGCTAGGGTACTCACAGCTGCGGCGGCAGGTCGGGGCCGGCAGCTAGGGTACTCACAGCTGCGGCGGCAGGTCGGGGCCGGCAGCTAGGGTACTCACAGCTGCGGCGGCAGGTCGGGGCCGGCAGCTAGGGTACTCACAGCTGCGGCGGCAGGTCGGGGCCGGCAGCTAGGGTACTCACAGCTGCGGCGGCAGGTCGGGGCCGGCAGCTAGGGTACTCACAGCTGCGGCGGCAGGTCGGGGCCGGCAGCTAGGGTACTCACAGCTGCGGCGGCAGGTCGGGGCCGGCAGCTAGGGTACTCACAGCTGCGGCGGCAGGTCGGGGCCGGCAGCTAGGGTACTCACAGCTGCGGCGGCAGGTCGGGGCCGGCAGCTAGGGTACTCACAGCTGCGGCGGCAGGTCGGGGCCGGCAGCTAGGGTACTCACAGCTGCGGCGGCAGGTCGGGGCCGGCAGCTAGGGTACTCACAGCTGCGGCGGCAGGTCGGGGCCGGCAGCTAGGGTACTCACAGCTGCGGCGGCAGGTCGGGGCCGGCAGCTAGGGTACTCACAGCTGCGGCGGCAGGTCGGGGCCGGCAGCTAGGGTACTCACAGCTGCGGCGGCAGGTCGGGGCCGGCAGCTAGGGTACTCACAGCTGCGGCGGCAGGTCGGGGCCGGCAGCTAGGGTACTCACAGCTGCGGCGGCAGGTCGGGGCCGGCAGCTAGGGTACTCACAGCTGCGGCGGCAGGTCGGGGCCGGCAGCTAGGGTACTCACAGCTGCGGCGGCAGGTCGGGGCCGGCAGCTAGGGTACTCACAGCTGCGGCGGCAGGTCGGGGCCGGCAGCTAGGGTACTCACAGCTGCGGCGGCAGGTCGGGGCCGGCAGCTAGGGTACTCACAGCTGCGGCGGCAGGTCGGGGCCGGCAGCTAGGGTACTCACAGCTGCGGCGGCAGGTCGGGGCCGGGCGGCGCGGCGCGGCGCAGGGCGGCCAGCAGGCGCGCGAGGCGCGGGCCCGAGCCCCACAGCAGCAGCAGCTGGCGCCACCACGAGAGGTGCGCGAGCACCACGCGCCACGGCGCCCAGTGCGTCTCTGTGCCGAGGCGGCCTGCGGGGGGACTCGACTTGGGTACCGCGATACGTTCAAGGAGAGACATCAATTAATCAATCATCAATCTAAATATATAAACTCAAAGGTGATTGACTGACTGACATAGTGATCTATCAACGCACAGCTCAAACCACTGGACGGATCGGGCTGAAATTTGGCATGCAGGTAGATGTTATGACGTAGGCATCCGCTAAGAAAGGATTTTGATTAATTCTACCCCCAAGGGGATAAATAGGGGATGAAAGTTTGTATGAAACTTTATCAATTTTAAACCGATCGGACTGAGAAAAAGTAACTGTCCGTCTGTCTTTCGCCTAAACTGCTGAACTGATTTAAATGAAATTCGGTAAAAGATAGTATAGAGCCTGAGAAAGTAAATGGGCTACTTTTTATCGCGAGAAACTGTATCCCACGCTTGTGAAACCACGAAAAACAGCTCGTAACTAAAAATAAGTATTACACAAAATAATTCCTGGGCCTTGAAAGAAACCACAAAATTCCCCTTTCGCTCCCCATTCCCCCCTGGAAGAATTCCTGAATCCCCGCCTGCCTGCATATAAAGGTACTGACTTGCAGCAGCTATAGCCCTGCTGGCCGGCAGCCTGCCAGCTCGGCTGAGAACGAACGCGTCGTCCAGCATCAAAGCTCTTTCCGCTGGCGCGCAGCTGTCGTACAGCTCAGCTGCCCGAGTGGCCACCGAGTCGGCTAGCTGGAATCGAGTACAGTAGAAGTTAACAACGCGGTAGCCGAGTTGGTAGTAACCCTGCCTGCGAAGCTAGCTATCCCGGGTAAGTATCCCGGTAAGGGAAAATGTATGTGTGATGAGCACAAATATTTGTTCGCGAGTCTTGAATATTTCTATCCCTAAAAGTGTTTATTTCTTTAAATAACTTTCGAGCTTTATTTGGGGCTAGGTCAATTTGTGTGCAATGGTCCCCCGATATATATTCATTAAATATAGGAATGAGCAATATTCGTAAAATATCGATATTGATACCCAAAATACCGATATTAATTTTAGAATCAAATATATCGTTTCATGTTGCCGTTATTAGCTGTGATAGTCCGGTTGACCGGACTACATCAAAAGATATATTTCCCTGGTACAGCTGAATAAACTTTCTTTAGTCTATTTTTATGAACAACAGAAAAGATTTTTTTTAATTACCCGGGGGACTTTGTACATGTAAATTGGTGGCACTGACCTGTAATGGGCAAGCATAACGCTTACCATTATCAGATTCAAAATAAAAAAAAAGAAGTTGATACAATTTGAAACTATCATGTTTATGTCGTCTGTTTGATTATAATGACATTATCAAAATTAACAAAGTAGTTGATACTCACTTCCCCATCAGTGGGATCTTGTGGCGCCACTCTGTACAACCCTCGCGCCCCCACGTTGTACCTCACCCACTTGTGCTTGCCTAGGTCCGGCACTGTCACTGAAACAAAAATGACTGAATTTTATGACTTTTGTTTTGTTGGATTTGTTTCCGCCCCGAATAGCAGAATAATCCTACATTCTAATAATATTATAAACGTGAAATGTACAATCCTGTAATTTATGCGAGATAACAGGCAGACGTGGGTATGCCGCGGGGCGCAACTTGTATTGAAATACATGAGCACCATAGAACTTGCCTTCTTTGTAAATTATAGAACATAATAAAACTATATTGATCTATTTAATCGTATCGCTAGTAAAGTATTAGCCACATTTTGGTGCCGTGACCAGGATCTCTTAGGATGGTTTAGTGCCCTTATTCTGTTATTTATGTTTATCAATAAATCAGTAAATATTTCCCCTATTTTCCCATACATTTTGTATAGAACGAATTTATTAGCTTAACTTGTATTGTAACAACAATGTAATAAAATTTTAGAAGTCAATTTTTAACCTTATTCTAAGTAATTGTCGTAACGAAATGAATCTTTGTTATTATAAAGTTCACTTTAAACTTATTTTTTGTTTTACTACTAACAGGGTAGCGTTTGACCACAAGCCACCTGATGTTAAGTGACGATGGGGTCGAAGGTGGCACCACGCTACACCTGGACTGGGAACTGGCTCTCAAATGAGGCTGCCCGAACACACCAATAGGTGCTTGGCGACAAATTCTTAACTCGAAGCTGGTAGCTAGCCAGGCGAGTACTAGGAAATGCCCTACCACCAAGCTATGGTTTCATCACGATGTTTTCCTTCAGCAAAAGCTCAAGCTCATTGTACCACGTCCTACGGATCGCAAGTCGACGTCACTACCACTGAGCCATCATCGCTATAAAAAATCTTACTTTCTGTATTGTTCATCCATATCAGATGCGTCACGTTCTCTGCCCACCTCGACGCTTTAGCTAGCTTCGTGTGGTTGACAACCTCGTACCTGTAATCAAACAGAAAATGTATTGGAGGCTTTCTGACGACAGACAAGAAAATGAAAAAGTCTCGAATTTCACTTGGAATTTTGTTGAAAATAACGTAGATACCTACGTCCTACACCTTTGAAGGAGTTGCTGACTTGAAGCATATAATATAACACTCACTCACAAACTTTTATATTTATAACATTAGTAGGAAGTTGAATTAGTAAGAAGCAGGATTAGTCGGAAGTAGGATTTAATAGGAAGTAGGATTAGTAGTGAGTGGAATTGGGAGAAAGTGGATTAAGAAATATGATTGGTAGGAAGTGGGATTTGAAAGAAGTATGAATAGTAGGAAATAGGATTAGTACGAAGTAAAATTAATAGGAAGTAGAATTAGTAAGAACATTAGTAGGAAATAGGATTGGTAAGAAGTATGATTAATAGGAAGTAGGATTAGTAAGAAATATGATTAGTAGGAAGTAAGAAATAGGATTAGTAAGAAGTAGGATTTCTAAGAAGTAGGATTAGTATAATAGATTCTCTTACCAAGTCCCATTAACTCCTTCGGTAGCGTTCCTCCACACTTTGGTGACGTTCTCGACGTCTTCGTCCACCAGTGGGCCCACGACGAAGGTGACGGGTATCACCCACTTGTGGGGCTGGGTTTTGGGCTTGGCGGTGGTGCGGCGGGTAGTGACCGTAGTGGGCGCCGGGGTAGTAGTCGCATTGTAGTCCTCGTCGGCTATTTCTGTGAAGTTTTCTGTTGACAAGTGGTAATGTTAAAAAATATGGAATCAAATTATGGTCAGGGACTTTTCATATATGTCGGGATGTAATTCGAGCGAGAACAAGTCGGTAATAAATCATACTAATATTATAAACGCGAAAGTTTGTGAGTATGTACTCGTATGTATGAATCTTTGTTGCTCTTTCACGCAAAAACTACTAAACGGATTTGAGTGAAATTTTGAATGGAGATAGCTTATACCCTGGATTGACACATAGGCTACTTTTTATTCCGGAAAAAGGTTCCTGCGGGATAACGGGAAGACGCGCGTGAAACCGCAGGGGGCAGCTAGTAACTGGCTAAAACTGCATAAAACTAAATATTTATAGGTAATAAGGTATTGCAATGATCACCTGGTTCATAGAACAGCTCGTCCAGATCAGCTCTCAGGTCCATCGTGAGGAGGTTGTTCACCATCGGAGGCTCGGGCTCCGGGGGCTCCGCTGACATTACGAACCTGGAACCAGGCATGCTCCAGCATCAGACTGATAATCTAAGTCCACATCATGGAAACCATAGCTTGGCATTCTCTAGTGCTCGCCTGGCTAGCTACCAGCCTCGAGTTAACAATCTGTCGCCGACCACCTATCGGTGTGTTCCGGCAGCCTCACTTGAGAGCCAGTTCCCAGTCCAGGTGTAGCGTGGTGCCACCTTCGACCACAACGTCACTTAACATCAGGTGACTTGTGCTCAAACGCTACCCTGTACCTTGTAAAATAAAGGTCCTTACCGTTCCTGCTTCAGCACTACGTCAGAGTGGACAACAGTGGCGTATAGCAGTGGGTGTCCAGGCCGCTCGCACCAGCCGTCCCACGCGTGGGCGTGGGCCGCATCCTCGGACCCGTCACGTTCGAGGGCACGCCAGAGGTCCCTGGAAATATAAAAAAAAATAGGTTTTACTCCTTAGAGGGTAGCGTTTGACCACAAGTCATCAGTACCCCTAGTAAAGTCAGCGTTAAAAGTAGCTTGTTGTTGGGATTTTTTTATAACTTACGCCAGAAATTAATAATCGATCCTGATCCGTTATCCGCGGCGTTAGATCGATGTCATGTCATAATAATTTGTCATTTTTAACCGAATTCCAAAAAAGGATGAGGTTCTCAATTCGGATGTTTGTATTTTTTTTTTTTTCATCTGGGTAGTTCTTCAGAGACAAAATTTTCGATGTCTATGCGTATATTTCTGAAACCAACTAACAAAACGACCTCTTATTTTTTTGTTATACAGTTTAACCTTTAACCCTAACTGGGACAAGTGATATTTTTCAAATAATCGCTTGCAGTCAAGGTATAAATTAAAAATATTTTAAGTGTGTTCTTCTGATTCATATGACGCGTCCCCTTGCCATTTTCCTGAACAAAATGGTCGATGTCGCATTTTCCTTTTGATAAATCAATATAAGTTAGAATTATATCAAAAGAAAACAAACTACCCTCTTACAAAAAAAATGCGTATTAGTTATAACTACCTTATGGTGTTTATAAATAGGTAAATAAGAAGTGTCCGGCATAAAATACTGATTAATGTGGAATCAGCTGCGCTTGACCATACTTGGTCAGGTAATTATGTTAGGAGGATAGGACTAGTAGGATAGGATTAGTAGGATAGGATTAGTAGTACAGGATTAGTAGGATAGAATTAGTAGGATAGGATTAGTAGGATAGGATTAGTAGTACAGGATTAGTAGGATAGAATTAGTAGGATAGGATTAGTAGGATAGGATTAGTAGGATAGTATTAGTAGAACAGGATTAGTAGGATAGAATTAGTAGGATAGAATTATTAGAACAGGAGTAGAAGGATATGATTAGTAGGATAGGATGTAAACGCAGCAGTGTGAAGTAACTCGGCCACTCACCTAGCGTCGGCGCTAGCAGCACGGTGGTCGCGCAGCAATCTCGAAAGTGCTGCGCGACCCGCCTCCTCGCCCGCTGCCTCTATTGCCATACTCACTATAGCTGCACCCTGGAATATTATCATCATCATCATCATCATCAGCCTATCACGTCCCCACTGCTGGGACTCCGGCCTTGTCTCAGAGAGAGCACGCGCCGTAATGTAGCACGCGGGCCCAGTGCGGGTTGGTACATGTCGCATGCACGCGAATGTTGCGGTTCTTGGACACGCCGGTTTCCTCATGATGTTTTCTTTCACCGTTTCGAGCGATGGTAAATCCGCACGTAACTTATTAAGTCATAGGTGCGGGGCCGAGAGGAATCGAACTCGGTGTCGGCGCGTTGTAAAGCGCATGCGGTTACCGTTCGGCCACCATAGCTCAATTCTATATTAGTTAATTCTAATTCTCTACTTTAAAGATTAGATGAAGATTTTTATTACCTTGTGCAAGGAGAGTTCGTCTGTAGCCGATTCTATGTCCGCCCTCTCCAGTCTTGGAGACGCGACGGCTCGGACCGAGTTGCTGGAATCTAATCTGAAAACAGATTTTTAACATCTTGCAGAGTGAGTGACGTTTAACCTATTATCAGTACAAGTTTTGAATATGATAAAAGTTTTTTTTTTTACTATTTACAGGGTAGCGTTTGACCACAAGTCACCTGATGTTAAGTGACGATTTGGTCGAAGTTTTCGTAAACGTCGACGTTTACCACCGCCGACTTTTCAAAGTGGCAACTCGATCTGCTTAAATTCAAAAAGTAACTCAATAACATTGTTGGAATATGATTATAACGATCTAAAATAACCCGTATTAACGATTTCAGTTCCTCCAAGTCTCGGTAAATTCGCTGAAAAAAATATGTATGGATGGAAACGAAAACTTTTATAGTTTTTGTAAACTATCAAAACCTGTACTAGGGGTACTGATTGCTGATTAGTATTAACCCAGCCTTTCCCAAAGTGGGCGTTATTGTTATTATTCTCGCAAAAAACGGTGTAAATTTGCGTGAAAAATATTTTTTGTTTGTTATTCATTATTGAATTTTGTGATTGTGATTTTAAATTACGGTAATTCACAAAAAAGTCTTTGCTAGTCTTCAATAAAAGTAATAGAACAAGTTGTTTTTGTTTGTTTTTTGTAATAAATAACACGTTTACAGCCCAAATAGAAGTTTTGTAAAATCTCGCGTGAGATTAGAGGGTGGTGGGGGGAGGGAGTTAAGGAAAATCTGACCCAACAATAGACTTGTACACGAGCAGCATGGCGTCAGTCAGTAAAGCGCTTTCTTTCCCCTTTGGAAGATGTCGTATCACTCCAGATTAGTTAATTTCTTGTTAATTTTTTTTTTTAGTGTAAGTAGGCTATGTTTGCATGTTAATTATTAATTATTTCTCTTTCTGTCTGTGGAGGCTTTTAATTGGCTTTTGTAATTTACTTTTTGAACTATGTTGTATTAGTAGCTGTAAGCCACCCCAATGAAATAAAATAAAATAAAATAAAATGAATAAATAAAATCTTACGATATCTCATCGAGGGGGAGGAAAACTTCACAAAAGACTCCCCCCAGAATATTTTTATTATTAATATTTTTTAATTTAGTAAGTTAGTAATTAACTTAGTCTTACCTAAGAGCTGGCAGAATGTGATCCAACAACAAAGAGTCCTGTTGCCGCTCCGAGGGTTCCCCCGCGAAGGAGGGAGCTCGTTCCGCCAGCACGGAGGTTAGCGCTCCCATCAGCCATTGGGAAGTCCACCAGCGAGGTGAGACCAGCCCGCCGAACCACTGGCAATGGGGAGAGGGGTCTTATGAAACTAGTTTATGAATGGGTGAAACTAGTTTATGAATGAACGGGTGATGCTTGTGGGGTCTGGTCTGCTTTGGTTGTGATCCCGCAACTCATTAATATTCATGTTCCCATATCCCAATGTGTACAACCAAACAAGAGAAATCTTATTAGTAAAGCTAATTAAAAAATATCAGATCATTAGATGACAAAAAAAAAGCTTGGGATTTTAGTGAACTTGCTCCAATTCAATCAATTAGTAATAAGAATAAAATTGTCAATGTGATCGCGCCAAAAAAAATACCTGCCGGGTGTATCTTGCCTGTTCTTTTGCCGGCGTAAGGAGGTTGGAACCGGCGTAGCTACTTTTAAGTTTGACGTTTTAAAGTTGTCATAAATTTTTTTTTATTTTAATTTTTTTATATAATTTTTTATTGTATTCTTTGATTTTTTAATTTCACTAACCTGCTGTGCCAATAGTCTTGCGATAGTCTTCGTGTCGGACAGAGTGGCGGGTGACAGGGTGATGAGGCCCCATCCCTCGCAGTAAGGGTTACCTCCTTCCACCACGACGATGTCTGAAAAGAAATGTCAAATCAGTAGTTTTTGCGTGAAAGAGTGAGAACAAACATACATCCATCCATCCATACTCAAAAAAAAACATCGGCCACTTTTCAAACTGCCTTGGACCTGCCCGTAATATATCTTTTCTCTCTTTATATTTTATAAAAAAACTAGCTGTTCCCCGCGGTTTCACCCGCGTGGGCTACAGTTTAACGCGAAATCATTTCTTAGCGGATGCCTACGTCATAACATCTACCTGCATGCCAAATTTGAGCCCGATCCGTCCAGTGGTTTGGGCTGTGCGTTGATAGATCACTATGTCAGTCAGCCATCAGTGAGTTATATATATTTTATATATAGATCAATTGCTGTTCGTTAGTCTCGCTAAAACTCGAAAACGGCTGGACCGATTTGGATAATTTTGTTCTTGAAATATTTTTGGTAGTTTAGGGATGGTTTGAAAGGTGACTTTTATTGGCGATACGAAGTTTGCCGGGTCAGCTAGTTTTGTACAAAAATTGCGAGCTTATTGAAGTGTCGTACGACAGACATCAGTTTTTGGTGTGTGAGATTAATGTTAGCTTCAGATAAATGAAAAAGAAGTACAACAAAATTGGTAGAATATGTATCTTCCGTATAAAACATCCAAGCATCGTGTAAGTTAAAAAAGTAATTAAAAACTACGAAGTTAAAATTTAATATCATTTTTTTCCACAGTTTTCGTAAAATATCGTTTGTATAATCATAATAGGCAAAAAATCACAATTTTTTTTCATGTATAGCTCATGTTCATACAACCTCGGGTCCGTTTTGGCCATTGTTCTTTCAAGTTTCTGACATTAGTAGGATCTTAGCGTAGGTACTTACCGAACTTTGGCAGAGGGTACGATGTATTGAGTTCAAATGCGAACATTTGAATTGTCTTCTGGACCCATTCAAGCAGCGGTCTGGAAAACAGAGGGCACATTATTAGTGGTAAAGTATACAATTTATGGAATTAAGGTATAAAATAGTAAACAAAAATAAATTTAAATACATAAATAAGTATGTGCTAATTATTCAACTTTTTAAAGGATATCGTGACATCACGCACGCATCTGTAATGTCAAACATAGACATTGTTTTATTTTGGACCCACATTGCCACGTTTGGGCCCACATTGCCATATTTGAGCCTACAGCACCGCATTGATGTGGATTAAGCGACGAGCTCTTACACATGGAACTCTACCATACCATATTTTATTTTATTTCATTGGGGTGGCTTACAGCTACTAATACAACATAGTTCAAAAAGTAAATTACGAAAGCCAATTAAGCCTCCACAGATAAGAAGAGAACTAGTTAATAATTATTTAACGTGCAAACATAGCCAGCCTACTAAAACTTAAGATAAAAAATATTTATACCCAGATCGTGTTCAACCTCACGTCGCAATGTATGCTTCTACGAAAGGTAGTAATCTGATTTGGCCCCGCATTGTCATGTTTAGGCCCGCATCATCATATTTTGTTCCACACCGCCATTTTTGTATCCACTCCACAGTACTATGACTTGGTGCCACATTGCTTTAGTTGGGCCCACACCGCTACGTTTGGACCTATATCACCAAGTTCCGGCCCACTTACTTACCCAGATTTGTCCAATATAACTTGTCGATCGCTGTACTAGCTGATCTCAGGCGGCGGTAGTGCGCCTTCGTCGTCGGGCGTGCTCGTGGCGACCTCAGTTACGTTTGTGTCGGTCGCGGATGTTGGCAGCAAAGCATTAATATGGCTTTAGCAAGGAGATCTTTCACATGGAACTCTACAATACCATCTCTATGCCCAGATCTTCATCTATGACCTCACGCCGCCATTTTTGCCGCTACTGTAGGTATCTACTGTACATTGATTTGGGCCTACTACGTCATGATTGGGCAAACGTCGCCATGTTTGGGCCCACATCGCCATGTTTGGGCCTACATCACCAAGTTTCGACCCACTTACCCAGACTCGTCCAGTATGACTTGTCGGTCGCTGTACAAGCTGATCTCAGGCGGCGGTAGTACATCTTCGTCATCGGGTGCGCTGGTGGCGACTTCAGTGACGTTCGTGTCGGTCGCCGGGGTTGGTGCGGCGCGGCGCTGCAGCCGGCACACGGCTACCGACGTCATATGCGGCGGCATCGGTGGAGATACGGCGAACTCGTCTTGGAGCTGGCAAGAGAGGATTTAAAGTTGATTTTTTTACCTTGTTTCATTCAGTAGATTCGGAGAAAATAAGCTGTGATTAACGGACAGAAAGGCACACATGTGACCCTGTAAGAGCAGGCACGTTATTCTATGTAATATGGGTTCCGTTTTTTCATCGGATATATAGAACCCTAAAAAGAATAAATTTTTGTTCTGACTTTAAAAACTCTTTAACAAATGCATGCCTACAGTATCTATGAGTGTCATAGGCAATGTTTTGTTAATATAAAAATCCTGGACCAATCATTACGCGGGTAAAACAGCTATAGTTGAGTTTGGTGGTAGGGTATTTTCTAGTACTCGCCTGGCTAGCTACCAGCCTCGAGTTAACAATCTGTCGCCGAGCACCTATCGGTGTGTTCCGGCAGCCTCACTTGAGAGCCAGTTCCCAGTCCAGGTGTAGCGTGGCGCCATCCTCGACCACATCGTCACTTAACATCAGGTGACTTATGGTCAAACGCTACCCTGTAAATGGTAAAAAAAAAGTTAGATTATAAGAAGGTAGGGTTTCACCCACTAATGTTAAAATGTACTTACCAATCTATGTCCCAGATAGAAGCCTGCTTCTTCTGTTGCCACTATTGGCATGTTGGTCAGAGATACGTGGAATCTGCGCAAAACCATACACCAGTCAATTATATTAGGGCCGATTTCACAATATACTGATAGCTTCCTAAATATTGGTATCAGCTGCTAGCGTTTCTACGAAATAGATGCGAAATTTAGCTTGTGTGATAAACACGCAAATAAATTATGTAGGTATTGATGTTATTTTGAATGCGTAAGTTCTAATTTTATTTATGAATTGTAAGTACCGAAGTGAGACGCTAAGCGGAAGAGTGGCCCAAACTCAATAAGCAGTTTTGAGTTGTTCGATCAATTATTATTTATGATTCGAGAATTTATGGTTATCAGCTATATTTATATGAGTAACAAAGTTTAAAATAAACTCTAATTTTGTTAACATGTCTTGAAACTAAAATTGGCCACTCTGACTTTGAAGATTTAGAAATATAATCAATTTGGAATAAATAACTCAATTTTCCATTTTTTGATTTGGCTACTTTTTCCGATGAGCGCCTCAACTGTCAGATAAGCTATCAAGACTTTAGCTGTATACTGTGAAACACTCCCTAGTGTCCTCACCTGTCCCGCACGATGGTGAGTTTGAATGTAGCCCTGAAGTGAGGTTCATCCAAACAGGGGAAGGTCGAACGCGCATGCGTCAACCAAAACCGTGACACTGCGCACCTACTGTAATAAAAACACATTAGTATTTTTACAAGTGTTATGACGTCACTCGATTAGTGTATTTGCCATTGTCAAGAATATTTATCTTCAACATCTTTTTTTTTACTACTTACATTTGACCACAAGTCACCTGATGTTAAGTGACGATGTGGTCGAAGATGGCGCCACGCTACACCTGGACTGGGAACTGGCTCTCAAGTGAGGCTGCCGGAACACACCGATATGTGCTCGGCGACAGATTCTTAACTAGCTAGCCAGGCGAGCACTAAAAAATGCCCTACCACCAAGCTATGGTTTCTTCACCGAAAGCTCAAGCCCATTGTTGGATTCGAACCCACGTCCTACGGATCGAAAGCCGACGTCACTACCGCTGAGTCATCATCGCTGTAAAAACTGAGATGCCGCAACGGCCCAAAGTGAGTGTTGTCCTCCAATAACAAAAGACGCCACTCCGCTCTGTCCCGCGCCACAAAATAATGCCTGCTAAATATATTAATCAATTCATTAATAGTGTATTTTATTAGCCGAGCACCTATCGGTGTGTTCCGGCAGCCTCACTTGAGAGCCAGTTCCCAGTCCAGGTGTAGCGTCGCGCAACCTACGGCCACATCGTCACGTAACATCAGGTGATTTGTGGTCAAACGCTACTATGTAAGTACTAAAAAAAAACACGTTTTTTTAGCGTTTTGATCGTGGTTATTCCCTTCATAAATAATTTACTTACTGCCTGTGAGTTCCAGTGAGGAAGAACCCGCGTTGCTTGTCGTTTCTCTCCAGCCGCGTGATGAATCTGAGACTCAGCGTATAGTTGTATTTACGACGCAGCTTCTCCTGGAAATGTTGTTTTATTGATTACTAGCTGTTCCCCGCGGTTGGGCTACCCGCATGGGCTACAGTTTATCGCGATAAAAAGTAGCCAATGTCCTTCCGCAGGGTTCAAAATATCTATGTACCAAATTTCATTTCAATCCATTCAGTAGTTTAGGCGTGAAAGCGTATTATTTATTCTGTATACTCCAAAATTATTCCCGCACTTCGGTGCCCGCCTCGTTACCCGCTGCGCTGCGGCCACTGCATGGCCATGGACGGCGGGGCGGCGCGGTGGTTTTATCTCGGGCTTTAGACTATCTCTGTACAGTCAACGACAAAAGTAGCTGAACAAGAACAAATTTTCCAATTCTCTTTATCATCTTAAACAGACGACTTTCGACCGATTTATCACTTAACATCATGTGTGTTGTGGTATGGTCAAACGCAAACTTGTAAGTTGTAGGAAAGAAAACAAACTTTACTGGCCTAATACGCATTTGGGAAATCGAGTATGATCCGCTACTTTTGTCGCTGACTGTACCGAATTTCATGTAAATCTGTTCAGTAGCTTAGGCGTGAAAGACGACAGACATACAAACAAAGTGGTTTAGGCGTGAAAACGTAACAACAGGCAGAACTCTAACAGACAGACAGGCAGAGGGTTTATGCGTGAAAACGTAACAACAGGCAGAGGGTTTAGGCGTGAAAACGTAACAACAGTCAGAGGGTTTAGGCGTGAAAACGTAACAACAGGCAGAGGGTTTAGGCGTGAAAACGTAACAACAGGCAGAGGGTTTAGGCGTGAAAACGTAACAACAGACAGAGGGCTCTGCCACTCTGTCTGTCTGCCATAGTCCCTAGGGACTACTTTCGCATATCCTACCTACCTTATCTACCTTGACCCTACTTTCTAGTAATCCGACCACATCGTCATTTATGATCAGGTGACTTGTGGTCAAACGCTACCCTGTAAGTAGCAAAAAGTAACATACAAACTCGCTTACTTACTCACTCGCTCAGTCTCACACTCCTACCTTGAACTCGATATACGTCTGGTCACCTCACGGGTAGTCCAAAACCTTAGCGACCTTGGGCCTAACTGGTAGTTAGTTTGAACCAGACTCAAAAAGGGCCCGCAATGTCACGTTCATGTCACGCACGACGAGCACACACACACACTCACTCACTCATCAACATCAGCCGGAAGAAGTCCATTACTGAAGATAGGCCTCCCCTTTTAAATGTCACCAGATACAGCTATCATTTGCATCCCTCGGCTCCCTGCGACTCTTACAATGCCGTCGCTCCACCTAGTGGGACGCCTACCAACAGATCGTGTTCCAGTTCGTGGTCGCCACTTAAGAACCTTTCTTTCCCACCGGTTATCGGTACTCACTCGCTGATACTAAACTTTGACCTTGACACTAACCTTGAACTCGATATACGTCTGGTCGCCTTGCGGGAAGTCCAAAACCTTAGCGACCTTGGGCCCGACGGTCCCGCCAGACTTGAAGAGGGCTCTCTCTGTCACGTTCATGTCACGCACGACGAACACACACACACACACACACACACTCTCTGATACTAAACTTTGACCTTGACACTAACCTTGAACTCGATATAAGTCTGGTCGCCTTGCGGAAAGTCCAAAACCTTAGCGACCTTGGGCCCGACCGTCCCGCCAGACTTGAAGAGGGCTCGCTCTGTCACGTTCATGTCACGCACGTTGAGCACGACGAACAGCGTGTCACGGTCCACTTTGAAGTCTATTGACACTTCGCCTGTTGAGAAACATTGGCTAGAACCTGGATGAAGAATGGTGACAGGTTGTGCTAAAACAATTATCTAAAACTGGCACACGAAAGCAATTTTATTATAAAGTAGCAATAACAAAACAATAGCAATCTCTGTCGCGCTCATACCTTTGACAGCGTGCGAGAGAGACGAAGATACTTTCATAATGCGTATGCAGTGACACGTTGTGCAGTAAGCTCATTCACAAATATTACACAAGCGACTCTTATATCCTAGCATAACCTACCCCATAACTCCTATTTCTTAACATAACTTACCCCATAACTCTTGCTTCCTAGCATAACCTACCCCATAACTCTGTTTCCCTAACTTTTCCTATCCCAAAACTCTTATTTCCTAACGTAACCTCCCCATAACTCCTTTTCCCTAACGTAACCTACCTCGTAACTCGTGTCTCCTAACATAAAGTACCTCATAACTCTTGTTTCCTAACCTACCCTACCCCATAACTCTTATTTTCTAACGTTACCTCCCCATAACTCCCTTTTCTTAACGTAACCTACCCCATAACTCTTGTTTCCTAATTTAGCCTACCCAATAATTCTTGCTTCCTAACCCAGCCTACCCCATATTTCAATTTCAATTCAATTCATTTTCAATTTTTTTATTTATTCAATAGGATACATTGTAATCACTTTAAAACGTCAAACTTAAAACTAGCTACGCCTGTTCCAACCTCCTTACGCCGGCAAAAGAACAGGCAAGAAACGCCCGGCATAACTCCTTTTTCCTAACTTAACCTACCTCGTAACTCGCCAGTGGTGAGGTTTGGATGCAGCCATAGACTATAGTGCTTCGGTATGACGAAAGTGGGCAGCCTAGCGCCTCGCCACGGGAACACAGCCCCGTTGTGTGCTATACGTTCCCTGGACAAATAAAAAGAATATGACAAACAGCGTAGCACAGATCATCATCAGCCTTTTACGTCCACACTGCTGGTCTCTGGCCTTCTCTCAGAGAGAGCACGCGCCGTAATGTAGCACGCGGGCCCAGTGCGGGTTGGTACATGTCGCATGCACGCGAATGTTGCGGTTTTTGGACACGCCGGTTTCCTCGCGATGTTTTTCTTCACCGTTTTTGAGCGATGGTAAATCCGCACATAACATAATCATAGGTGCGGGGCCGAGAGGATTCGAACTCGGTGTCGGTGCCTTTCGGTCACCATCGCTCATCATCGGGGCACAGATAATGAAAACAACTTTTTTTCACCCCTCACAAGGACCACAAGTCACCTGATGTTAAGTGACGATGTGGTCGCCAGGCTACACCTGGACTGGGAACTGGTTCTCGAGTGAGGCTGCCGTAACACACCAATAGGTGCTTGGCGACAGATTCTTAACTCGAGGCTGGTAGCACTAGAGAATGCCCTACCACCAAGTTATGGTTTCATCACGATGTTTTGACTGAGCCATCATCGCTTTATAACAGCTGTGATGATTATAAGGTGATGATGATGATGATGATGATGTTTCCTTACTTGTTCGCAGCCGCTTCGCTAGCTGAAGCATCAGTAGTTGCCTCTCCCGATAACATTGTAGCTTCAGACGCGCAAGGACAGTCTGAAACAAAAAATCTACGTTAGAGACAGAAAATATCAATCAATCAATCAATCGTTTTTTATTCAATAGGACACATTGTGGTCGCTTTAAAACGTCAAACTTAAAACTAGCTACGCCTGTTCAAATCTCCTTACGCCGCCAAAAGAACAGGCAATTTTATTCTTATCACAAATTGATTGAATTGGAGCAAGTTCACTACAATCCAAAGCTTTTTTGTCATTATATTAAATAGTCCGATATTTTATAATTAGCTTAACTAATAAGATTCCTCTTGGTTGGTTGTGCACATTGGGATATGGGAACATGGACATTAACGAGTCACGGGATCACAACCAAAGCAGACCAGCAGCGCGATTCCAATTCAAACGGAAACTCTTCCGATCACGGATTTGGAAAAGTTTCCGCAAGAATTTATGGACACGATTCATTAATCTGAATTCGGAAACTGACATTTAATTCGACAAACCAGCTGCTCAATCACGGAAAAGTTTTCGGCATCTATTTGCTCTCGGAAAACGTTTCCGTGAAGCGAAAGTGACGTCGAATCCGACACGGAAACTTTCCGAGTGAATTAGAATCGCACTACAGACACCACAAGCAGCATCCGTTAACTTACCTCCTACTATGATTATACTATGGCGCTGTGACAAAACACGCTCGTACGCTCATTTAGAGGTAACTGCGTGATCTATATCTGTCCCTTTCTAACGTAAGCTTCCGTTGTCACGCTTCTTAAAGCGTAGCAACGTGTTGGTACTATCGTAGCAACTAGCAACGCGTTGCTACTACGCTACGCTTTTGGGCTACTACGGAAGCGCCGTAGCTAGTGTGCTACGGGTGGCTACGGCATTGATTGCTGTTACTTTGTTTAGTATTGTTTGAGCTTTCAGTTGAGTTTTATTGTAAGTACTAAAGTATAGTACCAACGCGTTGGTATGCTTTGACAAGCGTGATATGACATGATCCTATACACTCACTACTAGGCTCCATAAAGTTAGCAACTTCTTCAAAGGTCAACCAACATAGTACGTTTTTCAACAAAATCCCAAGTGACTTGTCTATAGCAAAATTTCAAGAACATGTAATAGAGAAATCTGAAGTGAAACACACGCTAAGTCGGTTGAACACTGACATTTATTCTGTCATAACATACAGTGAGGGTATGCCGACTACCCTCACTAATATACTACATGTATCCCTTTTGAAAAGAGAAGAAAAAAATGTTAACTTAATATAATTTGAAACTATATAAAAAAAACTATATGTATATATGTAAATCTAAGATGAGATGTAAAACAAGAACAACAATACACATGTAGTTAATCAATAATGTCTTACAAGTAAGTATTTATATTATGGTTACTCTTTTACAATTGTGTTATAAACTTAAATAAGGCATTTGTAGATTTCTAATAAAAGACAGTTATGAACTATCCTGGTTATCTTTACCGAACAACAAGTTGGACAGTAACATTCGTGTAGTTCGTTCCCTCGAGTGATAACTCCGCCGGAGGACGCGCGTGTTCCATAATTTATGGATGTTTACGACACACACAAAACTATTACACTTATTTAGCACTTTATTTTATCGGTTCGCGTTGTTTAGACACTAAATCAAATCACCGCTGCCACCATGAAGTGAAACACACGCTAAGTCGGTTGAACACTGACATTTATTCTGTCATAACATACAGTGAGGGTATGCCGACTACCCTCACTAATATACTACAAAATCTTGTTAGCAAAGCTATCACAAAATCTCGGACTATTTAGATGGAAAGCTTGGTGTTGTAGTGTATATAGTAAAAAATAGTAATAAGAATAAAGTTGTCAATTTGATCGCGCTCAAAAAATTCCCTGCCGGGCGTTTTTGTCGGTTCTTTTGCCGGCGTAAGGAGGTTGGAACACGCGTAGCTAGTTTTAAGTTTGACGTTGTAAAGTTATTACAGTGTAATCTATTAAATAAAAAACTATTGTTTTTTTGCTTTTTTGGTGTAGGTGGTCGCGCCCAAAAAATTACCTGCCGGGCGTTTCTTGCCTGTTCTTTTGCCGGCGTAAGGAGGTTTGAACTGGCGTAGCTAGTTTTAAGATTAACGTTTTAAAGTGATGTCACAATGTATCCTATTGAATAAATATTTTTGAATTTTAGCCTTTTAATATTTTTTTTTCTTACAGGGTTGAGGGGTAGCGTAGACAACTAGAAGGGCGCTGATGAATATAGCTGAGAAGACGAGTGCGGCAAGGCAAAGGGCGCGCCTCTGAGAGCACACCGCGACCGGCGCCTCGCGGAGCTCCAGCATCTCTCGGGCTTTGTCCGTGTCTGGAACAAACGTGACGGTAAATCAATTAATAAAAATAAATAAAAAAAATTAATTAATTAACATTTAATCAATTAATTAATTAACATTTAATTTGGAAACTCTTGACAATCATATCTACCTATCTGTTAAAATAAGAATCAGTCTTAGAATTTTTCGCCAAGCACCTATCAGTACCCCCCCTAGTACAAGTTTTAAAAACGATAAAAGTTTTCGTAATCGTCGACGTTTACCACCGCCGACTTGTCAAAGTGGCAACTCGATCTGCTTTAATTCAAAAAGTAACTCAATAACATTGTTGGAATATGATTATAACGATTTAAAATAACCCGTATTAACGATTTCAGCTCGTCCAAGTCTCGGTAAGATCCGCTGAAAAAAATATATTATGTATGGATGGAAACGAAAACTTTTATAGTTTTTGTAAACTATCAAAACCTGTACTAGGGGTACAGGTGTAGCGTGGCACATCGTCACTTAACATCAAGTGACTTGTGGTCAAACGCTACCCTGTAAAAAGTAAAAAATTAGTACCAACTACTTGCACCCCGTGGTTTCACCCACGTCTTTACTTGGAAACCTTTTTCCGGGATAAAAAGTAGCCTACGTGGTAATCCAGGGTATAAGCTATCTTTATTCCAAATTTCATTCGGATCCGTTCAGTAGTTTTTGCGTGAGAGAGTAATACACAAAGTTTCACGTTTATAATATTGGTAGGATGACGTCGTAAAACATAATGCATAACACATCCACAATTCACACTCTATACACATCCGTCCTGCTGTTTCTTATACCTTACTATCCACTGCACCCCTAACAAGGCTCTAGCCACCTCTTGACACAATTCCCGCCGAACTCTTAACCCCAACCAGGGTTTCTCAAAGTGTAGAACGTTAACCCCTAAGGGAAGAATTAATTTGAGCATCGATTTAATATGAGACAAGAAAGGAGCCCACCGATTGCATTAATCTATCTATCTAAATATGTAAAAACTAGCGATAAAAAGTAACCTTATATACGTCCTTTCTTAGGCTGTAGACTATCTCTGTACCAAAGAACAATGGCCAAAACGGACCCGAAGTCGTATGAAAACGATTTATATACGATAAAAATTTTAATTTTTTGCCTATTAAGATTATACAAACGATATTTCAAAGAAAGTGTAGAAAAAAAAGATATTGATATTTTAACTTCGGAGTTTCTTAGGACATTTTTCAACTTACACGATGTTTGGATGTTTTGAATGCACTCCGCATTTTCTTTTTCATTCCGTTTCACGCTTTGGAAGTCGGCCCTACTTAAATTAAGTCATTAATTATTGCATTATCACCAAGATTACATACACATACAAAGTTTCAAGTCGATACGACAATTAGAAGTAGGTGAAAATTGACTTCTAAGATTTGATTACATTGTTAGTTAGTTAGTTAGTTAGTTAGTTAGTTAGTTAGTTACAAGTCAAGCTAATATAAGTGTTTTAAAATCAACATTATTCAGCATAGTCAAGTGACACTGACAAAAACGAAAATTTTATACAACATATATTGCGTTCAGGTCCAGGGCAGTATGAAGAGTGGCCAATGTTCTTTCATTAAATAAATGAAGGACGAATGAATTTTCCTTGCTAAGTTACAAAACTAAAAAGTAAAAGATCAAATATGTTGTGAGCCTGCGTTGCAAGGACTAGCGCCTGCAGTAGGCATACATTGCCTGAGTCACCTCAGTCACAGATCAGAAATCAGTTCAGTAGTTTAGGCGTGAAAGCAACAGACAGACAGACGGAGTCACTTCCGCGCTATCATATTAGTAGGGATAGTAACGATTGATTTGTGTGATCCCCTATGAACGCCTCAACTTGCTTTAAATTTCCAGAAAAGGTCAAGTTACTTCGAGAGGTTCTTCCAAGGCTTGATTGAAAGAACTAGAGATGTCACGAATATTCGGCTACTATTCTGTATTCGGCCTATTCGGCCACGTTTTTGGTACCAAATCGTGGACAAAAAAGACACATCATATTACTCAAGATTTGTATTTATTACCAAATTACAATATTTTAATAAGTAAAATTAATCAGCGAAGTTGTGATGGATAAAAACAAGCTTTTCAGAATTTGATGGTAGCAAACGATTACGCTTTTCATCGTAAATGATACCAGCTTAGTGCCGAATGTTCGGCGGCCGAATATTCGGCGCTTCGGCCGATAGCGTTGCAAAACATTCGGTATTCGGCTAAATCACTATTCGTGGCAACTCTAGAAAGAACCTCATTGCTTTCTTTTGTTTTACTTCCAAGGATTGCAGTCTTTTGGATAACTCAATAAAGGGACGCTGAGTTCCAAGTTTGAGAAACCCTATCCTAGACAGTGCCGTTCATTCCCCTTAGCCACCGTCGTGTTAAGGACACTTCATTCATCTTGACACTTAGTTTTTTCAGACACCAAGCGACGTGTGTCTTGCATACAAGGCGCCAACACCGAGTTCGAATCCTCTCGGCCCCGCACCTATGACTTAATAAGCTATGTGCGGATGGATGTACCATCGCTCAAAACGGTGAAGGAAAACATCGTGAGGAAACCGGCGTGTCCAAGAACCGCAACATTCAAGGGCATGCGACGCGACATCTACCAACCCGCACTGGGCGTGTAGGGATGCGCAAAAATACTTGAGTATCTACTACATACTTTATCGATGACATTTTTGGACTCGATATTTTTCTTATATCATGGCGAATTACATCACCAATCTATGTATGCTCTATGGTAAAGTGAGGTCTTCTCTTTGTTTAATTTCAGAGAAATTGGAAATAACAATAATTATCATCGTTCTGATAAATTAGTGATTTTTTGTAATTTCGTTATGACACGAAAATCCAGTTGTAGCGAGATGCCATTTTCGAACACATCGTCACTTACCATCAGGTGATTTATGGTCAAACATTTCCCTGTACGTAGTAAAACAAAACATAACTCACCGACTATAGAGTCAGATAAAAAATACTCAATACTAGAATACTCGAATAACTCGATACTTAGAGTCAGATAAAAATACTCGATACTAGAATAACTCGATACATTTATTCCGATACCAATACCGGGTATCGATGATTTTGTTATGATACCATATTTCTATCAGCATGGTACATTACAGCGCATACTCTCTCTCTCTCGCTCTGAGAGAAGGTCTGTGTCCCAGCAGTGGGAACGTAATGGGCTGATGATGATGATGATGTAAATACTTACCAGCCAAAAACGCCACATCGTCCAAATCTTGATCCACCATGTTACGCCACGCAGCTGCTAACCAGAACAGAAATATTAGATCAGTATGTTAATTAGTTAGTTACAAATCAAGTTAATAAAAGTGTTTTAAAAAGGGGTAAAATGTATATACCTGTCTACCAGGGATGTAAAAATTTAGCCATCCGCGGATGCAGATGCGGATGCGGATTATTATAAGTTCACATCCGCGGATGCAGATTTGATGCGGATGCGGATGCGATGCAAATGCGGATACAGATTTTGTGATTTTGTGTTTTTTAAAAAAACAATTATTTAAAGTTTAAGTGCATAAATAAATGAAAATCAATTTAAAATAACCTTTTTATTTATTTTATCATACTTCTGTCTGCAATTACCAAAACAAACGCGAAGAACGTGCCACTCTGACTCCGCCCACTTTCTTTACATAATGTTGCTTGTTGATGTGAATCTGCATCCGTAAAAACTCCGCATTGATGTGAAAGCGGATGCAGATGTCTGAATTAACGCGAATATTCTGCATTTATGGATGCGGATGCGAATATTCGTAACACCCCTGCTGTCTACTAAGTGGGCATCCATTAATTACGTGAGTCATTTTTGAGAATTGTTTCGACGATATTTGGAAAGACAGATCTGGCAACACTATTCACCCCTACCTTTAGCAGAACCGTTCCTGTCGGCCTTATATTTGCCGATGGGCTCCATCTGTATGCCGTCCATCTCACGCCAAGCGCCTCATACCGAACGTCATCTGAGGATAAAAAAAGTAAGAAAAAAATTCCGACTTTTTGGCGGCAATTGAACCGTCTACATGAAAATTTTGTATTTTTTTTCCAAAAGTTGTGTTTCTGCGAGTGTTAACGTGTGATATTAGTGGATTATTAACCATTATGTGTTCGTTAAGGCGTACGAGTGTGGGAAATTGAAATAAAGGTGTGAAAGTGACTTTTCTAGTTGCTCCAAAAAAGTCCGTGTAAAGTTTAAGTAATTTTTTAATAATATAATATAATAATAATAATATCATTTATTCAGTCAGACACGGAGATCCATTATACAAAAATTTAAAACTCAAAACAACTATTAAGTACCTAAATAAAAATGAAAGTAAATAAAATAAAATAAAGTACAATACAATACATACATAAATTAAAATAGGTAACAAAATCCAATTCTGAACTTTTCGCACCACATCCGTGTGCTGATCAACTAACATAATGTGTAACTATGTCAATTGACCAACACCCGAATGTGGTGATTCAGAATTGGACAGTCATATCTGTCTACAATAGCTTTCAGAATGCTGTTGCCACTCGCACGTGTTCTGCACAAAAGAGACGCGACTTTTTTGCGCATGATGGCTGCAAAACCATCAGTGCGCGCCTCCATGAACATGGTCGATGCGCTGCAGAAACGTGGGAGCCGCATCAGCATTCTGAAAGCGTTATTGTATTGGACACGCAGGGTGTTGAGGGTTTTTTGCGTGTATGTTGTCCACAAGTTACTACCGTAGAATGATTGGCAGTATGCCTTAAAAAGTGTAATCTTAACTTCATCAGAGCAGGAACTGAATCTTCTGGACAGCATATTGGCTCTCACCGTCAACGCCCTGCGTTCCCTTTCTATGTCTGAGTCATCTTTGAGATCCTCTCTCACTAGATAACCCAGATATTTTAACTGTTTCACTCTATGTAGAGGCACTATGTTTAAGCACTATCGTCTTTGACCCGGCTTGTTGCTGGGTCCCATAATCACATCATCATCATTAACATCATTAATACTTGACCCTGGCAAATACACCAATCGTGTGACACCATTACAAAAAAGAAAAAAAATATAGCATAATTATTTTCATTTTTTTAATCGTAATACATTTTCACTACTACATAATTATTATATTAAAAGCATCAGCTGAAAATTACATTGTATTACCAACACAGCGGAGTAGAAAAAAAAAACTGTTTTACCCATTATTTTCCCCTATTTCCATAAAAATAAACAGGAAAAAAAAAAAGGAATAAACAGGAAGGGGAAAATATTCTATTCAGCCAGGCGCGTCATTAAAAGTTCAAAAGCGCGTCACAAAAGGCTGTTCACATGGTGCGTGTTCCCGCGTAAATGATCGCGCCATTACCTGCGTGGGCTAGGGCTGTCGGCCTGTCACTTTTAAGTGACGTAATAAAAAACTGACTATCGCGACTGTACCACGGGCAAGAAGTGCTTAAATTCTAAAGGCATTAAAATTGTATGTCTCTTCACGCGTTATTAATAAATATTTTATCAATATATGGTTTTGTTTTTGTTTGAGTTCTCAATATTTTGGCTCTGTTGCAAAACAATAGAACAAAGAAATAATTCAAATGACAAAATAAAAATACATGGTATAAATAAATATTTCGTTTCAAAAACAATTTTTTATGTGACTGGCAGTTAAAAAAGTACTATGTTTTATCAATAAAAACTATAGCTCAAAAAAATTTGCTCTGCTTTTTTGTAGCGGTGTTTATAGGACTCTTTGCAGAGTCCGCCATTACATTCTCTCCGGAGTCCGCCTGGGGAAGTCACACCTCTGTCAGTTATGCAACCGTCATACAGTGTGTTCCGGATTGAAGGGCAATGTTTTCAGTGAAATTACAGGTTTACAGGGTATAAACAGAGATTTTACATCTAATCTGTTAGGGTAACAAACGCAATGTATTGCCGCTCAGGATTTTGAACTGTAATGGGTAAGCATGGCATATAACATCAGGCGAGCGACTTGCTCGTCTCATAACACATTCAAAATATGTAAAAAAAAATACAGCTTAATACAAAAAGCTGCAATGTAAAACTCTGCTTTGTTTTGGCTTCTGACAGCCCTGCATGGAACCACAAGCAAGGATAGTTTTCCCGCGCTTTACTTTTTTTTAGCTACGTACACTCCCCTTTTGCCCCACTAAGAAGGTAAGAAGGTTCTTGTGAATTTCAAAAACAAAGACTTTCATGTTTTTGAACGGAACTGCTTTTAAAATGTTTTGCCCGCTAAGATCGAATAGTGATGTGCGTAAACAGCTGGGTAGGATATAAATCTGTGCCTATAGAAAAGTGAAAACTTATAAATCATTTATCAGTCATAATTTAGCAGACATCTTTTTGGCGGTAATTGAACTGTCAACGAGAAAATGTACCTTATTTTATTTTCCAAGACCTGCGTTTGTTTGAGTGAGATAATGTGTGATATTGGTGGAACCATTGTGTATTCGTTAATATGTAGTGTAGTAAATTAAAAAAAGTCGTTAATAATTATACACAACTAGCTGTTCCCTGCGGTTTCACCCGCGTGGGCTACAGTTTATCGCGATAAAAAGTATCCTATGTCCTTCCCCGGGGCTCAAATTATCTCTATACCAAATTTCATTTAAATCGGTTCAGTAGTTTAGGCGCGAAAGCGTATATATTCCGTATACTCCAAAATTATTCCCGCACTTCGGTGCCCCTCACCGCGTTACCTGCTGTATCCATTATCCTATTTTAATTCTAATTTTTTTTGACCGCGCGTTTGAACCGCGCAGCTAAAGGCCGTCCTGGTTCGTAAATTGCGACCGCAGTTTACCTATTTCATAGAATATTCTCCCGCCTTCGGTCCTCACCGCGTTTCCCGCGGCACTGCGGTGCAGCGGGTTTATTTTTCTACTACTACTTACATTTTTAAACTCGTGATATCTTTCGAACGGAATGTCCGAATTGAATAATTCAAAAAGTTATATGAAGGGATTGAAGCAGTTTTGAATGAGAAGTAATTTATTTTGATAAGGATTAATACCAAGATACAAATAAAGAGTCTTTCTTAGCGGCGGCATTAAAATTAAATTTTTAAAATAAAAAAAACACTTATTGTGTCATAACTATAATAGTTAGACATATGCTCTCGCGGACTTTTTTGTACATCTTAATAGGACCTACAAACCCGTAATACATTGTTTCGTTCTATTGTCAATAGTTTTTACAGCGCACGCAAAAATAGGTTTTCGATTTCATACCTTGGGTTAAAAAATAGCAATTTTCTTACGGATCCCTAAATTTTTTGGAAATAAAATATAGCCTATAGCCTTTCTCGATAAATGGACTATCCAACACTAAAAGAATTTTTCAAATCGGATCAGTAGTTCCGGAGATTAGCGCGTTCAAACAAACAAACAAACAAACAAACTCTGCAGCTTTATAATATTAGTATAGATATGTATGTCTTATGTATGTGATGTCATAAAAAAAGTTCGAATAGAGATGTGAGTAGGAAACCATTTGCCTATGAAAATGTCAAACCTTTAAAATACATTTGGGATGAAAAATAACTTCTGTAGAGTTGCTTCAAAAAGTCCATGTAAATAAGTATAATTTGAAAGTATTGAATTCTGGCGGGAAATTAAATCTGTTACAAAGCCGCGTCCTCTCTACATAAAAAGTAACACATACATAGATAGATAACACATGATATTGTTTCACCACAACAACAGCAAAATAGAACAACATAAAAGGAAAGATCTTAACGCTAGTGTTACCAAGGGCTACATAGTACATAATTATACATACAATGTAGTAATACATAGTTCAACGTTCCAACTGCAAAATTACAACGCAATTTCCAAACGGGACGCTTAACGTCGTAATGAAATTCCGTGCAGACCGTGCAAAGCAATTTCCTGTTGCCAATCGTTCACAGCTCAACGGATATTAGCTATTTGTCAGTTTAATATAGCAACACAGCATTGGTAGCTTTTTACATGGTAGCATCAACATAATTATATTAATCTGCATTAATCAACCGTCAGCGTTAATATCTGGGTTCTAAATATGTAATACCTATTTATTATGTATCTAGGTACATCACATATTTAAGTAAGTAGATTACATTTGCGCGTAACTCAATTTTCTACAGAAACCTAAATTATCTGAAGTTTTAACCAACAACAATAATTTAGATAGGTATAATATATACTATTAATTGTTCTCCTCTCCTCTATTTATTTAATAATTTATTGTTATTGTACCCAGCAGGGCCCATAAACTCCATAGTGATCTTAGTTCAACCTTTATGTATATCTAACTATTGTTACATTATAGGAAAGCAATAAATTCTATGAATCTTATACTATTTTATAGTAATCTGGCATTTCTGGCAATACTGGAAGTTTCTAGCACTTTGCGCTTCTGCCTCATCAACAAATAATGGCCATATTATAGAGGTTGTATTCAAATCAAATCAAATCAAATATTTATTTATTGACATAAAAGTGGGATACAATTATAAATGGGTCCATGGACTCCTGAACTAGTTAAAACTGTATTTCAGGAGCCAAGGCTTCTTCCATCAAATGACAAATAATTTTTCAGAATTCAGAATCATAGACTAGAAAAACTGCGTTCAATATGTTTTTTTTATAATTGTTTGCATTGTATTACTACCTTACCGTTTCTGAAATAAAAAAGCAGGTCGCACCGTTTTTGTCTTTTATAAAAAGCTGCATTGGAAAATTGCTCGCTAAATACGCAGTTAAAATCTAAGCAAGGCTTGCATACGAACACCTGAGATGAAATTGGGATTTATGCATTTATTATTAATTTTCTTTCATTACATGTACCTATTACAATTTGTTCAAAATATTTATTGGAGATATTTAAACGCTCTTGTTTTTTTTATAAGTCTGATAGAAGCTAAAAGCCCAATGAAAAGGATGAGTTTATTTCATAGAAATAACAAAATATAAATAAAGATTTCAAGACTGCATTATTATAAATCAAGACTTTTAGGACCACGAATAAAATAAAATTAATAAAAAGTACTCACTCAGCGCTTAGCTCCCTAATCAGTACACAAGAACGTCACTTCACTATTATCGATTTTAAAACGAAATGTTTTGTTCCAAAATCAAACTGAATACGATTTATTTTCTTCACAATTCGAAATTCCAATTTATATGACAGGAATCAACAGGAAATCGCGAAGAAAATTCCGGCGTTGGCCTACGTAGCGGGCCCCGGAGCGAGTGTAGGGAAAATCGATTGTAGGACGGCTTACCCTACGGTAGAAAGAGACGGGTGTATGGAGTAAATGTTCGAGTAGGAAAGAGACGGAGATAGGGGTAGGAAGCTTCTGGGTGGGTTGAACTCTGACATTATGCGATGTTGTTTTTTGAGGGGCTACCGTTTGTTTTTGTTATTTTTGTTTTTATTCTCTTTACATTGGTTTCCAATAGAAAAAAAAAAACTAAAAGATATAACTGGGCTAAAAATGTGGGCCGTGACCAGCGTTACGAGACGTCCCTATTTTGACGGGCCGTCCCGATTTTTAAATAAAAATAAAATATCCCGCGCGTGATAGGCTCAGTCCCGCTTATACCTCGACCGTGCGTGCAGCGTGCTGGAGAAGCGCGGGCGGCACAGAAAAGTGTGGACTGGCCGAAGTATCATACCATTATCAGCCTTCCACGTTCCCACTGCTGGGACTCTGGCCTTCTCTCAGAGAGAGAGTATCATATTTTTATTTAAATACATTATCTATGGCTATTTTTGTTATCTATTGTCACTTATACATAATTTGAACTCAAATAAAAAGATAAATCTAATCCCGCTTTTTTCACTCAAAAGTTCCAAAATCCCGACTTGGCATAAAATAAATCTGGCAACGCTGGCCGTGACCGTCTTCTACCACGCGGGCCCAGTGCGAGTTGATAGATGTCGCATGCCCTTGTATGTTGCGGTTATTGGACACGCCGATTTCCTCATGAGGTTTTCCTTCACCATTGTGAGCGACATACCAAATTTCGCTCAAATCCGTTCAGAAGTTTTTGCGTGAAAGAGTAACAAACATCTATCTATCCATCCATACTCAAACTTTCACGTTTATAACATTAGTAGGACAACCTCACTTACGAATTTCTTAAAAAAATTACCTTTAGAGATACTTTGGCAAAAAAAAACTATGCACGGAAACTTCTCCATTATGATCGATAGTAGCCCCCTCTCGTTAAACCACTTGTGCATTGCAACTAGACCAGTGGGGATGCTGCGATGCAAGCGATCAATACTCACCTAGTGACGCGCCGTGCTTCACAGATTTCAAGCTTTGTTGATGATGAAAAAAAGCTTGGGATTTTAGTGAACTTGCTCCAATTCAATCAATTAGTAATAAGAATAAAATTGTCAATGTGATCGCGCAAAAAAATTACCTGCCGGGCGTTTCTTGCCTGTTCTTTTGCCGGCGTAAGGAGGTTGGAACAGGCGTAGCTAGTTTTAAGTTGACGTTTTAAAGTGATCACAATGTATCCTATTGAATAAAATAATATATTTTGAATTTGAATTCTGTTGAGGTAAATCAAACTAAAGAGCCATTTTGTATTTTCGAACGAAATTCCTTATCGCGCGTTACGAAAGGGGGTTAGACCATTGACCTATAATATCTCAATGGGTTAGACGGAAAAAATTAAGAGCAAAAGTTGCAACGACACTTTTTGCTATAGTTAAGACGTGCGGCGTGTGCGTTTCTATTTCTGTCTCTCTCTCTCTCTTTCTCATAGAAAGCAGGCCAGTTGTTTTCGTTTCGCCTTTATAAAAAAAAAAAGTTATTGGCTGCACCTTTTAAATATTTTTTTTTGTTTCGTTTTTCTCTTGTATTAATCGAAAGGAACTTCGTTCCATCCGGGTGTCCCTTGACGCCTCTCAAGTTTTATTCTTATTACCATTGATTGAATCGGAGCAAGTTCACTAAAATCCCAAGTTTTTTTTTGAAATAAGAGTACTAATTAGAGGATTCAAACTATCTACATACCAAAAAACAAGATCGGTTCGGCCGTTTAGAGATCCATTCTATTTTTAAACTCTTTAGTTTTGTTAAAATAATACTTTACAATCAAATTGTGGAAATTGCTGCATTACAAAAGTAAAATATCGATTATTAATCATTTGCAAGACACACCATAAATACAATCATTTTATATTTGCCGCCCCAAGCCTACCTACTCTCGCCAGTCGCCACTCTGCACGCTCAATGTCTATTCACGCTAGAATCTGTCGGCCGTACAACACCCTAATCGATCTGCTGGATGGATGGATAGTTTATAGGCGTCTAGGCGATTGCTCTGCAGACTTTAAAAATAATTGACAAATAAGTTTTACTGTCACTGTCTGATGTCAAATGTTGTTTAAATTTCTAATGTTACCAGCAAAAGGATCTCTCCAAAATTAATGGTTAATACTCTCAGTACCAAGTACCATGCTATGCTTATACCTAGACCATATATCTTTCAATCATTTACCACTGAACCGTCTACAATAGGAAGAGAAAAATGAAAGTTCTGAAAAATAAAAATGAAATAGTCAATCGCAGTCAGACAGAATAAGGAAATTCATGATTTTTATATGGCATCATGTATTGCGACTGTCAAAATGATCATGTCACAATACCATTGAGATTAGGTCAATGCATAATACTCATAATCGCTAGTCAGCTGTCAGATCAGTTTTGTCGTTGTCAATTGTCTAATGAATTTATGTCTTATGAATTCGCATGTTAAACCCGTCATAATATATTTTGCAATGTTTACGTGAAAAATAGTTTCAAAACAATAATTTATGAACAGTTATTATTATTAAAAGAATACTTTCAGAAACTTTCAGTAGGTCTTTATTTGATAAATGTCGAAACATCAAAACAGTTTTGAATTTATTCACAACAATATAATTGTAAAATGGACGAAATAAAAACAGAATACAACTCAATGTGCCACGGGTGTCTAAGCAATGATCGTCGCATGTCACCGCTGGGTGATAACTCCGAAATGTTTATGCATTTAATTGGAAATCTTCCTTTGGTCTATGTAAGTAATTTCTTTTTAACATGCAATTTTAATTAATACGCAGAATGCCTGTTTCTCTTTTTTCCTAGTTCCCTATTTAAAACATTAAAAATCGAGACTGTTTGATTACTGTCCTTATTTGCCGCCAAAACAACTACACCTTCTTGGTGGTGTTCAGAGGAGGAGGCCTATCAGTGTTCGGAACCGTACGATAATTACCGTAAATATACGATAATTTGGTGCCTACGTACGATGTACGATAGCATATTATTATCGTACGCAGATTTTACGATAATTTCTATCATGATGCAAAATTTGAAATTTTATATTATTTCACTCATGCGCTGATAGTCTAATACGCAGTAGCATGATTTTATTTTGTCCAATAAAATATTGGGATAATACCGGGAAATTCAAGTTCTCTATTCCTATTGGTTCTTACGATCCGCTCTGCTAAGTTTCACCACTGCCGAGACTGTAACTTTATCCAGCGCCTGCTGTACACGCTTTCTTATTGGTTAGTATAGCATCTACCAATGCGAACAAGAGAATATAAGTTATATATATAAGTTCGATATTTCGATTATGTTCTTGCATGCATATCAATATTATAATTTTTATGATTTATTTATTTATAATAGATATTATCCTAAAAAGTACGATAATTTCACTTGAGAGCCAGTTCCCAGTCCAGGTGTAGCGTGGCGCCATCTTCGACCACATCGTCAAAAAAATTCGATCCAATGTACGATAATTTTACGCCCCTGGACGCCCCTGGTACGATAGTCAGTCCACTTTAGGTTGCTATCACTGAGGCCTATGTTCAGCAGTGGACTTCTTCCGGTCGATGATGATAATATGATGATGGACCTTTAGTAATTATGGAAATTTCAGAGAACCGACGAGGTGAAACTGTGCTGGGAATGCAATGCCAAACTGAACAATTTCAAAATATTCCAAACACAACTGAAGAAAGCGCAGGATGTATTGGCTCAGCTTTTTTATGGATCGGTAAGTTTGTTAACCCTACTAATATTTTATAAACGTGAAAGTTTGTGAGTATGGATGGGATGGAATTCAATCAATTACAGTACAATCTCACTAATCCGGCACTATTAAAAACCGGAGGGTGCCGGATTATTGGAATGTTCGGATTACTGGATTATACTGAAAAAATCATAGGTAGTAAATAAAATAAAGCATTTCATAGAGAGAATAAATGTATATAATGTATTAAATTAACATGTAGGTAGATATGTAATTAACTAGTTTTGAAATAATCTTTAATTGAGGTCTGCTTTTGTGCAACTTGTAGTCCTTGCTTAAAAACCTTTTCTCGCATGTTGCGAAGAATTATAATATCTTTGCCAGATATGCCGTTTTCTTCTGCCCATGTTATGCAGGTATTGAAACAAATCAATGCATCATCTGGTTTAACTTTTACAGCAGTTGTAGTAGTTGGTGGCTCCAATATTTCTACAGAGCTTTCTTCTTGTACTGCTTCACATACAATTTCTTCATCGGTCATAATTTGCTCTGTTTCTTCGATTCTAGATAAATCTAATAGACGGATACCAAATCGTTTTTTAAAATTATCCAGCCATCCATCGCTGGCACGAAAATCATCTTTGTGGGTAATTTTTTTATAAAATTCGATTGCTTTGGCTTTCAGAATTTCTCCAGATATAGGAGTGTGTTTAGAACGCCGCTGTATGAACCACAAGTAAAGAGCGTTTTCCATCTTTGGACAATCGCCAACTTTTAGTGTTTTACGCTTTCCTGGCCCTGATTCCATTGTCTTGACGTGGTCTACTATCTTTTGCCTTTTCTTCTTAAGATCGTGTATAGTAGCACGCCCAACACCATATTCTTTTGCCAATTTGCACATGTTTTGTCCAGTATCTAACTTTCTTAAAATCTCCATTTTATTATTCAAATCTAGTGTCTTGTGTTTGCGTTTATTTGTCATTTTTAACTATAAACTATTCTCACTTGAAAAAAACAAATACGTTAGCACGTGCACGTGATAAGTTTTGAGGTTAGACTGCTAGTCGACGACGCAGCGACCAAGCGCACAGGTATAGAGGGGTGAGGGAGGCGTGGGCGGAGGGTTCCGGATTATTGGACGTGCCGATCTATCGAAGTGCCGGATTAGTGAGATTGTACTGTAGTAATAAGAACAAAAATTGTCAATATGATAGCGCCAAAAAAATTACCTGCGGGCGTTTCTTGCCTGTTCTTTTGCTGGCGTAAGGAGGTTGGAACAGGCGTAGCTATAGTTTTAAGTTTGAAGTTTTAAAGTGATCACAATGTATCCTATTGAATAAAGTACAATTGAATTTTGAATTTTGGTGGATGTTTGTTACTATCCCGTAGGAACCTTTTTCCGAGATAAAAAGTAGCCTATGTGTTAATCCAGGGTATAAGCTATCTCCATTCCAAATTTCATTCAGATCCGTTCAGTAGTTTTTGCGTGAAAGAGTAACAAACATCCATCCATCCATACTCACGAACTTTCACGTTTATAATATTAGTAGGATAAAGTTTATATTCTATTCTTTTCAGGAAACACCACTGCTACCCCTATCAACGCTGGTCGCAACAACGAAATGTTTCGAAGTGCGCCACGAACACGCGTCAAAAAGGAAAAGAAAAAACAAAAATACAAACATTGCCGATTTCACAAAAGACCTTTTGAGTGAAATAGACATTAAAGTAGAAACGGCAGGCACAGACATTGATAATTTGTATCAAAAAACTGAAATCGTATACGAAGATGTTGCATTTTCCGGTCTAGCTGATGATGATAAATCAATTGTCACGATTGATGCTAAAACTGGTGATGTTTACGATAGAGCTGTCACAAATTCTGGTGATGTTTATGGTAGAGCTGTCACAAATTCTGAAGATCTTTATGGTAGAGCTGTCACAAATTCTGATGATGTTTATGGTAGAGCTGTCACAAATTCTGATGTAGTTTATGGTAGAGCTGTCTCAAATTCTGATGATGTTTATGGTAAAGCTGTCACAAATGCCGACGATGTTAGAACTGATGAGTTTCCTGATGCTGTAACTGATAATCATTTTTATGATGACTTCGGCTATGATTCTAAAACGGAACTGGAGGAGAAAGATTCAAAGGTGTGCATTTAATTTTACTTTTTTTCGTTTTCATCATCATCATCATCAGTAGTCCTAGTTTTGAAAACTATAAAAGTTTTCGTAAACGTCAAAGTTTACAACCGCCAAATTGTCAAAGTGGAGTATTCGTATTACCGATTTTAGACCGCGTCAAGTCAAGTTAGGAAGGTCTTTGTAAACTATCAATACCTGTACTAGGGGTACAGGGGGGAGGGGGGGGGGGGGTAGGGCCTAGGGGTAGTCCGAAGAAGTCCACTGCTGATGCCTTGACTAGTAAACAATATTTTTTTAAAAACTACCTTACCCTTTTTTTGACGTGACAACGTCTTATAATTCGATAGAGCCGGCTGCACGCACGAAAAAACATGACTCATGCGGCGTTACCTCGCTCTGCGGCGTTACCTCGCTCTGCGGCGTTATCTCGCTCTGAGGCGTTCCATGTAAGGCTTGAAGTGCAAGCGAGAGCGCGGAACGAGCGACAAAGAAGCACAATCGGCCAATCGACGTTGTCACGTTCAACTATCGTCAGTAAACCGACTTTACAGACAACCAATTTTTTTTACAGAAGAAAAAGAAAAAGAAGAAAATCCATTCCGATCCATGGAGGACTTATACAAAAATTTACAAAGAGTACGCAACGTTGATTGAAACGAGACAGATAGACTGGGGCGACTTACAGACTTACTACACGACGCTGTACTTCGATGAGAAAGAAATGGAACAGCATATTTTTGTTAAGGAACGGAGCTACTTGGACCTGAGACGGTACCCTGCCAGTTGTTCAATATGCAAGCTGGGATATAAACATAGTACGGACTTGAAGAGGCATAACAACTTAAACCATCACAAAGTAAGTTTAAAGAACAATGGCCAAAACGGACCCGAGCTCGTATGAAATCGATTTATATACGATAAAAATTTTAACTTTTTGCCTATTAAAATTATAAAAACGATATTTTAAAAAAAGTGTACGAAAGAATGATATCGATTTTTTAACTTTTGAGTTTCTTAGGACATTTTTTAACTTACACAATGCTTGGATGTTTTGAACGCACTCTGCATTATCTTTTTCATTCCGTTTCACGCTTTGGAAGTCAGCCCTACTTAAATTAAGTCATGAAAATCAACATCATTTACCAAATATGAACAAAAACTAAGTGACATTGACAGAAACGAAAATTTTCATACAAAATATATTGCGTTTAGGTCCAGGGCAGCATGAAAAGTGGCCAATGTTCTTTAACATCAACATCATCAGCCTTTTACTTTTCTTTTTTTTACTACTGACAGGGTAGCGTTTGACCACAAGTCACCTGATGTTAAGTGACGATAAGGTCGAAGGTGGCGCCACGCTACACCGGGACTGGGAACTGGCTCTCAAGTGAGGCTGCCGGAACACACCGATACGTGCTCGGCGACAGATTTTTAACTTCGTGGTAGCGCGTGTACTAGAATATACCCTACCACCAAGCTATGGTTTGATCACGATGTTTTCCTTCACCGAAAGCTCAAACTCATTGTAAGATTCGATCCCACGTCCTACGGATCGCAAGCCGACGTCACTACCACTAAGCCGTAATCGCTATAAAATAGCTTTTACTTTATGAATGAAACATTTCTGAAACTATATTACTATTGATGGTCAGATATTAACGCTTTTGAGGTTGGTTGGCTGGCTGGCTGGCTTTATTGGTTTGTTGGCTGGCTGGCTGACTTCATTCGTTGGTTGGCTGGCTGGCTTTATCGCTTGGTTAGGTGGCTGGCTGGCTGCCTTTATTGGTTGGTTGGCTAGCTGATTTTTGTATGTCAAGAGGCATGCTCATTCTTTTGCCGGCGTTAGGAGGTTGGAACATGCGTAGCTAGTTTTATGTTTAACGTTTTAAAGTGATTACATGTTGTAATAAATAACTATATTTTGATTCTTAATCCCAACCTAGCTATTAATGCTGTGTTTAACTAAACGAAAGGTTATTTTTCAGCAAGGCGCCCAATATAAATGCTCATTCTGCCACACGGTGCTAACCTCCATGGCGGAGTTAGAGTCGCACTGGCGGGAGCATTCGCCTATAGCTAAATGCAATCTTTGCCACAACGTGTTGAGACAGCGCGGTATGAAGCAGCATCTCAACTTGGCGCACACCAAGCGTTACTCTTGCCGGTACTGCAGGTTGACTTTCGAGTAAGTGTAAAAAAAAGTACTTGAGTAAAAAAAAAGTAAATAATTTAAGTAAGCGAAAAAAGTACTTAGTAACAAAAAACAAAAAAAAGAAGTATACAGTTAATAGTTGACGGATTTTATGCTAGGGATGAGCGACGTTTATCGATATATCGATGTTTTTAATATCAATATTAATGTCATTAAAATATCGATATATCGTTAGTGAACAGACTTTATGCTAGGGATGACCGATATTGATAAATATCGATGTTGTAAATATCGATATAAATGTCATAGCTAAATGCAAGCTTTGCCACAACGTGTTGAGACAGCGCGGTATGAAGCAGCATCTCAACTTGGCCCACACTCGATCCAAGCCGCGGATAACGGATCAGGATCGATTATTAATTTCGATTGTTAATGATCGAATGAACCTTTTCAGGACGCTTTCGAACTTCGGCACGCATTTCCGAGACACGCATATGAAGTTCATATGCGACTACTGCAATAAGACATTCAAGAGCAAACATCGATTGGCGTTCCACATCAAGTGAGTACATCACTAGTTTCCGGCTCGAAGGACCATGTTTCCAGTGATTTAAAAAAGTTCTTACAAGGGCCGGTGGATGGCGCTGACAGCACATGGACCAAAGAGGTTTTTTCACAGGTAATAAATAAATTATAGTTCAAAAAGTCTGATAGATGGTGATGACAATCAAAAAGTGAAGGAAAACATCGCTCGGAAACCGGCGTGTCCAAGAACCGCAACATTCGCGTGCATGCGACATGTACCAACCCGCACTGGGCCCGCGTGCTACATTACGGCGCGTGCTCTCTCTGAGAGGAGGCCGGAGTACCAGCAGTGGGGACGTGATATGCCGATGATGATGATTATGATGTATAGCACTAGTGTGATAATAATAATGAAAAAGCGCGCGTGCGTAATAAGCTGAATTATGAACCTAAATGCATGTCCTTAAAGGTCAACGTTACGTGCAAGTGTGTTGTAAATATTTTACTTGTTCAATTTTATTCACAAAAGCGGAGGTTGAAAAGAAAAATGCAAAGTATAAAACACTAGTGCTCTAATCATAAAGTAAAAAGCACGCGTGCGTAACAAGCTGAATTATGAACCTTACTGTGATGTCGTAACGGTCGACTTTACGATTAACGCCCGAATTTAATAAAGGATCCTGATCCGTTATTCGCGGTTTTGGATCGATATGTCATGTCATAATAAGTCATTTTAGTACTATGGCTTGACATATCTATCTATATATCTTCTATATTTATAAAAGAAAGTCGTGCTACTTATAACTCAACAACGGCTGAACCGATTTTGCTGAAAATTGGTGGGGAGGTAGCTTAGGACCAGGAAACGGACATAGGATACTTTTTATCCCGGAAAAGATTCCAACGGGATAACGGGAAGACGCGGGTGAAACCGCGGCGCGCAGCTAATTACTAATAAAATGACATATTACGACATGACATATCGATCCAAAACCGAGAATAACGGATCGATTATTGATATCGGGCGTTAGTGTGATGAAATAACTGTGATGTTTTGTTACAGGAACTTTCACGTCCCCGCGCACTGTGCGGACTGTGACCGCCCGTACTTGAACCGAGCTCAGTACCAGAAGCACTGCGTTCTGATGCATCCGGAGCGGGCGATGCGGCGAGAGCTCAGAGAGGTAGGGTAGATAGATAGATTGACTCTTTATTATTCTTTATTAACAAGAGAAATCTTATTAGTAAAGCTAATTAAAAAATATCGGACCATTAGATGACAAATAATATATAGTTTATAAAAACTAAAAAAAACACTTTGAAAACGTTTAGTCTATGTAACCAAGCCCAATGTATTGGACTCGTCAAAACGAATCAAATAAGCCCAAACTCGATGGGTTTACTAGTAGCCATTGAGGAGTTCCACCATTCATCTCCTGGCTCCATCATCAGATCAGGTCGATGATATCAAATTATTGCATTGTCATCGGGATTACATACACATACAAAGTTTCAAGTCAATACGACAATTAGAAGTAGGTGAAAATTGACTTCTAAGATTTGATTACATTGTTAGTTACAAGTGAAGCTAATAAAAGTGTTTTTAAAAAGCTTGGGATTTTAGTGAACTTGCTCCAATTCAATCAATTATTTATTTATTTATTTTGGTAATAGGCGAGCAGCCCAGAGGCTGATGTGCCTACATCATGCTGTGTTGAATTATAGCAATGTCCAAAAGTGCAGAGAAAAGTCAATTCTGTAGCAAGGAAGCATTGTTCTTCTGGTAGTCTATTCCAGTTGTGCACAACTCTAGAAGCCAGGAAGTGGTGCGCAGTGTTAGATTTAGATGGTGCGCGTATTATCTGCATATTATTTCCTCTTGAAGATTTCATGCTCTCCTTGCATATGTACAGGTTGTGGATTAGTAATAAGAATAAAATTGTCAATGTGATCGCGCTAAAAAAATTACCTGCCGGGCGTTTCTTACCTGTTCTTTTGCCGGCGTAAGGAGGTTAGAACAGGTGTAGCTAGTTTTAAGTTGACGTTTTAAAGTGATCATTAATGTATCCAATTGAATTTTTTTTTTTTTGTTTTGATTTTGATTTTATTGGCATACCACAATACAGAGAAATTAAATTTAAAACAATAACAACAAAGAACTTAATGGTAAGTGTCATAAATGGCCTAGAAGCACTCTCTAATGCGCGAAATTAATAATCGATCCTGATCCGGATCGATTATTAATTTCATGGATCGATATGTCATGTCATAATATGTCATTTTAGTAGTAATATGTCAAGCCCTAGTACTAAAATGATGATATATCGATCCGAAACCGCGATAAATAGAAAGGTTAGGATTTTAAAAATACTTTCCACGCTAGCGCGCTAAATGAGCTTTTACACTCAGATGTCGAATGATAAACAGACTCTTTCCGAGCTTGTGAGGTGAAATAGTTATTTGTGATGCAAGGCTGCAAAGTTGTATTTTGGCGCGAGTACTGAAACCGAGTACTGAGTATTGAAACCTGAGCAAGCGAAGGATTCTATGATTGAACCATGAGCGAAGCGAGCGGTTCGAATATAGAATCCTGAGCGTAGCGAGGGTTTCAAAGGTACGAGACGCAGAATAACTTTGCAGCCGAGCGATACACGCAACTTTTCACCTCACTGCAGCGAGGAAAATGCTAAAACAGTTCTTTTTTTAATTTTTTTTTACTATTTACAAGGTAGCGTTTGACCACAAGTCACCAGATGTTAAGTGACGATGTGGTCGAAGGTGGCGCCACGCTACACCTGGACTGGGAACTGGCTCTCAAGTGAGGCTGCCGGAACACACCGATAGGTGCTTGGCGACAGATTCTTAACAAGAGGGTGGTAGCTAGCCAGGCGAGTACTAGAAAATACCCTACCTACAGATAAAATAAGTTTGTTTTTTGAGGTGAAAATAACTTTTTTTTTTGCTGTCCCTTCGCCCAGGAGCCCCTGGAGGCCTGCTTCTGTGTGGAGTGCGACAAGCAGTTCACCAGCGGAGCGCAGTATAGGAAGCACCTTAAGGTGTCCACCAAGCACGTCGAGGTCAAGCGACAACCGTACGTACTATCTTAACATCTCTTTGTCTTTTAGACTACACGGTAGCCGAGTTGGTAGTGACCCTGGCGAATATATGTGTGATGAGCACGAATATTTGTTCCCGAGTCTTGGATATTTCTATCTATATAAGTATTTATTTCTCTATATAAGTATGTATATCGTTGTCTAGTACCCATAACACAAGTTTCGAGCTTCATTTGGGGCTAGCTCAATTTGTGAGCAATGGTCCCCGATATTTATTTATTTATTAATGTTTATGTTTCCATATCCCAATGTGCACAAGCAACCAAAAGAAATCTGATTAGTAAAGCTATTTACGCTCGAAATTAATAATCGATCCCGATCCGTTATCCGCGGTTTTGGATCGATATGTCATGTCATAATATGTCATTTTAGTAGTAATCAGTCAAGCCCTAGTACTAAAACGCAAATAAAAATTAATAATAATAATGCCCGCTCAATCACATACATAGGCTCTGACCCCTAACTAGGTTTCCCTGTATCTATCAGAAACTACGAGGATCGGGGATCCACAACACCCATACACAGAACAAATACTTGCGCTTTTTTTTTCTCAATGCACAAATATTTGTAGCGGGAATCGAACCCGCGACCTCACGCTTCACAGTCGGCTATCCACCCATTGCGCCACATCGGTCGTCAAATATTTTCGTTATGAATCTGTCGCCGTGCACCTATCGGTGTATTCCGGCACCCTCACTTGAGAGCCAGTTCCCAGTCCAGTACCCCTAGTACAGGTTTTGATAGTTTACAAAAACTATAATAGTTTTCGTTTCCATCCATACATATTTTTTTACAGCGAATCTTACCGAGACTTGGTGGAACTGAAATCGTTAATACGGGTTATTTTAAATCGTTATAATCATATTCCAACAATGTTATTGAGTTACTTTTTGAATTTAAGCAGATCGAGTTGCCACTTTGACAAGTCGGCGGTGGTAAACGTCGACGTTTACGAAAACTTTTATCGTTTTCAAAACTTGTACTAGGGGTACAGGTGTAGCGTGGCGCCAGCAGTGAGGACGAATAGACATGATGATGGTGATGATGATGATATGTTTCAGTACACCATGCCCTGAATGCGGTAAAGTGTTCGCGCGCAAGCTTTACATGAAGAATCACTACAACCTGTATCATCTGAAGAAAACGAAATTCTACTGCGATTTGTGCGATAAGGTGAGTCTTTTAATAGAATATTACAACTCGTGAACGGGTGCTGCTTGTGGGGTCTGGTCTGTTTTAGTTGTAATCCCGTAACTAATAATTGTTAAAATGTTTTTCCTGCATGTTTTAATTGTATAATGTTCATGTTTCCATATCCCATTGTCTCATTTTAGTATAATTTAATTAAATTTAAACGCGGAATAACCGAATTATTTTATAAGAAAATGTATTGACAATAGTACGGGCCTCGAGCCTGTAGTGAAAAACTTAATTCAATAAAAAAAAAAAAAATAGAATATTACACTCATTTTTAAAAAGTGTCTCTATTAGATTTTGTAGTACTAGTGAACCACTTAAAATTAAAAAAAAAAATATTCAATCGTTATGTGCCATAAAAATGCATTTAAATTTTGCTTTCGCGCGTAAATTGACAAATACGCTAGTCGCAGTGGACGCCATATTGCTCTGTGGTCATGACGTCAGTCGGCTATGTAAACAAATGCAGTGACGTTTTGTATGTTAATGTTAGTTGTTTACATTTACATAGCCGTATGACGTCAATGGTGTTTTAAAACAGATTAAAAAGGCTGAAACTTTTGAAATCAATTTTAAAATTTAGTTTGCTGTCTAAAACTATCGATTTCCGACTGCTTTTTGCCTAAGCTATATTATATTTTTTCACAAATAGAGGTAAATACACTTTTATGTACCAAGCACCTTCGCAGGCAGTACTGTGCAATCATTACTGTGTTCCGGCTCGAAGGACCGTGTTGTTTTACCATGTTTTTTTTTAAACTTTTCTAATTTAACTATTTAATATTGTTCCAGTACTTTGCGAGGGCGTTTGGGCTGAGAGTTCACAACAAGCATGTGCATCAGAAGGTGCAGAGAGTGAGGGACAAAATATGCGATCTGTGTGGGCGGGCCTTTTCAGTGAGTCAAGAAGTTAACTGTCTTGCGCTTGCACTTTTTTGACGGCAATCGAATTGTCAACGTGAAAATTGTGTTTTTATTTCCAAAACTTGCGTTTCTTCGAGTGATATTGGTGTCAATTCGGTTTTGTATTCACTAAAACTAAACTAAATTTGACAGGTCTAATAGTAATGCTGTCCTTTTTTTACTTCAGTGGTTAGAAAAAGACAGCAATACCTGTCAAACTTAGTTTATTTTTAGAGAATGCACAACCGAATCGACACCAATGTGTAATATTGGTGGATTATTAACCATTATGTGTTCGTTAATGTGTACGAGTGTGGGAAATTGAAATAAAGTTGTGAAAGTGACTTTTCTAGTTGCTCCAAAAAAGTCCGTGTAAAGTTTAAGTAAAGCTCCACTACTTTACTTAAACACTATCCTCATCCCATCATCTCATCATCATCATCATCATCATCGTTTAAACTTGATTCAACTCTCTTGAGTTTGAGATATATTATACTTGACACTGGCAAATACACTAATCGTGTGACGCCAAAACAAAACAAAGAGAACAGTTTCCGTGTGAATTAGAATCGCAGTGCTTTTTTTTTAACTATTTACAGGGTAGCGTTTGACCACAAGTCACCTGATGTTAAGTGACGATGTGGTCTAAGATGGCGCCACGCTACACCTGGACTGGGAACTGGCTCTCAAGTGAGGCTGCCGGAACACCGATAGGTGTTCGGCGACAGATTCTTAACTTGAGTGTGGTAGCTAGCCAGGCGAGTACTAGAAAATACCCTACCACCAAGCTACCAAGCTATAGTTTCATCACGATGTTTTCCTTCACCGAAAGCTCAAGCTCATTGCAGGATTCGAACCCACGTCCTACAGTACCCCTAGTACAGGTTTTGATAGTTTACAAAAACTATAAAAGTTTTCGTTTCAATCCATACACATTTTTTTCAGCGAATCTTACCGAGACTTGGAGGAACTGAAATACGGGTTATTTTAAATAGTTATAATCATATTCCAACAATGTTATTGAGTTACTTTTTGTATTTAAGTTGATCGAATTGCCACTTTGACAAGTCGGTGGTGGTAAACGTCGACGTTTACGAAAACTTTTATCGTATTGACTTGTACTAGGGGTACTGATCGCAAGCCGACGTCACTACCACAGCCATCATCGCTGTAAAATGTGCTGGCTTGAATGTTTTTTTTTCTTGTCCACAGAACAACAGGACTATGCTGAACCACCGTCGCACGCATACAGGCGAACGGCCGCACAAGTGTCCTTACTGCACCGCTGAGTTTATACAGAAATATGCTATGCAAACGCACATACGTACCCAACATAAGCAGCTGACTTGATACCTCTTCTAACATTAATAATCAGTCCTGGGCCCTTAGCCAAGATGCATTCTGCAATCGTTGACGCTAATAGAAAACAAGAAAAAAGTATTGGTTTGACATATTTCTGACCACGTGACTTAGCGTTGAAATATGTCAAACCAATACTTTTTTCTTGTTTTCTATTAGCGTCAACGATTGCAGAATGCATCTTGGCTACGGGCGCAGATCCGTTATCCGCGGGTTTGGATCGATATGTCATGTCATAATATGACATTTTAGTAGTATGTAATATGTCAAGAAAATACAATAAGTAAGACAAACAGAAGGTAACCCCGGACATCGGCACATTCCTCGCAACTATAGGTCTACCAGAATCTGATGGCAATTTTTTTTTTTAATAAATAGCGATTTTCATATGGCAACGAAAAAAATGTCATCTGTCAACTGAAATTTCGAGGAATTGTTTATGGTTTGGCTTTAAATTAGTAGGAATGACAAGTCTTGATACTTTGGTTTATTGCATCTTTCGTGTGAACTGAAGAAGCTTTCTCTCGAATAGGGATCGATGAATGGCGAAAATCTTGTGAACATGTAATAAAAATTGAAAATCAGTTCATAGAACAAGATCGATTGAGATGCAGGAGGAAAGGTTTATCATAAATACTGCGTCTTCCTCGTCTTCCTCTTCCGTTGAAGACTTTTTTATGGATGTGCAGTATTTGGAACCATTTTCAAGTTCTGATAGCCTTTAATTAATTAATAAACTCATGGACAGAGTAATTGGAGTTTTCATCTAAATTTCGAACCCCACATTCGCCACAGTAAGATTTTCAAAAATTATCCTTGATCATTGGATACATTTTTATATTTGCATGTATCACACACAGAATCAGCCACTGTAGGGAAAAAAAAGTATCAAAACGTTTTACTCCAATTTCCCCCAGTATTGCTAGCGTCAATTTCTTTTTTCCCTTTTTGCCATCAGATTCTGGTAGACCTATATATTAATGGAACTTGGCATCCTCGGGAAGCAGGAAGTTGGGCTGGTGCTGCAGGATCAGGGCATTGCAAGCTTCGAGCTGGAGGTGGGGGACAACGAGCAGCTGATGCTGGAGCTAGTGGAGGAAGACAATGATGATCCCCTGAGTCCTGTGAAGATTGTTGATGTGGAATATGTCAAGCCCTAGTACTGAAATTACATATTATGACATGACAAATAGCGATGGTGGCCGAACGGTTAGGCGTGCGACTTACAAGGCGCCGACACCGAGTTCGAATCCTCTCGGCCCCGCACCTATGACTTAATAAGTTATGTGCGGATTTGCCATCGCTCAAAACGGTGAAGGAAAACATCGCGAGGAAACCGGCGTGTCCAAGAACCGCAACATTCAAGGGCATGCGATATCTACCAACCTGCACTGGGCCAGCGTGGTAGATTACAGCCCATACTCTCTCTCTGAGAGAAGGCCAGAGTCCCAGCAGTGGGAACGTGAAAGGCTGATAATGATGATGATGATGATGATATTGATCCAAAACCGTGGATAACAGATCAGGATCCTTTATTCATTTCGGGCGTAAGACATGCACTCCTAGTACAAGTTTTCATCATCATCATCATCATCAGCAGGAAGAAGTCCACTGCTGGACATATGCCGCCCCTTTGAACGCCACCATGAACGGCTATTAGAGATGGCGGCTAAACTTGGGGTCGAGGATGATCGCCATTTTGAATTTTGTCGAAGTCTCTAAAAAAAGAAGTACGAAAAAATATTTTTGGCATAATGAAGCAGAGTTTTCGAAAGTAAGATTAGAAATGAGTTACGTTTTTTGTACCTTGAACTAAAAGAAGTATGTATAACTTATACACCATTTTGTTTGTTCTGTTAATTAATACGTTTTTAATAATAAATGCCTGTAATTTAATGTTGATAGTTATTTTATTTACTTCATTAATTATTATACATATCTGCATAATAACAGTGGTATAGGAATGTGCTGGCCTCCCCAGTCCCGCTATTCCTTGAGAACCCCCCTGATCGTTATTTTTTTTTATTTAAAAAACTATTTTTTATCCGCGTAGACTACAGTTTATCGCGAAAAAGTTACCAAATTTCATTAAGATTGGTTTAGCTGATAATATATATAATAATATTTGAATTGAATATAATTTTCCACATTTTCGTCGTCCAGCATGCATGAACTCTTGCTGTTGTAGGATGATCTATGGGCAGCTTTTGTCAACTGTCAAAACCGACGGTATCAAATTGTCAAATAAATGTCAATGTCACTCGTTCATCGCTGGCTTGTTTGAGTTGTTTGGTCGTACTCGGGTTTTATGGCTGATTAAACACGATTTTCACATAATTTATCACAGAAACTGATCTATTGATTAAAGATAATAATGTCTTATAATCTTCCTTCCACCAGCTATAGCTGATACACAATAATTGTTTTCAATAAACGTAAAAAGATGAAAATAAACAAACTTGTTTGTTTGCTAACGTGAGAGTATTCCAGCAAAAACAGTGAAATGGCTGAAATAAAGATAGAAAACAGTTTAACAGTGGTGTGCCACGGCTGCCTGAGCAACGACCGGCAAACTTCGGTTCTTGGAACATATTCAGACATGTTCTTGAATCTTATTGGAAGTCACAAAGAAAGTATGAGCTATGTAAGTGATGTCTTGAAAATTATAGCTTGGGCTGACAACCTATCCTAGTTACACTGAAATTTGTCATCCTTATTACCTTTTACCTTGGTTCTCGAGTGGCGAACACGAACCGGCACACGTTCTGTAGGTAGGCGTCCCACTCAGTGGACCGGCGACATTGTAAGAGTCGCAACAATATGCAGACAATAAATCGAACACTGCGCACCACTTCCTTGCTTATAAAGTGGCGCACAAACAGACTGGACAAGTGGTTGCGAACGAGCAATGCTTCCTTGCTACAGAATTGACTTTTATTTATTTATTTATTTGGTAATAGGCGAGCAGCCCGAGGCTGGTATGCCTATATCATGCTGTGTTGAATTATAGCAACGTCCAAAAGTGCAGAGAAAAGTCAAAACGGTACGTCCAAGAACCGCAACATTCAAGGGCATGCGACATGTACCAACCCGCACTGGGCCAGCGTGGTAGATAACGGCCTGTACTCTCTCTCTCTGAGAGAAGGCCAGAGTCCCAGCAGTGGGAACGTAAAGGCTGATGATGACTAACTAATAACTTGTTTGAATATTTTAGCGTGCAGAGGATATAAAGTTTTGCTGGGAATGCATGGCGGTGCTCAAGAAGTTCAAATCATTCCAAATCCAGCTCAAAAAAGCGCAGAATGTTCTGATGCAGATGCTATATGAATTGGTAAGCCTTTTTTTTTATACTATTTACAGGGTATCGATTGACCTCAAGTCACCTGATGTTAAGTGACGATGTGGTCGAAGATGGCGCCACGCTACACCTGGACTGGGAACTGGCTCTCAAGTGAGGCTGCCGGAACACACCGATAGGTGCTTGGCAACAGATTCTTAACAAGAGGGTGGTAGCTAGCCAGGCGAGTGCTAGAAAATACCCTACCACCAAGCTATGGTTTCATCACGATGTTTTCCTTCACCGAAAGATCAAGCTCATTGTAGGATTCGAACCCACGTCCTACGGATCGCAAACCGACGTCACTACCACTGAGCCATCATCGCTCGCATAAAAAGTCAGTTGTAATTAAAATCAGAGAGTAAATAAAACAACAATAAGGGGCCATTCAAGTATTACGTAAGCAGATTATTCACAATTATTTACGTGAATGTGATGTGATCCATACTAATATTATAAATGTGAAAGTAACTGTCTGTCTGTCTCGCTTTCACGCCCAAACTAACCTCCAGAACCGATTTAAATTAAATTTGTTACAAAGATAGTTTGAACTCAGACGTCCTTCCTCGTAGGATAGGTACTTTTTATCGCGATAAACTGTAGCCCACCCAGGTGAAACAGTATACGACAAGCATAATAGCAAATAACTATATGATTAACATTTTTTTCCCGTAACGCTGTGGTATATCCATATTAATAAATGTTGCCCTATTCCAGGACCACAATCCGGTAACGTTATCAAAGCTGGCAACCATAAAGAAATACTACTACGATCAGGACTACCAACATTTAGAAACCTCACACGAGACAAAGAAATGCGCTGACGTGAGCCAGGACGTGTTCGTAGATTTAAACGTACCAATCAAGGGAAGCACTGAAACCGCAGACGAAGTAGAAAACTTAGCTGACATGTCAACGTGCATAAAAGAAGAAAGTTACACAAACGAATACGACTCGTACATAGACGAAGAAATACCTGATTTCAACGACTATGAACCCGATATCAAAAACAGCATGTCCGATATCAAAAACATTAACTACATAGACAATGTTAACTTGATAGCTAAAGACGTGAACGTCTTTGTCAATGATACTGTACCGTACAAGTCAACGGTTGAATCCAAGCAAGTCAGAGCAAAGAGAAGGAAGTTTGTCAAGTCGAGAGATAACAGTGTAAGTTACTACAAGCAGTACGCAACGTTGATCGAACGAGAGAAGATAGATTGGGGTAACGTTGATAACTATTTTACGATGACAACGTTCGATGAGACCGAGATGGAAGAACATTTTCTCAGTAAGGAGAGGAAGTTTAGTGAATATTCACGATTCCCGTACAAGTGTGTGCCGTGTCAGCTGGGCTTTATGAAGAGTTTTGATCTGAAACGGCATAATAATTTGAATCATCACAAGGTATGTGATCCTACTAATATTATAAATGTGAAAGTTTGTGAGTATGGATGGATGGATGGATGTTTGTTACTCATTCACGCAAAAACTCCATATGAATGATTTGAGAATTTTTCGCCCCCCACTTGGTGAGATACCGTAAAATTTTCCTCAACTCCCTCCCCCCCCCCCCCCCTAATCTCACGCAAGATTCTTCAAAACTTCTATTCTTAAGTGTTGGATTAATAAGAAAAAAAAACCCGCAATTTTACACCGTTTTCTGCGAGAAAAATAATTACGAGACATTTGCCAAGACCCCTCCTCCACCCTAAGTGAGATTTGGAAATATTTAACTTGATCCCTCCCCCTCCTCTAGAACACCTCACGTGATTAATGGACGCTCCTTTATTAAACGCAGTATAAATCTTCCAGAAAAGCGACTCCTACAAATGCTCCCACTGCCTCAAACCTCAGTCGACTCGAGAGGCCCTGGTCCAGCATTGGCGAGAGCACACGCCTATCGCCAAGTGCAACATATGCGGAGACGTGTGCCGGCCCAGAGGCATGCGGAACCACCTGAACTATGCGCATACGAAGAAGTACGCCTGTCAGTTCTGCAATTTAACTTTTGGGTGAGTTTTTGCTAAAGAGAATCCCACTTCTGATATTAAAACTAGAATCCCACTTCTGATATTAAATCCATTAGCTTCTTGTTATATCCTACAGAGTAGTCTTAAGGTAACTTAATATAATCTGTGGTCAAACGCTACCGGGTAGCGTATTTTTGGTTTGTTTTACTTTCATGGTAGAGTTTGACCACAAGTCACCTGATGTTAAGTGACGATGTGGTCTAAAGTGGCACCACGCCACGCCTGGACTGCCGGAACACACTAAAACGTGACAGATTCTGTGGTAAAACGCTACCTAGTAAAAAATAAATATATAAACAATATTTTCAGGAAAATTTTACACTTCAGCATTCACTACAAGGAAATGCATCAGAATTACATTTGCGACTACTGCAGCGCGTGTTGTAAGAGCAAAATATTGGTAGAAAAACATATTAGGTAAGAAAACTTATGAGTATATCAAATTATTATCGACCCCTTAAAGAGACTTTTGTAATAGTACATTATGATACAAGTGTGCAATGTTGGTCATTATACTCGAGGCAGTATTATTTGTTGGTCATTACTCATTATACTCGAGGTGGAATTATTCAAACGAGCCGACCCCGAGTGTGTAATGAATGATCAACGCATTTTATACGACGTCCTTATCGAGTATAATGAAGACCAACATAGCTCACTTGTATCATTATTAATTACAAATTAATTAAGAAAATAATGGTTTAGGTGTAATGTCAAGGCCATAAGGTATCATGGACAAAAAAAACTTGTATCATAATTACTATTTCAACACACTTGCATGGCCGTTTATTTAGGCTCATAATTCAGCTTATAACGCACGCGTGCGTTAAAAAAACGTCGTGTGAAACGCGTGTGCATTATTTAATACACACTCGGCTTCCATGTCGCCTCGATTATAATGGCCTACCTAACACACTAGTATCATAATGTACCATTAAACTTTTCAGAACACATCACACAAAATTCACATGTAAAGAGTGCAATCGCCTATATCCGAACTACCGGCAATACAAACGGCATAACACCGAAATACACCCGAACAGATACAAAGACCGGCCTGAGTTGGCGTACTGCGTGGAGTGCGACAAGCAATATGCGAGCGTGAGCAAGTACAAGAAGCACTTGAAGATATCGCCAAAGCATGCCGAGGTGAAGCGGATTATGTAAGTCAAAAGTGGAGGACGCCGTGATAAACAATTAATCTGTAATCTGTACCCCTAGTACAGGTTTTGATAGTTTACAAAAACTATAAAAGTTTTCGTTTCCATCCATACATATTTTTTTACAGCGAATCTTACCGAGACTTGGAGGAACTGAAATCGGGTTATTTTAAATCGTTATAATCATATTCCAACAATGTTATTGAGTTACTTTTTGAATTAAGCAGATCGAGTTGCCACTTTGACAAGTCGGCGGTGGTAAAAGTCGACGTTTACGAAAACTTTTATCGTTTTCAAAACTTGTACTGGGGGTACAGTTCCATACAAAAACGCAAGCGAGCTGACTAATGCCGTAAGGTCGTATGCGTCAAAACAAAGGTTTTTTTTTCGTTTAAAATTAAAACTGTCGTTAATTTTATAGAACTAAACCTGTAGATCTTTGAAGAATGTGTATATACCATACAAAAAACAAATTCAACCCTTAGTTTAGTTTTAGAGATTGCAAAGCCGAATCGACACCAATGTAGCCAATTTTTTTTTTTTTTTTTTTTACTCTTTACATGGTAGCGTTTGACCACAAGTCACCTAATGTGAAGTGACGATGTGGTCGAAGATGGCGCCACGCTACACCTGGACTGGGAACTGGCTCTCAAGTGAGGCCCAATGCCCTTTATAATAATGATTTTGTATTATTTTCAGTTTACCCTGTCCCGACTGCGGCAAAATATTCAAGAGGAAAAATTACCTGAATAACCACTACAATTTGTACCACGCTAAGAAATCCAAACATTACTGCGAATTGTGCGACAAGGTAATGACAGATATGACGATTTGATTTCATAAGTCAAAGTCAAAATTTGTTTTATTCAATAGGATACATTGTGATCACTTTAAAACGTCAACTTAAAACTAGCTACGCCTGTTCCAACCTCCTTATGCCGGCAAAAGAATAGGCGAGAAACGCCCGGCAGGTAATTTTTTTGACGCGATCACATTGACAATTTAATTCAATGTGAACCCTAACTAGGTTTCCCTGTATCTAGGGTATCAGAAACTACGAGGATCGGGGATCCACAACACCCAGACACAGAACAAATACTTGCGCTTTTTTTTTTCAATGCACAAATATTTGTCCTGTAGCGGGAATCGAACCCGCGACCTCACGCTTCACAGTCGGCTATCCGCCCGTTGCGCCACATCGGTCGTCAAGTGTTCCTTTTGTAATTTATTATTATCTTGTCTATTTCAGTACTTTGTAAACGGGTACGGTCTAAGAAAGCACAAAACACACGTGCATTTGAAAGTGACCAGAGTGAAGGACAAGATGTGCGATTTGTGCGGCCGAGCGTTTGCCGTGAGTATCCATCATCTAATATCCATCATCATCATCAGCCTATCACGTTCCCACTGCTGGGACTCTGGCTCTCAGAGAGCGAGAGACAGTACGGGCCGTAATGTAGCACGCGGGCCCAGTGCGGGTTGGTAGATGTCGCATGCCCTCGAATTAATATCATCAATTAGTTGCACCCCGTGTCTTCCCGTTATCCCGCAGGAAGCTTTTTCCTGGATAAAAGTACCCTATGTGTTAATCCAGGGTATAAGCTATCTCCATTCCAAATTTCATCAAAATCGGTTTAGTAGTTACGGTGATACTTGGTAACAAACATTTACACTCTCACAATCTTTCGCATTTATAATTTAAGTAGGATATTGGTGTCGATTCGGTTTTGCATTCTCTAAAACTAAACTAAGTTTGACAGGTCTAATAGTTATGCTGCCCTTTTTTTACTTCAGTGGTTAGAAAAAGACAGCAATACTATTAGACCTGTCAAACTTAGTTTAGTTTTAGAGAATGCAAAACCGAATCGACACCAGTAATGGTGCACTGTAAAGTGTAATCTCACTAATCCGGCACTATTAAAAACCGGAGGGTGCCGGATTATTGGAATGTTCGGATTACTGGGTTATACTGAAAAAGTCATCGGTAATAAATAAATTTTATTATCTCCGTCTTATTATTTAAATCGGGTGTTTTGCGTTTGCGTTTATTTGACATTTTTAACTATAAACTAGCCTCACTTGAAAGAAACAATACCTTAGCACGTGCACGTGATAAGTTTTGAGGTTAGACTGCTAGTCGATGACGCAGCGACCTGGTATAGAGGGGAAAGGGAGGTGTGGGCGGAGGGTGCCGGATTATTGGACGTGCCGATCTATCGAAGTGCCGGATTAGTGAGATTGTACTGTATTGAATTTGTAAGGTATAGGTGAGGTACATGTAATGTCCTACTTCCTATCGTACTAATATTATAAAAGTGAAAGTTTGTGAGTATGGATGTATGTTTGTTACGCTTTCACGCCTAAACTACTGAACGGATTTGAGTGAAATTTTGAATGGAGATAGCATATTCCCTGTATTAACACGTAGGCTACATTTTATCTCGGAAAAAGGTTCCTGCGGGATAACGGGAAGACGCGGGTGAAACCGCGCAGCTAGTAAATACAAATTTTGCTTTTTCTTGGCCATGTGTTAAAAATTAAAGTTTTTTTTTTTTTTTTTACTATTTACAGGGTAGCGTTTGACCACAAGTCACCTGATGTTAAGTGACGATGTGATCGAAGATGGCGCCACGCTACACCTGGACTGGGAACTGGCTCTCAAGTGAGGCTGCCGGAGCACACCAATAGGTGCTTGGCGACAGATTCTTAACAAGAGGGTGGTAGCTAGCCAGGTGAGTACTAGAAAATACCCTACCACCAAGCTATGGTTTCATCACGATGTTTTCCTTCACGGAAAGCTCAAGCTCATTGTAGGATTCGAACCCACGTCCTACGGATCGCAAGCCGACGTCACTACCACTGAGCCATCATCGCTATAAATAATATACTTATTTATATATTCCACAGACGAACCGGATACTCCTAAACCACCGGCGCACTCATACCGGAGAGCGGCCGTACCAATGTCCCTTTTGTACGGCAGCTTTTACGCAGAAGCAAGCCATGCAGTCGCATTGTCGTACTCAACACAAGGACATGAAGTGAAGTTATCCTGCCGACTGCGCCACATTCAGGCTATTACGTTCCCACTGATGGGACACGGGCATTCTCTCAGAGAGAGAGAATATGAGCTGTAATCCAAGCGCGGATCTACCGTTGTGGGCACTGTGTTCATGCCCACAATCAGGGCTAGATTGAGGGGAGGGTTTAGAGCCCCGGGGCTTCCACAAAAAAGGGGATAGACACTTCGAAAAAAAATCTTCCAACAGAAACACTAAACACGACAACATTCATAGCGATGATGGCTCAGTGGTAGTGACGTCGGCTTGCGATCCATAGGACGTGGGTTCGAATCCTACAATGAGCTTGAGCTTTCGGTGAAGGAAAACATCGTGATGAAACCATAGCTTGGTGGTAGGGTATTTTCTAGTACTCGCCTGGCTAGCTACCAGCCTCGAGTTAACAATCTGTCGCCGAGCACCTATCGGTGTGTTCCGGCAGCCTCACTTGAGAGCCAGTTCCCAGTCCAGGTGTAGCGTGGCGCCACCTTCGACCACATCGTCACTTAACATCAGGTGACTTGTGGTCAAACGCTACCCTGTAAATAGTAAAAAAAAAACACAAACAAACAAAAAACCAATCACAAAGAAGTGTCTCTGATTTTTTATAATTTAATATAGCATAATCATAAGCATAATATTATTTTTAATTCTTACTAATGTTAGTGCATACGTGTGTGCGTGGTGTGTGTATGTGTGAGTGAGAATGTTTGTTACCACGTATCACCGTAACTATAGGTCTGCCAGGATCTGATGGCAAAAAAAAAGGTATAAATAGCGATTTTCATATGGCAACGAAAAAAATGTCAGCTGTCAACTGAAATTTCGAGGAATTGTTTATGGTTTGGCTTCAAATTAGTAGGAATGACAAGTCTTGATACTTTGGTTTATTGCATCTTTCGTGTGAACTGAAGAAGCTTTCTCTCGAATAGGGATCGATGCATGGCGAAAATCTTGTGAACCCTTAATAATAATTGAAAATCAGTTCATAGAACAAGATCGATTGAGATGCAGGAGGAAAGGTTTATCTTTGTCCCTCAATGCCTAGTTGTGGCCAAGGCTTGTATAGTACTTTTCTCAAATAATGCGCGGAAATTAAAACTAAGTAGTACCTGGGCAGAGATTTATTCTTTCGATATTGGCAGTAACATGTTTTCTATTACGGCTCTTGCTCTTGTCTCTTGAGTTTCAGGTGGTGTTAAAGTAACTTCATCACACTTCACTCATTGTCTTCACTTGAACAAATTTTGTCAAATAACAATTATGTACTTTTCAAAACCTATGACGAACAACAAAAAAAACCCGCGTTAAAGTGTTCATTTGTTTTTTTTTTCAATAAACAGTTTTCTATGTGCAAACCGGTTCAGATTTTAAATAAAACCTTTGATAAGTTAATACTACAGTTAAGAGTTTACTGTGTAATTTATTTGGCCGCTAAACACGACAGATATGAGTTTACTATGTAATTTATTTGGTCGCTAAACACGACAGATGTGGATTTTAATACAACTTTTGCCGGCCGCTGCTTGCAATTATTGGGACAGTGCAGCAAGTTACATTTATCTCGAAGAAGGTTGTCAAAATAATGCTCATATTTCCAAGCATGTTTGAGAAAATACTTTTAAAGAAGCAATTGTAGAAAAATGTAGGTCGGGAATATCATATGAGTTCCTATATCCTATTGATACAAATTAAAGTCAATTGTTATAAGTGTTATATAATATGTTTGTCCGCCTGTACTTACGTACGTATAGTTAAGAAATATTATTTTGTGAATAATTATTTATTATGATTTGATGGAGGAAATAAATTATTTTTACAACAAAATGTTTTTTTATTTCAAAGGCCTATGCAAATATCCACTCACTGATTTGCTCCTACTAATATTATAAATGTGGAAGTTTGTGAGTTTGTGACTCTTTCACGCTTAAACTACTGAACGGATTTGATTGAAATTTGGAATGGAGATAGCTTATACCCTGGATTAAAACATAGGCTACTGTTTATCCCGGGAAAAGGTTCCTGCGGGAAGACGCGAGCGAAACCGCGGGGCATAGCAAGGTACCATCTTTGTTACCTTTTCACGCCTAAACTACTGAACCGATTTAAATGAAATTTGGTACGGAGATAGATTGAACCCTGAGAAAGGATATAGGACATAGGAACCCACGCGTGTGAAACCGCTGGGAATTATATTTAATTGTGTTAAAAATCTGTGGGCATCTCCATTTAGTTGGTTATGTAGATAGATAATATGTTTTAGACGTTTTAGTGCTCGCCTGGCTGCTAGCTACCACTGTCGCCGAGCACCTATCGGTGTGTGCCGGCAGCCTCACTTGAGAGCCAGTTCCCAGTCCAGGTGTAGCGTAGCGCCACCTTCGACCACATCGTCACTTAACATCAGGTGACTTGTGGTCAAACGCTGCCCTGTAAGAAGTAAACAAAATATAATTTTTTTTTGGGTGTCGATTCGGTTAAGCATTATTTTTAATTAAACTAAGTTTGACAGGTATAGTAATGCTGTCCTTTTTTTACTTCAGTTGTTAGAAAATGACAGCAACACTATTAGACCTGTCAAACTAAGTTTAGTTTTAGAGAATGCAAAACCGAATCGACACCAATGGCGTCAATTCTATTGTACATTTTCTAAAAGTTTGACAGGTCTAAAAGTATTGCTGTCTTTGTCTAACTACGGAAGTATGAAATGGACGGCAATATTTTTGATTTGTTTTAAAAAATGCACAAAAGAATCAAAACCAATATTGCGAAGTAGAGAGTTGAGACCAAGTAAAATGCACTTTATAACTTAGTATCAATTTATTTAATTAAAAATACATAAATTTAATACTCAGCCTTATCAATTATCATACATAATGAATTATTCATACTACTCTATCTATTCTATAAATACAAGTTATCATTAATATAATGAATTTAGGATAATCTACATCGAATCTTAAATCAAATTGTGTATAATTGGACTAAAATATGCACAGGAAATTAGTTTGTTTACATTATAATTCATTAGTAACTTTGTTGTGGGTTATTGCTGACCTACTTTTTAACACCCGACGCAAAAAGAGGTGTGTCTGTCTATGCAGTCTATGGCACCGTAGCTCGCGAACGGATGAAGCGATTTCAATTTAGTTTTTTTTTTGCATGAAAGGCGAGTTACGGGCGAGTGTTTTTAGCTTTGATGATAATCGGCCCAAAAGTCGGGGGGTTTTAAAAATTTATAGTTATTGCTTTACATGTGCTGTAACCAACCTTGCTTCATGCCAAATTATTTTCATGATTCTTGGCTAACGGGAAGGGGTTGAGGGTGTCAAAAAATCGTTAAAACCGCCTCACATATATAATGGACAACCCCAAATCGAAGAATATGTAAAAACTAGCTGTACCATGCGGTTTCACCCGCGTGGGCTACAGTTTATCGCGATAAAAGGTATCTTATGTCCCTTCCCCGGGGCTCTTATCTATAAACCAAATTTCATATAAATCGGTTCAGTAGTTTAGGCGCGAAAGCGTATATATTCCGTATACTCCAAAATTATTCCCGCACTTCGGTGCCCCCTCACCGCGTTACCTGCTGTAGGTACCCATTATCATATTTTAATTCTAAGTTAATTTTTCTTGGACCGCACGTTTGAATTGCGCAGCTAGAGGTCTTCCTGGTCCGCGACCGCACTTTACCTATTTCATAGATTCTCCCGGTGCCCCCCCTCACTTCACCGCGTTTCCCGCTGCGCTGCGGTGCGGCGGTTTTATTTTTCTACTACTACTTACATTTTTAAACTCGTGATATCTTTCGAATGGAATGTCCGAATTGAATGATTTAAAAGGTTATATAAAGGCATTGAAGCAGTTTTGAATAAGAAGTAATTTATTTTGATAAGGATTAATACCAAGATACAAATAATGAGCCTTTTCTAGCAGCGGCATTAAAAATTAAAATTTTAAAATAAAAGATCACTTATTGTGGCATTACTATAATAGTTAGACATATGCTCTTGCGGATTTTTTTGTAGATCTTAATGAGACCTACAAACCCGTAATACATTACTTTGTTCTAGTGTCAATAGTTTTGGCAGCGCACGCAAAAATAGATTTTCGATTTCACACCTTGGGTTGCAAAATTGCAATTTTCTTACAGATCCCTAATTTTTTTGGAAATAAAATATAGCCTATAGCCTTCCTCGATAAATGGACTATCCAACACTGAAAGAATTTTTCAAATCGGACCAGTAGTTCCTGAGATTAGCGCGTTCAAACAAACAAACAAACAAACAAACAAACAAACAAACAAACAAACAAACAAACAAACTCTGCAGCTTTATAATATTAGTATAGATAAACATCTACCGGTTTAAAATTAAAGCTGTTAATATATAATCTTAAAAATATGCCTCTATATATCTATCACTGCAGTATTTTATATACACATGTTCTGTACGAAGTGATATTTATAAAATTGCACCAGTACCACTTCGTAACTTACATCTATTTAAAGGCCTGTCTCACTCACTCACAATGTGTTTAATGATGTCCATTCTAATTTGCATTTGATAAAACTAAAAGTCTAACAGTGGTACTGTCTTTTTCTGGCTACAGGATTGAAAAAGGGACAGCGTTATGCTTAAACCTGACAAATTTAATTTAAGAGATAGACGGGTCTAAAAGTACCACTGTCCTTGTCTTAGGGGCCATTCATAAATTACGTCACACCAATTTGATGATTTTTTTACCCCAACCCCGTCCTTGTCACAGCTGGACACATTTGTGAGACCCCCCTAGTGTGATGTCACATATTTTGACTTTTCGTGTTGTGATATTTAATATTACATTTTGAAAAATGTGATGTCACAAAATTTGAGACCCCTCCCCGCCCCTTGTCACACAATGTCACTCTTCGTCGACCCCCTCGCTTCCGCTTAACGTGTGACGTAATTTATGGATGGTCCCTTACTTCTGCTGTCAAAAAAGATATACGAAATAGATACTTTAAGAACTGTAGACGGGTCTAAAAGTACTACTGTTGTATTCTTACTTCTGCTGTTGGAAAAGGACATTACTACCTTTAGACCTGTCCTTCTCTTCAACTAAATTTGACAGGTCTAAAAGTAGCGCTTTCCTTGTCTTACTTCTACTGTCAGTAAAGTACACCACTACTTTTAGACCACAGACCTCTAAAACCAAATTTGACAGGTCAATAAATAATGAAGTCCCCTTTTCCATCAAGCTGTAAGAAAAAGACAGTATTAAACTTGGAGCTGTCACTTTTAGTTTAGTCTTAGCAAATGCACATTAGAATGGACAAAATGTATAACTCAGAATATAAATTAAAACCTAAAAAAGTATAAAGTAATGGTGCTAATAATTATGTTGTGCATTTTAATACTTAAAATAAATTTGACAGATCTAAAAGTAATGCTGTCTTTTTTACTTCCTTGGTTGGAAAAGGACAGCAACACTTTTAGACCTGACAAACTTAGTTTAGTTTGGAAAATGCACAAAGGAATCGGCACCAATATTTGTAACAATGTATATTTACTATAACAATATTGCTTTCACTAACTGGATTCGTCAATCTGAGACTAAATTTTTTATTACATTAAATATAGCTTCAATTTCATGCTCTGAACTATACAGGGAGTAAACGGTAGCAAAAAAAAACCTTTTTGATGTCGCTAAGGGGGCGTACATTAATTACGTGAGGTGTTCTAGGGGGGGAGGGGATCAAGTTAAATATTTCCAAATCTCACTTAGGGGGGAGGGGGGGTTTTGGCAAATATCACGTAATTATTTATCTCGCAGATTACAGTGTAAAATTGCGGGAAAAATAATTTGTTTTGTTTTCTTTCTTATTAATCCAACACATTTAGTAGAATAGCAGTTTTGATTTATTTTAATTTCTTTCAAACATTTAAGACTACAGGCAACAATGACTATGCCATTTCTTTCATACATTCTTGACTCAGTTAATGACCACGGATCAGCAAACCAGCCCGTAGCAACATCAAAAATGTTGTACGTCAATACGACATCAACAACGGAGTCTTTCACTACCGTGTACGCCCGTCATCATTAATCCACATTCGTTTGCTAGTAAGTTACAGGCTGTAATTGCTAATAGGAGACGGGAGGGACATGCGGCATCATATGTTGATAAACGCACATATTTTCCTGCGGCTTCATTTGTTGCATCTGCGGATGGGTCGGCATGACCTGCTGCATTTGCTGGATGGGCGGAGGAGGCGGGGGCTGCTGCTGCTGCTCAGGAGGCTTCTTATTCTTCTTCTCGCACTTCTTAAACTTGATACCTAGCTTATTTAACAGTATTAACCTGAGAGATTCTTTGCCGCCCGTGTAGTTAAGCTCATTTCGGGCTGCTGTTAATATCTTACCTAAGGTAGGAACCTCTTTGCGTACAGAGTAACTGTTGACTATACCTCGGAGGGCACAAAGTTGGAAGTAGTCGAGTTGGACCTTCGTTTTGCGAACTCGTTTCTTTTTTGGTCCTGTCATTTTTGTTTGCGTAGCTTCCGCTTTGAGACCGTCCCTTTTGATTCTTTTGATGGTGCTTTCTGAGAGCCCCGTCGCAGCGCAAGCGCGTTTCACAACGTTCTCGACGGGAAAAGCGTATCCTCTGTTCAGTTTTTCACTTTCAAAGAACTTTATAACTCTGTAAATGACTTCTTTTGCTTGGCCGTCTATTGCTTCCTTTTTTTTTCGCTCGAGTTTCGGTTTTTTTTCTTGCAGCACTGGCAAAGGTTCTTGGGGGACTGGTTGCATGTTGACGATGACTGGGGGCTCGTCGTGCTGCTGTGGGGGACCCTGTTCGTGTAAGGGTACCGCAGTCACTTCCGTCGTCACATCGTACATTAGGTTTAGATTATTCATTTTGACTTAATGTATTACGTAACTTTCCTATAAGATTAGAACTAGGCTATATATAACAGTTACAAGTTAAAAATGTCTTTCCATTTGTGATGAATATGTTTATTTACGAGTAAATATACAATGGAAAACAATGAACTAAAATGCCAAACGTAAACGCCATTTCTGTTGGATTTTTATTACCTGTGGTTAAAATGTTCAATGGGTCCGTCAACATGCTGTCAGTGTCATGAGATGAGGACATAGATATAAAAACTATCCACAGGTGCTTAAAGTTTTTTTAGCTTTCCTTTTGTGCTCACTTCTTCAGGATCAATTGAAAGAAGAAAGAAAGAGAAAAGAAAGGCCCACTTTCTCTAATCTATGGAAAACTAAAAGAGCGAATTAAATAAAAAAGTCCTGTGGATGTGACGTTCACCACAGAGGTACTAACACATATGCCATAGTAAAGTCATTGTCAGTGTCACTGGATTGTCATTCTTGTAAATTCTTATTTCTTGTTATCATATGTTTGTATTCGTTTTTGTTTGTTATCAAACATGAATACCGTTTTTCTCCAATTAAAACCATAAAAACTGCATTCTAATAATTAGAAATACTTACACAGTAGTCTGGCTACAAAACTTATTGAGTATCCATTCATAATACTTGTGCATTATGTCAGAAATCTCTGTAAAACAGGTGTGTTGTACATGCCTATCTACCGATCGAAAGCTTTATCAACTATGCAGGATCGTGGACGGTGTAAACTTGTTATACATGCTGCTAATGCAAGATCCTGAAGCTTACAAGGTGAGGATGCTTTTAATAATATTGTAAGTGATGATTTTAGTTCATAATTAGCTGCATATCTAGCTGCGCCCTGCGGTTTCACCTGCGTCTCTCCGTTACCCCGCAGGAACCTTTTTCGGGGATAAAAAGTAGCCTATGTGTTAATCCAGAGTATAAGCTATCTTCATTCTAAATTTCACTCAAATCCGTTCTGTAGCTTTTGCGTGAAAGAGCAACAAATATCCATTCATTCATACTCACAAACTTTCACGTTTATAATATTAGTAGGGTTCACTGACTACATAGATCATCTTACTTGATGCTTGCACATCACCTAGAGCCTGGACAAAGCAGTGGTGAGATTACGTCCTGTCAAATGCCTTCAGGTGACTTGAAGACCGCGACAATGGCTAATGAGCCATAGCCTTCTCTCAGAGAGAGAATGGGTCATAATCTACCACACTAATACACATTTTCGAAGCGACGATGGCTCGATGGTAGTTTCGTCAGTTTACTTTCTTTAGGTTGTGGGTTTGTATCCTACAATGAGCTTGAGCTTTGGTGAAGATGAAATCATAGCTTGGTGGTAGGGTACTTTCTAGTACTCGCCTAGCTAGGTACCACCTTCAAGTTAAGAATCTGTCGCCAAGCACCTATCAGTGTCTTCCGGCAGCCTCACTTGAGAGCCAGTTTCAGTCCAGGTGGAGTGTGATGCCGTCTTCGACCTCATCGTCACTTAACATCAGGTGACTTGTGGTCAAACACTACCCTATAAATAGTTAACAAAAAGATTGTGGGTTCGAATCCTTGGATAAGCTTAAGCTTTCGGTGAAGGAACCATGTATTTGAATGTTGTCCTTATATCGTATCTTATATTTGGTTACAGGAAGGTTTCTACAAAGGCACGGCTAGCTTTTACGTCTGCTGGGAGTGCAGCGCCATCATTCACAGAACGAAACGGTTTCAAACGCAAGCTTGCATCGCTCAGAAACATCTCACTTCTATAGCAGACGGTAGAAACGATGTATGTATAAACAAAGAAATATATATATACAGACTGGACAAGTGGTTGCGAACGAACAATGCTTCCTTGCTACAGAATTGACTTTTCTCTGCACTTTTGGACATTGCTATAATTCAACACAGCATGATATAGGCACATCAGCCTCAGGCTGCTCGCCTATTACCAAAATAAATAAATTTACAGTAATACCCCGACTATACAATTCAATCAATTAGTAATAAGAATAAAATTGTCAAAGTGATCGCGCCAAAAAAATTACCTGCCGGGCGTTTCTTGCCTGTTCTTTTGCCGGCGTAAGGGGGTTGGAACAGGTGTAGCTAGTTTTAAGTTTGACGTTTTAAAGTGATCACAATGTATCCTATTGAATAAATAAAAATTGACTTTGACTTTACGCTAACCCGTTTTACGTGAATTCCGAGATACGCGGTTTTTGCTTTTGATGACTGCGCGCATCAGCTCTCCCACTCTACCCTGTTATTGTATCGCTTTTATTAATAAGAATATGAATTGATTTATTATCTACCATTTATTACACAAAATACGTTAGCGGCAGGCGGAGGTTCCAAAAAAAACCGAAATGATTTTAAGATGAACTTTAATTAGAGTAAAAATTATACAATAGGTACTTAAGACTATTACTATGCTAGGTGTCCGTATCGAGGCGGGAAACGGAATGAATGTTTCTATGCTAATTGACACCGTCCGCCGACCTTTGCTTCTGACGTCAATGGTGCAATGTTTCGATGCAGCGGTGCTACATCAGCAGTCTCCCTTAGGTAGGGCTACGTAATTTCTCCACCCTCAGAACGGCGACTATTTTAGCACGTTTAGGGAAAATGTTGCCGGGACATTCCCTGGGTCTTCACATTTCTCTAATGTTATGGCTGGAGGCTGCTGGGACTTCTTTGTTTCTTTACTGTATTTCCGTAGGTAGTGCCGACATATAATGATGATACTGAGTGCGGCTGCACTTGATATGACTGCGTAAAATGGTATGGTGGTGTGATAGAACGCATCTAATTTTACGTTTTCCAGCTGCAGAGGGGTCTGGATCACCATTTTCTCCTGGATGCTGTGTAATTCCTTCAGGTTAATAGATTTCAAATGGAGATGAGTTGGTTCCGTAGCTTGTTTCTCGGTGTTGTATGATGTTTTGAAAATCTTAAATGGTTGACTTCTGACTTCATCGTTGTCGTTTACGATGTTGAGTTGTTCAGACTTCAGACGGCAACCGATGGGTATTGTTATGATGTAGCTTCCCTGGAGTGACGTGTAGTTCCTGCTGGAGCAGCTGAGTTGTACTTTTGTACTGTGCGGGAACGACAGGACGTACTGTTGGTCGTCGAGTTTCTCCATCGCTTCTCTCGCTAGGGTGACCGTCGTGAGCTTGCAGGAGTCTTGTAGAACTTGGCCGGTGATCAGCTCGTGGACACAGTCAGATTTGGTGCGTATCTGATGTGTGACTTCTTGTTCGCAGAGGTACCTGTCTCGTAACTTCGGGCATTCTGCCTCTATGTACACGAATGACAACTCGTTAGTTGCAATGAAGGGAAAGGATGGGATAAGAGCCTGCGCATATTTGTTAGGTACTATTGATAATCTATAAAAATCGTATTCATCTCTAGAAACTATTGGAAATTGAAAAACGAAAACTATTTGATTATTGCTATAATATGAACCTGGTTTTATAATATCATAGTATTCTCTTAAATCTAAATCTAAAATCTGATCTCTGCTATAAATCATCTTAAGCTTATTAACCATTAATTCTAATATACCTATATCTATCATAGAATGATGTGTGCTAGATGCACGAATAAAAGCTAAACTATTCTCTATTCTAATTATTTCTTGCATTAGGTCTTCTACGTTTTCACTAATTACTTCTAAAAGTTGGGCAAATTTTGCATATTTAACTAAACTATTTTCTCTATAAGAATCGCTCTGTAATATAAGTTCTATTGTTGCGTTAATTTTATCCTGATTTTCTAGTAACTGTTCTAATACGTCAGAGTGTTTAGACATCCACTCTTTACTCATACTAATATGACTGTTAAATTCAGATGCCATTTTGTTCTGATTAGATTCTAAAGTTCGAATTGCCTCATCATACTTTAACGCATCAGAGTGATCTAGGTTCCCAGTAATACTTTTTATTACTGAACCCAGTCCGTCTATAAGACCTCTTTTAACTCGATTGGGCTCTAAAGAGTTTAATTGGTTTAACACTTTGCCAAGCTTGTTAGTAAGATAATCTATTTGAATTTCATATAATAAAAATGTGTCATTAGTCATTACATTTCGATAGCTTAGTAATTGCGTTTGCAGTAATTGGACATTGTTTTCAATCTCCTGTAATTGAACGTACTGTAGGAAGGTATGGTGGTGAGTCGTTAGTCTCATAAGTCCAAGTTTGTATGGTAGTAATCCTGGTCCGTCATCTAGGCTCTCAAGTTTTATCTCCTGAGATCGCGTCATGGAGAGGATCATTATTAGCAGGATTCTGTAACAAATTACTTGCTTTAGGGATACGCTTGAGCCTTGACTTTGCCACAGGCCCACGTTTCTTGGAAGTATAGATGTGGATTGGCAGGTTAGCTAAGACAGTGTCCTGCGTGTAGCGTGGTGCTGTCTTTTGGCGGCTAGCAAAAGGATTCTTAATGAAAATTTGTTGGTCAGGTGCATACTCTTGTTCGGGCTCGCGTGTCTTATTCCTATTCTCGATTAGAGCGGTGCGATTAGCAAGAGATGAAGTGTTAATGATATCATAAACTTTTTTCATCTGTTCCCTGTGAGTCTGGGTGTACTGCTGTAACAATTGTTGCGTAATGTCAATGTCAAGGAAGTCTTTGGGATCAAAATGTCCTGTTAGTAAGTCAAAAGGTCTGCATCTCGTGAAACTATGTATCGAACTATTGTAGGCTATTATAGCGTAGGGCATTAAGTTAATAATAGGCTCCTCTTTTTGCTGTAACTTAAGTATTCTGAGGTGTTCAAGAAGTGTTGAATGGAAACGTTCAATGTTTCCATTATCGTTAGGAGAGTGAGCTAAGATTCTATGATGATTTATCTTATGAAGCCGTGTGAATTCCATAAATAGCTGATTGGTGAATTCAGTTCCATTATCTGTAACTATAGTGGAAGGGACTCCGTGATGGGTACAATATAGTAGAACGGCCTGTAATATGCTGACAGCTGTGCCATCACGCAAGTGATAAGCTTGACCGTACTTTGTGAACACGTCAATGAAAGTTATATACTTCTCATTTTGTGCTGTGAATAAGTCCATATGAATGATCTCAAACGGCTTGGTAGCTGGTGGAACAATATTAAATTGAGGTCTAACAGGGTTCCTGTCATATTTAGCCTGTCCACAGATCGTACATTCATTTATAAATTTAGTTATTTGTTCCTTCATTTTGGGCCAGTAATATCTGCGAGATAGGGCTAAATAGCACTCATTAATTCCGCGATGATTGGTTTTTCCATCATGATAGTGGCGGATGATTTCCTGCTGCCTTAGGTAATCTTTGACATTTTCAAGTTCAGTTTTAGCTAAAACAAGATTCATTGATGAACTTCTGAACTTGTCTTGCAAGATTGGGATTATTGAGTACATAGCCAAAGGTGGGTTGATCAAAATAGCGGTTTTAACTTTCGGGTTAACAAATTCCTTTACGGCGTTTATTACGTCTTCTTCAAGATTAGTCTCTGATAGTTGGATACTAGTACGCGTGTGAGTCTCGAAAGGTTTGGTTACTGTGGGTCTCTTCTTTACGTCATTCACTACAGTAAAGCATATCTGTCGATTGAATTTATTCAGTGGTACGTCTGTTATAGGAACTTCTAGAATGGGGTTCTCATTACTGGTGTGTACAGTAGCAGTGGAAGAGCTTGCTCGAGGAAGTAATGATTCAGATGGGTTACCGTTGAATAAGTTATAGTCGTCAATGTCATCTACTAGAGCTAAAACGTCACCGGTATGAATTTCTACTCGAGAGAGGGCGTCAGCGTTTGTATTTGCTTTACCTTTTTTATAAATCACCGTGAAGTCATATTCGCTCAATCTAAGTCTCCATCTCGTGAGACGTGAATTTGGTTCTTTTAAATTCATCATCCACTGTAGTGGTTTATGGTCAGTCAGAATCTTAAACTTCCGTCCGAAAAGGTAAGGCCTAAAGTATTTTGTGGCCCAGACTATGGCAAGCAGTTCCTTTTCGATAGTGCTGTAGTTCATCTCGCTCTCATTTAGAGTTCGAGACGCATAACAGACGGGTTTGTCTGATCCTATTGGACCTTGTGATAGTATAGCTCCGATGGCTACATTAGAAGCGTCAGTTGTTAAGTTGAATTCTCTGGTAAAATCTGGGTATTGCAAGATTGGGTCATTAGTTAAGAGAGTCTTGCATTTCTCAAAGCAATTTACATATTCTGTGTCAAGGGTGATCTTCTTGCCCTTTTTAAGACACTGGGTGAGAGGCTTGGTGATACGAGCAAAATCTGGAATGAACTTTCGGTAGTAACCGAGAAGGCCTAAGAATTGTTTGATCTCCTTTGGAGTCTTAGGGATGGGATATTTCTTTACAGCGGATATCTTATCCGGATTTGGCTTAATACCGTCTTTACCAATGATATGACCGAGATAAGCTGTTTCAAGCTTCAAAAACTCTGATTTATCCATTTGGATTTTAAAATTGGATTCTCGGAGTCTCTGGAAGACTTTTTCCAGGTTAATCATGTGTTCCTGAAGGGATGTGCTGAACACAATTATATCATCCAAATATACTAAACATATCTCGTTTTGTAGACCTCTAAGGACATTGTCCATTACACGTTGGAACGTAGATGGAGAGTTCTTTAATCCCATGGGCATTCGAAGAAATTCAAAGTGCCCATGTTCAACATTGAAGGCGGTCTTCTCAATGTCTTGTGGGTCCATCTCTACTTGATAGAAGCCACTTGCCAAATCAAGGGTTGAAAAATAATGGCACTTCCCTAACTTGTCAAGTACGTCAGTAATGTTTGGAATGGGATATTTGTCGTCTAGAGTCTTTTCATTAACCTTACGAAAATCAACTACTAGACGCCATTTCTGTTTTCCAGAAGCGTCTGCTTTCTTTGGTACTACCCAAATAGGTGAGCTCCATGCCGATTCGGATGGTTGGATAATACCTTGTTCCAACATTTTGCCTATCTGGTCTCTAACTTCCTGGCGGTGCACGAATGGATATCGATAGCTCTTAGTGTGCACTGGCAGCTCGTCAGTTGTCCTAATTCGGTGTTTGATTTTATTGGTGAAGGTAAGCGCTTCACCTTCTATATAGAAAACGTCCGGATAGCGAGAACAGAGAGCTACAAGATTAGCTTTCTCTTCCTCGTTCAAGTGATCGGTGCGTAACCGCGAGACTACATCTTGTGCACGTGTCGCTACTTGTTCGGTGCGCGTGCACTCAGTATTAAATAATTCCGCGTGTGCTGGCCGGTCCAGTGAAAATATTACGTCATTCGGCGTTGGGTTCTCGACTTCTAAATAACCACGGTTATTGACTACGGTGGTCAGGCACTCGTGAACTATACAGTTACAGAGAACTTGTTCTGTAATAAGAGCATCGCCGTCTAAAGTGTCAACGGGTACGCGAATGACTTTAGAAGTTCCTGCTGGAATCATGTCTTCATATAAATTCACGTTACGCGAGTTGTACATCCTGATGGGATTGGATGCGGTTCGAGTCAAGAGTTGACTTTCTCTCAGATCTATACGGGCCTCCCACTTAGTTAGCAAATCTAAACCTATTAGCCCGTCAAAATAATCGTGAAACCGATATATGAATAACTTCATATTATCTGCGTCGTTAAACTCTGCAAAACACGGTAGTGTAATAGAGTAATCGTTCCTACTTGTCGCGTGTATGTTCGTCACTTCAAATGGGTCGTAATTAAGTGGTAAGTCGTAGAAGTATTTCTCAACGGCCTCGGGGCTTATGAAAGATTGATTAGCTCCCGTATCTATGAGTAATTTCAAAGGTGGGTCCGCGATTTCAACGTAGGGCAATTGTCTTTGTGTCTGTAAGTTTAATTCTATCTTGGTCTTTGTGACGTCGAAGTTTCGCGAAAATCCTGTTCTTCGTGGCTGCAACCCGCTTGTGGTTGAGACTCGTCAAGTTGGTTTTCTTCAGTCATGTCGTATGTCGCGTCATAGGTAAAACCGGGGGACATTCCGCTGCTGTAGTCGGCATAGTCCGTGTAATTGTACTCCGGTTCGTCGTAGTATTGGTAGGTATAGTAATCCGAGTCATTGTACGCCGTGCAGTCATTCATGTTCATTTCGCGAGTTTTAAAATAATTAGTAGGTGGAGGGTTCCCGAACTTACTCCAATCATGACCTGTTATCATTTTAGTATGCGGTAACGGTTTAGGAGTAAAACGCTGTACTCCACTCATAGGCTGAGGCTGATTATTTCGAGGTGGTAACCGAAATACGTTACTGCGAGGGTTGTAGTTAGGGGGTGGTGCACTAAACATTCTTTGGGTGTTAGTTGGCATGCGATATTGATGTTGAGTCTGTTCAGCAAATTTGAAAGGTTGAGGCGGGGGCCTCATGGGGCGCTGTCCCACGGGAACAGGCCAGTTAGGTACCGGTGCCTGGAAATGATTATGACGCGGGGGTGCGAATGCTATCGGTGGTAAGGTGGTAGTGACCTTAGGGGTCACTTGGCCTCTCGAGGGCTCACTTCGTTGCTGTAGGTACATAATATTTAACTCCTCCTGTACATACTCGAGCGCCTTCTCTATAGTAGTGGGTCGCATACAACGTATACGGGACCCTAAAGGTTCCTTTAAACCGCGAACATACGCCTGCATCGTCACTTTTTTATATAACTCGCGTTTCGCTTCAATCGTCGTAGGTATGGATTCGTGTAGTGTTACATAAGTCATTAAAGTACTAAACAAAGTTTGGCAGTGATCATAAAATTCTTGAGCTGATCTATTACCCTGTGAAGTTAAGGAGAGGTCGTTATATAACGCCGTCTCGTCACGCTGGTCTGAAAAGTTATTGATTAAGGCAGTTCGAATGCCTAGCCAACTCTCTGGTATTCCATTAGAGTTGATGGTACATGCAGCGGTTCCCGTCACTTTATTAAGGATTCCATTCAGCAAGCACAGATTAGGGAACTCACTACCTGGTGTTGAACTTAAATATGTAGCTGCTAGTTGGTCACATATTTTTATGAAACGTGTGAGCACGTTAGGGTTACCATCAAATTCCGGGACAAGGCGGAGGGCCTTGAATATTACGTCTGGATCATACGACATTTCGTCACACGATGTATTCAACTCTAAACTAGATTCTAACTCTATATTAACTCTATTAATATCTACTAAACGCTGGCGGGCCTGTCGTGAATCAGGCTCCCGCGAACTAGAGGCTCTAGGATGATAAATCTTGATGTGGAAGATTGGCTTATGGGATAAAAGGAAGCAACACGAGAGTAATTCAAGTGCACTTACATATGTTTCATCTCTGGCTTTTCCTGTGGTCCGATGTCTTGGTCCCCTCTAGTCCTGCCGCAGGTCCGTAAGTTCAGATACTCGAAGATGGAGCTTGACAGCCACCCGAGCGATTCGCGACGTGATTCCCGATTTTCGAGATTTCTGGACTTCGCGAACCGTCCCGCGAGTATCCTACCGACTGCGCCAAATACGTTAGCGGCAGGCGGAGGTTCCAAAAAAAACCGAAATGATTTTAAGATGAACTTTAATTAGAGTAAAAATTATACAATAGGTACTTAAGACTATTACTATGCTAGGTGTCCGTATCGAGGCGGGAAACGGAATGAATGTTTCTATGCTAATTGACACCGTCCGCCGACCTTTGCTTCTGACGTCAATGGTGCAATGTTTCGATGCAGCGGTGCTACATCAGCAGTCTCCCTTAGGTAGGGCTACGTAATTCACATGTTTCTTCGATGTTATTGTTTTTTTAGACTCTGGTCCCAATTAAACATACTTAGTATGTGTGTATTTATGTCCAAGAACTCCGACTTACGCGAATTCGACTTACACGGTTATCGCGTAAGTCCGGGGTATTAATTACTGTATTTTACTAATTAGTAATAGTCGAGCAGCTTGAGGCTGATGTGCCTATATCAAGCTGTGTTGAATTAAAGCAATGTCCAAATGAAGCTGCTGGAACATTCCAAACTAAATACGCCAGTAACTCTGTCTGTTTGCCACGCTTTCAGGCTTAAACTACTGAACCGATTTAAATGAAATTTGGTACAGATATAGTCTAGAGCCTGAAAAAGGACATAGACTACTTTTTATCGCGATAAACTGTAGCCCACGCGCGTGATACGGCTGGGAACAGCTAGTCACCAATTCACCATTGAGCGATTAAACTAAAAAAATATTGACAACTTTCAGATAAAACCACCATCCTTTTCGCGGCTAACCACCACCCTCAACACAGCACCCCACTTTGAATTCCAATGCAGCGACATAACAGCGGAGAACTTCATCGATTGTGGTCCAGTCAAGGAAATCAAAACTGAAAGTGATTCAGACGATTTACCTCTATCAGTATTCCAAAACGATAGTGACTACAGCGACGAACCTGGCATTGGCCATATTGGGCCTGGTAACAGTTACTTTGGGCTTAGCAACAGTAACTTTGGGCCTGGCAACAGTAACTTTGGACCTGACAACAGTAACTTTGGGCCTGACAACAGAAACTTTGGGCCTGCCAACAGTAACTTTGGGCTTGACAATGGTATTACTGAGCCCAATAAAGCTACTGAACTTGACAAATTGAATGTCACAGCTAAGAAGAAATCTTCCAAATCCATATTGAGTACAGTGAAGCCATTTGAACCTAGTGTCAACACTATTAAAGGTGACAATGCTGTGGCAAATAAACCTACAAAAATAGAGTTAACATCAAGGAAGAAAACAAAAATGAAATACGTGAAATATTTTTTAATATCAACTATGAATGAAGAAGAAATGCTCAAAAGAAGGGAAAAAAGAAAGACGGATAACGATGAAGTATTCAAATGTGATAGTTGCTCCATTGAGTTTAAGACTGAAAATGAATTGATAAGTCATAATAATATAGTTTTACATGAAAAGGTAATGATATGGTAATGATAGGTAGGTAATGATAGGTAATGATAGGTAATGAAAAGGTAATGATTTTTTAAATAATAATTCAAGAAACTAAATGTATATTTAACAAACTTAAAACTTGCTATGCCTGTTCCTACCTCCTTACGCCGGCAAAAGAACAGGCAAAAAACGCCTGACAGGTAATTTTTGGGGGCAATCACTTTTACATTGTTATTACTAATTGATTAAACTACAATTCCAAGCTTTTTGTCATATATAGTCCGATATTTTATAGCTTGGTGGTAGGGCATTTTCTAGTGCTCGCCTGGCTAGCTACCACCCTCATGTTGAGAATCTGTCGCCGCGCACCTATCAGTGTGTTCCGGCAGCCTCACTTGAGAGCCAGTTCCAGTCCAGGTGTAGCGTGACGCCACCTTCGACAACATTGTCATCGTCATCAGGTCAAACGCTACCCTGTGAGTAGTAAAAAAAGAAAAAAATGTATAATAAGCTTTACTAATAAGATTTATCTGTATACTTGAAATTTTGTTATTGACGAGTCTTGAATTTTTCTTAGGACTTGGTTGAAAAAAACATACACATTGACCTTTTTTTTTACTGTTTACAGGGTAGCGTTTGACCACGAGTCACCTGATGTTAAGTAACGATGTGGATGATACTTGCGTCACGCTACACCTGGACTGTGAACTGGCTCTCAAGTGAGGCTGCCGGAACACACCAATAGGTGTCTTTGAAGGAGTGGCTGCCTTTATGGAGCCTCGTAGTGGATACAGCAGTTTTAACTTTGTCCCAAATAGTCTGTTACGAGTATTTTGATTTTTGGGACCCAAGCATTGTCGAGAAAATTCTATGCTCACAGTAACTTTCACATTTGTTTCAGAAAGACGGTAGTATATGTGATATCTGTCACACATACACAGACAACTTGCACGCACACAAACAAACCCACTATCAGCGTTACAGCTGTATGCTATGTACGCACTTTGCTTACTCACACATCGACATAGTGAGGCATTTGAAGAGAAATCACAAAGATATCATTGGCCAAAAGAAAAAGGTAAGAGAAATCAACATCTTGTATAATCCTACTAACATTATAAACTAGTCGCGCTCCGCGTCTTCCCGTTATCCCGCAGGAACCCTTTTCCGGGATAAAAAGTAGCCTATGTGTGAATCCAGGGTATAAGCTATCTCCATTCCAAATTTCATTCAGATCCGTTCTGTAGTTTTGGCGTGAAAGAGTAACAAACATCCATCCATGATCCATCCAGTGCCGGTTTTATTATTGTAGAAGATGAAAAAGCTGAAAAAGCTTATGGCGGCAAAAAAGTGCCCAAAAACTATTTGGCACAGAAAAAAGCGTTGTTTTTGTTAGTTTAAAAATGTTCCCAAAAACTTGTGAAAAAATATCTAGAAACAAGAATGTTCCATAAAAAAAAATAACTTTATTGCGAACAATGTGTCTAATTTTAGAAGTCAGTAGGAGCGGCAAAAATTTTATAGCATTAAGGCGGCAAATTTTTAAATCCAGCACTGGATCCATCCATCCATACTCACAAACTTTCAGGTTTATAATATTAGTAGGATTAAGGAGTGTAGAAAGTAGTATCATCTAAGGTGCATCTATCCCGCAGGAACCTATTCCCGGGTTGAAAAAGTAGCCTATGTGTTATTCCAGGGTATAAGCTATCTCTATTCCAATTTTCGCTCAAAACCGTTCAGTAGTTTTTGCGTGAAAGAGTAACAAACATCCATACATCCATACTCGCGAACTTTCACGTTTATAATATTAGTAAGATTATAATGTGATGTGATTGCATGCGCCTTACTTTTTGGATAAATTATTTTATACATTTTCTTCTATATTTCAGGGATCAAAGCGGATTGGGCTTCAATTGGATAAGGTTTCTAGATACCCTTGCAATGAATGCGATTCATATTTCCAGTAAGTGGTAAACACACCGCCGCCCGAAATTAATAATCGATCTTGATCCGTTATCCGCGGTTTTGGATCGATATGTCATTTTAGTAGTAAGGCTTGACATATCTAAATATATATAACTCAAAGGTGACTGACTGACTGACATATCTATCAACGCACAGCCCAAACCACTGGACGGATCGGGCTGAAATTTGGCATGCAGGCAGATGTTATGACGTAGGCATCCGCTAAGAAAGGATTTTGATTAATTCTACCCCCAAGGGGATAAAATAGGGGATGAAAGTTTGTATGAAACTTCGTCAATTTTAAACGGATCGGGCTGAGACTTTGCATGCATAAAGCTGTAGCCCACGCGGGTGAAACCGCGAGGAACAGCTACTAAAATGACATATTATGACATCAAAACCGCGGATAACGGATCAGGATCGACTATAAATTTCGGGCGATAGTCTTCACCTCAAAGATACCATTTTACATTATGACAACTTTCGGAGTTGACTAGTTCCCATTATGACAACTTCCGGAGTAAATCACTTACCATAATGGACACTTCCCGTTATGTCAAATTTTCAGAGAAAACGGTCTCTGCATAGATGGTTTCAGAAACAAGCATTTCCGTAACCTATTGTAACTTTATTGTTTCGAAAACAAGCATTTTCATAACCTATTGTAACTTGATTGTTCCAGAAACAAGCATTTTCGTAACCTATTGTATGTTTATTGTTTTTTAAACAAGTATTTCCGTATAACCTATTGTAACTTATATTGTTTCAGAAACATTGTATTTCCGTAACCTATTGTAACTTATATTGTTTCAGAAACATTGTATTTCCGTAACCTATTGTAACTTTATTGTTTCCGAATAAAATATTTCCGTAACCTATTGTAACTTATATTGTTTCAGAAACATTGTATTTCCGTAACCTATTGTAACTTTATTGTTTCCGAATAAAATATTTCCGTAACCTATTGTAACTTATATTGTTTCAGAAACATTGTATTTCCGTAACCTATTGTAACTTTATTGTTTCCGAATAAAATATTTCCGTAACCTATTGTAACTTATATTGTTTTAAAAACACATATCTCGGTACCCTATTGTAACTTGATTGTTCCAGAAACAAGCATCTCCTTCTCCTATTGTTTGTAACTTATATTGTTTCCACACTCTATTGTAATTTATATTGTTTCAGGAACAAGGATCAACGTTGGAAACACATACAAAAAGCCCACAGAGAAGGGTTTAAGTGCAACTCTTGCGACAAGAAGTTCGCTTTTAAAAGTATCCTCGAGAGACATGAGAGGTAACATAATATATCAGAACTTTAACTCTTGTATACAATTTGTAACATAAACACCGTGTTCTGTGGCAGAAAAGGTTAGCACCTTTTTGGAAGGGTTTGCGCTCACTGCAGATGGAAGACTGGCGGAAGGCGGCGCAGGACTAACCGAAGTAGCGTCTTTTGTTATTAGAGGCCAACACTCACTTTGGGTCGCTGCGCCATCTCAGTTAGTTACTTACCTTTTTGGAAAGCTCCCATTGTTTCTTGTAAAGAACAATGGCCAAAACGGACCCGAAGTCGTATGAAAACGATTTATATACGATAAAAATTTTAATTTTTTTCCTATTATGATTATGCAAACGATATTTTAAAGAAAGCGTAGAAAAAAAAAATATTGATTATTTCACTTCGGAGTTTCTTAGGACATTTTTTGACTAACACGATGCTTGGATGTTTTGAACGCACTCCGCATTTTCTTTTTCGTTCCGTTTCACGCTTTGGAAGTCGGCCCTACTTAAATTAAGTCATTAAAATCAACTTTATTTACCAAATATGTACAAAAACTAATCTTTTTAATCTATGTACTAGCAAATTGATTGTCACTGTCAAGTGACACTGACAAATTATATTGCGTTCAGGTCCAGGGCAGTATGAGAAGTGGCCAATGTTCTTTCCAGGCTACACAAAGGCCCGTTGCCCCGGGAACAGTGCGCCGTCTGCCACAAGATGATTCGCATCGACCTAATGAGTGTGCACTCACGCATACACACAGACAGACAAAAGTACTCGTGTGTGGAGTGCGACAAGAGCTTCGTGAGTCGCGCCACGTACGAGAGTCACCTTAAGTATGCGCAGGCGCACGCGTCGGGTGACGTTTGTAGGTGAGTTTAGTTCAATATGTCACTAAATTGGCTGTTAGGGGATTTTCTTTTAGCTGTTAGGCAATTTTTATTGGTCTGTTAGGGTATTTTCTTTGTTCTGTTAGGGAATTGTCTTTATTATAGTAGGGAATTGACTTTTTATTAGGTAGTGTCCTATATTCTGTTAGGAAAGATGATACGTGTCGATGTAATGAGTGTGCACTCTCGCATACACACAGACAGACAGAGGTACTCGTGTGTGGAGTGCGACAAGAGCTTCGTGAGTCGCGCCACGTACGAGTCACATCAAGTATGCGCAGGCGCACGCTTGCACGTTTGTAAGTGAGTTAGCTTCAATATGTTACTAAATTGACTGTTAGGGGATTTTCTTTTAGCTGTTAGGCAATTGTTATTGGCCTGTTAGGGAATTTTTATTGCTCTGTTAAGGAATTTTTATGTGAAGACGCGGGTGAAACCGCGGGGTGTAAGTCGTTATCCATATTGTTCGATTTTCTTTCAGACACAAGTGCCCGTCGTGCCACAAGCGGTACAGGTCGAGCGGCGAGTTGAGAGACCACATCAATTATCAGCACAAAGGGCAGGCAGAACACAAGTGTCCTATTTGTGGGAAGGTAAGTAAGAAACTATAACTTAAAATTCTAAATACGTCTATTTAATAGTAAGACCACAAGTCACCTGTACCCCTAGTACAAGTTTTGAAAACTATAAAAGTTTTCGTAAACGTCAATGTTTACTAAGTGGCAAATCTTACAGAGTAAATTCAAAAAGTAACTCGACAACTCTGTTGGCGCCACGCTACACCTGGACTGGGAACTGGCTTTCAAGTGAGGCTGCCGGAACACACCGATAGGCGCTCGGCGACAGATTCTTAACATGAGGGTGGTTTCCAGGGTTTAGCCACTAAACGCTGTATAAGGAGGCACGTGCGGAGAGCTCACGAAGGCATCAAGGAGAACGCCAAGGACAAGATCTGCCAGCAGTGTGGGAAAGCCTTTAGGGTAAGCTGACTTCAACGATGAACGCCGAACTAAGCATGAGGCCTGTATTTTGGGGCCAGCGCTCCGCGTCTTCCCGTTATCCCGCAGGACCCTTTTTCCGGGATAAAAAGTAGCCTATGTTTTAATCCGGGGTATAAGCTACCTCCATTCCAAATTTCATTCAGATCCGTTCAGTAGTTTTTGCGTGAAAGAGTAACAAACATCCATACATCCATACAAACTTTCGCGTTTATATTAATACTAGCCGTTCCCCGCGGTTTCACCCGCGTGGGCTGCAGTTTATCGCGATAAAAAGTATCCTATGTCCTTCCTCAGGGTTCAAACTATCTCCGTACCAAGTTTCATTTAAATCGGTTCAGTAGTTTAGGCGTGAAAGAGTAACAGACAGACAGAGTTACTTTCGCATTTGTAATAAGTAAGGGGTAAGGATTAGTAGGATTTGTTAGAGCGTTTTAAATTTTGAATCCAATCCCCGTGTTGCAGGATAAGAAGGCTCTGATAGAACACGAGCGGGTACACACGGGCGCCCGCCCGCTGTCGTGCGCCGCGTGCGGCCGCGCCTTCCGACAACGAGCCGCGCTCTACGCGCACTCGCGGAGAGTGCACCGGCCACTACCTACCGCCTGACCAACTACCTGCCACCGGACCAACTACCTGCCACCGGACCAACTACCTACCACCTGACCAACTACCTGCCACCGGACCAACTATTTAACACCTGACCAACTAACGTGTACTGCGACTTCCAACAACGCGCTCTACGCACACTCGTGGAGAGTGCACCGGGCACTGCCTACCACCTGACAAACTACCAGTCTAACTACTTACCACCTGACCAACTACCTGCCACCTGACCAACTGCCTACCACCTGACCAACTCACTACCACCTGACCAACTCACTGCCACCTGACCAACTACCTGCCACCTGACCAACCTACGCGCACTCGCGGAGAGTGCACCGAGCGCTACCTACCACCTGACCAACTGCCTGCCGCCGCGCCGGACCAATTACCTGCCACTTAACCAACATCCTGAATTCTTAAAAAGCTCCGACCAAGTGCGAGTTGGACTCGTGCACCGAGGGTTCAGTACAAATTCGTTAGTAGGGTTCCTTACCCAAAGGGTAAAACGGGACCTTATTACTAAGACTCCGCTGTCCGTCCGTCCGTCTGTCACCAGGCTGTATCTCATGAACCGTGATAGTCACGACAGTTGAAATTTTCACAGATGATGTATTACTGTTACCGCTATTGTTTTTTTTTTTGTAACCTGTCAGAAAACTTCCCATTGTAAACTAATGTACGGAACCATACAAATAACAGAATTAAAATAAAATCCATTAGTCATTGATAAGTATTTTATTTAATAAAATAGTAGTGTCGATTCTGAGCATTCTCTAAAACTAATCTTTGACATGTAACGCTGATCTTTTCTAACCCCAGCGGTTAGACAAGCACAACAATACTTTTATACCTGTCTCGAGTTCAGTTTTAGAGATTGCACGTATAAATAATCAATAACTATCACTTATGCTGGGGCCACTAACGGGATGTGCCGTTCAATAGCGCGATGATTGACGTTTGACATAAGTGTGGCCACGACATTGGACAACATGCATTCACATTGGCGTTTGACGTTAGCCGATAACTCAAGTGCATTCACGGTGACCGTTCAAGTGTAGCCACTCACATAATAGCGTTCATAATTAACGCAATATTTATCGCGAAGTTATAGTCGTATTAATAATTAGACTATAGTCAACTGACGTTTACTGTGTTGTCAGTTTTTGATGAAATAAAAATAGTGTTGTGTCAAAGTGAATGATTGAAAGAACTCCTGAATTAATGAATAATATTGTTTTATAGTTGAAATGATTAACTACTTAACTATTCACACTCATTGCTCATTCATCTGATTGAACGAGAACTGAACGCATCACTGTTACTTTAAATTTGGCAACATTACTTTACAAAGTGACATTAGCTACTGTCAGTTGGCTTCGACTAATTAAAAATACGACTTATAGGCATTGACATTTCCCTTAGTGAGGCCCGGGCATTACATTATAAAATATGTTTAATTTCATAAGCATTACATTAGTATGTATTACATTTTCAATTTACATTCAGTTCGTTGTTCAAGGAGCGTCCTGAACGATAACAGGTTTTTAAATAACTACGTATCGGTGTAATACCTGAATAACGGTATTCGGTATCAACTATGATGATAACTAGCATTGAGAGAATCTATTTATCCAAACCGAGTACCGATAATAACAGAGTGCATAATCGAATAACTTCCAATACCAACTGGCAATTTATTATATTTTTTTATTTACTATTGACAGGGTAGCGTTTGACCACAGGAGTGGCAATAGACGGAAGCGGGCGTTATTTAGCGGCCGGTTTCAATAACCGATCTATCCACGATTTGCTCTATTGGAGATGGAAATTTCACATAACCTCCATAGAAATAATGTCAAATTTGTGTCAAACCGTGGATAGATCGGTTATTGAAACCGGCTGCAAAAATATACCATTACAATTTACATCTGGCAACATACCTCGCGCATCTCAAGTACTCCAGGACGATATATTCAAGTAAGTTAACATTTACATGTAAATATGGCAAATTTTTTCGCTCGCTTCGCTCATACTATAAATATCTCGACAATAAGATATTCTCGCGCCTGGCAACATACCGCGCGCACCTCAAGTACCCCAGGTCGCATGCCACGGACGATATATTCAAGTAAGTTAACATTTACATGTAAATATGGCAAACTTTTTCGCTCGCTTCGCTCATACTATAAATATCTCGACAATAAGATATTCTCGCGCCTAGCAACATACCGCGCGCACCTCAAGTACCCCAGGGCGCATGCCACGGACGATATATTCAAGTAAGTTAACATTTACATGTATAAAACATAAGCTCCATAGAGGTAATGTCAAATTCATGTCAAACCGTGGATAGATCGGTTACTGAAACTGGCTGATAGTCGAAAAACTAGCAAAACCAACTGGCGATAGACGGAAGCGGGCGTTATTTAAGTCAATACCATTTACTTAGAAACAACCAAACGCCGCGAACGGTACCATCCAATACCAGCCAATCGAGCGAGCAAACAGTACATTCATCGAAACCAAGCTCAATATCAGTTATCACAAATAGCTAGTTATTAAAATAACCCGTTTTAAAACCCGGTATCGGTATCCAAACCAATTCGGTATATCGCATACCGCCCAATCTCTAGTTGTGAATTTGTGACACTGTCCTTGGTCCAAAAGTTGATGCGGTATTTTCTATTAGGGTATTTCTTTCAATATTGAAGACATCTGTGTATGTATAAATAATATAACTCAAAAATCTCGGCTAGGACGCTCCTTAATTATTATTTTATATTATAATTAATAGGGGAACCTGTTGTACCTTGACACCCTTTGTACCTAGAGCCACTTAGTTTTTTGAAATGGTCGCGACTTTTTTCCGTCTCTTTGGGTATGGTATAGTGAACTTTGACAAGAGTAATCAACATGATGTTAGTTGCAGGCGGCTATTGCATCGAGTTTGCATGGGAGGTCAATTTAACGTTTTCGGTGCAAAAAAGTAAGATATTTCATATTTTTCATTTCTTTCATTACTTCTGTTATTTACTACATACATTTTTAAAACCATTTGATTTAAACAAGTACTTTAGCCAAGTTTAGAATGTAGTATGCTTATTTGAGTTAATCATAACCTCCATATTTACATGTGCGAATAAACATACAAGGGTAGGGGTGTTGTACCTTGACCATAGTAAAACAGTTGTACCTTGGTCATATGGTCAAGGTACCTCTACCTACATCCAAATGTATTCTTGTTAATTCAGTTTAGGAACGCACATACTTATTATTTTGTTGTTTTTTATACAGTTAAAATGCCTCGTAGCAATAACAACATCAAACGGACTCCTATTGCTAAAACAGCACTTTCTAGTGCTACTAAACTAGTTAAAGAAAAAAAAATTCTGAGGGACTGCCAAACATTTTAACTTGTCAAGATGTACTTTAAAGAGGTATTATGAAAACTACTTGAAGACTGGTAAAGATGCGAGCAACCTTCACGATAATTTAGCCGTGAAAAAAAGTTTTTAAAATGTTTAAGTTAGGTGTTACGAAAAATATTGATTTCATTCATATAAATTCTGTTAATTAATATGTCATAGATATTAGATAAGATTATAGACGTGTTGAAGCTGGAAATAATAAAATATTTGCTATTTGTAGAGAAATATGGATTTTATTTGATGAGTTCTAACTATGACCAAGGTACAACATAGGCGGATCTAGGTACATCACCACTGTTGTACCTTGATCAAAATTCCAAACTTTTTTTAGTTCATGTAAAACCTGTAAAAAGGATGATCTATGCTTTTGTATAATTTATATTATGAACCAAATTAGTTCGTCTAACAGCTAAAATTTGTTTCATCGCAATAGTTATAACCGCTGTTTTTCAAAAAATCGTTGAATGAAAAAGTGACCAAGGTACAACAGGTTCCCCTACTTTTAATTAAAAATAACAATACAAAATGTTCGAAACAGCATTAAAAATTTGAATTAGGTTTTGAAATGAAATATTTACCGCGTATTTGTTTGAGTAGTAGCGATGGTGGCCGAACGGTTTGGCGTGCGACTTACAAAACGCCGACACCGAGTTCGAATCCTCTCGGCCCCGCACCTATGACTCAATAAGTTATGTGCGGATTTGCCATCGCTCAAAACGGTGAAGGAAAACATCGTGAGGAAACCGGCGTGCCCAAGAACTGCAACATTCAAGGGCATGCGACATCTACCAACCCGCACTGGGCCAGCGTGGTAGATTACAGCCCATACTCTCTTTCTGAGAGAAGGCCGGGGTCCCAGCAGTGGAAACGTGAAAGGCTGATAATGATGATTTGTTTGAGTTCTCGATATTTCGGCACTGTTGCAAGCGCCGTGATCACGAGAATACTTAAAGGGTCAAATACATGGTAAAATAGTTGCGTTAATTATTACTTTAAATAAATCTAATCAAAATTGTGTTGCTTTTTTTGCATCTAAACTAATGTTTCGGACAAATAAATTATATTTAATTTCATTTGCGTCCCGCGGTTTCACCTGCGTCTTCCCGCAGGAATCTTTTTCCGGGATAAAAAAAAGTAGCCTATGTGTTAATCCAGGGTATAAGCTATCTTCATTCTGAATTTCATTCAGACCCGTTCAGTAGTTTTTGCGTGAAAGAGTAACTAACATCCATCCATACATACTCACAAACTTTCACGTTTATAAATTTAGTAGGATAAATATGCCGTTTCAAAACCTAATTTCAATATTAATTAATTACTATGGCAGTTTAAAATGTATTATAGCATTAAAAATTATTTTAAAATAAAACTATTTACAAATAAAGTGTACTTATTTACGTACGAAATTTAATTGATTTATTTCTTAAAAAAACGTCTTTTCATCATTATTTCATTCTGAAACCTACTTCAATGCTCACAAAGAATCTTGGACGCCAGCCCGTTCAAGGGGAAGGGACCCGAATTACACACACACCAGATACAGGGAAACCTAGTTAGGGGTCAGAGCCTATGTATGTGACTGTGCGGGCATTATTATTATTATTATTAATTTGATAATCGATCCTGATTCGTTATCCGCGGTTTTGTATCGACATGTCATTTTAGTAGTAACGTGTCAAGCCCTAGTAATAAAATGACATATGACGTGACATATCGATCCAAAACCGCGGATAACGGATCAGGATCGATTATTAATTTCGGGCGTTAGGGTGTTACCAGACCAATCGATCGATCGTCGATCGACAGTTTTTTTCCAGGCGGTGACCAGTCGATCAACTTCGATCGACGTTGACCAATGCCGTCGATCGATTGGTCTGGTAACACCCTTAGGTTTTCGTCACAAGTCTCTTATAGGCAGGTTTTGCCCCCCCCCCCCCCCTTCTCTCTGCCCCCCTTGGGCCAAGATTCTTTGCAAGTAATGTAATTACATTATTTCTTTTTTAAAGCTACTAACGCCCAAATTAATAATAATCAATCCTGATCTGTTATCCGCGGTTTTGGATCGATATGTCGATGTCATACCATAATATGTCATTTTAGTGCTAGGGCTTGACAGATTACTACTAAAATAACATATTGTGACATGACATATCGATCTAAAACCGCGGATAACGGATCGATTATTAATTTCGGGCGTTAGTATTACATAAATGCTAATAAATAATAATAATGCTTGGTGGTAGGGTATTTTCTAGTACTCGCCTGGCTAGCTACCACCCTCTCGTTAAGAATCTGTCGCCAAACACCTATCGGTGTGTTCCGGCAGCCTCATTTGAGAGCCAGTTCCCAGTCCAGGTGTAGCGTGACGCCATCTTCGACCGCATCGTCACTTAACATCAGGCGACTTGCGGTCAAACGCTACCCTGTAAATAGTAAAAAAAAAAAAAAACAAAATTTAAAATTTAAACAATTACCAATAAACGAGTGGTCTGTCATTACATATATATATATATCGGCGCAAAGCCGTTATTGTGATTTAAATAATAATAATAATAACCGATTGTCAATGAGTTAACTAATTTTAGAATGATTGTTAGAGGTTAAAACCTCAGCTGGAACGATCACAGGCAATTTTTACGAAGTTTGTAAACATTGCTTGTGCGAGGCCAGTTTTGGTATAAATACGACCGCTCGGCAGAGCTCTAGTCAGTCTGGCTTGAGCCGTCGTAGCGATCGGACCTCCCGAACTCTGTTGTGCCAAGTACCTAGACTACTTATTGCCGAATAAATAGTTTGAAAACTATCTACTTCGTTTTTCTGTAACCACCTATCATGCCCCGACCTGATGATGACGATGATGGTGACGTCATCATTGCTGACGTCAGTCTTGCTAAAACAGCACTGGGCCCGGCCACCCGTCATCAGAAGTGGGATTGGAACGGAATCCAATCCAGGACACCTCCTCATCAGCTCGTTCATCACATGATCTACTGGAACAAACCAGTGCCGTATGCTCCCAGCCGATAACGTCACTGGCTGTGCCGGACCCTTCGTTGGATACTGTACCACGACAAGCCAACGATCCAGAACAGCAGCGTATGCTGTTAATACATGCCCAGCCCATCTACGGCAGGGGTACTACCACAATTCCTCATGGGAATGATGCAGAAGATGTCAGAACGCTTGTGTGCTCAACCCAAAGAGTCGCGAGTTTAATCAAGGATGTTTACCTGCCATCATGTGATCCGAATACCAATGTTGGTGTTCGTGAGGCCATTGAAACATGGAAGCTCGATGACTTTGATATCCGGATGAAGGCATGTAGCCTTTGAAGGGACGTGATATATGTGTGTCCACCGATGCGTCATCATCACATTGTGGCACTTCACAAAGTGCGCGTTATTCTACTACGTTACTAATAGGGGCCCGCGCGGTGTATTGACTGCGTTGAAACGAACCGTGCATCTACTTGAAACACCAACTTAAATCTTCGTTGATGGAAGAAGAGTTTCTGTGTGAATTAATGAATGAAATACCGTGACCACCTCAAAAACAATATTCACGCTATGGCACCAGGAATCGGCCGAGCAAGCGGAAATATTGCAACGTTTGGTTTTGATCAAAAATTATGAAACCAAACAGTACCGCTCCACACTTGAAGAACTGCAACTTAGGATGTACTGCACAACTCACCGTATTGCTGGAGTTGCCCCGTTCACACTTATTGCTGGACGACAGTACTGTCTTCCACCGGAATTGCCGAATCTAGTGGACATTGACAACTATGCTATTGAGATGGAAGCGCTTACCCTACACATGCAACTAAAAATGGCACAAGGTCCTGCTGTCTTGGATAGACAGTGTTTCAATCTACATCCATCCCTGCCAAAGAGATTACATACTCATCAAAAACACGCCGCGTAATCAGACATCTAATTCTAATTGCAGGTATCTTGTTAAGAGAGTTCGGCGTTCAGCTTCCTCGTGCCGCTCACCCAGGTGACCATGGGACCGTATCGGCAGAATGTGACTTATCTACACCGGCTCCCAAATACCCCGCTGCTACACCAGTCAAACTCGTGCTTTTTACACCACGAGCAGTCCAACTTGTGTAACCAAAACGGGTGAGATCCTTTCATTACCTTAAAACCCCATTAAGTTATCCCGTTTCCTATAATAACACTTATCTACGAGAATCTACGATAACCCACGAGAATCCACGAGAATCCACGAGGTTTCCACGAGGTATCCACGTGTTCCCATATTTCCATTCAAAGCGCACTATGCGTGCATTAACATGCAATGCGTTATGCTTCTGACCTTACCTAAAAGCAACACCGGTTGCTTACAGATACCAAACTCAGAAGAACCATATTTCGTTGTTTCAGTATCCACGAGGTTTTCCACGAGGTTTTCCACGAGGTTTTCCACGAGGTTTTCCACGAGGTTTTTCCACGAGGTTTTCCACTAGGTTTTCCACGAGGTTTTTCCACGAGGTTTTCCACGAGGTTTTCCACGAGAACACTACCAGGCTGGTGCAGAGCGCGCACCGCCTGTCAGAATGGCCGTATCGGCGCAAAGCCGTTATTGTGATTTAAATAATAATAATAATAACCGATTGTCAATGAGTTAACTAATTTTAGAATGATTGTTAGAGGTTAAAACCTCAGCTGGAACGATCACAGGCAATTTTTACGAAGTTTGTAAACATTGCTTGTGCGAGGCCAGTTTTGGTATAAATACGACCGCTCGGCAGAGCTCTAGTCAGTCTGGCTTGAGCCGTCGTAGCGATCGGACCTCCCGAACTCTGTTGTGCCAAGTACCTAGACTACTTATTGCCGAATAAATAGTTTGAAAACTATCTACTTCGTTTTTCTGTAACCACCTATCATGCCCCGACCTGATGATGACGATGATGGTGACGTCATCATTGCTGACGTCAGTCTTGCTAAAACAGCACTGGGCCCGGCCACCCGTCATATATATTTTTATTTTACCCTAATATTGCTAACAATGATATAAATTTATTGTAAAAAAGGCAACTTTGATTTATTCAAGCTCGGAACGAAGCATGATTTAATTAAATTCTAAAAGGCTGATTTACGCCTGTAATTAATAATCGATCCTGATCCGTTATCCGCGGTTTTGGCTCGATATGTCATGTCATTTTAGTAAGGGCTTGACATATGACTGCTAATAAAATGAGATAAACATGACATGACATATCGATCCAAAACCGCGGATAACGGATCAGGATCGATTATTAACTTCGGACGTTAAAGATGTAGAGCGACGGTGGCCGAACGGTTAGGCGTGCTACTCACAAGACGCCGACACCGAGTTCGAAGCTGCTCGGCCCAAGAATGTCAGTGTCGCAAATCGGCCGCAACAAAATTCAAAAATTTTTATTTAATAAGATACATTGTGATCACTTTAAAGCGTCAACTTAAAACTAGCTACGCCTGTTCCAACCTCCTTACGCCGGCAAAAGAACAGGCAAGAAACGCCCGGCAGGTAATTTTTTTGGCGCGATCACATTGACAATTTTATTCTTATTACTAATTGATTGAATTAGAGCAACTCAGCAAAATGCTGGTTAGACAACCAGCGCTGGTCTTCCGTTGGAACCGTTTGGTGACGCGACGTCGCGAAGACGTCGTCATCTGTCATCGGTTCAAGTGGCAGATGATGTACCATCACCGGTAATGTAGTGAACTTGCTTCTTGGGCGGGAACACCTGGAGAACGAATTATCAACAAATAATCGTCACTACCACTGAGCCATCATCGGCTCAGTGGTAGTGACGTCGGCTTGCGATCCGTAGGACGTGGGTTCGAATCCTACAATGAGCTGGAGCTTTCGGTGAAGAAAAACATCGTGATGAAACCATAGCTTGGTAATGGGGTATTTTTTAGTGCTCGCCTGGCTAGCTACCACCCTCTTGTTAAGAATCTGTCGCCGAGCACCTATCGGTGTGTTCCGGCAGCCTCACTTGAGAGCCAGTTCCCAGTCCAGGTGTAGCGTGGCGCCACCTTCGACCGCATCGTCACTTAACATCAGGTAATTTGTGGACAAACGCTACTCTGTAAGTAGTAAAAAAAAAAATACAACAAAAAATTTATTATTTTAAAGATGCCAGTAGAAATTAGTTTGAATTTAGATTATATTGTTTTGTATTGTGGAATTAAATAAAGCTGTTTTATTATTATACCTTGTGCACTCGTTTCCGATGCGTGTACAATGACGCCTTCTGCTTGAACGTCTGATGACAGATGTCACATGACAGGGGCCGTGCGCCGGAGTGGATCACCTCGTGCTGCGTCAGCGCTTTCTTGTCCTGAAAGCGCAAGAAGTATCGGACTATTTAGACGACGAAAAGGTTTTAGTCCACGCGGGTGACACCGCAAGGTACAGTACCTATACCAATCACAAGATAATGGGCCCGATTTGACAGTTCACGCCTATAAAGTTTGCTATCTTTTACCGATTCAATGTTCTGAAGGTAATTACATTTTTCATTGTTATTCATTACCCCACTCGGCTAGTGCTGTCCATAACGATTTTTTCATATCGTCCAAAAACTATTAATAATATCGGTTAAAGGAAAAAAGACATTTTTAAATAGTCGCGCTAACCAGTGCGATTATTCCCTTTTCTTTGCACTCAGATTTCGAATGATAAACAGACTCTTTCCGAGCTTGTGAGGTGAAAAATATGAAAAATATTTTCTCAAACATGCTTGGGAATAAGAGTATTATTTTGACAACCTTCTTCGAGATAAATCAAACTTGCTGCATTGCTTAATGCGAGAAGCGGCCGGCAAAATTTGTATGAAAAACCATAACTGTCGTGTTTAGCGACCAAATAAACAACATAGAAAACTCATATCTGTCGTGTTTAGCGACCAAATAAATTACATAGTAAACTCATATCTGTCGTGTTATTTAAAAATGGAACGATTTTTACTCCGAAATATGGCAACCAAGGAGGTAACTTATCAAAGGTTTTATTTAAATTCCGAACCTGCTTGCACATAGCAACCTGTTTGTTGAAAAAAAAACAATCGATCACTATAACGCGGGAATTTTTATAGTTGTTTGTTGTTCGTCATTGGTTTTGAAAAGTAATTATATTTGAAAAAATAAGTTCAAGTGAAGACAGTGAGTGAAGTGTGATGCTTTGCTTTGATGCTTACTTTAACGCCACCTGAAATTCAAGAGGCGGCAAGAGCCGTAATAGAAAACTTGTGACTGCCAAAGTCGAAAGAAAAAAGTTCTGCCCAGGTACTACTTAGTTTTAATTTCCGCGCATTATTTGAGAAAAGTACTATACAAGCCTTGGCCACAACTAGGCAATGATGGACTCAGGTATGTGTGCCTCGGCTTCGCCTCGGCCCACATTTACACTTTCTTCCACAATGCCTAAGTTGACGGCCGTTGCAGTAATGTACTAATTCCCAAAGTGAGCTGTACCCCTAGTACAGGTTTTGATAGTTTACAAAAACTATAAAAGTTTTCGTTTTCATCCATACATATTTTTTTCAGCGAATCTTACCGAGACTTGGAGGAACTGATATCGTTAATACGGGTTATTTTAAATCGTTGTAATCATATTCCAACAATGTTATCGAGTTACTTTTTGAATTTAAGCAGATCGAGTTGCCACTTTGACAAGTCGGCGGTGGTAAACGTCGACGTTTACGAAAACTTTTATCGTTTTCAAAACTTGTACTAGGGGTACTGTTCTAGAACTTACCGTGAACGGTTTGCCGCACGTCTGACACACGTGATTCCGCGGTTTTTCCTTCTTCTCGCCGTGCACTCGAGATATGTGCTTCTCGACGTTCGCACGAGACGCTATCGGCTGGAAAATGGACATCATTTTTCATTAATAAAATCCTAATAATATTATAGACGTTAGAGCGATGGTGGCCGGTCGGTTACGCGTGCGATTTACAACGCGCCAACACCAGTGGTGGATTTAGCAGCAGGCTGAGTAGGCTGGAGCCTAGGGCGGCAGATTTTAGGGGCGGCAAATTTAGTGTCAATTTAAAAAAATGATATTAAAAGAGTCGTATTTAAATATTATTATGTGCACACAAACAATTAAACATTGTTCACCACTTGAATTTTCTTCAATTTTTGTCTGATGCATAAAAAAATGACACATTTAAAAAGGAAAGGCAGAGGCCGTAGAGGTTATAGAGGTTGGTAGGGGCGGCAAAATTTGAATACTTAGCCTACTGGCGGCAAATGTGTAAATCCGCCACTGGCCAACACCGAGTTCGAATCCTCTCGGCCCCGCACCTATGACTTGATAACTTATGTGCAGATTTGCCGTCGCTCGAAACGGTGAAGGAAAACATCGTGAGGAAACCGTCGTGTCCAAGAACCGCGACATTCGCGTGCATGCGACATGTACCAAACCCGCACTGGGCCCGCGTGCTACATTACGGCGCGTGCTCTCTCTGAGAGGAGGCGGAGTACCAGCAGTGGGGACGTGAAAGGCTGATGAGGATTATAAACGTGAAAGTTTGTGAGTATGGATGGATGGATGGATATTTGTTACTCATTCACGCAAAAACTACTGAACGGATCTGAATTAAATTTGGAATGGAAATAGCTTATACCCTGGATTAACGCATAGGCTACTTTTTATCCCGGAAAAAGGTTCCTGCGGGATAACGGGAAGACGCGGATAAAAATAAAATAAAAATGAATCATCAAAATCGGTACACCCATTCGAAAGTTCTGAGGTAACAACAGTAAAATTGAGAACCTCCTTTTTTAGAGTCGGTTAAAAATACCTTATCGCAAATAGGGCACTTGTGTGACGTCTTCCCCAAATGTTGGTAGTTGAAATGGTCCTGCATCGCCTCTTTAGTCGGGTAGCCCTTGTTGCACATCGGACACGGAAACCTGACAAGGAGATGAGAAAATGTGTGAGCGAAGCGAGCGAAAAAATAAACCATATAACCTACATTTACGTGTAAATGTTACCCAATTCAAATAAATCGTTCGTGGCATGCGTCTTGGAGTACTTGAGATGAGTGTGGTATGTTACCAGATGAAAAAACATATCTTGTTCCTGTCGTTGTAGTGTTTGAGCGAAGCGTGCGGAACAAAATAAACGCTATAATTATGTGTAAATGTTAACTTGCTTGAATATATTATTTATTGTCAGTAGCATGCGCCCTGGAGTACTTAAGACGCGTGGTATGTTGCCATATATCAATATCGCGGTATGTGCGAAGCGAGCGAAAAAAAAATACGCGTAAATATGAACTTACTTGAATATATCGTCTGTGGCATGCGCCCTGGAGTACTTGAGATTGCCAGATACGAGAACATGTTGAGATATTTAGTGCAGAAGCGAAGCGAGCGAAAAAGCTTATTGGTATATTTACAAGTAAAATATGTTAACTTACTTGAATATATCGTCCGTGGCATGCGCCCTGAAGTAATTGAGATTGACAGATGCGAGAATATCTTAATGTCGAGATATTTAGAGTATAAGCGAAGCGAGCGAAAAAGTTTATTGCCATTGTTAACTTACTTGAATATATCGTCCGTGGCGTGCGCCCTGGAGTACTTGAGATGCGCGTGGTATGTTGCCAGATGCGAGAATATCTTGTTGCAGTCCGCGCACTCGTACCGGCTCTTGCTCTCGTGCCGTTGTATGTGGTACTTCAGTTGGATCACGCGCACCTTTTTGTGACATATGGGGCACTCCTCGCGGGGTAGCGGACCTTCGTGTAGCCTGGAGTAGAAAAAATATTGTATCTAGCGATGATCGCTGTGATAGTTGCGATCCACGGATGCCCAAAATTCAAAATTCAAATCATTTTTATTCAATAGGATACATTGTGATCACTTTAAAGCGTCAACTTAAAACTAGCTACGCCTGTTCCAACCTCCTTACGCCGGCAAAAGAACAGGCAAGAAACGCCGGGCAGGTAATTTTTTTGGCGCGATCACATTGACAATTTTATTCTTATTACTAATTGATTGAATTGGAGCAAGTTCTCTAAAATCCCAAGCTTTTTTTAGTCATCTAAAAAAAGCTTGGGATTTGTCGGTGACTTTAGTTCTTCGGTGAATTTCCGCATTTCGGATTTTATCACGCAAAGAAACTCAGAGCATGGCTCTCTCTTCTCTGTCTGGATTTTAACTCACGTTCCGACAAATCCCAAGCTTTTTTAGATGACAAAAAAAAAGCTTGGGATTTTAGTGAACTTGCTCCAATTCAATCAATTAGTAATAAGAATAAAATTGTTAATGTGATCGCGCCAAAAAGAGTACCTGCCGGGCGTTTCTTGCCTGTTCTTTTGCCGGCGTAAGGAGGTTGGAACAGGCGTAGCTAGTTTTAAGTTTGACGTTTTAAAGTGATCACAATGTATCCTATTGAATAAAGAAAATTTACTATTGACATAGCTTTCAGAATTTGCAAGTTGAAGTGGCAATGGGCGCCACATCGCTCGACGAACCGATAACCGATGGGGAAGAAAGGTTCTCGAGTGGCGACCACGAACCGGAACACGTTCTGTAGGTAGGCCCCACTAAGTGGAGCGGCGACATTGTAAGAGTCGCAGGGAGCCGATGGATGCAAATGGCTAATAGCCGTTCACGGTGGCGTTCAAAGGGGGGAGGCCTATGTCCAGCAGTGGACTTCTTCCGGCTGATGATGATGATGAGTTAAAATCCTATACTGAGCCTGAGAATACTTGAGATATCGGTGAAGGAAAACATGGTGATGAAACCATAGCTTGGTTATAGGGTATTTTCTAGTACTCGCCTGGCTAGCTACCACCAAGTTAAGGATCTGTCGCCAAGCACCTATCGATGTGTTCTGTACCCCTAGTACAAGTTTTGAAAACGATAAAAGTTTTCGTAAACGTCGACGTTTACCACCGCCGCGCCGACTTGTCAAAGTGGCAACTCGATCTGCTTAAATTCAAAAAGTAACTCAATAACATTGTTGGAATATGATTATAACGATATAAAATAACCCGCACTAACGATTTCAGTTCCTCCAAGTCTCGGTAAGATTCGCTGAAAAAAATATGTATGGATGGAAACGAAAACTTTTATAGTTTTTGTAAACTATCAAAACCTGTACTAGGGGTACTGGCAGCCTCGCTTGAGAGGCAGTTATAGTACCTAGTCCACCCGTTACCTAGCAGGTCACGGTTACCTCAGATGGGTAGCGAGCGTGGTCCTGTTAACGAATCTCTTCTTGCAATGGTCACACTGCAACCCCTCTCTATGGAAACGAGCCACGTGGTTCTTGCGCGCTCTGGAGTTCCTGTAACCAAAATCAAAATAAATAAAATATTATATATTAATATTATATATTATTTATTCAATAGGATACATTGTGATCACTTTAAAACGTCAACTTAGAACTAGCTACGCCTGTTCCAACCTCCTTACGCCGGCAAAAGAACAGGCAAGAATCGCCCGGCAGGTAATTTGTTTTGGCGCGATCACATTGACATGGGCTACAGTTTATCGCGGTAAAAAAATTGCCTATGTCCTATCTCAGGTCTTTAGACTATTTCTGTACCAAATTTCATCTAAATCGGTTCAGTAGTTTAGGCGTGAAAGGCAGACAGACAGATTTCACATTTATAATATTAGACTCATACTCACTTGAAGAACATGTCGCACTCGAGACACTTGTACCCTTCAATAGTGGTCTTGGACAGCAATCGTCGAAGGTCGCCCGGCTTGGGCGGCTCGCTGGCCTCTTGCTTTTTCTTCTTTTTACTCTGAAACAAACATTTTTGTAACTATAGCGCTTCAGAAATGACTTGAACAACTTTCGACCCCAAACTTGAACAACAATCGACCCAAACTTGAACAAATTTCAACCCCAAACATGAACAACTTTCAACCCCAAACTTAAACAACCATCGACCCCAAACTTGAACAACCATCGACCCCAAACTTGAACAACTTTCAACCCCAAACATGAACAACTTTCAACCCCAAACTGAACAACTTTAACTCACCTTTTTAGGTTTCGTCCCCTCGATTTGTATGACAGCGTTAGGCACAGATTTGACCATATGCGAGTTGACGTGAAGCTGTATGAGACGCAAGCTGTACTCCGCGTGGGAGCACAGCTTGCAAATGTACCGCATGTAGTGCTGTTCCACGTGGTGACTCAGTTTCGTCTCTTCCACGTACATGTAACACACTTTACAGGACACCAGACCGGGTTTCTGGGGGAAAAAATGTAATCGATATCAGAAAATGTTCATCGGCAAATAAAAAGCAAAATTAACCCACAACTTTTTTTTTTACTACCTACAGGGAAGCGTTTTGCCACATGTCACCTGATGTTAAGTGACGATGTGGTCGAAGGTGGCGCCACGCTACACCTGGACTGGGAACGACTGTTAAGAAGTACTTGAAAAATGATAAAATAATTTAGAAGCCCCCGATTTAAAATATAACAACTACCTATAAGCTTAATAAAGAACTCAAGAATGTCGGTCGGGGGCTGCCACTAAATGAACTAGTTTTGCAGTTTTTAACTATCGACCGAATTTCCGGTATTCCGGTATTCCCTAGCTGTGGTGTGTATACTCACAGTTCGATGCGCCGACTCGAAATGCTCTTCGACTTGCTGCTGCGTGTAGAAGCCGATGACGCATAGCTCACACTTGTACACCGAGCTCGCGTATTGGAGCTTCTTCTTAGCTTCCTCTCTGTCGAGCGAAGCGAGCGCTTAAGTAAGAAGGAACAGAGACAGACTGGTCGATAGCTATGCTCATAGAACCGCACATGATTTGCATTTGATTTGTCATACTCCTAATCTAATATATATAACTCAAAGGTGACTGACTGACTGACATAGTGATCTATCAACGCATAGCTCACACTTGTACACCGAGCTCGCGTATTGGAGCTTCTTCATAGCTTCCTCTCTGTTGAGCGAAGCGAGCGCTTAAGTAAGAAGGAACAGAGACAGACTGGTCGATAGCTATGCTCATAGAACCGCACATGATTTGCATCTGATTTGTCATACTCCTAATCTAATATATATAACTCAAAGGTGACTGACTGACTGACATAGTGATCTATCAACGCACAGCTCACACTTGTACACCGAGCTCGCGTATTGGACCTTCTTCATAGCTTCCTCTCTGTTGAGCGAAGCGAGCGCTTAAGTAAGAAGGAACAGAGACAGACTGGTCGATAGCTATGCTCATAGAACCGCACATGATTTGCATCTGATTTGTCATACTCCTAACCTAATATATATAACTCAAAGGTGACTGACTGACTGACATAGTGATCTATCAACGCATAGCTCACACTTGTACACCGAGCTCGCGTATTGGAGCTTCTTCATAGCTTCCTCTCTGTTGAGCGAAGCGAGCGCTTAAGTAAGAAGGAACAGAGACAGACTGGTCGATAGCTATGCTCATAGAACCGCACATGATTTGCATCTGATTTGTCATACTCCTAATCTAATATATATAACTCAAAGGTGACTGACTGACTGACATAGTGATCTATCAACGCATAGCTCACACTTGTACACCGAGCTCGCGTATTGGAGCTTCTTCATAGCTTCCTCTCTGTTGAGCGAAGCGAGCGCTTAAGTAAGAAGGAACAGAGACAGACTGGTCGATAGCTATGCTCATAGAACCGCACATGATTTGCTTCTGATTTGTCATACTCCTAATCTAATATATATAACTCAAAGGTGACTGACTGACTGACATAGTGATCTATCAACGCACAGCTCACACTTGTACACCGAGCTCGCGTATTGGACCTTCTTCATAGCTTCCTCTCTGTTGAGCGAAGCGAGCGCTTAAGTAAGAAGGAACAGAGACAGACTGGTCGATAGCTATGCTCATAGAACCGCACATGATTTGCATCTGATTTGTCATACTCCTAACCTAATATATATAACTCAAAGGTGACTGACTGACTGACATAGTGATCTATCAACGCACAGCCTGTTAAGATAAATCAGGTATTTAGGGGAGAAATTGATCAGTTGAAAATAAAAAGGGCAAGATTACGTGTTCACAGCTTCTAACTCTTATTTATTCTTTTTTGAATTGATGGTATACATAAAACATTTGAACTCCCGCCAGAGACGAGCAAAGTCAACTTAGAAAATAACTCGTCGTTTGCTATGAGAATTCTGGCAGGCTCTAATTAAATCTAAACACAGCCCAAACCATTTATTAGGTCAATATTGTCGTATCGACTTGAAACTTTGTATGTATATGTAATTTCGATGGCAATGCAATAATTTGGTATCATCGACCCGGTCTGATGATGTTGCCAGGAGATGGATGGTGGAACTCTTCAATGGCTCCTAGTAAACCCTTCGAGTTTGAGCTCATTTGATTCGTTTTAACGAGTCCAATTAGATGGGTTTAGCTACGAGGGTCTGATGCTGAAGCCAGGAGGAGGATAGAGGAACTCTTCAGTGGCTACAAGGAAACCCCTCGAGTTTGAGCTCATTTGATTCGTTTTGAAGAGTCCAATAGATTAGGTTTAGTTTCATAGACTAAAAAGTAAAAAATAAAATATGCGTTTTCAAAGTGTTTTTTTTTTAGTTTTTTAAGCTACGTATTTTATTTAAACTGTAGTACACGCGGGTGTTTTGTGTTACCTTGTCGCAATCATTTCCGCTTCGGTCATGTATTCGGTGACATATCCCGGTTTCGGTTCAACCTTCTCCTTTTTCGGTAGCGCGCCAATTACGACCGTTTCCATTTTCGGTGTCAACGTCATCGGTCTGTAACAAATGTCAAATTTCATACAACATAATATAATGACTTTACAACCCAAAACGAGCTAACCCTGTTTAAACCTCGCTTTAATTGTATTACGCCCGATATTCATAATCGATCCTGATCCGTTATCCGCGGTTTTGGATCGATATGTCATTTTAGTACTCGGGCAGAGGCTGATATCATGCTGTGTTGAATTATAGCAATGTCCAAAAGTGCAGAGAAAAGTCAATTCTGTAGCAAGGAAGCATTGTTCGTTCGCAACCACTTGTCCAGTCTGTTTTTAAAGTAATACACTGAAGGTGCCGACACAACGTCTTCTGGTAGTCTGTTCCAGTTGTGCGCCACTCTAGAAGCCAGGAAGTGGTGCGCAGTGTTTGTTTTAGATGGTGCACGTATTATCTGCATATTATTTCCTCTTGAAGATTTCATGCTCTCCTTGCATATGTACAGGTTGTGGATGTCTGGTAGGTTATAAAAACCGCCTAAAATCTTGTACGTCTCAATGAGGTCACCACGAAGGCGTCTTGCCTCGAAGGAAACTACTAAAATAATATACATATTAATACATGAGATATAGATCCAAAACCGCGGATAACGGATCAGGATCGATTATTACAATAATTTCGGGCGTTAGGCAGTAGTAATTCCCAAAGTATCGGCGAATGTTGAAAAGTACATATTTCTACTTTTTAATTTAGCGAAACGAAAGACCTTCATTTCATAATTAATACAAAACAAAAGTTACAAAAACGCGAGCGGAGCGAGCGCGAAAATTTTTCGTTTTACAAAGTTAAGCTAATGAAATGACATTTTGAAGCGATGATGGCTCGAATCCTACAATGAGCTTGAGCTTTCAGTGAAGGAAACATCGTGATGAAATCATAGCTTGGTGGTAGGGTATTTTCTAGTGCTCGCCTGGCTAGCTACCAGCCTCGAGTTAACAATCTGTCGCCGAGCACCTATCGGTGTGTTCCGGCAGCCTCACTTGAGAGCCAGTTCCCAGTCCAGGTGTAGCGTGACGACTTATGGTCAAAGGATACACTGTTAGTAAAATAAAATATATAGACGTAGTGATAGTGATACATACTCTATGGTCAGATGAGGCAGGTTACCCTCTCCCTTGATAAACGTTGCGGGCACACCTTGGGTGGTGCCGTCGAGCACGATGTGTGAGAAGACAGCCGTGGTCGTGTTCTCAAGAGATATCTCTGGAAATAAATAAAATGAGAATCATCAAAATCGGTTCATAAACGACGAAGTTATCCGCGAACACATACTATTCCACTTTCGTCCAGGTTCGTATTTAATAAAAAAAACTACCTCGGAGCTGCTTCGTAACTCAGCCAACCAACAACGTACCTTCCAATATATGATCATCGTCAATATCCAAATTGATATTATCCCGTACACTGTGTAACTTGTACTGTTCATTCTTCACGTCCTGACCGCTGCTGATCTGGATGTACTGAGCACAGTCGTCCAGGTTCGTATTTAATAAAAAAACTACCTCGGAGCTGCTTCGTAACTCAGCCAACCAACAACGTACCTTCCAATATATGATCATCGTCGATATCCAAATTGATATTATCCCGTACACTATGTAGCTCGTACTGTTCATTCTTCACGTCCTGACCGCTGCTGATCTGGATGTACTGTGCACAGTCGTCCGGGTTCGATGCGAAGTCCAGAAATATCTTGTCGTAGTCCAACTTAGTCTCGATGACGAGGGACGACAGGGACTGGGACATGTACGTGTGATCCATAGTCTGGAATTGTAGATTTATAATTATTTAACAACGTGCAACATGCCTAAATGCAAATTACCGCCACCTATTTGCGGAAAACGTGTCCGTGAAGCGACGACTTGCGCCGAGTGGCTGGCAGTAGTTGGATGAGAAGAGCCGAAGACCGGGCTCAGTGGCATACCTTGGGAGAGGCCCATGTCCAACAGTGGACTGATACGGGCTGATGATGATGAAGCGAAAGTGATGTCGAATCCGACACGGAAACTTTCCGAGTGAATTAGAATCCCACTGCTGAACTGTCAATACTTGTATTAGGGCAGCGATGGCGAACCAATGGCACGTTGCAAAATATATCGGGCACGAATTTTTTTGACAACGATTTTTTTACCTATTATCGGCTACATGTTAAGTCGTAGTATTAGAGTTCATTGTGCTATACGTTATTAGCATAGTAAAGAGTAGTAGTTCAGCTTCATACATATCGGCCGCCGCCGCGCGCCGGTTTGAATATGTGCGAGAGTAGCGGCGCCGTGTACGCACGCACTTTTCACGCACACAATCACAAACGAACGGGGCCGCGGCCATGCACTCAGTACGGAACGCGCCGCCTATGCATCACCGAAAGAGTAGGCAATTAACTCGTCGAGCGGCCTTAGCTAACCTACTGTTCTTACTTTACTGTGCTATTAGTGCTGATTGAAACAGCAACATATATTTTGCTGCAAGTAACGCGTTTTCAGTTGATAGTCCGTTTTATAGGGGGCGTCCATTAATTACGTGAGGTGTTCTAGGGGGGTAGGGGATTAAGCTAAATATTTCCAAATCTCACTTCGAAGGGAGGGGGGGGGGGGTCTTGGCAAATATCACGTGACGTAACGGTGTAAAATTGCGTGAAAGTTGTGTTTTTGTTTTTTTTCTTCTCTATAATCCAACACGTTTACAGCCCAAATAGAAGTTTTGAAGAATCTCGCGTGAGATTAGGGGAGGGGGAGGGAGTTGAGGAAAATCTTACGATATCACACCAAGGGAGGAGGGGGGTCGAAAATTCTCAAAAATGCCTCACGTAATTAATGGATGCCTCCTTACTCTATTCATCATTAAGAGAAGGTTCTTTGACTGCATTCTCATGGCATAAATAAGGATTTTTTGAGAGAAATGGCACGTAGATCAATAAAGGTACACTACTGGCTAATCAATCAATCAATCAATCAATCAAAACATTTATTTGCCAGTATAAATGGGTACATTGTAGGTTAGTTTTAAATCGCCAAAACTGCTCCGTTAGGAATGCAAATATTAAAATTAATTAGTATTACATATTATATGACATTATTACATTTAATTATACATATTATCATTTTATTACATCATATTAATTATTATCATTTTATTACATCACATTTATTATTATCTTTTTATTGAATTACATTAATTATTAATATCATTTATATATTCATTTATTGAGTAATATGCCTTGTCAATTAAAAATCGTTTAAAATGTCTATTAAAAATGTCAGTTGATTGGGTACAACTACTGGGGGAATTAAATGTTTACCTCCTGCGTGTGACTCAGAGCTAGTACTCTCAGGTGCTCCTGAGCATTGTGCACCTGCCACTTGAACTTGTACACCTTCTTGAACAGGGCCAGACACTCCCAGCATATCAGCTGTGCATTCTCCGATATTTCAATCTGGAATTGAAAAATAAACAATTTCAATTTTTATTTGATGCAAAGACGACTCTGTTGTAGTCTGGTAGTGACATCAGCTTGGTATTGGGTACGAATCCTAAAAAAAACAGCTTGAGGTTTTGGTAACCATAGCTTGGTGGTAGGATATTTTGCTGCTCGCCTTGCTAGCTACCACTCTGAAGATAAGAATCTGTCCCCAAGCACCTATCGGTGTGTTCTGGCAGCCACACTTGAGAGCCAGTTCCCAGTCCAGGTATAGCTTGACGTCACCTTAGAAGACTTGAAAAAAGAAGAAAATATTATGTATATGCGAAAGTACATAATATTTTCTTTAGTTTTGTTTTAGTGTTTATGTCTGTTACTTCTTCACGCTGATGTGGCTCAACAGATCTGAGTGAAATTTGGAAACAACATAGCTTGCAACATACCCTGCACATAGGCTACTTTTTATCCTGGAGAATTTAGAAGAACGGGAAGACAGCGGGTGTAATCGCAGGGCGCAGATAGTTCAAGAGTTTTTATGATACTGTTTTCATATAATGTAGTAATTTTTATGCAACGCAGCATTGACTTTTACGTAATAACTGGATCCCGCGATCGGTCGCGTAGTCTTCAGCATAGTTTTGAAACTTTTAAAAAGTTTTTATTTGTTTTTTAAACTTACGCGTTCTCCCGCGAAATCGTACATTAGCAACCGGAATATTTGATAGACTTGCGGCATTGCAGTGAGGGAAAACAAATCCCTATCACTGCTAAGGCAAGTGGAGCACAAAGTCCTATATCCTTGCTCCACATCTTGTTCCATTTTAACTCTCACAAAACTTTGCAAACAATTTTGGCGAAACTAATATTTTGTTTTGATTACTTTTCAAATCACAACAAAAAGTAACACTCCCATGTAAAATAGACGAAAATTGAGAAGGAATTTTCAACGCAGCTACGACACCACAAAATGGCTGCTTTACACAGTGTTGCTATAACAAAATAATAAAATTGACAGTTTCCTACATTTCTGTGTCACAAACTCACAAGTATCTACGCCCTGACAACGAGGTTCTAGGGATAAGCGATACTATAATATAATATCCTACGATATTATCGATTGCAACAAATCGATATTTTCAGAAGGAATATTTAATGATTAAACGAACTTACCTGTACGTGAAGTTCTATCATAATTATACGAAGTGCTTCGTCCGAAGAGATTAGTAACATGAGAATATTATTGAACACAATGTAGTAACGCTTACGTGACACCACTTCACCACTATAGTTTAGAAAAATTTGCCACTCCCTAAGTTGGCAACACTAAAAAGTTCTTACCCCCGCTCAAGTCAGCCTACCTCCACTGTGCGTCAGTCGGTAGCTCTTCAGTTAGTTAAAAGAATAAGATATTTCCTCCGCGTTCACTGGGGGCTGCCCAGGGTGGGTGGGTGTTACTAATCTCTTCGGACGAAGCACTTCGTATAATTATGATAGAACTTCACGTACAGGTAAGTTCGTTTAATCATTAATTATACTCGTGCTTCGTCCTCGAGATTAGTAACATGAGAATATTATTGAACACAATGTAGATGTTGAGAGTAAGTGGAGGAAATATCGTAAGAATAAAATTAATGACATCATTCATTAATTTTTATTTTTCTTATTGAATAATATAAAAGGCAATAAGATGCAATTTTCTATATTTATATGATGATTATCGGGAACACATTGCCCTTGCTAGAGCCACGTTATCTTCGTTTTGGACAGATCTGTTATAAAATTTGGCAAAGATAGTGTAATTGCCGCCCCGCTCGGCAGTTTGCCTTCTAAGATCTAAGCGGACCCCTAATTTTGGGCTATAGCTATTGAGGCATGCCTTGTGCTATGAGATTAAAACACATACACGTCAATTCCACTATCTTCCAAAGTCGACTTAACGAATAATGGTTTGTGTTGAAACGCCGACGTGAGTTTTACTAGAGCGAACAAAAATTTGTATTGACTTTCGCAAGCATTTAGTTTTATTTATGCTGCGGGACAAATCTCGGGTCGTTCACCAAGAACGATAAATCTACGTGGCAATAAAGAACTGACCATACAGATCATCCAGAGTACGTACTTTGGGTGATTTTATCGGTTCCGTTATTTTAACAACAATTAGGTTATTTAAGACAAACAGTTATTATTTTGGATAGGGTTTGTACCCTGTGAGCAGTGTACTTAGTACACTATTTGATAGTTGTTCAAGTGTTAACTTTAATTAGGAGACAAACCTGCTAAGTAATTTGTAACCAGGATTGCATCCCATGAAGAATATACCGCGGTAGCGGTGACCTTAGTTTGTATACTCCTTTGAGGAATTTTGTAAGCATATCATCTACAAATTTATATTATCAACAATTTGGAAAAGCGCAGGTCTATGGCTATTAATAGTTCCATATTGATCACTATCATAATATCATTGCGAGAAATTCTATGATTAATTATCGGAATTGATACACATACATGGTTATTCCATTTTCAATACAAAAGGTACACCAATGTTTGAGGCAAACATTATACTGCTTTATAGTATTATCTGATATCTGACAACGAGGCCACAATGATTTCTAAAGCGGATGCTAGAACACATCGCTGTAGCAGTGCCGTCCGGATAACGTTCTGACCACCAGGGTAATGTGAGATTGGATGTTCCGTTACGGATTTTCACATTAGATTTTTAATTTTAGTTTAGTAAACCCCAAGAAAGAAGACGTATAAATAATGGGTACCAAGTTTGAGTGAGCTAATCAGGCACTACTACAATACCTTCAGGTTTATTTGATATTATTTTCAATACGGACTGCTGTTGTTTTGGACCAGTTTAACGTAAAAGCATCAAATGCAAAGGCTTCGGTCGCTGTGCCAAGAGGCGTAAGTATAATGTTTCATATTAAGACGAGAAGCGAATAATTTGGCACTTTAAATGTATCTATCGCTTGTTGGAAGCCTGAATTAGAAGGTTCCCATTTAACGTCAGGATGTGTTGGTCTGGATTCCTTATCAGCAATCACATTGCTTGATGATTTTATACGTGAACTACTTTAATTACAATATTATGGGTTTCATATCACTGGCAATATGTCTTTGGTAAATAAGTTCGGATGGGGTATTGAACACCAACAATACTATTAATATAGCCTTCTGCGGTGGTTTTGTCATTACGCGGTAACATTTGACTGTTGAAATAGTTTTTTTTTTTTTTTTTTTTGGGAACAAATTATGCTGCTAAGAGATCTAGGTTTTAAATGAGCAATAGCGCTTCGTTATTGGTCCATCAGCCGCTAGTTATTGCCCATTATAAGTCGCACCCCACCCAGACGTTGAGGCGTCAGATAAAATCTCTAAGACCTAATTAATGTCATTCCTAATTCAATGTACGGAATTGCTTCTATAACATTGAATCACCCTGTTATATCGGGCAACAATGACTGTGGTATTGTCATAAATTTATCGTAATCAATTAAAATTCAAATTAATCGAATAATCAAACTTATCGTCCAATGATGACGAGGCAATCCTCGTAAACTAAGAAACTTGGAGCGTTCTAATCGCTTGGTATATAGACTATATTTTATAGCCAAAACCATCCAAATGCAATGGTAGGGCAGGTAAAAACTAACAACTCTATTAGTTGTATGAATCGTCTCATTTTGCGACGTTTTAATTTCTTGACATTTTGTAACTCCAATTTAATTTGAGTTGTTTTGTATGACGGTAAGTTTAACTACCCTACACTTTTTCCTTTGTTAATGACGAACCATAACGCCCGTAATAGCGTTTGAGTGGTCTCGTTGTGTTGTATACATTCTTGATAGGCACATATGGACAAAGAATCATGACAGGTTGTATTTTAACCCATTAAAAATAAATCATCTAATTATGTAGATGATAATATATAAAACCACAGTATCGTAACCAGCCAAAGACAGGATTCATCAGTTATGTAAAAATGAACGGAGTGCACATACATTCAAGGGCATTGATTTCATACAGTTTGTTGTATAGTCTATAAAAAAGCGAAAATATTTTCGCGAATCTGGATGCATGATAATTAAAAATATGCATCTTTAAATTCATTGTTGCGATATAAGATCCTATTTATAGTGATAAATTTATTTAAGCCTTTTGAGATCAGGATGAATCTCGTCTTGCCATTTGTTTTCTGTACCAAAAATACAAGTGATGCGTATTGATCAGGACAGGATTTACACTTAAGTTGCTCCAATAGATAACAGATTATGTAAGGTATCTAGCAAGCGTGTCTTTTCAGAATCTGTGAATGTTTAGCGTTGGTAAACAAGGTTGATGGACCGGGTGGTAAAAATGTATTGATAGCCGTTTATCCAGGATAAAATATATCGAACACGTATTATCAAGGAACATTTTTCACGAAAATGACCAGGTCTACGAGCATTGCATACCGGGTCTGCGGGCATTGGGTCTGCTACGCGTTGTGCGACGCAGGTGCACGAAGGCAGCGCGTTCTGCGTGACAAGCGATTGGTGACGCGGCGATGGACCCATCAGCAACCTGTGAGCCAGGGTCATCGCCATCGCGTTTAAATTCTTCCTAGTAGACACCAAAGGTTCCGGTTTTTGGGTACATCTAGTTTCAAATCTGAACTAAATTTCGAAACAGCCTTCGCGGCTTTAAGTGCAAAATGCGCCTTGCTTCCGATTCGGAATGTTGTATGTCACAAGAACATTTTTGATACATATGTGGCCAAATATTTTGGCCGATGATGAAATGGGTACCGCCATTAGTTTCTACCTTAATTTCTGCATTTAGCTGAGGCGCAGCTATAATTTTGCGGTTTTCAAGTATCAGGTACCTCTAAAGAAGATGTTTCCGGGTCTTCTTGCTTGCCCCAACGTTGCTTGCTATATGAGCAATTATTGATGCCACATCTTTATTAATAGCTAGCTGGTCTATGATTGGATATTGTTATGGATGAATCCACTCCTAATATGTCCAATATTTCTGGAGCGCCTTGGTTGCATTTCGACCATAGACTACGTACATTTTTTTTTTTTTTTTTTTTTTTTTCAAGCTAGGCATTTTACAGCCATTACAATTCAAATGCGACGATATAGTCCCGCAGACTACTCTGATGCATTTGTTTGAGCTAGGCATTTTACAGCCGTTATAATTCCAATGCGGCGAGATAGTCCCACAGACTACTCTGATGCATTTTGTCGAGCTAGGCATTTTATGGCTGTTACAATTCCAATGCGGCGAGATAGTCCCACAGACTACTCTGATGCATTTGTTTGAGCTAGGCATTTTACAGCTGTTACAATTCCAATGCGGCGAGATAGTCCCACAGACTACTCTGATGCATTTGTTTGAGCTAGGCATTTTACAGCTGTTACAATTCCAATGCGGCGAGATAGTCCCACAGACTACTCTGATGCATTTGTTTAAGCTAGGCATTTTACAGCCGTGACAATTCCAATGCGGCGAGATAGTCCCACAGACTACTCTGATGCATTTTGTCGAGCTAGGCAATTTATGGCTCTTACAATTCCAATGCGGCGAGATAGTCCCACAGACTACTCTGATGCATTTGTTTGAGCTAGGCATTTTACAGCTGTTACAATTCCAATGCGGCGAGATAGTCCCACAGACTACTCTGATGCATTTGTTTGAGCTGGGCATTTTACAGCCGTTACAATTCCAATGCGGCAAGATAGTCCCACAGACTACTCTGATGCATTTTGTCGAGCTAGGCATTTTATGGCTGTTACAATTCCAATGCGGCGAGATAGTCCCACAGACTACTCTGATGCATTTGTTTGAGCTAGGCATTTTACAGCTGTTACAATTCCAATGCGGCGAGATAGTCCCACAGACTACTCTGATGCATTTGTTTGAGCTAGGCATTTTACAGCTGTTACAATTCCAATGCGGCGAGATAGTCCCACAGACTACTCTGATGCATTTTGTCGAGCTAGGCATTTTATGGCTGTTACCATTCGAATGCGACGAGATAGTCCCTCAGACTACTCTGATGCATGTTTACAAGCCGGGCATTTACAGCGGTTACAATTCGAATGCGACCAGATTGTCCCTCAGACTACTCTGATGCGTGTTTATAAGCTAGGCATTTACTGCCACGGACTTCGAATACGATGAGATAGTCTTTATTGAATGTGGCGAAAAAAATCGAAACTACCTCACGAGAAAAACATGTTAAAATACTCACTGTTTAGGTCTCCTCGATGATGCGTTTTTTACAACGTGAACGTTGACTTTGCTTTTGTAATTTGCTATGAATTTCAAACTATTATCGCTAGCACGTTTCGGCATGATTATGGCCTAATTTGTGCGAACTATGAGCGAACGAGCGAAGTGGTTGAGCACTAAAATGCGAATGAAGAGCTACCGACTGACGCACAGTGGAGGTAGGCTGACTTGAGCGGGGGTAAGAACTTTTTAGTGTTGCCAACTTAGGGAGTGGCAAATTTTTCTAAACTATAGTGGTGAAGTGGTGTCACGTAAGCGTTACTACATTGTGTTCAATAATATTCTCATGTTACTAATCTCGAGGACGAAGCACGAGTATAATTCGGTAAATTCGGTAACAAACCGAAATAAATCTTACAGTATCGTCAGTATCGATATTTCGATATATATCGCTCATCCCTAAATCAATGGCCGTATGATTTTTGCAACATTAGCCTCCATTTATTGACGTTTATAAAAAAAAGATACAAACATAAAAAATGTCGTTGATATTTAATTTTTGTTTACTATTGCTTTGTTGTGATTTTATTTTGCTTAATTTTGGAGACCTCGGTATCTTCAACTTATTTGCATTAGACTACAAATTTAGCTGCGTGATTTTGAAAATACCTATGAAACTGTACAACCTTTATTTCAATTCAACGTTGAGTATGTAGGCTAAGTTATTGATTTTCCGCATTCTCTTGTAAGTGCAAAAAGAGATTTCTAGTGAAAGTTCAACCCATTACCGGTTGGAATGTAGATAAAAGTCGGCAATTCATTCTTCCTTACTTGTTGCAGCTGTGCTATGATTTTATTACAATTACAATATTGTTTTACTTCGTAATTTATGTTGGAAATCGTAAAATGGATGAAGTAAAGGAAGAAATTTCACTCCAACTGCTCTGCAACGCTTGCCTCTGTGTTGGAAGAACACTATACCAGGTTACAAATGAGAAATTGAAGCGGTACTACCTGGGTGCATTGAATGAAATTCCTGTAAGTTCTTAATATTTATTTGTTTAGTAATAGGCGAGCGGCTTGAGGCAGCTTGAGGTTTAGCCTATGTGTTAATCCAGAGTAAAGCTATATCCATTCCAAATTTCATCAAAATCGGTTTAGGAGTTCCGATGATACATGGTAACAAACATTCACACACACAAACTTTTGCATTTATAATATTAGGATAGGCGAGTTGCTGGAGGCTGATGTGTCTATGTCATGCTGTGTTGAATTAAAGCAATGTGAAAAAGTGCAGAGAAAAGTCAACTCTGTAGCAAGGAAGCATACAGGTTATTTATGTAGAAAAATAGGTATTTGATAAGCGAGGCTGCAAAGTTGTTTTTGGCGCAAGTACTTGTATTGAAACTTGAGCGAGCGAAGGATTCTAGGATTGAACCATGAGCGAAGCGAGGGTTTCAAAGGTACAAGACACAGAATAACTTTGCAGCCGAGCGAAACACACACAACGTTTCACCTTACTACAGCGAAGAAAATCTTAGGTGCAAGAAAAGCATAGAATAAGTTATCTTTTCATGCAATCATGCTGGCCAGTGCAATTATTCAAAAAATGAGGTTGGCACACTGACATAAAATAAGTATTGATGCATTTTCAGTACATAGACTGATGGTATAGACAATGTTAGAATAGAAAGGTTCAATTTAAAAAATACTTTCTATGCTAGCGTGCAAAATCCACTTTTGCACTCAGATTTCAAATGATAAACCAGAATCTTTCCGAGCTTGTGATGTAAAATTATTATTCTTAACTAGTACCCCTAGTACAGGTTTTGATAGTTTACAAAAACTATAAAAGTTTTCGTTTCCATCCATACATATTTTTTTCAGTGAATCTTACCGAGACTTAGAGGAACTGAAATCGTTAATAGGGGTTATTTTAAATCGTTATAATCATATTTCAACAATGTTATTGAGTTTCTTACTTTTTGAATTTAGGCAGATCGAGTTGCCACTTTGACAAGTCGGCGGTGGTAAACGTCGACGTTTACGAATCGTTTTCAAAACTTGTACTAGGGGTACAGTTGTCAAACTTTTACTTCAATGTACAGACAGCGATGAGTTACAGATTTATTATATGTATAGATGATCCCTATTACTTATATTCCTTTCAACTGTGACAATCCCAAGACTGTATTTAAGTATTCGTAGATTGTAATATCCCAACTGTCACTGTTTCAGCTATGCGGCATGCCAACGGTACTGCCAAATATCTGCTGGGAATGCAAGGCGCTGCTGCGGAAGGCATTCGAGTTCAGAGAGCAAATTAAAGACTCGTATCGGATACTCATGACGTACACTAGCGAGGTATTCGTCTTACACTGTACATTTCTACTAATACTAACTGACCTGGAAAACAATGGTGTCGATTCAGTTTTGCATTCTATTAAACTAAACTATGTTTGACAGGTCTAATAGTAATGCTGTCCTTTTTTCGCTTCAGTGGTTAGAAAAAGACAGCAATACTTAGTTTAGTTTTAGAGAATGCAAAACCGAATCGTCACTATTGTTCTGCCATATACATTATTTCTGAATTTTTCTGGATAGGGACACCGAAATCACCTAACGATTTGAATATACCTTACAACCGAAACACACATTAATTTTTTTTATAAAAATCGTCCTAGCTGTTTTGGGGGAGTTCGCTAACAAACACTGACAGGTATTTGGTGAGATTGCGTGTTATTTGGCTTGACCCTCCCCCTCTTCTTTCCTTGCAAAATCAAAATAAAAATAAAAAATTATTCAATAGGATACATTGTGATCACTTTAAAACATCAACTTAAAACTAGCTACGCCTGTTCCAACCTCCTTACGCCGGCAAAAGAACAGGCAAGAAACGCCCGGCAGGTACTCTTTTTGGCGCGATCACATTAACAATTTTATTCATATTACTAATTGATTGAATTGGAGCAAGTTCACTAAAATCCCAAGCTTTTTTTGTCATCTAATGGTCCAAAGTTTTTTAATTAGCTTTACTAATAAGATTTCTCTTGTTTGGTTGTACACATTGGGATATGGGAACATGAATATTAACAAGTTGCGGTATCACAACCAAAGCAGACCACACCCCACAAGCAGCACCCGTTCACGAGTTGAGTTGAGTTGCATTTTTTCACTGCTTCTTCTTCTTGTTTTATTTAAGAGCGAAGACCCCCCCCTTTCCCCCTCTAAGCGCCTTACTGAACGACCCCGTTATATGAACTGCTTATCTCCGCAGAACCTCCACGAATGCCTGTTCAGTGACGTGTCTCGACCGCCTCGGCTTAAGGTTAAACATAATGAACGCATCACCATAGAACCGGATTTCACGTATGACGTCATCGAATGCCTGGACAGGAAGAATTCTAAATGTGCTGACGGCTTCGACGGTAAAGTTGATGTGAGTAACTTAACTAACTGAGATGGCGCAACGATCCAAAGTGAGTCTTGGCCTCTGATAACAAAAGACGCCACTCCGCTCTGTCCCGCGCCACCTCCCGCCACTCCTCCGCCTGCAGTGAGCGCAAATCCTTCGTGACTTCGTCTCATCATCATCATCATCATCATTATTATCAGCCTTCCACGTTCCCACTGCTGGGACTCTGGCCTTCTCTCAGAAGAGAGTATGGGCTATAATCTACCACGCTGGCCCAGTGCGGGTTGGTTGATGTCGCATGCCCTTGAAAATGTTGCAGTTCTTGGACACGCCGGTTTCCTCACGATGTTTTCCTTCACCGTTTTGAGCGATGGCAAATCCGCACATAACTTATTATGTCATAGGTGAGAGAGGATTCCAACTCGGTGTCGGCGTCTTGTAAGTCGATGTGATCGAAGATGGCGCCACGCTACACCTGGACTGGGAACTGGCTCTCAAGTGAGGCTGCCGGAAAACACCGATAAATGTTTAGCGACGGATTCTTAACTTGAAGGTGGTAGTACTAGGGCTTGACATATTACTACTAAAACGACATATTATGACATGACATATCGATCCAAAACCGCGGATAACGGATCTGTACCCCTAGTACAAGTTTTGAAAACGATAAAAGTTTTCGTAAACGTCGACGTTTACCACCGCCGACTTGTCAAAGTGGCAACTCGATCTGCTCAAATTCAAAAAGTAACTCAATAACATTGTTGGAATATGATTATAACGATTTAAAATAACCCGTATTAACGATTTCAGTTCCTCCAAGTCTCGGTAAGATTCGCTGAAAAAAAATATGTATGGATGGAAATGAAAACTTTTATAGGTTTTGTAAACTATCAAAAGGGTTACAGGATCGCGTTAAATAAAGGCTCTGTTCAATCATTCAGGAGACAAACGGTGTTCCGAGTGATATGCAAGATGTTCAGAAACCTAAAGGCAGTCCGTCGTATGCGGAAGTGATATTGGAGTACCAACAGACGCAAGGAGTGTTTGTGAAGGAAGAATTGAAGGTTGAGGATAGCGATAAAGGTAATCATATAGGTACAATTTAAAAAAAAAATAGGTGAGCTCCCCCCACAAGTGTTTCCGCTGTGCTACAGATTGCGAGCCTTCAAGATGGGTGTAAAAAGAGTTCTTAAAGGTCGGCAACGCATCGGCAACTCCCCTGGTGTTGCAGATGTCCAGCGACGGTGACCGCTTTCCATCAGGCGGGCCGATGAAAAAAAATTATAAAAATCGGTCCAGACGTTTTCGAGTTTTAGCGAGACTAAGGGGGCGTCCATTAATTACGTGAGGTGTTCTAGGGGGGGGAGGGGATCAAGCTAAATCTTTCCAAATCTCACTTAGAAGGAAGGGGGGAGGGGGGGGGTCTTGGAAAATATCACGTAATAATTTTTTCGCAGAAACGGTATAAAATTGCGTGAAAGTAGGAGGGGGGGTCAAGCTAACTCTTTCCAAATCTCACTTAGAAGGGGGGGGGGGTCTTGGAAAATATCACGTAATTATTTTTTCGCAGAAAACGGTGTAAAATTGCGTGAAAGTTGTGTTTTTGTTTTTTTTCTATATTATCCAATACGTTTACAGCCCAAATAGAAGTATTGAAGAACCTCGCGTGAGATTAGGGGAGGGGGAGGGAGTTGAGGAAAATCTTACGATATCTCACCAAGAGGGGAGGGGGGGTCGAAAAATTCTCAAAAATGCCTCACGTAATTAATGGACGTCCCCTAACGAACAGCAATTGATTTTTATACATAAGAGATTTAAATTTTCATTTCGCACATTATGCAGATTTTTCCGATGGCCCCGTGGACGATGACCCAAAATCGGTACAAATCGACAGCCTGGCAGAGATCGACAGCGAAATACGCTCGATTATAGGAGATGTGAAGAAGAATAAAAGTAAGAATGCAAAGATGAAAAGAAGCAAGCATAAGCTGAGGAAGATGAGCAGTAAGAAGAAGGTGAAGAAGTTTAAAGAAGAAGTGAGTTTCTTCTTTTTTTTACTAGCTATTCCCTGCGGTTTCACCCGCGTGGGCTACAGCTTTATGCATGCAAAGTCTCAGCCCGATCGGTTTAAAATTGACAAAGTTTCATGCACACTTTCATCCCCTATTTTATCCCCTTGAGGGTAGAATTAATCAAAATCCTTTCTTAGCGGATGCCTACGTCATAACATCTACCTGCATGCCAAATTTCAGCCCGATCCGTCCAGTGGTTTGGGCTGTGCGTTGATAGATCACTATGTCAGTCTGTCACCTTTGAGTTATACATTTATTGAGTAGGATTGTTTGTTATGTTGGTGTGCATCAATAGTTTTTTTTTTTTTACTATTTATTGTGTAGTGTTTGACCACAAGTTACCTGATGTTAAGTGACGATGTGGTCGAGGATGGCGCCACGCTACACCTGGACTGGGAACTGGCTCTCAAGTGAGGCTGCCGGAACACACCGATAGGTGCACGGCGACAGAATCTTAACATGAGGGTGGTAGCTAGCCAGACGAGTACTAGAAAAACCCTACCACCAAGCTATGGTTTCACCACGATGTTTTCTTCACCGAAAGCTCAAGCTCACTGTAGGATTCGAACCCACGTCCTACGGATCGCAAGCCGACGTCACTACCACTGAGCCATCATCGCTATCCCTACTTCCCTACTTATTATAAATGCGAAAGTAACCATGTCTGTCTGTTACGCTTTCACGCCTAAACTACTGAACCGATTTAAATGAAATTTGGTACAGAGATAGTTTTAACCCTGAGGAAGGACATAGGATACTTTTTATCGCGATACCACGCGCGTGGGACCGCGGGGAAGAGCTAGTAACTAATAAATAGATCAACAATGCAGTTAGGGGGCATCCATAAATTACGTGAGATGTTTAAGGGGGTCGACTCAAATCTCATCTAACCTTACGTTGGAGAGAGGGGGGGTCTCGGCAAATATCACGCAATTTTTTTGCAGAGCACAGGCGAGTATCCATGGACTGAATTAGAGTAGATTTGCTTTTTTAATCTTTTTTTTTTTTTTTTTTTTACTATTTACAGGGTAGCGTTTGACCACAAGTCATCTGATGTTAAGTGACGATGTGGTCGAAGATGGCGCCACGCTACACCTGGTCTGGGAACTGGCTCTCAAGTGAGGCTGCCGGAACACACCGATAGGTGCTTGGCGACAGATTCATAACAAGAGGGTGGTAGCTAGCCAGGCGAGTACTAGAAAATACCCTACCACCAAGCAATATAATCACAGTAGTTACGATTTAAGTACTCTATTGTTAAATTTTTATTACACTTATTAAACTCTCAGCAATATTGATTACTAGTCTTAACTAGTTGTAAATAAAAGCGCGAAGCAATTTTTTTCTCTTTCTACAATAACAATCCAACGCGTTTACGTAAGAAACCCACATTTTGAAAAAAATCTCACGTGAGATTGGGGGATGGGGGAGGGGGTTGAATATAATCTCACGACATCTCACCAGGGGGGAGGGAGGGACAGAAAATTAAAAAAAAACACCTCATGTAATTTATGGACCTTATGTATTATAAATATTATTTTTTACAGATATCTCACAGCATTTCAAGCATAATAACCATAGACCTGACATACGAAGAGATGATGGCAGAAAGGGAAACAGAATGTGCCAAAGACAGTTATTTGAGTGCAGAGTACAAATGCGAGACTTGCGTCGTCGGATTCAACTACCATAAATCTTATAAGACGCATTTGGCAAATAAGCATTCTCCGGTGAGTTGTTTTTTAGGGTTCCGTAACTTAAAAGGAAAAACGGTACCCTTGTTAGTTACAAGTCAAGCTAATAAAAGTGTTTTAAAAAAGCGAATAGCCGTGGATAGGACGGCAAAGTGTGGGCTGTAATCTACCACGCGGGCCCAGTGCGGGTTGGTAGATGTCGCATGCCCTTGAATGTTTCAGTTCTTGGACACGCCGGTTTCCTCACGATGTTTTCCTTCACCGGTTTGAGCGAAAATCCGCACATAACTTATTAAGTCATAGGTGCGGGCCCGAGAGGATTCGAACTCGGTGTCGGCGTCTTGTAAGGTGTAAGTCGCACGCTTAACCGTTCGGCCACCATCGATCTCTATTTTTTTTTATCAACTTAATGCAAATTTGGTTTTTTTTTCAGGATATCGGCAACTACACATGTCCAATTTGTAAGACGTTTTTAACATCAGTGGACTCATTTACTGCCCACTATAAAAGACATATGAGAAGGTACGTGATTAATAATGCCGCCGCTAGAAAAGGCTCTTTGTTTGTATCTTGGTATTAATCCTTATCGAAATAAATTACTTCTTATTCAAAACTGCTTCAATACCTTCATATGACTTTTTGAATCATTCAATTCGGATATTCGATTCGAAAGATATCACGAGTTTAAAAATGTAAGTAGTAGTAGAATAATTAACCCGCCGCACCGCAGCGCAGCGGGAAACGCGGTGAGGTGAGGGGGGCACCGAAGGCGGGAGAATCTATGATTTTACCGCGATAAACTGTAGCCCACGCGGGTGAAACCGCGGGGAACAGCTAGTTAATAATAAATCCTGATCCGTTATCCGCGGTTTTGGATCGATATGTCATGTCATAATATGTCATTTTTAATTTCAATTTCAATCATTTAATGCATTCATATGTTACGTATACGTTTTTTACCATCCTATCCTACTAATATTATAAACGCGAAAATTTGTGAGTATGTTTATAATGTTTGTTGCTCTTTCACGCAAAAACTACTGAACGGATTTGAGTGAAATTTGGAATGGAGATAGCTTATACTCTGGATTAACACATAGGCTACTTTTTATCTCGGGGAAAAAGGTGCGGCATTACGAAAAGACGCAGGTTAAACCGCGGGGTGCGACTAGTTATCGATAAAGATATATACATATAATGGTACGGAACCTTTCGTGCGCGAGTCCAACTCGCACTTGGCCGTTTTTTTTTTTAAACTTTTTTTTGTTGCAGATACGAATGCAGCATATGCCAGAAGCGCACTATGGATATGAAAGTGATGCAGCAGCACTACTTCTCCACGCACGAGATCTCTCTCAAGAAGTACAAGTGTATTGATTGTGGGAAAGTTTCCAAGTTAGTATCCTACTAATATTATGAACTAGTTGACCCGGCGAACTTCGTATCGCCAATAAAAAGTCACCCAAAATTCAAAATCATTCAAAATTCAAATCGTTTTTATTTAATAGTATACATTGTGATCACTTTAAAACGTCAACTTAGAACTAGCTACGCCTGTTCCAACCTCCTTACGCCGGCAAAAGAACAGGCAAGAAACGCCCGGCAGGTAATTTTTTTGGCGCGATCACATTGAAAATTTTATTCTCATTACTAATTGATTGAATTGGAGCAAGTTCACTAAAATCCCAAGCTTTTTTTTTGTCATCTATTATTCCGATATTTTTTTAAAGAAAACGAACTAAAGGTATAACTAGCGGCACGAAACTCTAGCGCTCGACGTCATTGCGCAGAAGTCAAAAACAGGTATCACAGGGGGCTAGAGGGACGAAGAGTGCGCGTGCGTAGCGCCGGTTGGCTAGCCGTCGTGTGCCGTCCCCCGCGCCGATACTACGACCCGCGGACATCTCACTCTACAGTCGTTCTAGAGTGAATTGATATTGCCGTTCATTGTTATTGTTTTTTTGAGGCAATTTTGAGTTCGTTTGTTATTGGTTCTTTTGTCTTATATAAAATTGACAATTTGGTTTTTTTTTCTACCACCTATAAACTAAATCACTCTTTCACATGATCAACTTTGTATAGAAGTCGTTTTTTTCATGCACTCAGTTATATAGGAAAGAGGTTAATTTTGAATAGTAAAACAACCTGTTACGAGCTATGCAAAACTTTAACATTATATTAAATTCATGTTTGCGCACGCGACAGTGCCTAATATCCTCCACGTTACGCTCAGTGGTAGACTAACTATTTATTTATATACAGTGGACCCCCGATAATCCGGCCCCTGTCTAATCCGGTGCCCCCTGTTATCCGACATGACTTAGAATTACATGTATGTTTGACAATCTTTGCTAATACATATAGATCACGCAGGTTTGAACAGGTCACAACTCGTACACGCCACCGCTATTGTGCTCGAGGCGTATGCAAGTTAAAGTTAAAGGCAAATTAAGTCTGATTTGTACTTCAAAGTACATACATATGTACGTATAATATATAGATTCTTGTCATTAGATATGTATGTGCATTTATGCTTAATTTTATAATAAAACGTAAGCTCTCAATTGTTATTTAATTTACTAAATTCGACTTACATAAATTAAGTCTGATTTGTACTTCAAAGTACATACATAATATGTACGTATAATATGTATATAGATTCTTGTCATTAGATATGTAATTTGTCGGATTACATGGTACTCTTTCGTAAAAAAATCCGGACTATAGGGGTCTTAGGCAGTGCTCTATAATCCGACAAATTCGATAGTCCGACACTGCCCTGCATAATGTTTGCCGGATTACCGGGGGTCCACTGTATGTTCTTAAAATTTTTTGGTTTTATTAATTAAAGTTATAATTGTATCATGTTCGCGACTGTACACATGCGCAGATATCCCCTCCACGTTTCACTCAGCGCTAAACTTCCGTGCCGCTACCTATAGTAAATTATGTATCGACAGCTCGATAGACTCGCATCGGTATCACGCGGACACGCACAAATCTCGCTTGCAGTGTTCGGAGTGCGACAAGACGTTCCGCCACCGAGGCGGCTTGCTGAACCATAGACTGTGAGTATTCGAATATGTTTGTACTAATTGCACCCTGCGGTTTCACCCGCGTCTTTCCGTTCCCGCAAATATGTTTTTTTTTTTTTTTAATATTTTCAGGGTAGCGTTTGACCACAAGTCACCTGATGTTAAGTGACGATGTGGTCGAAGATGGCGCCACGCTACACCTGGACTGGGAACTGGCTCTCAAGTGAGGCTGCCGGAACACACCGATAGGTGCTCGGCGACATATTGTTAACTCGAGGCTGGTAGCTAGCAGGCGAGCACTAGAGAATACCTTACCACCAAGCTATGGTTTCATCACGATGTTTTCCTTCACCGAAAGCTCAAGCTCATTGTAGGATTCGAAGCCACGTCCTAAGGATCGCAAGCCGACGTCACTACCACTGAGCCATCATCGCTATAAAATGTGTGTCTATGTGTGATGAACACGAATATTTGTACCTGAGTCTTGGATATTTCTATCTATATAAGTATTTATTTTTCTATATAAGTATGTATATCGTTGTCTAGTACCCATAACACAAGTTTCGAGCTTCATTTGGGGCTAGGACAATTTGTGTGCAATGGTCCCCCGATATTTATTTACTTATCTCTATCTATAGGTATATTATTTCAGTACAGTGCACGAGCTGCGCAACATGTTTCCGTGCAACCTGTGCGACAAGGTGTTCCGCTGGAAGAACAGCCTCAAGCGACACCTGGACACTCACGAGGCGAAGGTGACACCTTTTATCATCATCATCATCATTATCAGCCTTTTTTTTTACTATTTACGGGGTAGCGTTTGACTACAAGTCACCTGATGTTAAGTGACGATGTGGTCGAAGGTGGCGCCACACCTGGACTGGGAACTGGCTCTCAAGTGAGGCTGCCGGAACACACCGATAGGTGCTTGGCGACAGATTCTTAACAAGCCTTCCACGTTCCCACAGGTGGGTCTCTGGCCTTCTCTCAGAGAGAGAGTATGGGCTGTAATCTACTACGCTGGCCCAGTGCAGGTTGGTAGATTTCGCATGCCCTTGAAAATGTTGCAGTTCTTGGGCATGCCGGTTTCCTCACGATGTTTTCCTTCACCGTTTTTGAGCGATGGCAAATCCTCACATAATAAGTGCGGGGCCGAGAGGATTCGAACTCGGTGTCAGCGTCTTTTAAGGTGTATGTAACTGTGTATATCGTTGTCTAGTACCCATAACACAAGTTTCGAGCTTAATTTGGGGCTAGCTCAATATGTGTGCAATTGTCCCTCGATATTTATTTTATATATCTTTGGCACGGCCTGTACCCTAAATGTCTTGCCGGATTTTAACATATGAGGTATCATTAGATTCGTCTTTATTGTGGGAGTGACATAGGGTACTCTATTTTGGCGCAGTCGAGTTTTTTTGTTCCTTTTGTAATGTATAATCTTCTTTTAGAATAAGTGCTCTTCAGGCGCCGCGTACTGTGCGCTGTGCAGCGTCAGCTTCGCGTCGCTCAGCTCGTACCAGCGGCACATGAACAACAGCCTCAAGCACGTCACTAAAGAAGATTTCAGGTGAGAACTCGCCGGTTCTTAACACTTCTTGTTGCTTCTTGGCTAATCTTGTCGTGCAATCTGATGATTTTGTCACATTTAACACAAATCGCATAAAAAATAGTCTCAAACAAAGAAAGAAGAAGATTTCAGGCGATAACACGCTGGTTCTTAGCACTTCTTGTTGCTTCTTGGCTAATCATGTCGGGCAATCTGATGCTTTTGTTACATTTAACACAAATCGCATAACAAATAGTCTCAAACAAAGAAAGAAGAAGATTTCAGGTGAGAACTCGCCGGTTCTTAGCACTTCTTGTTGCTTCTTGGCTAATCTTGTCGGGCAATCTGATCTTTTTGTTACATTTAACACAAATCGCATAAAAAATTGTCTCAAACAAAGAAAGAAGAAGATTTCAGGTGAGAACTAGCTGGTTCTTAGCACTTCTCGTTGCTTCTTGGCTAATCTTGTCGGGCAATCTGATGCTTTTGTTACATTTAACACAAATCGCATAACAAATAGTCTCAAACAAAGAAAGAAGAAGATTTCAGGTGAGAACTCGCCGGTTCTTAGCACTTCTTGTTGCTTCTTGGCTAATCTTGTCGGGCAATCTGATCTTTTTGTTACATTTAACACAAATCGCATAACAAATAGTCTCAAACAAAGAAAGAAGAAGATTTCAGGTGAGAACTCGCCGGTTCTTAGCACTTCTTGTTGCTTCTTGGCTAATCTTGTCGGGCAATCTGATGCTTTTGTTACATTTAACACAAATCGCATAACAAATAGTCTCAAACAAAGAAAGAAGAAGATTTCAGGTGAGAACTCGCCGGTTCTTAGCACTTCTCGTTGCTTCTTGGCTAATCTTGTCGGGCAATCTGATGCTTTTGTTACATTTAACACAAATCGCATAACAAATAGTCTCAAACAAAAAAAGAAGAAGATTTCAGGTGAGAACTCGCCGGTTCTTAGCACTTCTTGTTGCTTCTTGGCTAATCTTGTCGGGCAATCTGATCTTTTTGTTACATTTAACACAAATCGCATAAAAAATAGTCTCAAACAAAGAAAGAAGAAGATTTCAGGTGAGAACTCGCCGACTCTTAGCAGTTCTTGTTGCTTCTTGGCTAATCTTGTCGGGCAATCTGACGTTTTTGTTACATTTGACATCCTACTAATATTATAAACGTGAAAGTTTGCGAGTATGGATGGATGGATGTTTGTTACTCTTTCACGCAAAAACTACTGAACGGATCTGAATGAAATTCGGAATGGAGATATCTTATACCCTGGACTAACACAAAGGCTACTTTTTATCCCGGATAATGTTCCTACGTGATAACGGGAAGACGCGAGTGAAACCGCGGGGCGTAGCTAGCTTTATACATCAAAAATATATTTTTCAACACACTTCCTCGTAAATTTGACCTTTATGGCCATGTATTTCAGAATTCAGTTTGTTACGCCACGCGTGCTTTTTTCATTATAATTACCACGCTAGTGTTGTAATGTGACCTTGGTACGACCTTGGTTAGGTATAATACTATTTACTAGCTTTTGCCTCTAGCTGCGCATTAAAATCTGTAGTTCCCTGTGTCTGAATGTTTGTTTGTTTGTTTGTTTCAGGTTTATATGCGACCACTGCCATCGACGGTTCGCGGATAAGACCAAACTCCGAGATCATATCGAAGAGAAGCATTTACATAAGACATATCAATGCAACATCTGCTTGAAGGTAATTGATGTCTCTTGGTAGTTTAAGAATGAATAAGCAAGAGCGCTTCAAAGAGAAAAAAAACCGACCAAGTGCGAGTAGGCCTCGCGCACGAATGGTTCTGTTCTATTTTTTAAAACAATTTTATTAGCTTGAATTGTAACTAACTAACTAACAATGTAATGAAATCTTAGAAGTCAATTTTAACCTACTTCCAATTGTCGCATCGGATTGAAACTTGTATGTGCGTGTAATCCTGATGACAATGCAATGGTTTTTCCTTTTAAGATACGGAATTCTAAAAAGAAGAGGTCCTGTGAGTTAGGATGGATGGATGTTTGTTACTCTTTCACGCAAAAACTACAGAACGGATCTGAATGAAATTTGGAATGGAGATAGCTTATACCCTGGATTAACACATAGGCTACTTTTTATCACGGAAAAAGGTTCCTGCGGGATAACGGGAAGACGCGGGTGAAAGCGCGGGGCGGTCTAAATATCTTATATATAAAAATCAATTGCTGTTCGTTAGTCTCGCTAAAACTCGAGAACGGCTGGACCGATTTGGATAATCTTAATCTTGAAATATTTGTGGAAGTTCAGGGAAGGTTTAAAAGGTGACCTTTATTGGCGATACGAAGTTCGCCGGGTTAGCTAGTATATCTATAAAAATCAATTGCTATTTGTTAGTCTCGCTGAAACTCGAGAACGGCTGGACCGATTTGGCTAATTTCGGTCTTGAAATGTTCGTGGAGGTCTAGGGAAGGTTTAAAAGGGAAAAATAAGGATAATTGCCGGGAAAACCCCTAAAAACAGCGCTTTTCTCTTTCCCATATCCCTTACTTATTATAAATGCGAAAGTAACTCTGTCTGTCTGTTACTCTTTCACGCCTAAACTACTGAACCGATTTAAATGAAACTTGGTACGGAGATAGTTTGAATCCTGAGGAAGGACATAGGATACTTTTTATCGCGATAAACTGTAGCGTATTTATATATACGGATTATATAAATACGCTTTCGCCCCTAAACTAATGAACCGATTTAAATGAAATTTGGTAAAGAGATAGTTTGAACCCTGAGGAAGGACATAGGATACTTTTATAGCGATAAACTGTAGCCCACGAGGGTGAAACCGCGCGGAACAGCTAGTAGTATTATAAACGTTTTCTAACTAAAATGTAGAGTCAGTGGCGGATTTACACATTTGCCGCCAGTAGGCTAAGTATTCAAATTTTGCCGCCCCTACCAACCTCTATAACCTCTACGGCCTCTGCCTTTCCTTTAATATCAGGTGACTTGTAGTCAAACGCTATCCTGTAATAAGTAAAAAAAGCTTCTACAAACAAACAAACTTACTTATATTAACATTATCATCGTTATCATCATCATCAGCTTACTACGTTCCCACTGTTGGGCCTCTGGCCTTCTCTCAGAGAGAGAGTATGAGCCGTAATCTACTATGATTATGCTAGCGCAGTGCGGCTTGGTAGATGTCGCAAGCCCTCGAATGTTGTAGTTATTGGACATGCTGGTCTCCTCACAATGCTTTCCTTCACCGTTTTAATATTAGTAAATAGAACCTTTTTTTTTATCACCGAAAATGTGTCATTTATTTATGCATCAGACAAAAATTGAAGAAAAATCAAGTGTTGAACAATGTTTAATTGTTTGTGTGCACATAAATAATATTTAAATACATATATACGACTCTTTTAATATTATTAAAACATTTTTTTAAATTGACACTTAATTTGCCGCCCCTAAAATCTGCCGCCCTAGGCTCCAGCCTACTCAGCCTGCTGCTAAATCCACCACTGTGTAGAGTCAATTTGAACTTTATTTCTATTCAATAAAGTTGATTGATTTTTTTGATTTTTAGATTGAGGCAGTACGAAGTCTGCCGCGTCAGCTAGAGTTCAATTTAACCTACCTCGTTATTTTCAGGTGTCGAAGAACCGAGTGAACTTGGACCAGCATATACGGAACGTTCACAAGGGGAGGCCTAACAACAAAATGTGCCATCACTGCGGGAAAGGATTCCCGGTGAGTATCGCATCTGCAAACCCGCAGTGGGCCAGCGTGGTACATGATGGAGATGGGAAGACGAAACAACCTCGCACACACACTGAGAAAAAAAAATTGGTTGTCTGTAAAGTCGGTTTACTGACGATAGTTGAACGTGACAACGTCGATTGGCCGATTGTGCTTCCTTGTCGCTCGTTCCGCGCTCTCGCTTGCACTTCAAGCCTTACATGGAACGCCTCAGAGCGAGGTAACGCCGCAGAGCGAGGTAACGCCGCATGAGTCATGGCTTTTCGTGCGTGCAGCCGGCTCTATCGAATTATAAGACGTCACGTCAAAACACTAGGTTCTACCAACCACCACTGGGCCCGTATTCTCTCTCTGGGCTTGTGTCCCAGCAGTGGGAACATTGGTGATGATGAGTTGTGTTCTATTTCAGACCAAGGTCCAGCTGGAGTCTCATATAAGAACACACACTGGAGAGAGGCCATTTATCTGCGAGTATTGTCCGACCACGTTCTCGCAGCAATCCAACTTGTACAAGCATAATAGACAGGTAAGAACGGCAAAACGAACACCATAAGAGAAATGCCGTACGTTTTATCTTAGTAATAATGTTATAAACGCGAAAGTTTGTGAGTATGTAGGTATGTTTGTTTGATGCTCTCTCACGCAAAAACTACTGAACGGATTTGAGTGAAATTTGGAATGGAGATAGCTTATACCCTGGGTTAACACATAGGCTACTTTTTATCCCAGAAAAAGTTACTGCGGGATAAAAAGTAGCCAGTGTGTTAATCCAGGATATAAGCTATCTCCATTCCAAGTTTCATTCAGATCCGTTCAGTAGTTTTTGCGTGGAAGAGTAACAAACATCCATCCATCCATACTCATCTTATGACCTTCTCCAGAGTTAACATTTCTAAAGTAAAGAAAAATTAAGCATGTCGGGTGAATTCAAGTACCTCACTTGAGAGCCAGTTCCCAGTCCAGGTGTAGCGTGGCGCCACCTTCGACCACATCGTCACTTAACATCAGGTGACTTGTGGCCAAACGCTACCCTGTAAATAGTAAAAAAATCCTCTTCCATTTTTCTCAGGTACACCTAAACATGAAAGGCAAGCGCTACCCGATCGTGAAGAAAAGAAAAGAAGATAGGCCTCCGGAACTGACTCTGGAGCCCCCAGAGTTGAATATTGAATACCCGATTGATATAGAATTCGCTATGTGAATATGCTCAATTTAAAAAAAAACATTCAAAATTCAAATGTTTTTTATTATGAAACATTGTGATCACTTTAAAACGTCAAACTTAAGACTAGCTACGCCTGTTCCGACCTCCTTACGCCGGCAAAAGAACAGGCAAGAAACGTCCGGCGGGTAATTTGTTTGGCGCGATCACATTGTACATTTTATTCTTATTACTAATTGATTGAATTGGAGCAAGTTCACTAAATCCCAAGCTTTTTTTTGTCATCTAAATAGTCCGAAATTTTACAATAAGTTTACTAAAAAGATTTATCTTGGTTGGTTGTGCACATTGGGATATGGAACATAAATCCGGGAATCGAACTTGGGACACAGCAGCAGGTGGCGCATTGCCAACTATGCCGCTTTGCCGTCACCACCATCAGCCTTTAGTGAGGCTGCCGGAACACACCGATAGATGCTTGGTGACAGGTTCTTAACTCGAGGCTGGTAGCTAGCAGGCGAGCACTAGAAAATACCCTACCACCAAGCTATGGTTTCATCACAATGTTTTCCTTCACCGAAAGCTCAAGCCGCCGTCACACGACCATTATCGCTTCAAATCATTATCACCAATGTTCCCAGTGCTGGGACTCTCGCCTTGTCTCAGAGAGAGAGTACAGGCCGTGATCTACCACGCGGGCCCAGTGCGGGTTGGTAGATGTCGCATGCCCTTGAATGATGCTGTATCGTCATCACACAAGTTTATAAGCTAGGTTTCAAGTTGAGCAATTGTGTTATCCTTCCGACAATTTGATGTCAAAAACATGATCTTTAATGTACATATATATTAGTTTTTGTAATTGCTGAGAAAAAAGGCTCTGCAGCCAATATTGCCAATTCTTAATCTTAATTTCGCATTTTTGTAATACATATAATGTGGATGCGAAAGTTTGTGAGTGTGCATGTTTGTTATTTCTTCACACCGAAAGCAAATTTGGTATGGAGATAGCATATACCCTGGATTAGCACATAGGCTACTTTATATTACAAAATGAGAAAAAAACTAACTAGGTAATTATAAAATAAGATTTTGAGACACTATACAGTCTTATTAAAGTACCTATTATGTATTATTGAAATCATTTTGATGACAGGGCAATATAATGCTGTCCTTCTCTCACTTAGGTAGTTAGAAAAGGACAACGTTACTTTTAGACTTGTTCTCTTAGTTTTGTTTTAGTGTGCGGGATCGACATGTCTCTCTAATGCATTTTTTTAATTTAAGTTCTTTGTGTGCAATAAATTTAGTATTTAATGAAATAAATTATTATTAATATACATTTTTGGTTTTTAATTTGTCATCAGTTTGGTTCCCTAGTATAATCAGCTATTTTTGTTGCTGACTGTACGAGTTGCCACTTTGACAAGTTCGAGATGACTTTTTTGGCGGCAATTGTATTGTCAACATGAAGATTTTGTTTTTATTTCCAAAACTTGTGTTTCTTCGAGTGATAATGTGTAATATTGGTGGATTATTAACCATTATGTGTTCGTTAATGTGTACGAGTGTGGGAAATTGAAATAAAGTTGTGAAAGTGACTTTTCGAGTTGCTCCAAAAAAGTCCGTGTAAAGTGTAAGTTAAAATTCGCGATGGTAAACTTTGACGTTTACGAAAACTATTTTAATTTTTGTTTTGTTATGGCGTCACACGATTAGTGTATTTGCCAGTGTCAAGTATAAATATTTCAAACTCGGAAAGTTGAATCAAGTTTAAATGATGATGATGATGATGACGATGATGGGATGAGGATAGTGTTTAAGTAAAGTAGTGGAGCTTTACTTAAACTTTACATGGACTTTTTTGGAGCAACTCGAAAAGTAACTTTCAGAACTTTATTTCAATTTTCCACACTCGTACACATTAACGAACACAATGGTTAATAATCCACCAATATTACACATTATCACTCGAAGAAACACAAGTTTTGGAAATAAAAACAAAATTTTCACGTTGACAATTCGATTGCCGCCAAAAAAGTCCCTAATATATTATAGTTATAGTTTTCAAAACTTGTACTAGGGGGTACTGTAGGTAGGTAAAGAAAAGAAAATTCTTATTGCAGCATTGCCAAATGCTGGTTGACTGCTAATTCGGCACAACCGCTTTCAAGCGCAAAACCCACGTCAATTACACCAACTTTCCATCTCTCATGGAATCCTAATTATTTTAATGAATGTAAAGCAAAAACACTTTCTTTGTACATACATATTTATTATTCAAATTGGACCTGTCGAGACATATAAATGCTTACCTTACTACGTTTACTTAAGGCACATTTTAGCTTGTACATTTATTCGTTAATTAATTATAACAATATTAAATTTATAATACAGACAATGAATACCACAGAATTGCAATTTACATTAATTAATTTACATAAATAATTATCTTATTAATAACATTATTCAACCGCTACGCACTACCGTACAAATATAACTGTATCCGGATCGAAGGACCATTATTGAAGAGCGTATTGCTGTCCTTTTCTAACTACGTAGATGAGAAAAGGATAGCAATAGTTCTAGATCTGTCAAACTCGACAGCAGTATCGAGTTATTAATGTCATGGCGTCATCATTATAAAGCTAAGCTTGACATATTGATTGACATATCGATCCAAAACCGCGAAAAACGAATCAGAATCGATTATTAATTTCGCGCGTTTATCTAACTATTATAGGTGAACTAAACAATAATAAAAAAATACTGTTAAAAAATAAACAACCGATTTGACAAACTGAAAAACAATTCTGGGAGTTTATTTTTGGACATAAAGTTTTATAAATGCCAGTTACTAGGCTGCTCGATTAAAAAGATGCCCTTTACATAAATATCTAAATGCATACGATATGTCACTATCTTAGCACATCGCTTATTTTATCTGTGGCAGGTTCTGAACGACATTAGGGCCCGCCAAAAATCCTGATAAAGTTATAAAAAATTCACTATGGATTCTTCATGTTATCGCAGGAAAACATTTCTTTTTGTCAGCAGAAATAAAAATACTTGGTTTTCGGTACAGTCAACGACAAAAGTCGCTGAACAATCACACTTTTTTCTATTATCCTCATCATCTTAGATAGCAATTTTTGACCTCATCATCACCTAAAATCATGTGTGTTATGTTGTGGTCAAAATTATACCATGTAAAATGTAAAAAAAAGTAAACCCACTCAAATAGACAGAAACTGATATGATAGATAGACAGATAGACGCTTGACAAAATTACGCTCGTTTGGCTTCACCCTAATATAAACATTTTTGGTCATTATAATATAATACACCTATCTATAACTTTTCTAGCACAAATACTATTAATTAAAATATTTGTTACTAACTATAAAACTGACGCGCGTTTGTATTACAGTGCAACCTTAATATAACGTACCTCAATATAACGACTTCCTCGATTTAACAAATTCTTCGTAATCCCCTTGAATTGTCCATAAGAGTCAATATAAAATATACCTTTACATTGCGAACATTCTTTGCGTACAACCTCTTTATAACGAATTTTCAACTATCAAGAAAAAGTATTCATACCTCTAATTAACGAATTTTGCCAACCCAAAACCTTCATATAAAGTTTCCACCAATAATATAACTCTTAATCTTATAATGTGATTCATGTCTCGACATGTTTCGACACGCTTTTGTTTGTACAGTAATCATTGTTGTTTTGATGGAAAGTATTGAGGTGAATAAAACTATTCTTTTACCTCTTTATAACGAATTTTAGACCAATCTAACCTCAACATAACAAACCTCAGTTCAACGAATTACTTTATATTACGAATATTTTCTTGTTCCCCTCCCATTTGTTATATCGAGGTTGCACTGTATATATGAGTAGTTAGTGTGTTGTAGTTGTGTAAACACAACAATTATTGCTTAACTAATCATAATATGCATATACTACATTAATTAATTTATAATGATTAATTAACTCTTATCTATAATAATAAAAAATTATGAGTTTTGAATAAATGCTGTTCTATTAAATACCGCGCGCCGCGGTTTCACCCGCGTCCTCCCATTATCCCGTAGGAACCTTTTCCGGGATAAAAAGTATCCTATGTCCGTTTCCTGGTCCTAAGCTACCTCGCCACCAATTTGCAGCCAAATCGGTTCAGCCGTTCTTGAGTTATAAGTAGTGTAACTAACACGACTTTCTTTTATATATGTATATAGATATTACCTTATTATTTGTTTTGTACAGTGCAGGTGTAAATCTAGGGCTGTTTTATTAACGATGGTTTCAATATCCTATCTATCCAAAGTTTTCCCTACTAGAGATATAAATTTGACATTAAAACTATGGAGCATTATGTCAAACTAGCTGTTCCCCGCGGTTTCACCCGCGTGGGCTACACCTTTATGCATGCAAAGTCTCAGCCCGATCGGTTTAAAATTGACAAAGTTTCATACAAACTTTCATCCCCTATTTTATCCCCTTGGGGGTAGGATTAATCAAAATCCTTTCTTAGCGGATGCCTATGTCATAACATCTACCTGCATGCCAGGGCAACCCTATGGCATAGGCAACCTTATTGACAATATACATACATTGAAATTCTCTAACACCCTGTTATTTTTAATCTATAAATGAATGGAGTATAGAACTTTTGGCATACTTTTTTAATCCGCACGCCATTATAGAATAGGGTATACCATAGGGACGGTCGATGTTGCAAAAACATCGATAATGACATCGATACTCGATGTTCATCGAGCATTAAACATCGATGTTTTTTGCAAACATCGTCATCAATAGATAAAACAACTATCAGAATTTTAAAAGTACTCTGTGGTAGCGTTCACAGATTTAGATTGTGTCCGCGACCTAAATTCGATTTTGTGTCCGCGACATCGATGTTACGATGCAATATCGATGTCAAGATATCGATGTTTTATCTTCTAACATCGATGATCATTGAGCATCCCTAGTATACCAGTCTCGCTCAAACTCCTTTGTACAAATGTTTTAAATTTAATATCAAACCTTTTCACTAATATTGTTTATACCAATATCTATTCTTTTAATAAAGCTTTCTAGAGAACAATTAATGAGCTATAAACAGCCAAAAAGGCTCCTACAAACTGACAGCGAACCGAAGGCGTGACAAAAGTGAACTGAAGACGTGACAAAAGTGAACTGAAGACGTGACAAAAGTGAACTGAAGACGTGACAAAAACTGAGATACTTAGACGAATTTCTGTATTCTCTTATTTTCTTTGTCAATTTCGGATTAACTGTGTGTTTTCATTTATTTATTGCGTCTTCATGGCCCTTATATTAAAATTAAGTTTAATAGTAAATAATACCTAACGCTTGCCACGCGTCCGCTTCGCTTCGAATCTACACTATTCTACACAAATAGTGAATTTTTTTGCAAGTTTTACGCGTTTTACCGCGAGCGCGTAAACGCGTTTTTTGTATGAAGAAAAGTTGATTTATAAACTCGCATAAACTGAAAGCTAGAAAAGCTTAGTATAAAATATCAGACTATTTAGATGACAAATAAAGCTTGGTATAGTAGTGAGTGAACTTACTTCAATGCTATTAATACGAAAAAAATTATGTGATCGCGTTTATAAAATAAAAAAACTAAAAAAAACACTTTAAAACGCACTGAAAAATATAAAATAATAAAATTGACTTGTATTAGTTACGATATAATGGTTAATTCAAAAAGTGTGGAGCGCTTCTTTTACTGGGTATATAAAAGTACACACAACCAAAAAGCGCTCCACACTTTTTGAATTAACCATTATATCGTAACTAATACAAGTCAATTTTATTATTTTATATTTTTCAGTGCGTTTTAAAGTGTTTTTTTTAGTTTTTTTAAACTATATATTTTTATTTTTTTACTTTTTAGTTTTTTGTTACCAAGTTCAATTTAGACTCACCAAGACGAATCATATGAGCCCAAACACGAGGGGTTTACTAGTAGCCACTGCAGAGATCCTCTACCCACCTTTCGGTTCCATCATCAGACCCTCGTCACCAAGTCCAATCTATTGGACTCATCAAGACGAATCATATGAGCCCAAACACGAGGGGCTTACTAGTAGCCACTGCAGAGATGCCCTACCCACCTTCCGGCTGCATCATCAGACCCTCGTCACCAAGTCCAATCTATTGGACTCATCAAGACGAATCATATGAGCCCAAACACGAGGGGTTTACTAGCAGCCACTGCAGAGATCCCCTACCCACCTTCCGGCTGCATCATCAGATCAGGTCGATGATACCAAATTATTGCATTGTCATCGAGATTACATACACATACAAAGTTTCAAGTCGATACGATAATTGGAAGTGGGTGAAAATTGACTTCTAAGATTTGATTACATTGTTAGTTAGTTAGTTAGTTAGTTAGTTAGTTAGTTACAAGTCAAGCTAATAAAAGTGTTGTAATAGCTTGTTCTTCTGCCAGTATAGAGGATGGAATCCAAACAAACATAATTATGTGCCATTTTTGTACTCTGCTCTGTGCATTTTTTCATACAAAAACGCTTTTTACGCGTTTCACACGCTCACGCCAGAACGCGTAAAACCACAAATATCCCAAACATTAAAAATATCACGTTTTCACTTACATCAAACACCGTTCGGCTTTGTACTACAATTGGAGCAGTTCTTGTTAGCCAACTCGACTTGAGCCAACCGCTTCTGCAGATGAGCTATTGTCGCGTCCTTCTGTTTCAACTGCATTTTCAACGTCGTTATGCTATCTTCTAGCGCGCCGTAGACAGCTTGGACTTCTGGCTGGTAGCTGAAGACTTGGGGAGGCTCGTCTAGACAGAAGAACTCTCTCACCACGGGATGTTTGGGTAGCTTGTTCAGGATTGCAGTGTGTTTTCTTGCCGGTGTAAGAATGATGGAGAAGGCGTAGTACGTTACACATGTTTAATCCTACTAGACATTTTTATTTTCTTGAACTCTGTACATTTCTTCATACAAAAACGCTTTTTACGCGTTTCACACGCTCACGCCAGAACGCGTAAAACCACAAAATAAATATCCCAAACATTAAAAATATCACGTTTTCACTTACATCAAACGCCGTTCGGCTTTGTACTACTACAATTGGGACAGTTCTTGTTAGCCAACTCGACTTGAGCCAACCGCTTCTGCAAATGAGCTATCGTCGCATCCTTCTGCTTCAACTGCATTTTCAACGTCGTTATGCTATCTTCTAGCGCGCCGTAGACCGCTTGGACTTCCGGCTGGTAGCTGAAGACTTGAGGAGGCTCGTCGAGACAGAAGAACTCCCTCACCACGGGATGGTTGGGCAGCTTGTTCAGGATTGCATTAACGAAGATCTGTAATCCCCGGACTCGGTCTTCCAGGAATGCTGGCTCGAAGTTATCCCGGAACCAGCGTTTGCCGGGTAAGGGGAGGAGTGTGTGAGGTTGCTCGGCCTTGATTCTGGAGTAGAGGCGGACGAAGTCTGTGTAGCGACGGAACACGAGCCAGGACTGGTCGCGCTTGTCGTCTTCCACTTTCAACTTGTAGATTGTGAACCTGTGGAGTTATTTCTATTTATTAATATAGAGCAAAAGGAATAGAAATAACTAGATGATCTGTGCCCCTCAAAAGTCTCAAGTCAAATGTTTTTTAAAACACTTTTTTGTTCAACAGGATACATTGTGATCACTTTAAAACTAGCTACGCCTGTTCCAACCTCCTTACGCCGGCAAAAGAACAGACAAGAAACGCCCGGCAGGTAATTTTCTTGGCACGATCACATTGACAATTTTATTCTGATTACTAATTGATTGAATTGGAGCAAGTTAATTAAAATCCCAAGCTTTTTTTTTTCATTATTTAGATGACAAAGCTTGGGATTGTAGTGAACTTGCTCCAATTCAATCAATTAGTAATAAGAATAAAATTTGTCAATGTGATCGCGCCAAAAAAGTTACCTGCCGGGCGTTTTTGCCGGTGTATCCTATTGAATAAAATACGACAGTTAGAAGTAGGTGAAAATTGACTTCTAAGATTTGATTACATTGTTAGTTAGTTACAAGTCAAGCTAATATAAGTGTTTCAAAAACTATTGATTTTCATTTTTGAATCTTGTCCGTTTTCCCATGACCCACGTACGTACCTTGCCCGCTCTTCCATGACCTCGTACCCAACAATGGGTATCTGCAACGTGTCATATTTCCTTATATCCTGGCTAATCTCCAGGCTTATGTCCACGTTGCTTATGCTGTTCTGGACTCTGTTACTTCTGTACGCTTCGGTGATGTTGCCCATGCTTTTGTAGTGGCTGCGCGGTTGGATCGAACGTCTCGGTTCTAGAACCTGAAGATTGTAAAGAATGTTAATTTTACAGCGCAAATATAATTAACTAGTTGCAGGTTTCCGTGCAAACTTATCTTTTAGGGTTCCGTAACACAAAATGAAAAACGGAACCCCATAAAGAGGCAGAGGGAGAGAGAAAGACTTTATTTGGAAAAACTGCACACAATAACAAAAGAAAGAAGCGCACACAAAAAAAACAGTAAAATTGTACATAAACCATTAAACTATGCGATGGTGCGAACACTGCTGCTGTGTACAGTGCCTCCCAAAAAGGACTTGGCTCAGCATATGCTATGAACGAATCCACAGCGCTGATTTTCAGCCAAGACCCTATTGAGTGACGTAAAGATATTTATATGGAAAAACATTAAATATATATACATAATCCAATATACCTCATTATCCGAAGCAGCGTTCTCCGTGTAACGCAACTTGTAGAAGTTACTGAATTTGCTCACAGTGTCATCGATGTCCTCGCTCGAGGTCGACGACACTTCGTTGTTCATTTCGTCTGTACGACGGTTGTTCTGCGATTGTACTACATCCATTTTGTACTGTTGCAGCTGTAACAATTAGAAAATTGTTAAAAAATTTGCTTCTAGAGTGGTGCACAACTGGAACAGACTACCGGATGACATTGTGTCGGCACCTTCAGTGAATTTCTTTAAAAACAGACTGGACAAGAGGTTGTGAACGAACAATGCTTCCTTGCTACAGAATTGATTTTTCTCTGCACTTTTGGGACGTTGCTATAATTCAACACAGCAAATTAAAGGCACATCAGCCTCAGGCTGCTCGCCTATTACCATACAGGTCCTACTAATATTATAAACATGAAAGTTTGTGACTATGGATGGATGAATGGATGTTTGTTACTCTTTCACCCAAAAACTACTGAACGGATCTGAATGAAATTTGGAATGGAGATAGCTTATACCCTGGATTGACACATAGGCCACTTTTATCCCGGAAAAAGGTTCCTGCGGGATAACGGGAAGACGCGGGTGAAACCGCGGGGCGCAACTGGTAAATAACCAAAACAATTACAGTAACATTCTAGCCCTGTTTTCTCATGAGCACTGTGGCACTATTGTGGGCTTTTTGTGAGACGTGTCTCTAAAAAGGGAATCTTAATATGTTATGCTTATTATAAAATATCTGACAATCTACTTCAATATGTAAAGATCTTTAAATCAATTATGGAATGCGAAATAACTTACGGTACAACTGATGACGCTCTGTTGATAATTTACACAGGTGTGTGCGCGACCATGACTTCACGAGACATTACTCAATCAGGCTGGTCACGACCATAACAATGGAATACGCGACCATAATATAATGACACTAAATAGAAATACACTGAGCGACAAACTCCGACACGACAATTTTCTTTATGATTCACGAAATCACGACTGTCTTCTTTATTTTGCTTTTTTTATCAATGTTGAACACTAAATAGCACTCGCAAGTTAGCCATAGCAACAATCAGTCAATTAATATACGGCAAAACACATGTAAAGTAAAGCTAAAGCTGAGTAAGCTGACACTAAACGTGACTAAACTTTGTATGCGCAAGTTGTGTGTATGAGTTGATGAGCAAATCATTTATTTTTATAATCTAAGAAATTACAGTGTTACGTCCGTAATCCGTGACTGTCTGTTTTCTATGTTTTTTCCAAACTTAATATTTTTTTTGAAAGATCCTATGAACTGTTGAATGAACATAACGCTATCGAACGAGTGAAATATAGTTTAACTGTTTAACATAACTCATAGTTTATTTTCAGATTAATTTTCTGTGACGAAATTGTCTCTACTATGGTTTATATTGCACAGTGGTCACAGTGCACTGTCCCTAAAATTTGTAGCATACAACCGGCTGGCATTAACTTAGTTAATTTATTTTCAGTATTTTGTGAAGTTATGTGGCCCATATTATGAATCTATAAAATACAATATGAAATCACGTGAGACTGAGAGTTACCTATCACGTAACGAATGGGCAATAGCATGATTGAAATGACAGCGACAGCCATGACCATGAGTATGAAAACAGCACTTTAAACCATTCCAATTCATTATACGTTTTAATGTTGTCGATTATTATCGACGACTAACCCTTGCTGTCAAATCCATAGATTAAGTAGACTATTCCCATCCTCGTCGCCAATGTTAGTACCTACGGGTGTAGGGAGCCAGAAATGACACACGTGCGCTAGATACGAAATAGTGTATTCGACTGCCGGTCGGGGGTGCGGGACGCAGCCGCGCACGCATCCTAGATCTATAACTAACATCACTACGTAGTCAAATCGGGTGGACTAGGTAAAACGAAACGCAAAGAATTGTTGTTTTGTTTGAATGTCAAATCAAAGACTGACATATTCACATTTATAAAATGTTGTGTTTTTGAAATAATTTGAACAATTTCATGGTTTTTCATAGAGTTCTTGAACATGTCTCGTTTTCTATTAGTGAATTTTGACGATTTCGGCTTGAACCAAGATTTAACGAAGACGATACAGCCAGTCCACCCGTTCTGCTTATGCTGTCTCGACAGAAAAGGGCCGATGCTCCAGTTGGATCAATGCGAGCACAGTGCTTATTTAGATGCTTTTGATAAACCAGAGGTATCACACTAGTATATCACATCATATCATAACATCATCACAATGTTCCCGTTATCCCGCAGTAACCTTTTTCCGGGATAAAAGTGTTAATCCAGGTTATCAGCTATCTCCATTCCAAATTTTATTCGAATCTCTTCTGTAGTTTTTGCGTGAAATTATGTGTATGAACACGAATATTTGTGCCTGAGTCTTTGATATTTCTATCTGTATAAGTATTCATTTCTCTATATAAGTATGTATATCGACGACGCTTTCACTGACGACGCGGTAGCCGAGTTGGTAGTGTCCCTGCCTACAAAGCTAGCGGTCCCGGGTTCGTATCCTGGTAAGGGCAAATGTATGGGTGATGAGCACTAATGTTTGTACCTGAGTCTTGGATATTTCTATTTATATAAGTAGGTATTTATTCTTCTATAGAAGTGTGTATATCGTTGTCTAGTATTGTGCCTGAGTCTTTGATATTTCTATCTGTATAAGTATTCATTTCTCTATATAAGTATGTATATCGACGACGCTTTCACTGACGACGCGGTAGCCGAGTTGGTAGTATCCCTGCCTACAAAGCTAGCGGTCCCGGGTTCGAATCCTGGTAAGGGCAAATGTATCGGTGATGAGCACTAATGTTTGTACCTGAGTCTTGGATATTTCTATTTATATAAGTATTTATTCTTCTATAGAAGTGTGTATATCGTTGTCTAGTACCGATAACACAAGTTTCGAGCTTCATTTGGGGCTAGGTCAATTTGTATGCAATGGTCCCCCAATATTTATTTATTTAATTATTGGAGCAGGTGTAGTTTTTATGTGATCACAAGTTGTACCTTACTAAGTGAATGAATTTTTAAATTTCAGATGAAACAATTCAATCAATTGGTGTGTTTTACCTGTCACAATATATTGAAGAAAATCAAATGTTTCCAAAGGCAAATAAGCGAGAGCATTGCGATCTTGCTGTCTGGTGTAAGTACCTATCTTTTATTTATTTATTTGGTAATAGGCGAGCAGCTTAAGGCTGATGTGCCTATATATATACTGTGTTGAATTATCATCATTGTCAGCCTTCCACGTTCCCACTGCTGGGACTCTGGCCTTCTCTCAGAGAGAGAGTATGGGCTATAATCTACCACGCTGGCCCAGTGCAGGTTGGTAGATGTCGCAAATGTCCAAAATTGCAGAGAAAAGTCAATTCTGTAGCAAGGAAGCGTTTTTCGTTCGCAACCACTTGTCCAGTCTGTTTTTAAAGGAATTCACTGAAGGTGCCGACACAACGTCTCCTGGTAGTCTGTTCCAGTTTGCACCACTCTAGAATCCAGGAAGTGGTTTGTTGAAATCTGACTGGTTGTGTTTATATTGATACTAGTTGCGCCCCGCAGCTTCACCCACGTCTTCCCATTATCCAGCAGGAACCTTTTTCCGGGATAAAAAGTAGCCTAAAGTAGCCTAATTTTAGTAGTATAGCTTATTATAAAATATCAGACTATTTAAATGACAAAAAAGCTTGGGATTGTGGTGAAGTTGCTCCAATTCAAGCAATTAACATTACACATCAGGTCATCTTAACATCAGGTGACTTGTGGTCAAAAGCTGCCCTGTAAGTAGTAAAATAAAAATAAAAAAAGTAATAAGCATTAAATACACAATGTGATCGCGCCAAAAAAATTACCTGCCGGGCGTGTCTTGCCTATTCTTTTGCCGGCATAACGAGGTTGGAATAGGTTTAAGTTTGACGTTTTAAAGTGATCACAAAGTATCCTATTGAATAAAATACTATTGACTATAACTAAAAGTCCTTTTCAGACATTTACCAACGATACGGTAAATAACAACCGTTTGAACAGTTTTGTGATCCAAAAAGTGGTAGATGATCTCCACCTACCCCCAGTCATACCCGAAGACAACTTAATCGACGACATTGCAAATAATTTCACAATAGAAGACTATGTTAATGTCGGAACTCCAAATGAATCAAACATACAAGAAATACCAATCATGACAACCCTAGAAGACAGAGGCGTGACAAGTAATTTTATAAAAGTAAATTATGATAATGTTGAAATACAAAACAACTCGAATTTGGCAGAAAATTTTGCCAACGAAATGACAGGCAAAAGAATAGAAAATTTCACTGACGAAATTCCTGACGTTCTAAATCTAGAAGAAAAAGACATTGCAAATAATTTTATAGAAGACAATTTCACCGACGAACTACCGGACGTTTCTAAATTGGAAGACGATGATTTTATAGAAGAAATCTATGACAATGTTGGAATACAAAATGATTCAAATGTAGAAGAAAACTTTACTGATGTTCCTAGCTTAGAAAAAACCGACTTCATAGAAGAGAGTTATGACAATGTTGCTATACAAAATACTACAAACTTAAAAGAAAATGTCACTCATGAAATACCAAATAACACAATGCTAGATAAAAATTTGAGTCTCAAACAAAATTTTAACGTAATCAACAAAAATATAAAGACTGCTTTGGACATACTGGAACGTAACAATCAAAATTTCGTCACTTTGGGCAACCAATTGCAGTTTTTTGACGGACAAGATCTATCCGTTATTCTAACAGACAATTCAGCCAAAAACTTAAGTGCAGACTTCAAAAATGAACTATTGATCAATTCGAAATCACAGGAAATCGAAGTAGACAAGACAGAAAAAACTGTATGTAACGATATAAAGTTCAGTCCAGATATGTCAGAAAAGATCACGGAAGCATCGGAAATTACTGATATTAAAATAGACAATCCTGATGCTACAATGATTAATGAAGAAAATGAATCGAATGCTACAACAAATACAATCTACATGCCTAAATACCAATTATGCCTACATGGTAAACGAGTAAAGCCTAAAGGTAATTTTTATATTATATTTTTAGATGCTTTTATTACAGAGGTTAAATATTACCCTGATGATGAAGTGATGATGTGTTCCAGGATGATAAACAATTCAATTTATTATGAAAATCATCATCTTATGCCCTTTCTTGTATACTTATATAGGTGGACGCAAGAATATTTGGTAATGTCAACACCAAACACTATTTGATGTCTAGAATTGTTGTATCCTCGTAATTCTGTCTACGTTGGGAAGATCTGTGTAAATTATATAGCATCGGACTTAGGAGAGAACCCTGTGGAGATCCAGCCTTGATGTTGTCAAAAGCTGACGATTCGTTCGACTTTTTGAGTTGAAATATCGACTATTGCAATAAGTATGATTGTATCTGGGGGGTTGTAGTTATGTGGTCAATTAGATTTTATGTCGTTGTAGTATGTAGACCTTTATGGCATACTCTATCGAAAGCTTATCGTGTGTCTAAAAAATATGTAGAGTAGTCCTTCTGTTCGAGGGCTTTTAATAAAATAGTTAATAGCTGTTAATTGTGACGTTCAAAAGAAAGGGTTCAGCAAATGGGTGGCTTGTGTTCAGCAATGGACGTCTTCCAGCTGATGATGATGATGATGAAATAAGTGAACTAATTTCAGGTAAGAAAGCGCAGAAGACCCGCGTGCCTGCACCTGTACTAATAAGAACAGTGAAGCTGAGTCAGGACGAATTGAACAGAGAGCGGGTTCTGCAGGCCCAGTCTGATGGCTACCTGAGATATGAACACAGGTAGATCTCTTAGATACCACAACATTTTTCAATAGGGTATTTTACTCTCTTAGGCAAAAAGCAGTAGGAAATCGATAGTTTTAGTTCATAAAATAGGAAACGAAAATTTGAAATTAAATTCTTAAGATTCATCTTTTTCATTTTGTTTGAAAACACCATTGACACCATTTAAATAGCAGTCGCCATGTTATTACGTCATACGGCTATGTAAATCTAAACAACTAACATTAACATACAAAACGTCACTGCATTTGTTTACATAGCCGACTTCCACTGCGACTAGCGTTTTCGTCAAATTACGCGCGAAATTCGAAAATGCAAAATTTAAGTGCATTTTTATAGCACATAACGATTGAATAAAAACTTTGTGAATTTTTTAGTGGTTCACTAGTACTATAAAATCTAATTGAGACACTTTAAAAACGGGTGTAATAAACCTATCATTTTGACCACCACCATATAAAAACGAGTCACCCGATGTTAGTGACGATGTGGTCGAAGGTTTCCTTGAGAATTTTTTAGACGCGATTCACTAATCTGAATTCGGAAACTTACATTTAATTTGACAAACCAGCTGTTCAATCACGGAAGTTTCCGGCGCCTATTTGCTCTCGGAAAACGTTTCCGTGAAGCGAAAGTGACGTCGAATCCGACACGGAAACTTTGAATTAATATCGCACTGCTGGACTGGGAACTGGCTCTTAAGTGAGGCTGCCGGAACACACCGATAGGTGCTCGGCGACAGATTCTTGAGGCCGGTAGCATAGTAAAGAGTAGTAGTTCAGCTTCATACAAATCGGCCGCCGCCGGGTTTATATGTGTGCGAGAGTCACACAATCACAAACGAACGGGGCCGCGGCCATGCACTCGGTAGTCAGTACGGAACTCGCCGCCTATGCGTCACCGCAAGAGTAGGCAATTAACTCGTCGAGCGGCCTTAGCTAACCTACTGTTCTTGTGCCGGTAGCTAGCAGTTAACAATGCCCTACCACCAAGCTATGGTTTCATCACGATGTTTTCCTTCACCGAGCGATATGTGATGATAAATAATTTTAATATTTATTTATTTATTAATTAGCTCACCAACACAATGTACACTCATACATTCGCAAATTTATAACAATTCTTATGCTTCGGCTACATTAGCGGGCTATGGCGGATATTCGTGTTAACGCGATAAATGTGGCCGGGTTCATCGTGTCATCGCGTAGTATTCGGGCGAAGACGATGTAGTATCGGGGAGCTGTCGGTAAACTGGCGCGAATCAAAGAGATTTGTCGCGCCAATATTCGCTTAGGTGGCTACATCGACGTCATTTCAGTGTCGTCCAGACTTTGAAGCGAGACGGACGTGCATTTAATTTTTGACACATGGAGTGGAGTAACGAAAAAGTGTTACTTGTGTTAATTCATTCAATTTTATGAAACTGAGAGTATTATATGGACACGAATCTTCGCCCGCCTTAATGTAGACAAGAACATCGCCTATACCCGAACACGATGTTTTTGTCTCGCCAGGACGATACGAATCTTCGCCCGCTAATGTAGCCGAAGCATTAGAAGCTTAGAACCAAATGTCACAGAATTGACAGGTGAGGACAGCATGCATTACAATAATAATGAAAATTGAGTTTTCATTTCATCATTTATCGTTTTCAGATGCGAAACGTGCATTATCGGATTTCACTTTATCGCTAACTTAGATGACCATGTCAAGAGAAAACACCGACCGGTAAGTGCTACGAAGTTGCATGAGCAATAAGTTTTTTAAGGCATCACTTTTTAGCTTGGTGGTAGGGTATTTTCTAGTATTCGCCTGGTTAGCTATCACCCTCTTGTTAAGAATCTGTCGCCAAGCGCCTATCGGTGTGTTCCGGCAGCCTCACTTGAGAGCCAGTTCCCAGTCCAGGTGTAGCGTGGCGCCATCTTCGACCACATCGTCACTTAGCATCAGGTGACTTGTGGTCAAACGCTACCCTGTATGTAGTAAAAAAAAACTTTGTTGTTTGTCTGTCTGTCAACTCAACTCTTTTTTTCAAAGCAAATATGTGTCACGCAATTTTAGCGATAATCGATCCCGATCCGTTATTCGCGGTTTTGGATCGATATGTGATGTCATAATATGACATTTTAGTACTAGTGTGTTATATGGCTTGACGTATTACTACTAAAATGTCATATTATTTATATTTTTTTTTGTATCTGTGTATGTCTATAATATTAAATATTTATTTATATATTTTTTTCTTACTATTCTTATTTTTTTTTCTTTCACTTTGCTGCACCGCTACCGTTTTTCATGCACGTCCAGGATGACTGGTAGAAAATGCTATCTAGCATTAAGTCCTCCTTGTACAACCACGAAAGTCCCGTGCTCCTCTCTACTCCAGTCGACGAGGCAGTGTCAGGGAAGTTCTTGGGCCGACTGCCTAAAGGAAGCGAAACATCCATGTTGACCCGGCAATATTGCAAAAAAAATGTTGAACGATTACCTTGCCTTTTAATTGGCCCATCGAGGTAGATGGAAAGCGGTCACCGTCGCCTATGGACATCTGCAACACCCCCTGGAGTTGCCGATGCGTTGCCGACCTTTAAGAACTCTTTTTACACCCATCTTGAAGGATTGCAAGCTGTATCTGTTTCAACGGATCAGGATCGATTATTAATTTTAGGCGTTATTTTGTTGGACAGCAAGACGCAGATAGTGTGGAGTGCGATATATGCTGTCAGACTATACCAACTGTGGGCAGCGTGACTGAGCATAACTACCGGCATTACACCAGGTTAGCATTCTTCATTGCACTATTTCAAACAACATTATTCTTCAAGGCAAAAATCGTAGAGATCGAAATAGTATTTTTTCCCCGACTGCGAAAGGAGGGTTATGTTTTTCGAGTGTAGGTATGTATGTCTGTATATTTCGTTGGCACGGCCTGTAGCCTAAATGGCTTGACGGATTTTAACTTTTTATTATTTTACCTTTTAAAAAAAAGCATGGGATTTTAGTGAACTTGCTCCAATTCAATCGATTAGTAATAAGAATAAAATTGTCAATGTGATCGCGCCAAAAATATTACCATAATAGCAAAGGAGTAGTAGTTCAGCTTCATATAAATCGGCCGTCGCCGGTTTGAATGTGTGCGTGAGTAGCGGCACCGTGTACGCACGCACTTGTCACGCACACGCACACATAAACGAAAGGAGGCGGCCGGGGCCGCGGCCATGCACTCAGTACGGAACGCGCCGCCTATGCGTCACCGCAAGAGTAGGCAATTAACTCGTCGAGCGGCCTTAGCTAACTTACTGTTCTTTATATACTGTGATATTACCTGCCGGGCGTTTCTTGCCTGTTCTTTTGCCGGCGTAAGGAGGTAGGAACAGGCGTAGCTAGTTTTAAGTTGACGTTTTAAAGTGATCACAATGTATCCTATTGAATAAAACAAATTATAAAATTTTAAATTAGTTTTAACTTCATAATATTTTAATAACTTTCAGATACGAATGTGTGAAATGTCGTAAAAGATACCACACGTACGACGAGGCGATACGGCACTGCGCGAGGAACAAGTGCGCTACCCATCCGAACAGGGCCACGTGGAACGTTGTAAGTATATACACTGACCCTGCTTGTTGCGGGCTCGAATCCCGCAGTGAACTTGAACTTTTTCAACTGGAAAGGAGGTGGTTTTCAAGTCGACATATCTATCATGATCACCCTATCACGTCCCCACTGCTGGTACTCTGCCCTCCTCTCAGAGAGAGCACGCGCCGTAATGTAGCACGCGGGCCCAGTGCGGGTTGGTACATGTCGCATGCACGCGAATGTTGCGGCTCTTGGGCATGCCGGTTTCCTCGCGACGTTTTCCTTCACCGTTTTGAGCGATGGCAAATCCGCACTTAATAACTTATTAAGTTACTTGCTGCGCCCCGCGGTTTCACCCGCGTCTTCCCGTTATTCCGCCGGAACCTTTTTCCGTAGTCTATGCGTTACTCGAAGGTGTCAGCTATCTCCATTCAAAATTCCATCCAAATCCGTTGAGTAGTTTTTTTTTATAATAATAATAATGCCCGCACAATCACATACATAGGCTCTGACCCCTAACTAGGTTTCCCTGTATCTAGGGTATCAGAAACTACGAGGATCGGGGATCCACAACACCCAGACACAGAACAAATACTTGCGCTTTTTTTTTTTCAACGCACAAATATTTGTTCTGTTGCGGGAATCGAACCCGCGACCTCACGCTTCGCAGTCGGCTATTCGCCCATTGCGCCACATCAGTCGTCGAGTTTTTGCGTGAAAGAGTAACAAACATCCATGCTTGCCACCATCGCTCAGACTGTTAATTTTTATTAAATTTTGTTTCAGAGAAAACCTTATGATGGCGTATTAACGAGTCTAATTAAAAAATAATCGCAAAGGCATCAATGAAAGGAATCATCGTAAGGAAATCAGTCATGTTGTCTGGAAGAAATCTCGTTATACTACAAGACTCCCAAATGTACTTAAGATATTTATTTATAACGATTATTACGAATGTTGTACAGTAAAATCATGGTATAATCAATGTAGAACACTGCAGCTGCAGCTTAGCTTATAAGATGTGATTAAAACACTGGGATGCAATACAATATTGCTTTTAATGTAAGCATTGATCATTTCGAATAAATCAACCGACCATAGAGTAGTTGCATTTACCTACATGCATTGCACATTCATATGTCGAATCTTGTAGCTACCTTGCATCAATACAAATTGATTACCTAAATAACTCTTTTATTCCAAACATAATGGAAATGAAAACTTTTTTAGTTTTTGTAAACCATCAAAACCTACTAGGGGTTCGGATAAAATAATAAAAACTACATTATTCTTCATCAGTCTTTATTCCCCACAACTTTATCTCGTCTTCGCAGGCTGTCAGCAGCATGCAATCCATCGGATGATGACTCAAAGACACAACCGGCTTATTGTAGCTATGCACCAACTTCTGCGAGACCGTACTACTTATTAAATCCCAAAAAATAACCTCCCCTGTTGCTGACCCCGAAATTATATGACTGTCTTTCTCATTCACTGCATTTTCTAACATGTAATCCTTACAAACTTGACCTGAGAATGTATTCAATAACTCTCCCGAGTCTTTGTCGAATAGTTTCACGGTGTCATCATTGCAGCTAAGAACGTAGCATTGTCCATCATGAGTTAAACTGCCGTAGGTAACAATGTGACCAATGTAATCTGAGATCATCGTTCCTACTCTAATATCATATAATCTAACATGGCAATCAACGGAACAAGTCAAGATTTCATGGTCGGTCACTTGTAGAGATGTTATTGTGTCTTTGGCATCTTTGAGCACTTGGACCGGCTCTTGTCTTCGACTGGCGATGTCCCACAAGGCTACTGTGTTATCTACTGACCCTGAAATGGCCATTGTAGCCTCTTCATTGTACTTTATACAAGTGACCGAGCTTGCGTGACCGCGGTAGCGCCTCAAAGGCTGGCCTGTAGTGACGTCCCATAGAATCACTGATTTATCACTGCTGCAGGACACTATGTGACTGCTGTCGCAAGAGCCAGCGGCATCCAGCACTTCGTTGGCGTGTCCTCCGTAAGTTTTGAGCAACAGTTGGCGGTGAGGGTTCCAGAGTTTGATTTTCTTGTCGGCGCCGCAGGTTAGGCAGTAGGAGCCGTCCACGTTGAATCTGACCGCGCGGACGACTTGCTGCTTGCATTTTATACTAGCAATTGTACTTAAATCAGTCATAATTAATAAATTACATTAAATAAAAGTTTTTAATGAATGAAAGTCGCAAATTCAGCAGTATAAAGCATAGATTAAGTAGACTATATACTACGTATAGATGGAAATCACCCATAGAACGACACAATCGTTAGAGAAGTGAACGAAATGACCTGCGCCAGATGAAGGTTACTATGGAGTATTCTGTGACGATAGTGCTTGAAACGTCAGGCGGCAAATATCGATATCGATCTGTAGTGATGGGACATTTAAACCCAACCCACTATCGATAACCCATTCCATTTCCTATTTTATGTTTTCAATAGCTTAAGGTTTTTAAATAATGAAACTCAGTTTTATATTTAAATTTATATTCAGATAAATAATACTACCACTTCGATTCGGAACTTTACAATTTCTTCAATCAAATCAAATTAAGTTGGGGGTTTATATAAAATTTTAATTGTTTGATATATATAATCCAAATCCAAGAAATTAGAATGGGCAAGTGCCTTTCTTGAACTAGCTACTTACAACTATTACAGCAATCAAATTAATATTAGGTACTATTCAAAATTGAATTAACAATTTGATTATAATACAAATCTAAAGAAATTATACACAGAATGGCCATGTACCTATATTAAATAAGCTCCTTATTAATTATACATCAATCAAATTAAGATTAGGTATGTACCATACAAGATTTAATTAACTGTCTGATAAATATATGTAATACAAATCCAAGAAAATGACACATAGAATAGGCACATGCGATCATACAAATTTGTACTTACAACAGCTATACATCAATCAAATTAGGTACTATACAATATTGAACAATCTGATATACAGTGCAAATCCTAAGAAATTACATATATTATTATACACAGTATGGGCATGTACCTATATTAAACAAGCTACATAGAATTATACATCGATTCATCGTTATAAACCGAATATAACTAATACATAGTTAATATAATTGACTATTGGGTTGGGTGTAGTAACTGGGACCAGGCATTTCAAGATTTTGTGAATATGGTGGGTAAAATATGCTGCAGTACAAAAAATTTAAAAAAATACCAAACCCGATACCAGCTGGATACATATTGGCCACATTGACATTCATGTTAGGCTCTATATCTATGTTCAATACAAAATCTCTGTTTTTATTTTTCTATTTCTATAAATGATAGGTATTACTTACTCAAGAGTCCTGGTTTCAATTTCTTTTGGTCCAAATAGGGTTGGGTGACTCACAAGCAGTCTTCTCCTCTTCCTAAGATATTTTTCCTCGAATTGATGGCCACATAATTATTGTTGGAGCATTTACATCAGCTATATATTGACTATGTGGCTGTACCAAGTCCAACTAAATTTTCCTCTGGTCTCGAGAGCCAAAAAAGCACGAGTTGATTGTTCAGCTACAATCAGCAATGCAGCGCGAGCGAGACTGCGAGAAGACATTATTATTCTAAAACAAACATAACCTAAATGTAATAAATTATTCTGTAACCTAACAAGATGCTATTTCATGTAATTTAAGTCGGCACAGGCTTAGCTCTACTTACGTTTTTGTCTGTTAGCAGTTAGTTGTTGATTGATGATACAGGTTTTTAACCTTGTGATCCTTGTCATTATAGAAATGATATGTAAGATAAAATTTAATGTAATTCTAAAGAGCAACGGTTTTAATTTCAAGTACCTAGTTTTTGTTTCTTCGTTAATCGCTTCGCAACTTTCGCAAGCAATCAAAGTGAAAAAGAGAAATTGACGAAACTGTGCGGGACCGGGAAAATATGGCGTGCGTTATTTCACAACAAGTAAAAAAACACAAACAAAACTTCGTCTGATAGATTATAAATAATGAATTACTGAATGAAATTGCATGAATGAAGCCTGTTCAAAGTGTTCATGTTCACCAATCTCATCTGGCGCAGGTCACTTCTAAGAGCATAAACGATGTTCTGTGATTACCTGCCGTGGTATAAAGCACATCACAGCAATGATTCTTTTTTTTTTTATTCCCGACCTTTTTTTGGGTAGTCATAACATAATGATCATACTGCCTCAACGCCTGACGTAACTTTTGTCAACGTCACTTCAGTCTTCATTCCGCTACCCAAAATTATTTTATCTATGGTTTGGTTTCAGACGTTTTTTTGTTTTATTTTTGTATTACGACATTTATGATACCTAGACCTAGTCTACTTAATCTATGCCTAGACCTAACACTTACTCCCTACTTATTATACTTAGTAATATTATAATTACGAAAATAACTAACTGTGTTTGTGTCTGTTACGCTTTCACGCCTAAACTAATGAACATAGGATACTTTTTATCGAGATAAACTGTAGCCCACGCGGGTGAAACCGCGGGGAACAGCTAGTTATCAAATAAAATAAAAGAATAAGCATAGTCAAATACTCACAAAAAATATTTCTATCAGTCACCTATAAACGAGGCAACAATCAAGCTTGATTGACAGTCAGAGAGGAAAGTCTATCTTTGTCTATGGTTGGCTTCGGATTATTATCACATCATCAGGCCGTGCATTATTGCATTATCGCCCGTACATTATCAACACGGACCGATTGTGTACAGCCAATAATTCCCGACCTGATATTTCGAATGTCGGATAGAGTCCCTGTCAAAAGAGGAGTGCCTCAGGGATCAATCCTGGGACCTGTTCTATTTACATTATATTCAGCGGACATAACTTCAGTTATAAAGTATTGTAAATTTCACATATATGCGGACGACATACAAATATATATATCGTTTAAACCAAGCGATGTGCAAGGTGCCAGGTGCACTATGCAAAATGAATGATGACCTCGCCAGAGGCCTCTTGGTCTTCGCAAATTGTTGTTAAACCCTAATAATAAATCTAATCTAATCTATTGTTAATCTAAATACTTAATCAAAAGAACCTCGCAGATATCCACTCGTCGGTCAGGGTCATGCTCATGAATGAGAAGATCGATCGAGAAGCCCGTAATCTAGGACTGCTTATGGACTGTGACTTGCGGTTTGAGAAGCATGTGGCTAACACAGTTAAAAATTGTTTCTATAATGCTGAGTTGAGGCCTGTTTGCAACAATACATCTTTTGTAGTTATTTCTTATTGCATTTTGTTTTGTTTTGTATTTTGTATAATTCGTTGCAAATAAATGATTCTTATTCTTATTCTTACAAATTACATTCATATGGTTTCTTCTCAGTGTGCGTTCTTACAATTATGTTGTTTCAAAAGACCTGGTCTTGAACATTTGTAATCACACTTAAGACATTCAAAAGGTTTGTCCCCAGTGTGTTTTTTTATATGACTATTCATACCACTACTAGTCCTAGATGTATATTCACACAAATTACATTCATATGGTTTCTCCCCAGTGTGTGTTCTTATATGTTCTTTCAAATGACCTGTTCTTGCACATTTATAATCACACATATGACAAGCAAACGGTTTGTCCCCAGTGTGTGTTTTCATATGTTCTTTCAAATGGCATGCTTGTGCACATTTATACTCACACATATCACATTTATAAGGTTTGTCCCCAGTGTGTGTTCTTATATGTAGCTTCAAACCACTTTTGCATGCACATTCAAACTCACACATATCACATTTATAAGGTTTTGCCCCGGTGTGTGTTCTTATATGTTCTTTCAAATTACCTGTTCTTGCACATTTATAATCACACATATGACAAGCAAAAGGTTTGTCCCCAGTGTGTGTTTTCATATGTTCTTTCAAATGGCATGCGTGTGCACATTTATACTCACACATATCACATTTATAAGGTTTGTCCCCAGTGTGTGTTCTTATATGTAGTTTCAAACCACTTTTGCGTGCACATTCAAACTCACACATATCACATTTATAAGGTTTTGCCCCGGTGTGTGTTCTTATATGTACTTTCAAGTGACATGATTTTGCACATTTATACTCACACATATCACATTTATAAGGTTTGTACCCGGTGTGTGTTCTTATATGTGCTTTCAAACCACTTTTGTATGCACATTCAAACTCACACATATCACATTTATAAGGTTTTGCCCCGGTGTGTGTTCTTATATGTACTTTCAAGTGACATGCTTGTGCACATTTATACTCACACATATCACATTTATAAGGTTTGTACCCAGTGTGTGTTCTTATATGTACTTTCAAATGACATGATTTTGCACATTTATACTCACACATATTACATTTATAAGGTTTGTCCCCGGTGTGTGTTCTTATATGTGCTTTCAAATGACATGCTTGTGCACATTTATACTCACACATATCACATTTAAAAGGTTTGTCCCCAGTGTGTGTTTTTATATGACTTTTCATACCACTACTAGTCCTAGATGTATATTCACACAAATTACATTCATATGGTTTCTCCCCAGTGTGCGTTCTTATATGATCTTTCAAATGACCTGCTCTTGCACATTTATAACCACACATATGACAAGCAAAAGGTTTGTCCCCAGTGTGTGTTTTTATATGTTCTTTCAAATGACATGCATGTGCACATTTATACTCACACATATCACATTTAAAACGTTTGTCCCCGGTGTGTGTTCTTATATGTAGTTTCAAACCACTTTTGCGTGCACATTCAAACTTACACATATCACATTTATAAGGTTTTGCCCCGGTGTGTGTTCTTATATGTACTTTCAAGTGACATGATTTTGCACATTTATACTCACACATATCACATTTATAAGGTTTGTACCCGGTGTGTGTTCTTATATGTTCTTTCAAATGACATGATTGTGCACATTTATACTCACACATATCACATTTAAAAGGTTTGTCCCCAGTGTGTGTTTTTATATGACTTTTCATACCACTACTAGTCCTAGATGTATATTCACACAAATTACATTCATATGGTTTCTCCCCAGTGTGCGTTCTTATATGATCTTTCAAATGACCTGCTCTTGCACATTTATAACCACACATATGACAAGCAAAAGGTTTGTCCCCAGTGTGTGTTTTTATATGTTCTTTCAAATGACATGTTTGTGCACATTTATACTCACACATATTACATTTATAAGGTTTGTCCCCTGTTTGTTTTATTTTATGTCTTTCCATATCACTTGCTTGTACAAGTTTGTTCTCACAATTTGGGTATTCACGAGGTTTGTCCACGGTAGCTCTGTATTGTGTTGTTTCAATTACTTGTCCCTTCTTACTTGCAGTTGCTTTTTTTCTTCACAGCAATAATTCTACTTCAGTATCTCACAACTCACAAGACAGTCACATAAATTCTCTTTGGACAGTCACAACTCACAATACAACACAATATAAAATTATAGTCTAATTTTTTTTTGTTATGGCGTCACACGATTAATGTATTTGCCAGTGTCAAGTATAAGACATTTCAAACTCAGAGATTTGAATCAAGTTTAAATGATGATGATGATGATGATAAACGTCCGTCATACCAAATTTCGGTAAATTTGATCTTATATCGTAAAATTTTAGTATGGAAAATTCGACAATAATGTCAAATTTACCGATAGGTATGGATAACGTTTTTTTTTTTTGTTTTGTTATGGCGTCACACGATTAGTGTATTTGCCAGTGTCAAGTATAAAATATTTCAAACTCAGAGAGTTGAATCAAGTTTAAATGATGATGATGATGATGATGATGAGATGATGGATAGTGTTTAAGTAAAGTAGTGGCGCTTTACTTAAACTTTACACGGACTTTTTTGGAGCAATTAGAAAAGTCACTTTCACAACTTTATTTCAATTTCCCACACTCGTACACATTAACGAACACATAATGGTTAATAATCCACCAATATTACACATTATCACTCGAAGAAACACAAGTTTTGGAAATAAAAAACATAATTTTCACGTTGACAATTCGATTGCCGCCAAAAAAGTCGGATAACGTTTACATGTTTATAAAACCGGCCCTAAGAAACGTCGATAATTTATATCGACAATTTTTATATCCTGACAATCAGTTTGACTTATGTCGCAGAGATCAAGCCACAGAGTAGGATAAAGGTACTTTACTTTGTATACTCATGTATAGAGTATAGACTATAGAGTTTTAGACAGGATTCACCCCTGGGATTCACTTCACTTTCACAGTATTACACATGGTGCTATAACTTAGTACAAAAGTGAGCAGTTGTAATCCAACCGATTTTAATCGGTACCTATGCTCTTTAAACCTGAATACTTTGCATACCTACTTAACTAGAACGGATAATACATGCGTACCAGAGCGAGAGATGGCGTTATTACAAATTGATTTAAATTACAGAAATATATTTTTTTTAAAACCCTTTTATTAAATATGATTTAATTAATAAAAAAATATTTGAAACAAAAAGAATTAAAATTAATTTATCAGAAAGTGCTAAATTATTATCGATGTCAAATAGTTTTGTTTAGTCTGTGGCTGTAATTTGTAAATACAATACTGTCAAAATAAAATTGCATCCATCTTAAAGATGGCATCTTTTTCTCAGTCCGTTTTAATTTTCGAATTGAATAGATGTGCGAAACCCTTTACGTGGATTTTTACCAACGACCCGGCTTGTTTCCTTGACTTTGACGATCCCGAATACCTCCTCTGACCTGGCAAAACTTTGGATTCCGACGGCTGCGCATAATAAAGACCTAGGCAAATTCATTTGGACTCTTGTTTTGTGCTTTTACTGGATAAACATGTCCGCTAAAAAGTGTTGTGTTCCGAACTGCAAGATATCTCGTAAGTTCCTACAGTAGTTTTAACCTACAGATCAGACTTTGATCAAAATGATAAAATACTAAAACTAGCATATAACTATATTACAGAAAAAGATGTATGTACCTGAGCAATAAAATATGTACATAATTATATTATTATTTTGTGCGTTGATATTTTTTCCCCTTTCCTATAGAATAAATAGGACCTATTAACAAGTAATGTTGTTTTTGTTGTATTGATAAAAATATATTTTATCAATACAACAAAAACACAGAAAGAAAATCTATTTTTAGCTAATACCTAAGTAGGTAGCTTGCTGACACAGAATAGCTAATAGTATACAAATTGACGTAACAGAGCGATAGATGGCGTTGCTTTTCAAATCCTTGAGTGATGCCTCTACCTCCACCTCCAGTATACAAAGTTACTCTATGGTATTACATTCTCTTTGAGTACAGATTCGAACGTATCGTGTGAGTGCTAATTTTTTGTAAAAATAAATCGTTCTATTTAACTATAACAGCAAATAGGTAAAAGTGAATGGCCCTTACGCAATGGGCGCCAAAACCCCAGCTAAAGATAAACGCCCCGTGCCTAAAACATGTGAAGAGTGCCAAAGAGCGTTTTTAACTGTTGCAGCGCTAAAGATTCATACAATGGCGAAACATCCAGAAAAATGTAAACAAAACAATGAAATTGAAAATAAAGATGAGAAGAAGACGGCGTTTGTGCCGCCAACGTCGCGATCTAGCAAAAGATTGCTGCAGAGAAAGTCTGTAGAAACGGAAATGATAGAAAGCGATTCAAACGTTTCTGAGCGTCGCAAAACAATGTTCGAATGTCCTGAATGTTTCAAATTGTTTAATGTTTACTTCAGCGCTCACAAACATATACAGAGAAAGCATTGTAAGAATAAAGACGGCAATCCAGTGTAAGTATTTTTTTTAATCAAACAGGGGTGTATTCAGGGTGGGGCGTGGGTAGGGTTGCCAACTTTTTTTTTTTACTATTTACAGGGTAGCGTTTGACCACAAGTCGCCTGATGTTAAGTGACGATGCGGTCGAAGATGGCGTCACGCTACACCTGGACTGGGAACTGGCTCTCAAGTGAGGCTGCCGGAATGAACAAAAATAAAGTATATGAAATACTGTTTTCAGCATGCAAACACATTATTATATATAAACACTCACGCAAATTTGTTTTTGACGTGACAACGTCTTATAATTCGATAGAGCCGGCTGCACGCACGAAAAAACATGACTCATGCAGCGTTACCTCGCTCTGCGGTGTTACCTCGCTCTGAGGCGTTCCATGTAAGGCTTGAAGTGCAAGCGAGAGCGCGGAACGAGCGACAAAGAAGCACAATCGGCCAATCGACGTTGTCACGTTCAACTATCGTCAGTAATCCGACTTTACAGACAGCCAATTTTTTATTTAGACAGAGGACTTTCAGTAATGAATGCTAAGTGGCGGGAGGATAGAAATAGAGCATCTATTAATTTAATAAAAAATGAGCTCCTCATTTATTTTAATTTCAGTTAAAAAGATTCTAAATTAGTAAATTGTGTTCTAAAAAATATGTATCTATTTAAAACAATAAATAAATTAAATATTCATTTTTCTTAAATACTGTTTAATATTCTTCACAGACCTGAATATACTTCATTTTTTGTAAAAGAAGTGGGCAACCCTAGGTGTGGGGCCACGTGCCCCCCTTTCGCTCTCACATACCATTTGCCTTAAATATGATATAGAAAATGACATTCCTGTTGTTTTCAGGGTTCCGTAACCAAAGGGTGAAACGGGGCCCTTTACTAAGACTGCTGTCTGCCTGTACATCCATCTGTCACCAGGCGGTATCTCATGAACCGTGATAGTCAATAGTACTTTATTCAATAGGATACATTGTGATCGCTTTAAAACGTCAACTTAAAACTAGCTACTCCTGTTCCAACCTCCTTACGCCGGCAAAAGAACAGGCAAGAAACGCTCGGCAGGTAATTCTTTTGGCGCGATCACATTGACAATTTTATTCTTATTACTAATTGATTGAATTGTAGCAAGTTCACTAAAATCCCAAGCTTTTTTTTGTCATCTAATCCGATATTTTTTAATTAGCTTTACTAATAAGATTTCTCATGTTTGGTTGCACACATTGGGATATGGGAACATGAATATTAACGAGTTGCGGGATCACAACCAAAGCAGACCAGACCCCACAAGCAGCACCCGTTCAGTCAGTCAGTCACCTTTGAGTTATATATTTGATTTAATAAAGTAGCATCATGTTTGGAAAATGAAATAGATGCTTTCACCGTAAAATAAGATCGGTCTCTACAAATAAGACAGGTCATAACATTATGTGTATAATCTAAAGAACAGATGTAGGTATTTAATAATTAATTAATTTTCTTTTCAGTGAACAAAGCTCACCGGATCTAATCAAACCAGTTCGTAGAGAGGTGTGCACAGTATGTGCCAAGCTTATAAATGAAGATGTACACCGTTGCGAAGACTCTCCATCTAACGATAAAGAGACGTACGTCAATGGAATATATTGTTGTCTCGGTTGCCATCGTCACTTTCTAAGTGTGGCTGCTTTTGACAACCACGTGGCCGGGACCCACTCTTCTAGTGTTGACACAATGTCATTTGATAGTCATAGTGGTAATAAAACAGTTTAATTTATTTCTAGCAAGCTATTTACTTCTTTTACGGCTTTTGATATATGAAGGGTCCACTGCAATAATGATGAATGTCCATTTTTTTTTAATTTTAACGAGTAATACCATTTAGTCACATAACATTATATTTAGAAATCTTGTTAGCAAACTTAGCAATGTCGTTTGCAGTCTCGTGATAAATATGTTTTAAATATTTTGGCTACACGGCTAAAACGCTCAACGTCACAGGTGTTCACGACTATAATAACATTTTATAATCTTCGGGTCTCCGTTTTTTTTACACCGTTTATAAATTTAAAACCCAATTATCTCAAAACTAAAGTTAAAGGACATTCATCATTATTGCAGTGGACCCTTCATATTATAACACTTGAGAGCCAGTTCCCAATCCAGGTGTAGCGTGACGCCATCTTCGACCACATCGTCACTTAACATCAGGTGACTTGTGGTCAAACTACCCGCTATACCTGGACTGGGAACTGGCTCTCAAGTGAGGCTGCCGGAACACACCGATAGGTGCTTGGCAACAGATTCTTAACAAGAGGGTGGTAGCTAGCCAGGCGAGTACTAGAAAATACCCTACCACCAAGCAAAGTAGCCTAAGTTTCTCCTTATAACATTAGCTATTTTCAAGTGAAAGTCAAAATAGGTCCAGCCGTTTCAGAGATTAGACAGACAGACAAATATATTTAAAATTGAATTTTTGGTGTAAAGCACCGTATATACTTTTATATGCATTTAGTGGAAAGCTGTTAATTTGAAATTACAGACAAACACATCAATTTAATTTATTTGTATAGATAAACTCTACAGCAGCTAATGCACCGTAACATTATTTTTATTGTTGTCTTTTGCAGATTTTCATCTTTGGAAGAGCCAAGTGGAATCTCAAGTGAAAGTCAAATACCTTACACTAAGCAATACAACGCAAAAGCAGTATTACCAATGCAACTATGTATCGGCAAAGAATTCTGCTGACGTCACCCATTTGTGCCCTTCCGTGTTGATTGTCAGAGAGTCACCGAAAGGGATTCAAGTACAATATTACAAGAAACATTACGAGCATTCGTGCGAATACAAAACGCCCAAGAAGTTTCAGAGCAACGTTGTGAGTTTAAAACCAATGAATGTCGATGTGCTCAGTAGAACGCTAAAGAATAACGATGATGCTGAAGATCTTTATATAAAATTCAGGAATCTTCTAAAAAGTATAGTGATTGGTGCCGCCAAGATCAATCTGACAAACCTGAAGAAATTGTACGATGGCGCGTTAGAAATGCAGACGAATTTAAACAGTTACGATGAAGATAACGAAGATGTAGAAGCTGAAATAGATACCGTTATTAGCATTGAGAGTGACAACCAAGACGATGTTGCTCTCGTAGATTACGTAGAAAACCCAACGGACAAGAAAACTGGTGCATCAACAAGTAAAAATATGACCGACGATCAAATCACTGAAGCTTTAGAAGCACCCAGAACATCTGCTAGGTTAAAACGAAAGAGCACCAGCTCCTGTCCTGCTTCTAAGAAAAAGAAACGAAATACTGTAAAACATAACAGCGAAACAGATTCGGATTCGAAAGAAAACGACACCAAAGATACTAAACTAAACTCGCCCAAAGTTAGCTCGTCACCGATGCGTCAATCGCCGTCCTTCAATGACACATACAAACAATTTATAGGCGACACATTCAAAACCACAGACGATTCATCGTCACCTTCCAAAAAAAGTTACAAGAAAGAAGTTGTTAAAACCAAAATGGGTCAGTTCGTTCAGAGTCCGAAAAAGACAGCGCAGTTGAAAGAAGATACAGAAAAGGTTGAAATTGCTGTTAAACGGAAAAGGAAGCAGTCATTCAAGTCACCCCAAACAAATTTAGCCGACTTAAACTTAGAAGACGTCAGATATGAAGTTGTAGAACAAGAAAATGACTGTAATATTCTTGTTTTGAAGATTTAACCTGGGTTGTTGGTAAACAAGGACAATAGACGATAGACAATATATTTATTTGTGGCAAAAAAACAGCATACATTCACAGAATAAAATTTGATAATAAACATAAACAAAACAAATAAACTTAAATAATAATACAAAGACAAACAATAATTACAGGTTTTTTGCCACAAACCGGCACCAACTCAGCATGATGCTGGGTTCTTTCGAACCAGCGCTGGTCTTCCGTTGGTACCGGTAGGTGACGTCACGCACGGGAAAAATGAATAACTAAATGAACTGGGTAAATAAAAGTACACACACCAAAAAGCGCTCCACACTTTTTGAATTAACCATTATATCGTAACTAATACAAGTCAGTTTTATTAGTTTATATTTTACAGTACGTTTTTAAAGTTTTTTTAGTTTTTTTATATCCTCTGTACTAACCATTTTAACAACACACATTTTTTGTTACTCGCTCAAATGAACACTTAATTTTCGTTATTATTGTAATGCATGCTGTCCTCACCTATCAATGCTGTGACATTTGGTTCTAAATTGTTATAAATCTGCGAATGTATGAGTGTACACTGTGTTGGTGAGCTAATAAATAAATTAAAATAATTGTCGTCACACCGGCGGTTGGGGTCACGGAAGTGTGTGACAAGGAAGGGAAGCGGCTCCGAACTAATATGCAATTGGTTATTGGTTTGACGTAATTTATGGAAAGGAAAAAAGAAAAAGAAAAAATGGATGCTGTGTAATTCGCCCATCATAAGACTAAATTAATGCATTAGAAAATAATTCTAATTCTAAGGAAACTTAATTACCACATCAGTTTTTAATTTATATCCTGAACTGATGTATGTTGTAAAAATAGTTGTAAATGGTTTAATTTATGCCCAAAATTAATTAATAAAAAAAATTGTAGCACTAGGGCTTGACATACTACTACTAAAATGACATATTATGACATGACATATCGATCCAAAACCGCGGATAACGGATCAGGATCGATTATTAATTTCAGGCGCTAGTGGTCAATTATATTTTGAATCCTATTAATATTATAAATGCGAAAGTGTGTGTGAATGTTTGTTACCTCGTATCACCGTAACTACTGAACCGATTTTGATGAAATTTGGAATGGAGATAGCTTATACCCTGGATTAACACATAGACTTTTTCCGGAATAAAAAGGTTCCTGGGGATAACGGGAAGACGCGGGTGAAACCGCGGGACGCAACTAATATACAATAAGTGTAATGTATATTTTTTAAGGTATTGATGAAATGTGCATGTCTTACTGTATGTAATAAATAGAGTAGCATGTACTACATTAGAATAGTATGCGATTGAATTGAATTTATGTTATTTTTGTAGGTAGTGAATTTGTAATGGTTATTTTGCAATGAAAAATTATAAACGAATTTGTACATAAATGTTGAGTTTTTTGTGTCCCAAGTCCCACCCCTTATGACGACCCTGATTTTATATGAATAGCTTGAAAATACACGACTACAGATTCAAAATGTTTGACATCTTCGCAAAGACCACAGAGTCTAGAAACAATACTTCAATGCTGGTCGTGGGGAACGAATTATTTTGCTAAAAAAATACACACAGGCCTAACGATTGGAGAAAACATGCTGGTGAGTGAATTAATTTGAGCAATCGTCAAGCAAAGTAAACCCATAGACTCGTAGAAGAAGAAAGAATATTCTCTCTTACGGCAGGTTTCAATAACCGATCTATCCACGGTTTGACATAGATTTGACATTTCTGCTATGGAGCTTATGTCAAACTTCCATCTTCAGTAAAAATCATGGATAGATCGGTTAAATGAAACCGGCCGTTAGATTATGAGAAGAGATCTAATCTAACCAGCCCGTTGCCGTCATAGAAAAAGGAAAGATTAAAGATCTATGGTTGCAGTTTTGACAACTGACAATAACATTGTTGACTTTTTTGGCGGCAATCGAATTGTCAACGTGAAAATTTTGTTTTTATTTCCAAAACTTGTGTTTCTTCGAGTGATAATTTGTAATATTGGTGGATTATTAACCATTATGTGTTCGTTAATGCGTACGAGTGTGGAAAATTGAAATAAAGCTGTGAAAGTGACTTTTCAAGTTGCTCCAAAAAAGTCCGTGTAAAGTTTAAGTAAAGCGCCACCACTTTACTTAAACATTATCCTCATCCCATCATCTCATCATCATCGTCATCATCATTATCATTTAAACTTGATTCAACTCTCTGAGTTTGAAATATTTTATACTTGACACTGGCAAATACACTAATCGTGTGACGCCATAACAAAGAAAAAAAAAAACATTGTTGCCGAAACGTCACGAATTTGAAATTTTAACGTTAGTGGTGAACTGTTGATTTTAGCGGCCGAACAAAACAAACAAAATTACAAAACAATTTTCTGTGTAATGATTCTGTACTTCTGTAGCCATTAATTATCGTTTTCACCAAAATGCAGGCTTCTAAGATCAGTAAGTATTAAAATTTACATATAGGTACATCGCGTTTAAAAAGATCGTAAACAGTTTTTATGTGCGAAAATTCCGGCACACATTAATGTCGGTAGATTCAAACCTCTCAATAAACTGTTATATTTCAGAGCTTACGGAACTCAAGACAATCATCACTAAAATGCCTCTAGGAGACTGCGCCACTGCGTTACCCGAATTTGGAGTCCGCTGGAAGGAAGTATGTTATTTATTATTCTAATAGTTTATCGCGATAAAAAGTATCCATGTCCTTCCTCAGGCTTCAAACAATCTCAGTACCAAATTTCATTTAAATCGGTTCAGTAGTTTAGGCGTAAAAGCGACACAGACGGACAGAGTTACTTTCGCATCTCTAATGTTTTTTTTTTTATCAACTTATACTGTCCCACTGCTGGGCAAAGGTCTCCCCCATTTACTTCCAGATATCTCTATCCCCCACAACCTCAGGCCACCGCTATCTATAATGATGTTTTAGTAGATTCAAAATATTCGCTGAACATTTTAAACTTTTTAGAGAATTCTATATTTATAGAGCTGTACCACACTACGCGGGCCTCGTCCGGGTTGGTGGATAGACTAGTGTCCTACCTAACTAACTGAGACGGCGCAACGGCCCAAAGTGAGTGTTGTCCTCTGATAACGAGAGCCGCCACTCCGCTCTGTCCCGCGCCACCTCCCGCCACTCCTCCGCCTGCAGTGCGCGCAACTACATAGCGACTTCGTCCACCCTAGTCTCAGAGTTTTCAAGCCACACCACAGGAGAATGCTATTATGATAAGATAAAACCCGGGACTGACTGGACTGGGAACTTCCTCTTAAGTGGAGCTGCCAGAACACAATGATACATGCTTGGTGACAGATTCAGGCACACAAATCATTGCATTTTTCATTGCTTGGTGATACAGTGTCAGTTGTATGTTGAGCCGGGACCAGCCGGGACCTATTTCTGACATCGCGCAATGTCGTACCTGTTCTAAGTGTGATTGTTACTTTTTGTTCTTGTCCTTAATTTGTGCGATATTGTGTGTGTCAGTAATAAATGTATTTCCATTTTTTGACTACTGATGTGGCGCAATGGGCGAATAGCCGACTGCGAAGCGTAAGGTCGCGGGTTCAATAGTCAATAGTCAATTTTTATTTATTCAATAGGGTACATTGTGATCACTTTAAAACGTCAAACTTAAAACTAGCTACGCCTGTTCCAACCTCCTTACGCCGGCAAAAGAACAGGCAAGAAACGCCCGGCAGGTAATTTTTTTGGCGCGATCACATTGACAATTTTATTCTTTTTACTAATTGATTGAATTGGAGCAAGTTCACTAAAATCCCAAGCTTTTTTATGTCATCTAATGGTCCAAAAAAATTTTTTTTTTAATTAGCTTTACTAATAAGATTTCTCTTGTTTGGTTGTACACATTGGGATATGGGAACGTTCGATTCCCGCAACAGAACAAATATTTGTGCGTTGAAAAAAATAAAAGCGCAAGTATTTGTTCTGTGTCTGGGTGTTGTGGATTTTTTTTTTTTTTTTACTGTTTACAGGGTAGCGTTTGACCACAAGTCACCTGATGTTAAGTGACGATGTGGTCTAAGATGGCGCCACGCTACACCTGGACTGGGAACTGGCTCTCAAGTGAGGCTGCCGGAACACACCGATGTGCTTGGCGACAGATTCTTAACGAGAGGGTGGTAGCTAGCCAGGCGAGTACTAGAAAATACCCTACCACCAAGCTATGGTTTCATCACGATGTTTTCCTTCACCGAAAGCTCAAGCTCATTGCAGGATTCGAACCCACGTCCTACGGATCGCAAGCCGACGTCACTACCACTGAGCCATCATCGCTATAAATCCCCGATCCCCGATCCTCGTAGTTTCTGATACCCTAAATACAGGGAAACCTTGTTAGGGGTCAGAGCCTATGTATGTGATTGTGTGGGCATATTATTATTATTATTTCATTTCATTTTTCAATTCATTTCATTTATTGCGAATAAAAAATATTTATCCTAGAAAAAGGTTTGATAACGAGAAGAAGTGGTTGAAATCGCGTGGCGCAATGAGTAATCTATAATTGTGTTGTAGGTATCTCGTGCAGTAAGAAATGCGAGACTGCCGATGCATCCAAGCAGCGTGGCGAGAGTGCTGTGTCAGCACGCCGCCAAGTCGCTCCAGCAGGATGAGCTGGAGGACATTATCGGACGATTACGGTTGAAATGTAAGGTTTACAATCCTACTTTTTTTTTTTTTTTTACATTTTACAGGGTAGCGTTTGACCACAAGTCACCTGATGTTAAGTGACGATGTGGTCTAAGATGGCGCCACGCTACACCTGGACTGGGAACTGGCTCTCAAGTGAGGCTGCCGGAACACACCGATAGGTGCTTGGCGACAGATTCTTAACAAGAGGGTGGTAGCTAGCCAGGCGAGTACTAGAAAATACCCTACCACAAAGCAAAAATAAAAAAAAGGCAAAAAAGCCTACTAATATTATAAACGTGAAAGTTTTTAAGTATTGATGTATAGATAGAGCGATGGTGGCCGAACGGTTTGGCGTGCGACTTACAAGACGCCGACACCGAGTTCGAATCCTCTCGGCCTTGTACCTATGACTTAATAAGTTATGTGCGGATTTGCCATCGCTCAAAACGGTGAAGGAAAACAACGTGAGGAAACCAGCATGCCCTAGTACTGCAACATTTTCAAGGGCATGTGACATCTACCAACCCGCACTGGGCCAGCGTGGTAGATTATAGCCCATACTCTCTCTCTGAGAGAAGGCCAGAGTCCCAGCAGTGGGAACGTGGAAGGCTGATAATGATGATGTATGGATGTTTGTTACTCTTTCACGCGAAACCCTACTAAATTCAGATTTCAAAATTCTTCATTTAATAGGATATAATAATAATAATAAATATCGAGAACAATTGCACACAGATTGAGCTAGCCCCAAATAAAGCTCGAAACTTGTGTTATGGGTACTAGACAACGATATACATACTTATATAGAGAAATAAATACTGATATAGATAGAAATATCCAAGACTCGGGTACAAATATTCATGCTCATCACACATAATTATATAATATGAACCTTTAAAACGTCAGACTTAAAACTAGCTACGCCTGTTCCAACCTCCTTACGCCGGCAAAAGAACAGGCAAGAAACGCCCGGCAGGTAATTTTTTTGGCGCGATCACATTGACAATTTTATTCTTATTACTAATTGATTGAATTGGAGCAAGTTCACTAAAATCCCAAGCTTTTTTGTCATCTAATAGTCCGATATTTTTTAATTAGCTTTACTAATAAGATTTCTCTTTTTGGTTGTACACATTGGGATATGGGAACATGAATGTTAACGGGCTGCGGGATCACAACCAAAGCAGAGCAGACCCCACAAGCAGCACCCGTTCACGAGTTGACGCATGTGCCAGCCATCGCTCTCCTCGTAGTATGGGTCACCCTGTATTTAATACTTGACACTGGCAAAAACATACCAAAAAATAACAAAATAAACAAGACTAAAACTGCCACTGCTGACTGGAATAGACTGCCAGAAGACGTTGTGTCAGCTCCTTCAGTGAATTCCTTTAAAAACAGACTGGACAAGTGGTTGCGAACGAACAATGCTTCCTTGCTACAGAATTGACTTCTCTCTGCACTTTTGGACATTGCTATAATTCAACACAGCATGATATAGGCACATCAGCCTGCGGGCTGCTCGCCTATTACCAAATAAATAAATAAAACCATAACCCGTACATTTTCATTAACATTTCAGTGGTGGCAAACCAGAATCGAACATGGCACGTGTTACACCTTCTCGAGCCAACGACTGACGAGCCTGTTACAGAGCTGCTGCAGCTCTTACCGAACCGGGTGCTGACTGCCCTGTGCAATGGCAAATACAAGGGCAAAAGGCCGGAGGTAAGTTGTGGTGTTCCGAGTCACGTCCAAAATTAAAAATCGATCCTGATCCGTTATCCGCGGTTTTGAATCGATATATTTTAGCTACTACAATGACATATTATGACATGACATAACGATCCGAAAATCGCGGATAACGGATCAGGATCGATTATTAATTTCGGACGTTATATTATAAACGTGAAAGTTTGTGAGTATGGATGGATCAACGGATGGATGTTTGTTACTCTTTCACGCGAAAACTACGGAATGGAGACAGCTTATACCCTGGATTAACACATAGGCTACTTTTTATCCCGGAAAAAGGTTCCTGCGGGATAACGGGAAGACGCGGGTGAAACCGCGGGGACTAGTACATATCGATCCAAAACCGCGGATCGGAAGGGATCGGATCGATTATTAATGGACGACGACGCGCTAGCAGAGTTGGTAGTGACCCTGCCTTCGAAGCTAGCGGTCCCGGGTTCGAATTCCGGTAAGGGCAAATATTTGTGTGATGAGCATGAATATTTGTACCGGAGTCTTGGATATTTATTTATTTATTTGGTAATAGGCGAGCAGCCCGCAGGCTGATGTGCCTATATCATGCTGTGTTGAATTATAGCAATGTCCAAAAGTGCAGAGAGAAGTCAATTCTGTAGCAAGGAAGCATTGTTCGTTCGCAACCACTTGTCCAGTCTGTTTTTAAAGGAATTCACTGAAGGAGCTGACACAACGTCTTCCGGCAGTCTATTCCAGCTGTCTATTTCTATCTATATAAGTATTTATTTCTCTATATAAGTATGTATATCGTTGTCTAGTACCCATAACACAAGTTACGAGCTTAATTTGGGGCTAGCTCAATTTGTGTGCAATGGTCCCCCGATATTTATTTATTTATTTAGTTATTTAGTTATTTCGGGTATAAGTAGGGTATAGGTACTGTTGTTTTTTTGTAATGTTGTTCAAAATTTATTTTGTCTCTTTGCAGGTGCACCTTATAATGCTGGACAGTCTAGTCTACTTCAGCATTCAGCTGGTGTCGGACACCACGCAGGGCTCCATCGTGTACGTGGCCACTCCGCCGGGACAGCCTGTAGCACTGGTCTCCACCACCTCCGCTGCCAAGCTGCTGAAGGCTTGCGTGGAAGGTAAACTTATGGCTTATGGTTATAGTACAGTAATACTTGCCATCCCTTAAAAACGGTGAAGGAAAACATCGTGAGGAAACCGGCATGCCCAAGAACTGCAACATTCAAGGGCATGCGACATCTACCAACCCGCACTGGGCCAGCGCGGTATTCTATTCTATAGACAGAAATATCCAAGACTCAGGTACAAATATTTGTGCTCATCACACATATTTTTGCCCTTACCGGGATTCGAACCCGGGACCGCTAGCTTCGCAGGCAGGGATACTACCAACTCCGCTACTGCGTCGTCAAACCCCGACCCCCGACTTACGCGAATTCGACTTTCGCACGGTTACCCATCGCTCTGTCCCACCTATCGCGTAAGTCCGGGGTATTACTGTATGTGTATAGTTTCCATACATATTTATATACAAATAACTAAAATTGAAGTGTCCGTTTGTAATTAGGCAACTTTTTTTTCCCCCTCTTCAGGGCTAGGCTACGCAGCGTACGAGAACGCCGACCTGCACGGGACTCACGTTCCCTCCCTGCTGCGCGTGGCGGACCCCGCGTGGGGCTCCGCCCCGGAGCACCTGACCGCGCCGCCGCCCTACGCGCCTGCGCCCACCGCCCTCCCCAACGGCATCGACTACACCTACAGGAGCTACGACGAGCGCTACGTCGACAGTGTGCTGGGTAAGTATAGGTCTACCAGGATCTGATGGCAAAAAGGGAAAAAAGAAATTGACGCTAGCAATACTGGGGGAAATTGGAGTAAAACGTTTTGATACTTTTTTTTCCCTACAGTGGCTGATTCTGTGTGTGATAAATGCAAATATGAAAATTTATCCAATGATCAAGGATAATTTTTGAAAATGTTACTGTGACGAATGTACTCTGTCCATGAGTTTATTAATTAATTAAAGGCTATCAGAACTTGAAAATGGTTCCAAATACTGCACATCCATAAAAAAGTCTTCAACGGAAGAGGAAGACCCAGTATTTATGATAAACCTTTCCTCCTGCATCTCAATCGATCTTGTTCTATGAACTGATTTTCAATTTTTATTACATGTTCACAAGATTTTTGCCATTCATCGATCCCTATTCGAGAGAAAGCTTCTTCAGTTCACACGAAAAATGCAATAAACCAAAGTATCAAGACGTGTCATTCCAATAATTTAAAGCCAAACCAAAAACAATTCCTCGAAATTTCAGTTGACAGATGACATTTTTTTCGTTGCCATACGAAAATCGCTATTTATTAAACTTTTTTTTTTGCCGTCAGGTCCTGGTAGACCTATAAGTTGTCTATGCCATAATCGGCCCCTGTCTATAGCATAGACTCTCTCTTTGTCTCTGATTTAGAAAGTGATTATCACAAATTTATTTATTCACTAGCTGCACGCCGGTTTCCTCACGATGTTTTCCTTCACCGTTTTGCGCGATGGTAAATCCGCACGCGCGGAAAACATCGTGAGGAAACCGGCGTGTCCAAGAACTGCAACATTCAAGGGCATGCGACATTACCAACCCACAATGGGCCAGCGTGCTACATTACGGCACATACTCTCTCTCTCCGAGAGAAGGCCTGAGTCCCAGCAGTGGGAACGTAAAACGGCAGATTTTTTTTTTTTACTATTTACAGGGTAGCGTTTGACCACAAGTCACCTGATGTTAAGTGACGATGTGGTCGAAGATGGCGCCACGCTACACCTGGACTGGGAACTGGCTCTCAAGTGAGGCTGCCGGAACACACCAATAGGTGCTTGGCGACAAATTCTTAACAAGAGGGTGGTAGCTAGCCAGGCGAGTACTAGAAAATACCCTACCACCAAGCTATGGTTTCATCACGATGTTTTCCTTCACCGAAAGCTCAAGCTCATTGTAGGATTCGAACCCACGTCCTACGGATCGCAAGCCGACGTCACTACCACTGAGCCATCATCGCTATAAATTATGATGATGACTAGCTGCACCACGCGGTTTCAACCGCGTGGATTACACGTTGTAACAATAGTAGTTCGCCCGCGTCTTCCCGTTATCCCGCAGGAACCTTTTCCAGTATAAAAAGTAGCCTATGTGTTAATCCAGGGTATAAGCTATCTCCATTCCAAAGAACAATGGCCAAAACGGACCCGAGGTCGTATGAAAACGATTTAAATACGATAAAAGTTTTAATTTTTTGCCTATTAAGATTATACAAACGATATTTTAAAGAAAGTGTAGATAAGAGATATTGATTTTTTAACTTCGTAGTTTCTTGCGACATTTTTTAACTAACACGATTCTTGGATGTTTTGAACGCACTCCGCATATTCTTTTTCATTCCGTTTCACGTTTTGGTAGTCGGCCCTACTTAAATTAGGTCATTAAAATCAACATCATTTACCAAATATGAACAAAAACTAAGTGACATTGACAGAAACGAAAATTTTCATACAAAATATATTGCGTTCAGGTCCAGGGCAGCATGAAGAGTGGCCAATGTTCTTTCATTCAGATCCGTTCTGTAGTTTATGCGTGAAAGAGTAACAAACATCCATCCATACTCACAAACATTCACGTTTATGATTCACGTTATTATGATAGCTCAGTGGTAGTGACGTCGGCTTCCGATCCGTAGGACGTGGGTTCGGATCCTACGATGAGCTTGAGCTTTCGGTGAAGGAAAACATCGTGATGAAACCATAGCTTGGTGGTAGGGTGTTTTCTAGTACTCGCCTGTCTAGCTACCACCCTCTTGAATCTGTCGCCAAGCACCTATCGGTGTGTTCTGGCAGCCTCACTTGAGAGCCAGTTCCCAGTCCAGGTGTAGCGTGGCGCCATCTTCGACCGCATCGTCACTTAACATCAGGTGACTTGTGGTCAAACGCTACTCTGTAAATAGTAGAAAAAAAAAAGTTTATAATATTCGTAGGATATTTACGTAATTACTTTCCGTTATTAAAATTACATTTATTCCAATCACAGGACCGAACCCACCGCTCCTGACCGAGTTGAAAATCAAATCGTCCAAGAAGTTCTTCGATCCGAACCGCTTGAACAAACCCATCAACCTGACCGTCACCCTGAAGACTGATGACGTGGCCAAGACTCTCCGCAGTTGGGTGGCCAAGGGAGCCGTCCTGCCCACATCGGTGCTGTTCCAAATATACCACACCAATAAGTCTAATACGATACACTACGAAGAGGATTCTGGATGACTTCTAACGCTGTAGGAGAGAACAGTACCCCATAGTACAAGTGTTGAAAACTATAAAGGTTTTCGTAAACGTCGAAGTTTACTACAGCCAACTTGTCAAAGTGGCACGTACTGCCTAGATGCAAAGAGTAACTGGAAAACTTTGTTGGAATTCGAATGAAACGTTTTAAAATGACCGATTTTCATCAAACATAGCTAAAATGCCTAACATCAAAATTTGGAAAAGACTGCTGCTGCTGGACCGATATTAACCAAACATAGCTAAGAACCACCGCAAGGAAACTGGCTTTCAAATGAAAAAAACCGCAACGAAATCGGTCATGAACGGCTATTAGCCATTTACATCCATCGGCTCCTTGCGACTCTTACAATGTCACCGCTCCCCCTAGTGGGACGCCTACGACAAAACATGTTCCGGTTCGCAGTTTTTATCTTTAATTTAATGTAATATGTAATGTTTGTAAATAATAAAATATCGTAAAAATATGTTGGTCTTTTTGTTCTTATTGCTAGTAAAATGTATGTCACATTTTGGTGCCGTGACCAGGATCTCTTAATAAGGTGAGCGTAGGTTGATAGGGTTTAGGGCTACAAAGCAGTCGAGGAGACAGGCTACAGTTGTACATGTATATATGAAAAAATAATGTACAAATGCAATAATAAAATAGCTTCAAAAAGAGAAGTGATTATCACAATTAATACTAGGGATGAAGATAAAATTGCTGTACCCACTACTAGGCTTCAAGTCAGCAACTCCTTCAAAGGTCCAAAGTGTACGTTATTTTAACAACAGTCTAAGGTTGGTAACCAGAATGCCGCTTGGCGACAGATTCTTAACATGAAGCTGGTAGCGAGCCAGGCGAACACTTGGGAATACCCTACCAGCTATGGTTTTATCACGACGTTTTCCTTCACCGAAAGCTCAAGCTCATTGTAGGACTCGACTCTAACACACGACCTACGGATTACAAGCCGACGTCACTACCACTGAGCCATCATCGCATTTAAAGTAGCTATTTGGTAACCTATTTTCTTAAGCCCGAAATTAATAATCGATCCTGATCCGTTATCCGCGGTTTTGGATCGATATGTCATGTCATAATAACATGTCATCGTAGTAAAGCTTGACATGTTACTGTACTAAAATGACATATTATGGCACATGACATATCGATCCAAAACCGCGGATAATGGATCAGGAAAATCAGGATCGATTATTAAGTTAGGACGTTAATAACATTCGTCCAAAAATAACTGAAGAAAATAATTGTTAATCCACGCGTTTCGGTAGCTAATTTAGGTTAATGAAAAAGCACACTTCGATAGTATAGAAATGGAGTCGACAAACAAGATTTAATTGAAATAAATGTTCCGCTAAATAAAGATTGACACGACGACAAATAAAATAAATGGAAAAGTACTATGTACGTACCTAGACCTAGACCCGCTATCTTGTATAAAATGTATTTAATTTATTGGGTACACGAAATAGTAAATTTCCGGTTCGTGATCGCCACTCGAGAAACTTTCTTCACCATCGGTTATCGGTTCGTCGAGCGATGTGGCGCCCATTGTCACTTCAACTTGCAAATTCTGAGAGCTAGATCGGTTCTTTATTTTAGGTTTCGGTGAAGGAAAACATCGTGATGAAACCATAGCTTGGTGGTAGGGCATTTTTAACTACGAATCTATCGGAATATTTTAAAGAAGAAAACAAAATTAAATATACATATCTGTATTGTTTAGTTTGATAGGTAGTTTTATTTTATATTTTAAGGTTTAGTTACCTACGTGTTTTTATCTTGTTTGTTATTTATATCCTACTTCATGTACACTGAAAATGCATTTAACAAATCATCGTCACTAACGCCCAATAATAACAATCGATCCTGATCCGTTATCCGCGGTTTCGGATCGAAATGTCATGTCATATTAAGTATGTCATTTCAGTAGTAGGTAATATGCCAAGCCCTAGTAGTAAAATGACATATTACGATTAATTTCGGGCGTTAGGATCCGTCCCGTGACTTGTGGTCAAACGCTAACTTGTAAAAAGTATAAAAAAATCTTATAACACTCCTCTGTTTGTGTTGGGAGTTAAAAATAAAGAACAACGCAGCGTGAGTGACAGATATAGTTAATAGATGTCGCGTGAAGAGATTTGTTTCAATTTGTTGCTAATGTGAACGGAATAGGGGCAAATGGGCTTTTATGGTATAGTAAGACTATGTACTACTCTATTGAAGCTTCATTTAGGGATTTTTGGCCAAGATTTATAAGCAAATATCTGTCAACGAGCTATTTAGGAAATACCTAACTATTTGACTATTTATTATCTGTATGATTGTTTATGCTAAATGTGACGAAACACTACCATTAATTACCACATTTACTGCAGTAAAATATGTGTATTTTGTACAAATACTTTCTAATATCATCTATATTATCTGGAACAGACTACCAGAAGTCGTTGTGTCGGTACCTTCAGCGAATTCCTTTAAAAACACACTGGAGAAGTGGTTGCGAACGAAGAATGCTTCCTTGCTACAGAATTGATTTTTCTCTGCACTTTTGTACATTGCTATAATTCAACACAACCTGATATTGGCACATCAGCCTCAGGCTGCTCGCCTATTACCAAATAAATAAAAAACATATTTTCGTTTATATTTATTTTTGTCCCTTTATCTTTACATCATCTAAGGTAGCGGCGAAGTGGTCCACGCTATTCCTGGATAGGCAACTGCCTCTTAAGTGAGGTTGCCGGAACACACCGATAGGTCCTTGGTGACAGATTCTAGAGGATGGTAGCTAGCCAGGCGTGTACTAGAAAATGCCCTACCTATTTAAAATATAAGTAGGTAAGTTTGGGCAAGTTTGTGAGTGGCGAGAGTGAGTGTGTATGTGTGTTAGATATGCTGAATCAGCTCAATAGATGTGAGTGAATTTTTGAATGTAGAATGCTTATACCATGGATTAACACATACTTTTTATCCCGGAAAATGGTTCCTGCAGCTAGAAAAATATTAATTTAACGCTGTCCCGGGTTACCCTCACTTACCCTTATTAAAATACAACCCCCGTACTTTCTCTTATATAAAAGGGCCTGAAATATTTATCTATCAGTACACTACTACCGTTCGGTAAGAAAGCATCTAAGTATTTTGTGAACTAGAGTTCAAGGAACAGAAATGTTTTTAAGAATAGAAAAATCAATTTTGGTATTGATTTCCGTCAGCGTCGTGTTCTCAGCCGGAATTGACGTCAAGGTAAACTTTATTATATTACGATCTATTTATTTGATTTAAATATATCGGGCCAAATTGGTAAATCAATTTTAACGCTACTCACTCTCAAAGAAGGTCTGTGTCCCAGCAGTGGGAACGTTATAGACTAATCTAATATATATATTACATTATACACTCGTATATATATAAAAAAATATAAATATAAATAAAATTCTCAATCACCAACAACCCCAATCAATTTCCCGTCGGGGTGGTAAATACCCCATGGTCTCCAGGTGGTAGGAAGGGAGTTTGGTCACGGTGGGTGGAAGTGGGTGTGGTGGGTGGTGACAATGTTAAAACATATATTTCTGACTTCTGAAAAAATCTCAAAATTTCTGGAATGGTCTAGAAAGTTCCAAAATGTGTAAAATGTGTAGTTACAATTTATCTGGAATGTTCTAGAATGTTCTAGAAATTTCTAGAATCTTATACATTTTTATACCATTAAACATGCGCTGCATTTTAATCCGAGCAACATCGGGTTTCACTGCTAGTGATGGTTAAAATAAGGGTGGTTTTGAGCAGGAGGATGGTGACCGGGAGGCGCACAGCGACCGTCAGGGGCTCTGGTTTGGGCCCCGACTCGGAAAACGGTCTCTGCAGATGTCGGAAGAGGATAACAGGTGTGTATTGAATTTATATAGTGATCAGGGCCGGATCTAGAGAACCGGAGGCCCTGGTACAGTAAGCTCCTAGTTATTTTCCAAATAAAATGCACAACATTATTCATTCGAGTTGAAAAATCTCTACTTTTCATATTATAAATGCGAAAATAATTCTGTCTGTCTTCACGCCTAACCTACTGAACCGAATTAAATGAAATTTGGTAGGGAGATAGTTTGAACCCTGAGGAAGGACATGGGATACTTTTTGTCTCGTTATACTGTGGCTCACGCGGGTGAAACCGTTAGGACCTACCTATCCTATGTTCTTACTCAGGATTCAAACTACGAGTATCTCCGTAAAATTCATTCAAATTGGTTCAGTAGTATAGCCGTGAAAGCGAGACAGAGTTACTGTCGCATTAATAACATTACTAGCTGACCCGGCGAACTTCGTATCGCCAATAAAAGTTATCTGACGGAAAGGAGACGGCCCATTTTCCATAGACATTTGCCCCACAGCAAAACTGCAGGAGACTCGACCAACATTGGATCATTGTATAGGATTTTTAATATCTATTGGGGAACCGTTAATGTTTTTATTCTGCATAGCGGGGTTTAAAAGATATCAACTAAACAATGAAACAAATTACAATGACATATCCTTGACAACCTTTTAGGGATCCTTCGTACTGTGGTGGTTATGGAGATTTTTGTGTGATTATTGAAACGCCGGTGGTGTGATTCGTACTGCGTGTTCACAGTGAATGATATTTATTACTAAAAGTTCCGTTATATATACACAACTAGCCTAATCTTCGTTTGACTTCGGCAGGAACTCGGGTCGCTTCGGCAGGCGGCGCGTCGCACGTGGTGTTTAGGATCGGAGAGTCCTGTTTGTTTATTGCGCTGGGAAAGTTCGGCTGGTCTTTGAGCTATTGGGTCGTAAACTGCAATTGTTCTTTTCGGCGTATTTATTCTTTTGTTTCAATGGTGGGAAACGTAGACGATGCAACGGTGAAATATTCCTTTTATTGCTGTGCGTAGTAAAATTGTATTGTTGTTAAAACTGCATTTTATATTTGTTTATCTTCTGGTGTTATGGGAACGAAATATCGTGGGAAAGGACTGTAGTAGCGTAGCTACATGACTCCCTCCCTAGCGAAAGCGTACCGGCAGTTTGATTTGGCGGCCGAGTCGTGTTGTTCGTATTATTGGTTGCGGTGATGCTGGTGTATCTTGATCTGCTATCAATACGTTATTATTGGCCGGTTCCGATGATAATTGCGGTGGGGGTACGATGTCTTGTTTCGTTGGTATGATGATGACGTGGTCTTGAGTTGGCTGGTCCGAAATGTTTTCGTTTAAAATGTAAGCAGGCTTGAGTCGGTCGATTGAAATAGTTGAGCTTCTCTCTGGTAACTGTAATATGAATGTTTTGCTGTTTCGATCTATGACCTTGAATGGTCCGTCATAGGGTGGTTGCAGCGGCTTCTTAACTGCGTCATTTCTTACAAACACATGCGAACATGTTTGCAAATCTTGATGCACGAAGATTGGTCGCTTGTTGCCATGTGATTCGGTCGGATGAGATGGCTTGATTGCGTTTATGGTAGCTCGTAGTCGAGTTACGTAGTCGTAGTTCATGTCTTGTTCGTTTGATGGTGGTGTGACGAAGAAATCACTAGGTAGGCGTAGCGTTTGTCCGTAGGTGAGTTCAGCGGCGCTGACGCCTGTGTCTGTGCGCGGGGCGGCACGTAATCCCATGAGGACTGTAGGAAGCTCGTCTATCCACGTTGAATGTTGAGACAGGCGAGTCTTTAGTGCAGCTTTGAGTGATCGATGCCAGCGTTCTATCATTCCATTTGACTGAGGATGGTAGGGCGTAGTGTGTGTTATTTTGATCCCCATTGCGTTCATGAGCCTGGCGAAAAGGTGACCTGTGAATTGTCCTCCTCTGTCGCTCGTGATGACTGACGCAAGCCCGTAGCGAGTAATCCAGTGCTCATAGATTATCTTCGCCACGGATTCCGCAGATATATCTTCTGTGGGAATTGCTTCTGGCCATTTCGTTACTCTGTCGATCATTGTAACGAGGTATCGATGGCCTTGCGGTGAGGTGGGTAGCGGTCCGACGATATCTACGTGGATGTGTTGAAATCTCTCAGTAGTCACTGGAAACTTTGAAATGCTGCTCGTTGTGTGTCTCTGGATTTTGGATCTTTGACATTGTAAGCAATTTTTGCACCAGACTCCGATTTCTACCATCATCGATGGCCAGAAAAACTTCTGGGACATAAGTTTGCGTGTCGTGCGAATGCCAGGGTGGCTTATGTTGTGTACGGTGTCAAATGCAAGTCGTCGAAATTCTTCCGGCATGTATGGTCGAATGTATGACGTTGATGTTTCGCAGTAAATAGGTGATTGAGATTCGGGCATAGTGACTCGTTTCATTGTTAAGTTGGCTTGTTGTGAGAGTTTCTTGATTGTTGCGCTGTCTTTTTCTTGAGCATGGGCGACTTTGTCATAGTCAATTAGTGATGGGCAAATGATGCTGTCGACAGGTAGACGACTCAGAAAGTCAGCGACAGTGTTTTCTGCTCCGATGATGTGTCGAATGTCCGTAGTAAACTCGCTAATGAAGATCAATTGTCTGGCTCGACGCGGTGTTTCAGACGCTGACGGTGGCTTTTGGAGCACGAAGGTCAACGGCTTGTGGTCGGTGAATATGATGAGATCGCGTCCTTCGAACATTTTTCGGAAATGCTTGACCGCCATGTATATTGCAAGTAGCTCGCGGTCGAATGTGCTGTAGTTACATTGTGCATCGGAAAATTTCTTTGAAAAATAGCCGAGCGGTTGCCATTTTCCGTCGATGTGTTGTTGTAGGACAGCTCCTGCACATTTATCAGACGCGTCGCTGAAAATTGCCAGGGCAGCCTTGTGCGATGGGTGAGCGAGCAAAGCGGCGTTTTGGATTGCAACTTTGCAAGCTTCAAACGCTGTTGTTGCTTCGTCGGTCCATTCAATGTTTGTTTTGTCTCTTTTCTTGACGTTGTGTAAGTAGGCATGGAGCGGTGCTTGCATTTCTGCGGCTTTCGGCAAATGATCGCGATAGAAATTGATCATGCCGAGGAAACGTCTTAATTCTTCAATCGTTTTTGGTTTTTCGTAATTGCAGATTGCTGTGACCTTTTCAGTAGGTGGTTTGATTCCTTCTTTGCTCACAGAGAAACCAAGAAACTGCACTTCCGGTTGGCCGAAGATGCATTTGGCTGGATTGATTGTGATGCCATTTTCTTCTAGTTTTCTTAGTACTATCCGGAGATGCTCCTTATGGCTGGATTCATTACAGGACGCAATAATGAGATCGTCAATGAATGCATAGACGAAATCGAGTCCATGGAGTACTTCGTGGATAAATCGTTGGAAAGTCTGTCCGGCATTTGTTAAACCGGGACACATTCTCGGAAATTCAAATAATCCCATTGGCGTTATGATGGCAGTCTTTTCTATGTCTTCTTCTTTGACCTTGATTTGTTGATAGGCTCGGTTGAGATCAATGGTACTGAATATTGTCTTATTAGACAACTGGAACGTGAAATCTTTTATTCTTGGAATCGGATAGCGATCAGGCGTTGTGACGGCGTTCAATCTCCTATAATCTCCACAAACGCGAAGGTCCCCGTTCTTTTTCGGTACGATGTGCAGAGGCGATGACCAAGGACTTTTGCTTGGACGGCAAAGGCCTTGTTCGATCATGTTTTCGAATTCTTTTTTTACGGCTTCGTAACGGTGCGGTGCGACTGGTCGAGCGCGGCAATGAATAGGCGGTCCAGTCGTTTCAATGTAGTGTTCAACGCTGTGCTTTGTATTAAGTTCCATTGCTGTAAGACGTGTAGTTCCGGGAAATTCCGCTTCTGGAGGGCTGTATAAGAGGTCGCTAATCTGTTCGATGTCCATCTTGTCGAGCTGAGCAATCACCATCTGGGCTAGCTGGGCTTGGCTACGGTTTAAATCGCTTGTTGCGGCTTCAAAGGTGAGAAACCATAGTCGAACCTTGTCGCGCCAAAAAGATGGGATTCGCAATGGCAAGGTGATACCGGCGACTTCTTGCTGAAACTTTCTCGTGGTCGTATTTTCCTCTGCTTGATTCTGCATTTTGCGCTTGTTGCTGTTATCACGTCGGGGTCACCACTTTAGGGATCCTTCGTACTGTGGTGGTTATGGAGATTTTTGTGTGATTATTGAAACGCCGGTGGTGTGATTCGTACTGCGTGTTCACAGTGAATGATATTTATTACTAAAAGTTCCGTTATATATACACAACTAGCCTAATCTTCGTTTGACTTCGGCAGGAACTCGGGTCGCTTCGGCAGGCGGCGCGTCGCACGTGGTGTTTAGGATCGGAGAGTCCTGTTTGTTTATTGCGCTGGGAAAGTTCGGCTGGTCTTTGAGCTATTGGGTCGTAAACTGCAATTGTTCTTTTCGGCGTATTTATTCTTTTGTTTCAATGGTGGGAAACGTAGACGATGCAACGGTGAAATATTCCTTTTATTGCTGTGCGTAGTAAAATTGTATTGTTGTTAAAACTGCATTTTATATTTGTTTATCTTCTGGTGTTATGGGAACGAAATATCGTGGGAAAGGACTGTAGTAGCGTAGCTACAACCTTGACATAAATTGACAGAAAATTCGTACTTTTCATTCATTTTAATATTTTTTTAAAAAAAGGAAATAGATAAAATACGGTTTTGAACGGAAGCGCGGTGGCCGTCAAGTTTTGGGCAACCACGGTTTGGGGCGTTTGAGTGGTGTTAAAGTACTTTTTAATCACACCAATTTGTAATCCCCGCTCGGCAAGTTAATATCGATTGTACAGTTTGCATTATTTTATTATATGTTATTATTAAATAACTTTTCTAGGTCTCCGGGGCTAATTAAGTACATAAACTTGAAACGACTTGGGGCAGAAATGAGCCGTCTCCTTTCTTTATATTTTCTCACCTACCCTGAACTTCCACAAATATTTCAAGATCAAAATTAGCCAAATAGGTTAAATAGGTCGAGTTTTAGCAAGACTAACGAACAAGCAATTGATTTTTATATAAAATAAAAATAAAAATAATATCGGGGACAATTACACACAAATTGACCTAGCCCCAAATTAAGCTCGAAACTTGTGTTATGGGTACTAGACAACGATATATATACTTAAATAGAGAAATAAATACTTATATAGATAGAAATATCCAAGACTCAAGATATAAGAGAGAAGAGAAGAAGAAGTAGGGATTTGTAATTGTCAGGACAAGGTTTGTATGAATGATTTTGATTTCTCACAGGGACCTGTACCTGAGAATGCTAGAAGCAGCCGACGCTATGAAGTACTATTACGACCAGCTCCCTGTCTCTTTGGTAGGAAGAAACGAACCGGATACGAGAGGTTAGTTCTCTTCTTCATTCGTATACTGAGTTACGCGTATTCGGTCACGCGTGTCGTGGAACCCTATATCCATGCTTGCAGCTACGCGTACACAGAACCGGAACCATTAGGCAGATTAGGCAACTGCCTAGGGGCCCCGCAACGACTAGGGGCCCCGTTTACGCAACCAGAAACGTATATCGAATTAAAATTTTATTTGAAAACTAGCTGACCCGGCGAACTTCGTATCGCCAATAAAAGTCACCTTTTAAACCTTCCCTGAACTTCCACAATTATTTCAAGATCAAAGTTATCGAAATCGGTCCAGCCATTCTCGAGTTTTAGCGAGACTAACGAACAACAATTGATTTTTATATATAAGAAAGAAGATATAAGAGATGAGAAAATACTCATAATATTCTTTCATTTGTTTGAATTATAATTGAATACTTAGTGATAGAAAAAAAAGAAAAGGGGCCCCGAGAACTGCATCGCCTAGGGGCCCTGACAGGGTTAATCCGGCCATGCGTATACTCTGTGGCGTATTTAAAGATTTGGCGCCCCGGGCCAAGACGGATTCAGCGCCCCCCGGGCAAAGGAGAATTCAGCTTTAATGTCATCACAATAATAAATGTAATGAATCTAATACAAAACAAATTTTCTTGATCGTGGATTTCATGCAAATCTTAGTTGATAAGATAGAGAAGAAGCCTTTCCTCCCCAGTGACAAAGAAGGTGATCTTCACCCCGAAGCTGGGCAGGAGCCTGGGAGACGACGAGCGGCGCTACGTGGAGTTCACACCGCGGCTGGGTAGGCGGCTGGCTGAGGAGCTGGGAGCCCAGCCCACGGACCAGGAGATGTGAGTCATAGGAAAGTTGAATCTTCAAGGCTAAACAATAACTTAAGAACCAGCATCATGCTGAGTTGGTGCCGGTTTGTTTTTGGCAAAAAAACAGTAACTGTTCAAGTATCTATACTAATATTATAAAGCTGCAGAGTTTGTTTGTTTGTTTGTTTGTTTGTTTGTTTGTTTGAACGCGCTAATCTCAGGAACTACTGGTCCGATTTGAAAAATTCTTTCAGTGTTAGATAGCCCATTTATCGAGGAAGGCTATAGGTTATATTTTATTTCCAAAAAAATTAGGGATCCGTAAGAAAATTGCTATTTTGCAAGCCAAGGTGTGAAATCGAAAATCTATTTTTGCGTGCGCTGCAAAAACTATTGACACTAGAACAAAATAATGTATTACGGGTTTGTAGGTCCTATTAAGATCTACAAAAAAGTCCGCGAGAGCATATGTCTAACTATTATAGTTATGACACAATAAGTGATCTTTTATTTTAAAAATTTAATTTTTAATGCCGATGCTAGAAAAGGCTCTTTATTTGTATCTTGGTATTAATCCTTATCAAAATAAATTACTTCTTATTCAAAACTGCTTCAATGCCTTCATATAACTTTTTGAATCATTCAATTTGGACATTCCATTCAAAAGATATCACGAGTTTAAAAATGTAAGTAGTAGTAGAAAAATAAAACCGCCGCACCGCAGCACAGCGGGAAACGCGGTGAGGTGAGCGGGGGGGGCACCGGGAGAATCTATACTAATACAATATTATAAAGCTGCAGAGTTTGTTTGTTTGTTTGTTTGTTTGTTTGTTTGTTTGTTTGTTTGAACGCGCTAATCTCAGGAACTACTGGTCCGATTTGAAAAATTCTTTCAGTGTTAGATAGTCCATTTATCGAGGAAGGCTATAGGCTATATTTTATTTCCAAAAAAATTAGGGATCCGTAAGAAAATTGCTATTTTGCAACCCAAGGTGTGAAATCGAAAACCTATTTTTGCGTGCGCTGCAAAAACTATTGACACTAGAACAAAATAATGTATTACAGGTTTGTAGGTCTCATTTAGATCTACAAAAAAGTCCGCGAGAGCATATGTCTAACTATTATGTTGTGTAATTGTCTATGTATTAACCAGTAGTTTATGTTTAGTCTTATAAGTTATCTATGGTTATGTGTCACTTTACTTTTACCCGCGTTCTTGGCCCGACCGTTGTCTGGTGCACAATAAATGTAGTTTCTCTAATTGCCTAATCTTTAATTAAAACCCCAAACATATTATAGTTATGCCACAATAAGTGATCTTTTATTTAAAAAAAATAATGTTTAATGCCGCTGCTAGAAAATGCTCTTTATTTGTATCTTGGTATTAATCCTTATCAAAATAAATTACTCCTTATTCAAAACTGCTTCAATACCTTTATAAAACTTTTTGAATCATTCAATTTGGACATTCCATTCGAAAGATATCACGAGTTTAAAAATGTAAGTAGAAGTAGAAAAATAAACCCGCCGCACCCCAGCGCAGCGGGAAACGCTGCGAGGTGAGGGAGAATCTATGAAATAGGTAAAGTGCGGTCGCGGACCAGGAAGACCTTTAACAGCACGATTCAAACGCGTAGTTCGAAAAAAAATTAACCTAGAATTAAAATAGGATAATGGATACCTACAGCAGGTAACGCGGTGAGGGGGCATCGAAGTGCGGGAATAATTTTGGTGTATACGGAATATATACGCTTTCACGCCTAAACTACTGAACCGATTTAAATGAAATTTGTTATAGAGATAGTTTGAGCCCTGGGGAAGGACGTAGGATACTTTTTATTGCGATAAACTATAGCCCACGCGGGTGAAACCGCGAGGAACAGCTAGTGTTTTATAAGTTTGTTTATTTATATATTTAATGATCTGATGGCGTAAGTGTTTGTATTGATTTTTCACTATTGTTTTTTCTGCTACTAATAAAAATATTGTCTACTAGTTGCGCCCCGCGGTTTCACACGCGCCTTCCCGTTATCCCGCAGGGATTTTTTCCAGGATAAAAGTAGCCTATGTATTAATCCAGGATATATGCTATCTCCATTCCAAATGTCACTCAAATTCGTTAACGTCAAACTCAAACTCAACTCAAACTCAAAACTTTTTTATTTAATAGGATACATTGTGATCACTTTAAAACGTCAACTTAAAACTAGCTACGCCTGTTCCAACCTCCTTACGCCGGCAAAAGAACAGGCAAGAAACGCCCGGCAGGTAATTTTTTTGGCGCGATCACATTGATAATTTTATTCTTATTACTAATTGATTGAATTGGAGCAAGTTCACTAAAATCCCAAGCTCTTTTTTTGTCATCTAATCGATATTTTTTATTTAGCTTTACTAATAAGAAGATTTCTCTTATTTGGTTGTACACATTGGGATATGGGAACATGAATATTAACGAGTTGCGGGATCACAACCAAAGCAGACCAGACCCCACAAGCAGCACCCGTTCACGAGTTGACGCATGTGCCAGCCATCGCTCTCCTCGACCATATGAGAGGGAAGAGGGCGACCCGACACATGACGCCGCTGCAAGCAAAGTCACTTTCGTGAGCATGACTGTTTTGGCTGTTTACCGAAAATGGTTAGAATAGGGGAAATAGGGAGAATAGATAGATAGAAAGAAAGATAGATAGATTAACTACAATCCCAAGCTTGTTTGTCATCTAGATAGTCCGACATTTTATAATAAGCTTTACTAATGAGATTTCTCTTTATACGAACGTCCTATCGTTTATAATGTTTTACTTATATTTTGATTTTTATATTTTTTATATTTTGTAATCCTCAGCTACAGAGGCGAAGAGCGAGGGTCTAGAACGAGGTACTTCTCACCACGACTCGGCAGGACCATGAACTTTTCACCGCGACTAGGCAGGGAACTCTCTTACGGTACGTCTTCAGTCATCATCGTCATCTCGTTCCCACTGCTGGGACTCTGGCCTTCTCTCAGAGAGAGCACGCGCCTTAATGTAGCACGCGGTTCCAGTGCGGGTTGGTAGATGTGCATGCCCTTGAATGTTGCGGTTCTTGGACACGCCGGTTTCCTCACGTTGTTTTCCTTCACCGTTTTGAGCGACGGCAAATCCGCACATAGTGCGGGGCCGAGAGGATTCGAACTCGGTGTCGGCGCCTTGTAAGGCATACGCGTTACCGTTTGGAAACACATAACTGAATTTTGGTGCTCCAGTCAATCAAGGATCCAGCCAAACTCCAAGGAGTTTGACCAAGAAGTCTCTTTACTACTTCTTTAACTAAAAGTCAACTTTTTTGAATCCTGTACCCCTAGTACAAGTTTTGAAAACTATAAAAGTTTTCGTAAACGTCAAAGTTTACTACTGCCAACTTGTCAAAGTGGCAACTCGTACTGCCTAAATTCAAAAAGTAACTTTAAAACTTTGTTGGAATACGAATAAAACGATTAAAATAACTCGTATTACCGATTTTAGACCCTTCAATTTTCGTTAAGGCACGATGAAAAAAAATTGTATGGAAAGAAACGAATATTTGTTTTTTTTTTTGTAAACTATTAAATCTAACTAACTATTTTATTATTTAACTAGCTAACTATTTGTACGTCAATAGTTTTTAACATATATTATTATTATTTTATAGATAATGTTTTTTCAGACAACTACCCCAGCATCCGAGTGGCTCGAAGCGTCAACGACACCAAGAATTCTCAACAGTAATGCATAATTTACACCTAATGAAACGTTTTACATAATGACGAAGTTTAAGCGTGCGTGTAATAATTATTGATTCTTGTATTTTGGACGAAATAACTTTTTTATATTCTATTCTAGTCGTTTAATGTGATAAATAAAATTTAAAGTTACTGAATAAGATGTGCTGTTTTTATTATCTCTAGTTAGGGCCCTCAGCCTCAGGGCCCCTAAGAAACTAAAAACTGTTCGTACCATAAACAAGAGGGTAATAAAATAAATCACAAAAATATAAGTAGATTATCTTAATTATAGCAAATGGTTAAGAAGTCAAATCAATTCAAATCAAATTATTGATTTGTGATTCACATGCGAGGTCTGGTCTTGAATTTTGTAAATTAGGAACATGCCGTAATCAGCTTCAAGCATTCTTTACATATAATTTATATACCTACTTTACCTACCATGGGGGCTAGGGCCCCTGGCCTCACAAGGCCCTTGAAATGACGACATATTCGTTTCCACGGATTACAGAAAATTCTATTGAAGCGACAGTATTACAAGTTAAAAGCAATCTTTTTACACTTATTTACGACCAGTTGCGCAGGTTATATTTTTTAAATTCCCGATGCTACTTAGCAGAAGTAAATCTAATTGTTTCTTTTTATCATCTTAAATTGTTTTATTTCTAGGGGCCCCGAATTGTTGTTTGCTCAAAAAGGCCCCTGAATAGCTTAAGACGGCCCTAGATTCCTATCTATCTGAAGTTTTGTGAAGCTGTCAGTATTGTAAATTCCATTCTCCTACAATCTTTGTACTAATCAAATCAAGAATGTGCTCCATAAATCGGTCCACATTGCATGCAACGAAAACTCATAAAACTTTTATGGAAAAATGATTCTTGCGAAAGATTAGTCAATAAAATGATTTTGAAACTGATTTTTATACAAACGAGTAAGTTGAATAAATACTTCTTATGATTTTATGTATTACTCTAAGTGGATATTTCAGTTTTAAGGGCAATTTAGTTGGTATAAATAAGTACTTTTAGGTATTTACTGTAAATAACTGAACTTGAAGGTGATAAATAAAAATATAAAGAGAAATATCAATATGTTGCTACTATATATAACACAGAGACTCATCCTACTTATCTTATAACACAAAATGACGAGTGCTGTGCAGTGTTTTGCAATGCAAAATTCATGATAGCACTGCAATTTTTATAAGCAGTCGTGGCGCTCAACACCAGTCGAACAGCCCGCGTTTGTCCTCTCATTTTGAACAAAGCTTAGGTACTGAATGATTTTTAACATAATTATTCTGATTTCCGATAATTACCATCGCTACTATTCGCTACAAAAGGAAAACATGGTGAGGAAACCGGCGTGTACAAGAACCGCAACATTCAAGGGCATGCGACATCTACCAACCCGCACTGGGCCCGCGTGCTACATTATGGCCCATTACTCTCTCTGAGAGAAGGCCAGCAGTGGGAACGTGATAGGCTGATGATGATGATGATTATAAGATGGTCCTACATTATACAGTAACAATGAAACCGCTGGAGGGGCGCGGTGGATGCGGACCTACGCGAACTCCAGACTCTGAACTAGGCTAAAATCGCTCAGGGTAGAGAAGAGTGGCGCTCTCTCGTTTTGGAGGTCAAGGAACTCCGGGTCGCTGAGCCATCGGAGTTAGTTAATAAATAAAAACAAATCTTTTTCTAGGTTACGTCATCCTAGCACTTGAGTGCATCGACAGCTATGTTCTATTTGCGGCCAACATCGAAGACTTCAGAACCTTAGCAAAGAAAATCATTCCCGACCAGCTAGCAGACCAAGTGGCGGATATAGCTGAAAAGTCTTCCTTAAACTACTACCGGAAAGGGACCAAAAATGAAAACGATGATGAATACAGTGACGAGAGTGATAGTGATGAAAGCAGAAATGATTATAACAGGAGCAGTGATGACGATAGTGTTTCAGACCTATATAGGAACCCAGAACCTTCAACGAACTTTCCTGTCCTTCCTAAAAAAAGGTACGTCATAAAGAATCAAGCGCAAGACATTGACTTGGATGAGCTAGTGAAAAGAGTCAAAGAAAAACTCGAAAAGGAATTTAAGATTACAACAAAAACTCTTACGGAGGACTTTGTCGCTACAACGGATGGAGTTCCAAATATTGAGGATTATTACTACAAAGATTACAAATTGAATGACTTTAATAAGGATGAGGAGTCTGAACAAGCTCTTACTACAGGTAAACAATCCAACGTAGCAACGCCAGAGCCTAATGAACATAATATTCCAGAGTATTTTGAAGGACACGCCGAAGAAGCTGCAGAGTATACTGATGAGAATGTGAATGAAGTTATCGAAGATAATAAAGATACAAAAGAAATACCAGAGTACAGCAAAGAAGTACCAGTATACGGTATTACGGAAAGCGTAAATAAAGTTACCGAAAACAATAATGAAAACGTAAGGGATGTAGTAAGATTCAACAAAGACAACGCAAAAGAAGTTCCAGCCTACTACGGAGACAATGCGAAAGACGTGGCCCAATATAATGACGGGGATGATAATTACAAAGGAGAAGTTATTAAGGATATTTCTGAATACTACGAAGATAACACTAATCCAAAAGACAATGCTAAAAGCAATGTTGAAGTTGGCATTGATACACAAAACACACAAAATATGGAGCCGTCTGTAATAAAAGTTCCAAATCTAGAGGCTACAAATATGAAGAATACTAATATAGAGGCTACCAATATGGAGGATACAAATATAGAGGCTACAAACACAGAGCCCAACAACGGAGAAATTTTCAAAGAAATCGATATGCTAAAACCTAACGACAGCTATGAAGATTACGTGACGCCAAAACGAGACGACATATTTGATAGCGCAGAAAAACCTACGCGGAAACCAATGGAACCAATCATGGGCGTCCAAAAATTCATTGCGACTGACAAAAACGAACATAGCAGAGCCAAAGCTGTAGCCGACAGTGTTGCCAGTAAGATAAAAGAAAACTTCAATAACGTTGTAAGTCCACCGCCTAAAAGAGTGACAACCGGAAAAAAACTAAAACCTGAATTAATAAAAGCTAAAACCGAAAGTTTGTGGTACAAAGATCCAAACATAGACAACTATGACGATTCTACAAAATCTACAACGGAAGGTTCAGGGCAGAAGGCAACGACAAAGAAACGCTTGGGCACTATGTTCCCTACGAAGCAGCATGTTAAAATAAGCAGTCCGAATTATTTTGCTAAATTGCCGGCAGTGGCAGAAAAGTACAATTTTGATGAGCCATTACCTGAGAAAGATAGAGAGCCAGAAAAAATAAAACATATAGGGAATCCACCAGCCAGTATCAATATGAAAGTGAAAATTTAAACAAGTTTTTGTACTCAGTAAAATGTCTAAAGAGTTTTGTTTATTTTAATTTTATATCTCCCTTTTTCTTATGTAAAAAATACTGCGTAATTCAGAGTATACACCTACGCCTTCTGCATTTTATTTAGGTGAGTTTTAAACTAAGAAAAACTGCATTCATAGAATTTCAAGAATACACTGTGGCTCAATTTTCAATTTACCTATATTTTTAAGCCTATCAGTTGCTACATTTCGTAAAATTAAAGGAAGCGCTACAAAATAATTTAAAATAATTACGTTTATTTATGCATTGCATTTTGCAAACAAAACCTTCTTGGTGTAATTGAGAAAACACAAGAGGCAATAAATAAAACAATCAGTACCAACGAAATCGCATGTTCAATATCGCACTTTATTACAAATCAAATTGAATTTGGTTCAACTGTGTTAAAGTGTTAACAAACATCATCTAACTTTCAAAATGGCGACGCTAGCCGCCATCATGCTTCTCGTTCCGTTCGCGGTGGCTTCACCACCTATAGTTTTCAATATACCAATGGACATAGAACCTTCTGGACCCGTAAACCAATACATCCACACGCGAAAAGGTTTCGAACCGCTGTCCATAATTAACTTGATGAAATACACAGAAATTCCAGCGAGATACACAATGAATCAAGGAAAAGTGATTTGGGTAAACCAAGAAAGAAAGAAAAATGGCGGTCGAGTTTTTAGCGGACAAATAAACGCTTACTCCGGTCGAAAGCGGATGGTTAAACAGAAATAAAAAGTGTTAACTTGTTTTGTTAAATTAATTACTATAGCTTAATTGAGTTTGTTAAATACAGCCTCGAATGTATAGATAGATCTATGCTATTTTAAAACACTTATTAGTTTAGGATAACTGCATTGAAAGCTTATTTATTCCCGTTTTTCGTCACACAAAATTACAACCTTTCTTTTGATAAACAATAAAACTTTTAACTTTTTTTTTAAGACTATACTCGTAATACGTTAATAGGCTGATATGATGATAAAATGAAATAAATAAATGACCGAATTAAGAAGTTTCATAATTATCACAATTTATTTTCAGTCGTAACATTCCTCGTTTTGCTCAAACTCATCGCGGCATCTTTTCTTCACTTTCTTTGTGAATCGGATCGTTTTAGACGTTTTCGTAGAACCTAGAAATTAATTGATTGTTAGTGACGAATTTCAAACAGATCACAATTAAGAGTAAATTGGCCGAAACCCGCTGCGCACTCTGCCGCGACACGGCACGTTGACCCGCGGATACCGGTAGCGCGGTCATTGAACTGCCACAATCACGTGACTATCGATTTTAGGTATCCTTTAGTATCATTTACTTAGAACAAAATACAAACAATTACGTAACGTACCTTCGTAATTCGACATCCTGACGCAAGGAGGCCGAAATAACTTCGCCTGCTTCAGCAAATTCGTGGTGTTTGCGAAATCGAGTCGCCAAGAATTGAAGGTCCTCTTTAGTCCTTGCTTTACAGTTCTAAACGAGTGTCTTTTTATATTTTCTGGAATAAATAAATACAAAAGACATGACATATCGATCCAAAACCGCGGATAACGGATCAGAATCGATTAATAAATACACAAACCACACACAGCCAAAAAACCAACCTTTATTGATGACATTGAGAAGAAGTTTCAAAGATTGCACGTCCCATTGAAACAACCTGATGTGAATGTTGCTTATCTGGTACATGATAGAGTAAATCTCATCTCTAGTCAGCTGCTCCGTATCTTCGCCTATTAGCTGAAGCAGCCTGAAAATATAGATTAATGTTAATGAGAAATCACTCGTGACCAGTGGTGGTTAATGTACCGTAAAGCAGAAAAAAGCACCGTGCTATAAACAACATAAGCAAATGAAATGACAATTGCTATTGTGGCTCTCACATGTTGCTATTACTATCGACGCTTTATTTCTATCACCAGAAATAAATAAATATAAATATCGGGGGACCATTGCACACAAATTGACCTAGCCCCAAATTAAGCTCGAAACTTGTGTTATGGGTACTAGACAACGATATACATACTTATTTATAGAAATAAATACTTATATAGATAGAAATATCCAGGACTCAGGTACAAATATTCGTGCTCATCACACATATATTTGCCCTTACCGGGATTCCAACCCGGGATCGCTAGCTTTGTAGAGTCACTACCAACTCGGCTACCGAATCACAAGTCGTAACACTGGCAGAGTCGCAATAGCAAGGAAAGGCATTCAAAGCCAGTAGCAAGACACATGCTAGCGATTGTTGTCGGTCACGCTCTTCATCGATTTACGCATGCTATAAAAAGCACGTAAATTAACGCACAAAAGCATGATTTTGCCTTAACTTTAAACACTATTTATTATTCGTATCGACGCTAGCCGTTCTTAACCGATCAACTAGGTTATGCAACATGCTCTGCAGTCACTACTTTGTAAATAATTTAATGTCATAAGATGTGTCATATTTTGGTGCCGTGACCAGGATCTCTTGATAACGTGGTAGAGTTTAGGGCTGCAAAGCATTAAAAAGCTTGCCTATTCGTCACTACTTGGATGGGTGACCACTAGTGATATTTTTTTTTTGTTTCTGGTGTTTATGTCATAACTTTTTTTTTTAATGAATTTCGAATGAACTCAAGACCCACCTAATATTTGCCTATATGCCTGTGCAAAGCTAGGACGTGTAGTTTAGTATAGGAGTATAGATATTGGTGTGTGAAGAAGGTCTGAAGGTCTCCGATTTGCTTCACTTGTTTGTACTTACCTATTGACATTACGATCGGTATACGTAATAATTTTCCATTCGGACATGTTAACCTTTACCCCTGTTAAGTAAGGAGTGACCAAATCCTGACAGTGCATCGCTTCATTTTGTAAATTTTTCGGATCCACCATGAAGGTACGTCTATAAAATGCGTTGTCTTCCAACCTTTTCGACCCAGACTTCTTTTTGTTTCTCAAATGTTTTTTAATCTTCTGACGAATCATAGCGTCGTCTTTCGAATTTAGTATTTGACTGATTAGCGCTGATTGGTTATTGCTATGTTTTTGTTTTGTTTGATTTACTTTTCCTCTCGATGGCGCATCGCCGTCGTTCTGTTGTTTCGAACGCTCATCAATTTCTTTCACCTTTATTTTCAATTTCTTCTGAGATTTTATCTGTGGTGTGACCAGTGAAGCCTCTGAAGTAGTTATAAGCTGCCTCAATTTGTACTTTTCCCGTTGTTTCCGTTTATCAAAGTCCATTATTGGTGTGATGGGAACGTCTTCTTCCTCTACGTATTCATAGCTCTTGCTGAAGTCTGATTTGTCTATGATTGGGAAGAACTTGTGTGAGGCCAAAGATTTCTTTTTAATATCTTGGACTATTTGATATTTGAGCAGGGCAACCCTGTCGTCTATGCCGAGGGTTGTGTCAGTTATTTCTTGAGACTTACAACTTTGGATAGCTATAAATGGATTAAAATTTTGTCATAGATCTATGATACCTAAGCTACTTAGGTACTAATTCCGGTGAAGGAAAACATCGTGAGGAAACCGGCGTGTCCAAGAACCGCAACATTCAAGGGCATGCGACATCTATCAACCCGCACTGGGCCCGCGTGCTAGATTACGGCTCATACTCTCTCTGAGAGAAGGCCAGAGTCACCGAGTCCCAGCAGTGGGAACGTAATAGGATTATGGATCAGTGTTCAATGTTTATTTGTGGCCGAATATACCTTTACTTAGCTAAAATTTAACTTCTTTCGTCTGCGTACAAAAAGATGTCAGTGATTTTCGAAAAAAAATTTTGTTACATCATTTTTTTTTATATAAAATTTAGTACTAATAAATAAATAAAATAATCATAAATAAAGTGACTTACCAAATAAAAGAGCTATAAAACCCAGATTTTTTTTCATTTTGTACAGATGCGGTATCGTCTACTAAAAAACACTATACGTACAAACAACGGAACTAAAAATAGGTTGATTAAAATTTGCTCAACCGTTTTGTAACAAACAATTAGGTACACTAGTTTTTGTTCACGGTTCTACTTGCACAGCGCGATTAAAAGCTTACACCTTCATACAAAGTACCTACATGTTCATCATTTAATTAACATGTATAGATAAAACAATAAAAAAAAATTGAAAACAAAAGGTAAATGTGAATCGCCGAAATGTATTCGCGTATTTCAAAACGAATGCAACAAATTAAATAATTCATTTATGTTTTATTCGTAATTGTCAGCACAAGGCTTGCATGCAACATTTTTTGGAAAATGCATCGGGAAATTGGGAAATTTGAGTAAAACTGAGAGTACTTTTTTCTATAGGAATTTTGCATTTTTTATTTTCGATGCGTGAAACGGTACGTCGTAAGAAAATGCAATGAGTTCGTTCAAAAACCGTGTACTTAAAAATGTCAATTAAAATTGAAAGTTAAATTTTGCATACTTAGACGTTATATACACATTTATTTTATCTGTCCTCAGTTAGAAATTATTTAAAAAAAAGTATTAGGTATTATCTACAATTATTTTGACCTACCTATTTATTTGTTAATTATAATAGTAAAATAAATTAAAAATACTTCTAGGTAGACAAGTAAATCGCATGTAAATAGGTGCTCAGTATTTTTAATTATAATATCCATGACGTAGATAATAATCACAAACCGCCATGTTTACTTCTTCATATGCTGAAAATAAAACAAAATAGTCGACCTTCACTGACTGACTGACATAGTGATCTATCAACGCACAGCCCAAATCACTGGACGGATCGGGCTGAAATTTGGCATGCATGTAGATGTTATGACGTAGGCATCCGCTAAGAAAGGATTTTGATTAATTCTACCCCCAAGGGGATAAAATAGGGGATGAAAGTTTGTATGAAACTTTGTAAATTTGAAACCGATCGGGCTGAGACTTTGTATGCATAGAGCTGTAGCCCACGCGGGTGAAACCGCGGGGAACAGCTAGTTGTATATAAAATTAAATATGTCTTGCAAATGGGTTGAGTAAAGAATTTCAGTCAAAAAATTTACAATTAAAAATATCTTTTTAAAACATTTCCCTGGTTTGGTTAGAGACAAATTCCATAGTCAATCGAAAGTATGAAGCCTATAGAATTTGCAAACGTTAGGATGACCATTTTTTTCGTAAACTCTCACGTTTATAATATTAGTAGCATAGAGTATATGCGCCTTTTGAGGTCCTCTGCAGATTCATCCGCCATATTGAAACTTTTGACATTTGGCCTTTTGACCTTTGACTTCTACCGACTTACTCTCTTCAACTCCTCGACAGTTGACCATGTCCAAGGCACAGCGGCTCCGAAACAGCACGGCTCGGTTGTGTATAGAACTGACGCCACAAGTGGGTTCGCTCGCGTCTGCGGTGCCGTCGCAAGAGTGGGGGCATCCCGCGCGGAGTTGCTTCACGTACAGATAGCAGAACTTTGGGTCTACAATGTCGAACTCTGAAACATTAATCTGATACCTTTAAACGAGCAATTCTTGTTCTTCTCTAAATATATAAAACTCAAAGGTGACTGACTGACATAGTGATCTATCAACGCACAGCCCAAACCACTGGACGGATCGGGCTGAAATTTGGCATGCAGGTAGACGTAGGCATCCGCTAGAGATGTCGCGGGTTTTTTAAGTTCAAATTTATCCTTGACAAAGAAATAGTGTGACAAAAAAGCAGACGGCCCGCCTGATGGAAAGCGGTCACCGTCGCTGGACATCTGCAACACCAGGGGAGTTGCCGATGCGTTGCCGACCTTTAAGAACTATTTTCACACCCATATTGAAGGATTGCAGTTTGTATCACAGCGGAAAGACTTGCAGAGAGCTGATGATGATGATGCTGATGATTTTTTTTACTACTTTCGGTGGAGCGTTTGACCACAAGTCACCTGATGTTAAGTGACGATGTGGTCGAAGATGGCGCCACGCTACACCTGGACTGGGAACTGGCTCTCAAGTGAGGCTGCCGGAACACACCGATAGGTGCTCGGCGACAGATTTTTAACAGGCGAGCACTACAAAATACCCTACCACTAAGCTATGGTTTCATCACGATGTTTTCTTCACCGAAAGCTCAAGCTCATTGTAAGTTTTGAACCCACGTCCTACGGATCGCAAGCCGACGTCAGCTAACATCGCTTCAAAAAATGACGATGATGATGATGATGGTGATGAATCACTCACTCATAGCTCCCCTGTAATTAGAGCACATGTTGTTTACGATGATGTGGCACTGACTTTGGAACCATTTAAACTTCTTGGCGTTACGATTCAGGCCGCAAGCGATCTGCAAAAACGACAATTCGGATTGTTATATACATAAGCTAGCTGTTCCCGGCGGTTTCACCCGCGTTGGCTACAGTTTATCGCGATAAAAAGTTGCCTATGTCCTTCCTTAGGGTTCAAAATATCTCCGTACCAAATTTCATTTAAATCGGTTCTGTAGTTTAGGTGTGAAGGGAAGACAGACAGACTTACTTTCGCATTTATAACCATTAGTAGGGATAAGGGGCCTTATAATAAAAATATATAGTTTAAAAAACTAAAAAAAACACTTTAAAAACGCACTTAAAAATATAAAATAATTAAATTGACTTGTATTAGTTACGGTATAATGGTTAATTCAAAAAGTGTGGAGCGCTTTTTGGTTGTGTGTACTTTTATTTGGAAGCGCTCCACACTTTTTGAATTAACCATCATATCGTAACTAATACAAGTCAATTTAATTATTTTATATTTTTGAGTGCGTTTTTAAAGTGTTTTTTTTTAGTTTTTTAAACTATATATTTTTATTTTTTTACTTTTTAGTCTTTTGTTACCATGTTCAATCTATTAGACTCGTCAAGACGAATCATATGAGCCCAAACACGAGGGGTTTACTAGTAGCCACTGCAGAGATCCCCTACCCACCTTTCGGTTGTATCATCAGACCCTCGTCACCAAGTCCAATCTATTGTACTCATCAAGACGATTCATATGAGCCCAAACACGAGGGGTTTACTAGTAACCAGCGCAGAGATGCCCTACCCACCTTCCGCGTGCATCATCAGATCAGGTCGATGATACCAAATTATTGCATTGTCACCGAGATTACATACACGTACAAAGTTTCAAGTCGATACGACAATTAGAAGTAGGTGAAAATTTACTTCTAAGATTTGATTACATTGTTAGTTAGTTAATTAGTTAGTTACAAGTCAAGCTAATAAAAGTGTTTTAAAAAAACATTAAAAAAAAATATTCAGATACCTACCGTGTACCTACGACATATCTGATCACTTTAAAATGTTAAATCAAAGCCAGATACGCCTGAGCAAAAGAACAGACAAGTTAAAGCAGCGTTAGGAACTATCTACCTTATGGTAATCATTACAATGGTAAGGATCGCAAAAATCCATCCAGGCGACGTCGAATGGCTTCCTATGTCGATCATTGAAAGAGTCAGGCATTTCGGGTTTCTTTATAATGTCTGCGAAAAAACAACAAATTAATAAATAAACACAATATACAAGATGCATTATGTACAAAAGTACCTAATATTACCCACGCCTTATATTACGCACAAGGCGTCGCGTCTCATTTCTCTTTCCTACTTCACAATGAGATAGCGATGATGGCTCAGTGGTGGTGACGTCGGCTTGCGATCCGTAGGACGTGGGTTCGAATCCTACAATGAGCTTGAGCTTTCGGTGAAGGAAAACATCGTGATGAAACCATAGCTTGGTGGTAGGGTATTTTCTAGTACTCGCCTGGCTAGCTACCACCCTCTTGTTAAGAATCTGTCGCCAAGCACCTATTGGTGTGTTCCGGCAGCCTCACTTGAGAGCCAGTTCCCAGTCCAGGTGTAGCGTGGCGCCATCTTCGACCACATCGTCACTTAACATCAGGTGACTTGTGGTCAAACGCTACCATGTAAATTGTAAAAAAAAAAAAAAAAAATGAGACCTAGAACTTATCACTTATCTATCACTATAATCTATTCCAGTTAATAAAAAATGTGTAAAATTCGATTCTGGGTGTTGCAACTTGCCTTTAAAGCGATCTCTTATGTAGTTTGGGTTGTCTTGCTTGGGTGATGGACTGAAACAAAAATTAAGATTTAATAACTTTGACATACATAATTTTTTTACAACAATGACCGGTTTCTATTATTCCAGTCCAGCGATCGACCAGCGCTGGATTGCTTACTGGAAAAATGTAAACCGGCACTGGAATGCACTGAATCCAGTCCAGCATTCCAGTAGGGAACTGGATTGGCGGTCTACTTTTGAATCCAGTGCAACTGGAATAATGTAGACGGCCAATCCAGTGCCATTTGAAACATTTTTCTTCTTGTAATCATTGGCACTGTAGTGTTCACACTTCAACGGCTTCTAACTAACTGGAATAATGTAGACATTACAGATCCAGTCCAACACTGGACTGGTTTCTCCTTGGATCACTGGACTGGAATAATGTAAACCGGTCTCAAGTTTAAGTGATGATAGGGATGAGGATAGTGTTATGGCGCTTTACTTAAACTTTACAAGGACTTTTTTGGAGCAACTGGAAAAGTCACTTTCACAAGTTCTCGTTAATAATCTGTCGCCAAACACCTATAGGTGTGTTCCGGCAGCCTCACTTGAGAGCCAGCTCCCAATCCAGGTGTAGCGTGACGCCATCTTCGACCGCATCGTCACTTAACATCAGGCGACTTGTGGTCAAACGCTACCCTGTAAATAGTAAAAAAAACCACTTTATTTCAATTTCCCACACTCGTACACATTAACGAACACATAATGGTTAATAATCCACCAATATTAAGACACTCGCTTACGCATTATCAATCGAAGAAACACAAGTTTTGGAAATAAAAACAAAATTTTCACGTTGACAACTCGATTTCCGCCAAAAAGTCCAGCTGTTTGATTTATTTTTTCCTTTTTACAGGGTAGGTATATGTAAGGTAGAATTTGGTAGATGGTACTTACTTTACCATAACGTACGGCTTAGGTGCCTTTCGAGCGAAGGTGACATCTTAAAAAAAACAAATATTATGGGCATGTTGTTTTATTGCTTCGACCATAGTCAAACGCGTTTGAGCACAAGTCACCTGTACCCCTAGTACAAGTTTTGAAAACGATAAAAGTTTTCGTAAACGTCGACGTTTACCACCGCCGACTTGTCAAAGTGGCAACTCGATCTGCTTAAATTCATAAAGTGACTCAATAACATTGTTGGAATATGATTTTATCGTTATAAAATAACCCGTATTAACGATTTCAGTTCCTCCAAGTCTCGGTAAGATTCGCTAAAAAAATATGTAGGTATGGATGGAAATGAAAACTTTTATAGTTTTTGTAAACTATCAAAACCTGTACTAGGGGTACTGATGTTGAGTGACGATGTGGTCGAAGATGGCGCTACGCTACACCTGGACTGGGAACTGGCTCTCAAGTGGGGCTGCCAACTAATAATTATGAAACTGGCTTTCAAATGAAAAAAATCGCATCGAAATCGGTCCACCCGTTTGAGAGCTACGATACAGACACACACACAGAGACATCGACGTCAAACATATAACACCCCTTTTGCGTCGGGTTAAAAACGAGCATGATCTTGCTTTTGTTGCTGACTATACTTACGATAAAAGAATACTGCTTGCTGCAACACGAGCAGTTTAATCAGCATGTTAAATCTGTGTGAGATGAAGTGAAAAGTTAATTAACTTTGTGAATCAATCAATCATCTAGACCAGTGTTTCCCAATTAGTGGTACGCGTACCCCCGGGGGTACGTGAAGTTACATCAAGGTGTTCAATTATTATACACAATTATCACGTTCTTGCACTGGCTTTAGACATTTACCGTATTTTAAAAAAGTACATATAGCAACTAGACTGGATAGTGTATTTAAATTCAAATTTAAAAGTGTTGTTATGACTTTTGACATAATCTAATAATATTAATGAAAATAATAGATAATAATACAAATATGCTTGAAATAATAAACTATAAGGCTAATATTAATTTTAAGATGTAATTTTTAGTTTCTGATGTGATTTGTTTTGTCTATGGGTACGGAAATTGTAAGTGACGTCAGTATGACAGTTTCGAATAAAAACCGACCGCACTTTTTTGGCGGCAATCGAATTGTCAACGTGAAAATTTTGTTTTTATTTCCAAAACTTGTGTTTCTTCGAGTGATAATGTGTAATATTGGTGGATTATTAACCATTATGTGTTCGTTAATGTGTACGAGTGTGGGAAATTGAAATAAAGTTGTGAAAGTGACTTTTCAAGTTGCTCCAAAAAAGTCCGTGTAAAGTTTAAGTAAAGCACCACTACTTTACTTAAACACTATCCTCATCCCATCATCTCATCGTCATCATCACCATCATCATTTAAACTTGATTCAACTCTCTGAGTTTGAAATCTTTTATACTTGACACTGGCAAATACACTAATCGTGTGACGCCATAACAAAACAAAAAAAAAAAAAAAAAAAAAAACCGACCGGCAATCTGAAAGAGGGACATTCTGCCGTCGGCAACAGCTCAGCTGTGGTATGCCCTGTGGCTTAAGTAGCCTATCTGTTAATCCAGGGTGTCAACTACCTGTATACCAAATTTCATCAAAATTGGTCCAGGCGTTTGAGCGTGAAGAAGTAACCAACATACACACACTCTCAAACTTTCGTATTTATAATATTAGTGTGATTGCTACAATAAGGGGTACGCAGGTATGAGGTTTTTTTTGAAATGGTACGCAGCAAAAACTAATTGGGAACCACTGGTGTAGACGTTAGAATGATTAATTTTCAAACCATCCGTAAGTGGTTTAACTGTCTACCTATCTGCATCACACCTTTAGCTCTATAGCAGGCCCGTCTAATAAGCGTTATCTATCAATCTATGCAATTTGAATCGACAATCGATTTGATATCGCTGAATTGCATCTTGTCATAAGTTTAGTCCCTAAAGTAATATTTGTGCATTGAAAAAAAAGCGCAAGTATTTGTTCTGTGTCTGGGTGTTGTGGATCCCCGATCCTCGTAGTTTCTGATACCCTAGATACAGGGAAACCTAGTTAGGGGTCAGAGCCTATGTATGTGATTGTGCGGGCATTATTTATTTTATTTATTTATTTAGTAACCTACTCACAAAGCAAATTATTGCTTGCAGGGTGTCCTAAATTCTAATAAATAAAACAAAAAAAATCAAGAGTCATCTTTTATTCTCTTCAATTCGAGATTTCCATTTGTATTTCTCGTTACCACATACATTCGCAATTACACAAAACAAATTCGAAAAATGCAACACTGTAAATTGACTCTAATACATACATTAAAAGATTTAACTAACTAACTGAGATGTCGCAACAACCCAAAGTGAGTGTTGTCCTCCGATAACAAGAGACGCCACTCCGCTCTGTCCCGCGCCCCCTCCCGCCACTCCTCCGCCTGCAATGAGCGCAACTACATAGTGACTTCGTCTCTGCAGCGGTACGTGGGACGGTCGACCGGGCGACGGACACTCGACCGTCCACTGTATGCTCGTTAGACCGCACGATCCTCTCCCATTCTCTCAAGGTGGACGAGACAGCGAAGTTTGTGTTCTTTTTGACTCCCACACAAAACTGCGACGCGATGCGATTCATATCGGTAGTTAGAATTAGGTTTTATAACGGGATAAACCGGGTTTTATAACCGCAGAAACTTTTAGTATTCTCGTGATCATGGCGCTTGCAACAGTGCCGAAATATCGAGTACTCAAACAAAAACAAATACATGGTAATTATCCCGTTACAAAACCTAATTCTAATGTTATTGACCATGGTCGTTTAAAACAGTATAAATCGATAGTTATTGTGGTGCATTCGTGCGAGCTTGCAGATATTTGGGATGCGATGCGAATTAGTAGTTTTGTGTGGGGAGCCCGGTAGTTGTGCATTTTCTAAAGCTGAACTTAATTTCACAGGTCTCAAAGTACAGTTGTCTTTTTCTTACTACCGTGGTCAAAAAATGACAGCCATACTTTTAGACCTGTCAAACTTCTATAAACTAAACTAAATTTGACAGGTCTAAGAGTACAGCTGTTTTTTTGTCACTTCCGTGATAAGAATATGACAGCAATACATTTAGACCTGTCAAACTTAGTATATTTTTTGAAAATGCACAACTGAATGGAAATTATTGACAAATCAACAAGTTCATTTTTATCAAACTGTCAAAACCAACCAGACTAGGTGTACAGCATGTATTTACATATATCTGAACAAATTTAGAAAGTAATTTATTGACAATTGTACATATCTATGAAGCAGAAATATGTAAAATATTGCTAATGAACTGTACTAAGTTAACAGCTTGAGAAGCTTATCTACATAATTATCTAAACTTGTTAAGAAGGTTTTTTGAGACAATTACACACATCTATCAAGCGGAAATATGTAAATACATAGGTAAGAATATAATATGTAAATAAATGTGTATAAAAAACATAAATATTTTTAATCGGTATTTTCACTTTGTCATTCATTATTAAAAACATTGTCAATCTAATAATTAATTGGCCTAAATGTTTAGGCAACATTTTGACCATTTACATATATGTATGCACTGTAGCTCGGCGATCTAATTTGCCTCAATGTTTAGGCAACATTTTGTCCATTTACATATTTATGCACTACAATTTTTGCAAGCGGTGTCTTTTACTTCAGATGTCCATGCTTTTACAATGTATGACAAAATTGAAGTATACGAGTATATTTGAAATATGTATAGGTACATAAATCGTGGTAATATTTTAAATTATAGAAATATTAATAATGACTTCAATAGAAGACACTCATTTTAAGTTGTTTATTTATCAAACTTTTAAAGTGGCATGAAAATCTTTTTAGCATGTATTGCATAGAATTCAATTCATAATAGAAGCTATGACAACTTGGCCTTGGCCTTTGTAGTCAGGAATAATATAGTATTTAATTTTTCAAAGAACAATGTATTTTTATACATATAAATATAATTGAAAATGTATATTTTCTAATGCCGTAAATTGGAACCAGTGGAAATTTACATACATTTTAGGATTCTTTGACGTAATTATTATTATGCATCATCATCAGCCTTTCACGTTCCCACTGCTGGGACTCTGGCCTTCCTGGCCCATTACTATTATTAAATTAGTGTTCTTAGCAAAATATAGTGTTTTATTTGTCCCCTCTTATTTTCACCGGCAGTTTTAACTATGTATATTTTAATCTAACGAACAGAATGGAAAAATCAATATTCAGTTTTAAAAGTCAAAAGGCCTTCTTTGCATTCTTCAAAACATTTACTCCGATACAAATTTTAAGTAAGAACGAGACAGACATACTTACGAAGTTTTTAAGATTGTATATTAGTACTTAAGTACCTTTGAAATTTTCATCTTTACTTATAAAAACTGTCCTAAACAGTAATTTCAATAAACGAGTAAAAACTTAGAACAGACAAATATTAACGGCCGGTTTTAATAACTAATCTATCCACGGTTTGCCTAAAGAACAATGGCCAAAACGGACCTGAGCTTGTATGAAAACGAAATATGTATGAATTTTTTTTTAATTTTTGTCCTAATAAGAATATAACTAACTGAGATGGCGCAACGACCCAAAGTGAGTCTTGGCCTCCGATAACAAAAGACGCCACTTCGGTCTGTCCTGCGCCACCTCCCGCCAGTCCTCCACCTGGAGCTCGCGCAAATCCTTCGTGACTTCGTCATGTAAAATCTAAAAGCATCGAAATAAATGGCGTACATATTACTTTGTAGCGTTTTATTGATGTGATATCACAATTCACAATATAATAATATTAATACCTGGGACGGCCGACAGGGCGACGGTAACTCGGCCGTCCACTGTATGCTCGTTTGACCGCACGATCCTCCCCCATTCTTTCAAGGTGGCCGAGCCAGCGAAGTTTGTGCGCTTTCATCTCGCCGATGACATTCGGCTCGGCCATCAGTTCTTCGATTTCTCGGTTCGTTCTCTTCCGTCATACTCCATCCTGAGATTGTACTGGACCCAAAATCTTTCGCAGCACCTTTCTTTCTGCAACCAAGAGCTTCTGTTCTTCTTTGAGCGTCAGTGTCCAAGCCTCACAGCCGTACATCAGTATAGGTCTAATGACCGATAAGAAAGAAGAAAAGAATATACAAACGATATTTTCAAGGCCAGTCCAGAAAAAATGAAATTAAGTTTTTCGATATTAATTGTCTGGATGATCGATTCAGATCAGACAACCCTAACCCTAACCTTTGTTTGCTTTTGCTACGATACTATTCTACTATTTTTGTTTGTACTCCTTTTTCTTTTTCTGAACCTGACTAAATTTCACACACCAATAACTGTTCTATGCCGGTCGTATAACTTCAATAGACTATACGTAATTTTTATACAAAATATATTGCGGTCAGGTCCAAGGCAGTGTGAAAAGTGGCCGATGTTCTTTGACACAAGCCCCATAGAAGTAATGTCAAATTTATATCTCTAGTAGGGCAAACGATGGATAGATAGGCTATTGAAACTGGTCGTTAGCCATCTTTACTACAAGCATCGGATGTAAAAAAACTAAGTCTATATTTTAAACATCGTATGATTTAATATTTTTTTAAGACGGCTGGAGATGCTTTACAAAATATTAAGTAACGTGGTTATACCAATGATAATTGCTATTATAAAATTGAAGGCATAGTAAAAATCTTTATTAAAATATGTTTTAGTAATGAAAATATGATATTTTGATGATAGTATCACAGAACTGCTGTATTTTTTATTCTTGACAAACATTTCCTGAGCTTTTACACGCACACATTCAAATAAACTAAACTTAGACAAGCACAAGAACTGTAAGAGTTTAAAAAAAAGTAGTTTCAAGAAAGTTTGCCTAATCAGGTGTAGTGTGACGCCATCTTTGACCACGTCGCTTAACATTAAGGGCTAAGGTCAAACGTCACACTGAAATATGTAAAAAAAGCTTCAGAATGGTGTAAGAAAAAATAAGTACCTACCAGCAATAAGTTTTAACTCCTTTTTTACATCTTGCAATATAGCGTTTAAGAGAGGATGTGGTCGATGGTGGCGCCACGCTATGCTTGGATTAGGAATTGACTTTCAAGTGAGGAACGCTACTTCTGGAAATACGAAAGTACGTCATCAATAAATGAGATTTTCTTCTTTTAAATAAAAAGAAACCTCGAATAACGTTGGTCTCTCTTTAGTAAGCCTTATATTTTGACCTATTTTCAGAAGTAGGTAAACAGTTAATGGTGTCGATTCGGTTTTGCATTCTCTAAACTAAACTAAGTTTGACAGGTCTAATGGCTGTCTTTTTCTAACCACTGAAGTTAAAAACGTTAGTTTAGTTTTAGAGAATGCAAAACCGAATCAACACGATTATTATGCCTTTTTAAATCGTTAATCGAAGTACATCTACAAAACTCGTACACACTTGTGCTTTGTTCATAAAACATATTCGTTATTAAATTTTCAGAAATTGAAAACACGAAGGTTCGCCTGAGATCATTTTTTTTTTGCATATTTTTACAAGATTTGTATATTTTTTTTGTCATTTATTTTAATAATCTACGTAACGAAATAATTATCTAACAACTAAAAGAATTAACCTACAAATTAATTGAAAATTTATATGTACCTATGGCGATTGACTTTTTTATTTTAAATTTTTTTTTTCTACCTCTAGACGAGTCAGCTGTACAGCAAATATGAAATAATATATTAATTAATGTACACACACATGTACATGTGTGTTGTGTGTATGTGTGTGTTATATATACCCTATTTTAATACCTACTTACATTTAGTGCTAGTTCAGACACGGCGGATTCCGCGCGGAACACTAACCGCGCGTTAATACGCGCGGACCTTGTTTTAACGGCCATGTTCTAGCCGCCACTCGACCGCAGGATAATAAATTCGCGCGGCTGCCGCGCGGAGCTGTTACTATGACGTGTCTCGGCGCGTTCAGTTGCATCGTGGATTCCGCGCGTATCGGATGAGTGAATTTTCGTCAAATGAATTTATTGTCATTCTTAAATAGTTAAAAAATTTGGTCTCAAAATTCCTCAACTTTGGATATAAAGACACAAAATGACCAACCGATCACGCAAAATTGGATGCACCCAATACTGCCGTTTTTTTTTACGGAGAAGTAACAAGTACACACATATTGCTTCTTCGACTTCCATTATTGAAATGAAGCCGCTGTCACCCTCTCACTCCGCACATCCACCCGCGCCTGTCTGAACAATTTCAATACTCGCGGATACGAACCACCCGGTAAGTGTACCGCGCGGAATCCGCCGTGTCTGAACTAGCTCTTATACAATATGCTAAGAAACATTGTACATATTAGTAAATAAACAAATTATTATTTCATAACGCGACATAAATTATTCTACTTTACAAAACATTTTAAGGCTACTTGGCTTGTCATTTTGTTAATTGTAATTTATTTATAATTGTATAATTAATCTGTGGTTTACAGACAACACTGTACTGTCATAATCATAAATCAAAATATTGCATGTCCTAGACCCTAAGGTTCCCGAAAAATTTATGACTACAATCTAAAATTGCTGTCAATTCGGATTTGAGTTCTTTAGAACTGAAATAAATTTGATAACTCCAAAAGATTCGTTGTCCTTTTCTAATTTGGGTAATTAGAAAAGCACAGCACTAGTTTTAGCATCAAAACTTGTTGAATTTTAAAGAAATCACTTCAAAATCGACACCTTTTACGAAAATATTATTACAAAATGTTTATTTACCAACATCACTCTAAACATAAAACTTTTCGGTGGACATTTTTTTTTACATTTTTTTTCGAGCTCAAACTTTTCTGACTCTTTTTTACGATCCATCCTCAGATTGAAGTTGTCCATCCAATAAAATGAAATACCGAAAAATATAAAGAGAATTGTGTGAATTGTTTATGAATGGGTATTTTTTTAATCATTGGTTAGATAACTGTCATCCGTAGTGCAATTCTAATTCACTCGGAAAGATTCCGTGTCGGATTCGACGTCACTTTCGCTACACGGAAACGTTTTCCGAGAGCAAATAGGTGGCAGAAACTTTGAGCAGCTGATTTGTCAAATTAGATGTCCGTTTCCAAATTCAGATCTGTGATCGCGTCTAAAAGATTTTCGCGGAAACTTTTCCGTGGTCGGAAGAGTTTCCGAGTAAATTAGAATTGTTGGTCATTGAAAGATCGCTCCTAATAGAAACTTAAAAGCTATACAATTATGGAATAGTTCACTCATCTCCTCTTAAAAAAATAATCACAGTAGAATGCTATTGGACTTAAAGCAAGGGCGACGTTTGCCCCTATTTGTTTTAAAAAAAAATATTAAAATACTTAAGTTACAAAGTTTAAAGCTCTCGATTGATAAAATAGGGCTTCGAAGGGGCAAATTTCGCTTTAATGAGGATGCGTACTTTTAAAAGAATAATGATTTAATAAAATGTATAAAAAAAAATACAGAAAGTCAAAATTTACGTGAACTGTTCGGACTTGAGTTTTAAATGTTTTTATTTTTTATTTTTATGTAATAGAATTAGCAAATAAGCTGACGGCCCGCCTGATGGAAAGCGGTCACCGTCGCCTATGGACATCTGCAACACCTGCGCCTCTAGCCAAGATGCATTCTGCAATCGTTGACGCTAATAGAAAACAAGAAAAAGTATTGGTTTGACATATTTCTGACCACGTGACTTAGCGTTGAAATATGTCAAACCGATACTTTTTTTCTTGTTTTCTATTAGCGTCAACGATTGCAGAATGCATCTTGGCTAGAGGCACTGGGGAGTTGCCGATGCGTTGCTGACCTTTAAGAACTCTTTTTACACCCATCTTGAAGGAATGCAATCTGTAGCACTGCGGAAACACTTGTGGGGAAGCTCATTCCACATCTTGCAACGAAAAAATCAATTTAAATTAATATAGGTAAAAAAAAATAATTTTATAAATATCAAATGCGATATTAAAATGCTGTCTGAACGTTTGTATATTAAAAAAAAAATTGAATTTAAACAAAAAGTGCACATCCTCATTTCTTTTCAGTATTTATCTATATTTTTTTTTGTTTTTTAATACTTGACATTAGAAATTCGAATTATCTGTATTCTGTATTACCACTAGAACCGACTACGAAGCAAAAGGGCTGCGAAAGAATTAAATCTCATAATAATCAGTCCAGCAAAAGACAAATTTTGAAGCACCAAAATCGCCGACTGATTTTTCTCACGAAACATTTTTTTTAATGAAATAAAAAAATATGTGTACAGTTTCCAAAGATGTATATTTTCGAATTTGTATACATTAAAGGAGTTAAAATGTCAGAAATGCATTATTATTATTATTATAAAATATATATGAGGGGTCCGAAAATAGCGATCAACTGAAACAAAAATTAAAATTTCAAATTTGAACATAAATTGTTCAGGTATTTTTGAGTAGAACCGAACTTGTCCAGTTAGTTTTGACACTGACAGTTATTTTCAGACCAAAATATATGTAATACTTTTTACGTCGTAGTCGTTCTAAGTTTTTTTTTTTCAATATTTAAAACTTAAAATAACTTAAAACTAAAACATGCGCACAGACACTGGCTCTGAGACATCCCCAATTTTCCGAGTTCCGTAGTTAAAAAAATAAAATGGAACCTTTTTTGATCACTGTGTTTTGACTGTTTCAAAAGTGGGATCAGGTATTTTTTTAAAACTGGATTTTACTTATTTCTAATATTATTTTCTTAAGTACGCTTGAAAATTAAAATGCTTCGTAACACAAGAGTGAGATGGTAAGAAACATACACTTGTCTCTTTTTAGTCTTCTTTGCAACTAAAGGTTCGTTGTTTGATCCAAAGGCCAAGTTAAAACTATAGTCAAAAAATTGGTCGTCTGTAAAGTCGGTTTACTGACGATAGTTGAACGTGACAACGTCGATTGGCCGATTGTGCTTCTTTGTCGCTCGTTCCGCGCTCTCGCTTGCACTTCAAGCCTTACATGGAACGCTTCAGAGCGAGGTAACGCCGCAGAGCGAGGTAACGCCGCAGAGCGAGGTAACGCCGCAGAGCGAGGTAACGCCGCATGAGTCATGTTTTTTCGTGCATGCAGCCGGCTCTATCGAATTATAAGACGTTGTCACGTCAAAAATGTACTGTAAGTTTAAAACAAGTTATTTTATTTATTTTTTTACATTTTAACTATAGTGAACTTTGCCCGTGGATGAAAACATGCTCATAGTGACGAGGTGGGCCAGTCATTTGCGCAATGGTAAGCGCACCTGTGGAAGCTGATTTTTAATCTTTATAATTTATTTTTTGTATGATTATATGTAATTCGTAAAGCATTTAGTTTTCAAAGCTGACCAATAACATATGAACAAAAGTGTTGATTGATTTTTGTCTCCCATTTAAACGCCTAGAAGCTGTCTAGAATGTAATGTGTATACATTTTCAAAATGTTTTTTTCCTGCTGAAATTATTGCTTTTTATCAATTTTTTTTAAACTTTTTGCAAAGTTTACCAGTGAAATGTTTTTGGTAAAGTCAATTTCAGTCAAATGAAGGCAAAGTTGGTGAACAACCTGGTTTCAATAACTGTTCTGACTGACTCAAGGAATTTTCAACCTAGATTCAAGTTTTCAAGACTCTAGGTATTTTCACCCGAAGTCGAGACTTATTCAACTAGCATTCAATTAAATCTGTCAGTTTTCAAATATTCTACCAAAAGTTTTCAAATCATCAGCCAGATTTTTCAAATTTTCTGCTGGTGTCCGAATGAGTGGCGACCACGAACCGGAACACGTTCTGTAGGTAGGCATCCCACTAGGTGGAGCGGGGACATTGTTAGAGTCGCAGGGAGCCGATGGATGCAAATGGCTAATAGCCGTTCATGGTGGCGTTCAAAGGGGGAGGCCTATGTTCAGCAGTCTCCTTCCGGCTGATGATGATGATGAGTGGGCGTCTACTAGGCGTTTTCAAGAAGACGTGAGGCTGAGGGTGCTAATTGTCGCAGTAGACCGGAAGTACGGGGCTGCGTGGCCAGTCGGATGTCTCTTCGCTCTCGCTTGATTCACTGCCTGATCTGTTTAGAAGAAAGATGGAAATGGTTATTAAATGAAACTCATTTTAATCTTCACTGAAATGAAGAACAATGGCCAAAACGGACCTGATATTGTATGAAAACGAGCTATGTACGAAAAATCATTGTTCAGCGATTTTTGTGTCGTTGACTTTACCTAGATTATTTTTAGCTTGATTCAGTTCATACCTGTTTCTGGTGGGCGTGACTTCGGCCGCGAAGTTCTGCTGCTCTTCAATGGTGGGGAGGAGTGACGTCAGCCGGTCAGTGGGGCGGAGCACCTGTTAAAATAAACAATGGTAACACTGGTAGCGGAGTTTGCTTAGTTATTGTATAATAAATTGTCATAAGATGTGTCACATTTTGGTGCCGTGACCAGGATCTCTTAATAATGTGATCATTGGTAGATAAGAGTTTAGGACTACAAAGCAGTTTGATGAGGAGGTATTATCCTATCCTACTTCCCACTTATATTATACATGCGAACATTTGTGTGTGTGTGTAAATGTCTATTACCACGTATCACCGTAACTACTTAACCGATTTTGTTGAGATTTGGAATGGAGATAGCTTATACCCTGGATTAACACATAGGCTTTTTATCCCGGAAAAAGGTTCCTGCGGGATAACGGAAAGACGCGGGTGAAACCGCGGGGCGCAACTAGACTTGTAATAAGTAAATTCATTGGAAGATTATTTCTTTCTTCTACATCAAAACAGCGTTTCACCTGACGGTCACCTGACGGTTTGCTAAGTGACAATGTGGTTGAAGCTACGCTACACCTGGATTGAGTATTGACAATTTAAATTTTACGGTAAGTTATAATAATACAAAAGTAGTTCGAAGTGTTACTGCTAATACCTACCGTATATGTCGACAAATATTGCTGGCTGGATGGAAATTTTCAAGAATGAGTTAGAAAATGCGACAACTACATTGTTATTGACAAAGCTGATGTAAATATTGACGACTGAAATACCATCCGCATGAAGCATTATAAAAAAATACTATCGCTCCTTAGCCAAACGAAGCTTTACAAAACATTGTTCGCTTGACGAAAATATTGATGGCATGACACAAATATTGATGTTTCACAAAAATATTGATGGCATGGTAAAAATATTGATGCTTGATGCAAATATTGATGCTTGACAATTATTCACCTTCAAGGTACGTTCGGAGAGTCTCCACACGAGGCGTTGCCGCTGCGGCTGCGCAGATCGCGCCTCGTACTGAGATACTACGTGACGCACGCGGTTTCGGACGCTAAGCAGAGATGCATCTGACATCTGGAAAACAAATATTTGTTTGTAAAATGTAACTAATACTGTACAAAATATCAAAATTGGTCCAGCTGTTTTAGGTCGATTTTTTTTTGTTAAAATTTTACTTGTTTTGAATTGCAAAATGATTTGGTTCATAATTCCTACTTCCCTACCTACTTAATATTATAAATGCGAAAGTAGCTCTGTCCGTCTATCTATCTGTTAATATTCATGTTTCCATATCCCAACGTGCACAACCAAACAAGAGAAATCTTAGTAGTAAAGCTCATATAAAATATCGAACTATTGGATGACAAAAAAAGCTTTAGCTTGGGATTTAGTGAACTTGCTCCAATTCAATCAATTAGTTAATAAGAATAAAATTGTCAATGTGATCGCGCCAAAAAAATTACCGGGCGGCCGTTTCTTGCCTGTTCTGTTGCCGGCGCAAGGAGGTTGGAACAGGCGTTGCTAGTTTTAAGTTTGACGTTTTAAAGTGATCACAATGTATCCTATTAAATAAAAAACTTTAGAATTTTATGTCTTTCACCTAGTGAACCGATTTAAATGAAATTTGGTACAGAGATAGTCTAGACCCTGCGAAAGGACACTTTTTAGGCTACTTTTTATCGCGATAAACTGTAGCTCACGCGGGTAAAACCGCGGGGAACAGCTAGCAGGTTATATACATACATGGCAGTGTTGCTGCACCTGTCTCGCGAACTCATAGATGTAGTAAGCGTGCTCCGGCACGTTGGACGAGTGCGACCACTCCACCAGCTGTTGTTCTGTCAAACAAACAAACAAGCAATCTATATACATATATACGACCGTATATATAGCGATGGTGGCCGAACGGTCAGGCGTGCGACTTACAAGACGCAGACACCGAGTTCGAATCCTCTCGGCCCCGCACCTATGACTCAATAAGTTATGTGCGGATGTACCATCGGTCAAAACGGTGAAGGAAAGCATCGCGAGGAAACCGGCATGTCCAAGAACCGCAACATTCAAGGGCATACGACATCTACCAACCCGCATATGGCCAGCGGCAGCGTGATAGATTACAGCCCATACTCTCTCTCTCTCTGAGAGAAGGCCAGAGTCCCAGCAGTGGGAACGTAATCGGCTGATGATGATGACTTACCAAGTTTATGATAGAGCAAGACTAGCGCAAGTTCGCTGGTTCGCGCGTTGGCGCACTGAGCGTCACACGCCACGATCTCCAGAAGTTTCACTAATTCGCTTTCCTGTTGACAATATTAATTCCATTAGGGTTGGAGGCTTGATGAAAATATTGACCGCTTGACGCAAATATTGACGCTCAAAATGAGTAACTAAAATTTCATACAGCTAGAAATTTATGTTGTCTAAGAACTTTATCATAGAAAATGAACTGTATGAAAGTGATGCCTGAAGAAATATTGACGTAAGCTTTATCGATGACATTCGTCAAATGGGGGGTTTATTTGACAATATATACTGATGGTTTAGTGAAATGCTCGGATATAGGAACTTTCCAGTTTAATCTGCTGATAATGGGCTGATGATGATGATCCTAGATTCGCAAAAAACATAAAACAGTTTAACACAAATCTTGATGGCTTGACGCAAATATTGACGGCTTGACGAAAATATTGACGGCTTGACGAAAATATTGACTGCTTGACGAAAAAAGAAATTACCTGGCAACAGCTCGGCAGCGGCAGTTCCTCCGTCTCGCCCAGCATCAGCAGCTGGCGTAGCAGCCGCAGCCAGTGGAGAGGCGTGACACGGCTGACGCCGGGCGTCAAGCATAACTTGTCGACTACGATGCGGGACATCCGGGACACGTCACCCGCCGTGCAAGCCGATTGGGAGATGGATACTGGAGGGGATGAAATATTATATCTAACTATCACATTATTATTATAATAAATTAGCTTATAGTTTTATTAATATTTTCTTTAACATATACACTACTGCTCGCTCACTCACAAACACACACAGAATTACACTCGTATACATACACAAGACACGCATACTTATTTTTGCCTAATAAGAGTTTTTTTTACTTACCTAGATTAGCAGCAACAAACATACCAAAATCTTTTACACCTCGCAGCAGCGCACTTCAGCAACATTCAGCCAAGTATTTTTTCTAATAAAGTTCACGTTGCTTACCCAGTTCTTCAATGGAGACGTTGCGCTTGACGTTGTTTTCGGCTGCGAACTCTTCGATGGCGATGTTCACGCAAGACACGGTGATGCACGGCAGGTGAGACGGACGGACTTTCATCTTTGTTAGGAACCTGGAAGGCAGAAATGAATAATAAATACATAATCAATAAGAATTTCAAATACTTAAAACTAGCCAACATGTTGATACTACTATCCCACGTCTGATATGTAAATTAAACTCACCTATCGAACAAGTTGACTGCGTTGATGAGGATATCGGCTGGCAGGTCGTACCACACCTTGAGACAGCGCATCACGTGTGCTGCGCCGTCTCGGGCGCCGGTCGTCACCTCACCATTCTGGAAGAAAAGGTATGTTTCAGAAACCTGTGAAGCGCTAAGAACATCTTGGACCCTATTCTCGTGATTGCCTCGGATACTCTACCGAAGGTTAATTTGAATAGTTTTTCTATCGTTTAACTGTAATAAGGCAAAGTCTTGGTAAGTCTTCTTCCTAAACAAATCCTTACCTCAGATTCACTAGGTAGCCAAAGGCTTGGTAACTAATTGCGTGCTCAAATCCTTACCTAAGATTCATCAGGCAGGGGGGGTTTTGTATCTCCTTAAGTCCAAACCTCGCATTTATTAGATAGGAACTTTTGTTCCTGCTCAAATACCTTACCTTAGATTCATTAGGCAGGCAAAGTCTCGGTTGGAACTTGGGTTCTAACAACAGGTACTCGTTGAGCGCGGCGTATAGTTCGGCGCGGTCAGGCGTCCTCGGTGTGGAGGCCGACGTACTGGCGTCAGCATCCGGGTGCCTCGCGCCCGCTCTCAACATGATCGGGCTTTTCGGGCGGAGGGTGAATCGGCACCTGGGGGAGGGACTGCTGTTAGGGGATTGTGCGTGTGTAATCGATTTGAGAGGTGGTGGTTGGACGATGTTGTGTGCGATGATGATGTATCGATTTCGATGATCTGATGGCGTAAGTGTTTTTTTTAACATTGTTTTTTCCATACATGAGGCGGCCGATTGGCTATCGCCCGATCGGCCGTCCCAGGTATCGCTGGAAAGTCGAAGTCACAAGGAATTTGCGCGAGCTCAAGGTGGAGGACTGGTGGGAGGTGGCGCAGGAGAGACCGAAGTGGCATCTTTTATTATCGCAGGCCAATCAGCACTGAGTTTGTGTCGTTCGTTAGGCTATATTAGTTAGTTTTAATTATTAATTATTTCTTATTGTTTCCCACAGTCTAATCTAAATTGGAAACCAGTCTAATAGAAAACAATTACCAACCTAATGACCCAATTAAAGGTTAATTAGAATCACCATGAGATACTTAATTTGAATGTTGTAGTGACTTACAGTTACTTCATTAGTAATAATGTAAACAACACGTTTACTGAAACCGTTGACGGTGAAGTGACCTTTGCTCCTGGTGTTTTAGCTTAGATAGAGTCTGAACTTGATAGCGCGAGTTCATCTACTTTGAATGTGCTAAGTTTGAGCTAAGCTCGTTACTCTAGCTGCATAATTCAGTCTGATCCCGGTCGGCTTCGCAGTAGGACGTATATATAAAAATTGCCAATTGCCCTAGTTTTTTAACTTATAGAAATCGACTCACGGTATCGACTTCGATCTATATTTTCTGTGTTATTCAAATTTTGATCTATAAAGTTATAGGTACTTAGTAGTACCTAAAACATTTCACAAACTAGGAATATCGCTAGGTTTTGTTCACCTAAAATAGAAGCTTACTTTTTGTTGTTAGAACTCCTTGTACAATAAAAAATTTGGTACTTTATATCTTTCCACGAGTTTTATATCTGCCATATTCGTGCGTGCCTGCGTGACATTGGCAAGTATGATTTGTATATCATGCGTCCATACGAGATTCTTTATATCCACTCTATTATCAACGCTTTATATTGGGTAAGATAGTGACGAGAGCACGTTTGTAGAATGAGATAACAGGGTTAAAAATCATCATTAAAACTGAGTTCAGCAGATAAACTTACCTATGCGTGCGCAAGAGCAAGCAGCGGCTAGATGTCGTTGTATATGCTCGCGCCGATCCCCCCAAGGCTCGACTCCCGACGGTTGTAGCGACCGGGCGCGAAGGCCCTAGTACCTGACCACAAGAGAGCGCTGTCAACGCACTGCGGCCAAAGCCGGGCGCTGGAGGTCAGCAGATTTAGGAAGGGAAAACAGGAAGAAGGATTGGAGTACAAATTTGATTCTGCAAGTGCGTCTGAAGATAGTATGATATCGTCTAAATAGACGACTGAAAATGCGATTCAAAAGTGTCTTTCTGACACTTAGATAGAAAATACTAAGAACGTTGACGTTTATTCTTGCTGATAAATACTGTTAAAGTTACTTGGTATACTTTGGACTTTCTTTGACTAAATAAATAAAATAAATTATAACAGATGGGGATTTGGAGAAAGGCGGCGATCAGATCTAGGATTAGGATGGGATGTAAACCACACAAGGTTACTGGGTACAATGTCTTGTTGAAAAACAATTGCCCAGCCGCCTTTGAGCGTCTCTGTGATGTTGCAGGTAGTCAGATACGTACAGCAGTGGTTGAGCACTGACTGTAGGCCAAGTGCACTGTACTCTTCCGAGCCACAGCGACGGCAAAGCTTTGGGGAAAACTTATTTAGCACCGGTCTTATCCCTTGACCCGTAGTATACACCGGGTTATGCACCCTTGATACTATTTTTATGGGAACCGTCGAAGGTTCGTCGCAGCAAAGCGATAAGGTCTCTTCAAAGGGATTACAGAAACAAAACTCGTGTACAATTCGTATAAATTACCTGTAAAATTGTCATAATGAATATTGCGCACGAAATATAGCTATGATTGGTTAGTGATTTAGGTCAACCAGTGTGCTGCAAAAGACTAGAAAATTTTTACGATGATATATATCTCTAAATATAGATAAAGTACGCAGTCAAGAGTCAAAAAAGTACAACATTCCATAGATGAATGGTTAAAATAAAGATTTAAAATCATCATCATCATGTGACAAAAGCGAAATTTTCAATTACCCGAATCAGATGGCTAATTTTAATAAGCATTGGACTTTAAAGATGCAGATTCACGGTTCGAAATTACGATAAGCAATGTAAATGCGTATATTTTTTATTCGTAGATACTGTGATATAATCTAAGCCGTAAACATTATTTGGTTATGTAGTAATGATAACCGATGATAAGAATGAATGACATTCAGTTACTAATATTGTTACTTCAGGTATAATGAACCTAGATTAGGTTATACATGTTGATGAAGACAATGAACGGAATACTCAAAAAGAAAAGAAATTGAATGACACTTAAAGATTTCTTTTTATATCTGACGAGTGTATCATTACAAAAAAGGCACAAAATTATACATTACAAAAGAAAAAAAAACTGACTGCGCCAAAATAAAGTACCCCATGTCACTCCCACAATAAACACGCACCTAATGACACCTCATATGTTAAAATCCATCCAGCCATTAGGCCTATAGGCCGTGTCAAATAAATATATATACATACACTTAAAAAATATAACCCGCCTTCTTTCGCTGTCAGGTAAAAAGGCAACGCGCGTCGTGCGTGCGTCTACTCTCACCTCAACACGCATTTCGCGCGTTCCTTTTGACATAAGCAACATTAAAATATGACATCTTTGTTGGCGCGTCGCTAACACATAAGTAAATTGCGATAACAACACTGTCCAATTATTATACGACCTTGTTTAAAATTCAAGGCGTTTAAAGTGTCAATGAAGAATATCACCAGGTACCTAACTACCTACGTGATCCACTCGTATTACTCTATACCAGTGCTTCCCAAAGTTGACTAGACCCAGTCCTGGATTCATAAATGGGCCGTATAGGCCGCGGCCTAGGGGCGGCAGATTTCAGAGGACGGTCACTCGATTTCAGACGGTAAAAGTCAAACACGTTCTCTGGTTTTATCATGGTTTTACATACTTTAAATAAATCCCTATAGAAGAAACTATAATATGGAAGAACATAAACTATGATGATAATATTATAGATGATTTTGCTATTAAAAATTCCCGCAAAAAATTGAAAATCTTGTTTCTTTTTTACACTCTTTCACTTTTGACTAATTCATCCGTTTATTAAACTTTAAGGCATCCTAAACGTAGTAAATTACAATAGAAAATTATTATTTTAGAACGGGAAAACAGAAAAAAAGGGAAAAAGTGGCCTACACACATAAAAAATATAAATTCGGCACTGACTAGACCGCGACCAAAAAGTTCCTGATTCGGGACCAAAATACTTCACCAAAACACTTTCTGAGATCTAACACTAAAATAGGCACTGATAAAACAATCATCTAAATTAAGCTATTTGCTATAACAATTCACATAGAACAAATAATAATTAGCTTTTGAGTAAACATATTTGCTAAATTTTTAATAATCAACTTATGGCAATTCATTAAAGCAATAAACAATACAAATGTTTTTTTTTAATTTGACCCGCCAATTATCAAACTTTTTAAAGGCATCATTTTGCTAGACTAATATATTTAGCCGCCATTCAGTCTACTTTCTTTTTTAATAAATCCGAGTCTCTCCTTATTTTGCTTTTATAATCACTTTTTTAAACACATTCAAAATAAAAATCCGACATTGTTTATTGCTGTTATTTTCATGTAGTTTCGCGTAAGTTTTATTTTGACGCAAGTATGTTATTGCTTTCGCGATACGCTGTCATCGACCTGAAAGTGTTTTGCCTACGACAAAAACATAGATTAATGTTATCGTTTAGTTCTACTATTAACTATGGTAAAACAGCTGTTCCAACGCGTTTTGCTTTTATCTTTTCGGCCAGCTAGTGTTGTGACGTTTAAAGGTCGTCGGCCTCCTTAGCTTGTTTTTTTTAATGTGACATTGGATAGGTGATTTACAGACGACACCAATCCGTCAGCCCGAAAGGCAAATTAGCTAATAATATAATATTTTTTTAATCGGCGAGTGAAAAGATATGTTAAAATATCTATAGAAAAAAATATAAGTCCCGAGGCAGGTCGCTAGTTATGTAATAATATGAAAGGGAAACGACATTTCATTTTTTTAAACCTACGCTCATCTGACGGCAATGTCAGTTAACAGTTTCAATGTTCATCCGGTGATAAAATACGAGATTAGCTAATTTATAAAAAGTATAAATTGCTAGGAGTTGCCATGTAAATTAGTCAGTTTATCGCGATAAAAAGTATCCTATGTCCTTCCTCAGGGTTCAAACTATCTCTGTAAAAAATTTCATTTAAATCGGTTCAGTAGTTTAGGCGTGAAACTTTCGCATTTATAAAATTAACAAAATAGGGATTATTTCCTAAATTTATGCTTATAATTAATGACCAGCCCACCTCCACTTCGGCTTGCGTCAAAAATAACCGTTAAAAAATTCAAACATTACCATATGTGCCCGCTCAAATATTTAATAACTGCTCTGTTAGAAAACGATAAACAAAGATGGCGTCTGATTATTTACGAACGTTCCAATTTCTTAGTGTCTATATTTGGTCGGAACGAGAAGCGATAGCGGAGTGAGGGCAGCTAGTTCAATAAACTTAGTAAATAATTCACTAGACATTTTACATGAATCGTTTGAAACTAGAAAACTAGGTTTCAAAATTAAACAAAATTAAATCTCTTCACTTTTGCGCTATTTTTTGTTTTACATTAAGGCCCATTTGCAGCACCGATTTAAAAATCAATTCAACTAAATTCAATTCACTTGTCAAATTCGGATTTAAGGTTTAACATGTTGTGCAAGTCAGTCTTACACGAAACAGTTCGCCTGGCTTGCTACTCTGTCATCTGAAAAAAATGACGATACATCGGTAATTTTCACTCGTTAGTTACCGAAACTGTTCAATAATATCGTTATATTTTTCCACTTGCCCATCCCTACCCTTGTGAGAGATGTAAAAAAAGCCTGAGAACGAATCGATAGAAATGTTTACGTAAGTTCTTGTTATTATCTATCTGCATAATTTGAAAACAACAAAACGAAGTGACCTTTCAATAAACAATAATTCGTGATTATAAAAATATGCGCATTTATATTTTATCGAATAATTTTTGGGGTATTGCGCAGTTGCGTCCTCTCCATAAAGTAGGACGAGCCGATTTGTACTGGATCAAAGCAATATATTTAATAAAACATTTACCTATTTATTTCCTTAGACTAGGTACTCAGCTCTCCAAAGAGTAGGTATTAGAAAATAGTTAATTGTTATGCAAGGCTGCAAAGTTGTTTTTTGGCGCGAGTACTTGTATTGAAACCTGAGCAAGCGAAGGGTTCTAGGATTCAAACAGAGTCCTAAGCGTAGCGAGGGTTTCAAAGGTACGAGACGCAGAATAACTTTACTGCCGAGCGAAACACACAACTTTTCACCTCACTACAGCGAGAAAAATTTATAGGTGCAAGAAAAACATAAGTTTTTTTCATGCAATCATGCTGACCAGTGCGGTTATTCAAATAGTGAGGTTGTCGCACTGACATGGGACAAATATTTATGCATTTTCAGTGAACTGTGACGGTATAGAATATGTTGGAATATGAAACTTTCCATGCTAGCGTGCAAAATGCACTTATGCACTCAGATTTCGAATGATAAACAGAATCATTCCGAGCTTGTGACGTGAAAACAAATATAATAGATACTGTCGTGTCACAAGCGATAAACCGAGATAAACCGAGGCCCAGAATTAAATTATGAAGTTCAAAGTGGGTTGCCAGTTAAAAATAAACCGTGTCGCTTCACCCTGACCGAAATTCTTAAGGCCTGGGTCTCGGTAACAGAGGGCTTTAGGGGATACCTCATTCCGATCCTGTAACGAAGTGTTACAAAAATAACTAACTAACGCAACTATACAGGTACAACGCTAACAGGTAGCAGGTAGCTTATTTAATTTATACGTTCTGATGATACAGTCATGCTCACGAAAGTGACTTTGCTTGCAGCGGCATCATGTGTCGGGTCGCCCTCTTCCCTCTCATATGGTCGAGGAGAGCGATGGCTGGCACATGCGTCAACTCGTGAACGGGTGCTGCTTGTGGGGTCTGGTCTGCTTTGGTTGTGATCCCGCAACTCGTTAATATTCACGTTCCCATATCCCAATGTGTACAACCAAACAAGAGAAAAGAGATGACAAAAAAAAAGCTTGGGATTTTAGTGAACTTGCTCCAATTCAATCAATTAGTAATAAGAATAAAATTGACAATTTGATCGCGCCAAAAAAATTACCTGCCGGGCGTTTCTTGCCTGTTCTTTTACCGGCGTAAGGAGGTTGGAACAGGCGTAGCTAGTTTTAAGTTGACGTTTTAAACTGATCACAATGTATCCTATTAAATAAACACATTTTTGAGTTTGAGTTTGATACATTTTCTATGATTTAACTCTGATTATTTCAAAGAACGACATTGAGTAAAACCCTGTAACCTTACTTATATACATATACATTATAAAAATCTAGGTCACTTCAAGGTAAACCAGTCATGTGTAAGCTTTGAATATACGGAAGAGTAGATTGGTTTGGTAGGTAATAGGTGTTCAATGTGACGAACACATTATTTTTAACATTGAATCATATATTATAAGCGTGAAAGTTTGTGAGTATGGATGGATGGATGTTTGTTACTCTTTCACGCAAAAACTACTGAACGGTTCTGAATGAAATTTGGAATGAAGATAGGCTACTTTTTATCGCGGAAAAAGGTTCCTGCGGGATAACGGGAAGAAGTGGGTGAAACCGCGGGGTGCAGCTATTTATATTATGACAAAAAAGCTTGGGATTGTGGTGAACTTGCTCCAATTCAATCAATTAGTAATAAGAATAAAATTGTCAATGTGATCGCGCCAAAAAAATTAACTGCCGGCCGTTTCTTGCCTGTTCTTTTGACGGCGCGGCGTAAGGAAGTTGGAACAGGAGTAGCTAGTTTTAAGTTTGACGTTTTAAAGTGATCACAATGTATCCTATTGAAAAGGTGTGAATGTCTACAGCTTCCTCAATGCGAAAAAGTGAAATCTACATATGACAACTTTCAGTGTCGATTTGACTGCCTCACTGTTTCAACTCCTAATTTAGGTGCCAAAAAGCCTTCGATTTTATGATCCATAAACAGTGTGTCAGCCGACGACACGGGTCATCAGCTCGCACATCTGTATCTTCGGAACGAATGAGGCTACGGTGAAGTATTATAGCTCAAAATTTGAGGAAAAAATGATTGCCAAATAAAATAAAAAAATTAAGGTTCTAGCTAGAATACTTTTTGAGCTATGAGCTATAACAACTGTGTAAGCCGGCGACCCGTGTCACCAGCTCGCACATCTGTATCTCTAAAACGCGTGAAGATAGAGTTTCGCTGAATAGCTCAAACAAGGTTGTATAAATAAATACCTTGGCTGGGAAAGTTTCAAGTCTCTACATAGGATACTTATTGAGATATGAGCTAAAACAAGTGTGCGAGCCGGCGACACGGGTCCCCAGCTCGCACACCTGTATCTCTGAAACGCGTAAAGGTAGAGTTTCGTTTAATAGCTCAAAATGTAGGTCATAACTTTTCACTTTGACAACAAAATTTTGAACACCATAGACCCAGTAGTTTCAGTGCAAAAAGCAAAAAACTGATTCGCCGCCAAAAATTTCAAAATTATTTCCAAAACTTGTTCGAGCGTCGTGTTGCCGTTTCGTGCGCTACACCATTACAAGCGAATCTGGCCGTAAGGTATGAAGCAATAGGAAGCAATAAAGGTCATTTTAGTGTGGGTTCCAAAAGTCGCAGAGGTAAAAACTAAACTAATGCTATGGCCGCTCGACGAGTTAATTGCCTACTCTTGCGGTGATGCATAGGGTTGTCACTTTTGTTTTTAGTTTATAGCGATGATGGCTCAGTGATAGAGACGTCGGCTTGCGATCCGTAGGACGTGGGTTCGAATCCTGCAATGAGCTTGAGCTTTCGGTGAAGGAAAAAATCGTGATGAAACCATAGCTTGGTGGTAGGGTATTTTCTAGTACTCGCCTGGCTAGCTACCACCCTCTTGTTAAGAATCTGTCGCCAAGCACCTATCGGTGTGTTCCGGCAGCCTCACTTGAGAGCCAGTTCCCAGTCCAGGTGTAGCGTGGCGCCATCTTCGACCACATCGTCACTTAACATCAGGTAACTTGTGGTCAAACGCTACCCTGTAAAAAGTAAAAAAAAGTTAAATTAAATAATAGCTGAATGACCCGGCGAACTTCGTTCCGCGTAAGAGGCAATAAATGAGCAGATTATAAAATTAATGTAGGTATGTCAATAATTAGTTGCGCCCCGCGGTTTCACCCGCGTCTTCCCGTTATCCCGCAGGAACCTTTTTCCGGGATAAAAAGCCGGGTAGCCTATGTGTTAATCCAGAGTATAAGCTATCTCCATTCTAAATTTCATTCAGATCCGTTCAGTAGTAACAAACATCCATCCATCCATACTCACAAACTTTCACGTTTATAATATTAGTAGGATCGCATAAACTCGCATGAAACAAACACATCAACCGGTCAATTTAAATTTCATCCAGAGACAACAATACGTTTAGCTGTTGGTTTTGTTATGTAACACCATATCAGTTGCGTTCTGGTAACCTACCATGTATACAAATGAACGGCTAATTTTTTTTAATTCAAAAAATATTATCATATTTTAATTTGTACTTATTATCCTATTCCGAACGACGACATTTGGCAAAACGAGTGTGTGGATCCAATTCCGTTTATTCCAAATTACTTAAAATGAAGGTAAGTGAGTTTAGGTAACAGTAATAAATAATAATTAGCGATCGAGTGCGCGGGTGGAAGAGCGAGCGACACGGGCTTCGCGTCGCGGGCAGTACAGCAGACTGGCGAGGCGGCCGGCCGGCGGCCGCCGCGCCGCGGGCTGCGCGCGCGCAGGTACCTAGTCCACGTGGACTCACTACTACACGCGCAGCGGTGACGCGCCGCAGCTCGCGGTACGAACAATAGAGCGCGCGGCTAGGGATTCGTTTCCAATGCACAACTCAATGTAAACAAAGCGTTTAGATATTTCCTATATTTAAATATATAATATTATGTATGGGTATCTGTTAGAAAATAACTGTATATGTGAAATAAGTATTAAATATATATTATAATAATGTTTATGAATTTATGTATGTATATGTACTATGTGTGTATTTATCTAAGTAGTGTAAGTTTATAGATATGTAGTAGGTAGCCTACAGACAAATTCAACAAATCAACGATTATAAAAATCGGTCCAGCCGTTCACATGTTATAAGTGTTGTAACACGATTTTATTTTATTATATAAAGTACTAGCTGTTCCCCGTGGTTTCTCCCGCGTGGGCTACAGTTTATCGCGATAAAAAGTATCATATGTCCTTCCCCAGGGTTCAAACTATCTATGTACCAAATTTAATTTCAATCAGTTCAGTAGTTTAGGCTTGAGAGCATAAATATTCTGTATACTGCAAAATTATTCCCGCACTTCAGTGCCCGCCGCGTAACCTACCCGCTGCGCTGCGGCCACTGCATGGCCATGGATGGCGGTGCGGGGCGCGGGCGGCGCGGTGGTTTTATTTTCCATTAGATTGACATTTTAATTTCGTAATATCTTTTGAATGAAATGCCCGATTTCAACAATTCAAAAAGTAATCTACAGGTATTGAAACGATCTTGAATACGAAATGATTTATTTTGATAAGGATATATATATATAAAAGTATGGATAACACGGTCTGATTTTAGTCGGCATTTTTATCAACTTTTAAAAAGTAAAAAAGTAGTTTTAGTATGTTATCCTTAAGAGATAGACATATGCCATCGTGGACTTTTTTGTAGACCTGTATAAGATACACAATTTCGCCATACATCATTTTGTTATATCTCAAAGGGTTTAGGCAGCGTTTTCATTGAAAGCTCCCAGACGGCTTTTTTTTACCAAAAAAATAAGCCGTCTGGTTTTTTTTTTGGCTTTGTTCTTTTTGCCAATGTATACAAAAACTTGACAAATTATATCTTAAAACCTTCCTCGAGAACCACTCTATCTATTGGTGAAAACAGCATTAAAATCAATGCAGTAGTTTTTGAGTTTATCGCGAACAGACAGACAGACGGACGCGGCGCGGAGGACTTTGTTTTATAATAAGTAGTGATAGTGATGTTTTACCGGTTCATAAATAGGTTTTAAATAAAATACATTTGAAATATAAAAGACATATTTTATTAATTATATATATATTTTATTATAAACTATACAAATAAAGGGTCAGTGAGAGCAGCAGATCCGAGAGAGCGAGCAGTGTAGTACCTTCTCGAATGTCGAATGGATGCGATCAACCGCGTGGCGCAGCCCTATTGAGTTCCCGGCCGGCCCTAGTCGTTCCCAAAAACACCGACCGCGGCGGAAGCGGCTTTTGTCAAAGGAAAAGCCGAACCAATTATACAACGGCGATAGCATTTAACAACATACTTTAAAGAAGTTGTAATAAGGTCTATTTTTCTTCTTTATCCATTAGCCGACGCATTTACAAAGGATACAGAGTGCTTTTTTAACCACGACGGAATAGTACAGGATTCGATAAACCAAATTTGATACTTTACATATTTTATAACATATTTTATTTCGCTAAAAGTAAGAAGGGTTTCACGTCTGGTCGTCTCGGACTTCAATGATGGTGTGACCTGAAGGTGAACTTCAGAGACTGCTACTGGAACTCCTCGACGAGTAGCAAGCACTAAGTCTAAGCGAGTTTGGTTTGGACTCGCTTTGTTAGCTATTTACAGTGATGGATTTATACTAGGGCAGTCGGGGCTAGTGCCCAGGGCGGCAAATTTTCTAGGGCGGCAAAATTTGGAAAGTGAGATAAAATTTTCTATACAATATATAATTAACTAATTCTTATAAATAAACATTTTATCTTTCAAGAAATATAATTCAAGTATTATGTATCACATTCAAATTTTGTATATTATAATATAGGAAATTTAACTAAAACGATATCAAAACTATTAAAATAAAATTTAAGTCATAGGGCGGCATTTTCTTCAGTGCCCCAGGGCGGCACAAATTTAAATCCGGCCCTGGTTATTTAAGAAACTTTTATGAAAACTGCAGAAAAAAAAGATATTGATTATTTAAGTTCGTAGTGTCTAATGTAATTTTTTAACTTAGATGATGCTTGGATGGTTTGAACGCACTTCGCATTTTCTTTGCCATTATGCCATTGCCATTCCTTTTCACGCTTTGGAGGTCGGTCCTACTTAAATAAGTTATTAATTTACCAAACATAAACAAAAACGAATCTTTTTATTCTATGTACTAGCAAATTGATTAATATGTAGTTGTGTTCTGCCTACGTTACTAATTCAATAATACATACTAATTTTATTTCAGCTTTACTGGTTTCTTGGACAGCCCTTTTTCTAAATTTGTACCGTTGCCGCTATTTTTGGAAAATTATAATGACGTGACACTGGCAGAAATGTCCAAAGTAGACAATTGCCAAATATAAAAAAAAACTAGCAAATTGATTGTCACTGTCAGTGACATTGACAGGAGCGGGACATAGAGTCATAGACCATTGTTATGGATGCCCGCTTTTTGCGTCGAATCGATCTTCTGGATCGTAAATCAGAACCTAGTGAATCGATTATATTCGATCTCAAAATATCGTATCGTAATTATGTAAAAATAAATAAAAGTACACTACAGTATACAAATAATTATAGAACTCAAATCAGAAAATGCTAACTTACCCGACGATAAATTTAACAACATATTTCATCATAATATTATATTATTTTTTTACTAATTACAGGGTAGCGTTTGACCACAAGTCGCTTGATGTTTAAGGACGATGCGGTCGAAGATGGCGTCAAGCTACACCTGGACTGGGAACTGGCTCTCAAGTGAGGCTGCTGGAACACACCGATAGGTGTTTGGCGACAAATTCTTAACGAGAGGGTGGTAGCTAGCCAGGCGAGTACTAGAAAATACCCTACCACCAAGCTATGGTTTCATCACGATGTTTTCCTTCACCGAAAGCTCAAGCTCATTGCAGGATTGGAACCCACGTCCTACGGATCGCAAGCCGACGTCACTACCACTGAGCCATCATCGCCATAAAAATATTTCCTACTTTCATATATTATTGCTTTTGATTGATGTCACTCGTACTTAACTAAATAATCACATTCAATTTGTAAATGAGGCTTCATATAAATAGGTGCAGTGGTATAAGCGCGAAAGCGTAACAGACAGACAGAGTTACTTTTGCATTTATTATACATAATTATTAGAAGGAAAGTACCTACTTCCTTACTTGGGTACCACGAAAACAGAAGTTCATAGGAGACAGTATTTTGTTATATAGGTACATAAAAAACGATATATTTTAGCCAATAGTTTAAAGAATTTTGTATTTTTTTCTTGCATTTAACAATATAGTTTATGCATTGAGTAATAAGACTGCTTTGCCGATGCCGGTTGAATGTGTGCAAGCGTCGTGTTGCCGTCACGTTCACTACACCATTGCAAGCTTATTTGGCCGTAAAGTATGAAGCAATAAAGGTCATTTTAGCGTGGGTTCCGAAAGTCGCAGAGAGTGGGTCGCTCTTCCTCCTTTTTGGAAATCGGTTAATTAAATAAATGGTATCTACTTTCTCTCAATCTTTTTGAAAACAAATCAAACGTAAGCATAAAAAAAATACATGGCTAGAAAAATTAAATAAAAGTAGGCTCAAGTATTAATATTGGGGTCAGGGTGCTCGATGAAATGAAACTCTTGAGTGACTCCTTTCCATAAACTTGTGGACTGTATATTTAGGTTCCGATACAACACTTTGAAGCAATACCATTAAAACAGGATTTCTCTTAGCTTAAGTACAATTTTTGTGTCGGCAACTAGTGCCAGGCACCAGTGGGTATGACGCGCCTCTCGTCCAATCAGAGCGTCGCATGGCGCGCGCGCGATCTATATCGCTGTCCCGCTCTTGCGGGAGGTGCGTCTCTTTCTAATCACAGGTCAGCACATCGTGACATTTTCTAACTTAGAATTTACTAATGATGCTATACATTTATACAGGTATACATAAAGGCTATGTAGTATAATCTGCTACTTATAATAATTAACAAAAATCGACTTAATAACAATTGACAAAATCGACTTATCTATCCGTAACAATTAAGCTGCGTCAGTTTACTCATAATTTCGACGCCTAGCGAATCCGAATGTAGTAGTAGGACTCAATACCTAAAATAGATGCGCGGCAATTCGTTCTCGTGTACCTAACTACCTATGCGTCCGTAAAGAGCTACCCACTCTCTGCGACTTTCGGAACCCACGCTAAAATGACCTTTATTGCCTTAGTAATAAGACTGCTTTACTGAAAAATTCTGTTTGTTTACATTCCCAAAAACACCGACCGCGGCGAAGGCGGCTTATTTCAAAGGAAAAGCCGAACATATTATACAACGGCGATAGCATTTAACAACATATCTACTCTAACCCAGTTATAATAAGGTCTATTTTTCTTCTAATTATCCACTAGTCGACGCATATACAAAGGATACCGAATGCTTTTTTACCTACGACGAAATAGAACAGGATTCCTTGAAGAGCGACCTTCACCGAGCTGGTTAATGGTGAAAAGTATTCCATATCAAATTAAATAGGTGGGTATGCCAATAATTTTTTTGCAAATTGCAGTGCAGATTTTTTGGGATGGAGATAGCATACCTAATTATATAACTACCCTAGATTAACACATAGGCTACTTTTTATGACGGAAAAAGGTTCCTGTGGCATGACGGGAAGATACCTACGGGTGAAACCGCGGGGCACAACTAGTATTATAAATGCGAAAGTTTGTGTGTGTGTGGTGTGTGAATGTTTGTTATTATAATACCACGTATCACCATAACTTCTACACCGATTTTGATGAAATTCAAAATCTAGATAATTTAGGTATTGGATTAACACATGGGCTAATCTAATTATGAACAATAACCCTGAATGGGGTTAAATAGGAACAGAAAGATAGTTTTGTTTCTTCCCGTAAAACTACTAATTGAAATTAGATGAATTTGTTATCGCTACCTACCATAACCGTACCTACCGGTTGTTTTTGTTTCTAAAATTATATTTGGAGAACGAACGAAAACAGTTCTTTGCAAATTGTTAGCAAGCCCTTGGTCTTGGCTCTCAGTACAGGATCTAACCGGTTATTACCTACTCTCTCTGCGACTTTCAGAGCCCACGCTAAAATGACCTTTATTGCTTTTTATTGCTTCATACCTTACGGCCAGATTCGCTTGTAATGGTGTAGCGCACGAAACGGCAACACGACGCTCGAACAAGTTTTGGAAATAATTTTGAAATTTTTGGCGGCGAATCAGTTTTTTGCTTTTTGCACTGAAACTACTGGGTCTATGGTGTTCAAAATTTTGTTGTCAAAGTGAAAAGTTATGACCTACATTTTGAGCTATTAAACGAAACTCTACCTTTACGCGTTTCAGAGATACAGGTGTGCGAGCTGGGGACCCGTGTCGCCGGCTCGCACACTTGTTTTAGCTCATATCTCAATAAGTATCCTATGTAGAGACTTGAAACTTTCCCAGCCAAGGTATTTATTTATACAACCTTGTTTGAGCTATTCAGCGAAACTCTATCTTCACGCGTTTTAGAGATACAGATGTGCGAGCTGGTGACACGGGTCGCCGGCTTACACAGTTGTTATAGCTCATAGCTCAAAAAGTATTCTAGCTAGAACCTTAATTTTTTTATTTTATTTGGCAATCATTTTTTCCTCAAATTTTGAGCTATAATACTTCACCGTAGCCTCATTCGTTCCGAAGATACAGATGTGCGAGCTGATGACCCGTGTCGTCGGCTGACACACTGTTTATGGATCATAAAATCGAAGGCTTTTTGGCACCTAAATTAGGAGTTGAAACAGTGAGGCAGTCAAATCGACACTGAAAGTTGTCATATGTAGATTTCACTTTTTCGCATTGAGGAAGCTGTAGACATTCACACATTGAAAAGTACTATTGAATTTGAATTTGACATATGATGACATGACATAATATCAATCCAAAACCGCGAATAACGGAACAGGATCGATTATTAGTTTCGGGCGTTACCGTTAATGGGATTGGTTCTGTGGCCAATGATCTAAAATTAATATGATTATAATTTTCGGTAGTACTTATGCTGATAACCTACCTGCGCTAGATGTAGGTGCTTATGCTGATATATAAATTCTTTTAATATTGTCATATTTAGGTTTGTTATTGTTTGTCTCAATCAGCATAAGTTCATAGTTATATCTTATTTTTATTTTTTACTTTTTATTATACCTTACTTTTTCACTTAACACAAGGCTATGTTTGTCATATCTTACTTGAAAGTGTTTGCCAAGTACTTCCGCGGAGTGAGGTCCTGGTGACCTGTAATACAGGTTTTTTAAAAAACATACATCAGGCACCAGTCTCTGCAAAGCAGGTTTACTTTGATAACCTACAATTGTACTATGTCCATCTATATATGTGTATGTGCCTGTTTTGTTGAGAGAAATAAATACATTTTTTTTTTCGTGCGTTAGAACTTTAGAAGCAGATACCGCGTCCTATGACGTTCCACAGATATTTCTAGAGCTGAGGTTATAGGCATTGCTCGAAATATCGTTTCGCTTCGCCTTGACCAGTCGAGCGCAAAAAAGTGGGCAGGCGGCCATGGCTTTGACTCTGTGCTCTTACGAAGTAACAACTAATCGTTACGAAGACTATTACGTCGCTTTCATGAAATTCAGCAACATAATTCTTGTTGTTGTAGCTCTCATGCTGGGGCTACATTAACGTCAACGGAAATGGCAATGCCTATCATCGCCATACATATTGCGTTAATTATTAACGCAGTTATGTGAGTGGCTACACTTGAACGGTCAACGTGAATGCACTTGTGTTATCGGCTAACGTCGCCAATGTGAATGCCGTTGTCAAATAAATGTCGTGGCCACACTTATGTCAAACGTCAATCATCGCGCTATGTAACGGCATCTCCCGTTAGTGTGGCCCCAGTATCAGAATTTGCAAGTTGAAGTGGCAATGGGCAGGCCACATCGCTCGACGAACCGATAACCGACGGAGAAGAAAGGTTTTTGAGTGGCGACCACGAACCGGAACACGTTCTGTAGGTAGGCGTCCCACTAGGTGGAACGGGGACATCGTAAGAGTCGCAGGGAGCCAGTGGATGCAAATGGCTAATAGCCGTTTATGGTGGCGCTCAATGGTGGAGGACTATGTTCAGCAGTGGACTTCTTCCGGTGATGGTGGCTGATGAGTGATGATGACATTATTTCTAAATACCTAGTTGATTTGGTTAACTAAAAAGTTTCCTAAAATGAGTTAGTAGGTAAATAAGGCACCAAAGAGTTTTAAAAACCACCGACTGAATATAATGGAACGTTATTAAAAAAATAATTACCACGTATAGTGCGATTTTTCTTTTTAAATCTACTCTAGTTGTTGTATTTCGTAAGCCTTCGCGTTTTGAATATTCGCAATCTCATCGTAAGCGACCATGAAATCAGAAAGGTTGGATTAACATTGTGAACTGTACGTACTTTACGTGAATTAAAACCATTCTAACGCTTCCATCCTATCCTACTAATATTATAAACGATACGTCCCCAGGCAGACAGCAAAAGTCTTGCCAAAAAAGTCTTCTCAAAAAAGAATCATCATCAGCCTTTTACCTTTAACTCGTTAATATTCATGTTCCCATATCCCAATGTGTACAACCAAACAAGAGAAATCTTATTAGTAAAGCTAAATATAAAATATCGGACTATTAGATGACAAAAAAAAGTTTAGGATTTTAGTGAACTTGCTCCAATTCAATCAATTAGTAATAAGAATAAAATTGTCAATGTGATCGCGCCAAAAAAAATTACCTGCCGGGCGTTTCTTGCCTGTTCTTTTGCCGGCGTAAGGAGATTGGAACAGGCGTAGTTAGTTTTAAGTTGACGTTTTAAAGTGATCACAATGTATCCTATTGAATAAAAATGATTGAATTTTGAATTTTTGAATTTTACGTTCCCACTGCTAGGACTGGCCTTCTCTCAGAGTGACGGCCATAACGGCCCAAGTTGATAGAAGTCGCATGCCCTTGAAAAAAAGTTACGATTCTTACTCTATGACATAGACAAAATATCATCCATAGACAAAGTTTTTTTTCACGTATTCACACAAAACGAGTCAGTCTATCGATAAAACCAAAGGCTTATCGCTTACGCAGCCTCTAAACAAGGTCACAATCACGCGAAGAGTACGTGACGCTCCTACCAACTATAAAGTCATCTGTGTCACTCACGCACGACGAAGGAGTTCGGAATTAGGTCATCAAAGCTTTTATATTAAGAGTTTTTGCCAATTGAGGTACTTGTTGGTGATTGTATTAATTTATTTAAATGAGACAGACCTGTTTGGTACAAAAACTATTGAATATCATTTTCTTCGTCTATCCTTGGAAGGACATCTTATTGTTACCGAGATTTTACGGCCGCTACCGGCGCTTGTGGGACGCTGTTCAATGATAGATAGAAACTTACAGTCTATCGTTGATAGCTATCTATCACTTACTAAAGATAGGTTATTGGGAACGGCCGTTAGTCCGTATACATCAAACTCAAAAATATGTTTCTTCAATAGGATACATTGTGATCACTTTAAATCTACTGGTGTAGCACCTTCAAGGCTTCCATTTATTATTTGCTAGCTGTTCCCCGCGATTACACTCGCGTGGGCTACGGTTTATCGCGATAAAAAGTACCCTATTTCCTTTCTCAGGCTGTAGACTATTTCTGTACCAAGTTTCATTGAAATCGGTTCCGTAGTTTAGGCGTGAAAGACAGAGAGACAGACAGAGTTACTTTCGCATTTATAATATTAATAACAGTAGGAATTAAGAGGGATTTACCTTTTTAGTCTACAGCTGCAATAGAGCTGGTCTGATATGGTCCTTCGAGTCGGCATTTGGTCCTTCGACGCGACTTTCGGTCATTAGTTGGATTTCAGTGTTGTTATTGATATTTTGAAGTTACTTTTATTATCTACAAATATACACGAAATTGTCTTAAAATCATTTAAACCTTTTATTATTACCCATTTATAGTAAAAGAAAGCGCTTGTCAGGCTGGCCACTAGTTTATCCGCCAACCCGCAGTGGGCCCCCGTAGTGGATTCTACCCCATGCTCTCTCTCTCTGAGAGAAAGGCTGTGTCCCAGCAGTGGGAACGTAACAGGCCAATGATGAATGATACAATTAGATATACCCTCCAATTAATCATGACCATGTAATATAGGAAATTAACAGTCGTTATACTTCAAACTGTCAAAGCGTCAAGTTTTTTTGATGCTACAAAAACCTTTGCCTATCTCGATATTACCATACCACAGATTGAAAACTAGCAAGCGTAGATAGGATTACATAAGCATCATTATTTACTTACAAAAAAACTTACAAGGTAGTCTAGTTTTTCCGAGCTGTTACCTTGAGACTGCTGTCGATGTTGAATACACAATGTGTGCTTCGTTAAACATTTAAATTCAATAGAGTTTTCGTTGCATAGGTAACCATTGCAAAATGTCTAGTGAGAGGCAAGCGTTATCACGGTTCAAGGTGCCGATTTCATTTTAGGCCCTACGACTGTTAAGGTTTTTAGTTTAAGACATTTATTTCTCAAAAGAACATAGCTTACCTACTTATTAGACAAAAAACCAAAGATTCAAAGATTCAAATAATTTATTGCATTCCATAATGTACAATAGTTAGTCATAATATAATTAAGATCAATTATGGACCCTGTTGGGCACAACAACAACATTACTTAAAAACTAGAGGAGAGGAGGACTGCCATCAATCAACAAAAAACCTATATGCCTACTGCAACCTATGTAAATCTATATATCTAGTAAACATTTCTTGCAGTTAGATTTTGTCGTTAAGGAATTCCTGTATAGAGTAATATAATTTTTCGTTTAATAAGTCATTTAAACATTTAATGATTTTTTTGTTATTGTTCTGTTTATTGTTATCCTACTAATATTAAAAAATTGGTTGTCTGTAAAGTCGGTTTACTGACGATAGTTGAACGTGACAACGTCGATTGGCCGATTGTGCTTCTTTGTCGCTCGTTCCGCGCTCTCGCTTGCACTTCAAGGCTTACATGGAACGCCTCAGAGCGAGGTAACGCCGCAGAGCGAGGTAACGCCGCATGAGTCATGTTTTTTTGTGCGTGCAGCCGGCTCTATCGAATTATAAGACGTTGTCACGTCAAAACGTAACTTGGCAAACGTAGTGTAGGACGCCTTGCGACAAGGTGGAGCGACGACTTGCGCCGAGTTTAGGTATCGAGTGTAAGGTATGAGCACAGATCAGAAATCTGTGGGTATGAGTATCTATCTATCTATACACGTGTTGTACAGTGTTACTTTTCGCCTGCTCCGGACCTGTTCAACAATACCTACGTTGATTATTAAAACTAGATGTTGTTCACAACAATTGGCAACGGAGTTGTTTTGCAAGTTTTTGTTTTGAATATACCTAATACAAGGCCATGTTGATGGCGTTTTTGTTAAAAAGGATTTACTAACTCCGATGGTTTAGCGACCCAAAGTGTTGTTGGTCTCAAAAAGGAGACAGCACCACTCCTTCCTATTCCGAGTGATTTCAGCCCAGTACTCTATTACAAGTTTTGATAGTTTACAAAAACTATAAAAGTTTAATTTACCTTGTGCTCAAACACTGTTAGAACTTTTGGACCATTATGTACCTACTAGCTGTTAACCGCGGTTTCACCCGCGTGGACTACAGTTTATCGCAATAAAAAGTAGCCTACATTCTTTCTTAGACTCTAGACTACCTCTGTACCAAATTTCGTTTAAATTGGTTCAGTATTTTAGTCGTGAAAGCGTAACAGACACAGAGTTACATTCGCATATATAATATTGTATTAGTGATTTGTATTTATTTATTTATTAAGTACAAATAGATCATTATTTAATAAATTTATACTTAGCAGTCGTATTTCCTAAGAGAACGCCCATTTTTTGCAAATTCTATTGGACTCGTCAAAACGAATCAAATGAGCCCAAACTCGATGGGTTTACTACTTTACTAGTAGCCATTGAAGAGTTCCACCATCCATCTCCTGGCTCCATCATCAGATCAGGTCGATGATATCAAATTATTGCATTGTCACCAGGATTACATATAGGTACATACAAAGTTTCAAGTCGATACGACAATTAGAAGTAGGTTAAAATTGACTTCTAAGATTTGATTAGTCAGTTACAAGTCAAGCTGATAAAAGTGTTTTAAAAAGTAATTAAAACAGCTCCCAGTATTTCTTACATCAAGTTGTACCTAATTACAAACAATCCTTCGAAACTTCCTTGTTACACTTCAAGTGACACAAGTTCTGGGAAAAGAAATGATTGCTTTAAAACAATGGCAATGAAACCTCTTTGAAACAATGAATGCTTAAAAAAACAAGAATTATCATTGAAGATGCAATTGTTTGTTGTTGCTAACCAGAAGAACCCACGCAACTAAGATTTCATAATCAGAGCTGTCAAAGCATATTTTATTAGGTAGCTATCTGTACCAACCTGAAATTTGTGTGATGAGCACGAATATTTTGTGAGTCTTGGAAATTTCTATCTATATAAAAGTATTTATTTCTCTATATAAGTACGTATATCGTTGTCTAGTACCCATAACACAAGTTTCGAGCTTAATTTGGGGCTAGCTCAATTTGTGTGCAATGGTATAATTTCACAAATATGTACCACAAAGATTAGTACAAAATCAAGTTACTTGAGAGCCAGTTCCAAATCCAGGTGTAGCGTGGCATCACCTTCGACTATATCGTCACTTAATTTCAGGTGTATTGTGGTCAAACGCAACTGTTTAAAAGTAAAATAATACACTTATATTGACAATTGTTTCAGTAGTCGATTGTTTTCAGAGACGCAGTAGACTAGGTAAGTTTTGCTTATTGCAAAATTCCACCTGCGTAAACAATCAATTCGTTGTTTTTTCGCCATTATCGACTATTTCAATACAGTTCGTTATATAGGTAGGTATTCTAGGTATCCCACGAAACAGAGGCTTTTATTAATGTACAGTTAGCGGTAAAAGTCGCTGAACATAACACATTTTTCGATTCTCTTAACCATTATAAGCTCCAACCTTTGACCGAATCATTGTGTAATGTTATAGTCAAACGCTACCCTTTTAATTTGTAAGAAAAAACATACATATGATCCTATACGCATTAGAAAAATCGAGTAGATCACCTACTTTTGTCGCTGACTGTACCTACATAATATCTAAAAAAACGGATGACATAAGTAACTGTCTTGCTTGCTTTGGTTGTGATCCCGCAACTCATTATTAATATTCATGTTCCCATATCCCAATGTGTACAACCAAACAAGAGAAATCTTATTAGTAAAGCTAATTAAAAAATATCGGACCATTAGATGAGATTGAAAATTGACGTAAGCTCCATAGAAGTAATGTAAAATTTCTATCTCTAGTAGGGCAAACCGTGGATAGATAGGTTATTGAAACTGGCCGTCTTGAACGCTTATTTTAAAACACTTTTATTAGCTTGACTTGTAACTAACTAACTAACTAACTAACTAACTAACTAACTAACTAACTAACTAACTAACTAACTAACAATGTAATCAAATCTTAGAAGTCAATTTTCACCCACTTCTAATTGTCGTATCGACTTGAAACTTTGTATGTGTATGTAATCTGGGTGACAATGCAATAATTTGGTATCATCGACCTGATCTGATGATGCAATCGGAAGGTGGGTAGGGCATCTCTTCGCTGGCTACTAGTAAACCCCTCGTTTTTGGGTTCATATGAATCGTCTTGATGAGTACAATAGATTGGACTTGGTGACGAGGGTCTGATGATGCAACCGGAAGGTGGGTAGGGCATCTCTGCAGTGGCTACTAGTAAACCCTTCGTGTTTGGGCTCATATGAATCGTCTTGATGAGTCCAATATATTGAACTTGGTGACGAGGGTCTGATGATGCAACCGGAAGGTGGGTAGAGGAACTCTGCAGTGGCTACTAGTAAACCCCTCGTGTTTGGGCTCATATGATTCGTCTTGATGAGTCCAATAGATTGAACTTGGTGACGAGGGTCTGATGATGCAGCCAGAAGGTGGGTAGGAGATCTCTGCAGTGGCTACTAGTAAACCCCTCGAGTTTGGGCTCATATGATTCGTCTTGACGAGTCTAATAGATTGAACATGGTAACAAAAGACTAAAAAGTAAAAAAATAAAAATATATAGTTTAAAAAACTAAAAAAAACACTTTAAAACGCACTCAAAAATATAAAATAATGAAATTGACTTGTATTAGTTACGATATAATGGTTAATTCAAAAAGTGTGGAGCGCTTCTTTTACTGGGTAAATAAAAGTACACACAACCAAAAAGCGCTCCACACTTTTTGAATTAACCATTATATCGTAACTAATACAAGTCAATTTCATTATTTTATATTTTTGAGTGCGTTTTAAAGTGTTTTTTTTAGTTTTTTAATTATTAGCTTGACTTGTAACTTACTAACTAACTAACTAACAATGTAATCAAATCTTAGAAGTCAATTTTCACCTACTTCTAATTGTCGTATCGACTTGAAACTTTGTATGTGTATGTAATCTCGGTGACAATGCAATAATTTGGTATCATCGACCTGATCTGATGATGCAGCCGGAAGGTGGATAGGGCATCTCTGCAGTGGCTACTAGTAAACCCCTCGTGTTTGGGCTCATATGATTCGTCTTGGTGAGCCCAATATATTGAACTTGGTTACGAGGGTCTGATGATGCAACCGGAAGGTGGGTAGGGCATCTCTGCAGTGGCTACTAGTAAACCCCTCGTGTTTGGGCTCATATGATTTGTCTTGATGAGTCCAATAGATTGAACTTGGTGACGAGGGTCTGATGATGCAACCGGAAGGTGGGTAGGGGATCTCTGCAGTGGCTACTAGTAATCCCCTCGTGTTTGGACTCATATGATTCGGCTTGATGAGTCCACTAGATTGAACTTGGTGACGAGGGTCTGATGATGCAACCGGAAGGTGGGTAGGGGATCTCCGCAGTGGCTACTAGTAAACCTCTCGAGTTTGGGCTCATATGATTCGTCTTGATGAGTCAAATAGATTGGACTTGGTAACAAACAACTAAAAAGTAAAAAAATAAAATATATAGTTTAAAAAACTAAAAAAAACACTTTAAAAACGCACTGAAAAATATAAAATAATTAAATCGACTTGTATTAGTTACGATATAATGGTTAATTAAAAAAGTGTGGAGCGCTTCTTTTACTGTGTAAATAAAAGTACACACAACCAAAAAGCGCTCCACACTTTTTTAATTAACCATTATATCGTAACTAATACAAGTCGATTTAATTATTTTATATTTTTCAGTGCGTTTTTAAAGTGTTTTTTTTAGTTTTTTAAACTATATATTTTTTTAAGAGCTATGATTTTGAGTTGTACGTGTATTGAAATAAGGTTTGCATTTGTTTGGACTTTGGAAAAAAGCCGTCAACTTTTAAACGGAGACTGCTTATTTTAATAAGCCCGCTTATGCGCTTATTTTTAAAAGCGTATTTTTTAAACCGCTTTTCGTTTAAACGCCCACCTCTAGTGGCTACACTTGAACGGTCAACGTGAATGCACTTGAGCTAACGTCAAACGCCAATGTGAATGCCGTTGTCCAATGTCGTGGCCACACTTATGTCAAACGTCAATCATCGCGCTATTTCCCGTTAGTGTGGCCCCAGTATAAATGCACAACTGAATCGACACCAATAATATTAGATTGAAATAAATTTAAATCTCGTAATATTTCCACGCTCACGGAAAATTGCCAGTTGAAGATTACGACTCTACGCACTTTTATCTACCAGAAATAAAGACGTAGTGACACCTTATCGGTACTGCGACGTATTTTGTAATTTAGCAAGCCCAAATACTTTGACGTCTTTCACCTTCATAATGTCGTTCAATATAGTTCCTATTTTTACCCCTTATGGGTTGTATTTCAAAAAATCCTTTCATAGTACACCCCTATGCATAAAGACTAACATACCCTCTAAATTTCAAGTCTCTTCGACCAGCGGTTTAGGCTGTGCATTGATATCAGTCAGTCAGGACTTTGATTTTTCTATTATAAGATAACCTTGATTAGTAACATAATACGGTTGTGACGTCAGAAGATGCATGATCATGTTTACTTTACAATACCGTCAGGGCCTTTGAAAGATCAGCTGTTTTACAATTCAAGTATTGTTGTCGACAACAAATGCCATTCACTATGTAACGATAACGATTTTCTGGTATATTCTGGACAATTGAGTTCTGATCTGAAGCGAATCTGTTTATTGTCTCAAGCGAATCCAAGTCTCATTAAATTCTTAATTTTGATAGGTATTTATGGGTAGTTTATTTTATAGTTTTGTTAAGTTAATTTAGTTTCTTAGTTAAGTTTTCATGTCTTGATTAACATGTAATTAATTTTAGATTTTTTGCTATGTACAACCGTTGCAGATTAAAATGGTTGTGCTTGCGACTCTTAGCATTCGACAATTTAATGTCACTGTTCAAATAAATTAAGGTAGTGTAATTATGGTCAGGAGGACAATATTTGGATGCAGATAAGCAATAATGTGTTAACCCTCATAAACTTGGTTTTGAGAAAATGGCGTCTTAAGATTTGAAACCAATTCTTAAATAGTTTGTTTGAAAAAATATGTGCCTACTATTATTTTCTTTGTTTAATAAAAAGAATAATGGATTAGAAATAGATTACTATTACAAAAAGACAACAAAGTAGTATATTCTTCCAAAAAAATGAGGTAATTTCATATTGCAAAATATGGAACACACTGTAATATTCGAAACATCAAATTAAGGAACATAACACTGTTTTGCTAAATGCCAGTACCATGATTGAATGACAATGAATGCATGTTGAGGAACATAAATGAATATTGATAAATGCATGTTATCATTTATATAGTTTCGCAAATTGTTTTAAAAGTAAAACTCGGATATTAAGTTAAACTTTTATTAATATGAAAAATACAAAACCATAAACTTTTTAAACAAGTTATTCTTCTAACAGAAACAGAACAGAAATAGAAGAAACAGAATTGAATATTATATATTTTTCTTCTTCCTCCAAGAAATATACATATTTTTTTTCCTGAGAATCATGTTTTTTCTACAAAATATTATATTAAATGTTTATTTAACAACTTATATTATTTTACAAGCCACGTACATATTTAAGAGCTTGTTTATTGAGATCTATAGTAATTGTAAAGTATTTATATAAAATTAACATGTAAATTACAATAAAAAGTTTTGGTCTGGTCGACAAATTTTCTCTTGCATCCTTTTTTAGGTCTGCCATTGTATGATGATGACGGCTGTTCAGAATCATTGTCGTTGATTTCGGGTCTATAATCAGGGTCTTCAGTGTTGATACAATAAAATTATTCTCATTAGTGGAATTTATAACATTAACAGTGGCTTCTACATGTTCTTCATCAATAGTTGGGCCAGGGTGACTTTCTTCAATGGGACTAGAAATATTAATCATTATCATTAATTCATGATAAGAATCGAATGAAAATATAATATAATATATTATATCATCATCTTGTCATGCATTTGTACTATTTTCATAATTTGTATCAGCTAATATCTCAAGTGGTTCATTTTTATCTTCTTCACTAGCTTTTAAAATTTTTCCTCTGTAAAAATCTGTAACTATTTCGTTTGGTCCTTATTATTATTTAGTTCATCATTTAAAAACTGCAGTCTTCTTTTGTCAATGGACGAGAATAAAAGGTTGATTGCATCTGATGAGGTTGAGGGAATTATCTCCGTATCATTACATGTGCTAGATTTTGCAAGATTGACCAGTAATTTTATTCTCCCCTCGATCTTGGCGGTGACATCTCATCATCATCATAATCAGCCCACTTCAGTCCACTGCTGGACATAGGCCTCTCCTAAAGCACGCCACTGAGCCCGATCTTCGGCTTCTCTCATCCAACTGCTGCCAGCCATTTTGCGTATGTCATCGCTCCACCTAGCCGGAGGACGTACTACGTTTGCCGAGACGCGGTCTCCACTCGAGAACACGTTTACCCCAACGGTTGTCGGTTCTTCGGCTAATATGTCCAGCCCATTGCCAGCTGCTGCATTGCAGTTGCTTGCTTCAGCTTGCTGATTCTATAGGCTATGTCGGTTACCTTGGTTCTCTGTCGGATCACATCATTCCTGATACGATCCTTGAGAGAAACTCCAATCATAGCCCTTTCCATAGCCCGCTGAGTGACTTTAGATTTATGGACTAGACGTACCGTGAGTGTCCACTCACGGTGACATCTCTCTACAACAAAATAGAAATACACTTTTTGATTGGGAATATCAGATCTACGAATAAGAAAGGGGTTTTCAATACAATATCAAGATACTTAACATATAAACTATTCCACATAAAAAGCTAACTAACATTCAGTAATAATATGTCAAGCACTTTAAACTGTACTGTAAGCTTCGTTAAGTGCCCTTTCATTTTTAGCAATAATGAGTTATGTGATTTAGGGCGGCTTGCACAACGTTGTGTTTAAATCGTCGTTAATTTTATTTAGCTAATACAGTTTTAGGCGCTAAACAGATTTATTCTAATCTAGTTTAGCGTTGTCTTGCACGACATGATTTTCGATGCAATTTAGTTAAACGTAATTAGCGTGTTCTTCAAACAGCCCAGATGTTCCGTATCACGCGGTCCTTGTGTTTTTTTGTCAAACACGGTCAAACCCATGTTAATTGGTTAACATTAGGGTTGAATATTTGCGTAAAATGGAGTACTGCTTTTAGATGTTTTTCTATTTGTTGTAACAAAATCACTATGGTAGCTTTCGATAGTCGAAATCTCCGCAGAAATTTCTGCACTGAAAGTTTTTCGAACAATCTTGACCTCTGAAACAGTCCTTTTGCTGCCATGGGCCGGCTTAGATACATTATAATTTCTTTGTCATCATCTGAGAAATCCCACAAATCCATTGTAGTTATAGGTAATCAATTATAATCTTTAAAAATAACAATAAAACTACTAATCCAAATCAACGAGGCATTTTACTCAAACGAAGCATATAAAAACTAATACAAAGACCTAAAAACCATTGTTTTTGAAACAGATGGTCATTCAAAATGGCGCTAAACAAAATTTAACTTTCTTAAATAGCCATTCTGGGGTGTTTAATTTTGACAGCTTGCTAAACACGTTTAAGAGCTTATGTTTTGTTGTGCAAGATGCTAAACGTTTTTAGTTGCCTAAATGCAATTAAGGGGTACTTAAATACGTTTAAAAATTGTTGTGCAAGCCGCCCTTATAGTATTTATTTGTGACCAAAAGTTACAGCAAATCAATCTGATCGGACCAAATTAAATTATTTTAGCATAAAAAAGAACTTTAAAGTTGCCGTATACTTACACAATTATTTAATTAATGATTCTTTGTCTAATTTAAACCGGCAACAAACCCTATAAACGAATTACTCATAAAAATCTTAATATAACAATAATTACAGATTTACCTTATGACTCCAACATGGATTGCTTACAGTTCACTGAAACATGGGTTTATATTGAAGTAACTTAGTACTTAAAATGGGGATATAACTTTACAATTTCATTATTTAGGAAAAGCTCGTTGTTTGACTGACATTTAGCAACACTGTGTCAAGCCTCATAACACATTTTTCGTGACGACAAATGTCACTATTTTGAATTTCAACGATGTTATGGAACATAAAGGATTATTGATAAATATTGTACACGTGATTTCCGATTTGTTTTATGATATAAATCCATTTTTTACTTACTTTTATGTTTTAGATGACTTAAAACACTTTTGTAGAATGTTAAATAGGTGATGTATTATAATAATACATCAAAACCTGTGAATTTCACTTTTTGTGGGTTGACACATTATTGCTTATCTGCATCCATTTATCACCCACACAGATCTCGATGTATCACTCTAACCAACCACCAAAATATTTTTTCTACCAATGCTCCCAACACAATCGACCGTCTCCATTATTTCCCGCCAAAATCGACCCCACCAAAGTTGATGGAAAACATTTATAAAGTTGCCATCCACATAAAATGTGTGCAATCGTAGACATTCTACCACAGATATAATTATTATAATTAAATGGATTAATGACTATGATTGCAATATTTCAGAAAGAGAATGAAGTTACTATGAATTTTAATTGTTATATGTCTTTTTAAGTTACATTATGACGTAAGACGTATTGCTCATCAACAGTAGACACAGACATACTACGTCTAATCTCATCGTCATCAGAATAAGACATGGGCTTGCTTGATTGTCATAATAAAAAATAAAATAAAATAAAATAAAATAAAATAAAATAGCCTTTATTTATTCCTCCTTTAGATTTCTAAACATTAAATTATTACATTTATGTATATTAATTATTAAAATTATTGTATGTATGTATATATATTATTATTGTTATTTCTAGTATCGTTTGTATCAATTTTTTATATAAATATTTTTACTATACAATTCTATTTAGATAATTCAAATTTATTTTCATTTAATGCTATATAATTATACAATAATATCATTATATTATATGTACATATTTTTATTACATAGTTTTTATTTTTTGAGGACCCCTCTTTGGGTGAAGGCCTCCTCCAGAGCTTTCCATGCGTCTCTATCTTTCGCCTTCCTCATCCAGTCTTTCCCCGCCGTTGCCACTATCTCATCAGCCCAACGTTCAAGTGGTCTTCCCCTGGCTCGTGTTCCCTTTGGACCCTTCCACTCTGTGACGGTTTTTGTCCACCTTTGGTCCATAGTGCGTTCTAGGTGACCTGCCCATTTCCATTTTAATTTTTGTGCATGTTCGGTTGCATCAGTAATTTTGGTTTTATTTCGCACTTCTGTACTTCTTATTTTATCTGTTAGTCTTATGTTTAAAATACTTCTCTCCATAGCTCGTTGGCATTTCTCTATTTTTTCCCTTGGTTTTCTCTTGAAGGTCCAAGTCTGGGAACCATAGATAAGGCTTGGTAAGATACAGGTGTCCAAAATAGTTGTTTTATTCTTTATTGGTAAATTTGATTTTAGTATTTCTTTATAGCACCAGAATTTTCCCCAGCTTGATGATATTCTTCTTTGTATTTCATCTAAGTTTCTTGTTTTTTTGAATGATATAAGTTTTCCTAGGTATATGTATTGATCTACATAGTCTAGAGGGGCATTGTTTACTATTATTGATGTTTGTTTGTAGTTTGTCATTACCTTAGTTTTGAAAGTGTTGAGTTCTAGCCCAATGGTTTTGCTAACTTCTCGTAGGTCATTGATCATAGATTCTAGTTGGTTCGCAGATTCTGAAAACAGCACAATATCGTCAGCAAACCTTAAATGGCTTAGATGTTTTCCATCGATGAGGATGCCCTTATAGCACCAATCCAAGTCCTTCATGATATGCTGCATGACTGCGATAAATATTTTTGGTGAGAGAGGATCTCCTTGTTTGACTCCTCTACAAATTTTTATGGGTGGGCCTGTTTGATCTAGTTTGATTCTGCTTGTGCTTTTTCTGTAAATATCTTTTAGTATATCGATGTAGATATGAGGGACGCTTTGGTCTTCAAGAGCATTCCAAATGCTTTGATGGGAAATGGAGTCAAATGCTTTTGCATAATCTATGAAGGCCAAATATAATGGTTTTTTGAACTCTTCATATTTCTCTATGATTTGTTCCAAGACTTGTATGTGATCAATAGTACAGTATCCTTTTCTGAAACCAGCTTGCTCTATGGGTTGGTGGATGTCAATTATTGGAGTCAGCCTTTCTTCCAGACATGATGCAAAAAGTTTGTACAGTGTGGGCAGTAGACTAATGGGGCGATAGTTGCCAACATCAGTTGGGTCCCCTTTCTTGTATAGTAGTATGATATTAGATTCTGTCCACGCTTGTGGAACCTCTCTGTCTTCTAGTATTTTGTTAAACAGCCTGGTTAATGGCGTGGCCAACACAAATTTGCCTGATTTTATAATTTCGTTAGATATATTGTCTGGTCCTGGGCTCTTACGATCTTTTAACCTGATAATTCTTCTGATAATTTCCATCTCGTCAAAGAGAGTAGCTTCTTGAACTGTGCTGGGACATGTTGACTGACGAATATATGTTTGTGTGCTCGCTAGTGGGTCACTATAAAGTTTTTGGTAGAAGTCTGTTGCGGTGTTCACTACTTCACTTCTTGTCTGGGGTTTGGTTGCGTTTGATGGGGTGCGAAGGTGTTGAATCCAATTCTTATCAGTGTTCAGTTCTTTAAAGGCTCTCTTTGCACTGTTGGACGCTGTAACATGTTTGTTTATGATTTGTAGTCTGTGTTCTCTATAGTCATGTTTTATGTGTTTATGAACTGATTTATAAAGTTTTGTGAGCTCTTTTTTATCATCTCTTGTTAGTGGTCTTTTTTTCTGTAAGTCGCTGCGTCTCTTTATTAGAGTTTTAGTTTGTTTTGTTAAAATCTGTTTCTCATCTTGACCTTGTCGATTTATTGCAGCTTTTATACTGTCATAATAAGAAACCTAGAAATCACTTTGTAACCGAGCGGCAGCGATGTTGCGGAATCCATAAATGAAACTACATCATATATCTTTAAAAATATTCACTAGATTCGTATTGCCTACCCGATTCCTTAGTGACAAACATGTGCAACAATAAAATGTAGGTTGAATTTTATCTGATCGAAGGACCAAATGTGTCTAAACGCGTAGACCAATTTAGGTACATCGAACCAACTGGGCGTAAAAAACATCTGCAAGCAATTTCACTTAAATTGCTCTACAAAAGTATTTTTATAAGACTTATTTTGACCAAATTGTGCTCGGACAAGTTTCGTAAGCCGTGTCGAATATTCCTTTCAGCTGTACGTTATTATTATCTTTACAAACATCTATCTACGTGAGGGTATTCGCATATTTATTAACAAGTCCTTTTACGGTTGCTTGAATGTCATTTTTGTTAAATGAAAATTCATTGGCATCATATTTACAAAATTTATTGCACAAAATGTCTTAAGATCTTCTTGATTATAAATTTCAAACGACGGAACAGGGTTTTACTTCGCATAGTTATCTGAAATTCGTCTATGATGAGAAGATACTACAGCGAATCTACTTCTAGTTCTAAAATTCGGGTTTTTTTAAGTGGAAAATGTAGTGAAGCATATAATTATTAATTAGGTATGAACTTTGTAGAAGATTTCACGATCCGACCATTTACTGAATTGTACAGTAACCTGTGCAATTTTTTTAGTGTGGCTTTAACATTTTCTAGGTGCGGCCGGTGCAGAGCGTCACTACTTATATAAAAAAAAGCAATCGAAGTAAGAATCTGAGTGGAAATTAGAAATTCAATAAAATGATTAGTTGATTTACGGATTAATAAGATAACAACATCGTAACAATACAAGAAAATTGTGGAAAACATAAGGTTCGTTGAGTAAAGCAGACAAATTGCAAGGGAGCGAATATTCTAGAATATACGCCTACAAGAAGCTCTCTACTCTACCTACATCTACAGAAACTAACATAATTCCGATGGCTCAGCGACCCAAAGTGTGTCTTGGCCTCCGAAACGAGAGACCACCACTCTTTCCTTTCCTGAGCGATTTCAGCCCAGTTCAGAGCGTGGAGTCCGCGTAGGTCCGCATCCACCGCGTCCCTCCAGCGGTATCTAGGGCGTCCGACCGACCTACGGCCATTCATTTATTCTACACAAACTAAACTACAAAATACCGCAACATTTCATGACCATATTTGAGGTTGAAAGAAGCGTTTAGGTATTTGATAACCCAATTCCTTATCGCTGTTCTAAATAACAGTTGTGAAAACTGCACAGCTGCCATTTACCTGAAGATTACATGAGTCCGTCTAGGAACATGATTTCGGACGTGCGTTTGCTTTTTAAATGAATCTATATTTTTGGAAGTTAAGAATCTTGGAGAACGTCACAAAGGGCTCCCATACAAAACTACTATGCGATGCGGCGCGATAGAAATCAGATCGGAAGTTTTTATGGTGCATTCGTGCGAGATCGCAGATATTTGCGATGCGATGCGAATTTGCAGTTTTGTGTGGAAGCCCAAAAGTGTATAGAATAAAGTTTTTCTTAATCAAAAGGAAAAAGATGTATATTTTGTGATAGGTTAATAGGCTATGGTGTACCATTAAAGAGTTTATTTATCTCTTTATATATCTATATCTACTAATTGATTTGAAGAGTATGGTACTTCTTGCTATCTAAAACTAATAGGAAGATGTCTGTGTCTGTCTATGACGATCGATATGTCAATCGATTTTAGCAAGCTTTGGCCCTAAAATGACATATTATTATTTATTATGATGACATGACATATCAATCGAAAACCGCGAAAAACGGTACAGAATCGATTCTTAATTTCAGGCGTAAGTCATGTTTAATTTTGTAAATTACGTAAGAGCATGGTGAAGAAAATAATAAACAAAATGTTTTTATTTCATTGTTAATTATTTTTAGTTTGAAGTAATAAACAATTCTTATGTAATCATAAACAAAAGAACTAAATATTGAGAGTGACAGTGTTATTTCCAGATGGTGTGATCATGTAGGTAGGTAGCACGAAAACAATTTTTTCAACTAATCTATCCACGATTTGACATTACTTCTATGGAGCTTATGTCAAATTTCTATCTCTAATAGGGCAAACCGTGGATAGATCGGTTATTGGGAACGGCTGCAACTAAACTCAGTTTGACATATCAAAGTATTGGGGTCCTTGTCCTTGCATTGAGGACTTTCAGATCTGTCAAAGTTCATATTCATATTCTAGTTTAGTTTTGAAAAGGCACATGAGAATCGATACCAATAACTGACTAAAGTACCAGGCTAGATCTAAATTAAATAATGCTACGAACCATTTTCTATTAGTAGAATTACCCAACGTTCAAATGATAAGAAAATCTGGAAATGATCCAAGGAGGTATTATGCTTACAAAAAGTTGCGAAACATCTGCTATGTTTGCAAGTTTCAACAAGTATATGACTCAATAAAACTACAGAAATATAGTCTAGAAAGCAGGGGAAAATTTATGTGCGCAATATGAATTTGAGATGTAGGTAATTCACTGGTTACGTTAAGCTAAATTTTACTCAATTTAAAGCAGTTTTAGTTGTCTCTTTCTAATACGGAATGTTGAATGAGATTCGTTCTAAAAAAGTTTGTTGTCTATAACTTTGGTGCACTAAAACTACTAAAAGAATGTTTTTGACTAAAATCAAGCATAAATATATGTAGTAGTCATTAAGGAAATATTCGTCATCGGTACTAAACTGGTTTACTAAAAAACATATGCCTACATCGTACATCGCAGGCGGCCCACCGATTTGACTCGCAATAAAGGCCTGCCTAACGATTATGCAAATAATTTAAGCAAATACAGAATTTCGCCATGGAGAAGACACTGGTTGACCTAAAAACTCGGACCTCAGTGGGCCTAGCAACCAAAGTTGAGGTTAAGTTAACAAAGACAATTTCTTGCCGCGAAAAGAAGTGTAACTGACACCAGATTAATATTAGAATGAAACAAACACTCACCCGGATGCTTCCGTGAAGATTTTTTTGATAAAAACCACCCTATGTGCGAGTTTATTTATTTTTCACTGCGCACGAACTAATTCATATGAGCTTGACAGAAGACTGATTGTGCCGAAAAAAGATGGCGGCCTCGCGCCGAATTACGTCATTCGGCGGGAAATTTCAAAGGTCCGTTACACTTCTTTTTTTCATTGAAAATTTGTGCTTTTTTTTAAAGTAAACTGTATTAGAAAATAAACTTACCTCATAGATGAAAGATGGTGTGAGATTGGAGTGTTCGATGAGATCGTTTCTAAAACATTTGAAAGCCCGTTTTCACTCGGATTCCGTGCGCTGTTGCCAGATTGGTGTTGCGTCAGACAGTAAAGAGCGTTCAAACTCACACATTTCAATACACTGAAGCATTCCTTTTTGATTATTCACTTGAAATGTTTTACAGGATCTTTGTGAGACTAGAGAAATATTGCGGAAAGCCGTTGCGAAGCGAAATTTCTTATTGGAAAACTGGGTTGGAAGAGCGGCAACGTCGCACAAATTCTAGCAGTTTCAAACAAAGAACCTGATTTCGAAACAGGAATTTGACATGTAAAACTCTTATTATATCCCGAAACAATTGACTAACTAAGAACTAAATTGAGTTTGCTAACTATTTTACTTTTGAATTTTGATCCAGGTACACACGTTCGTCCAAACAAGGTATAAAAATAACTGACTTGACTGGCTTCGTTCGGAGTTGTTTTTGTTTCGTTCGTTCGGCGTTGTAAACAATGGAGTGGTGTTGCCATAGATTTCAAAATTCCTACCATCACTTTAAAAAAATCTGTCGTTTATTTTGAACTAAACCAATAATGTGTCGACAAAAACTATTTTCATTTACAGGCAATCTAAAAAGAATTGTTCAATGAAATCCGTTTTAGGCCGTTGATGGTACGTAAAGCAAGAAATCACCCGAGGGAAGTAAACGTCATCTCGTATTCAATCTGTCATGCTTGTTCTTTCCCACATAAATCTTTAGTTTTTGCTTCCCATTGTTTTTTCAATATTATCGTTTATATTTATGTTTAAAACTAAACAAACTGAGAAAAACGAGTTCATATCTCATCAGCACCATCTGTTGGTTGATGGTGGTTTTAGAATTACGTTTCTTTAGTTGTCATTTCTGACTGCTTCTCATTGTAGATAAAAAATAAGACATACTTGAATATAGATGTAAATATTCTGGTGATATTGCAAAAAGTTCCAGTAGGATAATATTAGTAAATATTATAAATGCGAAAGTTCATGTTTGTTACCACGTATCACCGTAACTGCTAAACCGATTTTGATGAAATTTGGAATGGAGATAGCGTATACCCTAGATTAACACATAGGCTACTTTTTTATCTCGGAAAAGGGTTCCTGCGGGATAACGGGAAGACGCGGGTAAAACAGCGGGGCGCAACTAGTAAATAATAATATGTAATAATCTATGTTGAAAAATAATCTTGCAAGTGTCCGACTTTGGTGTTTAACCTAAAATAAATATGTAAGACAGTTTTATTTAAGGTTGTGTGCTTTATTATAGCACTTTTTTGAGTTAAGAACAATAAAATAAAAAATCAATTTATTGCCACTACACAGAGACTTATCCTAGGTTCCAGTTATACTTATCTAATTAATTGTAGGGCAATAGGGCAGTTTCAGCATGTGCTGCATTCCCATAACGATTAGTATGAACGTCGGCTTCGTCATAAATAATACAACAAATATAAATAAAAGCAGTTTATTCGGTAGGTCAATGTATGTAAAGTACTTTATTCATACATTTAACAAAATCATATAATTAAAAAGTTTAATTATAAAAAATCATTAACATTAAAAACTTAATCACTAACATGGAATACATATTAATAATATAACATTCAAAAATATTTAAAGAGGGTACACAACTTACAAAATAGCATCTATACAACGAATAAGAAAAATAACATAGAACTAGTAAACAACTAACCATATATCTCGGTGTAAATCCATACAATTAATTATGTAAAAACAATTGTTTTAAGAACGCTAACACAAAACAGTAAAGAAATCAAAAACTACCAAAATAGTAGAAAAAATCTTCAGTAGGCCACACCGTAACCCTCTTGTACAACTAACCAATCAGAGATCTGTACGAATTATGAATTTTAAGAAATGTACTGCCATAAAATAATTTTACTATACATGACACCATAATACCCACATATTATTGTTTATTTATTGAATAGTTAAGTCTTACTACTTTGCGCCAAAATCTTTGTAAGTCTTAGACAAGATATTGTAATAAATTATTTTTTTTGTCAAAAACTAGTCGCTTTTTTTATTTCATGCTGGGTTTATATTTCGTCGTGCCTTTAGAAGGCGGAAGGCCGCGTACTACACAACTTTATGTTTAGAAATATTTATATAAAACAAATGTTGACTTTTTTGGCGGCAATTGAATTGTCAACATGAAGATTTTGTTTTTATTTCCAAAACTTGTGTTTCGTCGAGTGATAATGTGTAATATTGGTGGATTATTAACCATTATGTGTTCGTTAATGTGTACGAGTGTGGGAAATTGAAATAAAGTTGTGAAAGTGACTTTTCGAGTTGCTCCAAAAAAGTCCGTGTAAGGTGTAAAGCGCCACTACTTTACTTAAACACTATCCTCATCCCTTCATCTCATCATCATCATTTAAACTTGATTCAACTCTCTGAGTTTGAAATATTTTATACTTGACACTGGCAAATACACTCATCGTGTGACGCCATAACAAAACAAAAAAAAATGTCATTCCAGTGTTAAAAAAAACATTTTGGCGGTAATTTTTTTTTTCTACATCATTCTCAAGCTTTAACTTAGAATATAGCTTTAAACCAATAAGGCCGTCGGCTTAAATGTACATTTGTGTAAACATTTTTTTTTAATTTCTGTATAGAAATAACTATAAATTGAAAATTTAAAAAACCCCTGACAATTTGTATCGATTTTCATCAAACATATGTAGCTATTGACCAACTCGATTTTGGAAAAGAGCTTATACTCTCACACTGCTGGACCGATATTAACCAAACATAACTCAGAACGACCGCAAGAAAGCTGGCTTTCAAATGAAAAAAACCGCATCGAAATCGGTCCATCCGAGAGCTACGATGCCAAAGACACACACACACACAGACATCGAAGTCAAACTTATAACACCCCTTTGTTTGCGTCGGGGGTTAAAAAACCATTTCAAAAGGAAGCCGCTGTTAATTTTTTTATATTCTGTATCTGAATTCTGTCTGAAAAACTTTGGGACTTTAATTTTCAGATTATTTAGAATAAGTCAACTTAAAAAAGCTCTGTATGGAAGTTTGCTTAAAGTTATCGGGACTTTTTTCTTGTTTGACATATTTCCTCTTCATGGGGCAAACCTCTTTTTCTGGCTTGACCAGAACCTCCTTCGAGGAACCGTCGTTAAAATCCAACAAATACTGTTTGAATTTAGAATCGTTTTCATTTTTCTTCTTTTTCACCTGTTTCTTAGATTCTATATTTAAACTCAACTTCTCCTTTTTCCATTTGATTTTCACACGTATGTCCTTATCTTGAATCGCGAACTGGGTTTTTATTTTTTTCTTCGTTTTCTTTTTCTTACCTCGTCTGTTTTCGGACGAACCGATTGTGACCTCGATGTTTTTGTCACTTTTTTTCGTTTTATTTTTCTTCTTGACTCTAATGTCATCCACAGAGTTAACGTCATCCACATTCAAACGCTCATCGAGATTCCGTGAGAGTTTTAGATCGCTTTCTGACACTTTCCGCTTCTTACTTTCTTTATTATCAAAAACTAAGCGCACTTCGCCTTCGGAAAGCTTTCTTTTCCTACTGCTAGTTGGTAAATCACCTTTCTCTATCCCCGCATCGTTTTCAATCGCTGCATCCATGGCAAAGTCTATGGCTGTACGCATTTTAGGCTCATGCACATCATTTTTGACATGTTGATGTTTAAAATTGCACTTAAACTCTCTATCAACTTCGTTCAAGTACTCTTTTTTGAAGCGCTCTAGATCCATTATGAACAAACAACTTTTTCGTTTATCGGGCAGTTTCACTTTTAAATTTTTGTACTTTTCCTTGCATGCGCTGTCATCCATTTTGATGACGTCTATATTGATGGATTGGTCGTTTTCGGATATCTCTAGGCTTGAGTCTTGTTGAATGTCTATTGTCTTACGCTTTGGTGTTTCGATTAAGCCTTTTGGGATGTCGTTTAGACCTTCTGGATTCTTATTTGAGCCTTTAGGTATGTCGTTTAGGCCTTCTGGAGTATTATTTGACCCTTTTGGGTTGTCGTCAAGGCCTTCTGGAGTCTTATTTGAGCCTTTTGCGTTGTCGTTTAGGCCTTCTGGAGTCTTATTTGAGCCTTTAGGTATGTCGTTTAGGTCTTCTGGAGTATTATTTGACCCTTTTGGGTTGTCGTTTAGGCCTTCTGTAGGCTTATTTGAGTCTTTTAGGATAACGCTTAGTTTATCTATAGACTTATTTAGGCCTTTTACAGTCTCGTTAATGCTTTCTGTAGTATTCTTTAAAACATTTCGCATCTTGTTCAGGTCTCCTGGAGTTTTATTTAAGCTTTTTGGGACCTTAGTATTGTTTAGGTCGTCTTTAGACTTATTTAGACCTTTTGCAGTATTCATTAGGCGTTTAGAAGTCTTATTTACGCCTTTTGCAGTCTTGTTTCGACTTTTTGGAGTATTATTTGAGACATTTCGCATATCATTTAGGTCTTCCGGAGTTTTATGTACACCTTTTGGGATCTCAATATCGTTTAAGCCTTTTTCAGTGTTATTTAGGCTTTCAGGAGTCTTATTGCCTTGAGCAGTGTCGTTTATGCCTTCTGAATTAATATTTAAGACATTTGGGACCTCGTTTAGGCGGTCTGGTGTCCCATTTAAACCTTTTGAGACATTGTTTGGTCCTTCCACAGTATTATTTAGACATTTTGCTGTCTTATTTAGGCTTTTTGGGGTATTATTTAGACATTTTGCCGCTTTTGGGATCTCATTTGGGCTATCAGGAGTGTTATTCAAATCTTTTGCTGTATCATTGTTTTTTGAAGGCTCGTTTAAGCTGTTCGATGGTTCAATTACGCATTTCGGTGTCTCACAAGTCGAAATTAAGGTTTTTAGAGGTTCATGTATACTTTTTGAAGTCTCTTTATTACTTTTTGCCTTTGTAGGTGTTGTGATGGCATTATTCTCTTTATCTTCATTCTCTATGGCACCAGATTGTGGTTGCTGTAAGGAAATAAGTTAGCAGTTAGAGCCTATGTACTTCGCTTGCTTGGTCACCTTGAAAGAATAGGAGAGGATCGTGCGGTCAAACGAGCATACTGGGACGGCCGAATAGCCGTAAAAGATCGTCCTATTTTTAAATTACAGGACAGATACGAGTTTAGTATGTATTTATTTGGCCGCAAAACACGACAGATATGAATTTCCTTGCAACTTTTGAAATTTTGTACGCATGTATAGATGTTCGTTACTCTTTCACGCAAAAACTACTAAACGGATCTGGATGAAATTAGGAGTATAGCTAGCTTACACCCTGGATTAAAACATAGACCACTGTTTATCCCGGCAGGTTCCTACGGGATAACGGGAAGACGCGGGGCGTAGCTAGTTCATCATCATCAGCCTTTACGGGACTCTGTCCTCCTCTCAGAGAGAGCACGCGCCGTAATGTAGCACGCGGGCCCAGTGCGGGTTGGTACATGTCGCATGCACGCGAATGTCGCGGTTCTTGGACATGACGGTTTTCTCGCGAGCTAGTTCAAAATGTTGAAATCATACATACTCTGGACGTTCCTAGTACATCGTAGCTTTTCTTGGGGGAGCACCACTTTTTTACTTCGTCCTTTTGCTTCGACGCTTCGCTCATAAGGCTGTCGAACATTCCATCCAGTAGGTCACTAGAAAAATTAACAACAAAATTAAGCATCACTAATTGCTTCGCACATTTCGACAGTTTTTTTTTTCAGGTTTTTTTCACATAACCGTTTAAAAACTTAAAATTCTTTATTTAATCCTACTGCCTTACTCCTTATTTCTTTTTTTTTTACTATTTACAGGGTAGCATTTGACCACAAGTCACCTGATGTTAAGTGACGATGTGGTCGAAGATGGCGCCACGCTACACCTGGACTGGGAACTGGCTCTCAAGTGAGGCTGCCGGAACACACCGATAGGTGCTCGGCGACAGATTCTTAACAAGAGGGTGGTAGCTAGCCAGGCGAGTACTAGAAAATACCCTACCACCAAGCTATGGTTTCATCACGATGTTTTCCTTCACCGAAAGCTCAAGCTCATTGTAGGATTCGAACCCACGTCCTACGGATCGCAAGCCGACGTCACTACCACTGAGCCATCATCACTATACTAATATTATTATAAACGTGAAAGTTTGTGAGTATGGATGGATGGATGGATGTTTGTTACTCTTTCACGCAAAAACTACTGAACGGATTTGTGTGAAATTTGGAATGGAGATAGCTTATACCTTGGATTAACACTTAGGCTACTTTTTATCCCGGAAAAAGGTTCCTGCGGGATAACGGGAAGAAGCGGGGCGCACCTAGTTACTTATACATACTTGACTATTTTCTTCTTCTCGCACAGAGGGCGGGGCTTCCTGAACTTCTTCCTCAATTTTTCTATAACACTCTCGTCAAGGACCGCATTTCTTACTCCAGTGCATACCACCTGCGAACAAAATCCTCTAAATACATACAATGAAGCACACATTAATAAATTGACATAAATTGACGACGCGGTAGCCGAGTTGGTAGTATCCCTGCCTGCGAAGCTAGCGGTCCCGGGTTCAAATCCCGGTAAGGGCAAATATATGTGTGATGAGCAACGAATATTTGTACCTGAGTCTTGTATATTTCTATCTATATAAGTATTTATTTCTCTATATAAGTATGTATATCGTTGTCTAGTACCCATAACACAAGTTTCGAGCTTAACTTGGGGCTAGGACAATTTGTGTGCAATTGTCCCCCGATATTTATATTTATTATATACAACTCAAAGGTGACTGACCGACATAGTGATCTATCAACGCACAGCCCAAACCACTGGACGGATCGGGCTGAAGGAACAATGGCCAAAATGCTAAGAAAGGATTTTGATTAATTCTACCCCCAAGGGGATAAAATAGGGGATGAGAGTTTGTATGAAACTTTGTCAATTTTAAACCGATCGGGCTGAGACTTTGCATGCATTTGTTTTTATTAACAAATGCATGCAAAGTCTCAGCCTACTAGCCGTTCCCCGCGGTTTTACTGGCGCGGGCTACAGTTTATCGCGATGAAAAGTAATACGTCATCATCATCAGATAAACGTGAAAGTTTGTGAGTATACATGCATGGATGTCTGTTACTCTTTTACGCAAAAACTACAGGGGCCCAATTCTAGCAATAACTGTCTAAATTCAATACACATTCTGACAGTTAATGCGATATTTATCGAATGTGATAATAATAATAATAATAATGCCCGCACAATCACATACATAGGCTCTGACCCCTAACTAGGTTTCCCTGTATCTAGGGTATCAGAAACTACGAGGATCGGGGATCCACAACACCCAGACACAGAACAAATACTTCCGCTTTTTTTTTCAATGCATAAATATTTGTCCTGTAGCGGGAATCGAACCCGCGACCTCACGCTTCGCTTCATAATACATATATATCACGTCGCGAGAATTGGGCCCGTGAACGGATTTCGTGAAATTTAAGAATAAGAATCATTTTGTTAGGTTACGATGGGGCTGGCATAAACGCCATGTTTAAAAGTCCCTAAAAAATATAAAAAAAAAAAACATTTAGTTTGCAACAAATTATACAAGACAAATACATTACGTAGAAACAAGAAAGAATGGAAGCATGGACGAATTTGGAATGGAGATAGCTTATACCCTGGATTAGCATACTTTTTATCCCGGAAAACCCGTCTTGTTAAGAATCTGTCGCCAAGCACCTATCGGTGTGTTCCGGCAGCCTCACTTGAGAGCCAGTTCCCAGTCCAGGTGTAGCGTGGCGCCATCTTCGACCGCATCGTCACTTAACATCAGGTGACTTGTGGTCAAACGCTACCCTGTAAATAGTAAAAAAAAAAAAAAAAAATGTTCCTGCGGGATAAGACGCAGGGCGCACCTAGTATGCAATATGATGAAACTCCACTTACCTTTTCCCTGAAGCTCTGCTCCAGTAGTTTGACAGGTGACAGCAGTTTGTTAGCCTCCCTCACGATTACCGGCTCGGCGCGTGGCGGCTGGCGGGGCGATCTTATATTTAACTCTAGCCGACTTGACCTTACATTTGGCGATTCTGGAAGAAAATTTGTAAAACCATAAGTCGTTTTTTTGTTTGAAGCGATGATGGCTGTGGAAGTGACGTCGGCTTGCGACCGTGGGTTCGAATCCAACAATGAGCATGCGCTTTCGGTGAAGGAAAACATCGTGATGAAACCATAGCTTGGTGGTAGGGCATTCTCTAGTACTCGCCTGGCTAGCTAAAATTCAAAATTCAAAAATATATTTATTCAATAGGATACATTGTGATCACTTTAAAACGTCAACTTAAAACTAGCTACGCCTGTTCCAACCTCCTTACGCCGGCAAAAGAACAGGCAAGAAACGTCCCGGCAGGTAATTTTTTTGGCGCGATCACATTGTCAATTTTATTCTTATTACTAATTGATTGAACTGGAGCAAGTTCACTACCAGCCTCGAGTTAACAATCTGTCGCCGAGCGCCTATCGGTGTGTTCCGGCAGCCTCACATGAGAGCCAGTTCCTAATTCAGATAAATACCGTTTGATTGTAAACACCACTAGTGGTCACCCATCCAAGTAGTGACCGCAGAGCAAATTCCTTAACCTAGTTCATCGGTTAAGAACAACATTTTTTCTTTACTACTTACAGAGTAGCGTTTGACCACAAGTCACCTGATGTTAAGTGACGATGTGGTCGAAGGTACCACGCTACACCTGGACTGGGAACTGGCTCTCAAGCGAGGCTGCCGGAACACACCGATAGGTGCTCGGCGACAGATTGTTAACTCGAGGCTGGTAGCTAGCAGGCGAGCACTAGAGGACGCCCTACCACCAAGCTATGGTTTCATCACGATGTTTTCCTTCACCGAAAGCTGACGTCACTACCACTGACGCTATTTTATAATATTCTTGAGAATTACCTGAGGTTTCATTAACAGCTTTTCTTGCATTAATTGATCTTGAGCTTGAAGGCCTGCAAGCAAAGAATGTATAGATTACTAGCTGCACCCCGCGGTTTCACCCGCGTCTTCCCGTTATCCCGCAGGAACCTTTTCCGGGATAAAAAGTAGCCTATGTGTTAATCCAGGGTATAAGCTATCTCCATTCCAAAGAACATTGGGCAGTTTTCATACTGCCCTGGACCTGACCGCAATATATCTTTATTATATAAAAATAAGTCGGGTTTTCCTTCCTGACGCTATAACTCCAGAACGCACGAACCGATTTCCACGGTTTTGCATTCGTTGGAAACGTCTCGGGCTCCGTGAGGTTTATAGCAAAGAAAATTCAGGAAAAACTTCAACAGAAAAGCGGGAAAATCTTTTTTCACATACAGCGCCATCTCTGATACATAGCATGTACTACACTGTATTCTTCAACAAATGATTGTTTGCAATTACAGATACAAGGTTGTGTGACAGCAGAAAAAGCACCTGTCATAGCTCGCGAGGGGATACCGTGAGTTTTGTGTGTCGAGATTTGAATCGAGTTGCGAGTGACTTGTGTGAAAATGGTAATGTCATCGTAAGCAAAAAACGTGTGAGGAAGCGGGTAGATAGATACGTCTGCCCGTTATAACATCAACAATCCTACCCGCAAAAACTTTTAGTATTCTCGTGATCATGGCGCTTGCAACAGTGCCGAAATATCGAGAACTCAAACAAAAACAAATACATGGTAATTATCCCGTTATAAAACCTAATTCTAATGATTTTGACCATGGTAGTTTAAAACAGTATATTACAGATACAAGGACAAATTTATCATTAGCATGGTTCAAAACAAAAAACAAAAAAAAATTTTTCGTCTTCTTTTGATCACCAAACGAAATGTTACAAAAACGAAGCCATCTGGTGGCGAAACGGAGTTCGCCGGGTTTGCTAGTTTTGTATAAAAATTACGAATAGTCTATAGAAGTTATACGACCGGCCTATAACAGTTTTTGTGTGTGAGATTTAGTCAGGTTCAGAAAAAGAAAAAGGAGTACAAACAAAAATAGTAGAATAGTATCGTAGCAAAAGCAAACAAAGGTGAGGGGTAGGGTTGCCTGATCTGAATCGATCTTCCAGAAGATCAATATCGAGAAATCAATTTCATTTTTCAGGAACCGAGGAAACCGGCATGCCCAAGAACTGCAAGATGTGGAATGAGCTTCCCCCACACACTTGTGGGGGAAGCTCATTCCACATTTTGCAAGTATGCGGGAGAAAGGAGCGCATAAATCGCGAGGTGTGGGATTTCCAAGACTCGATAATGTGTGAGAAGAGAAAAAGGAGAGTCCAGAAAAAATGAAATTCATCATCATCATCATTATCAGCCTTCCACGTTCCCACTGCTGGGATTCTGGCCTTCTCTCAGAGAGAGAGAGTATGGGCTGTAATCTACCACGCTGGCCCAGTGCGAGTTGGTAGATGTCGCATGCCCTTGAATGTTGCGGTTCTTGGACACGACGGTTTCCTCACGATGTTTTCCTTCACCGTTTTGAGCGATGGCAAATCCGCACATAACTTGCCGAAATTACCCGAAATTAATAATCGATCCTGATCCGTTATCCGCGGTTTTGGATCGATATGACATGTCATAATATGTCATTTTAGTACTAGGGCTTGACATATCACTACTAAAATGACATATTATGACATGACATATCGATCCAAAATCGCGGATAACGGATCAGGATCGATTATTAATTTCATAGGTGCGGAACCCAGAGGATTCGACCTCGGTGTTGACGTCTTGTAAGGTGCACGCGTTACCGTTCAGCCACCATCGCTCTACTCGCAGGGCCGGCGCTAGGACTTAGTGTTGTTGACTCACGTGTTAGCTAAATCGATCCGTCCCTTAGTCCGTCGCAGCGACATCCTACTAGGCATGACGGGGCGGCGCGCGTTTGTAACAGACTCCGCTTGCTCTTGCTGAATTACTGAAAATGAAATTTTAATGTTGACTTATTCATATCTATCTATCTATATAGATATATATAACTCAAAGGTGACTGACTGACATAGTGATCTATCAACGCACAGCCCAAACCACTGGACGTGGAAGACGCGGTTTCACCCGCGTGGGCTACAGCTTTATGCATGCAAAGTCTCAGCCCGATCGGTTTAAAATTGACAAAGTTTCATACAAACTTTCATCCCCTATTACATCCCCTTGGGGGTAGAATTAATCAAAATCCTTTCTTAGTGGATGCCTACGTCATAACATCTACCTGCATGCCAAATTTCAGCCCGATCCATCCAGTGGTTTGGGCTGTGCGTTGATAGATCACTATATCAGTCACCTTTGAGTTAAAATATATATTTAGAAGATGGTCTTTTAAATGGACTACATAATATATCGACAAGTTATGAATTAAAAATAAATAAATAATGATTTACTTACTAGCTTCAATACTAGATGCGAGAGCGTTTAGATCCTCAGGCACGGCAGGAAGGCAAGACTGGCAGACATATCGGAGAGCATTTGATTGGTTGATCAACAGCTCGTCATCATCTGTCCGCTTCTGTGATTGGTCGGGAGATAACGCGACTTCTGTCGCAGGCTGTGATTGGTCGAGAGACAACGCGTGTTCTGTCGGATGTTGTGATTGTGCGATAGCTAACGTGTTACTATCCGTTTCACTCTGTGATTGGTTAAGAGATAGCATCTTGCCTTTCATGCTTGGCTGTGATTGGTCCGTGAGGCAGTGTGCGTGTGCGCCCGCGCTTCCGCATAATAGACATAATTTTATGTCCCATTTGCTGAAAATATAAATTGAAATAATGTAAAATATATATATTAGTGGTGAAGAAAAATAAGCCCCAGCTTCGTAGAAGAGCATTCTCTTGTGCTCGCCTGCTAGCTACCAGCCTCGAGTTAACAATCTGTCGCCGAGCACCTATCGGTGTGTTCCGGCAGCCTCACTTGAGAGCCAGTTCCCAGTCCAGGTGTAGTAGCGTGGCGCCATCTTCGACCGCATCGTCACTTAACATCTGGTGACTTGTGCTCAAACGCTACCCTGTAAGTAATGTAAAAGCATTACATAAATAGAACGATGCATCTTTTTTATTTCCTATTTAAGGGCGTTTTTGAAGTAAAACTTCTTTAGGCGCGACTAGGGAGTAACTCAGATTTTTTTTCTGACGGAAGTAACGCTTAGCTGCACGCGCTTTCTGTATAGTTTCCGCTATTTAAAAATAGCGATACGTAAGAAATTATGATGACATTCAAGTACCTGTTTCGAATGAATAATTTATTATTAATATAACATTGGAATAATCTTTGTAAAGCACATGAATAATAAAAATAATTAAATTATAATATGATGTTTATTGTTTAAGTTAATATTTAATCATTTCAGTGATATATGCCGTCAACGCCAAAGAAGTTTTACTTCAATCGCGCGTAAAGGTTACACGCACATACTTTTTTTTTTGTTATATATATAATAACCGCTTGGTGGTACATTCTTTACTCTTACCCATTTTCCGCGTCGTGGCCTCTGCCCATTGGACAGAAGCATTTTTCGGCGCAGCAATAAACCGGCCGCTCGTAAATCTCTGCGAACGCGTTTTGATCCAACTCCCACGCTGCATCTCTGTAAGACAAATGGGTCCAGATGGTTATGTTTTGAAAACGGGATATTTACCTTTTTTTTTAAGAGACTAGCTGATCCCCGCGGTTTCACCCGCGTGTGCTACAGCTTTATGCATGCAAAGTCTCAGCCCGATCGGTTTAAAATTGACAAAGTTTCATACAAACTTTCATCCCCTATTTTATCCCCTTGGGGGTAGAATTAATCAAAATCCTTTCTTAGCGGATGCGTACGTCATAACATCTACCTGCATGCCAAATTTCAGCCCGATCCGTCCAGTGGTTTGGGCTGTGCGATGATAGATCACTATGTCAGTCAGTCACCTTTACTCTCTACTTGACTTTATTTGTATACTAGCTGTTCCCCGCGGTTTCACCCGCGTGGGCTACAGTTTATCGCGATAAAAAGTATCCTATGTCCTTCCCCAGGGCTCAAACTATCTCCGTATCAGATTTCGTTTAAATCGGTTCAGTAGTTTAGGCGTGAAAGACAAACAGACAGACAGAGTTACTTTCGTATTTATAATATTTGTAGGTAAGTAGGGATTAGTGGGATACTCACAAACTTTCACGTTTATAATATTAGTAGGATACTAGCTGCGCCCCGCGGTTTCACCCGCGTCTTCCCGTTAGGGACCATCCATAAATTACGTCACACGTTAAGGTGGCGGGAGGGGGTCGACGAAGTGTGACATTGTGTGATAAGGGGCGGGGAGGGGTCTCAAATTTTGTGACATCACATTTTTTCAAAATATAATATTATATATTACAACGTCTGCTTTGGTTGTGATCCCGCAACTCGTTAATATTCATGTTCCCATATCCCAATGTGTACAACCAAACAAGAGAAATCTTATTAGTAAAGCTAATTAAAAAATATCGGACTATTAGATGACAAAAAAAAGCTTGGGATTTTAGTGAACTTGCTCCAATTAAATCAATTAGTAATATGAATAAAATTGTCAATGTGATCGCGCCAAAAAAATTACCTGCCGGGCGTTTCTTGCCTGTTCTTTTGCCGGCGCAAGGAGGTTGGAACAGGCGTAGCTAGTTTTAAGTTAAAGTTTTAAAGTGATCACAATGTATCCTATTGAATAAACATATTTTTGAGTTTGAGTTTGAACACGAAATTTCAAAATATGTGACATCACACTAGGTAGGGGGGTCTCACAAATGTGACCAGCTGTGACAAGGACGGGGAGGGGTAAAAAAATCATCAAATTGGTGTGACGTAATTTATGAATGGCCCCTTATCCCGCAGGAACTTTTTCCGGGATGAAAAGTAGCCTATGTGTTAATCCAGGGTATGCTATCTCCATACCAAATTCCACTCAAATCCGTTCAGTAGTTTTTGCGTGAAAGAGTAACACACATCCATACATCCATACTCACAAACTTTCACGTTTATAGTATTTTGTAGGTGAGTGAGTGAGTTGGTTTTTTTTTTTACTATTTACTAATCACCTGATGTTAAGTGACGATGTGGTCGAAGATGGCGCCACGCTACACCTGGACTGGGAACTGGCTCTCAAGTGAGGCTGCCGGAACACACCGATAGATGCTTGGCGACAGATTCTTAACAAGAGGGTGGTAGCTAGCCAGGCGAGTACTAGAAAATACCCTACCACCAAGCTATGGTTTCATCACGATGTTTTCCTTTACCTAAGCTCAAGCTCATTGTAGGATTCGAACCCACGTCCTACGGATCGCAAGCCGACGTCACTACCACTGAGCCATCATCGCTATAATGGTGTGTATAAAGTAGTTAGTAAACACACTAACCTGTCTGGTACATAGTACCCTTGACTGACCACAGCATCGTAGAAATTCTCTTTGTCGTTGCAAAGAGGACATTTTAGATAGTGCATGCCTGCACTCAACGCCATTCTCTGAAACAAAATATGGTTATCTAAATATATATAACTCAAAGGTGACTGACTGACTGACATAGTGATCTATCAACGCACAGCCCAAACTACTGGACGGATCGGGCTGAAATTTGGCATGCAGGTAGATGTTATGACGTAGGCATCCGCTAAGAAAGGATTTTGATTCATTCTACCCCCAAGGGGATAAAATAGGGGATGAAAGTTTGTATGAAACTTTGTCAATTTTAAACCGATCGGGCTGAGACTTTGCACGCGTAAAGCTGTAGCCCACGCGGGTGAAACCGCGGGGAACAGTTAGTCTATACTAAAGGTTTAGTCAGCTACCCTGTGAGTAGTAAAAAAAACCAGCCAAATGCGAGTCCAAATCGTGCCATAAGAGATCCGTACTGTCAGCGACAAAAGTAACTGATCGTACTTGATTTTCCAAATGTGTTTTAGATCTGAAATGATTGGGTTTTTTTAACATTTTACAAGGTAGCATTTTGATGGCCACAACATAACACACCTGGATTTTAAGTGTTGATGCAGTCAAAGTTTGGTGTTTGATGAAGAGATGATGAAGGTAATTGGAAAATGTGTTAATGTTCAGCGACTTTTGTCGTTGACTGTGCCATCTATAAAAACGGCAAAAAAAATCATGTTTGCTGTACGGCAGCCCATTTATTTTTTTTTGCTGTACGGGAGCACATTTATTCTGTTTTTTAGTATTTGCTGTTATAGCGGCAACAGAAATACATCATCTGTGAAAATTTCAACTCTCCAACTATCAAGGTTCATGAGATACAGCCTGGTGACAGACAGACAGACAAGCAGACGGACGCACGGACGGACGGACGGACAGGGAAGTCTTAGTAATAGGGTCCCGTTGTACCCTAAAAAACAAAAACCTGTCCTATACCTGTAAGCAGCTTCTATGGAACCAGGCGTCTCGAGCGCAGCACGGTGGCCAAAATGTGCTTATAGCCGGGAACCCATCCACTGCCTCATAGCATATCACACATACCATCCCTTCCGAGGAATCACCTTCTGAAATTGAAACAGTTGTTTACCTAGGGAGCAAACAGTTATTTTACATTGCTCATACTCGAAAAGTATGCTTGAAGTAATTTCAACTGTCTAACTATCATGGTTCATGAGATACAGCCTGGTGACAGATAGACAGACAGCGGAGTCTTAGTAATAATAACTTATTACATCAAAGGTATGTATTTGTGTAAGTATATGATTATGTATCTTATTTATGTATGTGTGTTATGTGTATGTATCTTATGTAATTATAATTATTCATTTTCTTAAATTCAGTTATTATATTTTACTGTATATATTTATTTTGATGTACATGAATTTACACCACTAACCGCATTTTATTTCTTACTATTTCTGTCCATCCAAAGGTTGTCTGGTAGAAATCGCTCTAAGCGATAAGACCGCCCATTGTAACACTAGCTCTAAGATCTCTCCTTTTATGTTGTTGTATTTTTCTGTTGTTGTGGTGAAACAATAAAGCGTTATCTATCTATCTATCTATCTAATAGGGTTCCTAAATGGCCTGCCCCAGCTTTTTATACCGCCCCTCTGTTATTCTCTGCTGCGATTTAACAGAGTTTATAGCGATGATGGCTCAGTGGTAGTGACGTCGGCTTGCGATCCGTAGGACGTGGGTTCGAATCCTACAATGAGCTTGAGCTTTCGGTGAAGGAAAACATCGTGATGAAACCATAGCTTGGTGGTAGGGTATTTTCTAGTACTCGCCTGGCTAGCTACCACCCTCTTGTTAAGAATCTGTCGCCAAGCACCTATCGGTGTGTTCCGGCAGCCTCACTTGAGAGCCAGTTCCCAGTCCAGGCGTAGCGTGGCGCCATCCTCGACCACATCGTCACTTAACATCAGGTGACTTGTGGTCAAACACTACCCTGTAAATAGTAAAAAAAAAAAAAAAAAAAAGATTGGCTGTATAAAAAACTGGGACATGGCCACCTAGTTTTTAATCCCTAGGAACGAAAAGTACTGTTTTCATCCCTCAGATCAGGAAACTTAAAACATACTTTCCGAGTATGAGAAACGAAAAATGAATAACATACCATCTAGTTTGACATCGAAAGTTAACGTCAGGCCAATCTTGTCTGCTTCCCTCACGTTTTTAAATTTCATTCTGTCCACTTTGCACCTAAATTTAGCCTTCGCCATTATGTGTTCGGGTATCTTTTGCTTCGGTGCATGCTGCTGGCAGAAGGATCTGGAAGTTCAATTATTTTATCATCATCATCATCACCAGCGTTTATTTCGTTCCCTCCCACAGCTGGGACTTGGGCCTTCTCTCAGAGAGAGAGGGCCGCAATCCACCACGCGGGCCCGGTGCGGGATGGTAAATGTCGCTTGCCCTTGAATGTTTACCAAGTGCAGCATGGCACCACAAGTTCATTACAATCCCAAGCTTTTTTGTCAAATAAATAGTTTGATATTTTATAATAAGCTTTACTAATAAGATTTCTCTTGGTTGGTTGTGCACATTGGGATATGGAAACATGAATACCAACCCTGTATACTTACTTATAAGACCCATAGTACAATGAAATGGCATTTTTCTCCCGGCCGCAGGGTAAGTGAAACTGCTTGCGGCATGCGCCAACTCCACAACCGAGGTTGGCACCATTGCGACTGCAGTACGAACATTTCTGAAAAATAATAAAAAATTACATATCCTACTAATATTATAAACGTGACAGTTTGTGAGTATGGATGGATGGATGTTTGTTACTCTTTCACACAAAAACTACTCAAAGGATCTGAATGAAATTTGGAATGTTGTCAATAACTTACATGTTTCTTGCACCTCTCGATCTCGGCAAGTATGTCGGAGTACATGAAGCCGAACAGGCCTTCATCATCAGATCCTTTTTGTATCAGGCAGCAGGACAGCAGCTGAAAGATGCGACAAATTTATTAATTTATTTGGTAATAGGCGAGCAGCCTGAAGCTGATGTGCCTATATCATGCTGTGTTGAATTATAGCAATTTCCAAAAGTGCAGAGAAAAGTCAATTCTGTAGCAAGGGAGCATTGTTCGATCGCAACCACTTGTCCAGTCTGTTTTTAAAGGAATCTGAAGGTGCCGACACAACGTCTTCTGGTAGTCTGTTCCAGTTGTGCACTACTCTAGAAGCAAGGAGGTGGTGCGCAGTGTTTGATTTAGATGATGCGCGTATTACCTTCATATTGTCTCCCCTGGAAGATTTCATGCTCTCCTTGCATTATCTTTTATTTTCATTTTTATTGTTACTTTTCCACCCAAACTCTGCACGAATTTGAGTGAAATTTGGAATGGAGATAGCTTATGCCCTGGATTAACACATAGGCTACTTTTTATACCCAAAAATGGTTCCTGTGGGACAATGGGTGTCCAGTGGGTGTTGGTGGATGTTGCATGCCCTTGAATGTTGCAGTTTTTGAACCTGCCATTTTCCAACGGTGAACCATTTTGAGCGATGGCAAATCCGCACATAACTTATTGAGTCATAGGTGCGGGGCCGAGAGGATTCAAACTCGTCTCCCCTGGAAGATTTCATGCTCTCCTTGCATTATCTTTTATTTTCATTTTTATTGTTACTTTTCCACCCAAAAACTCTGAACGAATTTGAGTGAAATTTGGAATGGAGATAGCTTATGCCCTGGATTAACACATAGGCTACTTTTTATACCCAAAAATGGTTCCTGTGGGACAATGGGTGTCCAGTGGGTGTTGGTGGATGTTGCATGCCCTTGAATGTTGCAGTTTTTGGACCTGCCGTTTTCCAACGGTACGGTGAACCATTTTGAGCGATGGCAAATCCGCACATAACTTATTGAGTCATAGGTGCGGGGCCGAGAGGATACAAACTCGGTGTCGGTGTCTTGTAAGTCGCACGCCTAACCGTTCGGCCACCATCGCTCTCTAGTTTAGAATAGTGCTAGAATAATTCGCCAACAGGTCAACATTTATAATCTAAGCTAGTTGCGCCCCGCGGTTTCACCCGCGTCTTCCCGTTACCCGGCAGGAGCCTTTCCGGGATAAAAAGTAGCCTGTGTTAATCCAGGGTCTAAGCTATCTCCAGTCCAAATTTCATTCAGATCCGTTCAGTAGTTTCTGCATGAAAGAATAACAAACATCCATCCATACTCACAAACTTTTACGTTTATAATATTAGTAGGATATACATACGCAACAAAAGTAGTGACATTGGATGTCGCCAATAGCGTACAGCTTGCCGTACGTAATTTCGTCGTCCACTTCTCGCAGGCAGAAAGCACAAGGAACTCTTTCCCCAACCACAAGTTTGGCCAAATACCGATTGTCTCTTTTACTAAGTTTACGAGCCATTCTTTACACGATATTTAATGCGTTACATAAAAACGGGTTTATATATATATATTCTACATTTTGTTATAATTTTCATTGTTTTTGTAATAAATAAATTGTGGTAAAATAGGATATAAAAGTTCACATCACAGTCATAACAAACGTAAACTTTACGACATTTGTCATTTTGGTTTGGATTCTCGACGTTTTTGGCGGGAAGGAACTTGACTTTTGACGTTTTGACTTTTACGTTAACTACAGAGTCTGTAGTTTAGTAAACGTAAAAGTCAAAACGTTTGGTAGTCTGTAGTACAGACTACCAAACCCAAACCACCTCATCTCATCTAATGATGTAAAACGTTACGTTTCTCTTCCATAATGTGTTTTATCCTTGAAACAATCAAGGTTCCATCTGATTTGAAGACTAGATAGGGTAGAAAATAGAAAATCAACAATAAACTTTTGATAATGGGTGCAACGCCATCTATTTTCAACACTGAAGGTCACCTATATCCGTTCACCAATCACATCCTGTTCATAGTCTTTGTCTACCACACTTCGACTCGTATAGTGTGTACGCCCCGTAGCATTTTTATGTAGCAATCCTTTTGTCTGTGGTAAAATTATGATTTTATGAGCAATTAATCAAGCGAGTGAGTTGCAACACTAAATTAAAAACGTCAAAAAAAAATCAAAGCGGCAAAGGCCATTGTAGGTTTTATTTATTTTTATTGTTATTTGTTTAATTATTGTTATAAACTCTAGATGGGTGCTTCTACCATAATTTTATCTAGTCTTTTGCTTACGTTATGTAATTTAGACTTGCAATCCCAAAGCTCTGACGCTAGTGCCATAAAAATGTTGATCTACGATCCTTTGTTGTGGAATTTGTGAATTTCGTTGTGTCCGAGGTAAAAGCAAGTTGTTAAACCGTGAAGCTAGTGTTTGAAGAATCATCCACGCCAAGTTAAACCAAGAATCCACTGGGAAAGGTGCTTTTAACGAACTGAAACAAGTCATCGTTACCTCGCAACACATTTAACATATTATCGCGTCATAATGGATTTATTGCTCAATTTAAATGGTAAAACCCGACGTCCGATAGCAAATTACAGGAAAAACTCGATAAATTTCCAATAGGAGTCGCCTAAGAGGATATTTTCGTTCAAAATGTCAACCATACAGAACAATAAGTCCAGTTGGATGAATTTGGGCGGCCAGCAATTGGATTCTAAGTATGAGAAATGTCGCAATATTACAGAGGAAATATACAAGAGGATAGACATCACGTTTCGGATCAAAAAGTTGGAAACTGGCGACCAGAGCGATATCTCTGATAACAGGTAATTATAGTACAATCAATGTAATGTAATAGATAAAATAATCATACATGGTAGTGACGTCGCCTTCCGAGGTTGCTGGCTCGAATCATGCAATAAGTTAAACCTGAAGGAAAACATTGTGGCAACCTAGGGTATTTTGTAGTACTTGTGACTTCATTATTCATTTTATGCTTTAATATACACAACAAAGAACAGAACTTAATTAGATCGGTGTATTCCGGCAGCCTCACTTGAGAGCCAGTTCCCAGTCCAGGTGTAGCGTGGTGCCACCTTCGACCACATCGTCACTTAGCATCAGGTGACTTGTAGTCAAACGCTACCCTGTAAGTAATAAAAAAAAATTAAGTACCTGACTAGCTGTTCCCTGCAGTTTCACCCGCGTGGGCTACAGTTTCCCATCTTTCCCCCCTTAGGGGTTGAATTTACAAAAACCCTTTCTTAGTACACCCGTATGCATCAAGACAAACATGCCCTTCAAAGTTCAAGTTTCTACGACCAGCGATTTAGGCTGTGCATTGATATTAGTCGGTCAGGACTTTGTTAAGGGCGTAGCAAATATTGTTAGTAATGTTATATTGTGTGCATTACATTGCCACTGCTGAAAGACAAGATTTCTCTTACAGCCAGTTTCAATAAGCTATCTATCCACTGTTCATCCTGCTAGACATATAAATTTGACATTACTTCTATGCTCCAATTTAATCAATTAGTAATAAGAATAATAGTGTCAATGTGATCGCACCAAAAAAATCAATTCTGGGCGTTTCTTGCCTGTTCTTTTGCCGGCGTAAGGAGGTTGGAACAGGCGTAGCTAGTTTTAGGTTTGACGTTTTAAAGTGATAACAAAGTGTACTATTAAATAAAAAACATTTGAATTTTGAATTTTTTTAATTTGAGCTTGTGCGGAATTTCTATCTCCGGTAGGGTAAATTGTGGATAGATAGGTTATAAAAGCGGGCTGTTAGAAAGAGCAGCCATGCTAGCCTTAGTCTTTGTCTACAAAATATGAAAAAATCAGAATGAGATTTATTCTAGAATTTTAATCATCATTATTGTAGACTTATTTACATAACAAGATGTTGTATGTATATATAGATACAGTCGCAGGAGTTGTCCAACATCTCCTTTGCATAGAATACATGTTTAATTTTATTATTAACTTATAAACTGCCCCGGTTTTGTACTGGTAGACATAACCGTTCATATACTAAAATCCCATAGAAATATAAACTATCAGTATTTCTCGGATTTTACAATTTTCCCTAGGTTTTTCAAATACTAAAAATGCTTTTATTTGAATCTTGTCCTGAGAATCACACAAAAAAATTATTCAATTGTCGTTTTTGACTTTTAAGGAGACTAACAAATCTAACAAAGATGAATTGATTTTAATGTAAGGATTTATATACACACTAGCTGTTCCCTGCGGTTTCACCCGCGTGGGCTACAGTTTATCGCAATAAAAAGTATCCTATTTCCTTCACCAGGGTTCAAGCTATCTCCGTACCGAATTTCATTTAAATCGGTTCAGTAGTTTAGGCGTGAAAGCGTAAGAGACAGACTGACAGAGTTACTTTCGCATTTACAATATAGTTTGTTTGTGAGCTTCGATGGGTGTGTGGGTAATCTTCAGGATTACTGAACCGATGTTGATAAATCTTTCCCTCTGAATAATCAGCACTATTCCTAGTGGTTTTTAATGTCATTAGAACCGGTTTCAAACACGGTCAAGTTTTTCAACTCACAATCGTGAGTGCAAGACGTTAAATATGTTTTCATTATGAATTCGAATCACATTATTATTTCTAGAATAATAAGACAAGCTTGTAGCAAAAATATACACCTATTTTAATTGCTAATATAATTTACTCATTATCATCAGCCCAAGCAATTATTTATTTAATCCCCGTTGATAAAAAAAATCTCGTTGAAAAACAATGGTCAGCTCAATCTGAATACTGTACCAATATCATTTAATTCCAGCGAACCAATAGACAGCAACGAGTTAAGCAACGAGACGGATCTGTTTGCGTGCGACAAGAGCGATATCTCCAGCAGCACTGAGGCCGACCGCGCGGTCGCTCCCCTGCCTGTGCCCATCAACAACAATAACAACGAAGAGAAGAGGGCGCCAGGCTACAAGAGGCCTAGGAAGAGGTAAGGTGTAGCCTGTTTTATTCCAGCGAACCAATAGACAGACAGATCTGATTTCGTGCGACAAGAGTGATATCTCTAGCAGCATGGAGGCGGAGAAGAGAAGAGGGCGCCAGGCTACAAGAGGCCTAGGAAGAGGTAAGGAGTATACTGTTTTATTCGAGTGAACTTGTTGACAGCAACGAGACAGATCTGTTTGTGTGTGACAAGAGCGATAACTCTAGCAGCATGGAGGTGAAGAAGAGAAGAGGGCGCCAGGCTACAAGAGGCTTAGGAAGAGGTAAGTATTGTTTTATTTCAGCGAACTAATAGACAACAACGAGACAGATCTGTTTGCGTGTGACAAGAGCGATATCTCCCCTGCCTGTGCCCATCAACAATAATAACAACGAAGAGAAGAGGGTGCCAGGCTACAAGAGGCCTAGGAAGAGGTAAGGAGCTACTGAGAAAAAAGAATAAGAAGAGAAAGATGAAGATAAGATAAGAATAGATGAGTTAAGAATCTGTCGCCAAGCATTTATCGGTTTGTTCCGGTAGCCTCATTTGAGAGCCAGTTCCCAGTACAGGTGTAGCGTGGCGCCACCTTCGAATACATCGACACTTAACATCAGGTGACTTGTGGTCAATAACGCTACCTTGTAAGTAGTAAAAAAAATGTACGTCATATGCCTTTATGTACCCACTGCTGGGACTCTGGCCTTCTCTCAGAGAGAGAGAGTACGGGCCGCAATCTACCACGCGGGCCCAGTGCGGGTTGGTAGATGTCGCATGCCCTTGAATGTTGTGGTTCTTGGACGTGCCGGTTTCCTCGCGATTTTTTCCTTCATCGTTTTGAGCGATGGTAAATCCCCATAGATATAATAGTTGACATGAATTTTCTATAAACACATCTAGACGTATACAAACTCTTTCGCAGGTTCAGGAAGCGCGTGAAGAAGCGCCCTCCGCACCGCAAGCGGAGTGACAGCGAGGGATCCAGCGACGAAGCACCACTGTCCAGAAGCCTGCTTATATTGTCACCAGGTGAGTTTGTAAGAGCGACGGTGGCCGGACGGTAACCCGTGCGCTTTACACGGTGCCGACACCGAGTTCGAATCCTCTCGGAACCGCACCTATGACTTAGGGCTAGCGCTTACATACAACTGTTGCATGGACTAAACTGTTTCGTCGAGTTGTGTACTTTTCGTGATTTCTACTCAACTGAACAGTTTAGTTGATGGAAGTGCGTATACAATCGATTTTATATCTTCTCAAATCGACCAGTCTTTATTCAGTAACGCTCGAGTCAAGGTGTTTACAAACCATGTCAATTAACAACAAAGTTTTAGTTTGTGCTTTGCTTTATAGAAATTTTAAGAGAGATAAAAAAAGAAGATACTGTGTACATCCTGTACTTAGTGATAGATTATCTAGTGGAATATTTCATACGTTACATTCTAAGCTGAAAGAGCACCCAGACAAGTTTTTCAAATATTATAGAATGAGTGAAGAAACGTTTAATCGGATCGACTGTTTAGTCGATGGTCTGCGCACATCAATACAATGCAATACAAATTGAGCGCTTGATCGATAGTTGTCCAACTTTTAAATCAAACGCAAATCGATATAGCTTTTTGGCTTTTTTGTCGAACAACTATCGAGTTGACTGTATGTGCGCTTTAATATATTCTTTTAAACATATGATACACAACAAAATAGTTGTTCAACTAAAAGTTGTATGTAAGCGCTAGCCCTTACTCTTTATCTCTACTTAATCTTTATTTATAAAAGAAAGTCGTGTTACTACTTATAACTCAAGAACGGCTGAACCGATTTGGCTGAAAACTAGTGGGGAGGTAGCTTGGGACCAGGAAACGGACATAGGATACTTTTTATCCCGGAAAAGGTTCGAACGGGATAACGGGAAGACGCGGGTGAAACCGCGGGGCGCAGCTAGTATATAATAAATGCGAAAGTAACTCTGCGTGTTTGTCTGTTATGCTGGGGCCACACTAACGGGAAACGCCGTTAAATAGCGCGATGATTGACGTTTGACATAAGTGTGACCACGACAACGGCATTCACATTGGCGTTTGACGTTAGCCGATAACTCAAGTGCATTCACGTTGACCGTTCATGTGTAGCCACTCACATAATTGCGTTCATAATCTTACGCCATATTTATCGCAATGATAGGCATTGACATTTCCCTTGACATTGACCGTAGTGTGGCCCCAGCATTACGCTTTCACGCCTAAACTACTGAACTGATTTAAATGAAGTTTGGTACAGAGATAGTTCAAGCCCTGGAAGGACATGACATACTTTTTATAGAATA